>JAGSMX010000002.1:0-1250000 GCA_029286785.1 Meandrusa payeni | reverse complement strand
AGGAAAAGTAAAAAGTAAGCTTGTGTTAGTTACAGTGCGTTCATTCATTTTCAATCAATACTTTATAACGCCTCAATTGTTTACTTTCACGGCGTGTGTAACCTGCGCCTCTGCTGTGCTCAACTTACTTGACTGTGTCAGCAGCCTATAGTTGTTGGGAGAGCCCACACAGTTGGAATAACGCGGCGGTTCATGCTTGATAGGGCTCTGCACGTATTGCACTTGCACTCGCTGCCCACCGATTCCGCTTCCGTTCAGGACGCCATTGTTTGCAAACTCCGACTGTCCGACGTGCGATATGAAGCCGTTACCTCTTAGCGCGACCATTTTAATTTCATGATACAAAACCTTCAGAAATTCAACCAGCCAAATGTTGAACCATTCCCAAAAGAGAGGCGATGTGATCATCGACATAAGGCAGCGAGGACTGCCCTCACGTAATTCAACGAACGCACGAATCGTTCCCGCGGCTTACCGCATACTACGCATCACTTAATGTTTATGATTAAACTTACGCACCGTAACTAGATATAAACTACTAAATAATATCAAAAATCTACGTTCGTTTATGTGACTATAAAAGCGTGTCGCATATTGCTTTGATGTGTTCGGTCCGCATTCACGGTTTATATAGTAATTTAATGCAGCATAGAGAAAATCGATAAGGTGAGGGCTAGGCACATGGGCCGCCAGCGTCGCGCCACTTGCCCGCCGTGTACTACCACTGTCGCAAAACTCGCGTATTGACTTATAACGTGCGTCAATTTATTTCAAAAAAAAATTCAAAATACTATATGATTTATAATATTCGCGAGCACTGCTGAGCCGTCCGTCACTTAGCGTGCATGCCCTCCCTATTGTAAAATATAAATCACGGCTACAATGAACCTGCTAGGGGGAAAAGAGATGAAAATACTTTTTGCTGTAGGTTTGCGAATTTGGGGCGTTCCCACGTCTAAGTTACCCTCTTGTGAACGAACGTCGGATGACGAACAGAAAATTTAAAACCGATTCCATTGCCGCACAAGTTTGCCAGTCGCGCAAGTCTAGCGAATCTTTAGCGACTATGGACGCGGGATAACTGATTACGTAGTCCGCCACGGTCAAATCAGACATTGAAAGCAACGTGGCGTCAAAATGTAAACTTCAAGGGAAGCGAATTGTTTTTAGGGGTCCTTGGTGTTGCAAGACGAAAACGATGCGAGCAGCGCCCCCACATATCGATACATCGGGTACCGTCAACATCTTGGCAATCGATATCGTACCCGTTCAGGTCAGCCGGAACTCGTCTTACCGCTGTTATAGTTCTACATAAACAGCAGTGCTCTACTTAAAAAAATTCAACGTGTCGGAATTATTAAATAAGAATTGATTCGAGAAATATTTCGAGAAACATAATGTTGCTAACTGACGACTGCCTTACCACAGCTTAAAAAATAAGTTTTCGGATCGTCACAGACAACTAATAACATGAAAAATTTTTATTGAACAACAACGCTAAATTAAATATGTATTTTTTATAAATGATGTATTGTTTGTTAACCATGTTAACGCATATTTAACTTAACTCTTAATATAATTAAATACGAAGATGAATTAAAGTGTGAGTAGTTATTGCAGGATATAGAAAGTTATTAGTATAGTAATTAGAATAAGCGACCGTTCCGATTAGTTAATTTACTTAACTCTTAAGTGAAATTAAGCTAAAAAAATGAATTTTTGTCAAGAGAATAGGTTGTAGGAACATTTATTCATACAATAGGTGTACATTGAATTGGAAATTTCGTAAGAATATGTACTGTATTTATAGTAAATCGATTTGTGTTCTTCAAAATCGATTAAGTTTCTTTGTTCTCTTTGTTTGATTAATTGACTTTCGTTACGGCTAAATACAGTTGCATGGTACAATATTCAGACGTAGATTTTGGGAAGAATTAATGTGTTAAAACTAACTTTTAGCAACCTCTAGGTCATTGTGATTGTGAAATCTAATATTTGCATTTTTTTATTATATTATTAAATTTGATTTCAGTGAGACGTTTGTTTGGTAAATAGTTATATAGCTTATATAATAGTAATAGCCTCCATTATAGAAAGATATGAGACAATTTCGTCGGTACTATATAGATAACATGCACCTTTCCGTTCCCAACATAACGCCGAAACGAAACGCAGCTACGAGACCTCGCGGTCGGGACGTAGCTTCTGATAAGTGTTAATCGTGCGCTAGTATAGTGATATGAAAATCATATTAGAATTTAAAACTGACAATCTGTATAATTGTTTTTTAATATCATCTTTGATTTTTATCAAAGTTTGACATATTTTGTTTTCAGAAAAGGCACACGGTTATTGCGGTTGCAGCGGTATTTTAAGCAGTGTTACCATAAAATCAATTTCTATATAGTCTACTTAGAAATTGGTGACATTTGATTTGTGAATTAAAAGCCAGTAACGCCAAAGCGGCATTAAATTAGAAGTGAAAATATTTTGTGTTCCACCTCCTACGCTCAATCAATGAGCAGCCTTTACGTGCCTGTTTAACAGAGTCTGCGCAGAACAGCTCGACCATCGTTTCTATCGTAAACAGACTCGCCATGTCTCTATTTGTTCATAATTTGCAAATCGAGTATGCAAAACTTCTTAGCATCACTGGGGTGCAACGGTCGTCACGACCTTTGATCCTGTTCGGTCCTGGGTTCTAATCGTAACAATTATGCAGATAGCATAATGTTATTGTCACATTAAGAGCGTTCACTTGATGGAAGCAATGTCCTAACGTGTCACATGTCTTTGATAAGTATTTGTCTATACGAATAGAAGTTGCATTTCATTAGGTTAACGCATTCTAGTTAGTCACCCTTATCTTGTTAACTGATACTTACGGGTTTATTGTGGTTATGATTTTGACGCGTAGATGAATTCCATAGAACGGTTACTAGAAAATAATACTTACGTTATGCACCTTTCGTTACGATGTCGCAGTATGTGGCTCTGCGCTCGGACTTGCACCAACGACGCGTAACCAACGGTACGCACTTATACAGTATACAGAAAGTCTAGAATTTAGTAAACAGTAAACGCATAGGAGGTTCGGAGTAGCCTATCATTACTGTAATGCAGTGACTGATTCGACTAATTGAGCTACTTAATGGAATCTACTTGAACGATGTCCTTTTGCACATATATACAATATAGAGTCATGCGTCTCTTACGAAGTGATGTCTTCAGTGTTGCTAATGTTTATTTCCTAACTGTCAATACTGAGACTATAAAAAGAGTAGCTTCTTCTCCAGTCCAGTTTAATGCTTAAAGTTATAGTAATGAAGTAAAGCAAAGTAGCAGGCAACATGGAATGCTCACAATACATTTAGGCTAACTTAATCATAGAACAGATTAGTTTGTAAAGTTCTTGCGGATGGGTCATGAGGATGCTACCAGCGATACCTTTGTTTGCTATCAGACGTAAAGAGCGCTAAAGCTGTTACGAGCTGACAGCGTCTGCTGACTCATGGTATACTTTTGAACTCCTAGGTACTTAAACTCCCACCAGATCATGTGAACGTGCTGCTCGTTTCCTTATTTATAAACAAAACTGAAAGTCGAACCCTAAGCTAAGAGTCAAAATTAGATAACATACAATCCTTCCTATCGTTACACTTTCAGAATGTTTCGACATCAATAAATATTTCGTTTCGTCGATTGTAATGTTAGTCATACTAATATACATTCTGCATAACATAATGATTGAGAAAAGATTTGAAAAAAATTAAGCTGCAAAGAGTGCCAACCGCATTAACAGGCATGACAGAGGAATGTACATCAACCAGTTTGATGAAAAACTAAATGTGGGCAACATTAAAAAGTTTAACGTTATTAAATAGCTATATTTTACAAGCACCTTTACATACAAACTCACAACCACACATCTACATACACACACACGCGCACGTAAGCTCACACACACACAAACACATACACACACTACAAATCTATCTAATGGCTACAAATATTCCTCCACATGTTTATACACTCCTCTAAATTAAGAGGGTTGACTACTTGAGATACAGGATTCGTCCTATTTCAAGTGTCAATACACCATAATCTATCTGTTATTATGTGTCTTGTTTCATATGTAAGTGTATTTAATTTTAAAATTTATCGTTACTATTGTGGATTATGGTAAGGAATAAATGATTATAATTAAGACCGTTCATCGTTTATGGAAATAAATGTGGAAGACGATAAAAAGAAATGAAAATGGTTCAAAATTAAAATTTAATAATTTAAACGTAATATCTGCCTACACTTCTAAGTCAATGACTTCTTAGGATATGGAAAAACGAGCTTATTGCTCCTGATAAGCTCGGTATTATACATAGCACAGAATAACGATTATTTCTGTGTACAGCACTCTGGTTGAAAGGGCATGGACATGAAGATATATAGAGGGAACGGTGGGGGTTGAAGGATTGTCTGTGACGTGATAAAGTGTCATGAGGTTGGGTAATAGTAGTGAGTTAGCGGTAAATAACTCTAGCGCTGAACGTATCGGGGAAGGAGTAGCTTCGCATATGTACAGTCGCGCTCACAATTATTCATTTTTACAAATTACGAAATACGAAAATAAAAAGTACAAAGTGTTTTTATTTGTACTTTTTATATTGGCATAATCATTATTTAAAATCACAAATGAATTAATAAAATAAAAGCAAACTAAACAATACAAAAAAAAACTCAAAATTAACAGAAAACAAAAGTCAATTAACATAAAATTTGAAAGCGACTGTACACCGGTAGCGAGCGGGGTGTGGCATCGGAGCGCGGGCAGAGTACCACAGGACAGCCAAGCGCCCACGCATGCACGCCCGCTTCCCATTCACTCCCCTGTGATACTTTTTTTTTACGTATAAACTAACGCTTGACCCCGATCCCATCTAATGTTAAGTGGTTATATAGTCAAAAGATGGTACGCGCTAGTTTAGTAAGTGCCTATTCACTCTACTCTTGAAGCCCACGTCGTACTTGGGCGGAAAGATTGACACCGGCAACTTGTTCCACTTGTCGCTTGGCGGCGAGGCTTTGTTTGATGGGTAACCTTGAAGCCTGCGGCGACCTACCACAGGCAGGAGATACCGTAGTCTTATTCTATGAGCCCAGACTACAAGACTATTTTCGACTTCTGCGCATTAACGCTCGACGCTAGAGTTGTTTGCCGTCAACTGAACTTTGTTTCAATATAGTTCAAATGTTAAGTAAAGAATTAAGTCGTTAAATATTAAAGAATAAAGCCGTTATTTTAACGACATTAATCATCTCCCAGCTATTTTGGTAGAGTTCAAAAATAATGTGAATAAAATGTAATTTAACATCAGGTAAACTGCATCATCTATATTATTTGCATTTTCAATCATAAAAAAATAAATATATTATCACCTTAATATTACAATAGCAAATATGTAGTACTATCCGATTCCCGCCCGCTTCGCTGGACATATTGAAAACATATTTTTCCACTGAAATAGATTCCAAATAGGATAGAAAAAATTATAAAAATAATTATTTTCGTCTGGTAGCACATTTTTTGATTTTAGTCAAAACATCGTCATTTGTTTAACTGTCAGGGTCACACCCTGCGATGTTTGCTTGCTTTTAATTAAGACCTTGCTTCTTAATGACCGAATTTCAATAGCATTCTCTTTGATCTCATGTTGTTTAGGTCCATCTTTCACTCATAATATACATGTATCACCTCTTTTTTATATATACCAACCCGACGGAGAATAAAAATATAAACAAATGTTTGAGTAAGAGACTCGCACATAAACACACACAACAAAAAAGTTTTTATATTATATATTGTTGTGTTGTCGTTTACTTTTTATTATTATAATTGAAATTGTTGTTGATGGAGAATAGCTAAAGATCATGCTGCGTGGAATGCTTTTGGAGCGGTCTATTACCAGCAGTGGACTATTATAGGATGATGATGAAAATGCTTGTAAAAACCTAAGCTGAGTATTTAAAATTAAATAAAGAATAAAATGTAAAAATATATAAAAGTAATAAAAAAAAATCATCAATCATTAGACAATATTCTTTATCAAACAAATAAATTATTTAATCAAAAACCTAATAGAGAGAATAAAGTGAAGAATATGTCACTTGTAGAAAATTCGAAATCATTTGCCGAGTATAAATTAATATAATAATAGTTTTTATAATCTTGGACATTTATATAAGATAATTTTTCCTAATCTGTATAATGCATTATGATTACCATAGCAACGGTCATGATAAGGAACGGCCATGACGTGACATCATCAGAGTAGCTATGTTACTGGTACCCTTCAAACCACAACTTAGTAGTGTAAGCATGTACAGTACTGCTTATCAACAGAACTTTGGCCAACGTGTGGCCAACTTAGACGGTATTTTTATGAAGAATTTCAAAGTTATTAATGTTAGGGAAAATTGTTGTGTGCTATTTTAATAGCACTTATTGAAGTAGCTAAGCATTTACAACTGCAGTAAAATAGATAAATTTTACCTGGAATCATCTCATATTCCGCCGCTACTGTATTCCAAACAAAAATAATTTAAGACATAAGAAATAAAAACTTTTAAAATTCTTCATATTAATCAACTTTCCAAGCCGCATATAAAGCCAACTGTATTTATTTTTACCTAAAAAAATTATAATCGTAACATAACTATTTTTTTTTTCATAAACTAAACCATTAATCATTACCTAAAACTTTTTGATATTTCTTATACAAGGGTTCCGCACCAACGGTAAAAAGGTGATATGTGATTATTATATCAATAAACAAGCTGTGCCTCGCGGTGTTACCCGCGATTAAAAACTATTTAATTAATTTTCTAAAATAAAAGTAGCCAAAATCACTCTTTATTACATCAGTGAAAGCACCGTCAAAATCGGTCCATCCGTTCCAGAGATTAGCCGGGACAAACAGACCGACAAAAAATGTAAAAAAAATATTTTGGTATATGTACCGTATACATTCGTAAACATGGCGTTATTTTAAAATATAAGTATAAAATGAACTTCTGGAATATCTCTATTAGCCTATGCAAACTCTGCAGAAATATATTTCCGTGCCATGTAACTGCGGTAGGTCAATGTCCGGGCGCTCCCCTCAGTAACTTGAGTTCGACCCCGGTGCTAGCACTAATGAAATTGTTTATAGCAATTTTAAGTGCTTAATAATTAAGTGTAGTTAAATATACTGAGAATGGTAATTTTTTAAACATGTGTTATCTGCGAACCCACAATAGGATGTCGACTATAGCCTAATATTCTTAAAAACCCTGCGCTCATCACTGGAGCTTATATGCTACAAAACTTATTTATAAAATTCTCATTTCATAATTTAATTTACCATACCGAAAGAGTTTGACCCATTTTTATGAAATTTTCTATGCATATTCAGTACGTTTGATAATCGGCTACTATCTATTTTTCATATCCATAAGTGATGAGGGTTGTCCACACCTAACATTTTTTTGTATAAAAATAAAAAATATATTTTTTTAAGACTTGGCATTAAAAAACACATACCACCCTAAACCACACCCTTTTATCACACTTTAACCCTTCTATCTCCAACCCCCAGTTTTTAATATCGATATTAGTACTTTAATAACTTTCAACCTTTGGTGGTCGATAGCTAATCAACTGATAAATACCTGTTTAATAGTGTTTCAACAAACTTGATCCGCAGCCCATGCAGTAATACAATAAGTTATTTTTTAATATTTTGTCTACCAAAATATTCACTAAAATAATTTTAAGGCAAAAAAACGTTTGCTGGGTCCGCTAGTGTCTATTATAATATATACATATATTGCTAACTATTTATTACTTTTTGTTATATTATATAATTAATATAAATGACAAATAAATTATTAATATTACTTAGGTCCAATATGACGTAATATTATAGTAAGAACTAAATCTTAAGTGTGGCGAAACGATTTTCCGTCATACACGACAACACACACTTTCACCGTGATATACACACTCGAAAACCTTGGAATCAGAAAGAACGACCGACGCCGTCTCGTGATATCCGAGTGTAACAGTAAAGCAAACACGAATATGTTCGAGTAAAAACAAAAACCTACTTCACAATTACCAATCAAACGTGACGGAACAAACTAAGTACGCCCGGACGATCTCTTCATTTCCTAACTAGCTGATCCGGCAAACTTCATGCCGCCTTATTTTTTGATATTACTTAGTAGTAGAACCTCAAAGTGATTTCGATTCAAACCAGACGGGAATCTATGATTGACATTTATGATATGACGTATGGTCCTGTTTGAAGTTGTCATTCGTTGGCTGAACAACTATTAGTCATTCTGTCTCATTCACTCACTTTTCTTTAATGAGGTTTTATAAAATCTCTTTTTGTTTGTATATAAAAAAAATATATACAAAACTTGTCCTAAAAATAACAAACACAAAAAAGTAAGAATCATACAATTTGGTGCAGTAGTTTCGGAAGTTATGCGCGTACATATCGACAAACATTCATTTTTTATACAAAGATCATAATTGTGTTATGAAGTTCTGTTGCCTAAAAATCTCTTTCTTAAACAAAGTTTTCCCCAGCCCTTAGATATTAGCAGCGTTGCTAGGGTTTCTTCTGCCATTTCGTCTCCCAGCGTCATCGCTTCCCTAAGCAGTATTTAAAGGTAGTTTAATTATTAAATATCTTGATAGTCTTCCGATAAAGGCTACCGACCGAGTTAAACGGGTTAGACTTACTAAAAATAGTGAAAACTTATAAAATCGATCATTCATCAGCCTCAAAGTTACTGGCTACTTTTCAATACATAAGACTTGAAAGAAGTTATATATATCGTATATATATGCACAGCTGCTTATGATGAGGCAAACGTAATGAAAAATAATAGAAATATAAATTCAGTATCAATAGTAATATAATAATTATTCGCATTTAAACGGTAATCCGACCGAGAGAGATCGAATAGGTGATAATCAGATTGCACACTCCCAATAGAGTCCAATCGAGATATAATTGAATTTCATTTACGTTCACTGCAATGTCTATTGCTAAAGCAAACATTGTAAACGAAGCGTAGTGCGAGCTCCACTTTGTATCATTTAATTAGTTGTTGTACTATAATCGCAAATATTATTGGAAGTAATATTTCCATATAATTGAGAAATTGTTTTCTGTCGTGATGCACGTACCACGTAAATTTCGTAAAAAAGAATTTGCAAGATTCAATTTCAGTATAACTTATCATCAATGTCGGTTTATTAATTGTTTAATGAGGGTGAATGCGTCTAGGAACTTTTAATAATTAATTATGTAAGATTGATTATCTGAACAAAAATATTTTTATCATATCCCAACGTCCCAAAATTAAATGATTGCTTAATAAACCTGGATTAAATTACTATGTAGGATATATCCGACAGTGGGTTTATATGCCATATCGTAGACTAACAAGTATATTTACGAGTAAAAACCAAAATCGACTTCAAATCGAATCAAACGTTGAATGCTATTACGCTGACGTCCTTCGAATTATCGTAGGAAAATTACGAAATCATACTTAATCAGAACAAAATCAAACTTTATCAAACTACTCTTAAGGTACATCTTTTCCAATAAAAAATGAATAATCGAAATTCGTTGCTGTGATATTGAGTTATTCGTCCATTTGTGACGCACATACTTGACGCATATTTAAGACTTATACTTGTCATGGATCCCATCGTCAAAATTACACACGAGAGGCAACAGCAGTCATCAAAATCAATTCAAAGATCGATCTAGTCGAAATTTATAAACGAATTGAGAAACTCCTCTTTTTGAAGTCGGTTGATAAAAGGTTTCTTAGCAGTAAGATAGGTAGTATAATCATGAAAAAATTGATGCAGAAACAATACGATATACATACATTGAACAGTTATGACTTTTCAAGGTCTATGACAAAATCCTTTCCTTACTCTGGGTTTCTCACTCGCGGTACGCATTTAAAAGGTAGCAGTATTTTTTTTATCGTAATATTTTACGACGATATAGATTGCACTGAGTACATGATTTTCTCTTGATGTAGTTAGTGTATATATACTTAAGAGTTGTTGACCACAGAATCCAAGTATTAGGTAGTATAGAATTATTCAGAAGATTGAATCACGGCAGTGCCTTATCTAGTGTGCTCAATTCAATGTATTCAGCTCTCAGATAGTCTTTAGCACAAATATAGCGTTATAAAAGACAATTTCTACTATATTCAGATATACGAAGAATTTAATTCGCATAATAATTAAAATTATATTTGTTTCTTTTATACATTTATGTTTGTACTGCAGACGAGAGGGAGAAAAGGTTTAATACAGCGTCTTGGGGCAATCAAAAACATCCGAATACGCAAAACATGATTTAATAGTCAAACAAATACAAGCTTTCAATTATGGACCCACATTTCTCCAAACCACTGGCGCGCACAGTCGAGCCATTGTCAAACAGTTGCCGCCGGCCCGATCATACTTTGTTTGTTGAATTTCTCCCTTTCATGACAAATAACAATGTCAAATAATGAATGTATTTCCTCGTGTCGCGATGGTATTAATGGTGATGATGATGGTGGTGTTGCCGTGACGATGGTCGATGATCTGCTTGTTAGTTAAACGGAATCTTATTCTGGCGTGTAAAACATGACATTGAACATTTCGAATCGTTGGTATGATGTCCAGTATTTTTAAAATAGGGAACAAGTTCAGATTCAACTTCAAGGTTCACTACAATTAGGAGATTGACGCCATTAAAATGGGCAGGAGACTAACAATTAATTATGACATGTACAATCAAAATTTTGGAATGTCTAAGTTGGTATTCTATTATTGGCTAGGTTATTCTGGTGGGGTCTATTTCCTTAAACCAATGTAAGTGACCTGACATTTCGGGAACAAATTTAAGCAAGCACTCAAGATTCCCATACGACGGAAATACATTGGTGGGATTGGGCTGTTCCAATTATATTCAAGTTAACGTATATGTATTGTATGGTCATACATATTGTTACAATAAACAAAATTACATTTTAATTTGACTTGATCGGTTATTCTAATAGAAATGTCGATTGCGTCTTCTGATTTTATCACGCCAATCTTTTGAAATATACTAGAGTAATTAAAATGGGGGTTTTAAAAAAATCGAACATGCAGCAATTACGTTAGACAAAACAGAGATGGAGTCATATGCAATTTTTAATTATTCATCCGCTTGGTATTGACGTTGTAACAGTCAATGAAAGATACATGTTCGTGGCAACACGGAAGGTTTTATTAAAAGTAATAATTATAGCCAAGAAGATGTCGAATATTTGATAATATGAATACGGACTTGAAGGCAACTTATAATTTTTACTGGACATTACCTAATCGATCGTTTGAAAATTAATGGGGTATTATAATCAAAACAACAACACGCGATATGGAAAGGGAGGTCTCAGAATCTTTTTTTACTCAGCTAAGAGAAATATTGTACCGATGTTTATGCTCAAAGCACTGGTGAAGCTTCTGAATAGATCAGAATGGAAAAATGTTAGTATTACCCGGCTTCAGACTTCAGATATTAAGAAAGATTGACGCTTTTTGTTGTAAAACAAGGTATCAAAATATCGAAAGGTATCAAATACTATATAGAAAGTAAGTATGTATGTAGTATACATCATGATCCATAACCCGCGGCATTGGCTCGGAAAAAGAAAAATCTATTCTATTAACAAGTAATAAACTACGAATTCGTCTTTCTCTAATCATGTTTTTGTGCCAGATAAAATTTAAAAGGTAAATAATTATTAAATTCGTCTAATGGACTTTTTTGTATTTATTTTGTCGTTAATTAAGGAATGGAAGTATTTCTCAGATTCTGTAAACACCGGAGGCATTACACGTTACTTGAAAATTGTTATTTTTACCTTTTTTAATTAATCTCACTCCCAAAACCGTAAAGTCTGTACCACCCATATCCGTATCGCGTGGAATTGTTTCTTTAACGGGCATTAAAGAGAATGGTGCTTTTTAAATAGAAAATATTTGTATAAAATTTAGGTTTTGTTAAAATTTTATGATCCATTTGAAAGATACTTGCAAATGTTATTTTTAATTTATTCTTTGCATGTATATCTTGAGATTTAAAATATTCGCTTGTAATATTTTTTTTATATAATAGAGTCTGGGAACCTTCAAATCACGATCAGAACTGTGCTTATTCGCGACCTAATTTCGAAGGATTTTGACGATCGCAATTTAATGCGTGTCAATATTTCCAATATGTAAAAATCAACAGTCAAGTAAAGTGGTACTTGTAATAATCACAACTTGAGGCATTTATTTACTTTCGTATTCATCGAGTTGGTAGTGATAGTTCAATATTTATAGTTACAATTATCAATCGTTACGCGCTATTAATACCCATTTTCAATAGAAGTTAAGATAACAAATAAGCGCAGTTCGCGTGATGGTAAAACACATCTCTGCGGTGTATAAACATCGACGTCCAGTCTTGATAAGGAGTCAATACACCGATGGATTGTGACAGCTGAAGAGGATGAGATTGAATTCTTTAGTGTTATTCAATATTTGAAACCAATACATTGTACGAAGCACAATAGAGCTACCCACTGTTTGTTACTACGATTTGGCGATAAATAGTTCTCTATTTTCACATGCCAACTAATCTAAGTTTAAAGTGAAACAGAGAGTCTGCGGTCGTCTTAGACTTCTCACGCTACATGCAATATTATTAAGATACATTTGTAGAGTACTGTGTATTTCACAATGGTCTTATAGCAATGTACATATAATAAATATTACTATAAGGCCATTGCCCTTTATGTAGAGGCCAACCATATCAACTAATAAAAAAATCTACAGCTACTTTTTCCTGCTAAAAACTTGCTAGTATCTACGAAAGCCTTATTGTTTAATTCTAGATTCTCCTTTTTAATGCAACATAAAAGCAAATCCGGAAAATAATCGCTACATTATAAATTTGTTAAGGACGTAGTTTGACATCTTTAATTGTTGTTGCATTGCTTCTTCTAGGATTTGTATAATTTACAGTCGCGTATACTAACATAATGTAATTCTAATATGGCTCGCTATCATCCAAATTGGGTGTTAGAATAACAAAACAAGTTTATTCAGTTATATATCCAAGTTTTAAAAACGTCTGTACATTCAAAGGCAATTAGGAATTTATATATATATATGTGATATACTGGTGAATATAGTCGTCTGTCCTTGAGTCCTTGTCTCCCACAGGATATGCGTCCTCGAAATAATCTGCAAGCCCGTTTTAAATAAAGGAGTCAATTTATTAAGTATACAAAAACGTAATCAACCGAATTGTTTATACGGGCCCTTTTACGATTTTAGTATACGGGACAAAAAGAGCATTTCAAGAATATCCGGTGAGCATTGGCAGCTCTTATAACCCTCATAACGTCATCAGTACCTGACTGTAGCTTGTTCAGATTATTTATAAGAGGAAAAAACCAAATCGAATCAAGAGTACTTCAATAGCAACAAGTTCAGTAGTGTACGCAGCACCCGTACACACTAAAATCTACGCTGTAATGGTTACTACAGTTGTGGGGTTGTACCACTCGCACGTTAAAGCTAATGACGTAACAAACAGCTTCTTAGAACTACAAGATAGAGCGTATTTACACACCGTATCAATATCAGGTAAAAAGGTTATCCTATGTATACCTGAACGATTGCTAGGGACTGTTATTGTTCGACGGCTTATGATTACACGTACTTTTAGGTAGAGTTGGCGGCAAATAACTCTATCGTTGAGCGAAACGTGGAGAATAACTGCGCATGT
Organism: Meandrusa payeni; assembly: GCA_029286785.1. NCBI lineage: Eukaryota > Metazoa > Arthropoda > Insecta > Lepidoptera > Papilionidae > Meandrusa > Meandrusa payeni. The sequence goes on along the minus strand of JAGSMX010000002.1, from coordinate 1,236,099 downwards.
GCATGTACAGTCGCACGCAAATATTCATTTCTACTAAATACGAATGAAGTGTTTTTGTTTGTACTTTTTATATTGGCATATTCACTATTTAAAATCACAAATAAATTAATAAAATAAAAATATAATACAATAAAACTAATAAAAAATAAACTATAACAGAAAATAAAAAGAAACTCAAAGTAAGAGGTCAAATAAAAGTCAATTAAAATAAAATTTAGAAAGCTAATGGTACGGGTGTGGTATCGGTGCGCGGGGCAGAGTACGACACGAGAACCAATAAGCGCTCGCGCATGTCCGCCCGCGCCCTCTTCACTCCCCTGTGATACCTTTCCTGACTTCTGCAATTTTCGGTCAGCGATATAGTTATTTGCCGCCAACTATACCCTGCCGTTATCGACAACTACAAAGTGACGTTTATGGCATGAAATGATTTTCATGAAAATTAATACGATTTTCTGTGAACGACGGAAAACAATGTAAGCTAAATTGATAATCTGACTTGAATTGAATCTGTGGTTTGACAGCTAATTTTTTAAATTAATCAAAAGGTCTTCATTCGTCCAAAAAATATCTATTAAAATAAATAGCGTGGTACAGGGTTCACGGGTTCCAAGCTTGTGCGCGATCGGCAGATAACTAGCATTCCGAGTGCTGGGAGTTCGATAGAGTTTGATAACGTTTTGTGCAAACGCGTAAATGAAGTTTATTGCATTACATTTTTAAGTTCTAACCATAACTGAAAACTACTAAGTTTCACGATTATCGATGTCCATAAAGTACGCTAGCTTCTAACATCTGGTAAAGTCATCAGAAATTAGCGTAATTTTTGATGGAACCAAAATAAATTTTATGTAATAATTTGCCTCACGTAATCTCGCGAAACCAACTAATCTCGGTAAAGAAGCCTATCAAATGCAATAAAAAATAATTTTCCATTCTTCGCAACCATTTGTAGTAACTGTTTTTGTTTAATTTTAGAACCTAATAATATTTCGGCCTATATCATATTTACTATACATAATATTCCTTACTAAATACATACATAAAATCTTCCTTACTGAAATATATACGTGGAATTATATTACTTAAAAGCTTTTATCAAACCAATTGAATATACATTGTTAGCAGAATTTCACGGCGCCCTACGATCGTATTGAACTATGCCACTGCTAGTGGCCTGCGACAAGTGCATTTATTACTAAAGAAACAACGTGTGCGCCTAACGAGTTTTAGCTCCCTGTATCAACTATATTGCCTTCATTTTCCGAAGTTCTCGTCCTGTCCGCATACGTTTAATTCGAGCGAATACGGATGCAAATACTTCACTTAAGCTTTAAATAAAAAAACGATATAGCGACATTATGATCATGTAAAGGTTAACGTGCACGTATAGCATTATTCTACTTAAATTGTATGTATAAAAAATGAAACAAAGAAGCATTTTTACGGTCATCACTGAACGGTTTACATGCGTGATTGTAAGGTAATAATAAAATAAATAACTTAATTTAATTAAACATCATACAGAATCACACTTTGTCAGCTTCCAAGCAAAGTCAGCCTCTAATACTTTAAGATAGAGCCATACCGTATGAGTGTAGCAATCACATCAATAATGGCTCCATATTATTAGACTCACACTTATATGAGATACATAAGTGTGAATCTAATAATGACTATTGGTAACTAAATGTTTGTGTCAAGGAAAAAATCATACAACCTTTATCGATCAGTTCATATTGCTAAAATTCAATAATTACTTTTAATAATATTAACATTTTAATAGTTCTGAATAACCTTGTGCACATATCTAGACTGACTTACTGATAGGGGGTCAACCCTCTTTAATACTTATTATTTATTATCAAAACACTTTTCTTTATTAAAGATGATAATAATGTTTGATGTTAAGATGAAAAGCATTTAAAAAATGTATTTAAACTCATTGCCACTAGTAATAATGTAGCAGACATGCATTGACAAACTAAAATAAAGATTAAATTTCATGAAATCAAGTATCCACTTAATGTTTAGATGAGCCAAATTTTATTGGTTTCTATTTCATGGAACTTAAATTCAAAATAATTAAATCTTTTTAAATGTAATGAAATTATTATATTTTTATCTATGATTAAATAATTTGCACAACCTTTATATGGATCTGTATATATACTATATATATTTATTAGATATTTTTCATGGGGGGATCATCTAACTTACATTTTACCATTTTCATCTGAGACGTAAGAAATAAGTGTATGTGTTTGAAAAAAGATTTGGCTTAAAGGTCTTGTTACCAAGCCATAAAATATTCATCAATTTCAATAGATTTTTTTTTAAATAAAGAACTTTTAAAGTTGTTCTTTACAAATTATGCATTCTTGTAATATACACTTTGCATTCTCAGATTTGTTTGCAAACTTCTTTATAAACATGCAGTGAAGTGTCTACAATACGGATAATACCTGTTTTAAAACTTTTGTAAACATGTTTTACACAATTGTGTTGTACTGTAAATGTCTTGACTGTTTCAAATAATGTGTCCCTCTACACGGCTGTAATCGGAATGCTCAGACAGGTGTGTTTGGGTGAAGAAAATAGACAAAGTACAGAATGAACACCAAGGAAATGTGCCAGAAGAACAAACACCTGTATTGTATGGAATGCCAGCACGGGACTGAAATGGTTCGGTTGTGTGGTATTGAGGGATTGAAACCAAATTACTTACACTTACAAAGCATTAAGGAAATGAAAAGATGAATGATGCAAGATACATGGAAAATTTAACAAAACTATCAACCCTTTATAAAATGGAAATCTTTTTAACATGTTACTAAATTCTGACTATTGTAAATGTTATCAGCAACACCACAAAATCATTGAAAATGTTTTATAGGTACCGATATGCAGGTCCCAGGTTAAGCACGCTAGCAGACACAAGGTCAGACAATAATCGCTTCGAAAGTTATTTTAATATTTAATTTTTTTTATGGAATATATGAAGCTTTAAGAACCATACTATAATTACAAATTAATTGCTAATGTAAAACTATTTTATGCACAAGCAAAAGCAAATAAAGGGGAGGATGTGTGCAAATTATGACTTATATATGATAAAACAAAGTCTATCATTATTTAAATTAAAAAATATATTTTTGATCAAACCAGTAAGGATAAATTGATTTTTTATTTTAATGAAATTTAGACTTATATAGAGACATTGTTACATTTCGATTTGTAGAGACCCTATATATTTTTAGATTGTTATATATTCACAAAATTTCATATTACATTTATTATTGAAAATAGACCTTGTGAAAAACATAACTAATTGTTTTATGAATATAAGGCAATTGGTGTTTGAAATAAGCAGAATTTTCGGACAAAGTAAAATCTGTTTTCAAATACCAAAATTATTGAAATTTAATTTCATAATAATTTAATAATCATTAAAATAAATTTTAATAATCATTAGAATAAATTTTAATAATTATTCAAATTTATTATAATTTTCAATAATTTAATTGTTATAAATACTTAATATTAGGATTTTTTAGGAATGGAAAAAAAATAAGTAAGAAATAATTTTAAGTTGGTTGAATGGAAGCAAAAAATAAAAATAATAACAATAACATACGAACATAAGTCTTAGAAAGCCAGCTCTTACTCTACAAAAAATAACACAGGTTCGTGATGGAAAAATAATTCACAATAACACAGCTATTCGCATAAGCGATTGAAGCAAATACTAGAGTGGCTTACATTACGTAAATATAAGTTTATAACTTCAAAAAAGGATACGTTCCGGGCCCGCGCTGATTTGGCGCCAGCGGCACCTGATTCCCGTTCCCACTCATATTCTAGGTAGCATAGGTATCGCAACACGTATACCACTCAAGGTGGCACGTTCAATCGCCCTAAGCGATTGTAGGACACATCCGGCACATAGGTAGAATTAGTTATACCAACGTCAGTTTGACAATTCACGCACAAATGAATTTTAACCCCATAAGAACAAAATTTCTAGCAAAAACATTTTAGGCCGTAAGAAAAAACACAATATATATTTTATCGGGAAAATTGTGTGCTATCTCTACGAAATAGACCCAGTCACTAAACAAACGACAGTACAAAATGGCGGATGTTAACCAATAAACAAACGGGAACTGTCACTGCCCCAGATTAATTTTTAATTACCAGTGAAATTTAACAACTATGTTTCGGTTTGTTTCGATTTAATAAAAATAAAAATTGTAAAAATATTTTTTTTCAACAATAATATTAATACATAATTTTCAAATTGTTAAAACTGTCATTCGATCGTTCACGTCTACTAGTCACGTCACGCATGCAAAGCTTCGCTTCGCATGCAACTTTTTTTATATTTGTGTGAACGTTATATGATAGAGTCAACAGTAATGTAAGCCAAGACAAGAGTAGAGCTCTGACCAATAACTATAAGTGCCTATGGTTAGTGTTGTCAATTTGGCCACGATAAGTGAAAGCCTTGCTCTATGGACGTAAAATTCAACGATTAATTATTAAAAAAGATTTTAAGGTATTAAAAAAGCTAACACTTCTTTTTAAGCCTAGTAGAGTAGAATGTATAGACATTATTAATATTCCCTAGATAGTTTTCACCACGAAGGTCTACAAGAGACGGAGTAAGCGCATCGCCATAACCGGGCACAGGTTATAGCAAGATTCAGTCGATTCGTATTTATTTAAAAAGCAAAGACAAACAAAGTTAAACATTTTATTAGCCTTATTCAAAAGTTATTATTTTATTAATTTCTCCAATTTGTATTGCGATATACCAACACTTTGCAATAAGTAATATAACAAAGCATAATTGTAATAAATAATGAAATAAAGTGGTATGTTATTCTAGTGGTCCTTTAAAAAAGATACAATAATTTCGAAAAAGTTAACAGTGTATTATTATATTCGAGTTGATCTATATTCGATTTAAAATTTCCCTCTATCGTTACACCCTAATTGTTAATCATTCGATGATGTAAACTGAATAATTTACTACTAATATTAATTTTACATAAAATTACTATTTGACATAGGACAACAGTTTATGGGTATTATTGTAGCTGTCCTCTCTTTCGCCCGTCATACCCAACTTTCACTCATAATCGGTAAATAAATGGTATTCGATTGTTAACTCTACCATTCTTACATCATATTTATTTATAAATATTATGTAAGAATGTAATATTTATTAATATTTTCACATTCAAAAAATTAATAATAAAAGTAAAAAACTAATTTATAAATTATTCGACAATGTTCTTTTAGAAACAAATAATTTATTTAATTAAAAATGGAAACATTTTCTGCACGTGTTGAAAATTGGAAAGAGTTTTCGGAACAAAAGAAACTTTTTGCAATCTTGGAAATTTATACAAGCTGGTTTAGTTACGAACAATTAAACTGTTTTCTTAATCTGTATGAAATATTATGATCACCAGTGTGCAGCTGTGTCAATAAGTTGTGAATATGAAAAAGATAAAAAAATACGTCTTTTGTAAGCGTCTATATTAAGCGATTAGTAACTATGGTAAATTTCATGTAAAAATGCCCGATGTGCCGCTCGCTTAGCTGAACTCAGGAACAGTTTATTGTGGAACACTTGACTCCACTTAATTCGATTCCAAGTCCTTAAAATAGAAAAAATATAAAATATTAGTTTTCATCTACAAGTAACCATAATACTTCTCGATTCTGGTCAGAACATGCCCTTTCAAGCTATATTTTTCGCTAATCACGCAATTCTTTAAAGTGTAATAGAGTCGCACAGCTTTTTAATAACTCCTAAATTCTCATTCTTACACCATATCTTTAAATAAATATTTGATGTATAAAAGATAGTAAAAAGGTAATTTATCAATCATTGAACAAAGTTCTTTTTAGAACAAATAAATTATTTAATTAAAAAACTAAATATATTATGTACGCGTAGGAAATTAGAAATAATTTTCAGAGTATAAAATAGGATTTTTTATGATCTTGGAAATTTATAGAAACTATTTTAGTTATTAAGAATATTTTTTTTCATAATCTTTACAACGTGATAACCATGGCAACGAACACGTTATGCAGCCATTTTAATCTGTCTTGGTGACAGTAAGGACAGTAAGTTGTATAAGATGAAAGTACTCCTTTTAGTTAGGATTTGTGCATAATATTTTCTTAGTAAGCGTCTACATCGACAAATGTTGAAATATTGTAAATTTAAAATCAATCTGGTGGTTACTTTTGGGAGATATCGTAATGACCTCGACATTATAAAAATCTACAAAGTTTATTTTCAAGATCATTCCTTTCGGACACCGTACTAGCGCGTTGAACAAAGTTTTTCCGACATCTATATTCCTAAATCCCTACATAGTTTGAGTATAAAACCAATTCTCATAAATGGTTTTTTGCACACGGTTGATGTAAGGGCACGAAAGTTCAGTTCCTGGATCAACTCTAAGCACATTATTAACAGCTGAATATAATTTAAGGTCGCCGGCATATAATGGCAAAATAATTGATTTGAGCGCCATCTACACGTAGGAAATGGGACTATGCCTATTGCATATTTTATATAAATATATTAAACTCCTCACTGCGCAATTATGTTTAGTCTAATAGTTTGAGATTTAATATCAATTTCTTTTATGGTCATATATATGGGGACGTGCTTGATGTTGACTCATTGTGATCGTATATTTCCTGTCACATTGTAATGTTGCCGCAAGACAATTCTTAGCATGCTTTTGGCGAAGAAAAATCAACAAAACTAAGAAAATCCGAAAAGAAGTAAAATAAAGTTGAAAATTATGAGTAATCGCTATCTATACTCTAAAAAGGAATAAATATTATGAAATTTTTTGGTTTAAGCGTGTCGAAAACGAACAACCGATAACATATGTACCGAATTATTTCCATCGATCTCTAATATTTATATTATAATATTTTATACGGTCTGCGAATAGTAAGGTCGTAGGGTCGTGGCTGATGTCAATAATCGAGTGGTAGATTCGACTATGAGCCATTTTAGTGTTAGTTAAATTTTCTGCACATTCCTACCCAAGTGAATTTCTCAACTTCTTGGAGGTAACGAGTATAATATAATTCATACAACTAAAATACCAAAAAAAAACTTTGCCATATAACGAAAGAGTTCAAAGTCATAAACCTGGTCAAAAACTCTATGCTAACTAAATAAATGTCGGATTAAGTTGTTAAGCGTCGATATAGATTTGACATTCTTTTGTATATCTGCGTAATCTTTAGCCTGGAATAATTTACTACTGAACGTAGGTCTTCCCCAATGCTTTCCCCATTTACCGCTTCCTTCTGCTTTCTGCATAAATTAATATATTTTTTTGTATATGTATATGTCATTTATTATTATTAATAAACACACGAGCTAGGCAAACAAGAACTTTCTCTTAATTTCATGCTGTTATTAGTTTGCATGAATTTTTGGGAAATGTTGGAAATAAAGCTGGCAACTCCCTACTCTACGCACTCGCAGAGCTACCAACAGTTCAACGAAATGAAACAATGTACTATTGTTGATTATTTATGCCACGTGTGCTTAAAAAGCAATTATCCTATATTGTAATTTTCATTTTTAGAATTTACAAATAACCAAAACGGTAACAAATGTGAATTAATATATTGATTATTTTAACAGAGTCTAGATCATAAAACATCTATTTCAATAATATGTAAAAAAATTGACGCATTATCGCCATCTAGTGGAGATTGTGAAATCAAAATGAAAAAGTGGTATTTTAACGTTTTCTTGCTTCTGTTTTCCGTCGAACTACACTGATTGGCCAGAGAAGCTGGCCTTGACTGCTTCACCGGATTGAAAGGCGGCATAGGTCTTAGGTCGCATAGCCAGAAACTCTATTATAGTAATTCGACATAAGGGATCCCCTGGTGAGGGTTGACCTCGGCTTGGAAGGTTACCACGTTACTCGCAAGGTAAGCAGTCCAATTCGAGAGCGCCCGAGAAAGCCGATCCACGTTTCGGTCAGTGGTCGTGGAATAACACGGATAAGCTAAGGAAAATTCTAAAGCTGCTGTAACTTTGATTTCCGCTTCGGGAAACCTTGTCGCTGGGAGAACAAGCGTCTGTCACGTATCTTGTGTGCTTGTTACGATCTAGCCTAGATTATGATAGATTCTCCTCTACATTTTCTTTCATATTCGACATTCCTACTCATAATCTTTTTTATTTATAAATCATGTTTAGGTAAATGCTCCTTGTTGTTACCTAGACATTGGCCCTGAAAAAATGCTGCTATTCTAATTAATTGGAAATAAACCCTTTCAAACAAGAGAACAATTTGAATATCGGCTTGTATTACGACTAATTATGGACGCTGTCGTGAAAAAGCGGTAGAAGCTGGCAGCTTTCGAAAGGAAATGTTCTGGCCCTTTTAAAGATAACAATTATGGATATGGTTTCATTTCCGACATTCCAACACATTGTCTGTCTCTCTTGAATAATCGTGTATAATTAATATTTTGTGTCACTGTCATTGAAGAGGAATCTGAAATTATACCTTAGAATTTCATAGTGGGATTGATTAATTCGATTCCTAATCGCATAAGGGCTGTCGTAGGTGCCTTTAGGGGCAATACTTCTTATTGATTAAACATTTCATTAATGTTTAAACGTTTGATTTCTTTAAAAATCCAAACTACTACTGTTGCCCTTCACCACGGCGCATATTTGACTTATACCATCTTATACGCTAAAACGTTTTATTTCATAATTCTGAATTCGAAATTAACATTTTTTGTAGCTAGGAATCGTCAACACTTAAAACACTAGGTGGGCCGCTAGATGTGTCCGGGAGTGTATTATACATGTAAATATATAAACATACATATAGATGAAGCTAAAGAAGTTTTACTATAGTCATTTCGTCTAAAGCACACTCGTTTTATTTCTGAACAACTCTAGAACTTCAGATTCATCCTGCACTTTGAGAAATTTCTCGCAATCACAAGTCATGGAAACAAAATGAACTCAGATTCCATATAAATGAACTTGGAATAAAGGATTTTTTCTCTATTTGATATGCTGTTTTTCTATTATTAATTTAATTTTGCGCAGTGCCCATTAAACTACAGCTATGTAACTATAAAATTTAGATAAATGTTAGGGTTATACTTGCTATATCTTCCAGGTGGTTTCAGTGGAATTAGTAACAGTTTAACTTAACACCCAAGACGATGAACTTTTCTAACGCAATTTTACAACTTTATATAATTGCTTTTCCGTTTTGGTAGGCGCTCGAGTTATTGTAGGCAACATTAATTGGACCGCGAAGCGTAATCTATTGTGGCATATATCGAGGAGTTATTCGGCTCTCCCTAAAAGCGTTGGGCTTTACAACTGTAAATGGTTTACAGATTGAAAACGGAAGTCGGCATATACAATATTCAACTATTTATATTATAAGTTCGCATTAATATTTTCAGTTAGGTTCTTTTCGGTAGGGAAACCTACATACATAGTGACAGTCTTTGGGTATTATGGATCGGGACAAATAACCAATTAAGGAGCGTGTTGTCCATTCAACAAACAAACGTACTTAACTGTGTTTTGACGGGGAGCAATAAAGTGCGCGCTTTTAATGCTTGGATCATACTCCCATGGCGTACTGTGATGGACCAAGACCGAGTAAGTCAGCTTCTCTGCCTAATCTGTGAAGGTTCCTCAAAAAAACCCAGACTGAGCGAAATGGCCTCGTGACAATTCGTCGATGATGACAATAGTTGGCTATAGAGTGAGTACTGTACTAATTTTGAATTTATTGAAATTCTATTGGCATCGTAAAACGGATACTTATGTATTAAACTGCAATGTGCGTGTAAATTTTGCAGAAAAGAAATTAGTAATCTCTGCCCGTGCGTGTAGGATGAGGGCGTTAATGATTTCATCATATGTGAGTCGCATTCTGACTTCATTTTACTTAAAAGGTAGGAGGTACATGAACGCCTTTGTCGGGCGACCGTTATAAGAATACGATAGTGTAAAAGTATATATATTATTTCCGTACTGACTTGACAAATTTAGAACATCATATATTACTAACCGAGCCGGGAAACATTGTTTTGCTACAACGTTGTTTTAAATTATTTCGATGTGCTTTAACATCTCTCAATCTCTAGCACTCATTGAGATAAGAAAACAAATACCAATATCTTAGCTAACGTACTAATATCGCTACTAGCTAATGGGGGTTGGTGGTAGGATGGTGAAAATTAAGGATTGTATGTATTTTTAATGCCCTATCATAAAAAAATAATATTAAAATTTCAGCCGTAGAACATCCACTGGTTGCCTTCAAACATTTCCAAGCTTGCATCCAGTTGCCGTTATGAGGACGTCAGACCAGATCGCGTGTGGACGGGTTGTGTATGAAAAATAGTTTACGTTCTATTCTCAGATCTATCGAATATACACAGAAAATTTTATAATCGTTTAGTTTAGTAATAGTTTTGTTACAAACATTGTGAAACGAGAAATTTATATGCATACCCAGCGCGCTTCACCGGGCTAGATTTCGCTTTATTAAACAATAAACTTACATCATTCAATATTTAATTTAACTTTCACAATATATTAAATTATTCATTTCTCTCCGTATTCATGCATTTCTATTCTCTTCTCGAGCGGGTGAAGATCATTACCTACACCCATGAACATATCAGTAAATACAATATCATTCTTATCATTTATACAAAAACATATCGGGCTCAAGTATATGTCAGAAATAAAAGTACGACGTATGCCTTGTTTGACAGTTTAAAAAGAGGAGTGCTCCGATCTTCACCAAACTTTACAGGATTACTCGCCAGGTCAATCTGAAGAATCACTGAAAGTTTCATTGAAATATCATCCATCCATCCATTTCGGAACCCATACCCACAGACTTTCTCTTTTATAATATATATATTTATTTATTTTTTTATTCTTTATTTGCACACAATACAAAAAAAAGGTACAAATAGGCGGACTTAATGCCAGTAGGCATTCTCTGCCAGTCTACCTTGGGGTTGTGTAGAGACAAAGTAACGGGTGCAAGCTATATGAGAAAATAATAAATAAAAGAAAACTATAATAAATGCATGCATATATAATATACATAGCTACTTAAAAATAAATTAAATATATAAACATAATAATTGTATATAATAATAAATAGATACATATATAAATACATATATATATATATAATTATAGATGGATAGGGACAGCAATTGACAAACTATTCCTTGCTTAGGTAAAGCTTCTATAGTAAAAGTTTGAAAGTCGATTTAGTTCCAGCTGTACGTATATTTGTTGGCAGCGCATTCCAAAGTCTTATTGAGGTAAAGGTAAAAGATTTATGCATAAAATCAGTGTGACAGGAAGAAATATGGAGAAAATTACTATCAGTAGAACGAAGACAACGGTTATATATATATACAGAAGATGATAGTTAATATCAGTAGGAAGTAGGTTGCCTTCAAAAGTTATTAAAATGGACAGTAGCTAAGTTTGTTAGTGCGTTCATATGCAGCTCCGTCCACGCTCCGTTTGAATGAATGCGGCGTAATTGGTTTGTAGAATATGTGAAATGTTGTAAATTAACATGTTTCCAGCGCGCGCGACTGATTAAATTAATGAGAGCGAGCGAAATTCATGATAAAGGATAGAAATGCAACTTCTGTACGTCTACTCCTTTCTCATATATGTTTTATTTCTTTTGCCGTACTAATTTACCGATGGCAGCTATCGACCGAGTACGGCCCTCTCATATTGTGTAACCGCTCAAACCGGGACCTCTTGGGGCTCTTGCGTCCAGTTACTCTTTAAAGAGGTTCAGGCCGGTCCACCTTTTAAAAACCCGGTGAAACTGTAGAGGATCAGCCTTGTTAATTCAGAAAGAAGGTACTATGTACTATTGTACTGGAAAATTGAATTTATAAAACCTAATTAGGTTATTAGAAGTTGCTATTATGTCAAGAATAATTTCCTTTTTCCTTTGACGAACTACACAGAATGGCCAGAGAAGCTGGCCTTGACTGCTTCACCGGATTGAGACGTGGCATAGGTCTTAGGTCGCTTAGCCTGAACCTCTATCGTAATCGACACAACGGTCCTCCTGGTGAGGAGTAACCTCGGCTTGGACGGTTAGTATGTAAAGCGTGAGCATTTCGATACAAGGGCGCCCGCGAGGCCCGAACCACGACTCGATTGGTTGCTATTTCACGGATAATACCGAATAATTTTAATAAAAATGGTCAACATTGCGTCATTAACGCTGGCCCATAATAAGAAATGGCAAGACTTTTCGTCACTCTTTACTGGAAAAACTATATTGTGAATAACTGTTCTGCATAATAAGTTTTTTTGTGATATGGAATAATTTTTACACCTTCACTCTCGTTAAGTTATAAGATAAAATATAATGGTGTGAAGCGACGGCAAATTTCTACTATTAAATAAAATACTAGATTTTTTTTTATATTTATATTTGTAGACATTCGCCGATAATTTATCCATGGATGCTGCTGTAATCAACACACTTTAGCAGTACCTTAGTATTTAGCAGTAACTTAGTATGTGGGTATATTCCATATAGGCTCCGAAACGGCTGGACCGATGTCATTGAAACTTTCAGGGAATTTTCAGATTGACCTGGCGAGTAATCCTGTAAAGTTTGGTGACCATCGGAGCACTCCTCTTTTTGAACTGTCAAATACAGCTTTTATTTACTATGATGATATTCTATTGTTTTATAATGTAAGTTTGTATTGACACATGCGTTGTGTATATTTATGTCATTATGAACCATATTGAAGTACAATAGAGTATATTGAAGTATGATTAATTATAATAAAATATACTAAAGCATATTAAAGATAATAATTGAGGATTTTGAAGTATTCAAGCTAAGTTATAACGCCGATATATTTATATATATAGGATATATTTGAATGTATCCGTATACTGATGCTGCTGATATGTACATGGGTAAGTAATTCAGAATCGTTTTCTACGACGAGCCACGGGTGCGCCGTGGTTCGTACGTAATCGCGAGCTCCACGTTGATACAGGGTTACCGACAATAGCCCAATTCTTTAAGCAGGCATCTCGACGGTTTTTCGAGACTGCCACCAAACATTCTAACAAACTTCTTGTAAGTGCCGCCACTTATAAGCCTTCCTATAATAAATTCCGTCGCGTCGCCCGGAGGCCGAGATACGTTCTTGACGATCCGGACGACGTGATTACCATTGTACAGGCTAGATCTCTACAAATCCACAAAGCGTCTATTCGCGACCGTCGGAGGTTACGAATAATCCTTGCGCGTTACCGCTATTTTATGGGCAGGCCCCACCCCTTAGATGTTAGGAGCGCTGCTGGAGTTTCTTCGGCCACTTCTTCTCCCAGCGCCAACGCTTCCCGAAGTGGCACTCAAAGTTAGTTTAGCTTTTGAATGTCTCTTAGATTATCCGTGAAATAGCAACCGACCGAGTCGTGGTTCGGCCCTCTCGGGCGCCCTCGGGTCGGCATGCTTACGCGTAACATAGTAACTGTCCAAGCCGAGGTTACCCCTCACCGGGGGGACCCTTGTGTCCAGTTACTAGCAATAGAGGTTCAGGCTAAGCGACCTAACAGCTATGCCACCTCTCAATCCGGTGAAGCAGTCAAGGCAAGCTTCTCTGGCTAGTCTGTGTAGTTCGTCGTCATAAAAAAAAATGTACATGGGTATAGGTAATGATCTTTACCCGCTCGAGAAGAGAATGAATAATTTAAAATATTGTGAGAGTTAAATTACATATTTAATGATGTAAGTTTATTGTTTAAATAAAATAAAGCAAAATCTAGTTAGGCTGGGCACGCTAGTACAGGTATAAACGATACGCCCCACCCATAACAGCGGTGCTACGCCGGTGCTGATTAAATATGCTGCGTAGCACTGCTTATCCATGTAAGAATAAGTTGCCGCGGGGTATGAGATGATACATTTATTAGCCCAGTAACTAGCAGTAACGCCCTTTAAGCCGTCGCATGGTAATGTTGCATACCACTGTATATCCATTTGATCTAACAATAAGTTACCTCCACCCGCGCTAAGTACCCTAGTCTTGCCCTAATAACACATCAAAAAGTCGTTACAGAAAAAATAAATAAAAAATACAGTTACAGAAAAAACGGACAAATAGTACATAAGCTATGATGCTAATATTGAACACTGTCTCAGCAACTGCCGTCGCAAGGATGCGACAGCGCTGATTTTCAGCGGTGCCCAGGGCTACCCAACGTGCGCGCGCAATACTACATTTACATGGAATTTATACAGACAATAATGCTTGTTAGGAGCTCTTGTGGCTGGATGAAAAGTAGAGGATCGTAAATATTCTTCAACCGTCTACAAAACATGTTTTTTACTTCATAACTTTCGAGTGGGAGAACCGATTTGAATGATTCTTTTTTTATTTGAAAGCTGTGCAAATCATGACAAACCCAAATAAGTTTAGCAGGCATAGCTCTTAGGTCGCTTAGCCTGAACTGAGGGAGTGACATTAGATTTCCTCACGATGTTTTCCTTCACCGCCGAGCGCGTGGTAAATCAGCATATAAAATTACAACAGCAAATTTATTGGTGCCGGCACCGGGGATCGAACTCGTGTTGCTAGCGTATTACGCACGGACAATGAGCTACTACGGCTCGTAAATTCTCCTAAGTGTAATTTTTGTTTTTTATCATTTTGTTATTAGTTTTCTAGCTGTAAGTTTTCCGAATACTGTAAAAAAAACGAAAAAAGCTTGCAGACGCGAGTAAGCAAAGTATCTTATTTTTAAAATTATTTACATTAATAACTGATTAATATATTCTGTTATACAAATTGTACACAATAACTTGTAATACATTATAACCTCTATATGGTATATTGATATGAATATATATGTGATATTTATATAAATCGAGCAACAAGTGTAGTGAAATGATCGTATTGAATGTCCAATCCATAAAACATAACACGTATATTTACGAGTCAAAACAAAAACCGACCTCAAGTTGAATCAAACGATAAGAGTTACTACGCTGGAGCGCCATCTTTGAATTTCCAAACTAACGTATATATAACGGTATATTTTCAAATAGAATTAATAGAACCAAACCCAACTCAAAGGACTCTTGAAATACATGCTTTTCTATAAAAAATTAATCATCGAAAATCATTGTTTGACATAACTTTTTTTTGCGGGTAGGTCATAAATAAATGCGGACGTATTTCTGTTGCTCTAAGATCTAAATTAAAATTAAACATGTAATAACTCACCATAATATTGCATATATTATTAAGCATTGAAGCCTAATTAAGCTATGCACTAGTGAATCAGCACTCAACTATCACACTGGAACAACTTTTTATGTAACTTTGATATTGGATTATTCATAACGTCACTTGCTATATAACCAAAGTCACTGGAAACACTAATCACACACAGAATTTAGAATTTGAAAAGTAACTCGACACCAGCACCGAGTGCTGCCAATTCAGTCAGCCTTCGGAAACAAATAGTTTAGATCGGCCGATCGGTGGATATACACAAGGAACGGAAAGATGCTTCTACTATTAAATGGATGGTTAATGAACGACGGAAGACGTGTCAGATACTGTAATTGTCATTCTTCTGAGTATGTCTATCCTCTGTTCGAACCGGTCACAAGTTTGGTGTCTACGGCGCCTCCACCGACGTTACTTACGTTGTTTACTATTGACGCGTCGACTGTTCCGCGTTCACTAAATACTTTGAGTTAAACCTAAGTTCGTGAATACCCCGCGCGCGGGTTATCCCTTCCGTTGCGCGGCGCTGACCGGTGGCAATGCATTTAATAAACATTAACTCTATTAGAATTGTATAGTGTCGATACTCGTTAAGTCTTACATTATATATTCTTGTTAATATTCTAAGTCGTTCTTAATATTAATGCTAATTTCCCATTACAATTATTTTAAGTTTTTTCATGGCATTATCACGGCCGCTATACTGTTTACACTGATTAAAATATTTCTTTACTGTGTTTTGTAAGTTTAAACGCTATAGATTTTAATTATTTAGTATTCTATTTTACAAGTTTTTTAATTACTTAACTAGGTATCTTGCACAATTGGTTGGTGATGGTAAGAGCATTTTTAAATATTTGATATAAATACCGACGGCTTTCGTTGTAGTGTTAATTAAGCTATATTCGTTATATAACTTTAATTACTTTTTAATATTATTATATTATTTATTATATATATAATCAAATATCTATATTTAATAGATGTGTTTAGTGTTGGATTTTCATAGTAATGGCTCCGTAATGACGCCGTAATAACTGCCCTTCGCTCACTTACTCAATAATTTGACATTTATTTTAAAAATTTAAACGTATTATATATTAATGCGTAGTATTTGGCAACATTACAACGATCTTGTTGACACTTTTGGTTTTGAACCGAACATTTACGCATTATTCATCTCAAAGAGCAGGTCAAAGTCCACCTTCCTAGGGTTATATTTTGGAACACGTGGTTAAGTTTTGGTGCGAAATTATCATACTAGTAAGTGTGGCGGCGGTGTTGCTGTATATTTGCGTATAGGCATTCCCTACA
Source organism: Meandrusa payeni (assembly GCA_029286785.1). Lineage (NCBI taxonomy): Eukaryota > Metazoa > Arthropoda > Insecta > Lepidoptera > Papilionidae > Meandrusa > Meandrusa payeni. The sequence continues at coordinate 1,219,410 of JAGSMX010000002.1, read as the reverse complement.
AAATATTATTACATTCTTCTCCTGATAATTCGGGAGGATTTTTTTTTGGACGAACTTAACACAGTTGGCCAGAGAAGCTGGCCCTTACTGCTTCACCGGATTGAGAGGTGGTCTAGCTCTTAGGTCGCTTAGCCTGAACCTCTATCGCTAGTACTCAAGAGAAGGGTCCCCTCCGTGAGGGATAACCTCAGCTTGGACGGTTACTATGTTACGCGTAAGCATTTCGATCCGAGGGCGCCCGAGAGGGCCGAACCACGACTCGGTCGGTTGCTATTTCACGGATAATCTAACATTCTCTGGAACATTCAAAAAACTGGTGTATCCTGTATGATGGATTTATTTCTACCACTGACTTTTATCTATTTACTAGTACATGTTAACGTTTTTTAGATTTGTTGAAAATTAATGAACAAACTAATAAATATAGTATTCAGTAAAATTTTCTTTAGCCAATTTACTCAAGAAATCTATATTCCTAAAGATCTAAAATATTGTACCCAGCAGTGGGCGTTCCCACCTAGACATATAGCAATCATGGTTCGCGAACTTTCTAGATCATGTCTATATAGCTCACAAAGATAAAACTAAAAAATAAGAAAGTATTTAAAAACTTACCGTCTTCATCCTTATGCTGCTCTGGGATGTTCCCGTCTGGGCATGTACCTATTAAAATTAAGCAGGATTAGTATCACATAATTACTCAAGGAATCAGAAGTATTCCGATTGGTTACAAAACTATATTCCTAAAGACCTAAAAATTGTACCCAACAATGGACGTTCCCACCCAGATATAAAGCAATCATGGTTCGCGAACTTTCTAGATCATGTCTACATAACTCACAAATATAAAACTAAACTATAAGAAAGTATTTAAAAACTTACCGCCTTCATCCTTATGCTGCTCTTGGATGTTCCTGTCTGGGCATGTACCTATTAAAATTAAGGAAGATTAGTATCACATAATTACTCAAGGAATCAGAAGTATTCCGATTGGTTACAATACTATATTCCTAAAGATCTAAAAATTGTATCCAGCAGTGGGCGTTCCCATCTATACATATAGCAATCATGGTTCGCGAACATTCCAGATCATGTCTATATAGCTCACAAAGATAAAACTAAACAATAAGAAAGTATTTAAAAACTTACCGCCTTCATCCTTATGCTGCTCTGGGATGTTCCCGTCTGGGCATGTACCTATTAAAATTAAGCAGGATTAGTATCACATAATTACTCAAGGAATCAGAAGTATTCCGATTGGTTACAATACTATATTCCTAAAGATCTAAAAATTGTACCCAGCAGTGGGCGTTCCCACTTAGACATATAGCAATCATGGTTCGCGTACATTCTAGATCATGTCTATATAGCTCACAAAGATAAAACAAAACAATAAGAAATTAATTACAAACATAAAGACATGGACAAACAGAAAGCACGGAGACGTGAACTACCGGATGACACAATGCTTGACGGGCCACGGAGTCTTTATGACATACACAACAAGGATTGGCAAACGTCAGAGCGCAATATGTATGTATTATGAAGACACTATAGATGATGCCGAACACACGTTATTCGCATGCGGTCGTTTTGCGAGAGAATGTGAAAATACGAAGGCTGAATTAAAGACTAACGTGACGGTGGAAGACAAGACGAAAATAAAGAACAAAGAGAGAGACATGACAGAGAATAAAATAAAGGTAACGCAGGACAAAAAAAACTCAATAGTATGCCGTAAGGGAATATTGATGCGGTGGAGGAAGTGGGTTTTCTTCATTTAGTCCGTGAGAGTCGGACATTCCTTGGCAGCGGGTCCATAACGGATTTCCCCTCCTCACGAAAAAAAGTACAGCCTCACGTGGATTCCAATATCCTGTTCTGAGCTGTTCGTTTCATTGATGACTAAGTTCTTTCCTATTGCTATACATATAAAAGATATATTGCTATACATATATATATAAAAGAAGTAGTATGTGGGTATGTTCCATATATGCACCAAAACGGCTGGACCGATTTCAATGAAACTTTCAGGGAATCTTTACATGATGTGGGGAGCTTAGGAAGACCAGGAGACGGACATAGGATATCTATATTTTGATCCCGTTCAACCGGGTTCCTTATATAAATAAAGGAATCAATTTCCCATTCAAAATCTGCATTGATTTCGTAACTGTAAAACATTTAATGTTGATCATTGATAGAGGCAGCTTATTGTAGTATATGTGTGTCAGTAATGTGGTATATATGTAGACGGAGACAAAAATCGTTGTTCAGTGGAAGAACGTACTTGGAACATGTTGGGTGATGGAGCGTTCTTTAGGACTTGCACAGGATGAGTTGTGCCGAGGTGTAGAAGACTCGCCTGAAGAAAAGACAAAAGCTAAGTCACCAGCACCTACCTGCTTAATTTCAAACACAAATTGATCGTAGTACAAAAAAAAACAAACAAACTAAAAGAGACTATACAAACAAATAGAACTATATATTCTGTTCCAGTGATAAGGTTACCTTAATCCGAAAGGCGCCAGTACTTTCGCAACACGAGACGCATTAGCTAGTACCAAAACCCTTGGACTCAAACGTAATTAGCCGAGTTCTTTATTTAGAAGTGGCACCTGTAGTACCCGACACACGTTTACACAATCACTTTAAATTTAGTGTATTTTGTACTTGCATGAGCCACAATTGTTGCAGTGTGGCGGCTTCCATTTGTTGCAGCAGGGTTGCGCAGCTTCTGCTGGTGTACTTAAACCTGAGGATGATCATACATTTAGGCGAATATTACTCAATCTTACGACCAACATTCAAGATCACGAGCACGGCAGTCATACGGACGCCGAAGCCGATAGAAGTGAAAACTTATAACTTAGAATTTTAGTATGTATTAAAATTTGAAATTTCATAATTTTCGAATCAAAATTATCGACATCAATCTGGTTTTCACATCTATTGTCACGCCGAGCAACAATGATATATTTTAAAATAAAATAATAATTGGTTGGGGAAAAAGTCTTTCCGCATTATAGTATGTATGAATTTGTAATAAGATCTCTTTGGATATACTATTTGTATCTGGCTGGTTTTGGTATCATTGAAAGTTTACATTTTACAAAACATAATTCAAAATTCAAATTAGGACAATTTGTGATTTTCATTTGTTTCTCGTACTGTCAAGATGACTGAATCTAATGAAGAAATTCAATACTATTTTAAAATTTTACTACAAAAAAGATAAAAATGCAACGCAAGCTGCGTGTTTATGGACCGTTATTAGTGCAGTGTCTGTGAGAGTAGCACAAATTTGGTTTAAACGTTATCAATCCGGAAATTTTTAGGTCAAAGATGTACGTCGCTCTGGTCGCGCCCTATTAAAGATAAAATGGATGCCATTTTTGAAAAAGTGGAGCAAAATCGCCATATCAGTAGTTATGACGTAGTTGAAAAACTGAGAACAGTGACCATAAAACAGTTTAGATAACTGGCGATGAAAAGCGGATCACGTACGACAAGAACATGCAAAACAGGTCGTGGTCAAAGGCCGGTCAGATTTCACAGACTGTGGCGATACCCCGGGTATCTTAATGACTTAACTCGCAACAAGGTGATGCTGTGTGTGTGGTGGGATTGGAAGGGCATTATTTAATATGAGCAGTTACGACGCAGGAGCATCGATTCTGAACTCTACTGCCGTACAACTGATGAGATCAAAGCAAGACGTTGAGAGTAAGCGGCCAGAATTAATCAACAGAAGGGGTGTGGTTTATCATGATAACGCTAGACCTCACACATCTTTAGCCAGAAAAAATTAAGAGAGTTTGGCTGGGAGATGTTAATGCATTCGCCGTATAGTCCTGACCTTGCACCTACAGATTTCCACCTGTGTCAGTCTCTTCAGAATCAGTGTCAGGTTAAGATCACGAGAGGACTGCCAAAACCACTTGTCGCGGGATTTGGATCAGAAATCCCAAAATTTTTATAGCAATGGAATCATGTCCTTACCTACAAGATCGCAAAAAGTTATCAAACAAAATGGTACATACATACTTTAGTTAAACTAAACTATATTAAAATACGAGCGAAAAAAAATGCGATGAAATTTTTTCTCCAACCAAATAAAAAAATATTTTATTTATTTGAAATTTCATGTTCAAATTAACATTATCAAAGTCAATCTGGTTTTCACATCCATTGACACGCCAAGCAACGATTATATATTTTATATCATCATAATATTAAAAATTTTAATATGGTTCATATGTTTAATTGGTAACTGGAACAATAGCATGTCGATGACGCGAGCTCACATAGAGTGGGTAGTCGGTGCGGCGAAAGAACTTTTCACGTACAAAAATGTAAAAATGATGTAAAAAAAATCTCAAAAAAGAAGTCAAATAATACTGTGTCCACGATTACGTCAAGTACCTACTACTTACGGGAGCCGCAGTAACGGCAATATGATGGTTTCGAACGCGCTGCTTTTGCTCGTAAATTTAGACCTGAGGAACATCATAAAAATATACTACGATTGTAAATACGACTATAAATTACCTTATATATAAAATTCTCGTACCACAATGTTAGTTAGCATACTCCTCCAAAACGCACAAGCCGAGGGCACCCTTGTGTCGAGTTACTAGCGATAGAGGTTCAGGCTAGGCGACCTAAGAGCTATGATACCTCTCATTCCGGTGAAACAGTCAAGGCCGATTGTTGTGAAATTTTCTATGCATATTCAGCGGGTCTCAGAATCGGTTACTATATTTTTTTTCATATCGCTGTATAAAGGTAGCTGCGAGCACGGCTCTAAAGGTTTTCCTAATTGAGCCTGTCGCCGGGGGGAGATGGTGTATGCTAGCGGCCCAATCTCGCCCCATCATGGTGGACTGCTCTTGCCTTCCCAGCAGGCATTATAAAAAACAGCATTTCCTTCCAAGTAAGAGAAATGAAATAAAAAGACCATAATATATTAAATAAAATATTGGCAGTTATAGGAGCAGCAGATAGAAGTGAAAACTTACAACTTAGAATTTTATTATTAATAAGTTTAAATTTATCATAAAATTTTCACATCTATTCTCATTACGAGCAACAATGATATACATGATCATTAGACTTATATATTATTCAAATATATTACGCGCTGTACGCACAAAATATAAATATAACATTAGCATGTCGCTAGCTCATATGATTTTCCCTCTATACAAGTATATTTACGAGCAAAAACAAAAACAGATTTCAAATCGAATCAAACTTTAAACGCTATTACGATCGGACGCCCTTTTTGTATTTCCGAATTATCGTAGGAATATTGCAAAATAGATATCAGAACGTAACCAAACTCTCATCAAACTACTCTTGAAGTACATCCTTTCCAATAAAAAATGAATCATCAAAATTGGTTGGCGTGATATCAAGTTATTCGTCCATGTGTGATGCATGTACTTGATGCAAATTTAAGACATGATTTTCTCGTGGATCATATGGTCTGAATTGGACCAAATTTGGATCACACGGGAAACTTTCAGTTATAAAATAATTATCAAAATCGGTTCCCCCAGTCGTAGGTATAGTTATAGCGGTAACAAACATAAAAGAAATATAGACGAATTGAGAACCTCCCCTTTTGAAGTCGGTTGAAAAGGGCTCAATGTCACTAAAGAATTTTTCACTTTAAAACATCGCTATCAACAAAGTATCAGGTCAGGAAACTGAAGATTAAGAAGAAACTTAGAGACTGAGTAAAAATCAAGGACCTACGCATAGTTTCACGCCTTATGCCAATCCACTATGCAAAATGGAATAACAGTGGGAGATTTTCATGCCAAAAATATATCGATATATTTTTCGATATAATATATCGTGAGGTTGTATCGATACTACGCGATATACTGAACAAATATATTGATATTATTCAAATATCGATATTTTTGATGTTTCGGAATTTGTTTATAATTACAAAACTTTTCTAATTTAATATTAGAAAAGTTTTGTACTCGTAGTAATAGAGTACTCGGGGAGTAACTGAGAGGTTCTCACTTCGGGTACCAGTCATGACTATTTGATTTGATTCTGCTAGCAGTACAAACTACATGCATATAAAATTTATACAACGAGTCCTGCCATGGGGAAGAGTAGGAGTGTAGTAACATAATACATTACACTCTTCGTGATGGCAGCGGAAGTAAGGGTTTTATTTTATTAAAGTTGTCAACCAAAAATAAATAGGATGGAATGCTCTTTTATTAATTTTCTTACGATATTTCGTGTACCTGATGAAATATAGTGATATTAGATGATTCGATTATATCGGATTGAAGCCATATATCGCGTCCATATATCGATATTTTTTGCAATATCGATATCTATCGTGCAATCCTATATCCAAAGTGTGCTGTCTCGTGTCACCTTGCAGTGCGAGGGCACAGGGGGGGGGGAGTAACCTCCTCTCCCGGGCAGTGCTCTCGTTGAGCACAGTGCAGAGGGGCTCCGGTATATCAGGGAAGTTTAAGTGGGTAAAAACCCCACATAACCGCCGCCCAGAAGGCGGAGTATCTTTTTGAAGATTACCTCCCCATTAACAAAAAAAGGCTTTAAACCAGCGCTGTGTGACGTTATGTTATGTCACGGGGTACACGCATAGCCTGTTACGTTTTGCCATTCTTTAAAAGACTTACAGTATTAATGATTTTTGATTTCATGTGGGATGATAATAATAAGCTAATAGTTAGAAATATTTTTCTATTTCTGTTCTAATTACTATTACTATCTCAGGGTACTTACAAGAGCCACAGTTAGGGCAATATGTTGGTTTCAAATGGTTGCAGCTGGGTTGTGCTGCTTCCTCTGGTAATTTCAAACCTGAGGAACATGATAAAATTATACTACGATAGTAAATACGACTATAAATAATTTATATATATAAGGCTTTTAATATTTATGCCAATAAAATAATTATTATATGATCCCATATTCGAAACTAAATTAACGAAATTGTGGGCATACAAAATCTAATATTTATAGATGAGCAATTCTTGTAAGATTTTCATGAAATTTTTTTGCGGGTTTTGGTGACGATAAGTCGATCTAGCTACGATAGTTCATTTTTAAAATGTATCGTTTTATCCGGATACAGAGTACAGGTACAAAGTCAATGAGTTTGACGTTAGACCAACAAAATCAATTTCAATACAAAATATTTATAAAATACGTATGTCCTATGGTTGCTTAATGAAATATAGTGCGTGGAGATAGGTTTTAATGGGTAAAAAAAAAAGATTTTATAGGGTTGCAGTTTACAGACAATGGTGGAACATGCAGAAGAAATATAGATCGCCAAGTTTGAAAGGTCTCTCTCGACTAAGGCCCTCAAAGGGTTTGGAGTTTGAAGAGACCTTTGGTTTAGTATTGGTTAATCTGGAGGTGATTTAACTTTTTTGAACTACGTTTACAAGATTTACGGCAGCATTTTTTTATAATTATGTCGGTAAGACCAAAAAATATTATTCAAATTTCATCATTTTGTAATTTGTATCTAAATATAATTGTCAAAACACATGATTTACAAAAAAAAAATACCCAGCAAATGTCGGTCATCCAGATCCTCAGTTTAAACCGTGTGAAATACGTTTTGAATCTTAAGTCAATACCTAATTTTTTTTAAATATTTAATTTTTTTCGTACTTACATGCCCCACAGTGACCGCAATGTGGCTTCATGTGAATGTTGGAGTTTGGTGTATTAAAACCTGAGAAAGATTGTAATAGTTTAGCATGTATTGTGATCACAAATAGGAATATCATTGATTGGAAAAATTAAACGGACTTTTCAACCAAATGGGTAAGGTATTGGCCTTATGGCCCAAAGTCGCTAAATTGTATCAACACATAAATGTTTACGAGTAAAATCAATCGTTTAACGCGTAATATCGTTTTGAAATCTTTGCCTTTGAAGTTAGTTCATCGATTAAAGTTTTATTAAGTTATACTTAGCCCATTTTTATGTCCGCCGAGGAACGGAATGCTCATCCATAAATTGCTATGCTATTATTTCTACTCTTGATTAATTCAAAGGCTTTTTTATGGGTAAAAACTAGTGCACCACGATCCCATCTGGTGGTAAGTGGTGATTTAGTCGAAAATAAAAAAACATAATTAAAAAAAATACAATTTATCATACAAAAGATACCGAGTAATGCTCGGTCATAGAGCGTTCACTAAATAAAGATCAATTATTTTCTAGTGTAATGTAATTTGTACTTACATGTGCCACAGGTGTTGCAGTATTTCGGCTTTGAGTGATTGCAGGAGCGATTTTCTGGGTCTATATTATGACCTGAGGAACATCATGTACTTTAAGCACAAGGTATATAGGTATACTAATCAGAAGAGTTATGTTGACTACATCAAAAGTAAAGCTATATGCCCTTCTTTTAAACTTAGCAGAGTAACCTGTACTTTTTTTGACGTTTTTCGTATTTAGCGGATCAATTAATATCAGGTTAACGATGTATATTTTAGCCTCATCAGATAATAAACAGGCCCGTGTGAAGTGAGACGCCAGAGCGACTTCACATGGCAGCTATCCGTAATTATTTCTTCAGCCTTCGAGTCAAGCATAGAGCAAGAATCTTAGCCACTAAGAATACTAATGATTAACTAAACGTGACGGTGGAAGCCGATTCGTGTTGATAATCCAGAGATCAGCCACTTTATCTACAATTTTTTTTACCTATTACCTAACACGGAGAGGGATGTAAATAAATGTTATTAAGTCGAAGGCTAAAAAACAGAAACAGGGACGCGGAGAAACTAATTACAATGCAACGGGGATTTTATGACGCGTGAACCAGTGCTTTCTTCAACACTACCTTCCAAAATCTGGCATCAAATAAAAATTATATTTATATATTTATATTATAATATAGTAACTGTAGAGGTAGCAATCTTCTTAACAAAACAAAGTTAACAAATAAAGTACATTAGAAAATATCACGGACACAATGCTGTGGTTACGCTTTAAAGAATTAAAAAAACAGTCTAAGGCTATGGTTTTTGCAAGAGTTCAAGAGTTGAAAGTGGGACTGAAATTGTCATAAATGTAAAAGGTGAAACGACGGTCCAAGTGGATGTGCTGACATCGGGGTCAAATTCAACTAGATATACCTTAGACCTAAAAGTTGCCGGAACTTTCGCGACAATGTCATCACCTTAGCCCATTGAAATACAGCAGCTAGAATGAAAACTCTTGAACTTAGATGTGATTTGCCGCTTCTTCCTTGCCGATCGTTAAATAGGAGAGACACCTCTAACGCTTGTTTGTAGACGAGCAGGTTTATTAAATTACGGTCAATCATTTTCTAATACAGAATATTTAGAACTTACGTATGCCACAATTGCCGCAGTAAATCGTCCTTGGGTGGTGGCAGCATGCTTGCTCTTGGGGAGCATTAAAGTCTGCTAAAATTACAAGAAAAGTTGAGCATATATTAGTCGGCAGATGAACGTTGGAAACTACAAAGATATTTTATAATTGTAAAGAAAAAGATAAAGGATCTTATTTCTTAGAATTTTTGTTTCATACGGCATCTATAACCTTAATTAAATCGATATACAAGAGCTAAAATGAAAACTGTTGATTTTAGATGTGATTTTCTGCTATTTTTATATAGCAGTGACCCCTTCAATTTTTGTTTTTAAATAACTAGGCTTATTAAATTAACAAAAATAATTGAGTAATATGGTACATTTTGTACTTACGGGTGCCACAGTTGCTACAGTATGTCAGCTTTGTGTGGTGGCAGCATGGTTGTTTTGGGGAGTACTATATTCTGCTAAAATTGTAAAGGAAAAAATATAGAATCTTTTTTCTTAGAACGATTTGTTTCGCACTGCATATATAACCTTAATTAAATTGATTGCGCCAATTCCAGGTGTCTCAATGCGTTCGAGCCAAGCATGGTAGAACGAGTATTAGCGTGATAGTAATATCTGCATACGGGTTCCGTGTTCGTTAACGCTGCAGCCATATGTCCACTGTGGACATCATAACTAATTACATATTGTGCTGTTTTGGTATAATCCACGTTTTTCGATTTACAGAAGATTCGAAGCATACTAATGATGATCTGAAGCGAATGCGAAAGCGAAGGTGGAAGCCGATTCGTATTGAATAACCCTAAAATAAGCCGCATGGTTTGATGTAGCTTATCTAAAGTATTTACTTGTTATCTAAAAGAGAAAGGGACTTAAATGCATGTGATTAAGTCTAAGCAATGGTTTTGGCAACAGTTGAAATTGAGACTAAAATTGTCATCAATGTTAGCCCTCTCAGGTGCCCTCAGATCGGACTGCTAGCGCGTAATATAGTAACGGTCCAGGCCGAGGTTCCTTGGAGGACCCCTCACTTGGACGGTTATTTTTACCCCTCACTCGGGAGATCCTTGTGTCTAGTTAGTAGCTAATAGAGGTTCAGGTTAAGCCACCTAAGAGCTATGCCACCTCTCAATCCGGTGAAGCAGTAAAGGCCAGCCTCTGATCCAACTGTGTTGGTTCGTCCAAAAAAAAGTGATCAATGTAAAAGGTGAAACGACATTGCAAGTGGATGAGTTTGTGGATGTGTTACTTGATCTCATCAGGGTTGGATTCAACTAGATATACCTTAGACCCGAATGTTACCGGAACGTTGGCGAGAACGTCATCTCCTTGGTCCATCGATATACAGCAGCTAGAATGAAAACTGTTGATTTTAGATGTGATTTGCCGCTATTTTTATATAGCAGTGACACCTTCAAAGCTTGTTTTTAATAACTAGGCTTATTAAATTAACATAAATAATTTTCTAGTATGGTAAATATTGTACTCACGTGTGCCACACTTGCTACAGTAGGTTGGCTTTGTGTGGTGGCAGCACGGTTGTTCTTGGGATGTATAATCTGCGAAAAATGACAAGCAAAAGTTGAGCATATATTGTGAACACGTAAACAAATATGGTATTAACCGGCAGAAGAAGGGTGGAAAGTACAAAAATATTTTATAATTTATAAAAATATTTTAGACCTTTTTCTTAGAATTATTCTTTTTTTTCCCTCTGTATTTCAACCGACGTCAAAAAAGAAGGTTCTCAATTCGTATGTATGTTTGTTACAACAATAACCTTATCAAAAGGGGCTTGTTATCTCAGTACATTAAATTTCAATAAGTATATTTACGTGCAAAAACAAAAATCGACTTCAAATCGATTCAAACATTAAACGCTACCACGTGCGGATGCGATTTTTGTATTGCAGAATTATTGTAGGTATATTACGAAATAGAATTAATCAGAACAAAACCAAACTCTCATCAATCTACTCTTGAAGTTAATCCTTTCCAATTAAAATGTATCATCGAAATCATTTGGCGCTCTCTCTCTCTTCCATGCGTGGTGGTAGGGTCAGTTTCCGGATTTTCGCTTTCCACTTCGCTCTGTCCCCGACATCGTCTTTGGCGATGTTGCACTCCCTCATGTCTCTCGACACCACACTTTCCCACCTTGTCTTCGGTCTTCCTCTAGATCTTCGACCGGGAAGGGAAAGTTGTAGCGCGAGGTTCCCTACGTAGTCGGAGGGCCTCCCTTTAACGTGTCCATACCATCGCAGCTTACTCTCCTGCATTTTGTCGCGCACACCCAGGCTTCCTCGCACAAATCCGTTGCGAATTTTGTCACGCTTTGTTACGCCACACATCCATCTCAGCATTTTCATTTCACCAACTTGGATGGTATGCACGTTATTCCGAGTCACGGCCCATGTTTCGCTGCCATATATAACGACCGGTCGTATGATGGTTTTGTAGACCAGACCTTTCGAAATCATTTGGCGCTATATTAACTAATTCATCCATTTGTTGGGCACATACTTGATGAAAATTTAAGATTCATATGGTTTTCTCATGGATGTCATTGCCAGAATTGGACCATATTTGAATGATTAAGAGGTGGCATAGCTCTTAGGTCGTATAGCCTGAACCTCTATAAAACTAAAATTGTTGCAGGATCAAAAGTATACCCAAATTTAAAATATATTATTAACGTCATAATAAACACACATTCACTCATACGAACACACACATACACACTAAACTTTCGCATCATTTCCCGTTTTTACTATAGTTCTTTTCTTTTTGCATAATTTTTTTTATTATTATTATTTTTCAAATAATACTTTAAAAAGTTAATGTACGCAGGATCTGCTGATTGTGACTGATGGAAGGCAGTGTCTCCTGAGATACAGTTACACTAAACCTAGTTCAAGATTTTTTTTTATGACGAACTACACAGATTGGCCAGAGAAGCTGGCCTTGACTGCTTCACCGGATAGAGAGATGGCCATAGCTCTTAGGTCGCTTACCCTGAAGCTCTATCGCTCGTAACTCGACACAAGGGTCCCCTTTCAGTTTTGATTAATTAAAATAATGAAAACAAAAAAAAATGATGTGGTGTCATGGGATTACAATTAACAACGAAGTTTCTTCGTATGATATAGAAGCATCACAATTTGCAAAAAAAAGTGTAATTTTTTTTTGATAATTTTGAGATTTTGCTGATTGGTTTTTATTTAAGTATAATATTACATAAAAGTATTAAGAAAATTTAGTTTTTCTAGAAAATAAATAGCATATAATGAAGATATGAAATAAAAAAAAAGTTATTCAAAATAAAAAAATATGTCTATTTAAATTTTGTTCGTCAAAGCGCCACCTGTTATCGGAGAGTTGAACTACATGCCTAATAGTCACGCTACTGCCGCCGTCTACACACTGTAGCACTTCCGTCATATTCCGTTCGGTTCGTTCGGTCGAAGCCAAGCCTGCCGTAAGGACTTCGTTCCAATATGTTTTTTTAGTTAAAAAGAAGTCACAGCCCCGTAGGACCATTGTTCCTCCTGACCAGCTGCTTCTACTGTGGAGGAATTAATCCAGCAAAGGTACCCGGTGGTGCTAATTACGTCACGTTCACGTACCCCGCTCTTCCATTCAGGTCACGTTTGTGGAAGTTCCTGTCTGCCGTGGACATAGATACTTCTATGTATCTATCATCCGGTGACAGAGGTGCCGATGGCCCGCAAACAGGCCTGCAAACACACCTGCCCTTTCTTTAACATACGTTTATGGGCGGCGTTCATCGCTTAACATCGGCCTACTGCAATGCGAATTTATATCAATTTGATTAGAATTAACTAATTAATCATTCAGTATAATGAATGTGCCTTGAATTTAACGCGACAATACCCTAATGGTTTAGGGTACGGTCTGCGAATCGTAAGGTCGTTGGTTCGAATGCACCACTCGACTATTGACGTAAACCATCTCCTAGCACAAGCTTAGTTGGAATTGGAATGGTTAACAAGAATAATAATAATAAGTATGAAAAAAAAAACAAAAAAGAAATATTGCTAGCTTTCTTTAAAAACAAATATTAAGCAATACTATTCATTACATTAGTGCTAGAAGAATTAGTCACCGACCAGTCACGCTCTGTTTTTTGAAGTAAATCTTCTTTACATACACTTCACTTGGGGAGTAAGTTGAATGTGTGAAAAGTGTTATCTGGCGATGCGAACGGAAGCATATATATACGGAAGATATTTTATGATTACCAACGATTTCGAGAGAGAGTAACTTATCCTGTATGTAAGACACAGTGCAATCCTATTGTGTGTGTTAGCATGAGAGAGCAATGTGTACATACATTTTCTTCAACAATCGTTTATATTTTATACATGTATTTGTACATACAAATATATAAAGGCAGCTAAAAAGTGTTATAATCTTCGTAGTACAGAAAACTATAATAATTTCAGAGAAAACAAAAGTTATATATACACTATACTACGTTTTAAACATTGTCGTACAATATTTAAAACGTAGTGTAGTGCCATATATATGTATATATAGCGTATGTATATGGGAGCTATAGCCAATAGAGTAACCGAATGGTCAAATGGCCGAACTTCAACTCGGTCAATTCTTTGAGTCAGATTACTAGAAATTCTAGAACTAAAACTAGCAGGCGAAGTGACGAAAGAAAGTCTAGCTGCACTCCTTTACCCATTTACCATGCTCATCGTTGACATCCTAATTTTTAACAAGTAGCGCGTACCATCTTTCGACTATATCACCACTTAACATAAGGTGGGATCGTGGTCAAGCACTAGTTTATACACCATGAAAAATAATAATGCAGGAGATTTCTTTCTAAAGTTACGATCCAAAGCTTGAGTTGAGAATTCGTCGACAAAACTTTTATAGTTATCTGATACATGTATTCCGAGAAATTCCAAAAGGAAAAGATTTTCATGAAATCGACTTGTAATTTTCCAAGAAGATTTGTCCGTCAGTATTTAAAATTTCATCTTCAATTAATTTCCTGATTTGAGTATATACAAATATTATATTGTTTAATTTTTGTTTTATCTATTTCCTCCTGCGTTGTAAAGAAATCAGATTAGACATTTTAGGTGATGAGAGATAGTTCAGGATACAGTTGAGTATTGGAATACAATAAATTATTGATTTTTTCCATATCTCACCAAATTTTACATTAGTGTAAAAATAATGTCCCTTACATTATCCGACAAATAGCAAGCTTAGAGCTACGCCACCTCTCAATCCGGTGAAGGCTCAAGCCCAGCTTCTCCGGCCAATCTGTGTAGTTCGTCAAAAAATAATGATTTTTGTGTGTGTGTTTTTTTTAAATGTATTTTATCGTTAGTTAGTTATATTAATTTTCATTGCGTATTACATTTTTTGAAATGAAAACTTTTTTCTTCTTTGCCGAGTTGAGCAGTTTTTGGTAGGGGAAAGTCGTATGGTTTCGCGTCACCGAAATGCTGAAGGTTCGATCACACAGCGGGCGGGGTGTGACGGCGACCCGTAAAAACTGAATTTTACTGACTGTCCTTTTCCAGTCCTTTTAGTATTTTATTGTAATTAATTTGCATGATTGCATTAATTTGCAATTAAAGACTATTTTATAATGATGATAAAGAAGTATAACTTCTCATGTGCGTGAGAAGTTTTACTTCTTTATTGTACTACAGAACGGATTTCAAACCGCGGTCGTCTGCCATCTCATAATCCGAACCTTCAACACCGAGCAATCGGAACATGCTTTTAAAAAAACTGTAACAATTGATTTTACAGCATGGTAGGTATAACAAAAATACTTTTCCTGATTGGAATGAAATTAATGCGATGTCGTAACGTGTATTTCAACATTGGCAGACTTTTTTTTGTTACGAGAGTGGGTAAGTATTATATTATATTTCGAAATTTAATTTAACTTACTGCCGCGACCCAATTAGAGATCATTATCAACTGTGGCTTCGATTCGATTCTCGGAAATAATATAAAAATAAAAATTTGAAATTTTTGTTGTGGTTTATGGAATCATAGGCGTTCAGAGATGAATGCTGCGATAATTAGAAAAATGCAAAATCTAAAATTTTACATTTTATAGGATAAAGCGTGTATTCAGAACATGAAAACGATGATAATAAGAAAGGTATACAGGTTCGATGCCGAGAAAAATGAAATTCACATGCAAATTTTAAACAAATGTAGGTTACCTCACGATGTTTTCCTTCACCACCGAGCTCGTGGAGCACTTAAAATTGCAAATAACTAACGATTATATTAGTCCTGAGTTGGAATCCCAGCCGGCTTCTACTAATATCCGTTAAACGGTATCTTACCATATGCATGTTAAATTGTATGACCGATGCATGGCGATGGGCTCATCCTCCGTCATATACGGCACTCCCTAGGCTTGGCTATCAACACCTCTGTATATCACGCTAGAGTTAAAAGAAAGAAAGACCATGTTTTAAAGCCAAAGTGACGTAGGTCTGGAAGGGCTTTGGGATCTTGGTCTTAAATTATTTTTGACCTTTGTGTCACGTTGAATTCTTATAACAATGTGAGGATGTGACTTGTTACTGCACCCCACTAAGCGGAATAACGAACGCACGCACATACATGCAAAAGAACTGATACTATTGACGTAGACCCTTATAAAGTTACATACGTTATATATAATATAAATTTTTGCATACTATTGGGATATGATATGATCTTAGGCCATCGATGTAGGTAATACGTAGGAATATATCACAAAATAGGAATCGTAACTTAAGTCTAAGGTCTGTCGAGGTAGCTAACTGTCTGCGCGGTTGCCTTGAGTTGCTTACTAGCAACCCGAGTTTGATCCCCGGTGCCGGCACCAATGAATTTGTTGTTGCAATTTTATGTGCTGATTTACCACGCGCTCGACGGTGAAGGAAAACATCGTGAGGAAACCTACATGTCTTAGAAACTTTTCTAAGATATGTGAAGTTTGCCAATATGTACTATGAGCAGGTGGCGAACTATGCCCCTATACTCTATATACAGAGATGGCCTGTGCCCAGCAGTATTTTTTTAGCAGTCATATTCTACTTCGTCACCTTACTAAGAATCGTGACCATGTATAAGCAGTGATTGACCACACTGGAAGAATCAGCATTCAAATTAAAAAGGAATCATCAAAATAAATTCATTCAGTCGAAGGTTATAAGATAACCATAAAAAAACAGACGAATTGAGAACCTCCATTCTTGAAGTCGGTTGAAAATAATCTCTGCTGGTCAACTCTACATTACCCTAATCTCGTATCATTACCCCAGTTTGGAAACGGAAATCTTTCCCGACCGTTGAAAGATCGCAGCTGTGTGCCTAATGTAAATAAGCGGTGCAACGGACTCGCGCACGGAAAAGGTAGTGAATGCCCGCTTAATCAAATTCGTGGAGGGTTATTGATCGATTTTATATTTGCAATCAGTTCAGCATTGGGACAGGCAGGTCGACTGATTATGCGCTTGCGCTTCTGTTCAATTCTGTTTCGTCAATTATTGAAAACGGTGAAAACACCCGTTTTTATTGGCCAAACCGAAGCTTTCAATTCCTTCTCAGTTCCGCTATTCTTGAAAATAATCAATAGGCAGAGTAGGAGTGTAGTAACATACTACACTACACTCTTCGTGATGGCAGCGCAAGTATGGGTTTTATTTTATCTAAGTTATCAATCACAAATAAAGGAAAAAATGGAATGCTTTTTTATTTAATTTCTTACGATATTTCGTATATCGATATAAATATCGATATTAGATGATGCGATAATATCGGATTGAAGCAATATATCGCGTCCATATATTGATATTTTATGTAATATCGATATCTATCGTGCACTCCTAGTCTAGTCACAAACAATATCAGTTTATAACAAAAGGTAAATAACAAAAGGAAAAAGAAAAAGAAGGAAAAAGGTCGGAGACAACATAATTGGCCTGGCACTTTTTATTCTGTATATAAACGATATACTTAATATGAATCTAACCAACTCCTAATTAGTATCCTACGCAGACGACACTGCCATCATATTTCACGATAAATCCTGGGAGCAGGTCAATAACCTCGAAAAGAAATGTCTTTCCTTATTCGCCATTTCTCTACAGATCAACTTATTAACGAAAATCTTTCACGCCTTGAGTCAGTCCACTGCACTACATGAAATCTCAGTGAAGAGAGTAGCTGCCAAAGTTCCTTTATAATAATAATAAAAAAAAATGGTTCAACGTGCAATACTATAATTTATGTTGAAAGAATCCTTTTTGTAACCTACCTACCCGAATGGAGTGCACAGTGCTTCGAGTACTACGACTTCAACAATTGTATGTTAGTAAATCACGAGTAAATGTCTACAAAAACCTGGAAACCAGGCATGACCACCGTGCATTACTGGCGAAAAGTGTCTTTAGACTATGTATGTATATTTTTTGTTCAATTTTAAAAAGTTGTTATCAAAATACTAGCAACTTAGTCAATAACAATGTTTCTAAAACCTTCGATATTTAACACGTTTTAAAACATAAACTCTCAACTATGCCTACACAAAAAAAATCTGCACTACCACACCAAATCGGATGATTCAAAATTTTTTGTGTTTGTTTGATTTTGCTTTATTTTATTTAAATAATAAACTTATAATAAACCAAGAAGAAAAAAAACATACACGCATGGACTGTTATATAAAACTTCAAAATCGTAAACACTTAATAACAAGACGACTGCAGTGTCCATGTAAGACACAAGCGGCTGCTTAATTTGGGAGTCATTGCTTACAAATGTGAATGCCGAATCCGTTACATTGTTTATAAATTCGTATAAATAAATCAAATGAAATGTGACCGATGCATAAATAAATATTTCTTTCGCACTGCGTGGGTAAGCTCGTAATTGGCATAAAGGGACTCTTCGCATATCATTTAGCCACCGATTTAACGTCAAATGCAGCGATTTGTTTCGTGTGTCAAAGCTAATTACATTAGTGTATTCCGCGCGGGGTGAAATAATTAATAACCGAATTTTGAGTTCCGCTCAACTGCCGTTACAAAGTTTTATGTTCAACTAGCTGCGGCAGCGACTTCGTTCGCGTGCAATTTAGCAAAAAAAAGTTATTTCGTTTATTATATTAATATAAGAACGCTGCATAGTCCACGGCGGCGGATTCAGCGGAATACTGATAGCGAATCGTTGCGTAGCGTTAAGCCCAAATTGCCCCGTCGCACGGCCAGTGTGACTACTACTATGAATATTCATAGTACAAAACCTAAACTACGTCCTACCCCCACCGCACTTAATTTGTATGCCCACCGGAGGCAGCGGCTAGTCGCGAGCCGCGCGCGTCTGTCCTATGTGATGGGCTCCATAATAACTAATACATTACAACTCCCAATTTTCCGCTAGCGCTACGTTGCCGCTCCACTTCGCTCGATATTTGGCTTTTATTTGCTATTAACATTCATATACATGTAATACATGGTTGTTTTAATCTTTAAAACAGACTCCAATTTTATTATTTTATAGTTTCGAAGCCTATATGGAACATATCCACATACTTTCTTTTTTATATATAGCCTAAGTTACTCCTTGTTAATATTTTAATTAATAAATCCGGATCGACTAAAGAACAATTATATGCACGAATATTACTTTTTGAACAAAATTAATTTTACTAAGCTACTACTTAAATCTGTCTTATCTTCGGTCATCCAGGTACATAGAACAATAACCGCGACAACATCCATATAAGTAGCATTATTCAATACACAAGAAATATTTCATCTTATTCTTTAAAAGCATGAAAACACAAAAGTGACTACGTAATCTAAATATAAGTACATTAGTACACGTACACACATTATACATTATTATTATATCGAGGAGATAAAGAAAGAATTTCCACTTGCCTAGTATGGGGAATAGATGTGGCTCAACGTTTCTCACCAAAAATCCAATGTAAACTTGTTGCGTTCTCAAAATCATTTAAGATAAATGGATACATGTAAAGAAATACAGACGAGAAAATAAAACATAGCTTAAAGTAAGAGAGGTGCCTTATCTACCTTGTAAGTTGGTAGAGGGCGACTTAAGTTGATTGCAAAAGTTTTTCACAAGACCTTATTAATATAAAAGTAACATTGTCAAATGTCTAAGGAAATACAAAGTAGCGACGGCTAGAGCTTAGTATACGGAGGCAATTCTAAAAGCTCTTTGCAGAAACAAAGCAGACATTTAGCAAAGGCATTGTGGCGTGTTAATAAACCTTTATAAATTAAAATTTAAAAAATTAAAATAAAATCTACAAATACATTCCGTTAGGTTAACAATATTTTATTTTAACAAATATCACTAACATTCCTGTTAACCATTCCAACTAAGCTTAAGCTTGTGCTAGGTGATGGTGTCAATAGTCGAATGGTGGATTCGAACCTACGACCTTACGATTCGCAGACCGTGCTCTGTTGCTAGCTTTCTTTTAAAAAAATGTCGCTAGCTTTCTTTTAAAAAAAAAAACTTTGAGTGCCACATCGGGAAGCGTTTGGCGCTGGGAGAAGAAGTGGCCGAAGAATCTCCAGCAACGCTCCTAACATCTAATGGGGCCTGCCCATAAAATAGCGGTAAAACGCGAGGATTATTCGCAACCTCCGACGGTCGCTTTGTGAATTTGTAAAGATTGTTTGGACGCAGCGGTAAAAGCATGCTGGCTGAAATGCAGGCGGGACTTAAAATAAGAAGACAATAATTACGAATCTCTTTTGTTTTTTCTATTCATTATTAAGTTACTTTAAACTGGATTTAGAGCCGTGGTAGCTCAGTGTCCGGGCAGTGTCCTCAAATTGCATAGTACGCTAGAACCCGAGTGCGATCCCCGGCACCAAAGAATTTGCTGTTGCAATTTTATGTGTTGAATTACAACGCGCTCGGCGATAAAACAACGTGGGGAAACTTACATGTCTTAGAACATTTCTCTACGACATGTGAAGTCTGCCAATCCGCACTAAGGCCGCTTATACTCTCTTTACAGAGAGGGCCTGCACCCAGGGGGACATATATATTAAATATACAAAGGTTGTAACTACAACTACTAAACTGGATTTAATGATTTATTTGCACAATAAAAGTATAACTGCATGTGTTTCATGTTTTAACAAAATTGCTGCGCCCCGCGGTGTTACCCGCAATTCAAAATACTTATTCAATTTTTCGAAGATAGAAGTAACCTAAGTTACGCTTTATTACATCTACCATCTGCCAGTGACAGCCTCAACATAATCGGTCAAGTTGTTCCAGAGATTAGCTGGAACAAACAGACACGCAGAATGATATGACAGAGTAATAAGTGGACGCCGTTTTTATTATATGTATGTATAGATATCTGATAAAATAGACCTGTTATACTCAAAATAAATCCGTCCGATATTCACTTCATCCTAAATACATACGTTATTGATATGGATCGCGTAACATCACGGATACGGCTCGTATATACTCTCCAAATGAAATCTATCAAATTCCAAGAATTATTTTGTACTAGCCGCGACCTGCGCTACCGCTTTAACCGCTATTAAAATTATTTATACAAGTTTTTCTTAAATAAAAGTACTCCTTATTGCATCAGTTTGCTCATGAAAGTCCCGTCGATTGGTTTAACTGCCCCAGAAATAAGGGATTCAAACAGACGGACAGAATTTGTAAGTCATGTTATTTTAGTATATGTACCGTGTATACGTTCAAATGTATGTAGTAAACAGCGGTTATTTTAATTGCATACATTATGGACAACATGATATAAAGTTAAAGTCACAGCTTTTATATATATAATATATGTCCCACTGTTGGGCGCAGGACTTCTATGTAAAGAGGGTAAAAGGGCATCGTCCGCCACGCACACCTAGTGCGGATTGGCAGACTTCACATATCTATGAAATTTTTTCTACAACATATAGGTTTCCTTACGATGTTTTCCTTCACCGCCGAGCGCGTTGTATATCAACACCAAATTTATTGGTGCCGGCACCGGGGCTCGACCTCGGCGATCGAATTGCTAGCGTATTATGCAACTTGAGCTAACCACCCGGACACCAAGCTACCACGGATTACATGATATATTTTCTTGATATTAAGTGAAAATGCGTATCTTTTGGTATGGTATGAGTATGTTAATGCGCACTGGTTTAGTAAACGCCTGTTTATTTTTCTCTCTAAGGTATGTGTTGTAAAATATTTCTGATACGATAAGAGATTGTCGATAGTCATTCTAGATGCTTAGATGCTAGATCTCTACTGTCCTCGATACAACAACAAGTCTATGAATGCGCATAGATTAGATTGTGTGATGCAATCACAAACGATTGCGTCTATCTGTCTGTAAAGGACAGCGCAAATAAATAAATCTTAATACTTGCATTAATAAAACCGCGATAGATTTATTATATAGGAGAAATAAGAAATGAGCAGGAGCGTTGCTAACTATCTCTCTCTACTGACGGTTACCATCAGGGTTGCATCTGGAGCGGAAGTTCTGTCTCCACCAGCTCCTTTCCAGTGCGTATCAGTTTATGCGTATAAGTTTGGAGTGCTATTTTTTATTTGACGGGCGGGAAATCTTCAAACAGATACTCCCCACTTTCTGGGGGGAAGTGTAACCGCGGAAGTGGAACCGTAAGCTAAGACCAAAGTCTCGGAGACCCTCGCACTTACTCTTTAGCCCACTTTTTACCGGAACTATATTTTGGCTTGTTTTATATAATTTATAATCTCATCTGATCAGCGTATTTCGAAGTGTTTCAGAGAACCTTTTAGTATCTATTTATATAAAAGAGAAAGTGTGCGGGTTTGTTCCATATAGGCTTCGAAACAGCTGTACCGATTTCTATGAAACTTTCAGGGAATCTTCAGATTGACCTGGTGAGTAATCCTGTAAAGTTGACGACCGGAGCACTCCTCTTTTTGAACTGTCAAACAAGTCATACGTCGTACCTTTATTTGTGACATTAACTTGGGCCCGATATGTTTTTGCATAAGTGATTACAATGATTTTGTATTTACTGATGTGTACTTGGGTGTAGATCGACAACCTACGTAGATCGGGGATAAATTAGACATTTAACTTGTGTCACAGTTTAAAAAGAGGAGTACTACAATCGTCACCAAACTTTACAGGATTATTCGCCAAGTCAATCTGAAGTTTCCTTGAAAGTTTCAATCGGTCCAGCCGTTTCGGAGGCTGTATGGAACATACCCACACACTTTCTCTTTTATTTATTTAGATTAATTTAGAGCAGTTTAAATCTCTTATCTAATTGTTTTTCAGGCCTCTAAGACAAATAAGTGTTCAACTTGTCTCGGTAAGTGATTGCACTAATTACCAACTAAACCAAGCTCTAAGCAAATAATTAACTCCGAATATTAAAAAAAAATCATTTAACGTTAACTCGAATACGAACTTTCAGAAACTTTCATAAAGTTTGTGAGACATAAAGGGTTTCACAGTGAATTCTGAGAAACGAGACAAATGAATTTTAACCGTGTAAAAGTTAATTTATTTTGTAGTTATGCGACATAAATTAGTTGGGCAACTTTTCTTTTTAACCGACTTAAAAAAAATTGTGGAATTTCTCCGATTCTCAGGTTTTTTTTTAATGTAAGCGCAGAACTCCATCTCTAACTTAGGGTAGGGTTTTCAATAGAGTTAGTCCTGTATTTCTGGGCTCGTAACAATAAGAGTACGGTATCCTATACGGTATAAAAAGGGCCTCGGGTTCACTGGGCGACAAGGGTCCTTTGTCGTCCACCAAAGTCCCATCAAGGAGGCCAGCCGGTGTCGCCTTCTTCCCGGGTCCGCACTGCGAGGGATTAATCTCTCCCCTCAGCCCCCCTGGGACGTGCTCTTCGACGAGCACAGTGAAGAGGGTCTCCGGTGCGCGTTCCTCTGGAGATCCCGGAGCTCACTATGCACCGAGGAAGGGCCACCGGGGCGGGGGTAGGGGGGGTTAGTAGGTAAAAACTGTTTCTTTACGTTTTAGTTGGAAGATGTCCCCACCGTCAACTAAAAATAGGGTTTTCAGTAGGGTAAAATTAATGAGAAACGTTATCTTTTTATATATGAACTAGCTGACATGGAAAACGTTGTTTCACAATCAAAATTATTTTTAGTGATTGTTGTGGTAGTAATAATATAAAGAATAACATTTTCCATCTGCCGTGCAAGGTGACAAACACTTCAGATCGCAGCATGAACGGCCACGGATCATATTTATTGTAGCAGTATCAAACAGTCATTCATTAGTCGATCAGTTTTTGCACGGAATAAAAATGAATAGATAACTAAATAAAATGACTATAAAAATACGAATTCATGTTAGAAAAGTGAAAATGTACGGTAATGTGAGTATGTATTTTTAATGCCACAAAAAAATCAAAAATGATTTTTATGAAAAATTAATTTCGAATTTTTTTTTGTGATGGACTACCGTTGTTACTTATAGTTAATTATATTGCGACCTACCGAATATACTCAAAAAAAAATCATAAAAATCGGTTAAACCGTTTCGGAGGAGTTCAAAAACTACGATAAAAGAATTTTATATGTATATTTGATCTCATATCCTGATCGGATTTGACTCTGGTATTGAAAAAGGCATCTGAGATTTACCGAACGATTTTCGTCTCCCTGTGTTATTTAATTTTGTGTTCATTAATCGATATTAAATTAGAATAATACTAAGCTTATTATATTATAGACGGAAGATAAAAACGACGACGACTAGCTAACTGAAATGTATTGTGCATGATAGACAATTAATTCTCCTTAAAATAATATAAAATATGTTTGTTAATTTATATTTCATTACTTACGTAAACTTGGATAATACACTATTTTTCATTAAATTTTATTTTTATTTCAATTTTAGTATTTTTTGCCTCTATGTGGCAATACTATGTACTTAAATGAAAAATACTGTATTATCCAAGTTTATGTTAGTTAAATGTTTTTCCTAAACTCCTCGCACAAGCTTAAATTTAGTTAACAAGAATTATAGTAATATTTATGAAAAAAAAAAACGAAAAATTGCTAGCTTTCTTTTTATAACAAAAAAAAATTAAAAACTATTTATTTAAATTTCACGCTTTGACAAATTTATTTCCTTGATAAGGAAAATACACAATTTTATTAATTCAAGCTAAGCGTAACAGTTTTAGAAATATGATAAGATAAGCCGTGAGGAAAAATAAAGGGTACATAAATACTTAGCAGTAAGTACTAATATTTAATGAAAAATACTGTTTTATCCAAGTTTACGTGAGATATCCTTTTCGTTTAAGTTTCGTTTAAGTTTTTGAATAAAATATAAATAGCAAAGTAAATAAGGCAAACTACATTTGGTCAATATATATGATAAAAGACGGATTTTTTTCCCGTCAAAATGAATAAATCCGTTCTAGAAATTACCAGCACTAAATATAATTTTTTTTATTTACGTATATGTAACGTATTTAAATTTTTATGCATGTAGTAAAAAAATCTATAGTAATATTACA
Source organism: Meandrusa payeni (assembly GCA_029286785.1). Lineage (NCBI taxonomy): Eukaryota > Metazoa > Arthropoda > Insecta > Lepidoptera > Papilionidae > Meandrusa > Meandrusa payeni. Next base: position 1,194,448 of record JAGSMX010000002.1, on the reverse strand, counting down.
AACAGACACTCCCAATTTTGTTTATAATAAAGATAATTTTATTATATATATCGTTTATATTATATTTTATAAATTTGTGATTTTTTTAGTAGCGCTTGATAGATTGTGTCAACTTCACATTTTTGGTTCGATTCTTCAATCCCTACATCGAAATAGTATTTAAAAGGTCAAATACTTAAAAATCTATTAATTACCTATATCTAATTATCTATTTATTAATAAACTAATTTTAAAATATTCAAAATATAAATATAAAAAAAAAGAAATAAAACAAAATAAAAACGATAACGAAATCTATTTGTTTACGATGGTAGATAGACTAGGTACGAGTATCAGATATGACAGGAGAAAGTTTTTTTTTTCTAAATGTTAACTGTCTTATTAATTTCAGAAATTTATATTTAAATTTGAAATACCTGTGTAGGGCGGTAACGGCCGGGCATAGACGAGATGTTCCTCTGGCGTGCCGGGTGGCTCCCGATCATCCGGTACTCCGTCATTCTGCTCGTCCATTGTTGCACTCGCGCGCGAAATACCACTGAGTGTTTTTTTAAAATTCCAACATCGCGCGCACTTAACGCAAGGTCTCTACTGTCTCGCACCTCGTAGCGTACAACAGGAGGTTGCGAGGGTTTAGCCGTGGCGGCGCATCGCCACGGACCGGCGGATAAATACGACGGAGCGCTCGCGTGTACCTGGAGGCGGCGGCGGACTGAAACAGACTGCGCGCGGGAACGGGAGTCGCACGGGATAGCCGTAGCTTGAATCGAGCTTTCATCGGATTTATTATGGCCTGCCCTCTCTAGGCGTCGCGTGGAAACGCTGCACTGTTTTATGCATCGTGGCATTAATTTTTGTCTATCCGTTCGTTATTAATTAGACGAACATTTAATGACGAAATTTATTTAACACTAGCGTACCCAGCCCGCTTCGCCGAGCTAGATTTTGCTTTATTTTATTTAAAACAATAAACTTACATCATTAAATATTTAATTTAACTCTCACAATATATTAAATTATTCATTTCTCTCCGTATTCATTCTCTTCTTGAGTGGATGAACATAAACACGCACGTGTCATTACAAATTTGGTTTATAAAACTATAGAATATCATCATAGTAAATAAAGGCTGTATTTGACAGTTCAAAAAGAGGAGTGCTCCGATCGTCATCAAACTTTACAAGATTACTCGCCAGATCAATCTGAAGATTACCTGAAAGTTTAATTGAAACGATGCAGCTGTTTCGGAGCCTATATGGAACATACACACACACTTTCTCTTTTAAATATATACTCGTAAATACTTACTGGCCTATAAAGAATGGTTGGTTATTTAATATTTCGCTCAATCAAAATGGAGCTTGAGGTTCACTACGTAATAGCTGATACCTAAAATTGTAATATGTTCTCTTCTCTTTAATTAACCAACATAAATAAGGAGGTTCTCAAATTATCTGGATTATTTCATGATGTGCATTCAAGCGCCGGTTTTTTTTACAATAAATTTGAAAAGCCTATTTAGAAGATTTTCCATTCTTTTAACGCGTTAAGAGGCACACGTATATTCATATTTCCAGTTATTTTAATATTACAAACCGAAATTTTATTTATTTGGTATTGTATATATGTCACCTGAAGTCTATCAAATAGTTTATCTCTTATTAAAACAAATAAAAATGTTATAAATACAATTCGATCTATCAAATAGATTAGATAGAGCGTTTGAGCTTAGTCGCCTGAAAGTTACAGCGGAAATTAATATTGGAAGATTCATTTGTAAAGATTAAATTTCCATTTGCGGGAGATGTCGGACTTTTGTCAAATATTTATGTTTAATTTTCATTTTTGTGAAACAATGTTGAAATAAACTATTTTTTTTAATACTTTCTAAGCAAGTGCTTGACTACGATCTCACCTGATTTTTTTTATTATTTGACCCCATTTAGGGTCCTATGAGCCTGTTGCTAAAATTTGTGCAACAACGTGATATATAATTATATTTTTTTTCTCTTCTTAAAGGATATTTCTTTGTTCCTCTTCTTGCTACTATTGAGCCGTTAGCCTTTGCGGCTAAAAACATAACTAGCTCACAGTATTCCAGGAATTGTTCTCTGGTATCGGAGGCAACTATGCTGACTATGTTGTCCGCGGTGATGGCGGTATCCATTCTGTGTTCGCAGTCATGGCGGTGTGTTGCGAATCTTGGGCAGTGTAAGACGATATGCGGCACAGTTTCCTCGCTCGCCCCATCGCAGACACAGAATGGATCCGTAGTTAACCTATATTTATGTAGGTATTATTTGCCTCCATGCCCTGTCAGGAATTGTGAGCTGAGCAGTGCTCGAAGTCCTTGAATACGCGGTAAGCCTCGCGAACGTCGGCCACAAACATCTTGGTTATGCTGCCGGTTGGAAACCTAATGTAGCGATCCTGCCAGGAGATTAGGGTTTCGCCACGGATGAACCATTTCGCGTAGGAAAGTTGGAATTTAGACCCACCTGATGTTAAGTGGAAATGCAGTCCTGGACGGTAAGCGCACTAGTTAAGTAAATGCCTATTCAGTCTACTCTTGAAAAAAAATGTATAGTTAACTGATCATATAATACCTAACATTCTAGTATTATAGTGTCTGTAACAAAACTCTTCCGAAATGGCTTGACCTTTTTTATAATTTTTTATGTATATTAGGTAGGTCTGTTTGTAATACATAGCATAGCTCATAGGTCGTTTAGCCTGAACGTCAATCGCTAGTAACTCGACACAAGGGTCCTCCTGGTGAGGGGTAACCTCGGCTTGGACGGTTACTATGTTACGCGTAAGCATTCCGATCGGAGGGCGTCCGAGAGGATCGAGATTAGCTTCAGATTAATTCTATTTAATAATATTCCTACGATAATGTGGAAATACAAATAGGGCGTACGTGCGTAATATCGTTTAAAGTTTAATTGGATTTGATTTGAAGTCGGTTTATGTTTTTGCCCATAAATATACTTGTTGTTGCCATAATTAGAGCAATAGATATAATCGTTCACATCGCTGCATTCTTCTATCAGTTATAGACCACATGCCTGCACACATAGCTATTTTTTATTTTATGACTACCAAAATATTCACTAGAAATATTTTTTATGACAAAACTACGTTTGCTAAGTACTAACTGGTGGTTAGGGCGATAAAGAGAGACACCTACTGACGATGCGTGCCGTGTCCCGAAGTACTGCCTTCTCTGATCCTTGACCCAGCCATCTAACTAAGGTCTGGTAAAGTGTTGATTGAGACTTCGCAATAAGACCGTTAGCTATTGTCACCATGATCGTCGAATCCAATATACATAAATATCATAACTGTATACATAAGTGATATTAGGTGGAATTGACTTAAATTGAAGTAAAACTTTTTAACTTTGATTTTGATTGTATTTATCCTCTGAAATTTCCTAATGGACACAGGGAGAGAGTTCCACAGACTATAGAATATATTTGACATAAAAAAATATTTCTAGTCCAAGTCAGCACACGATTATGCAAAACCAGTTGAGTGTGTCCTATTTTGCGTTGTAAACGTCACCGCGGCGGCCATTGATTTGTATTACGTTTGTAGTGTTGATGTATAGATCCTCTCAATTTTAACTACGAATCCAAGTCCCGAGTGTGTTAAAGCAATTGTGTATTTAATGAAATATTTTGAAAATTGAATGAGCATACTTAATGCCCAACAATTTTGAAATACATTATAGAAATAACACATTTTACATTTTGATGTAACACAATATAATTGAATATAAACAATGCATGTTTACCAATATAATATACCAATTCTAGTACCTAAACCAAATAAAACCTAATACGCTGTATATACAATATTATTTATATATACATAAAAGATGTGTGGGTATGTTCCATATAGGCTCCGAAACGGCTGGACCAATTTCAATTAAACTTTCAGGGAATCTTCAGCTTCACCTGGCGAGTAATCCTGTAAAGTTTGGTAACGATCGGAGCACTCCTCTTTTTTGAACTGTCAAGCAAACCATACATCGTACTTTTATTTCGGACATTAACTTGAGCCCAATATGTTTTTATATAAATGATATTGTATTTACTGATATGTACGAGTACATGGATTTAGGTAATGATTTTTACTCGCTCGAGAAGAGATTGAATACGGAGAGAATTTAATAATTTAATATATTGTGAGAGTTAAATTAAATATTTAATGATGTAAGTTTATTGTTAAAATAAAATGAAGCAAAATCTAGCCCGGGGAAGTGGGCTGGGTACGCTTGTCTATATATATATTCAAATCACTTAACTAATGCTTAAGAAAAAATCAGTCTGTGTTGAATAGTGGCGAGCACATACGAATCGTTCGGGCAAGTGGTTGAAAACCTCTGTCCTAGGTTATAGGGCTTATTATCGTCGATAAGTGTATGGCCGCCTGTTTTGTAAAATATTGATGTCTATTTGTTCTCATCACCACCGGATTACAAATAAAAAAGGAATCATCAAAATCGATCCACTCAATCGAAAGTTACGAGGTAACACACATAAAAAAAACAAACAGACGAATTGAGAACCTCTTCCTTTTTTGAAGTCGGTTGAAAATACAGATGAATCGGCCTTCTCCTTTTTTGATAATACTCTCAATGTTTCATATTCACCTAATTAATAAGGCAAATAATGTTATAATGAAGTATAGAATAGAATAATCTTTTTTTATAGAAATTTATATATACAAAATAAATAAAATTTAAGTGTCTGTTTGTAATTTGAAAATGACCGATTCCCATTGACGGACAACTGGTCACCCTGTGCGACCAATACAAATACCTGGGTAATATAATGCACAGCTCTGGGAACTTGGAATGTAACATCCAGCACAGAATAGCCTCAGCGTGGTTGAAATGGCGAGAAGTAACTGGTGTTACCTGTGACAAAAGCATGCCGGTCAGACTGAAAGGTCTGGTCTACAAAACCATCATACGACCGGTCCTTACATATGGCAGCGAAACATGGGCCGTGACTCGGAATAACGTGCATACCATCCAAGTTGCCGAAATGAAAATGCTGAGATGGATGTGTGGCGTAACCAGACGTGACAAAATTCGCAACGAATTTGTGCGAGGAAGCCTGGGTGTGCGCGACATTGCCGACAAAATGCAGGAGAGTAGGCTGTGATGGTATGGACACGTTAAGAGGAGGCCCTCCGACTACGTAGGGAACCTCGCGCTACAACTTTCCTGCCCGGTCGAAGATCCAGAGGAAGACCCAAGACAAGGTGGGAGAGTGTGGTGTCGAGAGACATGAGGGAGTGCAACATCGCCAAAGACGATGTCGGGGATAGAGCGAAGTGGAAAGCGAAAATTCGGAAAGCTGACCCCACCACCATGTGGGACCAATAGCATGGAAGAGAGAGAGAATAAATAGTTTTTAGTCACCGCGGGGCGCAGCTAGTAGTAATATATTTATTTGTTCTATCAGATACTTAAATCAATCTATTATATTTTATTCTAAATGTAAGTCGCAAAAGATATAGATTTAACGTGTGAACAATGCATCATGTATACCCGTCAGCTTGAATCCTCAGATTTGACACGGTGTCAGAATTCTGTCAGCATTAGTATTCATTCGCTGACGTATGTACGTATTTATCAAATTATCTAATACCTGTAAACGTGCAATTCTCGTAAATCTATACAAATATATAAAATTAAATTGTCTGTTTATAATGTTAAAACAAGTATATTTACGATTAAAACCATAAACCCACTTCAAATAGAATAGGAATTTTACGAAATAGATAACAGAACGAGCTCTCATCAAACTACCTTTGAAATACGTCCTAATATTGATTTGATTATGATTGAAATTGTCATTTTTTTTAACGCGGGGGAATCCTTTTTACGGACCATCCTCTGGAACCCTGGGTGGGCCCGGAGGGATGTGTGGGAATCGGTCTGGGCGACGCCTACCCACTAAACTTTCCGCGAATGCCATCAGCCGTAGTATAATTGAAGTGCCCCGGATCTGTCAGCGACAGGGCACCCCAACGACCGGCCGGTCCCGGCAAAGATGGGACTTCTTCCTCTAAAGGGGACTTCTCCGGCAATTAGTGAAGTCCCGACGATGCCGAAGTATTAAAAGTACCCAGTCTGGCCCCACTTCGGATTACGGGGGCAGCGAGAGGAGGCGTTGGTATCGCCTACTGCGCTCCGACTCGCCGTCGGCCTCCTTCCGGGACATGACTGACTCGCAGAAGGTGACCTCTGCCGTCCAGGACCTATCTAAAAAATTTGTAAAATACAAATAGGTCGAGTGTTAAATGCATTTATTTGTTTTGAAACCTTTTTCCAACGTTGACACAGAAACACGCCTTGATTCTGCTGGAATATAATCTGTACAAAATAAAAAAGAAATCACTGGGGGAAACGCGAATATGAGGTGGGATAAGCGCCGCGGCCACTAGGGAGAACCCTACCGTTGCTATGGCAATGGATTATTAGCTGCGCTTTGCCCCTGTTTGAAGCGTAAATGCAACGTTATATTGTATAGGATTTATTAAAAATTATCACGTTTTATACAAAGTAATCACATTTACTTTCTATCGAACAGGTGAATGAACCTCACCCGGTCACAATTTTCGTAACGCGTAAGGCAGTTGTACTTTTAAAAAAAGGTGAATTCATTATCAGTACAACTTTGTTACACAGTGATATTTTGTATGTAGCTAAAGCTTTTTTTTGGTCCTAGCCGAGTGGGTTTGCTACCTTTGACCATCAGGTCGTAAAGCACTGTCAGCCCTATAGTGCTGGACTCGTAGAATAACGCTACAGTATCCCCTGTCTGTCGTAGAAGGCGACTAAAAGAGCCCTCGGGTACCTGGGGTGACAAGGGTGGAGGCCTTTGTCGTCCGTTACAGTGGACCTGGGAAGAAGTGCAGATTGGCTCAGGTAAGAGCCCCACATAACCTCACATTCCAGAAGGCGGGATATCTCGTTGAAAATTCCCCCCCGGACAAAAAAAACAGGTCGTATAACTTCCCCTAGCGTTTAGTTACTTAAGCAACGAGCCATAACGAAAATTTCAATTATCGCCGCACAAAGACGTGAAGCCAAACTAAGCAACGAGTGTTTAAGTTTTTTAAAACTAATTAATTGAGTTTAAAAAAAAACGAGTGTACTTTACACCACACCACTGAAGTAAAACTTCTTTAGATCCATCTATATGTATGTATATAATAGTTATACATGTTTAATATATCTACGATTGTTCAGGAGAGATAGAAATTTATGCTAGCACCTCTTTCTCTCTTCTTTCTTGCCCCTACAGTAATATACTCTCTTTGTTTCTTTACTAACTTATATCTCCCTCTTAACTGCCTTTCACCTGGCCCGATCACACTTTTCGTAATGCTCTCATCAGCTAACCCAAGGGTGCGTAAAGAAGTTTTACTTTAAAAAACTGACTGACTGCACACATTCGAGGCGCCTCCGTCACGTTCAGGACGAGCCTTACCACAATCACTCCTTGGAAGGCACCTTTTAAAACACGAGACCACCAAATAACCGCCTATATAGTATACAGCGCAAAGCTAATGCGTTTTCTTCTCATTTGTTCCAATTGTTGACTCTTTTTTCAGCGATCAATTTTTTGACCAGGCACTTTAGGCCACGGGCTGGTGGAGGGTGTCGCTGGTAAATGACTCCAGTTATTCAGAGACCTGGCCTTTAGGTCTTTTTCTTCGATCTTTCCCGTCACTACCACTCTTTCCAGATTGTTGGCCTCCCTTTGTGCAATTTGTCCAAAAAATCTATTTGTAAACGTTGTAAACATGTAGAGGGCAGACGTTGGTTGTTTTCTGTATTGAGCTTTTTAAAGATCGACATGTGCGATGCGAAGGGCTGCCTAAAAAATCCTTAAAAGGTGGGCACAGTCCAAAGCTAATGTGCCTACAAAGAAATAATATAATAGTTCCAATTACGTTTAATGTATGTAGTTCTGGCAGGCGCTTTGCCTTGTGCTCGGCAAATTTTTACATTACATATATACATATATGCCATTGTAATTTACTTAATTACAATATCATATATGTTTTTTATCCGACTTCAAAAATGGAGGAGGTTCTCTATTCGTCTGCATCCTATTTTGATTGTGCTCTCATAGCGCACAATTATTTTTTACGCGTCATTTATTTTTAATGACTTTTAGATGCACTGGACGATTTCAGTCTCGTGTTGTAAACATCCATCAAACACGAACGAAGAACTTTGCTCCATATCTCATTATTTGTACAGCAAAGGGTTAGAAAAGTGTGGCCTCGTCTGTCTTTCCCTCCGATTACAATGTGGGTGTGTTCAAAATTAGTGTGAATAGGCATTTACTAAGCAAGTGCGCCTTACCTTATCCAGAACTGCATTTCCACTTAACATCAGATGAGGTCGTAGGGTATTTGTGGTGATTGTATTTTTGGTGTGGAATGCAGTTCTGTGTTTAACCTTCGGTGTTTAAGAGTAGCTAAGCATAGTGCCACCAAAATTATTATATAGATGGCAAGTAATAATTTAGTTAACAACGTAAGGTAGGTAAATTGAATGTAATAACAACATGCATTATCAATACATATAATTTAAATACATAAAATTATATTTATTTAATGTTACATATAATTAACCGCAACAACGTAACCGTAATACCGTTGTAAAATGTAATATTCAATCTAATCTTAAGTTAAATAAGTACATTATTTGTGTAGCTAGTCACTAGAGTTAACTGGTAGGATTGTACAAATTACATGGTAAACAAGGTTATGTTCTCATACTTCGCGCTTCGATATGGCTTTTTTTTGACGAACTACACAGATTGGCCAGAGAAGCTAGTCTTGACTGTTTCTCCGGATTGAGAGGTGTCGCTTAGCCTGAACCTCTATTGTTAGTAACTCGATACATGGGTAGGTGAGGGGTAACCTAGGCTTCGACGGTTACTATGTTACGCGTAAGCATTACGCCCGAGAGGGCCGAACCACGATACGGTCGGTTGCTATTTCACGGTTAATCTATGGGACATTCAAAAACTAAACTAACTTTTAATGTACCTCCGGGAATCGGTGAACAACACCGGTACTGCCAAGGCAGAACTCGTACTCGTAAATAACGCGATATTTTAAGTTTTCCACTTCGTAAACTGATTGACGCAAAACAAAAACCAAAAATGGGAAAAACATAAGAATTACGTTTTTGGAAAACAAATGCATGCGTAAGTAGCTGTATAAATTTGAAATGGGAATTCCTTACCAAAGAGGAGATATTTGAGATCAAAGTGGCCAGTACGACAAAACGCCAAATCCATTCCATATTAAGGACCTAATATTATGATTACTAAAATGTTCGCTAGAAATAATATATATTATATGGAAAAAACAACGTTTGCCGGTTTAGCTAGTTATTATATATAGATGTACACGTAATTTGCAACGACATTCGTTTGTCCCTTGTGACAATAAAATATTGTAACATTGGTATTTAAAAATAAGATTCGTTCGTAGTAATCATTTGGTCAAGATCAACCCCAGGTCAACTGGTTTAAATTATATTTCTTTTTTATCTTAGCGGGTTAGACGGAAGTCAACAATTTTGAATGTATGTAGAAACGATCAATGGAATCTTTTTTACAAACAAGATTCTAGTTTTTTTTTTTCTTTTCAAGTAAAATGTCTTGACTTGTGACAGTGTCCGGGCGGTCGGCTCAAGTTGCATAGAACGCTAGGAACCCGAGTTCGATCCCCGGTGCCGGCACCAATAAATTTGTTGATGCAATTTTATACGCTAATTTACCACGCGCTCGTCGGTGGAGGAAACCATCTCGAGAAAACCTTCATGTCTTAGAATTTTTTTCTTAGGCATGTGAAGTCTGCCAATCCGAAATAGGGGTGCGTGGAGGACTATGCCCTTATACTCTCTTCACAGAGAAGGCCTGCGCCCAACAGTCGCCAGGTCAATCTAAAGATTACCTGAAAGTGTCATTGAGATCGGTCGTGCCGTTTGGGAGCGTATACGGATCAAACCCACTATTTCAAAACTCAAATTCAACCATTCATTCATAGACAAAATTACTTAGCTTCTTGAGATAGGCAATGGCTCCATCATTACATTATGATTGTCATTTATTTAATAGAAATAGTTTTAATCTTGATTTCTTACAAAAATCAAATTGTCATCCATACGTCCATTACATAGCTGTCATTTGGGTTTTGTTATTCCAAGTCTGATTCTTTTTTGTTATACCACGTTTTATAGTGACTGACGTTTTATGTGGTCACACGAGAACGCTGTTGAACGGAATAAATAGTATCCTATGTCGGTCTCCTGGCTCTAAGCTACCTCCTCACCAATTTTCAGCCATATTGGTAAATTCGTTCTTGAGTTATAAATAGTTTAACTAACACGACTTTTTTTATATATATATAGATTGTTATCAATTATTTGCTTGCAATTAAAAACTCTTCTTTTATTGATGCTAAAGAAGCATAACTTCTCCCACGCGTATATTACACGTACCTATTTATTAATTTGTATAGTTGTTTAATTATGATAACAGAACATTTAAAAGTAAATTTGCGTTCATTAGAATTTATTCGTTTACCCGCGAACACGTGTCGAGGTTATAAAAAAGAAACGTCGAGCCGAGTGCTCGACGCAATTGTGCTGTACTTAAGATTGTGACGGTATCTGATGCTGAACGAGTGGGGCCAGGAGTGGAGGCCGTCAGTCACTAAGTGGCAGCGCTGCTGATTGCGTCGCACGCGTCCATACAGTTTCGTACGCGAATTAACGACGAGTGGACAACCGTGAGTAACATTCTAGTCTACCGTCTTGTAATCTTGCAGCCACTTGAATGTAGAAGCAATTTAACAATCGACTTTCAATAATGATGTATTATTATGTTCGACACTGGAGTACATCTATCGCGTCTATTAAATATGAATTGAGAGATATTATGCGCGTGAGTGATTTATATTTTTATTTTATAAGTATCTGGCGCCAAAACATGCTGGATATCAGTTTTGAAATTTCAATTTTGCTTTGCGTTCTTTATTGTTGAATAATAATGAGTGGAATATTTCCTAATATAAAATAATGATGTCAAACGTAGCGAATTTTTCTTATTGTATTTGGTCTGATTACAATATAATATGTAACAAAGTTTGTTTTTGGTAAAGAATTTTCACAATATACATTTTTTAATCAACAACAATAAATTATAAATTTCTTATACATTGAATATGTTTACTAACGGATGAAATATTTCCTTACCAAGAAATAGTGCATTGGATTATTTCATGATTTTGTTTATAAATATGAAGGCGGTGTGGGTATATTTTAAATTGGAGTCATATAAAGCACATAATTTTCACTTACTTCAACACATCGGAATCATTTTAAATTATCTTCGCGTATTACGATCGGACGAATAATGTATAAAAGTTGATATTTACTTTCATTTTTGTACTCAGTAAACCGAAAGAAAGAATCTCATTGGTACACATACATTACATGTAAGAGACCGTAACATCACCGTCTACCTTAATCCAACGTTGACGGTCAAAGTATCATTGGCCATGACACATTGACTGCGCATTACGTTCCATGTTCCATCATAACCATCATTTTATGATGAAGAAGTTATTATACTATAGGATTAATTAAAATTTTATTAGCTGTTGAATGCGGAGGGAGATATAAGTTACAGAAACAGAGAGAGTTACGTTTCGGAGATCTAAAACACATTGCAATGTGTTTTAGATATACGAAACCTTTTGAATCTAAGAAGAAAATATTTCTTCGTAGGTTCTCTTAAATTCTCTATTCTAGGGAGCTTTGAACAGTTAGGCCTCCTTACCACTCCTCGACCTCCGTCTCAACTGAGACCGTGACCCGTCCTCGCAGACGCAATAGTTTTAGGGCGGAATAGTTTTTCCTAAAAAACCCGTCATAAACGGTATCCATGACCAGGGGAGCAGTTAGCCCCCTGCGTTAATTACCCGGGTAATGTGGTCGTACCCGTACCTACGAACTGCCTCGAACCTCGTAGACGACTTGACTGCGACTACTACTGTCTGTTTCACACTATTATACATACATATAGAAGGGGCTAAAGAAGATTGACTTCAGTTGTATGGTCCAAAGCACACCTTTTCTATTGTCTTAATCTTTAAGTTATTGCGATAAGTACTAGATAAAATATTGAGTAAGTCTCATGTTACATATAACGGCGTGTTTGTTCAAGATTCTTGAGATATTTCTGAAGTGGTAGTGCTTTTCTTTCATAATACAGCTGATAAGCTATCTCGTCTTGCTACCCATATAAATATGGTTTTAATAGTATCGTTCGTATCTTAATAGCAGGATAATTAATAGTTTACGACTTGTAGCAAATAGATTTGATATCGAATACAAAACAAATGCATACAAAGAGTGAACACAAAAACCAAAATCAAATCAAACGTGTCGAGTATATTTATATTCTTTCTTTAAAACATTAGCTCCTTGTCTATAAATCTTTAGTTACAAACACGAACACCGTCTTTTATAATTTTTATTTACAAAATGTAATTTGCCTATTAAGGCATAATTATATTTTGCTATTAACAATTACCCACAATTCCAAGCAATATTTCTGATATTGTTCCTGAATATTTTAAGCCTTTTATTGTTTTACATACATATAACTTAGCTTATTTTTTTTTAAAATTTAACTTAACGCTTAGCTTAAATTTATATAATGGTACTCACTCAACTCAAATAGTGCTTACCTAGTCTTATACTGTCATAAACCTACCAATTTCCCAATCAACAGTATCTTTCCACATTATTTATACGACTTTTATGGTATGTGTTCGGAATCCAAGGTACTATACAAACAAAAACATATTGAAGTGAATTGATAACTACTCTTTTTTCGAAGTCAATTAATAATATTCATTGTATCTAAACAGATATTATGTATTTTTATTTGAGTTTATATCGTAATTATTTTAGTTTTACATCAGTGGCTATTGAGTAGCTTATCGTAATATTAGACATTGCCATTTTATTTATTGGCATCACAATATGCAAACACATTACAGAAAAATAACATGTACCTTAAAAAAAAGAAAAATAAACAAAATACAATTAAAGGAAGGAATGACCCAATAGGACATGGCGCCAATATTGGCAATCGTCTCAGCATGTGCTGTCGCAAGGATGCGACAGCGCTGATTTACAGCGATGCCCAGGATTACACAACGTCGTGCGCGCGCAGTACTTACCTTGACATGTCATTTATACAAAGTGAATATTTTTTAAAACGATTACTGTACCCCTGCGGCTTTTTGTAAATATTTTTTGTATACAAAAATTATTATTTATATCAACAATGTAATGTGACGGAGTATACTGAAATGCAGTTTCATTAAACATACATCGAGATGATAAGACACGTATTAATATTTGATTACAAGTGCTCTTTAAATCACAGGAAAAAGCAAAAATTTTTAGATTCATCTTTACGTATGTATGTTTGTATATTTTTTTGTGACGAATTAAACAGAAGGCCTTGACTGCTTCACCGGATTGAGAGGTGACATAGCTCTTAGGTCGCTTAGCCTGAACCTCTATAGCTAGTAACTCGACACAAAGGTCACCCAAGTGAGGGGTAACCTCGGCTTGGTTTACAGTGAGCACTTCAATTCGAGACACAATGAGCCTGCTCTGTATCTTAAAAATAAGAATCGTAACTCTCTACTCTACCATTGTCCGCTGAAACCCAATAAGACCTATCTCCGCGCGCTATATCTTTTTTGAGGATAATATCGACTATCTTTATCACTAAGCAACCATATGACACAATTGTCTTGGACTAACGTCAAGCCCAACACTCTCTTCGACCACAGAACTAATAATAGGGTATACGGGGATAAAACGTCATTTTCTTAAAATAAAACCCGGTTAGATCGATTTATCACCCCCGAAACCCACTACACACAAAGTTTTATGAAAATCGTTTCCGAGATATATATATATATATATATATATATATATATATATATATAGCTCGTTTAGAGATAGGTAGATAGATGATAAAATTCAACTTAGAAATAGGGACCTCTAAAAACCTTAATTTAAAGGTTAAATATATGTTTAATTCATTTGAATTTTTGCCATCAGCCTTTGCGCCATTGTGATAAGTGTTAATTTCGTTTATACACCGTCACTTCAAAGGTGGCTGTTACATGCAAAGTAGCTTTTTCTTTTAGCCGGCTCATTCATAGCGGTCAAACCTGTTCCACTTAGAATTTGTTGTTTTGTTTATATATATCGGTGCGGAACATTCTCGATTTCTCCAATTTGTATAAAAACATCAAAATCAGAATAGTTATTAGGAACAAAGAGGCATAGGGAGGGTGGTCTAAAATTAGCCCAATTCTTTAAGCAGGCATCTCGACGGTTTTTCGAGACTGCCACCAAACATTCTAACAAACTTCTTCTAAGGGCCGCCACTTATAAGCCTTCCTATAATAAATTCCGTCGCGTCGCCCGGAGGCCGAGACACGTTCTTGACGATCCGGACAACGCGATTACCATTGCACAGGCTAGATCTCTACAAATCCACAAAGCATCCATTCGCGACCGTCGGAGGTTGCGAATAATCCTTGCGCGTTACCGCTATTTTATGGGCGGGCCCCACCCCTTAGATGTTAGGAGCGTTGCTGGAGTTTCTTCGGCCACTTCTTCTCCCAGCGCCAACGCTTCCCGAAGTGGCACTCAAAGTTAGTTTAGCTTTTGAATGCCTCTTAGATTATCCGTGAAATAGCAACCGACCGAGTAGTGGTTCGGCCCTCTCAGGCGCCCTCGGATCGGCATGCTTACGCGTAACATAGTAACCGTCCAAGCCGAGGTTACCCCTTACCGGGGGGACCCTTGTGTCGAGTTACTAGCAATAGAGGTTCAGGCTAAGCGACCTAAGAGCTATGCCACCTCTCAATCCGGTGAAGCAGTCAAGGCCAGCTTCTCTGGCCAATCTGTGTAGTTCGTCATAAAAAAAAAATCTAAAATTAAATGGAAAGGATGGCTAATATTTATTGTTAAGTTCAATGGAAAAGCTTTTAAAATACAACTTTAATACAAAAGACACTTTCATGACATTAAATAAATAACATAATAACACATCTAACACACGACAAGTAACAATGCAAGGTAAAATAGCTATTTAGCTCACGACACGGTCGTCTATAGGGAGATCTAACCGTCACGACGGGTGACAAGCAAATGTGTCCGGTGACGGATCACAGTTCCTAACGTATCGAAATGCGTTGGTCACCATTTTGCTTATAATATGAGCTCTCCTTAAAATTCCTTTCCTTAGCGAGGTAGACAGAGACAACAAACACTGTTACTGATACGGGACGTATGTGACACCCAACGGAAACTGATCGGTACACGACGCTCGCGATCGATCGAACCATTCGGTAGAATGAGTAGTAGCAGCAATAAACGGTAAGTGGTTTCAAAGAAGCTGTAATAGGCTCACAAAAACGTATGCTTATAAACACATACATTAAACGTATGTATATATATATATATGTTATATACATATGATGTTGATGATATCCAGGTCGATGTCGGCCATGGCGACTGTGTGTAAAAGCATTTTAATTACGACTCTTCGTTCAGGTAGTAGGGCTTAGGTTTTCTGTCTTTTCGTAAGCTCTTTGGTGGCTCGCGTACCCGAGCTTGATGCTAAATGCACAAGAGCACTTCGCACAGGTCAAGGTTCCACAACATCATTATAGTGTGTATGTGTATAATATATACACGATTGTTCACGATAGATAGAAAATATTAACGCACTTTAAGTCCAATGTGAACACACACCTTATAGGCTCGCGTGCTCCATCCTAGGCTTCATCTCCGTCTTCCATCAAGCAATATAGAAGCCAAACGTGAGTCTATTTAGTACAAAAAAAACTTGTCTCTCTTGCTCCTACAGTGTGATACAGACAATAGGTCCTGTATCTTAGATATGCGACACGTAATCCCTCCCTTTTAATAACATTCCGACTCGCCCGATCACACCTTTCGTAACGCATCTTATCTTCGAGGTAATGTCTTAAATAAAAATAGCTAAATGGCTTGTTCTGTATAGATGTGACAGTCCATGCACGACGGTGAAAAGCGGACAAACAGATAAAAAATATTTCTTTATTATCTCACATAATTTCAATAACTACTAAATTGATCCAGTTGGCTACTAAAGTGATCGCTAATCTCTATACCCCTTTATTAAAGATATATGATAGTTTATATCGACGCTAGAAAACAAAAAACATAGTAAGTAACCCACAAAAATGAAATTGTTCACCAGAGCCGAAAACATTTCAACTTTAAAAAAAATTATATCTTTCGTGTTTGTGGACCTAGAGCTGTCGTTTTTTGACACAATATTTTTTATTTTCTGCTGAATAAGTATTGTACCAGGGCATTAACCTAGAGTTTTCCTAAAAGAAAATCGTTTAACGGTACAAAAAATTAATGAGAAGTGTCAAATTTTCACTATTTTTCATCTAATTGTTACAAGTCATATATCATTCGACGCGTCTTTTTTTTCTAATTCCAACGACGTTAAAAAGTAAAAATGGTCATAGGTGTCACGCACTGCGTTTTTGCTTTCCAGCGTCGATATTTATTAATAGTTGTTGGAGAACTGAGTATGCAATTAAATAAACATATTATAACTACTGTGAAGATACGGGTACGGGCACGAAGATGTGAAGACTAATATCATTTTGACCCTTTTAACCTCCCAGTTGCAGACGAGGCAATGAACTAACGTATCGTACCATGCAAACCAATTCACTATTAATACGCGTCAATCATAATTATTGAGACTGAACGAAACTGATGACAAGTACGTATACAAGTAAAAACAAAACAGACTCCAAATTAGTTGTTATCAATGGTAAACCGTGCTAATAATTATTTTTTTCACAAATATTAATAATATATTAACCATTCTAACCAAGCTTAAACTCGTGCCAGAAGATAGGCTTGTTGAAAAATTATCGATACGTATATATATATATCGATATCATTTGTTCGATAAATCGATATATTTGAGCGATGTTTAATATTTCGATGTATCTGTATAAAATTAAGTATCGAAAAGGTGTACAAATTGATATTTTTATATCGACAAAACGATATAATCGACGTATAAGCATTTATGTGTTTAATTTTTTTAATGGTATAAGTCCTGTCAAAATCTTACCAGCAGTTCTAAAGATACGCCGGAATAAAGACAGACAGGCAGACAAAATTATAAAAAATGTTATTTTGTTATACGTACATATATATTTATATTCATGTAGTTATTTTAATGTTACAAACAGACACTCCAATATTATTAATTTGTATAGATTTGAACCTCTATCATTATTAATATTTTTATTTGTCTAAACGATAAATTGCATTGAGTAGATCGTGACATCAGACGGTCGAAGTTAAACAACTGACGGTGCGGCAGGAAGTATATCATGACCCCGTATCGAATGACTTGTGCGGAAGTTACATATGAAGAATTGTAGTTGCCTTGATCAGAAAATACCGAGGTGATCTGAGACTTAACTTGTGATCGACGGCTGGCGCTTCGATTCCCAACCGGCTTACCGTGATATTTTTCTGTTTCTAGTATTATTAAGTTTTAAAGTATATATAAGAAATTCTTTAGTTATTAGAGCCGTGGTAGCTCAGTGTCCGGGCGCCTGACTCAAGTTACATAGTATGCACAGCCATGTAGTTCTGGGCTCACAAGAATAAGACTACGGTATCCCCTGCCTGTCGTAGAAGGCGACTAAAGGGCCTCGGGTTCACTGGGCGACAAGAGTAGGGCCTTTGTCGTCCGCCAAGGTGGAGCCGGGAAGAAGGCGACATGGGCAGGCTTCCGTTCGACACGATAAATTTGTTTCTTCAGCTCCGCAGTCCTGGGTTCATAGAATAAGATTTGTTGTCCGCTACAGTAAGCCCGGGAAGAAGGCGACACTCGTGGTCCCGTGTCGCCTTAGCACCGTGGGGGTGTTTTATGTGGTGTGAATTAGCAGTTCTACAAGCTACTCGGAAATTAGTGCTTAATCCAGAGACAACTGTATCTTGTTCGAACATTCTATAAGTGTCATCGCTAACACGCCGCCGTGCGTCGGTGATCTACTGTCACTCAAACACTCAAACTTCAGTACCACAGATTAGATAATTTTTTTCAATGACATTTTACATCATTGTCAAATGTCAAATAAGGTTATTTAATCTAATAAAGGTTCAGTTTAGCCGTTAGAGAGTTGAAACCACTATTTCTTTTTCATTTCATTTTGCAACGAGATTTTTTTTTATTTATTTAAATCAACAAAAATTGTAACACCGTTACAGATAATCCAGTTTGATGTTATACAAACTAAGTTAAGTTAAATATATATTACTAAAATTAAAGCAAATGAAAAGCAGCTCGATGCATTGACAATATACGAGTATATATAAATTAGAGTAATACACTTTGATGTGATGTGAACTCCAAGCATGTTTTGGAATATTTAGTAAAAAAAAGGGGTGTGTTTGAAGTAAAACTTCTGTCGTCTGGTCTAAACTTCTATATATGTGGATATGTATATATATGTATAATATTTATTGCGATTGCTGTAGGAAGAATCTTTCTTTCTATAGCAATCGTGTATGGTGTTATGTGTAAGGTGCGCGCGCACTGCTCTCTCTTGCTCCTACAGTATGATACAGACAATAGGCCTGCTTTGGCTCTTTCCATCTGCACTAACTTATATCTCCCTCTCAACTTCTCTTTTCCTCGCCCGATTACAATTTGCTACGCACTAGCTTACTCTCTGAGTAAAGCGTGCATAAACAATTTTACCACTACTAAAAGTTCTTTTGATACATCACGAGCATTTACGAGAAAAAACTGAAATCGACTTCAAAACAAATCAGTGCCGGACTAATCATTAAACGCTACTACGCGCGGACGCTATCGTTGATATAGTACGGAGTTACGGCGTAATTGTTCTCTTTCTTTTGCTACTTTCGTATGCCACTTTTCACTAACTCATTGAACAAGCGTTCTTGTGTTGTTTTTCTCCCATGGAATTTTTGACGGTACTAGAGAAGGTTACAAATCTTCGTCCCAAAGAGACGCGATCCTGGTCTAAGGGATAGAATTTGAAACAATGAAATTCGATAGAGAACAAAGGTTGACGTAAACGTTGACACAGCGCTTAAAGGCAACAAGTTGAACTGGCTGTGGGCCGTCCTCATTTGCCGAGATAGTGACAGGAAATGGGGAGGATAGTCTTGGAATATAGGCCGCGTATGTGTCCGAGAAGCGTAGGGTGTCTTTTCTTAAGATGGACAGACCTAAATAAAATAAAAAAAATAGCCTTTATTATACTGCTACAACTAAACTTAAGATAAATATAAATAGTTCTGTAATTCGATTATAATTCTAATACGTTCTGATTTTTTTTATTGTTTTTTTATGAAATCCTAATTGCGTTTGTAGTAGTCGCCTGTGCGGTGTAGGCCTCTCCTAAATCTTTTCTTTCCCGTGCTACTCGCATCCATCAAGATCCACATTTCTGTTTGAAAATATCTTTCCATCTCTTATTTGGTCTTCCTTTTTCTCTTTTTTTGTCTATTGGTATCCACTCTGTTATACGTTTTGACAGACTTTAATAGACTTGGTTAAATTGTTTAATTGTAATAAGTAATTATTCATGTCATTTATATAGTCATTAGTGTACGTATTTAATTGGAGATTTATAATTGTTGGATGAGAAATGCATTTATTATATAAATGTTAACCGTTTGACCATTGCCGATAAGAAATGTTTGCGAAAAGATTACATTAATTAAGCAGTTATATGCTAACCTATATGACCTCTATCACGTATAACACTTATCAGATGAAAGCGTGCGTGATAATAACTCGAAAGTGTACAAATGCTGTCTTTATATCACTGATACAGACAATACCATACAGACAATACCTACAAATATTTGTGAAGGAAAACTATTATAAGTATCTCAAGTTTGTTTTTCAACCTACTTAAAAAAAGGAGCTGTTTTTAAATTCGTCCGTGTGTTTTTTCAATTTGTTACCTATAACTTTCGACTGGGTGAACTTTTCAATGAATTTCTGAATTCTTTCTTTATTTGGAAGCTGGTGCATTCTACGTGGTGTCCATTTTGGTCAAATTCTGACAATGGGATCCATGAAACACATAGGGTAAAGGCTATAGTCGTTGGCCCCCTTAAGCAACTACTAGCAGCGAGTATTGCATTTCTGGGCAAATTGAAGGGCAATCTGGGTCAAATTAGGTTTGCAGAACATGGATACTATGAGCATTTCGATGAATTAAAAAAATATATCATAGCAATAAGTAACTTTAAAGCATTAATTTAATTTATGCATATGCTTACCCAATTGCTAATTTTTGCATTTAAAAACACACGTTGTTTACAAAATTTCAATCTGCGCCGTGACAGTTGCGGGGATTCGTGAACAGCATTGCCAACATAACCATAATAAATAGCGCAATTTTTAAATATTTCTTTCGGTCGATTCGCTTATTCAGTCCCTTATTATTTGCGTTTTAGTGATAGGGGGCCAACGACTGTAGCCTTTACCCTAAGTCTAAAATTTACATTAAGTATGTGCGCCGCAAATGTACGTAGTATATTTACGAGTAAAAACCAAAACCGACTTCAAATAGAATAGGAATATAACGAAATAGAATTAATCAGAAGTTCTTTAAAGTACATCCTTACCAATAAAAATGAATGATCGAAATCGATTGGCGTGATATTGAGTTATTCGCCCATTTGTCGCAACATACTTAATGCAAATTTAAAACTTATATGGTTTTACCATGGAAGTTATTGTCAGAACTGGATCCAATTTAAATGGGAACACCAGTTTTTATTTGGAAGCATCAGCGTTCAAGCAAAAAAAAAATGCATCAAAATTTGTTATTACTCCTAAATATGTCGGTTGAAAAGGACTTGTGTCCGACATTCAAAAAAATTGTTGTGTCTCTAATCATATCTTGCCAATTTCTCTTACATTTATTTTATTCTCGTAATCAATTGTTGCTAAGCAACCAAATCGCAAACAATATATCCTGCTATAGCAAACTCACTATTAGTTTTATAACGATAATAAGATGATAGTAAAGGGACTCGTACGTGCCTGACGAACTACATGTACACAGTTGACTTCTGACAGCGCTACGGACTTAAGAGACAGAGCTGTGGTGCCTCAGTGTCCGGGCGATCGCCTCAAGTTGTAAGTACGCTAGCAACCCGAGTTCGATCCCGGTGGCGGCACTAATAAATTTGATGTCGCAATTTTATGTGCTGATTTACCACGCGCTCGGTGGAGAAGGGAAATATCGTGAGGAAACCTACTTGACTCTGTAAATCCGCGCTACGGCCACGTGGCGGACTACGCCATTATACTCTCTTTACAGAGAAGGCCTGTGCCCAGCAGTGGGACATATATAAAGGCTGGTAACTTTAACTATTAAGCTGGAGGTACGTGGCCGATCTTTGATATCGGCCGGCAAGTTTCTTGAAAGTCTCTAAGACGTATCTGTTAGAAAATATCACTGACAACTGAATTCACGTAAATCAAAATTCTCTCGTTCGAACGTTGGTTAGAAGTATTTATTTTTGAAGTAACACTACTTTACAAACGAAACTGATGAGTGCGTTACAAAAAGTGTGATTGAACGAGGCGAAGGGGAATTGTGTAAAAAATATAAGTTAGTGACGATAGAAAGAGAGATATTTACGTTTCGTATATTACTGTAGGAGCATTTTCTTTCTTTATATTTTAGCCAGTTACGTTTCGTATATCTGAGACACAGTGTCTATAGCTATATATGTATGTTAACTTTAATTTGAAAATGGTTATTGACAGATGGGGCCGGCGGAGAAAGATCGATACGATGACAGCCAGTACTCCGGCCACCACTACGGCTATCGAAGAGATATGCGCACAGCTTTGCCACAGTTTATCGCGGTCAGTGTTAAGAACCTACTCTTATTGGGTGAGTTTTATTTTGTAGAAAAAACAAAGCTTTTTTTTGACAAACTTAATAAATTAATATTCTGTTATGACGCACAAACACAAAATTGTTATATTGGAATATTAGTGGTCACCCAGTCTACGTACTCGATGTCAAGCGAGTGACGGTGACTAATTATAATTATAAACTTTTTATAATAAACCTACATAAATTTGAACACACGTCCAACACTTGCATCTGTATGAATCATTTTTCTGGAAGAGGCTAACCTCTAAGATACAGGCTCGGCCTAGTTTAGACGTTAGAAAATCCAAAAAAGAATAGGTTGAAATTGAACCTATTTTTTTTTGTAATAACATTTTATTAATAGTAATATAAGTATTTTATTTTGTTTCAATAAAAATATTTTTAATAATTTAATTTTTAATCGCATCTTGACGATCTGCCTCTGCACCCGCTTAGACACGGGGCAGAGGGAGAGAGGCAACGAAACACCAACACTCTTCTCCAACTTCGATTCCACTACGTCTACGGACGGCCGCCCCAGCAGCTTCGTGACACACTTGTGGCGGGCTCCAAAATCCGACAGGCGGGCCTTGGGGTCCGAATCCAGTATAATTTTTTACCAACCAAACAATTTGTTTTAGGTTAAGTATCTATTGTTGAAAGTGACAAAAAATCATCAAATTTAAGAGATGGCAGAGCTCATAGGTCGCTTAGCCCGTACATTGATTGCCAGGAACGCGGAACAAGGCCCCACCCTCCAGAGAGGACTTCAGCTTGGATGGTCACTCTAATTAGCGATCCGAGGGCGCCCGTGAGGGGTCACGACTCACTGGTTAGTTTCTACCGGAAGACTGTCAAGGTTTTAATTGATTATGACGATTGTGAAGAAATGTTTCTTGAGGGAATGTTATGTTTCACGGTAAATTGCGAATGTATACAATGAGCTTGCATATCGAAGCCGTTCTCTAAATATCGGTTACACAATCTGAATATTTTAATATTCAAATTTTACCACGGCGTTGCGAGTTAACTATGTCACGAGTGCGCCACCACTGTCAACTACACATCAACTACAATTCAATTATATTTTTGTGGTGTCAATAGCTTAGGGTACGGGTTGCGAAACGTGAGGGTCGTAGGTTCGAATCCACCATTCAACTATTGACGTGAACCATCTCCCGATACAAGCTCAAGCTTAGTTTGTATGGTTAAGTTAATGTTAGTAATATTTGTGAAAAAATATTGTTAACATTTTAAAAAAATAATTATGATTATTTTATACTAAACGATTCTAACGGCCGTTATGACGTATGGAGCCAAAACGTGCAAGACTCACGATGCGGCTGGTCCGTAGGCTAAAAGTCGCTCAACGAGCTATCGAGTAATCGATATAACCTAACGATTTAGTAAATTAAAGTGGTGGCCATACCAGTCCTAGAACAGACAACGGAGACCGCGGAGAGGCAAACGCAGACTGGGACGCCCAAAGACTAGGTAGAGTCGACGACCTTCGCAGAACGGCTGACAGGAGCTGAATGAGAGTGGCCGATGACCGTGCTCAATGGGATGCTCTTGGAGAGGTCTATCTCCAGCAGTGGACTATTGCAGGCCGATGATGTATGATGATGAACGTAACAGCATAAATGTAAGGTGTTAGAGATTATTAAATATCACCAATTGAAACAATAATGGCGTGTCAGTGGTGCGATATCGCAAAACCATTGGCACAACTAAACTAGAAGTTCACTAAAATGTATTATTTCTTATTTATATTTCTATCCACTTCATGATATATGTTTGGCAGAAATTCAGCACTGTTATTTCTAGCTAGCACAGTAGATGATGAGCACTTTTCGACTAAAGATTATTTCATTTTATTTTTATTTTTATCATAGTAAACTTGTTTTTTTTTTCTTACTTACCTGTGTAATTTGTAGTGAATTATGTTTTATTCTTTTGTACTACATTGTTTAAATTTGTATGAGTTCAGATACGAGTAGATACTGTAGAGACTTACAAAGAAATCTAATGGCATCGAGAAACATAACGTCCTCGACTAGCCCCAGTATTCTAAGAAATTGGCAATGTGACACCTTGTTACTATTTGAACGTATATTTGTGCGTATTATGTTGCATAGCTACTACACAAGAAAAAGGTTTGGAGGGGACTTAGGTTTATTTTTGAGGCTGGCCTTTACTGCTTCACCGGATTGTGGCCGGAGGTGACTCTAAGGTCGCTTAGCCTGAACCTCTAGTAGCTAGTAACTCGACACAACGGTCCCCGGAGAGGGGTAACCTCGGCTTGGACGGTTACTATTTTACACGATAGCATTCCAATCCGAGGGGGCCCGAGAGGGCCGAATCACAACTCGGTCGGCAAATATTTTATTAATTAAACTAGAAAATCTTTTCTTTTGCTAACGGGGAGTAAATCTTCAAAAAGATACCCCGGCTTCTGGGAGAAGGCGGCCTTGATGTGGGGTTTTTATCCAATAAAACTTCTCCGGTGGCCCTTCCTCGGTGCATGGTGAAGGGCTCCGGGATCTCAGGAATGCACCGGAGCCCCTCTACACTGTGCTCAAGGAGAGCACTTCCCCCACCGGGAAGTGCTCTCCTTCGGGAAGGGCTTCTCAGGGATCTCACGCAGCTACAGTTCTTCCACAAATAATAAATAGATATATTCAAATTTTACCACGGCGTTGCGAGTTAACTATGTCACGAGTGCGCCACCACTGTCAACTACAATTCAATTATGTTTTTGTGGCGTCAATAGCTTAGGTACGGGTTGCGAAACGTGAGGGTCGTAGGTTCGAATCCACGATTCAACTATTGACGTGAACCATCTCCCGATACAAGCTCAGGCTTACTTTGTATGGTTAAGTTAATGTTAGTAATATTTGTGAAAAATATTGTTAACATTTTAAAAAATAATTATGATTATTTTATACTAAACGATTCTAACGGCCGTTATGACGTATGGAGCCAAACGTGCAAGACTCACGATGCGGCTGGTCCGTAGGCTAAATGTCGCTCAACGAGCTATCGAGTAATCGATATAACCCAACGATTTAGTAAATTAAAGTGGTGGCCATACCAGTCCTAGAACGGACAACGGAGACCGCGGAGAGGCAAACGCAGACTGGGACGCCCAAAGACTAGGTAGAGTCGACGACCTTCGCAGAACGGCTGACAGGAGCTGAATGAGAGTGGCCGATGACCGTGCTCAATGGGATGCTCTTGGAGAGGTCTATCTCCAGCAGTGGACTATTGCAGGCCGATGATGTATGATGATGAACGTAACAGCATAAATGTAAGGTGTTAGAGATTATTAAATATCACCAATTGAAACAATAATGGCGTGTCAGTGGTGCGATATCGCAAAACCATTGGCACAACTAAACTAGAAGTTCACTAAAATGTATTATTTCTTATTTATATTTCTATCCACTTCATGATATATGTTTGGCAGAAATTCAGCACTGTTATTTCTAGCTAGCACAGTAGATGATGAGCACTTTTCGACTAAAGATTATTTCATTTTATTTTTATTTTTATCATAGTAAACTTGTTTTTTTTTTCTTACTTACCTGTGTAATTTGTAGTGAATTATGTTTTATTCTTTTGTACTACATTGTTTAAATTTGTATGAGTTCAGATACGAGTAGATACTGTAGAGACTTACAAAGAAATCTAATGGCATCGAGAAACATAACGTCCTCGACTAGCCCTAGTATTCTAAGAAATTGGCAATGTGACACCTTGTTACTATTTGAACGTATATTTGTGCGTATTATGTTGCATAGCTACTACTCAAGAAAAAGGTTTGAGGGACTTAGGTTTATTTTGAGGCTGGCCTTTACTGCTTCACCGGATTGTGGCCGGAGGTGGCTCTAAGGTCGCTTAGCCTGAACCTCTAGTAGCTAGTAACTCGACACAAGGGTCTCCCCGGTGGGTAGTTAACCTCGGCTTGACGGTTACTATTTTACACGATAGCATTCCAACTGAGGGCGCCCGAGAGGGCCGAACCATCACTGGTCGGAATAATTTAATATTCAAATTTTACCACGGCGTTGCGAGTTAACTATGTCACGAGTGCGCCACCACTGTCAACTACAATTCAATTATGTTTTTGTGGCGTCAATAGCTTAGGTACGGGTTGCGAAACGTGAGGGTCGTAGGTCTGAATCCACGATTCAACTATTGACGTGAACCATCTCCCGATACAAGCTCAGGCTTACTTTGTATGGTTAAGTTAATGTTAGTAATATTTGTGAAAAATATTGTTAACATTTTAAAAAATAATTATGATTATTTTATACTAAACGATTCTAACGGCCGTTATGACGTATGGAGCCAAACGTGCAAGACTCACGATGCGGCTGGTCCGTAGGCTAAATGTCGCTCAACGAGCTATCGAGTAATCGATATAACCCAACGATTTAGTAAATTAAAGTGGTGGCCATACCAGTCCTAGAACGGACAACGGAGACCGCGGAGAGGCAAACGCAGACTGGGACGCCCAAAGACTAGGTAGAGTCGACGACCTTCGCAGAACGGCTGACAGGAGCTGAATGAGAGTGGCCGATGACCGTGCTCAATGGGATGCTCTTGGAGAGGTCTATCTCCAGCAGTGGACTATTGCAGGCCGATGATGTATGATGATGAACGTAACAGCATAAAATGTAAGGTGTTAGAGATTATTAAATATCACCAATTGAAACAATAATGGCGTGTCAGTGGTGCGATATCGCAAAACCATTGGCACAACTAAACTAGAAGTTCACTAAAATGTATTATTTCTTATTTATATTTCTATCCACTTCATGATATATGTTTGGCAGAAATTCAGCACTGTTATTTCTAGCTAGCACAGTAGATGATGAGCACTTTTCGACTAAAGATTATTTCATTTTATTTTTATTTTTATCATAGTAAACTTGTTTTTTTTTTCTTACTTACCTGTGTAATTTGTAGTGAATTATGTTTTATTATTTTGTACTACATTGTTTAAATTTGTATGAGTTCAGATACGAGTAGATACTGTAGAGACTTACAAAGAAATCTAATGGCATCGAGAAACATAACGTCCTCGACTAGCCCCAGTATTCTAAGAAATTGGCAATGTGACACCTTGTTACTATTTGAACGTATATTTGTGCGTATTATGTTGCATAACTACTACTCAAGAAAAAGGTTTGAAGGGGACTTAGGTTTATTTTTGAGGCTGGCCTTTACTGCTTCACCGGATTGAGAGGTGGCTCTAAGGTCGCTTAGCCTGAACCTCTAGTAGCTAGTAACTCGGCGCAAGGTGGCTAGCCTTTCGGTGTTTTACAGTTTACATTTTCGAGAGTACGCAGAGGAATTACAGGACTTAATTCCCCCATCCCTGTTCTACCTTAGGACGTTTAGACATTCGTCGGATCTCCACCCTTTCATTGTCGATGTTCCGTGCGTCCGAACGTAGCGTTTTAAGTCATCGTTCATCGTGCGTACAGCAAAGGAGTGGAACAAGTTGCCGGCGTCAGTCTTTCCGTCCAAGTACGACGTCCAAGTAAGACGTGGGAGCCTTCAAGAGTAGAGTGAATAGGCACTTACTAAACCAGCGCGTACCATCTTTCGACTATATCATCACTTAACATCAGGTGGGATCGTGGTCAAGCCCTAGTTTATAGCCCATAAAAAGGTTATAACCCATAAAAACAAAGAACAAACTGTTTTGCCAACGGTAGGGGTGCCCGCAGGTCTTGAAGGTCAGGTACTACAAGAGGGATTACCGATGACATTGTACGTTATACTTGCTATTTAGAAATAAATAAAATAATTATTTTGCTAGATAACATAATACAATATGAAATAACAATGTGAAATATTTTCCGCGAAGTTCTCTCGGGCGCAACAGACACCTTCATGGTCCGATGAAATACCAGTGCGATTATGATTATTGCGCGAGAGAAAACGTTGACAGGAAAGTTTCGAGGAATCGCCTTTGTCCTATATCGTTTGTTTTTATCAGAAATCTATGTAATTCGCTTAATAAAATGTTCATTAATGTCTATAAAGAATGATAATTACAAGAGCGAGGGGAAAATATTACAGTACTTTGTAGGGCTTGTTGCCGTTAACACGAATATCGATGTTTTCGTAGGTTTCTCTATAATTTCTATGAGGATTGACTTGTATACTGATAAATAATATCAGAAAGACAAGAGATTAATGAATATCATTCACCGTGATGGTTGGTATGTTTGTAGAGTAACAGCCTTATTAACCGACTTCAAAATTAGAGGAAGTTCTCAAGTCTGTTTTTTATTTTTGTTACCTTATAACTTTCGACTGTTTGAATCGATTTTGATGATTCTTTTTTTATTTGAAAATATAATAAACTAAACTAAATAAAATTTAAGAACTCTTAAAGATATATAAAGATAAAAAACTTTATTCATGAAGAGCACCCAACTGTCTTCAAAAGATGTTACTTGACGATAGTTCACCGGAGATGGGTTGTTAGGATAAAATTTGATTGTCACACATTTTTCTTTGTTACAGGTTACGGCATGACCCTGGGTTTCCCAACGATACTCATACCGGCCGTCAGCCAGCCCCAAGGTGGGGAGGTGCTGCATTTGAACAACAAGGAATTGTCCTGGATAGGTAAGGAAGACCACGCTGTCTCGATTGACTTGAGCAATGCGTGCAGCAATCTGGGCAACCTTGAGGACTCCAGACTATGTGGCATAGCTCTTAGGTCGCTTCGACTGAACCTCTATCGCTAGTAACTCGACACAAGGGTCTCCCCCGGTGGGTAGTTAACCTCGGCTTGACGGTTACTATTTTACACGATAGCATTCCAATCCGAGGGCGCCTGAGAGGGCCGAATCACAACTCGGTCGGCAAATATTTTATTAATTAAACTAGAAAATCTTTTCTTTTGCTAACGGGGAGTAAATCTTCAAGATACCCGCCTTCTGGGAGAAGGCGGCCTTTATGTGGGTTTTTATCCAATAAACTTTCCGGTGGCCCTTCCTCGGTGCATGGTGAGGGCTCCGGGATCTCAGGAATGCACCGGAGCCCTCTATTACTCAGGGCTAAGGAGAGCACTTCCCCCACCGGGAAGTGCTCTCCTTCGGGAAGGGCTTCTCAGGGATCTCACGCAGCTACAGTTCTTCCACAAATAATAAATAGATATATTGGCAGACTCATAGCAAGAGCATTTAGATAGTCTTGAGCACCGGCGCAAGGTGGCTAGCCTTTCGGTGTTTTACAGTTTACATTTTCGAGAGTACGCAGAGGAATTACAGGACTTAATTCCCCCATCCCTGTTCTACCTTAGGACGTTTAGACATTCGTCGGATCTCCACCCTTTCATTGTCGATGTTCCGTGCGTGCGAACGTAGCGTTTTAAGTCATCGTTCATCGTGCGTACAGCAAAGGAGTGGAACAAGTTGCCGGCGTCAGTCTTTCCGTCCAAGTACGACGTCCAAGTAAGACGTGAGAGCCTTCAAGAGTAGAGTGAATAGGCATTTACTAAACTAGCGCGTACCATCTTTCGACTATATCATCACTTAACATCAGGTGGGATCGTGGTCAAGCCCTAGTTTATAGCCCATAAAAAGGTTATAACCCATAAAAACAAAGAACAAACTGTTTTGCCAACGGTAGGAGTGCCCGCAGGTCTTGAAGGTCAGGTACTACAAGAGGGATTACCGATGACATTGTACGTTATACTTGCTATTTAGAAATAAATAAAATAATTATTTTGCTAGATAACATAATACAATATGAAATAACAATGTGAAATATTTTCCGCGAAGTTCTCTCGGGCGCAACAGACACCTTCATGGTCCGATGAAATACTAGTGCGATTATGATTATTGCGCGAGAGAAAACGTTGACAGGAAAGTTTCGAGGAATCGCCTTTGTCCTATATCGTTTGTTTTTATCAGAAATCTATGTAATTCGCTTAATAAAATGTTCATTAATGTCTATAAAGAATGATAATTACAAGATCGAGGGGAAAATATTACAGTACTTTGTAGGGCTTGTTGCCGTTAACACGAATATCGATGTTTTCGTAGGTTTCTCTATAATTTCTATGAGGATTGACTTGTATACTGATAAATAATATCAGAAAGACAAGAGATTAATGAATATCATTCACCGTGATGGTTGGTATGTTTGTAGAGTAACAGCCTTATTAACAGACTTCAAATTAAAAGAAGTTCTCAAGTCTGTTTTTTTTTGTTTGTTACCTTATAACTTTCGACTGTTTGAATCGATTTTGATGATTCTTTTTTTATTTGAAAATATAATAAACTAAACTAAATAAAATTTAACTCTTAAAGATATATAAAGATAAAAAACTTTATTCATGAAGAGCACCCAACTGTCTTCAAAAGATGTTACTTGACGATAGTTCACCGGAGATGGGTTGTTAGGATAAAATTTGATTGTCACACATTTTTCTTTGTTACAGGTTACGGCATGACCCTGGGTTTCCCAACGATACTCATACCGGCCGTCAGCCAGCCCCAAGGTGGGGAGGTGCTGCATTTGAACAACAAGGAATTGTCCTGGATAGGTAAGGAAGACCACGCTGTCTCGATTGGCTTGAGCAATGCGTGCAGCAATCTGGGCAACCTTGAGGACTCCAGACTATGTGGCATAGCTCTTAGGTCGCTTAGACTGAACCTCTATCGCTAGTAACTCGACACAAGGGTCTCCCCCGGTGGGTAGTTAACCTCGGCTTGGACGTTTACTAAGTTAGGCGTAAGCATTCCGATCTGAGGGCGCTCGAGAGGGCTGAACCATCACTCGGTCGGAATAATTTAACTTTAGATTCTATTTGAAGTCTGTTTTTGTTTTTTGCTTGTAAATATACTTGTTAAGCTCCAGGTACATGATTTTCTGTAAAATCTTAATGTAATGTCTAATAAAACTTTATGTCAAATAGTATATATTTGACATAAAGTTTCTGTTCTGCATATGCACCGTATAATAATTGCTCAAAATTTAAAATAGATAAAATGTATACTGTCATCATTGGCAACAATAATTTGACGTACAAGAACTTGTATGTAATAATTATAATTGTTTTGAAACCTTAGTTTTATTTTTTATTTACTTATTTTGGTGCTATATGGGATTTCTATCTTATATTTATGAATTATGTATGTAAACGAAGCTCTGAATTTCTGCGTACTATTTTTGCATTATCAACTAAGTTTTTACGTGAGAATAAGTAAATAAAAAATGAAGAAAATATTTCTATAGGGTCATAGCTCCACGTGTCCGTCAACTTTACTCTCGTATATCAGGATCGATAAACCTTATCGTGGTGCCGCTGGGCTGCGCGCTATCCGGTGTGGTGACGTCACCGATGGGTCGGCGTCGCGCCATGCAAGCGGTGAATCTGCCATTCCTTCTGGCCTGGCTTCTATTTCACTTCTCCACCACCGCTGAACACCTGTACGGAGCGCTCTTCCTCACTGGTCTGGCGGGAGGACTGCTTGAGGCACCCGTAAGTAACTTGGAAATATTACGGAACGTCCCTCTACTCTGGGTACTCTGTAGAGCGAGAATGCCCAAGATGATGGCACAGTATTCATCTGTTTGTGCATCGGCGCACATACCGGATGCACTGCAGAATTCCGGCAGCCCCATGAGGATCCCGATGTCGCTATTGTATTAGATAACTACAGACAGCATGAACGAAGTCTTTCTAGAACGCGCTTTATATTTTCATGTTTTGTTACAATATGGTTTAAGGGTTTGTGCATCCTCTCTCAGTTAGTGTTGTTCATCCAGCCACACTTTTGGAAAACATTTGAAGGTTCAAAAGCCACTTATTGACTGTTACGTGGTGGTCTCTCTCTTTTGCTAGCTACAGTAACATATCTCACTCTCAACTTTCGTTCGCCTCGCCTAATCACGCTTTTCTTATTAACTAGCTTACACCCCTATCGAGCTTGCTTTAATAAGTTTTACTTCAAAAAGTATACATTCCAGAATCATCGTTTGTAGCCCTAATTCCAGTACGTTCATCGTAAATTATTGTTGCAGGTGCTCACTTACGTGGCGGAGATCACGCAGCCACATCTGCGTGGCGCGCTCTCAGCCACCAGCTCGATGTGCATCATCATCGGTGTGTTCATGCAGTTCCTGTTCGGCACGCTGATGTACTGGCGCACTGTAGCCCTCGTCAATATTAGTTTTACGGTACGTGCGTAAAAAGTAGAAACTTGTCTCGGGAATATTCTCGCATTATCTCTTCTTTTTATTTATTTATTTACAGTTCTTGTAACACCTTAAATTAGCTTATGAAGGTGCCATTCTCTACCCTGGGTGAGAAAGAAAAAATTGGTATAATCAGCATGCGAGTTGAATGCAGTCGGGGCATGAGGTATAGAGCGGGATCATCTTCCCGCACTCTCCGCACGCCACCCCACCTTTAATGTAGTGATGTGACAGTTATCGTACGCTTCCTGTGTTATCGTGTTGGTAATGGAGTTGTGATTCAGTGTCATTTATTTAATTTTAATAATGACTGATTCGAATCATCAAGTTCTGTTACAAAATACGAGATTTTATTCAAGGCCAAGCATGTGAAATATTGCAGTCATGTGCGATTGCGTTGTTTAAATATATCGACATACTCAATATGGTCAGCAATCATTATACTTAGGTCGCATCACTATTTCATTTTATGAGATTTATTCGATTATGAACGATGGGAACCTGTTCCTAAATATTGTGCAACAATGTTGGTCCTATTATAGCAGTAACCGAATGGTAGCCAACACACGGACACCGATCAGTGGGCAGGCCACCAACCAGCTGGTAGTATGACATCGTCAGGGCAGTGGGGCCGCAATAGATTTCGATCAGCACAGGATCGAAGTGAATGGCACAAAAAAAGGGAAGCCTATACCCAGCAGTGGGAAGATACGGGTTGATTGATTGATTGATAACAAAACAAGGGACATTCAAAAGCTATACTAACCTCAGTGTAAATTCAGTGGCAAGTACTCTTAAAGTTTTGCGGAAGATGCGAGTGTTTCAGGGGTATTATTACATAGAGTAGGTGGAAATTCATAGGAATGCTAATCCGTACCCCTATCTTGCAATAAAACCTTCTTCTTCTTCTTAAGGTGCTTGCGGTGGTAGCACTCTTCTTCGTTCCCGAGTCACCTCACTGGCTGGTCTCCAGAAAACGACATGCCGAAGCTCGGAAGGTAAGCTTTGAACTAATGGAGATTTGTTGGACGTATTAATACAATACCATAATATCAACAAAGTCACTATTTGTTGACTTGCGTCGTTTTAATGATTATTCTATTCGATTATACATCAAAATCGAATGATCGAAATGCAATTGTGATCCCTATAAAAAGTACTCAAGCTTCAACCCATCAAGAATCCACACGTTCTTAATTCTTATTGATAAGAATTGAAAATAGAAGAACATTTATTAAATCATAGGTTACATTCATTATCATCGTCATCATCAGCCTGTGTCTATCCACTGCTGGAAATAGGCCCTCCACCACATACGCTCTCTGCTTTCCGCATCCAGCCACATCCGGCTATCCTTATAAGGTCGTCGGTTCATCTGGAGGGATGGCAACCAACGCTTCTCCGGCCCAAGCGCGGCTTCCATTCCAAGACTTCAGGTTACATTCCACTAATTTAGCTATCCTTAACATTCACCTTATCATTAACCGGGTTTTGTTGCAGAGTTTACAATGGTTGCGTGGCTGGACCACGGGAATGGCAGTCGACGAGGAATTGAGAGATATACAAGCACTGTTCAAGGCAGAAAAAGGTTTGTGTTACTATTATCTACCACCCACAGATACCCCGCCTTCTGGGGGGAAGGCGGCGGTTATGTAGGGTTCTTACCCACTAAAACCTCCCCGGTGGCCCTCTCCTCGGTGCATGACGAGGGGCTCCGGGATCTCCAGTGGAACGCACCGGAGCCCCTCTGATCTGTGCCCAAGGCGAGCCTGTCCCGGGAGGAGAGGTTACTCCCTCCCCCCCTGTGCCCTCGCAGCGCAAGGCGACACGGGCCAGCCGATGTCGCCTTCTTCCCGGGTTCACTTTGGTGGACGACTCAGGCATCATACCCACCCTTCACTAACATAACCTATAAATAAAAGTTCAACCGAAAACCTTTCTAATATTGAATATTATGGGCTAGTTAAATATCTAAGTAAATTGCGATATATGAAAATTATCAAGAATCAATAAACATTAAGATAAAAATATCGATAAATTTTTGCATGAACAAATCAGGCTAACTGACCTAAATGCTGTGTCACCTCTCGAATTCGTTGTGTTCGTAATATCAAAACAAAGTATATAGTTATATATTCCAATCATATTCTCGATAGTCTTGGTCGATGTTAACTAGAACTGCAGTCTTGTTACTCTTAACGTTTGGAGTCAGGAGAGATACACGGACAGTTAACAGTCCCTTGAGTGACTTTAGAGAAGTAATAACTACATAACTACCAACTTTGCGGTAATTTTTGTCATAAAACTGTTTATAAATAAATATATAAGGATGGGAAAAAGTTTCTAAGATTTTTTTTAGAAAATTAAAAACATATTTTCATATAGTTTATTTTTATTTAACTTGTCTTATGTTTTGACAATCCTCTCGGCTTGCGTTGCGTTTATACCGTTTTGTAGTAACATTTTAAAATGTATCGAATTTCTTTATTCGATTCACTCATCTTGACCGTACGAAAAACAAATGAAAATCACACATTTTTCTAATTTCAATTTGGAATTATGTTTTTTTAAATTAAAACTTTCAATGATACCAAAACCAGCCAGATAAAATTAGCATATCCAAAGAGATTTTATTACAAGTTTATACATATTATAATGCGGAAAGACTTTTTCCCCAACCTATTATACCCTCGTATACAATTACAGTTCTCATAATAAAAAGACAGGTGCTCGAGACTGAGGAAAACATCAAGAAGACAACTATTTTTTATCAAAATTTTAATTAAAAACAACCATGGGAATCGCTGAGGTCGCGTGACGGTCGGTGACAATAATAATACTCCTTGTTAAATTAACACAAGCATATTTACGAGCAAAGATAAAAACCGACATCAAATTGAATTAAACTTTTTTTTAAATTATACGTTACTATTACAAGCGGACACCCTCTTCCAAAATATCGTAGGAATATTAAGAAATAGAATTGATGAGAACCTAATCAAACTCTCATCAAACTACTCTTAAAGTACATCGTTTCAAATAATCTATATATATATATATAAAAGAGAAAGTGTGTGGGATTGTTCCATATAGGCTTCGAAACGGCTGGACCGATTTCAATGAAACTTTCAGAGAATCTTCACATTGACCTAGAGTGAGCGAGTAATCCTGTAATGTTTGGTGACGATCGGAGCACTCCTTTTTGACTGTCAAATACAGCTTTTATTTACAATGATGATATTCTATTGTTTTATAACCCAAATTTGTATTGACACATGCGTTGTGTATATTTGTGTCATTATGTTCCATATTGAAGTATAACGGAGTATAATAAAGTATACTAAAGTAAATTAAAGGTAATAATTAAGGATGTTGCAAATTTAAGATATGTGGTTCTTTTATAGATACGTCAGAATTGGACCAAATTAAAATTGATTAAAGCTGATGCCGTTAGTGCAGAGGGGCTCAGGTGCGTTCCTTTGGAGATCCCGGAGCCCCTCGCTATGAACCGAGGAAGGGTTTAGTGGGTTTTAGTAGGTTTTAGTGGGTAAAAACCCCACATAACTGCCGCCTTCCTGAGCGGGGTATCTTGTTGAAGATTTCCTCCCCGACAACAAAAAACAAAGGTTTTTACAATGTTTTTTTATATTTTGTATTGTTCTTTTATGTATTTAACTTTTTAAAATAATATTGTAAAAACATAAACCGAGATTTAAAAAGAAATAAAGACAATAATGACAATTACATGAGACAGCGTGTTTCAAGGTCAGATACGAGAAGCATTGCCGCTCGATACTCCGCGTATTGTCCGACGATTTCTCTCCTTGACTCCCGGAGTTTTCGCTTACAAGGAAACGTCGCCCGACTGGCTTTCATTATTTTATTGTACTTCCTGTATTGTGTATGAAAGTGATGTTTATTATAATATATTACTGATTTTCTTGTTAACTATTCCAAATAAGCTTAAGCTGGACATGGGTGTAACAATGGACGTGGAA
The DNA here is from genome assembly GCA_029286785.1 of Meandrusa payeni. Classification (NCBI taxonomy): domain Eukaryota; kingdom Metazoa; phylum Arthropoda; class Insecta; order Lepidoptera; family Papilionidae; genus Meandrusa; species Meandrusa payeni. The sequence continues at coordinate 1,158,092 of JAGSMX010000002.1, read as the reverse complement.
CAACCCGCGGACCTAGAGCTACGTACTTAAGTACTAACCTAACTTGTGCAATTACTTTGGCGTTAAAAAATTGTGATTCTTTAAAAAGTTTGAAATTTTGTAAATTGTAATTTTTGACTCTTCCAACTCAAAAGGTTGCCGACCCCTGTCCTAGCAGATGGTTCGCGTCGATAGTCGAATGGTGGATTCGACCTTACGTTTCGCAGACAGTGCCCTCAACCATCAGGCTTTTGAATTTAGTTGATAGTTTGTGTAATAGGTATATATGTTACTATAATATGATTTTTTATAACGCTATATACAAGTTAAATATCATGATATATATATTAGAAAACGCGGCCGAAACACTTTGAGATATAAGAAAATAATGTATAGTGGAATTGTGTATTTTATATAGGTCTATAGGAAAGTCCACGATGGCATATGTCGTATGTCTTCAGGATGATATACTATATCCAAATTAATACTTTAAAAATTGGCTAATTACACACATACAGTATTATTCCTTAATATTTAAATTCCGTTAGTTGGCTCGAAGATTTTTTGAATATTATTTTCTCCATTTACACCGTGCAAATTAGATTAATACCTCAGGAGATATAGCAAAATCAAAATATTGTGCAATGTAAGGTTCTGGCTTTGCGACTTAAGCTTTAGCCACCTCTCAATATGGTGAAGCAGTCGTGAGCAAATTTTCGATTATTCATTTCGATATTCAGTTTCTGTACGCTATCGTGTTGTTTCAGTGGCAGACGCTGAAGAGCCGGAGTTGTGGTCCGAGAAGCTGTCACATTACAAGGAACGCACCTTCCTAATACCGTTCTTCCTCGTGAGCTACAGCTTTTTCGTGGGCCACTTCAGTGGCATGACTACTCTTCAGGTATTAGAAGTAGTATTCCTTGCGCGATATAGATATTTTATGGAAAAGCCCCACCCCCTGCATAGGATTAAGAGCTTTGCTGGAGTTTCTTCGTACACTTCTTCTTCCGGCGACAACGCTTCCCGAAGTGACATATAAATTAGTTTATAAGCTAAACTGTCCCATTTAGATTTTATTAATAAAATAGCTACCGACCGAGTCCGAGAACCGTTCAAGTTGGTACGCAGGGTCATCCAGGGGACCCTTGTGTCGAGTTACTAGTGATAGAGGTTCAGGCTAAGCGACCTAAGAACAATTCCGCCTCTCAATCAATCTCGTGAAGCAGCCAAGGCCAGCTTGTCTGGCCAATCTGTGTCAAACTCTGTCAAAAAAACCTACATGTCTTAGAAAATTTTTCTAAGACATGTGAAGTCTGCTAATCCGCACCAAGGTCACGTGGCGGACTACCCAGCAGTGGGACATATATGTAACTTCAACTTTTTTACTTTTATTCTTAAAATTTTTGGACCGTAAGTATAGTGACAAGTTATTTCAAAAGTTGGCGTTATTCATTATTCCGAAATGATTTAAAACCTTTTATCGTAACTTTCTGAAAAAAAAAATGGTTTTTGTGAAAAACGTCGAAGTTTATGTTAAAGTTTTGGTTTATTTATTATCTTCTAAGACCCCGACCAATATGTTGCGAAGATCTGTACAGCGTAATACGAGTACCTACTACTCTGGAATTATATCCCACTGTTGGAGCAGAGGCCATATTTGCAAAGTGAGCATTCACGTGCCTTAGGAAACATTTCTAACACAGGTTTCCTCGTGAAGTTTATTTATTTCGTTCGTTGTAACAGTGGTATTTCGTAATGGCTTTTACGAGCACGTCACTCGCCGACTCGGTCTGTCGTAGACGTTATATAAGCTAATCGATATTGACCAATACCAGAATTGCGTCTTATCAATACGAGCTAGGCACATGTGGACACACATCGATGCCGACATTCTGTATAGTGTGCACTCTGCCTTATCAAATCAACAAGTTAAGTAGTCGGCACCTCGAACCTCACTCACGCAGAAATATAAATCGTCCCCTTCGCTACCTTCGCTTCACGTCGACATTCTCCAAGGTCGTGATGACTTTCTCGGCGACGACACATTCGTGCAACAGAAGAAGCCATTGCAGTGACCTTGCCACTGTTGGATATATATGCAAAAACCGATTTCAAATAGTTAAACGCTGAACGCTATAACGTGCAGACGCCCTCTTTGTATTTCCGAATTAACGTAGGAATATTACGACATTATTAAACTATCCCACTAATGAAAAATGAATCATCGAAATCATTCTTGTTCATTTGCCCATTTGCGCGCACACTTAATTCAATTTTAAGACTAATATGGTCTTCGCATGGATACTATCAGAATGGGACCACACTGTAAACATGAGCTTTCAAATAAAAAAGTACGAGTATAACTAAAATCGAAAGTCCAATCAGTCGAAAGTTATGAGGGTAACAAACATAAAAAAACATGCAGACCAATTGAGAACCTCTTTTTTTAAAGTCGGTTGAAAACCAGGTTGGTAACCAGTACATTAGATCTGTACCATGTCCCCCGATACTACAGACGTACGCAGTGTCGATCTTCCAATCGCTGGACGCTCCGCTGGACAAGTACCGGGCGACGCTGGTGCTGGGCCTGGTGCAGATAGCGGGCGCCGCTACTTGCGTGCTGCTGGTGCACTCAATCGGGAAGCGCACTCTCACCCTGACCTCCACGGCCGGTGCCGCCGTTTGCTGCCTACTACTCGCCTCTTACGACGCCTACGTCAAAATGGTAACCACTTCCAATTATTTAAAGAAAATACATTCTTTCTATAGGACCCACCTTTTTGGAAATTCTTTAAAAACAGCAGTAACGTTAAATAAAAGCGTAAGATTTTTAGTGTCAACTGGTTTAAATAGATGGCGCTTTTATTAATTATATATCTAATATCTTTAAATATTTTATTTTAAGGATATTTAATTGTCTTTATCTTCCGAGATATTTAAACTTTCTTCACCGACCCTTTATTTTTGCTCACGAGTGTGTATGTATATTTGCTACGGGAAAATAAATATAATAATATTTTTTGAAATAATAAATAAATGTGTAAATAAAATAATGTTTTTTTTTATTAAACTGTTTATCATGAAATGAAAATATTTATTATTATTAATATATTTAATTCATGTTTCATGTCTGCAGCATGACGAACCTTACAGAGCTCTGTATGGCGACGCGTACTTGTTTCACAACGCCACCGTGCACACCAGCAGCTCTGCTGAGGATGCGGCAAGTCTATTCATTTATTTTCAACCGACTTCAAAAAGGTTCTCACCTGTATTTTTGTTACCTCAGAACTTTCGAGTGTGTGAACCGATTTTGTGCTTTCTTCCATTTTAATCCAATTCTAATAATGGCATCAATGAAGAAACCATATAAGTCTTAAATTTGCATTGAGTATATTGTATATAAACACAATTGTTTAATACAGAAAGCAAATGTGCGAGCGCACTGCTCTCTCTTGCTGGTACAGTGTGATACAGACAATAGGCCTGCACTGTGTCTTAGATATACGAAACGTAACTATAGTGTTTTTCACAAAAACTTTCTTTAAAAATTTCTTTCTTTCTTCTTTACTTTCTTTAAAAATGAAAAAAAACATTCATTCTTTCGTTCAATAATTGTGGTGATTTCCAAATATATCGCATCCAATTTTGACATCGAGTGTCGATGTTTCAATTAGTGTTTTGAAGCACTTGTGGCTGTTATTATAACTCGTTATTAAACGCCCGTATTGCGTAGTTATTGTGATTTAATTTGGATCGTCAGATTAATACTAATTTTTGATCTACGCTGCCGGACCCAGGGACGCCCAGTTCGAGTACGGTACTCGAATGGCATTTGGAATTTATATTACCGAATTGTTAGTACTTAGGGTATAATAAAATAGATAATAAAACGCGCTCGGCGGTGAAGGAAAATTGCCACTTACATATTTTTGAATAAGTTGAAACCAATGTAACCAATATTACAGAAGAACGCGTTCTCCTGGATTCCCACCACCCTTCTGATGTTATTGGCTTTCATCACGCATACCGGTATACGGCTTCTTCCCTGGATCCTCATTGGCGAGGTGAGCGATTCATTTTGAGGTTACCAATATAGGCATTAAATCAGGTCGGCATTTCGCCAAGACATTTACTGCATTCATATCACTCAAGGTAAACTTGTAGGATACTCGTTATAATACCAAGTGAAGGTTACCCCTCATCGGGGGGGGGGGGGAGGGGGAATGCATGTGTCGATTTACTAGATAATAGAGGTTCTGGCTAAGTGACCTAAGAGTTATTCCACCTGTCATTACCGTGAAGCAGTCAAGGTCAGCTTCTCTGGCTGGGTAAAGGTTTTGCAAAAAAAACTACACGACTGAAGTAAAATTTCTTTAGCTATTATATTATATCTTTGGTGGGGAAAAATCTTATGGGTTCCTTCACTGTCATGCTAATGTTAATAATAATTTATAGTTAAAGTTGGCTGCATGAGATGTTTGTCAATAGGAATACTTACGAATAACGGATCAACCTTCAAACTGGTGTGATTATTTATCCAAATAAATAAAATTCGATTGTCTGTCTTGTTTGTTCCGTCTAATCTCTGTGACGGCTAGACTGATTTTGATGGGACTTTCACAAGCAGATAGCTGATGTAATAAGGATTAACTTAGACTATTTGATGTCTTTGTTAGTGTGTGTGTGATCGGCTGGTAATAACTAAGATTTGTGGAGTAGGTTTAAACAAATTATGCCGTTTACCAGTCAGCTGCTTTTGTAATTTAAAAAGTAATGTTACACGTAAATAATATTGACTCGCCTTTGAGTAGCTGTATTGTCTTGTTCAGGTGTTCAGCGCCCAAACCAGGTCTGGTGCGGCGGGGCTGGCAAGTGCGGTCGGCTACGTCTTCGGATTCGTCGCCAACAAGGCCTACATCAACATGATAGATATACTTTCCATATGGGGCACGTACGGTTTCTACGGACTCATAAGGTAAGATACTTCCAGATCTTCAATATCTCGCCATGTCTAAGTGTCAAAGTGCCAATGGTCGTTTCGTGACCGGGGCCACCATGGCCAGGTATGGCAAAGCAGTACAGTACCCAGGTGTCGTGCCGTGCCACAGGAGATCAAGAGATAATCCCATCCCGCAAGACCTTTACGCTCCGGACATCCTTTGTGGCGACCTAAATCAAAATCACCCCACTGCAACGCACAGCAAGTCGGTACGAGGCCTTTGAATTAAACGATATAAATATCATAGTACCTCCTGAAAAAAATCCACCGTTCCACTATTGACGTGAACCATCTCCTAGCAGAAGCTTATGCTGTTGAATGGTTAACAATAGTTAACACTACTATTGTTAACCATTCCAACAGCATAGTCATATTTGTGATTAAAAAATATTGTTAGTATTCTTTACTGACAAATCGATCAGTGCGACGGACGATTCGACTTTAACTTAAGCACGATATGTTTTTGTATAAATGATAGGAATGATATTGTATTTACTGATATGTACATAGGTGTAGGTAATGATCTTCATCCGCTCGAGAAGAGAATGAATATTTTATAATTTAATATATTATGGACGTTAAATATTTATTTAATTATGTGAGTTTATAGTTTAAATAAAATAAAGCAAAATCTAGCGCGGCGAAGGGGGCTGGGTACCCTAGTATTCTTTTATAATTGACCCGTATTCGCGACATGTTTATGTAGTGTAACACAGTCCGATTCGAGCAGTGGTTTTGAGCGGACGTGTGCCGCTCCGATCCCTGTCTGAAAAGGACAGCTATTAGCGCCGTCCATTGAGGGCGCGACGCGCGCACCTGTGAGCGCACCTGCGAGCACAGCTGCACGCCTCCATTGTACTTAACACTGAATTCGTAATTGCCGCATTCTAACGGCTTACGTTTTTCTGAGTATAAGTAGAACTTTATTATTTTATTGATTAGAGTCCTTTGTTCGTTCGGTGGATACCTTACGGTGTGAACGAAGCCGACGACAGGTGGTCCTGGTGCCTGACGCTTCCCTCAGGAATCGCGAAATCGGAAGGGGTCGACAAGGTTGGCCTTTGGTCTACTGCCATAGTCAACAGTCGACTTACGTTTTGGCCTTTTAGTGCCCCGGTAGTTTTAATTAGTCTTAAGGACACACCTGAGGTGCACAATAAGATTGGCACCCAGACACACCAAGGCACACATCCTCCCTGCCTATACCCGGCGGGGAGGGGAGGTACACACACCCCGGCATCCCACCGGGACCCCAGTGCTGTTAGTTTTATTCTCCCCTCGCGATTATTTAATAATTTAAAATGGACCCCATCGACGAGATGAGGTATGTGTTCAGCAATCTCCGGGCCAAACACCCGGAGATATATAAATCGTTAATCGCGGACGCTCGCGAAGCCACTTCTCGGCCCTTCAAGGAGCTCTAACCCCGACCCCGTGGTCGTGGTTGTTATGCAGGAAAGCTCGCCGTCGAGCTCCGACTCAAACGTTCCTCTCCGTGCGCCGGCTCGGCCTCCGACATGGAGGTTGAAAACTTGGCAGCTGAAAGCGCCTCCGCGTCCGACTCCGAAGCGGGCGGCCTCTTTACTGAGGTCACCCATAAACGGAAGAATAAGCGAAAGAAGCGTGCGTCGGCCGTACCATCGCCTTCCGCAAGCCCCGTCCCACCGGCTAAGGCACAAAAGGGCCCGCTGATTCCGCTGCGTCACAGACTCGGCCCTCCTTTACCCGCTAGCTCTATTCATCGAGAATCAAATATTCATTGCAGTGTGACCGGTGCTTAGTTTTCTTCTTCATACTGCCGGAGACTGAAGGAAGAAATTGAATGACATTGAGAACCACTTTGCTGGCATTAAGAAACTGGACAACGATGTTTATCGCTCCAAGGTAACTTATCATACATATAATTACTTAAAATCTTGTGAAGAACGGGTAATCGGACCCGTACTAGGCGTGCGTGGAGTATTACGCCCTTTGTAATTTCTAACAGAGAACGTCTGTGACGTCTGTCCCAATAGTGGATGATATTTACATATACATAGTCTGTAGCTTTAACTTGTTCTACTTGCTTATCACTAAGCTACATGTATTATCATAAACCTTTGAAGTTGAAAAGACTTGAAAAGTTTGAGTTGGAAGTCGAATTGTTTTTTTTTTTGTAAAAGAATGCAACAAGTGCAAATAACAACAACAACACAACAACAAACTACAGTTTTTATCCCGCGAATTTTATAGTTCCTTTGTCTTTCACCACCTTTATAGGATGGCATCTTCAGCATTCACACCAGCTGAGCTACGGTTCTGATCATGTCTAATAGTAAAGGTGCATAAGTAACATTTAGAATGTCCCTTTTCTTTGTTTTCGGGGGGAAATCTTCACCCGGAAACAAACAACCGGAAAAATTTGGGGTTCTTACCCACTAAAACCGTCCCGGTGGCCCTTCCTTGGTGCATGGTGAGGGGCTCAGGATCTCTGAAAGAACACCGGAGCCCCTCTGTACTGTGCTCTTCGGAGAGCATGACCCGAGGGGGAAGAGTAAACCCTCTCAGCCTGTGCCCTCGCAGTGCAAGGTGACACGGGTCAGTCGATATCGCTGTCTTGCCGGGTCCACTTTAGCGGACGACAGAGGGAATGTCCCTTAGTTTAACCGTGTAAAGCAACCGACCGAGTCGTGGTTCGTCTCTCCCAGGCGCGCCCGAATTGTAAAAAAATAAATATCTCATTTTAACAATTTTATTTTCAGAAGCGGAAAGTATTGGAATTGTCAAGGATGCAGCAGCTTAGTGGCGTTACAAACCCTAACTTTGAGGGCGATATTACAAACCTTTAAAGTCTTTAGCCTTAATCTTGCTTGCCATCTGCGAATTATTTCGAATAATTTTTGATAAGTTGTTATCTTTAATTATAACATACTGAAATACGAGATATATGTCTATAGTTTTTAAATTTTATATTAAGAATTTCCTTTTTTAAATTGTATAAAAAGCTGTTGTTATTCGCTTTTATATATGTATAATGACATCATAACGTGATTTGTTCAATACAAGTACTATTAAAGTCAAAAATTAATATACTACGTGTTAGCCAAACAATTTGTTATGTTAAACAAATTTAATTTACAGACTCCTAGCGACATCTTGTGTCTAAAATCGTAAATGTTGATACAGGATATTACGAAATTCACTTTACAATTTATAGAGCATAATATATATAATAAGTTTTAAATTGTATAATCCATAAAGGAATTGTTTCAGACCATGTCATTAATTGACAATTTCAATTGTGATTTATGCTCAATATTTGATAGAACTTTTATGGCTGTTATTATAAGATTACAAATAACTTGACTGTTCATAGCTAAATATGTGATAGTTTAACGACGGTATTAAACAGATCGTTATATAATAAAGTTTATTTACTTTTTGTTTGTTTATAAGTACTATGCGATGCTTGTTCGGTGATATATCGTCGTATTATTTCCAAATTGTCGGTTTAAAATCGCTGTTATTTATTAAAGAATAGGAAACTAGATTTATGCGTATTAAATAAGTAAAATTAATAAAATGTTTTGTATCGATAATAAATTTATTAATGGGTTCTTATAATAACCATCATCCTGTATCTATCCAATACTCGAAAATAGGCCTTATCTTTAATTATATATCAACTTCTCTCCGTATCCTGCAACTTCCGGCTATCCTTATATTGCAGAGGACTCAAAGCTACTTGATCGCTTCGGATTATGTGACGTCACAACCCTAACTGGTCACGGTAATTTTCAGAAAAGGCGACATGCGTTTATGCGATGAAAGTTGGTGCGCTTGTGGACACGCCCACTGCATGATTTTCACGCTGGGTAACCAAATGGTCTGGCACGTGCGTGTCGGGTGCGGTCTTCTACCGCTCAAGTTCAGGGAGTTTGCGCACGCCTGGCAAAAGAGAAGGACCCGCTATTAAAAGTCGCCTGGTGCTGTCGAGCGAGACGCCGTTGTGTTGTGCCGTAGAGCCCCTTAAGGGGAGAGTTGTGAGTAATAAAGAAAGACCTTGATAAAGAATTTGTATGGTGTCAAGTAGGTGCGTGTGGGGCCACCATGTAACCCGCGAAGGCTGGTGTGGCCATGGGAGCCCAACGCTTCTCCGATTCATGCGTCTCCGTTCCAAGACCTTCCTAGCCCATCTGTCCAGTCACTCCAGACGGACCGACAAAATTGTAAAATGTTTTGGTATATATATATATTGGTATGTATATATATATATAATTTTGGTAATATACATATAGTGAGTGTGAGTAATTTTGACATTACAAACACTCCAATTGTATTTATTCGTATAAATTACAGTTTTTGGCATGACAATTGAATTGCAATAGGTTGGTTTCATGGTGAAATTATCGGCGAATAGCGGAACGGGGCTGTTTATCTGCAAGTTCGAACGCCCTTATTCCTATAAAAAGCATCAAAATACTTATCTGGCGTTGCTTACATGCTTGCTTGTAATCACTTAAAGTTAGGTCTCTGGTAAGAAATTAAAAGTAGTAGTAACAGCCTTTGTATATATCCCGCAGTTGGGCGCAGGCCTTCTCTGTAAAGAGAGTATAAGGGCATAGTCCGCCACGCACACCTAGTGCGGATCGGCAGACTTCACATGTCTTAGAAAATTTTTCTAGGACATGCATGTTTCCATACGACGCTTTCGTTAATCGACGAACGCGTAAATGACGTAAATCAGCATATAAAATTGTAGCAACAAATTTACGGGTGGTGTTGGCACCGGGATCGAACTTGGGTGGCAACTTGAAACGACCGCCCGACATTGGATGCAAATATAAGTATGCAAATGCAATTTTTTAAAGAAATCTAGCGATACTTCTTTTTTTTTCATAAATATTACTAACATTCTTGTTAACCATTCCAACTAAACTTAAGCTTGTGCTAGGAGATGATTCATGTCAATAGTCGAATGGTGGATTCGAACCCACGACCTTACGATTCGCAGACCGTTCCCTAAACCATTAGGCTATTGATGCTATATTGAAATACCACGGCTCCTAGGAAATTAAAAATAAGTTGAAAATAAATCAAACAATTAATATTTTATATGTTTTTATTTGTTAAAAAAAAGAGTCACATATAATTGTTGTCGTACACCGTGGGGTAGACGATTTAACAGTACTTATTAAAAACTAATTGTTAACGTACAATGGTAACGAACGGAAACAAAAATAATAAAAAAAAACTCCATAGACAATATCACAAATATGGACAGAGCGCGAGCGTGTCGCTGTCCCGGTCAAAGGGAAATGCTCAAATACACAGCATTTAACTTTGACATATAACAACCAATACACTGTTTATTGGGCTGTCGTCATTTTGTAAAACAACAAATATATTTACGATTACATACAAAACGCGACGTATAATATAATAGAAATATTGCGAACTATAATTAATCAGAACCCAAGACGTGTCATAGGCGCCTTCGAGATGTGGTGTTGGCGAAGGCTGCTCCGTAAAATCAGCGCTGTCGCATCCTTGTGACAGCATATGCTGAGACGGTGTCCGATATTGGCATCATATGTTTTGTATTATTTGTCCGTGTAACTTTAACTGTGTTTTGTCTATTTTTCATTCTTTTTAATGTGTGTTATATTCAGTCTGTGATTTGTTTTTGTATTGTGATGCCAATAAATAAATGTCTATGTCTATACCTTTGACTGCCATGAGAACCAACGAGTCCATAGTAAAGGACCATAAGATCTCCACGACTATAATAAATTCCGTCGCGTCGCCCGGAGGCCGAGACACGTTCTTGACGATCCGGACGACGCGATTACCATTGCACAGGCTAGATCTCTACAAATCAACAGCGTCCATTCGCGACCGTCGGAGGTTGCGAATAATCCTTGCGCGTTACCGCTATTTTATGGGCAGGCCCCACCCTTAGATGTTAGGAGCGTTGCTGGAGTTTCTTCGGCCACTTTCTCCCAGCGCCAACGCTTCCCGAAGTGGCACTCAAAGTTAGTTTAGCTTTGAATGTCTCTTAGATTATCCGTGAAATAGCAACCGACCGAGTCGTGGTTCGGCCCTCTCGGGCGCCCTCGGATCGGCATGCTTACGCGTAACATAGTAACCGTCCGCCGAGGTTACCCTCACCGGGGACCCTTGTGTCGAGTTACTAGCAATAGAGGTTCAGGCTAAGCGACCTAAGAGCTATGCCACCTCTCAATCCGGTGAAGCAGTCAAGGCCAGCTTTCTGGCCAATCTGTGTAGTTCGTCAATAAAAAAAAAAAAAAAAATGTAGTGTATGTCCGCTTTCTTTAGCTCTATTCATCGAGAATCAAATATTCATTGCAGTGTGACCGGGTGCTTAGTTTTCTTCTTCATACTGCCGGAGACTGAAGGGAAGAAATTGAATGACATTGAGAACCACTTTGCTGGCATTAAGAAACTGGACAACGATGTTTATCGCTCCAAGGTAACTTATCATACATATAATTACTTAAAATCTTGTGAAGAACGGGTAATCGGACCCGTACTAGGCGTGCGTGGAGTATTACGCCCTTTGTACTCTTCTAACAGAGAACGTCTGTGACGTCTGTCCCAATAGTGGATGATATTTACATATACATAGTCTGTAGCTTTAACTTGTTCTACTTGCTTATCACTAAGCTACATGTATTATCATAAACCTTTGAAGTTGAAAAGACTTGAAAAGTTTGAGTTGGAAGTCGAATTGTTTTTTTTTTTGTAAAAGAATGCAACAAGTGCAAATAACAACAACAACACAACAACAAACTACAGTTTTTATCCCGCGAATTTTATAGTTCCTTTGTCTTTCACCACCTTTATAGGATGGCATCTTCAGCATTCACACCAGCTGAGCTACGGTTCTGATCATGTCTAATAGTAAAGGTGCATAAGTAACATTTAGAATGTCCCTTTTCTTTGTTTTCGGGGGGAAATCTTCACCCGGAAACAAACAACCGGAAAAATTTTGGGTACTTACCCACTAAAACCGTCCCGGTGGCCCTTCCTTGGTGCATGGTGAGGGGCTCAGGGATCTCCAGAGGAACGCACCGGAGCCCCTCTGTACTGTGCTCTTCGGAGAGCATGACCCGAGGGGGGGGGGGAAGAGTAAACCCTCTCAGCCTGTGCCCTCGCAGTGCAAGGTGACACGGGTCAGTCGATGTCGCCGTCTTGCCGGGTCCACTTTAGCGGACGACAGAGGGAATGTCCCTTAGTTTAACCGTGTAAAAGCAACCGACCGAGTCGTGGTTCGTCTCTCCCAGGCGCGCCCGAATTGTATAAAATAAATATCTCATTTTAACAATTTTATTTTCAGAAGCGGAAAGTATTGGAATTGTCAAGGATGCAGCAGCTTAGTGGCGTTACAAACCCTAACTTTGAGGGCGATATTACAAACCTTTAAAGTCTTTAGCCTTAATCTTGCTTGCCATCTGCGAATTATTTCGAATAATTTTTGATAAGTTGTTATCTTTAATTATAACATACTGAAATACGAGATATATGTCTATAGTTTTTAAATTTTATATTAAGAATTTCCTTTTTTAAATTGTATAAAAAGCTGTTGTTATTCGCTTTTATATATGTATAATGACATCATAACGTGATTTGTTCAATACAAGTACTATTAAAGTCAAAAATTAATATACTACGTGTTAGCCAAACAATTTATGTTAAACAAATTTAATTTATGGACTACTAGCGCCATCTTGTGTCTAAGATCGTAAATGTTGATACAGGATATTACGAAATTCACTTTTACAATTTATAGAGCATAATATATATTATAATTGCTTATTTTAATAAGTTTTTAATTGTATAATCCATAAAGGAATTGTTTCAGACCATGTTATTAATTGACAATTTCAATTGTGATTTATGCTCAATATTTGATAATACTTTATGGCTGTTATTATAAGATTACAAATAACTTGACTGTTCATAGCTAAATGTGTGATAGTTTAACGACGGTATTAAACAGATCGTTTGTGTTATAATAAAGTTTATATAAATACTATGCGATGCTTGTTCGGTGATATATTGTCGTATTATTTCCAAATTGTCGGTTTAAAATCGCTGTTATTTATTAAAGAATAGGAAACTAGATTTATGCGTATTAAATAAGTAAAATTAATAAAATGTTTTGTATCGATAACAAATTTATTAATGAGTTCTTATAATAACCATCATCCTGTATCTATCCAATGCTGGAAAATAGGCCTTATCTTTAATCATATATCAACTTCTTTCCGTATCCTGCAACTTCCGACTATCCTTATATTGCAGAGGGACACAAAGCTACTTGGATCGCTTCGGATTATGTGACGTCACAACTCCTAACTGGTCAAGGTAATTTTCAGAAAAGGCGACATGCGTTTATGCGATGAAAATTGGTGCGCTTGTGGACATGCCCACTGCATGATTTTCACGCTGGGTAACCAAATGGTCTGGCACGTGCGTGTCCGGGTGCGGTCTTCGTCCGCTCAGTTCAGGGAGTTTGCGCACGCCTGGCAAAAGAGAAGGACCCGCTATTAAAAGTCGCCTGGTGCTGTCGAGCGAGACGCCGTTGTGTTGTGCCGTAGAGCCCCTTAAGGGGGAGAGTTGTGAGTAATAAAGAAAGACTTTGATAAAGAATTTGTATGATGTCCAGTAGGTGCGTGTGGGGCCACCATGTAACCGCGAGGCTGGTGTGGTCATGGGAGCCCAACGCTTCTCCGATTCATGCGCCTCCGTTCCAAGACCTTCCTAGCCCATCTGTCCAGCTGTTCCAGACGGACCGACAAAATTGTAATAAATGTTATTTTGGTAATATACATGTAGTGAGTGCGAGTTATTTTGACATTTCAAACACTCCAATTGTATTTATTCGTATAAATTATAGTTTTTGGGATGACAATTGAATTGCAATAGGTTGGTTTCATGGTGAAATTATCGGCGAATAGCGGAACGGGGGCTGTTTATCTGCAAGTTCTAACGCCTCTATTCCTAGAAAAAAAAGCTTCAAAATACTTATCTGGTGTTGCTTACATGCTTGCTTGTAATCACTTAAAGTTAGGTCTCTGGTAAGAAATTAAAAGTAGTAACAGCCTTTGTATATGTCCCGCAGTTGGGCGCAGGCCTTCTCTGTAAAGAGAGTATAAGGGCATAGTCCGCCACGCACACCTAGTGCGGATCGGCAGACTTCACATGTCTTAGAACATTTTTCTAGGACATGTTTCCGTACGACGCTTTCGTTAATCGACGAACGCGTAAATGACGTAAATCAGCATATAAAATTGTAGCAACAAATTTACGGGTGGTATTGGCACCGGGGATCGAACTCGGGTTGCAACTTCAAGCGACCGCCCGGACATTGAATTCAAATATAAATATGCAAATGCAATTTTTTTTTAAAAGAAATCTAGCGATATTTCTTTTTTTCATAAATATTACTAACATTCTTTTATTTTATTTTTATTGGAACAACAAACGAATACATATTAAAGCTTAAGATAATAAATACATTAAGTATAAAGAGTTATAAATATGTAAACAACACCGTTATCCACATAATAATAATAATGTCCACAAAATGTCTATAGCACTACACACACTTTAGATCTGTATTTATATCATCTATATTTACATATTTAAAATATCCAGTTTCTTTTTTAGAGTTTTTTTATAAGAGGAAAAGGCAAGAAATAACACATCAATGTTGGCGAATTCTTGTTAACCATTCCAACTAAGCTTAAGCTTGTGCTAGGAGATGGTTCATGTCAATAGTCGAATGGTGAATTTGAACCCACGACCTTACGATTCGCAGACCGTTCCCTAAACCATTATATTGAAGTACCACGGCTCCTAGGAAATTAAAAATAAGTTGAAAATAAATCAAACAATTAATATTTTATATGTTTTTATTTGTTAAAAAAAAGAGTCACATATAATTGTTGTCGTACACCGTGGGGTAGACGATTTAACAGTACTTATTAAAAACTAATTGTTAACGTAGAATGGTAACGAACGGAAACGAATATAATAAAAAAAACTCCATAGACAATATCACAAATATGGACATAGCGCGAGCGTGTCGCTGTCCCGGTCAAAGAGAAATGCTCAAATACACAGCATTTAACTTTGACATATAACAACCAATACACTGTTTATTGGGCTGTCGTCATTTTGTAAAACAACAAATATATTTACGATTACATACAAAAAGCGACGTATAATATAATAGAAATATTGAGAATTATAATTAATCAGAACCCAAGACGTGTAATAGACGCCTTCGAGATGTGGTGTTGGAGAATGCTGCTCCGTATACCTTGGACTGCCATGAGAACCAACGAGTCCATAGTAAAGGACCATAAGATCTCCACACGACTATCAGAAATTTGCCGCCAAAGAGCCCTCAGCTTCTTTGGACACATCATGCGATCTTCAAAGCACTGTCTGGAGAAGCAGATCATCTTAGGCAAAATGGACGGCAAACGTGCTCAGGGTAGGGCGCCTACAAAATGGTCGCACACAATCATGAAAACGGTGGGAGGCAGCATGCAGCGTGCGATCCACTCCGCCTATGACCGCACTCAATGGAGGCTGCTTGTACGTGGTTGCGATCCTCAGCAGTAAGGGAACGAACAAGAAGAAGCAAACTCTCATCGAATTACTCTTGAATCATTTCTAATATAAAATGAATCATCGAAATCAGTTGGCGTGGACATTAGAGTTATTCGTCCATTTGTCGCCGCACATACAATACATACGCACTACACGGGAAGCAACGATTTTCATAATCGCTTCACCCACTCGAAAGCTATGCGGTAACAAAAAAAAATCATACAGGCGAAAACAAACTTTCTCTTTTTTGAAGTAGGTTAAAGGCAAATCTTTTGTTCTTCACAATGCATTGTGTAGGAATTGTATGATCCAATTTCCCCATCCATCCATCATTCGGACTTCAAGAGTTACTAATGGATTTCACACTTCTGTTGTGAACCTGAACGAAGCGCTTTACTTAGTATTTCAAGGACTGGAATGTCCGCGCCTGTCTTTCCCTATGATTACAATGTGGGTATCATCAAGAGTAGAGAGAATAGCCTTACCATCTATCCATTCAGGACTGCATTTACACTTAACATCAGGTCTGATCATGGACTAGTCCACTTGCTAAAAGAAGTATATCAGATCTCAATCTGTTAGTACCATCATTAATTTAATTAGTTTTGAGAGCACCTTTAGTTAGGTCCCACAGAGTTGAATACAATATGCTCATTCCAATTATTTAACTTCTACTACCCACTATGTTTGGAAATATTAAATGAGAGAAAGTACGTACCACATTTACGTATACGTAATGTACCAAGCTAGTGAGATTCACTGTGATTTGACGCAAGAGAACCTTTGATATCGAAAATTTAACTAGGAGGCCTAAAATAAAGTCAGATAAAGCTAAAAAAGATAAGCTCTCGCGTCTTTTATCCTTTTCATAAATAGACATATGCAGTGGTATTCTTAACCGTAACAGCAATAGAGCCAAGGTCATCCCCACCGGGGGGACCCTTATGCCGAGTTCCTAGCGATAGAGGTTCAGGCTCAACGACCTAAGACCCTATGCAACTCAATTCGGTGTACCAGTCAAAGTTAGATTCCCTGGTCGTGTGTAGGTTCGTCAAAAAAAGCTGTATAGCTGTTGTTTCACCTAATAACCTGTCACAGACGTTAGCCGACGTGGAAACGACTTGATAGCGTCTTGTCGTGTCTCAAAGTGGCACTAAACCAGATCCCCAATACGCTGGACGGATCTGGTGCGAGATATGAAGGGTGTTCCCCTCCACGAAGTGCTGAGACGTTGTGCGGCTGGTGCTCTGCTACTCTGAAGAGTGAGGCGACCAAGATGTGACAGGTGGTGAGCCTAGCACCGTACATCACAAACTTTAACAAGTTGTGATTTGTACCTTACAATCGTAAAGCCGAATACATGGTCATTAGTAGCGCTATCATAAACGAGTTAACTTATCAAAGTATATGTTCAAAGTGAATAATATTTAGTTTATACTTTCTATCTAATTAACCCACTTATAACGATAAAAAAAAATCGTGTAAATCTACTCTTAAACTTAGCTTTTGAGGAATTAATGTAATGAATCCAAAACGTTAAGATTTCATATTAATACTTGTAATAAATGTATAGTACCATACTGGACAATTGAAGTGTAGAATACAAGTATATTTACGAGTAATAACAAAAATTGACTTCAAATCGAATCAAACGTCAAATGTCATTACTCGCAGACGTCTTAACAGAAACCTGAACCGAACCGAACTCTGATCAAACTACTTTTAAAATACAACTTTTTCAATAAAAACATGAATCATCGAAATCGGTTGGCGTGATATTAAGTTATTCGTCCATTTGTGACACACATACGCAATGAAAATTTAAGACATATAGTTTTTTCATGGATCCCATTGTCCAAATAATTGGGACCACACTGGTAAGCATTCGTTTTCAAATAAAACAAGAATCATCAAAATCGATATACGCAATCCAAAGTTATGCGATAACAAACATAAGAAAACAATTGCAGACGAATTGAGAATCTCTTCCTTTTGAAGTCGGTTGAAAATAAGAAATTATAGAAAAAAACGCCAACATTAGTTTCAATAATAAGTGGGTTAATATAAGTCGTCATTATTGTATAGTTACGTCCACGGCGTACGTATAAGGTCGTCAATAGTGTCAGCGGATCGTACGTACAGTTATCTGTACGGTCGGTGGTGGGGGTAGAGGGGCGGCCGACGGCGTGAGTAGCGGAGCGGGTAGCGTTGCGGGTACCGGTGCGGGTAGCGTTGCGGGTAGCGGTGCGGGTACTGGTGCGGGTAGCGGTACGGGTAGCTCGGTTAGCTGTCCGGGTGCAGGCGTTGCTTGCGTTGCGGATGACGTGGCGGTCGACGGGAAATGTCCGTGTGTACGCCTATGATTCTGCAGCGCTGTACCCTGGAATGTAAAAACAATAATTGATCAATTAAACCTAATATCTTTCAATGAGCAATTCTTGTCTTGTTATATAGTGGGAAAAAAGTTTCTTCGCATTTTTTAGGAAATTCAAAACATATTTTAATATATTTAACTAAAATATGTATGTAAGTACCATTTTGTTTGATAACTTTTTGTCATGTTGTAGGTAGGGGCATGATGATCCCATTGCTATAGAAATTTTGGGACTTCTGATCAAAATACCACGACAACTAGTTTTGACAGTCCTCTCGCATTTTTTAACATTTTTTGTCGTAAAATTTCATTCATTCATATTAAATGAACAATACTAAAAACAAATAAAAATCACACATTTTCCTAAGTTAAATTTGGAATCATGTTCTTCAAAATTTAAACTTTCAATGATACCAAAACCAGCCACATACAAATAGTATAGCTAAAGAGATTTTATTACAAGTTCATACATACTATAATGACAAAGACTTTTTCCTCAACCTATTATAAATATGTGATCTGAATCTAGGAAACGGCTCCAACGATTTTCATCCGACCTAACCAGGTTTCATTTTCAGAAACGTTTTATCCAGGTATAGGGTAAACAAAGTATAGTTCAGAAGGTTGCATTGCTAGGCAACAAATTGACGTTAGTCATGTGTTGCGCGTAAGCATTCCGATCCAAGGGCGAACCACGACTAGGTCGGTTGTTACCTCACGGATAACATAAAGAAGTTTCACTTGAATAATACTTATTGTTGTATTAAAAGAGATATGACCTGTATGAAGCGGTCGCCGCACAGGTCGCAGATGTAAGGCTTGTCGCCGGTGTGCCGGCGCACGTGCAAGTTGAGATCGTTGCTCTGTGAGAACGCCTTCTCGCAGTACTGGCACTTGTACGGGCGCGCGCCGGTGTGCACGCGCATGTGTCGCGACAGCTTGTTGCTGCGCGAGAACCCTGTACATTGATCAAATAATACAGTAATGTTACAAATTTCTCTAAATAAATTAATAAAATTACTATTTAACATCCACAGAAAAAATCTACAAGAATACTAAATTACTGAACATAAATAATAGTTATAAATAATTTAATTGCATATTATATTAATAAGAAAAATATTGAATTACGATATCCTTACACAAATAACTTTTACGAAAAATACCGGAAAACATAAAATGACCCTTAAGCGAAGTGATAAACTCCACCTACACACACCACGCACTGACTACCGAGAAAATATTATGTACAAAGGTTCTCAAATTCATTAAACCTTGTGCCACGCCATCTTGCTCGAAACGGCGGAAACTAATTTGTACGTATATTGTATACACATATAACTGGCTATGAGAGAAAGAAAATGAGTGCTCGCCTCTCTCCTCCTCAACTTCCCGTCGCTTCGCCCGATCACATTTTTTGTAACGCATTCAGCAACTTATTCCCCAAGTGAAGCGTGCGTAAAAAAGTTTTATTTCAATACTGAGCTTAACCCAAATGTAGGAAAGAGCAGGTTTATCGCTAGGAGCTTTCTCTTCCAGGCAACAATGTAGTGCAAGGGAGCCAAAATAAATAATTTATTGGATGCTTTAACTGAATTCAAAAGGAATTATATAAATAGTATATTTATATGTTGGCAAGATTTTTTGTTGTGGCTTTTTAATAATTTTGTAAATTGTATTTTTTTACGTTTCAATTCAAAACGATGTCGACTCCTGCTCCTTACGCCAACAATCTTATAGGACCTAATGGAAAGTACATTCAAGATCACTTTGAATTTCAAAAACGGAAAAATTGACAACCTCCTCCTTTTTGAAGTCAGATAAACTAGTGCGACAGTACCTTTTCCACAAACACCACAGATGTAGGGTTTCTCTCCAGTGTGTGATCTCCTGTGGCAATGAAGATCCGAAGACCTGGGAAACCCTGCAAGGAAAAAATACAAGTGTACTAGCAATAAAATAAACTTACATCAATAAATATTTAATTTAACTCTCACAATATATTAAATTATTAATTTCTCTCCGTATTCATTCTCTTCTCAAGCGGGTGAAGATCAATACCTAAACCCATGTACATATCAGTAAATACAATATCATACCCGTAGTAGTAGTATCATAGTAAATAAAAGCTGTTATTGACAGTTCAAAGAGGAGTGCTCCGATCGTCGCCAAACTTTACAGGATTACTAGCCCGGTCAATGTGAAGATTCCCTGAAAGTTTCATTGTAATTGGTCCAGCCGTTTCGGAGCCTATATGAAACATACCCACACACATTCTCTTTATATATATTTGAAATGAATAGATTATATTTTATTTGAAATGTATTTGTATATTATGATAGCAAAGCATAAAATGTCTATTTAATATTGTATTGTTGATTACTTCTGGAAGCATTTGGTTTACCTTTGCCGCAGAAGTCGCATTTATAAGGCTTCTCGCCAGTGTGACGTCGCATGTGCACGATGAGGTTGGAGGAGTTGGTGAAGCTGCGGCCGCAGTAGAGGCAGAGGCACGTGCCCGCCACCGGCTCGCCCTCGCCGTGCACGCGCATGTGGGACCTGCACGTATGCAACAATTTTAAGTCAACACATTAAAAATCAAAATATAAAAACATTATAAAAACCTAACCTTTTTTTTGTAAACGGGGAGGAAATCTTCAAAAAGATACCCCGTCTTTTGGGGGGAACGCGGCGGTTATGTGGGGTTTTTCTCCCCGGTGGCTCTTCCTCGATGCATGGTGAGGGGCTCCGGGATCTCTAGTGGAACACACCGGAGCCACTCTACACTGTGCTCAAAGAGAGCACTTCCCGGGGGAGGGGAGTATACTCCCTCCCCCTCATGTTCTCGCAGTGCAAGGTGACACGGGCCAGCTGATGTCGCCTTCTTTCCGGGTCCACCTTGGCGGACGACAAAGGCCCCGATCCTTGTCGCCCAGTGAACCCGAGGCCCCTTTTAGTCGTCCTCTACGACAGGCAGGGGATACCGTAGTCTTATTCTTGAGAGCCCAGAACTACAGGGCTGATAAAAACCTAACCTAGTGTGCGACCGGCTTCGAACCAGTGTCCAAGCAACCGGTGGTTAGGATGACATTGCGAGAAACCTGACGATGCCAATTTGCATGCCGGTTGTGCGAAATATGCTACTGCCTACCTAAAAATATCATCACGTCAGCTTCTATATTTCACGCAAATAAACGTTATTATTAATGTTTAAACCTTACGTTGTTTTTACAATATTTATATAAAAAGTACAATACACAAAAATATCAGGATATAAATATAAATAATAGATGAGAATAACCGGAAATAAGGCTCCCCGAAGTGGCATATAAAGTTAGTTTAGCTTTTGAATGTCCCTTAGATTATCAGTGAAATAGCAACCGACCGAGCCGTGGTCCGGCCCCCTCCGATTGAGTCATCGATGACCAGACGCCCACCTTTACTAGGACCTTCCCCATGCTGGGGAAAACAGAGCGATCCTGAATAGGGGTTTGCTATCGCCGTGTGGTGCTTAGTGGCTTACGAGTCCGACATAACACGTCATCGTCCCTAGGAGGGCGAATATATGTAGGCATTTCACCGCGAAAGTTACGAGTGACTCTAGAATTGTAGATAGACTACTTAATCACCCGGCATATTTCACTGTCGTATAAATGACACGTTAATGAGTAAATAAGTAGGGGATCACATACCGCAAATTGTCGCTCCTGTGGAAACGCTTCTTGCATACTTCGCACTCGAAGCACTTGTCACTGGACTTGTGATTTCTCGTGTGCTTGGCCAGGAGCTCCTTCCTAAAAAAACATAAACGTCCACGTTCATACGAAATTCAATCAAATAATATGTTTATGATCAGTATAATTGTTCGACGACCTATTGCAACATATTGAAAACGGTGCTAAGGAGCAAGGTTCAAGCTAAGCCACCTGAGAGCTACGCCATCTGTCAATCCCTCAATCCGTTGAAGCAGTCAACGTCAGCTTCTCTCGCTAATCTGTGTAGTTCATCACAAAAAAAAATCTCCATCGCTCACACCAAAACGGGCTATCCCAATGGCAGAGGTTACATCCGTTCCGGAAATCTCTCTGTAGCGCTTATGTCGACCGCTTTTGGATGAACTACACAGTTGGCCAGAGAGGCTGGCCTAGAAGAAGACGAGAAAGCTATGCCCTCAGCTCTTAGGTCGCGTAGTCTGAACCTCTATTAGCTACAAGGGTCCCCCCGGTGAGGTGTATTATTTATTATAAACACAATTTAACAATAATGAAAATATATATAACTCTTTATAAACCGCAGCGGTTTGTCACTAGCGTTAAAGTGTCCGTCTTGCGTGCCTAAATATTTTTTTAAAATGTGCTTAATGTTTTTGGAGTTATGCATTTTATTATATCTTGGGGTAGTTGATTGCTATGTTACCACTTTGTGCAGCTGTTGGTATTTCCTTTGTGTGTATACCTGAAGAAGGATCTGCTGCATGTGTCGCACTGGTAGCGCTGGCCGTCCGTGGGTCGTCCCGCGACGAACTTGACGGAGACGTTCTGGCCGGCGTGGTTGTGCAGGATGTGCTTGTTGAGGGACACCTCGTGCGCAAACCGCTGCCCGCACGTGGTGCACCCGTGCTTACGTTCCATGCTCACGCACTTGCTGCGGTGCCGGCACGCCGACTTTATGTTCACGAATATCTGTAATATCGAAACGAGTATTTTAAAAAACGACGTCCAATGAAATCTACGCTAAATATAAACGCCATGTGTGGTACACTCATTTTACGGAATATTAATTTACAAAATATCATAGTTATATTACGGAAGTCTCGCGCCTACATCCTCTGTTATTCCCTAATGGTTTAGGGTACGGTTTGCGAATCGTAAGGTCACCACCAAGGAATCCACCATTTGACTATTGACGTCAACCATCTCCTAACACAAGTCTAAGCATAGTTGGAATGGTTAACAAGAACGTTAGTAATATTTCTAAAAAAAGAAATATTGCTAGCTTTCTTTAAAAATATATATATATATATGATGTGTAGATATATTCTTGAGTGCGATATGGCAATGAGAAATAAATATTATTCCACATAATGTATTATATTAGTATAAAAAATCTATCAATCTATGTTTACATATATATCTCCCACTGTTGGGCATAGTCCGCCACGAGGCTCTAGTGGCAGACATAACATGTTTTAAAAATATCTAAAACATGTATCGCTCGCGACGTTTTCCTTCACCGCCGCGCGCGTGGTAAATCAGCACATAAAATTGCAACAACCAATTACATTGGTTCCTGCATCGGAGATCGAACTCGGCCTGGTGACCACGGCTCAGGGCTTTTGTTAAGAAGGAATAATTAATGATAGGTGCTCTTCTCCACGAAGGTGCCCGATTGACGGCCGAGCAGGCGGAGGTGGCGAGACGTCATCCCGCAGGTGCTCTCTGTTGCCCAACCCACCGGATCTCCACTGGCCACGACCACTCTGACAAGAGTGAGGCGACCAAGAAGAAGTCCGTCGGACGTACATCGAACATTCAAAATTCCCTAATCTAGGGAAAATTTTGTAACCAAGACCAGGGAACCAGTCGCCCCGGGTCTTTGCCTGCAAGGTTCATAAAACCGTGTAGAAGTCGAGTTAAATTGAGACCGGTGTATTGGCGATTGCTATCACAGTGGATGCACCTTGTTGCAGGGTGCGCAGCGTATCGAGAGCTCCGGGTGCACGGCGTCCATATGGTCAGCGAGGGCGTCGCCCGTGGCCATCAGCGCACTGCACGCGCCGCACGCCTGCCACAACGTGCTCGCATCCTGCACACACACAAGTATGACGAGTGAAGACAAAACCAAATCTACGCTTAAAATTAACATGTTTTTTTTCACGAAAATTACTAACATTCTTGTTTACCTTTTTATTTTTGTTGATGGGGGGAGGGGAGAAGTGGGAAGAAGGGGGAATCTTCAACAAGATATCCCGCTTTCTTTTCGAGTACGTCCCGGGGGGGAGGTGATTCCCTCACCCCCTGTGCCCCACAGTGCAAGGTGACACGGGCCAGCCGATGTCACCTTCCTGTTCCGCCCAGTGAACCCTAGGCCCTTTTAGTCGCCTTCTACGATAGGCAGAGGATACCGTAGTCTTATTCTACGAGCCCAGAGCAACAGGGCAGAACATTCTTGTTCTTCTTCTCGAACACCCTTGAGCAAGTTAGTCCCTCCCACAGCACTCTCGCAAGTGCAAGGCGATACGGGTCAGAACAAACACCCCTGTTCTCACCACATTTATTTTCCATGTAGAGGAACTCTCACTGAAATATATTCGGTATTTACTATCACCATATTTGTTAGACAATCTATAAGAGAGAACATACCGGATTACTGCTGAAGTCTATCAGCTGGTTTAAAGATGTCTCGACCATGAAATCGCCTTGGCCACTGCTGCCAGGCATTATAACGGGTGGGTCGTTCTGGAACAGATGTCAAGTGGTGTTAAAACATACCGGCGAACAAACAAAAGGCTTACTAGAATCTTAGAACACTTTAATTGAACCATTATTACAGTGTACTATGCTTAAGAAACGAATGGAAACTTTGTATGGAATGGACAGGACACGTGCCAAGAGAAAGTAAAGAGAAATGGACAAGGTTAATAACTGAATGGTATCCAAGAAGTAGAGGTAGACAAATTAAAAGATGGGAAGACGAATTTAAAAGAATAGCTGGTCCGCTGTGGAGCCGTTTATTAATATTGTAAAGAAACTTGAAGGCAATAAACGCTATTTTATTTTATTTTACATTAACAACTAATTATTCATTACAACAGACATTTACTATATGTGTCGAATAAATGAATCTGTTATATATATAGAGTTACTGGCAACTACATTTGACATATCATGTAAACATTCGAAACGAATCATTCGATAGTCAAAAGAGCGACTATAATACAATATATATACAAATAATAAATTTAAAAAGCCAGTACTTACATGGCTTAAACAGTATAATTATGAAGCAATTGAAAAATTAATAATTATAAATTGATAGTTTGTTTATTGTGCAAACACAGTAACACACTCACGCACATACACACACACATATACTCACACATACACACAATTACATTTAAAAACAGATTTTATTTTCAACTTTATTTATATTCTGTTACTCACTTTTTTATCTTTTTTTTCCTTTCTTAATGTTTAAGAATACAATAATGACGGGGGAAGACATTAGCTCCTGAGATACAGCTTACGCTAGTTCGGGAGTTTTAAATGTATTCAACTTTTTTTGATGCAAATAAACTATATTATATTAATTATCTAACACACTCACTAACTCAACGAAATAACATAAATACGCCTGAAATTTACATTTAACGTAAAAATTCGTAACATATCGGAAAATTCTAAAGTTCCTTTATAAACGTGCAAATGTATTCACACTTCTGAGCTTCTTTATGCCCTAGCGTTCTGTAGACCATCACGATACCAATTGTTGAGAAGTAGTGTATGCAGGTCGAACCATAGGTGAACATGTCGCTCTAAAACCACTAGAGAATTTAAAATATACGCTAAATCTAATGATATCAAAGCTGTAATAATAAAGGACAAATCGGAAAAAATAACATATTTGGTTTTCAAAAGTAAAATCAAAGAAACAAACCATAAGTCGTAGAGAAATCACTAACTTCCACTTAGTACGATCCTGGCAATAAAATGCATTTAATTGTTTACTTAGTATAACATATCTGGCGTTAACTAGTGCACTTATCTGAGAGTTACAGATGCCCTAACGACCTTTTAGTGACGAAGTCGTCTCCGCACTAACAATGATATGCAAAACTGTATCTACAATTATAAATACAATTTAAATGTCTGTTTTTAACATTAAAATGACCTTTTCAGTGCATGCATATGAATATATATATAGTACATATACCAGTCTGTCTGTCTGTGTTTTTGTCCTTGGATGGACAGATTTTGATATAATTATATAATAAGATGCCCCAATCTTTTATTTAATCGACTTCAAAAAAACGGTGGTTATTGATTACGTACATAATGTAAATTCTAAACAAATCGAGATTAACTGAAGACCCGCCAACTAGTGTTCATCCACTATAATTGTGTTGATGGAAACTTGACCTGTGCGAAGTGCTCTCGTGCATTTAGCATCAAGCTCGGGTATGTCAGCCACCAAAGAGCACACGAAAAGGCAGAAAACCTAAGCCCTACTACCTGAACGAAGTTTCATAATTAAAATGCTTGTCCAGTGACACAGTCGCCATGGCCGACATCGGCCTGGATATCATTATAATCGATGTAAATTATTAATCAGTTGTATAGTTTGAGTTGTGTTTAATTTAGTTCATCCCACCAATTCCAGCGAGCCGATCGTAGTGGGAAATTGAGAGTTGTAATGTATTGGTTATTACGTAGCACTTCACACAGAGCCGTCACGCTCGATTAGCTGCTACGTCCGGCGGGAATTCAAATTAAGTGGAATATTAAAGGATTGTATTAATTTGCAACAATGTATGGGAACAAAGACTTTTTTCTTTCATGTTTTATTTGAGACCCATTATAGTATATTTCCGAATTCGCTGCCGTGGATTATGTAGCGCCCTTGAATGTCAATATAATAAACTAAATAACTTTATTGTTAAATTCCACGCAGACGAAGTCGCGGGCGGGCGCAGCTATAAATACATACAGAGCGACACATACCTCTTGCAGGCTGCCATGACTTTTATTCTCGACACATAAATGAATGTCAAAGTATTTCTTCATCAGATACATTTTCTTGCACAAAATACAACATAACACTTTCTGACCTGAAAATAATAAAAGAAAATAAATAAATTCACTTGCTATATATTATATAAATACGTTTGAATATTTAGAGTCGATATTCTTCTTAGAAATATTAAAAAATGACAATAAAAATACAGAGGGAAAACTTTCTTTTTTTTTAAGTCGGTTAAAAATAGGTTATATTCAACAATGGGCACATCATCACATACATACCATTATGTTGAATCATGTGAGCTACTAATTCTTCTTTGGTTTTAAGCTTCTCATTGCAGAACGAACAACCCACTCGCTTTACAGGTATCGTTTTCAAATAATATCCATCTTCAGATAGCTTGTTTAAAATTGTCTGCAAGGATAAAGTATTTGTTTACAATTTCTTATATCAAACATATGGCAGATGGTGTTATTTATAACTATAAAAAATCAACAACTGTGATGTCACTGAATGGTAATTTTACCATGGTTCAGCAAGGAGCAAGGAGCACCTATGCGTAAGTTGCCATGACCGCAATGCTTGACCACAATCCCATCTAATGATAGGTGGAAATGCAGTCCTGAATGGTAGGAAGCACTAGTTTAATAAATGGTTATCCTTTCTACTCTTGAAAACACCTACATTGTAAGGAGGGAAAGTCAGACGCGGGCAAACTATTCCAGTCCTTTGCTGTATGAATAATCAAAAAAACGATTTCTTCTGTTTGAGAGATGTTAACAACAAAAGGATGAAATCCAGAAGTTAGATGCACTTCTATGCACTATTTGAAGTCCGATGGCAGTACATAGATCATGTAGTTCCTGAGCACATTGTGTCTAACCCCGAAAGGCTAGTTACCATACACCACTCCTAAGGACTGTACAAACTAAATGAATAGGACCTAATTAAAACCCCTTTAGACAAAACAAGTCAATTCAGTGAATGATTGATGGCAATATGAATAATGACAAAAAAATAAAGGTCAATTAACATCATTCTCCTCCTTTGAAGTAAGTTAAAGAAAGATATGTTATTAAAGTAAAATTGAATTGTGATACTTACATCTGTAACCATTTTCTTAGGTCTGCCTCTTTTTTTTGGACCCATGATCTCTGCGTGACTCCCCCACATGTGTTTTGTTAGACCGTCGGAGTCCGCGTAGCAAGTGCCGCACAATGGACAGAATGTGCTGCTACTATACTCATATTCTACTGCAACACAATAAATTTTAACTATAAGAGGACACATTTGTTCTGTCCAATGAGCAAGATGTGGTGTAAACTCAAACTCTGTAGACCCTGCCTACCCCATCGGGTGTGGTGCATGTGGATTTGTATTTGTATTAATATTTACCTTTGATACATTTTTTGTTGGATTCGTTTTGTGAACTGTCCGAACGAATGTCAATGCTATAATCCTTAACCTCCTCTATCTCATTTACGAAGGTTTCGTTTTTAACATCTACAAAAACAAAAACATCTTTCATAGACATAGACATACAAACAGATTATATACAAAATATAACACACATTAAAAAAGAAAGAAAAATAAATAGAATACAATTAAAGGAAGGAACGGACAAATAGGATATGTTGTAATTGATTTTCATTGACTACAGTCTAATAATAAATATATAATATTACATCAATCTATAGTGTACATCGAGGAGAATTTAAAAAGTTTGGAAAATCTACAAGTGCATGCCACATAATGTTATTCTATTTATAGAAAAGTTATTCTGGGTGATGTTTCATATGAAAGAAATGAGGTGGGGTAAATCCCCCTTGCAGTTCTTCTAATACCATAAGTTGAATTATAAAAATTTCAAATACTTAGTGCATTTCCTGTACATATGTTAGTGATTACTAAAGAAGATTAAATAGGAAAAAAGATTAATCTCATGTCACAAGAATCGAGAGGCGCCATATGTTTTGTGTAAGACAAAGAACAAGTCCTTTGTTTGTACATGAATATGAAAAGTTAATTTAGACAAGTATTTTAAGAATATACTCTTACCTGAATTGGGTAAGTCCAGGTTATATTCCAAATCTATGTAGTCTTCATCATGGTCTTCTGGTGTGCAAGTTTCCAATTTAACAGCAATACTATCACTCTGAAACAATTGAAACAAACAACAACAAGTTTAGTAGTTTGGTTGGCATTGAACAATTTTATTCTGTCCCTTCACTACTGAATTGGAGGAAGGAGTAAAGGGTTTAAGTACAAACCTCTGTACACGATGTTCTCTCTGGATTAGTAAAGCCTTTTTCTTTCTTAAATATACCATGAAGGGCTACATCGGCTTCCTGAGATTTCCTTTTAAAGTCATAAGCATTTGCAGCTTTGTCCCTACAATCTTGACAGATTTTTGTAGGCAGACCATCAGTTTTGTCAATCTAAAAATAATAATGAAACGAATGTTGGACATGTACGAAAACACATTGAAGTACAATCAATGCTATAGAGAGAGACAGAGAAAGGCCTGGAATACTTATCTTGTATAGCAATAAGCAACAAAACAATTTTGATGATTCAAGCATATTGCGACGTTGCAGAAATGTTATTTATAACTTTACTTATATTACATTCAAACTTACACATTTTCATAAATACCAACCTTTACTCCTGTTATTGAAGATATTACATCGTCCAACGTCGTAGTTTCTAAAAATATATCGAAAATAGGAAATAATTCTATTTCCTTGGCCAAACAAGTTCGACATAATTCTTCTACTTTAATTTCAATCCTTTTTTTTGATGATGCCATTTAGTAGTTGAATATAAAAATCAATGGCTGTACAAATTAACAAATAATAGCAAAAACACTTTTATGAATTACTATCGTTGCTAGAACCGATTTAATTATATAAAGAATTTACAAGTATACTTTTCATTTATTTTGAAACCATGTAAAAATTGTTTATTACAGATCAGACTATTTGTCACAGATAGACACAACCATATAGCTTAAATAAGACACAATGACAGTGAGAAAAACAATATTAGCGATCAAGTTTTGTGCAGGAACTACCTACTACCAGATCAAGGAAGGCTACGGCTAATAAAAAAAATATACTTTCACTAATTAATCGCTGATTGTATACTTTCGTTTCAAGCGATTGTTTTTAATGATTCATGAAATTAAGTAATGAAAACAACTAAAGAATAAAATCTTCCTTCATATAGAAAATAGAATTAATAATAACACATTCGCTTGTACATCTACTTCCGAAGAGTAATCAAAACTGGATCTACTTATCTTCCAAAGTTACTACTTGGTAATACCAACTTTTTGAATTTTATGTCCAAGGCAATGTTCGAGTTGGTAACATTGCCTTAACGCTATTGGCTGTAGATGCTAATCGGGAAGCGGTATTACCAACACATATACAATAACAAAACAACTCAAGTGTTTGTGAAAAGACGCGGACTATTTAATTTGATTTAGGTCGTTCAAACTTATTTTTTGTGGAAGTGGTTAGACTATCGTTTTCTTTTTGGTCAAATCATTGATCCCACGTCTTATTTAGGTCCCTACTAACATATACTACTCCCTTGAATCTAATTAATAAATCTAAGCGTTTTTAGATATGGTTTTACGTAACGTACAGTTTTTGTAGTAAGAACCAATTCATTTAGGAAACCAGTAGTCTCTTACTTACGTTTGTAAGTATAGTAAAATACGATTTTGTCATCAATTTAAGTTCTAAATTTAAAAAATGCCGGTCTCTGTCAGCACTGGCAACTAACTTTATTGTTCAAACTTCTTGTCATGCATTTCTTTCGCACTTCGCTCGGTCGCTCATTCTGTTTCGGTTACGGTGACGATCGGGTGTAGCCTACGTAGCCTTATTCGGATGGAACTTGATAATGGACTTATTATTTTTGTTCTGAATAACATTACCGCTATACAAGTGATAGTGCGAAAACTTTATGCTCTTGTGTGATAACCGCCAACAAAAGATAGCAGAGAGCGGTGAGTGTTAGTTTTGAATATCTTAATAACTAGTACTTAATAAGTATTTTAGTAACTAACTTTTTAAAATATTTTATTAGATATATCGAATGTGTTTGCAGATAGTAGTTTGCTGTCGAAAGCGCAGATTGCGTTAATTGCAGGCATCACCTACAGTGAAAGCTTTGCGCCCGCGCTGGTTTATGCTTGGCCAATGCTTCCAATACTATACGGGCTATATAATATATCTAACATATTTAAGTATACGAGAATTTAATTTGCGTGAGTATTTATCCCATTCAAAATCAAATTGTAACCGTTATATAAAGTATAACGGTATTGCGTTTAAATTGTCCTAATTGTTTGTTTATGATGTTACCTCTAATGTAATTAATTTTTTTTTACACAGGTATAATTGCAGCTTTTCTTAACTCATATATATCTATCGGTTTTGGAATTAATTTCTTTTGGTTTTGCTTATGTAAATTTGTCGTGCTAATTTTATGATTAATTTTCAGTTGTAAAAAGTTTTTTTTCGTTTTATATACCGGATGTTGATATAGTCATGAATTTGATAATTCAAATTAGGATTACGTAAGCAATGTTGGTACACATTACCGCGCATGCGTAATTGGTGCTGAAGCGTTGCTTTATGCACGACTGCGCTTTGAATTCATGGACAACATACGGGCAAAAATTTCGTTTTTCACGTTTAAATTAGATACTATTTATTGTAAAACAACACATTGTAATAAAAAAAAATAACAGAGGGCAGTACTTTTTTATATCTTTATTATTATATTTTTATATCTTTATTATTATATTTTTATTTTATTTAAGTGCTTACAATACTCGTTGTATATATTTATTAATATTTAGACGTAGCATGAAAACATTGTTAATTAACCCAAGCGACATTTCCTGTTATTTTTGATTAAATGAATACGATCACGCATTGTCATGACTCAAAACTTATTTATACTCATGATGTACCCAAATTAAAAGGTTTTAAGTTTAACTTGTTTTGATTATTCGTAAACACGCTGTAATTGGATACCATTTGTGAAGGGACCCATTTGCCTTGGCCTTTACCGAGATTCCTGGATTGTTGTTGGTGCAATAAAAGGTTAAGGTGACGCAATTGAGACCAACTTGTACAATCTCGAGCACAGGACATAAAATGCATTTTGAAGAGTGTTCACGAGACTCGATGATCATTATTCTTCCCCATTTCACCAACGGACTTTAACAGACGCATAGTGGGTTTCCCCTACCTTTTATATTCCCTGCAGGCGTACGACGGAACCGGACGCTTTGTTTTCATTCTTTATTGTGCGTACAACAAAGGATTTAGTAATTATTTGACTGCACCAGTATTTTGTTCCGGTTACGATGTAGCTGTGAAGTGAATAGGCATGAGAGACTAAATCTCTATTTAACATAGGTGGAGTGATCTTACAGGCATGATAATTTGAAAAAGAACTTAAAATAGCACAAGTGCTATTTTGATGCGACCACCTGGACTTTGAGCTACTACTGGTTAGATGGACCTTCAAGAAACGAGCCTACTCCTGTCTCAAAGGTCGGCAACGCACCTGCAGCTCCTCTGGTGCTGTGGATGTTCTTGGGCGACGGTGGTCACTTAAGATCAGGTGAGCCGTATGCTCGTTTGCCACTTTTCATTTAAAAAAAAGATGGGAAAGGCAAAAGAAAAATTCTATTCTTGTTATTTATTCCAGCCCTCCTCGTCACCTAATCATATTACATAAACAAAGATGAATAGGATCAAATGAAGAGAGAGTAAAAGTCATCAATGTCGAATGACCATAGACACCTTTTTCGCTCCCTCTGAGGTTGGGTAGGTAGCAACAAAAATAATTATTTGTCCCCTCAGTTTAAGGCTATTATTTTCTAAGCCACCTGAAGTCCACCAATCCGCACTAGGGGCGCACAGTCTTTAAAAATTAGTTATGTGCCCAACAGTGGGACATGTATAGGCTGTTACTATTACTATGGTGCATAAACACGCAAATAACTAATTAACGATAGCTATTATTATTGGTTGTAATTTAGTGTTTTAATAAATCATTCTAATCTATTACCATAGAGAATCATAGTTGGTGGTAGTGTAATGGTTATGGGGTTAGATTCACGATCTGGAGGTCACGGATTCGAATCTCTGAAGACCTTGTCGTTTTATCCGTTTTCTAACTGTAAAAAAAATTCTTTAAACTTTTGTGCAAAAGTTGCGAACGTCGTCTGTCTAACCCTGCTTTGTTATAAAAAGAATATGGAGAGCTTTTTAATATAAAAAGTGTAAGTTTGGCGATGAACAAATAAATTTCTCATAAACGACAACTAGTGAAACGCTACGAAATTTATTATAAACGTTGTGGAATACGGGAGCGCTAGCGGTCCAGACGTTGGACGATAGAGGGCCCAATACCATATTTTATGATAACAGTGACAGGTAAATGAAATATTACATTATATTAAGAAATAAACAGAATGTTTTAATAATTAGTTTTTCCTTAGGTAATGTTGTATTAATTATTACAGACAATATGTCTAGTTCGTAGTTTTTATTTTATAACAATTGTGTTACGTTTGATTCACTGAGAAAATTAAATTGGTTCATTTTTTTGTTGTGTTCATTGGTTTGATTTAGCAATTCTACATGCCCTAGAAACTTAGTCGATTGTTTGTACACACACACACTAGTCGATTGTTGTTGCTTTTGATAATTTATTATTTCAAATTTGACACATAAATGACTAACAAATTTTCGTTTTTGCCGATAGATGTCAGAAATCAGAACGAGGTAAAGCCGACAAACTCCACGCTATTAGGAACTCGTTTAACCTACCCTGATCGAGTTAAAGATATCTTTTTCTTCTCTTGGCTTGCTTAAAACTGTCGAAGTCTTTCCTGAGCTTCAACAATTACCGTGTACTACTGCGCTAGGTAGGTAGCTCAGTGTCAGGGCGGTCGCCTCTAGTTGCATGGTATGCTAGCAACCCGAGTGCGATCCCCGGTGCCAGCACCCAATAGATTTCTTTTTGGCAATTTTATGTGCTACCACGCGTGAAGTGAAGGAAAACATCGTGAGTAAATCTGCAGAAATTTTTTCTAGGATATGTGAAGTCTGCCAACCCGCACTAGGGCTGCGTTGCGGATTATACCCTTATACACTATTTACAGAGAAGGTCTGTCCTCAATAGTGGGACATATATAAAGGCTGTAACTTTATAAATGGCCAATCAGCCTAAGGTTGTCAAAAATATACACAGTTACAATTAAAATTTTTCTAAGGAAGAAAATCAAAATCGGTGCATATGTGTGCACAAATATACGAATTAAGAACCTCCTCCGTTTCTGAAGTAGGTTAAAAATAGATCGTCACTCCTCTTAATGTCAACCAGAGGGCAAAAGTTCACATCGCTCGTTTTAAATTGATCCGTTGACTATCGTTGCACCGCACAAGTGGATTACTTGACATCCCGTTTATCACCGCAATGATTTGATGGAGCGCAATAGAATGATTGCGATACGATTGTCTCAAGACGGAAGCGCATGCAGTTTGACACGTTAACCTCTCCGAGTGTGGGAATGTTACGCGATAGAGCATATCAACCAAGGCATCGTCATTCATCATCACGTCATACATAGAACATCCACTGCTGAAAATAGGCCTCCAACGATTTCCAAAAAGACCGGTTGTAAGCTTGCATCCAGCTGTGTTCTGCGCCGTTTATGACGTTGTCAGACCATTTTTTCATTAAAGCGCAACCACAGACTTGTGTCCGTGCTCTTTTTTAATATTCTTGAATTGGTTACTTTGGTTTTTTTAATAAGGTTGCTACCTCTACATTTATTACATTTTTTTTATAATGCCCGATTTTTGAAGGTGGTGTTTGAGAATGCTTTGGTTCACGCGTCGAAGACGCCCCGTTGCATTGCTATAAGTTTCTCCGCGACCGCTGCGTCCCTGTTTCTGATCTGAAGAAACAGGATCAGACCATATTACGGACATTCTACTGCGGGCTTGCCGGTCCGTGGTCTCCAATCAAGAACTTTCGATCGAGAACGTTGCTACTTGTGGCATATGACAGCATATCAAACGCATATTAATAAAATCGCGTAATGTGAAGTATGTTGGCATTACACGATAAAAATTAATTGCTATTTCTAATTTGGTACAAAGTTATTTTAATAATAAAGTTAAATACCTTTTTAAATATTTTAACCGACTTGAAAAAAGACGGTTGTGTCAATGTTTGTTCATTGATTTCTGAAATGATTTTTTTAATTGAATGGTTTTACTTCCGATTTGGTCCCGTGTTCATTCCGTTGTTATATGCAATTAGGTTTGTTTTTTCGGATTCTTACGTATCAAAAAAGTTAAACGCTCAAGCTCGGTAAAAGCGATGGATATCGCTGTCTACTCTATTGTTTGTGTCGCAGTTTAAGATTAGCTTTACAGAGAGATACGAAAGAAATAATATAAAGGTTAGCTTACGCTTAGCTACACGAGCTGTTCAACGTGATGACTCTTCGGGTGAAAGCGAGATGGGCGCGTCGCTTTCACCGAGAAAGTAATTTCGCTTGAGAGGCAGGGGCCGCATGCTGTTCAAGATTATTATATGAAAGTAAGAGTGGCCGGCCCACTTTGCTGGTGAAGTTTTGGAAACAACTGTATACATAGAGCAATTGGGGGACTGAAGCAATGTTACAGTTTGATAAACAGCACATTGCTACCTTGGTAGCTCAGTGTCCGGGCGGTCGCCTCAAGTTGCACAGTAAGCAACCCGAGTTCAATCCTCGGTGCCGGCACTATTTATTGTGCTGATTTACCGCGCTCTCGGCGGTAAGGAAAACAGAGATTTTTTTCTAACACATGTCAAGTCTGCCAATTCGCACTCGGGCCGCGTGGCGGACTATGCCCTTGTATTCGCTAAACAGAGAAGGCCCGTGCCCAGCAGTGAGACATATATAAAGGCTGTAACTTTAACATTCCTACCCCGTAGGCCACGAGCTTCTTGGTTCCATATTTAACAAGTACATTTGAGGCTTTTA
This sequence comes from Meandrusa payeni, assembly GCA_029286785.1. Taxonomy (NCBI): domain Eukaryota; kingdom Metazoa; phylum Arthropoda; class Insecta; order Lepidoptera; family Papilionidae; genus Meandrusa; species Meandrusa payeni. The sequence continues at coordinate 1,122,299 of JAGSMX010000002.1, read as the reverse complement.
CGGTAATTGTGGCTTTATATATTTTGACTATAACAAAAAAAGAGTTAAATTTACAGCCTATATATGTATATATACATACTCGTATATCTCGAAATATCCAATTTTATATTTTACAATTTAGTGCTTTCAAAAATTTAAATTTTTAAATCAATCAATCAGCCCGAATCTTCCCACTGCTGGGTATAGGTATCCTATTTTTTCACGCCGTTCACTTCAGTCCTGTGCTGCCCGAAATCTTTGCGGCCCCGCTGCCCTGACCTGGTCCACCAACCTTCTTCTCTCCTAGCCAGGTGTCCCGCCCATTGTCATTTTAGTCTCATGATACGCATACCCACGTCTTCGACTTTGGTTCTCTGGCGAATTTCGACGTTGGATATGCGGTCCATCAGATTGATTCCTAGCATACATGGAATTTTATGCAGATTTTGCTAAATTTATTATTCTTTGAATAAAAATAAAAAATTCAATGCAGTATCATTATTTTTTTTGTGGTTTGTAAACTAGACAACGCATTTTACTTACTACCGTCGATATAATCGTCCCACTATCGGGTACAGGCTTTCTTTGATTGTAAGGGCATAGTCCGACGCGCGGACCTAGTGCGGATTTGCAGACATACATACATGTCTTGAAAATTTTCTAACACATGTAGGTTTCCTCACGATTATTGCCTTCACCGTAGTGGGGGTAGTATCCGCACTTAAAATTGCAATAACACAAATTCTTGGTGCTGGCATCGGGATCGAACGCGGATTGCAAGCGTATTATGCAACTTGAGGCAACCGCTCGGTCACTGGGCTACCACGGCTTTGCCGGCCTTTCTTTTCACTGATAATTATATTGTTATGTTTTAAATTTTAGCAAGTTATACTTAATTTTGTTTGAAATCAAGTCTAATGAATGATCATTCGTCTATTGACGTTTACAAGCTTAAGCTTATTTGGAATGTTTAACAAGAATGTTAGTAATATTAGTGAAGACAGTTATTAGTTTATTTTTAAAAAATACTGCTGTCCCTCTATATCCCATTGAGGTTGATTTGTCGTGAGATTTAGTATTTTTTTACAGTAAAAAAAAATAACCAACTTACTAGTCACCTGATCTCGAGTCATTATAACTTTGACATAAATCGAGACCACGGACGAATCCGTTAATATTTGTGATCCAGAGAAAAAGTTGCGGATAAAGTTAACGTTAACTGTCACGCCCGTAGTCCAGAGGATTCCACCGATATTAGGGGCTCGCCCTTTTTCACTTCATGTCTTTCAGGTAGCGTAGCGTGGGTCGTCTAAAAGGTTCAATGAACTTTGCAGGCGGGGGCTCCGGGGTAATGACCCCGTTACGCGGGTAGTGAAGACGGATTTTCAACCGATTTCAAACAGAGGAGATTTTCGTCTGTATTTTTTATATGTTTGTGACCGCATAACTTTCGACTGGGTGAACCGATTTTGATGATTCTTTTTTTATATGAAAACTGGTGCTGACAGTGGGATCCATAAGAAAACCATCTAAGTGTTAAATTTGCATCAAGTATGTGCGCGACAAATGGACGAATAACTCAATGTCATGCCAATCGTTTTCGATCATACAGTTTTTATTGGAAAGGATCCACTTCGTGATAGATTAATGAGTTTGGTTAGGGGCTGATTAATTATATTTCGTAATATTCCTACGATAATTTGGAAATACAAAGAGGGCGTAATAGCCTGTAATGTTTTATTTGATTTAAAGTCGGTTTTTTTTCTCGTAAATATATAAGTATTTTAACGGGAGCCGTAGTACATCAGTGTCCGGGCGGTAGCATCAAGGTGCCATAGAACGCTAGCTAAATTTGCTGTTGCAATATTACGTGCTGACACGCACTCGGCGGTGAAAGAAAACGCCGTGAGGAAACTTTACATGAATATTTTATAAGATTTTTCTAAGACACGTGAAGTCTGCCAATCCGCACTAGAGCCGCGTATACTTACATTTACATATTACGAGTCCATTTAATATAAATAAATATTACAATATTTAAAATTTTGTAGTTACAGCAAAATTCACACCTTTTCTATTTTTTTTGTTATTTCTGCCGTAACACAAGTCTATATTCTAGCGCGGCAGCTGAAGTTACGAGTAGTGGTGAGAGTAAACCTATCTTGCCTCGCAATTGGATTAATTCGATATGTTATTCTTACGTATGTAAATTTTTGTTTGTGTCTTTATATGTATAAATATAAAAAAAATTCTTTGGTAAGATTTTTTTGTAATTTTTTTTATGAACGACCATTGGTTTTACCATAAACCATTTTAAGATTATCTTTTAATTACACGGATGTATTAATGCTTATAACTTTAATTTCTGTTTTAACGTCGAGACTAATCCGTCAAGCGTTAGCCGCGATGAAGCTATCATCTAAGCCCTCCCGACCTCTCAGTCCCAGCTGAGACGGAGGGAGGGTTACGCCCGTGTGCGGGGGGTTAGCTATTCAAAAGTTGCCTTTTGAATCTGCGACGAGCGTGCTACGGGGGGAACCTCGCAGATGTTCGTGCGGATCGTTATCCGCTCGGTCGAATAAATTACAAGCTAGTGTCGTTACAAAATCATGGATTCATTACATTCAGGCTGCGGTAACATATCTTGTACGAACCACCATTAGCTCGTCACTGGCGTTCACCAAAACATTAGCACCGCTAAGTGCATATTATAGTAATAGTTAAATTAGTGCAATATTAACATTAGTAAGAGAGACTGGAGACCGAGATTTATACTGAAAGCAGGCGAATTAACATGAAGACAAAGTCCTTGACAAGTTAAGGGTACTAGAAAAAAGACAGACTTCACATGTCGTAGAAAAAAATTGTAAGACATGTAGGTTTCCTCACGATGTTTTCCTTCGCTACCCAGCGCGTGGTAGATCAGTACTTAAAATTGCAACAACAAATTCATTGGTACTGGCACCGGGGATCGAACTCGGGTTTCAAGCGTACTGTGCAACTTGAGACGCATGACCGGTCCCTGAGCTCCCACGGCTCGGCTTTATAACGTGTGTGATTGTAACGACCAGTAAACGTCGCAATCAATTTATTTGAGGTACAACACGCGAGACAACACCCAACCCGAAATCTATAAGTAGAGTTGCCGTAAAATAACTCTAGCGCTTAGCGAAACGTGCAACGGTTAACTGAGCATGTGTACAGTCGCGCACGCAATTATTGATTTCTACAAATTACGAATAAAGTGCTGTATTGTTTGTAATATTGGCATATTCATTATTTAAAATCATAAGTAAATTAATAAAATATGAATACAATATAATACAACTTAATAAAACGAAAACAAACATAACGGTCAACATTATATTGAGTAAGCGACTGTACACCAGGAGCGGGCGGGGTGTGGTATCGGTGCGCCGGGCAGAGTACCACAGGAGAGCCAATAAGCTCTCACGCATGTCCGCCCGCGCCCCCTTTATTCCCGTGTGATACATTAATTACGACTTCTGCGCAGAGGTCAACGATAGAGTTATTTGCCGCCAACTATACCTTAGTCAATAGGCCCCTAATCTGGTCAATACACCGCATTCTAGGCACCTGTTTACCGATTCCACTAACTTTCGGAATAAAAGTTGTGGCAACCGCTCTTCATACATTATTATCAGCGCAGGGCGCGGACCAGCGATTAATTGCAAATAAAATAATTCCAAAATAAAAATAGCCTAAGTCACTCCTTATTACTTCAGCTGCGGAAGAACCGTCAAAATCAGTGAAGCCATTCTGGAGATTAGCCGGAACAAACAGACAATAGACAGACAAAAATTGTCAAAAATATTATTTTTACAACTTTAAAAATAACATTTTTTGAATTTTATTTACATGTATGTACTATAGATTCCTAAAGTCCGATCCAGAATAAGCATACCGTCTCTTGATTCTATTCACAACACTATCAAGCCATTCAAGATATTCAAAATTCATATCCAGGCCACACTTTCCCCTTTCTTTAGACTATCATTCAGAATCACAACTTGCATACTCCGTAATGACTGCGTATCAACAATCATAGAATAAATTAATAGTTAATCAAATAAAACTCTAAAATATTTTATAACAGCCATGCGTCGCAAGCAAAGTACGACGTAGTTAACAAAATCAATAACTGGTGGAGCCGTATAGGGGTGCGTCCCCTCTGAGTCCATGTTTAAAGCATAGTGGGGTTGGGAGAATTTAAATGAGATGAGTAGGATGAGGTGTGGTGGTCATTCTAGGACAGAGGTTCACAACCTCGTGCCCGCGGGCACCGTACCGAACGATACATATATACTCACCACTATTCGACACTCAAAAATTCTAATTATTACTACGTTTTGTAAATACATTTCTCTGAGTGTATGCAATTTTAATATTATTTTATCATTTTAAGACATTTTTGTGTAATTATTTATTTACAAATATTAATATAAAAAAGGTCGATTAAACAAAGGTGGTGCCGCCACTCGACCGATATTTTAGAATGTGCTCTAGAGTACAAAAAGGTTGGGAGCCCCTGTTTCTAGAACATTCGATGTCCCAAATTCTTAGCGCTACCATTGACGACGGGAGACTGGTTATAGGGATGAGGGTGAGGTGTGGGCGGCTCTGCAGATAAACGATGGAGCGCAGTGGGGTTGGGAGAATTTAAATGAGACGAGTAGGATGAGGTGAGGTGGTCATTCTAAGACAGAGGTTCCCAACCTTGTGCCCGAACGATTCGTATGTGCTCGCTACTATTCAAAACAGACTGATTTTTTCTTATACTTTATTTAAAAATTTGAATAATTGCTACGTTTTGTAAATACATTTCTCTGAATGTATGCAATTTGAATATTATTTTTAGACATTTTTGTTTGTTATTTATTAAACAAATATTAATTTAAAAAGGTCGATTAAACATAGGTGGTGCCCGCCACTCGACCGACATTTTAGAATGTGCTCTAGATACAAAAAGGTTGGGAACCCCTGTTTCTAGAACATTCGATGTGCCAAATTCTTAGCGTTGCCATAGGCGACGGGAGACTGGTTATAGGGATGAGGGTGAGGTGTGGGCGGCTCTGCAGATAAACGATGGAGCGCAGTGGGGTTGGGAGAATTTAAATGAGACGAGTAGGATGAGGTGAGGTGGTCATTCTAAGACAGAGGTTCCCAACCTTGTGCCCGAACGATTCGTATGTGCTCGCTACTATTCAAAACAGACTGATTTTTTCTTATACTTTATTTAAAAATTTGAATAATTGCTACGTTTTGTAAATACATTTCTCTGAATGTATGCAATTTGAATATTATTTTTATTATTTTTAGACATTTTTGTTTGTTATTTATTAAACAAATATTAATTTAAAAAGGTCAATTAAACATAGGTGGTGCCCGCCACTCGACCGACATTTTAGAATGTGCTCTAGATACAAAAAGGTTGGGAACCCCTGTTTCTAGAACATTCGATGTGCCAAATTCTTAGCGTTGCCATAGGCGACGGGAGACTGGTTATAGGGATGCGGGTGAGGTGTGGGCGGCTCTGCAGATAAACGGTGGAGCGCAGTGGGGTTGGGAGAATTGAAATGAGACGAGTAGGATGAGGTGAGGTGGTCATTCTAGGACAGAAGTTCCCAACCTCGTGCCCGAAAGATTCGTATGTGCTAACGGATTAAATTATTTATTTATTTATTTTATTTAAATCAACAAAAATATAACACCGTTACAGATAATACCAATATGATGTTATAAAAACTTAGTTAAATATATATTATTAAAATTAAACTTTAATAAAAAATTGAATAATTACTAACTTTTGTAAATACATTTATCTGGGTGTATGCAATTTAAATATTATTTTTATTATTTTTAGACATTTTTGTGTAATTATTTATTAAAAAATATTAATATAAAAAAGGTCGACTAAACATAGGTGGTGCCCGCCACTCGACCGATATTTTAGAATGTGCTCTAGATACAAAAAGGTTGGGAACCCCTGTTTCTAGAACATTCGATGTGCCAAATTCTTAGCGTTGCCATAGGCGACGGGAGACTGGTTATAGGGATGAGGGTGAGGTGTGGGCGGCTCTGCAGATAAACGATGGAGCGCAGTGGGGTTGGGAGAATTGAAATGAGACGAGTAGGATGAGGTGAGGTGGTCATTCTAGGACAGAGGTTCCCAACCTTGTGCCCGAACGATTCGTATGTGCTCGCTACTATTCAAAACAGACTGATTTTTTTCTTACACTTTATTTAAAAATTTGAATAATTGCTACGTTTTGTAAATACATTTCTCTGAATGTATGCAATTTGAATATTATTTTTAGACATTTTTGTTTGTTATTTATTAAACAAATATTAATTTAAAAAGGTCGATAAAACGTAGGTGGTGCCCGCCACTCGACCGCCATATCTTAGAATGTGGTCTAGTACAAAAAGGTTGGGAGCCCCTGTTCTAGAACATTCGATGTGCCAAATTCTTAGCGTTGCCATTGGCGACGGGAGACTGGTCATTAGATTGACTCATCTTGACAGTACGAAAAACAAATGAAAATCACACATTGTCCTAATTTGAATTTGGGATTATGTTCTTTAAAATTTAAACTTTCAATGATACCAAAACCAGCCACATACTTACAGTATATCCAAACAGATTTTATTACAAGTTCATACATATTATAACACGAAAATACTTTTTACCCAACCTATACCTACTATAATACGAAAATGGTGCCTAAACTCTTTGAGATATATCAAAATAATGTATGATAGAATTGTGTATCTTATATAGGTCTACAGAAAAGTCCGCGATGGCATATGCCTCTCTCTTAAGGATGACTTACTAAATCCATATTAACACTTTAAAAATTGGGCAAGTAAAAAGCGGTAATTGGAAAGCTAATTACACAAATACGGTATTATTTCTTATAATTTTAAATATGGTAGTCGGCTTAAACATTTTATGAATATTATTTTCTCCCCATACACCATGCAAATTAAATGAATTCCTTAAGAGATATAGCAAAATCAAAATTTCGCAATGAAATTTTCGTGTCGCCCTGATTGTAATGGGCAGCGCGGGCGCCCCGTGAAACCGCGCCTCGAGTTGACGCATAAATCCTAAAAAAAAACTAAATAAACTGAATCACTTTTTTGTTTAATTCCAACCGGGCACAGCTATTATTATACAAAATTCACATTAAAAACAATTTTATCTTAAATATTTTTTAGATGGGTATAAACTAGTGCTTGACCACGATCCCACCTGGTGTTAAGTGGTGATATATTTGTAGCCTTCTGCTACCATCGTTGGAAACGTTTGGAATCATTGGAGGCCTATGTCCAGCAGTGGATCTTTTGCGGCTGAATCTTCTCTAAAAGTTTTTGTTGATATTAGTGTAGGTTATATATTATTGTGTGTATAACTACGACTTTTATGCAGAATTTAATAATTATCGGTTGGAGCGTAAGAGCGTTGCGGAAGTGTGCTAACGCGTCCTCGTAGTTCTGACTATGGGCATAGAGGTGAACGCCGTGGAGGTTTTAGTCGATGCGAGTCCGACATAATCCATCCTTCTCCATGCAAGGGTGGATATACGTAGGCATTTCCCCTCGTAAAAAAAAGGACGTAAGAGGGTAACAAAATCACTTAGTTTAATTTCTAATAGCAACCATGATGTACCATAATATCGCGCAATTCGTTGCTTATCGTCATAACTAATCAAATATTTGTCCAAATGATGTATTGTAAAAGACAAAGTTTATCTAATTTAAATACGAGATGCGATAAAAGTATTTATTTTGATATAAGCATCAATTTACTACCAAATGCGCGTTAGAAATAATTGATCTATATTTATTGTAATTTTGGTTCACTATTTCGGAGATAATGGCTTACACATAAAAGATAGTTATAAGCTGTCACGGACTTTTTGTAGAACTATTTTAGATAAATATATCCATGATACATTGTAATCCTTGTAACTTTTTTTGTAATGGCAGATTTTTCCTACTTATCGTTATATTTTGGATAATTCACATTAATCTTTATAAGAGCTAGATTTTGCTTTATTTTATTTAAATTATCTCCCTGAAAGTTTCATTGAAATCGGTAAAGCCGTTTCGGACCCTATATGGAACAAACCCACACACTTTCTCTTTTAAATATTTAGATATGTTAATCTGATGTGAAAAGTATATTATTTTAAAATTTCATCATAATCCATTCAGTAGTTTTTGCGTGAAAGAGTAACACTTCTCATACAAATGCACAAACATTCACGTTTATAATATTATTAGGATACAATGTATAACTTATTACTGTTTTTGTCCCATGAAATATTTAAATAAATAATGGAGTATAGTGGCGTTGGGAGGATTTAAATGGGACGAGTGGGATGGGGCGGCGGGGTCTTTCTAGAACATTCGACGTCGCAAATTCGCGGCGTTGCCATTGACGACGGGAGACTGGCCATAGGGATGAGGCCCATCCTCTTCGTTACCGCTATACGGCTCCATCAGTTATTGATTTCGGTAACTGAGTCGTACTTCGTTAGAGTCGCTATACTGATAAATGATAGACCATAGTGGGGTTGGGAGGATTTAAATGGGACGAGTAGGATGGTGCGAAGGGGTCTTTCTAGAACCTTCGACGTCGCAAATTAGCGGCGTTGCCATTGGCGACGGGAGAGGACACAGGGAAGAGGATGGGGATATGCAGAATAAACAGAAATTTGAAGTCTAGAGCATAGGAAATATAGTCGATAATTGTAAATCGGTGTCTTCTGGACAGGCCCAGACGGAGGTTCGTCGATGCACGGCGACAGTGGAGCCTGTACTCGCGAACCATGCTATTTCTGTCCGCCAACATGAGAACAAAGGATTTTGAATCCTTTGTTTGTAAAACGTCTTGTTACATATATGAGTTTAAATCTGATTATTTTACTAACATCAAATTGTGTGCAAAAGTTTCACGTGCTTAATTTCTGCCTCTTAGTGACAGATTTTTATACAAAAACAAGCGTACCCAGCCCGCTTCGCCGAGCTAGATTTTGCTTTATTTTATCTAAACAATAAACTTACAACATACATTCACTGCGCTATAACTTACCTGGAATACTTCAAAATCCTTAATTATTATCTTAAATATACTTTATTATACTTCAATATACTCCTTTGTACTTCAATATGGCTCATAATAACATAAATATACACAACGCATGTGTCAATACAATTTTGGATTTTAAAACAATAGAATATCATCATAGTAAATAATAGCTGTATTTGACTGTTCTAAAAGAGGAGTGCTCCGATCGTCACCAAATTTACAGGATTACTCGCCAGGTAAATCTGAAGATTCCCACAAAGTTTCATTGAAATCGGACCAGCCTACACACTTTCTCTTCTATATATTTATAGATTGTTAGGTCATCAAAGTATACTTTAAAATCAGTAGTCATTCTGAATGTTTCATGAAAACATCATTATCAGCTGTTATATTCGCAAATCGGAGTTAATATAGAAAAGTGTGTCACTACGTATTCACATGCAACCGCAATAACATACAATTTAATTATCAAAAAACTCATCTAATATGTTATAAACAAACCTAGTTAAAGACCTCAGTGTCATGACACACTGTAAAAGTTACAGCCTTTATATATGTCTTACTGCTGGGCGCAAGCCTTCTCTGTAAAGATTGGAATTGGCAGACTTCACATGTCCTCACGATGATTTCCTTTACCGCCGAGCGCGTGGTCATCAAATTGCAACCACATATTTATTGGTGCCGGCACCGGGGATCGAACTCTGGTTGATAGCGTACTACGCAACTTGAAGGGACCGCCCGGACACTGAGCTACCACGGCTCAGACAGTTTGTAAAATGACTTTTAACTACCACATAACATACTGGCTGACCACACAAACGTTATTTTGATGAAAATGATTTCTATTTTTTGTACCTACCTCTGCTGATTGGCAATTGGAAAGTACCCTAAGCATTATTACATCGGCTATCTGCCAGGAGAAGTCCCGTCAAATTGGTCCAGCCGTTTCAGAAATGAGCCAGAACAAAGGGTAACGTCGACCCCAATCAAGTTCTAAATAGAAGAATTCCACGAGTATAAAGAAGACGCAGTAAAATGCAAAAAATTGAATTAAACTTCACAGATAGTAACTATTAATAAAATAACCGCTTTTTACTACATGCATCTGTAATACATATTGTACATTTACCAAAATATATTTTTCTACAATGTTTGTCTGCCTGTCTGTTTGCTAATAACACAACATATGGCAAGCTTACTTAGCTTAGTTTAATACATAGTTAAACTATGGTATTGTGAAGACTATCTTTGGTACCATAGATAATCTCATAACTGGCGTTAAACCTCGTTTCGTAAGATAAATAAAGTACTTAGCATACAACGTTGATTAGTCCTCGTATTTTTGTTAGACTACGTTTTATAATAACGCGAAACATGTCTTCTGAGTTCGGCCACGCCAGGAGTGTACGATATATATCGATATTACATAAAATATCGATATATGAACGCGATATATCGCTTCAGTCCGATATTATCGAATCGTCTAATGTCGATATTTCTATCGATATATTTCATCCGATATACGAAATATCAAAAGAAATTAAATAAAAAAGCATTACATTCTTTCTTTTATTTGTGGTTGACAACTTGAATAAAACCCTTACTTGCGCTGCTATCACGAAAATTGTAGTGTAGTATATTACTACACTCCTACTCTTCACGATGGCAGAACTCGTTGTATAAATTTTATAATTTATGCATGTAGTCTATACTGCTACAAGAATCAAATCAAATAGCGCCGAGTACTCTAGTAGTACTTTTCTGATATTTAATATTAAGCTCTAATTAATTATAAACAAATTTCAATATATGAAAAATATCGATATATTTGTACAATTTATCGCGACGTATAGGCCACGTTATATTCAGTCTGCAATAAATCAATAGCAGTGTGCGAGCCAAAGCCCTCGACCAACGTATGTAAACGAGATGCAGCATCAATATTGCGACGCAATAAAGTACTTGAACAAACACGAAGATGACCTCACCTTCCCCATACCGCTGTGCGGCAACGCAGCAATTTGTATGTATCGGGAGGGGCGAGACACCCCTCAGATTTGCGTCAGTACCGTGCCACCTAACGTATAATAGTTCCAGTTAAATATATTCGTTTTGCTTGGAACATAAAAAAGCCGACATCGACAAAAGCTACCGACCGAATATTACACGGCTCTTTTGGGCATCCGAGAATCATTATGCCAATGCGATAAGAGTAATCGTCCGAGCCTTACGACCTAAGGGTTGCTTGTTGCTCTCAGTAGAGGTACAGACGATCTACGAGCTCTGTCACCATATATACACATAAATATGTAATATATATACGATTATCTAAGAGTTAACGTACACTGCTCTGTCTTACTCGTACAGTGTGATACAGACAAGCCTTCCAATGTGTCTTAGTTGTACGAAACGTAACACTCTGTTTCTGTCAATCTTCACTAACTTATATCTTCCATTCACTTTCTGTTCGCGTCACCCGATTACACTTTTCGTAAAGCATTCACCACCTCATTCCCCAAGTCTGGCTTTACATACTAAAGAAGTTTTTTGTTAAGTTTGTTGTTAAGAAAAAATATGTTTATTCTAGTCAAAAGACAATTCAAATTCTATCGCAAAATCTTAATGTGTTATTTTGTCTCGTTTGTAATGAAATGTATTCAAGACTGATTATTCTTTGGTGCAAGCAAACATCGACTTCAAGGTCGCCCTCATTTTATCCCAACCAGACAAAGAAACAGCTGCTGCGAGGCACATCTGTCTGGTTTATATTTAGGGTAAGGTATACCTAGGGGATTTATAGTGGTTGCTATAGTAGTGTGCGCGACTGTACAAATGCGTACATTATTCGATCTATATATACATATAAATGAAATTGGTCTGTTTTTAACATTAAAATAACCTTTTTACTACATTCACATGAATGTAAATACAGTACATATACCAAAATAACATTTTTTACGATTTTTGTCTGTCTGTTTGTGCCCGCTAATCTCTGTAACGGTTGGTCCGATTTTAACTGGATTTTCACTAGTAGATAGCTGATGTAACAAGGTGTAACTTGGGCTACTATTTTGTAATGTAAAGTAAATAAAATTGAATAACAGAACTAAATAACTTTTTTTCTCAAATTCCACGCAGATGAAGTCGATGGCATGGCATAGCTAGTATCTTCTAATTACGCATAAAGTGTTTTTGTTTGTACTTTTCATATCGGCATACTTAAAATCACAAAAAAATAATAAAATAAAAATGACTATAATACAACACATGTAAATAAAAACAAACTGTAACAATCAATAAAAAACCCAAACTTAAACGAAAAAAAACGTCAATTAACAAAAAAATGTCTATTAAAAAAAAGCGACTGAACCCCTGGAGCGAGCGGGGTGTGGGTACACGGGGCAGAGTACCACACTCGCCCGCGCCCTCTTCACTCCCCTGTGACACTTATTTTCGACTTCTGCGCATTAACGATCACCGCTAGAGTTACTTGCCGCCAACTATTTATTATCATAGCAGCCGTAGAATATCTACTGCTGGACTGCTGGTCTCCCCCACCGATTTCCTAAAGGAGCGGTTGTAAGCGGCCCGAATACAGCTTTGTCCTGAGGCATTTATGAGTATATATTTATAAAAAAATATTAACGTAACTGATGAACAATAAAAAACCCTTTAATTTTATGTTATTATCAAAGAAACCAACTGCACGCACGAATGTCGACCACATTTCAGTCAATTTACCGCACGCACGAATGTCGACCATATGTCTATTATCTGCTCTCACGATTGTTGAACATATGCTAGGCAATTTTCTGCTGTAATTCCCACTAAAATGCCTTTTAAGCAGAAAATTGCAATTATCATAAGCAGAAATTGCAAGAACGTTGCACATCGCATGTGGTTAATTAAATGGGAGCAAAGAAACTTGTTAGAATAAAATATAGAGCGGGCGGCCCGTGCACCCTACAGCGGACCGCACGGCCATCCCGCCGCCCTTATTTGGCACTTTATTAGTAATATTTTTTGTTGTACTCGACTTTCATTGAATCCATTAGATGTTTGGAGCGTTGCTGGAGTTTCTTCGGCCACTTCTTCTCTCAGCGACAACGCTTCCCGAAGTTACACTCAAAGTTAGTTTAGCTTTTGTCCCTTAGCTTCCTTCCTTCCGACTGAGCCGCGGTTCTGTCCTATGTCGCTAATTGCGTAACTGCTAACGCGTAACATAGTAACCGTCGCCTTTTTCCCGGAAGCGGCGGACGCCTATCGCACCGTTTGATGCGTAGCTGGACCCAGTCATGGTGCAGGTGCTTACAGGCCACGGCGGGTTCTCGCTCTAAAAGCTTCGCCACCTCTGACTAATTTATAGGTTTGCCAAATCAATCGCCATTGGCATACCATAGCCAATAATATAAAATAATTCTAAAACTAGCAAATACCGACCGCTATGAAGCCAATCAACGGTCATTATGCACGCAATTCATTTAGCAGATCGTGATGCTGAGATTTGAATGTCTGGGTGGTCTTTAGATAAAAGCGCCGTTCGTACAAAATGGTTACGCAATTAGAGTAATCTCCCGAGCCATGTCCGGATCACCAACGATTGTTACAATAATGCAAGACTAAAAACAATACACGAAGGCCTAAATGACATGGGTCATTTTTGGCCCGGCTAGATACAAGTTCAGCCTAAGCGACATAAGAACTATGTCACCTCTGAATCCAGTGAAGCAGTCAAGGCCAGCTTCTCTGGCCAATCTGTGTAGTTCGTATCTATGGAAAAAAACATTTCTTTTTTACATAAATCTTATTAATTTTTATGGTGGGATAATTAAACTCATTAATAAAAAGAAATGAGCATGTCTAAGCTACATTGATTGTTTTAAAGTAGTTGCCATAGGTAAAATATATTTATATTTTAAACAATTTACATTCAATCTTCTTAAAAAAGCATTATATTGCAAAAAACTAGCAAATTATATTAAAATATTTAATTCATGGATTTTAAAATTAATATAAAATATTATATCTAAACAAAAATCTATTTTTATATTTTAAATCCGTAGAATAAATCATTAGACGGATGAATAATTATTGATCTCAAGCAAAAAAAACTACGCTTGTCTAATGTTCACTGACGTTTTACGATCGCTCGTTCTCGCATTTGTATATTGTTTCGTCGCATTGTTATATTTTGTTGTGCAAAATGCAAGGACTTAGATGTTTGAATAAATCATATTTAAGCTGATGATCATGTTAAAGCGTCAGTGTATCGATAACAAAATCATATTTTATGACCTAAAATTCTTATCTCATTAATTATTTATTACTGTCCTTGAACTTTAGTGTGCCGTGCAATGTATGGAGAGTGGCCCATGTCCTTTAAATGCACGATCACTTAAAGGTTAACAACATTCACATTGTATTTTTTTAGTTTAATTTAAAAAAAGCACAGGAGTACCTCGACATACGGGTTTAATTAATTCCGTAATCTTGCCTATATCTTAAAGCAAATTTTCCCCATTGAAAAAAAAAAGCGAACCCAACTTATCAATCGCGTGACTCGCTTTGTATAAATGATAACAATGATATTGTATTTACTGACATGTACAGTGGTGTAGGTAATGATCTTCACCCGCTCGAGAAGAGAATAGAAGAGAATAAATACGAGGAGAAATTAATAATTTAATATATTGTGAGAGTTAAATTAAATATTTATAAATTTTAATAAAATAAAGCAAAATCTAACTCGGCGAAGTTGGCTGGGTACGCTAGTAAATCAATAAATGGCGCGGCAGGGTTTCGTGAATGCTGTGACGTACATACGTACGTAAACTGTAACGTGTGCGTCAGGTCTCTTCATGGGGGGGAGAGGATGGCGCATGGTATTGCGTCACGCGGACAGTGCGACGTAGGAACTACGAACATGAACGTTGGCTCTCTGTTAAATAAAAAATAAGACAATTATATTTACGAACAAAAATACAAACCGACTTCAATCCAATCAAACGGTAAACGGATGCTCTATTTCTAAATTATCAAAGTAATATTAAGAAACAGAATGAATCAGAACTTAACCAAACTAGTCTTGAAGCACACGCTACATCCTTTTCAATTTCCGATTTCGAAGATTCAAGTTTTAACATGAATCTTCGAACTTCAGAGAATCATCAGATTGACCTGGCGAGTAATTCTGTAAAGTTTGGTGACGGGAGCACTCCTCATTTTGAATTGTTAAACACAGCTTTTATTTATTACGATGATATTCTATTAAGCCGTTTAAGATTAGAACGATGAGTGTATGACAACTGTAAATAGTAGATAACTGTAAATAATAGTAAATCTTTGAATAAAGAAAGAATTTTGATACTTGAAACCGATTGAGCCATGGTTCTTTCCTCTCGGGCGCCCTCAGATCGGAATGCTTATGCGGTGACCCTTCGCCGAGGGACCATTGTGTCGAGTTACAATAGAGGATCAGGCTAAGCGACCTAAGAGCTATGCCACCTTTCAATCCGGTAAAGCAGCTAAAATTCAGCTTCTCTGACTATGTACTCGTATGTATTCTCTGAATTTTATTAAAAAAGAAATAAATTAATTTATAATCAACCGCTAACTCTTATCGTGTTATTTCAGTGTAAGTAAATTTAAATAATGTATGTATGTATGTATGTGTATATCTAATATCTTTTATGTCTAAAACGAGCAACGGCTCCACCGTTGACGTTAGACCAAGATTGTTTACATAAACTATTTATAAATGTGTATATTTTATAGATACATACAAACAGAAGAGATAAGGAGAGAAATAATTAAATAAAAAACAACATTGTCCTTTATTTAATATTTATTCATACAATTTTGAACATTAAATCTAACCCTGCTACAAGTTGAGGGCTACGAAAAATGTATAAGAAGACTCTTGAAAGTCGAACAAGTAAACACTTATTGTTTAAAAACAGTCATTAAGTTACATCCATTAAGCGTAAATTTGACTCCAATTTATATTGGTAAGTCAACTACTAATCTATGCGTTACACATTGTTCTTAACTAAGTTACATAAGAACTGTTTACAATATCCTCATATTTAACGAAGTGACATAATATTTTAAAAAAATCTAACATTCTTTACCATTAAAATTATATAAATAATATGTTTCATCGAGATCAAAACAGTAACTGTTCGAATATTAATTAATTTGTTCTATTTAACAATTTTTTTTTTGATTTTAAATTTTTGTTTTCAATTTTTTTTTAATTTTTTAAAATTTTTATTGACACTGATTTCCTTCGTTAAATATAATAGGAGGAAAAATGAATGTGTAGATTAATTTAAAAGAAGCTATCCCCGAACAGGTGGTGAAGCTCGCGCTGTGTGCGGATCAGAAAAGTAGGCGTATTGGGAGCCCGACGCACGTAGATCTTCCCTGCAGTGACCCAAGCGTCCCGCCATCCTTTGTAGATGCACATCTTGCTGGCCTTATTATACAGCTCCCTGTTGTCCTCGGTCAGGCGCTCCATGATGTACACGACCTGAGGCGGGCGCGGCCAGCCCACAGTGGTGCTGATCAGCACGTAGTTAGAGCGCACCGACGACATGATCTCATCGTACCGTCTGTACTCCCTCATAGTCACCAAGATGCTCCGCGGCGATATCATCTCCGAAGCATCCCAGAATTCCGATTCGTCGATCGGACCGCAACGTCTAACTAGCTGTATATCCTGCTCCGTTATCAGCACTCCCACCTGCCTGGCAATGCCGATGACGATATGATAAAGATTTTCATTTGCATTCTCCGCCACATTCAGCACGATAAAATCACACCGGTAACTCTCTTGTTCTTTTTCATTCTCAAGCTCCCTGAGCGTCAAGCCATTCGGCAGCAATCCCAAGACGTCATACTGGAGGGGCGCCGCGCTGGCCTGTGCCTCGGCAGCACCTTCTTGTACCTCGTAGAAGTACTGTTCCGGCACGTCCTCGGGGTAGTGGGCAGCCATGGTGTCGTGTATTATTTTATATTTGCTGAGTAGCTGATAAAGGCAGCAGTAGTGGCGACTGATTGCCAAGCGGTCTCGATCACACTGCCTGCGGATGGAAGCCTCGGGCGTCTTTTATACCCCTGTGGGGTAGGTTAGGGTTGTTACTTTACTTTATTTACGATGAAAATAAAGAAATATTTATTTGCATAATTATTTCTTTATATTGTTTTTATATTATTTACTGAGACAATTCATCGTACAGACAACCTGCTTAATATACATTACATATCATAAAAAATTAAAATAAAATTTGAATTTCACTTCGTCTTCGCACTTCAAGTGCCTCTTCAACTAGCGATGGTTGACAGTCAGCCCACCATATCTCTCTCTCATGCAAGGCGAAGCAGATGGGCGGCATTCATAATTTCGATCCACTCTCTGATTTAACGCAACCATGATTTCCTTCTATGACTAACCCTTTTTTAGCCAGTGACTTTGCCCATCAAGTTACGCTAAAGGAGATGAGTTCTCTCATGTAGTGCATGTGTATTTTTAATTACACTAGGAACTAAGGGTCATAGCATTTCGTATAACACAATCCTTGTGGAGGCATGGATCTATTTTATGTCTTCACTAACTCCATGATATCAGTGTTCACATTCTTTCAATCGTTTATACGATAAATGATTAAATTTTAATGGGATAATGATGATGATTTGATGATGAGAACAAGATTTATAAGAAAGAGAACAAATTTAACATGTTTTCCAGAGATTACGAACGAATTATGGAACCTCAAAGTATACGCTGAACAAAATTGACGCTCCATACTTATATTTACTAACTGCACGTTACTTCTTTAAAGTGTACCTTCAAGTCCTTTTATTAAATAGTAGTTATATATGCATTGCCCCTTGTGCCCATTGCCATAGGTCCTCTTAAAATATTTATAATTTATTAATAAACTAAATAAAATAATATAATTTAACGTAATGTCCCAACCCTATTCTCTCTATTTCAGGAGCCTGACGCCCACCGGCTTTCAGGGGTGTCACCCACCCTAAAGGTGGACCCGTAAAAGGGCAGGGTGTGCGACCCCTTTAAAGTTAAGGGGGTCCATATTCAATTAGGGTGGTTATAAAGCATTTATTTATTTATAATTCTTTAACATAATCTCTATGCAAAATAGTTACTGATGATCGGAACTGCGATTTGACTGATGTTATATAGAGACAGAACTCTGTGATATCGGGGAACAAGTTACTGTGACACCGACTCCGAAATAACTATGAATCAAAAAGTCTTTGATTTGTTCGGCCTAGGCTAGAAGCATGTTTACAAATCTAACATATACTCGTACATGCTTCTAGGCCTAAACTTGTTAGGAGCCCGCTTCCGAAAATGCGAATAAAATGTTTTAAAAGTATGATTTTTTTAATAGTTTTATTACCGTCCCGTTATCAAATTTGTCATTTAGTACTATCGTCTGTCTTCGTTGTCGGAAGCGGTCTCCTAACACCCTGTATAGTGTGTTTTATACTCAGTATGTACCCAGTATGGTGAACTGAACTTTAAGAAGAAGAATTTACCTAGTATGTACATGTGCATTTTTTGTGAAAATGAATGGAATTTTAATCCGATGAAACTGTATTACAGAATCCACGGCCTCGAGCTATTTGCTTGTTAAGATTCATCACGATTCTGATTTATTATGGTCATATTAATTATCATTCCATCGTTATCAAATACTACAAGTGTATATACGAGTGAAACAAAAACCGACCTTCTTTGTATTTCCGAATGGTCGTAGGAATATTATCAAAGAGAATTATCATATTACGAATCTCTGTATATTATAAAAGAGAAAGTGTGTGGGTATGGGCTCCGAAACGGCTCGACCAATTTCAATGAAACTTTCAAGGAATCTTCAGATTGACCTGGCGGGTAATCCTGTAAAGTTTGGTGACGATAGGAGCACTCCTCTTTTTAAACTGTCAAATATAGCTTTTATTTACTATAATACTACTACTACGAGTATGATATTGCAGTTCCAGTGTCATAGTATTCCGATAAAGATCCGAGTTTTCCCGAAGGAAAATAATTTCTCAATACATTTATACTGGGCAGATTTTAGGTTATATTATAGGACCCGCTAGATATCAGGAGCGTTTCTGGAGTTTCCGCACCTGAACGCACGCCGCATGTAGTGTGACCACTGGCGCCCTTCCCTGAGCACATTTGCCATCCATTTTGGTTAAAATGATCTGCTTCTTCAGACAGTGCTGAAGACCGTATAATGTGTCTAAAGAAGCTGAGGGCTCTTTGGCGGCATATTTCGGATAGCCGTGTGATGTTACTCGTTGGTTCTCGTGGCAGTCCACCGTATACGGAGCAGCTTTCACCAACACTCGATCGAAGGCGTCTCGAACCATATAAAAATACGGAAAAGACTAAAACTCTATACGCCGCTTTCTGATCAACATAATTCACATTACACAACTCAAAAATCTTACGATCTCAGATACATGCTATCAAGTTACGTTTAAATATCTAAAATTACGATTACAATAAAAAAAATGACTTTGACCTATTTTTAAGAAAAACAAGGTTAAAACCTTGACAGTGACCCCGTGACCTTACTCTAGTGAGGGTGAAGGTTACTAGAAGTTCATGGCGTACGGTTGGCACTCGTCCAAAATTACAAACAGATGGTTGAGCAAAGAGATTTGCGACATATTACGCAAGACCTTCCGAAGTTTTATTTTACCGTTTGATTGAAAGACATTCGGGTATGTGTTGTATTTTTTTTTGCAATTTTATTAGCTTTTCGTGATGGACTGACGGAACCGTGATTCCATTCGGTTCGGCACCGGTTCTCGGACGCCCAGGTATCGGAATGCTAACTCGAATACAGTATACACCAGGAGAATCCTTGTGTCGAGTTACTAGCAATAGAGGCTATGCCATCTCTCAATCCGGTGAAGCAGTAAAAGTCAGCTCCTCTGCTAAATGCTAATCTGTGTAGTTTGTCGCAAAAAAGTTTAAGGTATATTGGGTCAGTTTGTGGTGGTGTGCCCTGTTGTCGACAGATCCGGGGCTCTCCACTTATAAGGTATAGTAGGTAGGGGCCGCCCAGGCCGAGTCCCACACATCCCGCCAGGACCACCCAGGCACCGACGGACGGTCAGTGAAAGGAATCCATCACGTTAAAAAAAAGTTTGTGGTGGTGGCCTGTAGATCTGGGATGTTACCATGGCCAGGAATAGCAAGGCTGCCGGGCCGTGTTGTACGTTGTCTTACCATGGGTAGATTGGTATAGTATTTATGTGTATAGTCAATGCGCGAGCTTAATTTACAGCTCAGGAATGTGATTTTTGAAGACCATAATGAGTGTGTCGATAGATTTAAACAATTCTTTAGGTTTACCATTTTATATATATTTATTTATACCAATTTTTAAATCATTATTTCTGATAACGAAATCAAAAAGAAAACATACAAATTTAATGAACTTGTACTAGGGGATGGTTCACGTCAATAGTCGAATGGTGGATTCGAACCTAGGACCTTACGATTCGCAGACTGTGCCCTAAATCATTAGGCTATTGACGCCTTGATGCACCACCTGGTAGCAAAGCAATTATAACGGGCCTACGCACACACGCACACAACAGTACAATTTTCTGGAAAATTCCATGGCCCTCAACGCTGATAGATGCAACATTTCATTTGTATTTTTCCGAAGTCTGGATCTAAGGGGGACCTCATACCCCTTATATTTGAAATGTCGCATCACCTCTTCTTCTCCCCTGTAACATCGCAATAAGCCCACGCATACGCACACATATACACAATAGCGCTTCTACGCACACTAGCGCATCGACCTCGGAAATTTCCACAACCCTCATCGCTGATTGGTATAACGTTTCCTTTGTATCGAAATATGAGGGCAGAATTAAAGGGGGACGGGGTATCTCCCTTAACTTTGAAATGTCGCCCACGTATTCCGTCTGCACCCTACTACGCAACAAACCCACGCATACCCACGCATGGACGCAATAGCGCGTTGACGCACACCAGCGCATTGACCTCAAACAACAGCGATCAATAGCTTACCGCCAGAGGGGGACTGAGCGTTAGACCAATGACGTTACTCCACAACGACAATATTCTGGAAAATTCCATGGCTTTCAACGCTGATTGGTGCAACATTTCCTTTGACTCGAAATATGAGGTCAGGGGTATTTAGAGGGCATGGGGTGTCCTCCCGTATATTTGAACTATAGCGCCCATCTTCTCCACCTTCCCACCCTTTCCTTCCATCCTCCCACGCTTGGAGCGCGGTACAGTCCCGTGCAAAATTACGGAATGTACTCTTTACACGAAAAGGTACAATAATATGCCGTGTTTCATATTTAGATATTTTTTTGAATATGTAGTTACTAATGTACACATTAAATACTACTAAATTTTAAAGTAACAGGCAAATCAAATCTAACCCCATAATAAACTGAAAATTACGTAGTACCGCTGCTTTTGAGTCCGGTCACAATGAGTTTCTTGTAGAAACTGTTGTGGCTTTATTGACTTTATTCCAGCAGCTGCACCGTTGGTTAGGGCAACATAGACAGAAACCTCCTGACGATGCCATTGACCGCGCCTTCTATCCGAAGTCGTGAAGTGTCGTTCTCGCTATAAGACCGTTCGTAGAAATCGCGCATCGTCCGGTTCGTCGAGAACATGTCTCGGCCTCCGGACGATGCGGCGGACTTTAGTAGAGAGCGGCTTGTAACTGGCGGCACTTACAATGAGTTTGTTAGAATGTTCGGTGGCAGTCGCGAAAAACCGTCAAGACTTCTCGATGCTTAAAGAAGCAATAGCAGATAGCAGACTGGAACGATTACCATGGGACGGTTGCTTAGACAGTCGTAGGACATGAGTAACGGTGTTGGTAAGCGTCGTCTTTGTCGTTTGAAGCGTAAATAGCCAAATGGTTTAGGGCACGGTCTGCGAATCGTAATGTCGTGGTTCGAATTCACTGTTCGATTATTGACGTGAATCATCTCCTAGCACAAAGCTTAAGCTTAGTTGGAATGGTGAAAAAAAAATGGTAGCTTTCTTTAAAAAAATCACTTTCCTAATTTTTAGTGTATTTAGGCTATTTGCTCACAAAATAAAATAATGATAAAGAGAAGATAGTCGGTATCGCGAAGATGTTTTATTGCCTATCAATTAAGTCATTAGTATCAACTGGTATCAACCAAGCATGCGCAACAAATGGACGAATAATTCAACGGATTTCGATGGTTCATTTCTTATTGGAAAGGATGTCATTCGAGAGTAGTTTGATCAGAGTTTGGTTAGGTTCTCATTATTCTATTCTATTTCGTAGTTCCTACGATGATTCAGAAATACAAAAAGGGCATCCGCGTGTAACAGCGTTTATCGTTTTGTAGTCGGTTTTTGTTTTCACTCTTAAATATACTTGTTTACAATGTAGTGTGCAAAAGGGAAAAGTGTGAATCCGTTATCTCTTTTTTTAATGACGAACTACACAGATTGACCAGAAAGCCTGACCTTGACTACTTCACCGGATTGAGAGATGGCATAGCTCTTAGGCCGCTTAGCCTGAACCTCTATTAGTTAGTAACTCGACACAAGGGTCCCTATGGTGAGGGGTAACCTCGCCTTTGACGGTTACTATGTTACACCTGAGCATTTCGATTCTAGAAAAAGATTTTATGTTATCTCTGCCTACCACTCTGGGTCGGTGGCGTGATGATTTATCACTATTATAATGAAGAATCTAAATTCTCCAAAACTCCTTATCTTTCTAAAAAATAAACTTAACAGGCATAGCTTTATCGACTCATGACGCAAAAGATACAATTATATATACTAGTGACATCTATGATTTTTATGTTTGTTTATCTCGGGTACCTTAGAAAACTTTTTATAATATTGGTTAGTATGTAGTTCGTAATAATATCGCTAGATGACAGAAGCAGTCACTAGCGGGTGATACATTTTTATGTTAAAACAATTTGTTTTTGGATCGAAATGCTTGCTTTTCTATGTTTTTATTTCTGTTATATTTTAAAACATTACTTCTTGTATATGTGTAAATGTTGGGCGAGACTCCCAGAATCTTACCACATCTTATGTTCGGATAACAACTGATTATATTAACAGACAGGCCATTTTCAAGTAGAATAGAGATAAGTCAACTGAGACAATAACGCAAACATATCATATACCGCTATAAACGATACACGATGATTTTACGAACGGGATTTTGGTGATCCTGAAGAGTAATTTTATAAAAATGTGTTAATATAACAGCATAAATATAATTAAACTATTAATTTAACTATTCCGAGATGTCATTATAATATAATACCAATATTTCCTAATCTTATAATATAATCTAAATCATTGGAGTTGACTTTTAAATTTTATATTATTAAGCCATCTTTCTGAAGTTACCAGCTCCATCTTAACCACTAAGGTAAGTGGATTACAGTTACCAATAGATGACGTGAATTAAAATTTTTAGAATAAAGTTCTGTATATGATTACCATAGATTTTTGCTAGATGGCGGTAGTTTGTTCAGGAAGCGAATAATTTTTAATTGCGGTAGATCAATTTTAGGATATTTTATGCAATAATTGATATCTTTAACCGACTTCAAAAAAGGTGGAGGTTCTTTTTGTGTTTGTTACCTTATAACATTCGAGTGGGTGAACCGATTTTGATGATTCTTTTTTAATTTAAAAGCAGGTGCTTCCCGTGTGGTCCCATCCACTTCTGATTCAATGATATCCATGATCAAACCTTAAAAATCTTAAATTTGCATCAAATGCTCCACAAACGGACGAATAACTCAAAATCACGCCAACCGATTTCGATGATTTATTTTTGATCGGAAAGGATGCACCTCAAAAGTTCTGATGAGAATTTGGTTAGTTTCTGATTAATAATATTTCGTAATATTCCTACCATAATTCGGAAATACAAAGATTGTCATTACATCCGCGCGTACCTAAATGAGTTGATTGTTTGATTCGATTTGAAATCGGTTTTTGTTTTTGCTAGTAAATATAGTTGTGAGAATAAAGGGAGATGAAAATTCTTTTATGGCCGAGATTTAAATGTAATAAGAAGAATAGGAAGCAAATCCGATAAGCCTCTCCCTATTGCCACAACATACATAGAAATATACATAAAAATAGATAGATATACTGACACGTAAACGTGATCTCCGGGACACTTTCTATTTGTCCAACTAATTGTCTATACAATATTATTTATACAATATGTGTTCACTGAAATGTCTAAAAGATCATCGAAATAACGTAAGTAACATTACAAAACTTGCGACAGCGTGCATCACAACGTGTACCTACTGAAAAATTTCGTGAAACGAGTGTGACATCAACAATATTTGCGAAAGCGTGCGTCGCAACGTGTAGCTACTGAAAAAGTTCGTCAAACGAGAGTACCCCTACAAGATTTGCGAATGCGTGTGGCACAACGTGAAGCTATTGAAAACGAAAAACACCGTGAGTAACTACAAAACAGCGTGCGTCGCAACGTGTGGCTGCTGAAAAATTACGAACAACTAGAATGACGTCAACAATATTTGCGAAAGCGTGCGTCGCAACGTGTAGCTACTGAAAAAGTTCGTCAAACGAGAGTACCCCTACAAGATTTGCGAAAGCGCGTGGCACAACGTGAAGCTATTGAAAACAAAGTACAACGTGAGTAACTTTCCAAAACTTGCGACAGCGTGCGTCGCAACGTGTGGCTGCTGAAAAATTACGAATAACTAGAATGACGTCCACAATATTTGCGAAAGCGTGCGTCGCAACGTGGCTGCTGAAAAATTACGAATAACTAGAATGACGTCCACAATATTTGCGAAAGCGTGCGTCGCAACGTGTACCTACTAAAAAAGTTCGTCAAACGAGAGTACCCCTACAAGATTTGCGAAAGCGCGTGGCACAACGTGAAGCTATTGAAAACAAAGTACAACGTGAGTAACTTTCCAAAACTTGCGACAGCGTGCGTCGCAACGTGTGGCTGCTGAAAAATTACGAATAACTAGAATGACGTCCACAATATTTGCGAAAGCGCGTGGCACAACGTGCAGCTATTGAAAACAAAGTACAACGTGAGTAACTACAAAACTTGCGAAAGCGTGCGTCGCAACGTGTACCTACTAAAAAAGTTCGTCAAACGAGAGTACCCCTACAAGATTTGCGAAAGCGCGTAGCACAACGTGAAGCTATTGAAAACAAAGTAGAACGTGAGTAACTTTCCAAAACTTGCGACAGCGTGCGTCGTAACGTGTGGCTGCTGAAAAATTACGAATAACTAGAATGACGTCAACAATATTCGCGAAAGCGTGCGTCGCAACGTGGCTGCTGAAAAATTACGAATAACTAGAATGACGTCAACAATATTCGCGAAAGCGTGCGTCGCTACGTGTAGCTACTGAAAAAGTTCGTCAAACGAGAGTACGCCTACAAGATTTGCGAAAGGTGTACTGGTGCTACTGAAGGTCAGCGACTTTATCACTTTATCAAACTTGAGACAGCGTGCATCTACTTCTTCAAGATTTACAACAGTGTGGGACGTAACGTGTTACTATTGAAAATAATAGACAACGTAACTTTTCAAAACTAGCGACAGCGTTCTTCACAACGTGTGGCTGCTGAAAATAAAGAACTACTTAAAGGCAATTAGAGTCAGCACATCACCACCTTATATTAGTTTCATATAAGGGACTCTTATAATCTACGCAAAAAAAATACGATACTGAAAATAGAAAGATCGCAAGTTGGGAGAGATACATAGCTTTCTTACTCGTATGTTATACAGTAATAAGGGCAAGAGATAAAAGAGAGGGAAGTGCGAGCTCACATTTTCTTTCTCTTTCTTTTATAGCCAGTTACGTTTCGTTTATCTAAGACACAGTGCAGGTCTATTGTCTTTCATACTGCACATTTTCTTGAACAATTACATATATTAATATTATATTTTGTGTGTTTGTTATACATATAGATGTACAATATTCAGTCAGATGTCAGATGTGCAATCAGTGCAGTCAGTGGGTGGTAGGTGTCCATTTGACAGCCTTGGCAAAAATACATTTGTTATGACAATACTTTAAATTTTTGAAAAAAAAATCATTAGTCAGACTTTGACGCATCATGGTGTAAAAAAATATACCGTAACTATAGAATAATTTCAAAAGTTGGCGCTACTATTCATTACTCCAAAATGGTATAACAACTTTCAAGTTTTATCGTAACTTTTAGAAAAAAAAAGACGACGGAGTTTATGATAAATTTTTAATTTTCAACAAACGGTAATTTTCATGAGATTTTCCATGCAGGACGATAAGTCAGTAAAAGTTTGGTCTGATGTTAGACCAAGAAAACTGTGTGTCATTTGATTGGTTTTGATTTATCACTAGATAAATCAATTAATAATTTATCTCGTATAAAATTTAAACAGAACTTCATTGTCCGTGTTGACCGTTATTCCAGTCCTTTTAATATTTTATTGTATTTAATTATTTGGATGCAATTATAAACTATTTTTAATGATGTAAAAGAAATTTAACATTTCGCGCATGGCAAAGAGCCGTGTGTAGCTCAGTGTCCGGGCGGTTGGCTCAAGTTGCACAGTACGCTAGCAACCCGAGTTCGATCCCCGGTGCCGGCACCAAACAAATTTGTTGTTGCAATTTTATGTGCTGATTAACCACGCGCTCGACGGCGAAGGTAAACATTGTGAGGAAACCTAAATGTCCTAGAACATTTTTCTAAGGCACGTGAAGTCTGCCAATCCACACTAGGTGTGAGTTGCGGACTATGCCCTTACACTCTCTTTACAGAGAAGGCGCCCAGCAGTGGGACATATATAAAAAGCTGTAACTAATTAACGCGCGTACATAAGTACACGCACCCAATTTTTTGTTTTATTTCTATTGTAGACGAGTGGCTCCTCCAGGGAATATGATGATTTGAGATCGAATGGGGCGTATCGATCATGATTTTGTCGAGCGCTAGGAGAGGAGGGATGAAACATTATAGTACAAACGAGGTATAAAAAGGGGCGTTATTGGAATAACGTAAAATGAACAAAATGGCGCATGTGCAATGAGGGCGAACTTCGCACTTAGCACATGCGCACTGTCTGCCTCAAGTTGTCTGGCAGCTCAATCTCCTCCTACACTGTTCTCATATCGCGCTTCGTTATAACTGGCCTTTTGTTCACAGTGCAGTTTTGGACTTCTTTTGCTTCCTGGCCGTGGGATCAATCTTCGAAGCGGGCGGCCCACAAACAACGCTTGGTAAGTTTAAAATTTCACTCGTTAGCTTTTGTGTTGCATCTCATATGTACAGTCAATCGTTCAATGGTCAATCTACCGGTTTTTCTGTTATTTTTGAATAAATTTTAATTAATAATACTATTTATAAAAAATCCTCGATGATTTTTAAGTTTTGGAGTAGACAGGAATAAAAATGTGATAATAACAAATATTATCATTTTTCTATTAAATCCTCTAAAATCCTGGACATCTTATGACCTTTACATTTTATTTGATTTCCATAATGATTGATCGTGAATAAGAGATGGATGTACGGATATATTTCATTGATTTATAATACTTTAGGCCAAAATTATTTACCACTTGTATCGCGATTTAAAATAATAATCGATATGAAAAGAAAAAAAAACACAAAAGAAACAAAAAAATAAAATAACCAGGATACGTATTCGACGTTTAAAAAATAGTCTATTTATATTTAACTATCATAGACTTTTTTTTTAATTTCAATGTTGTGGTGAGTACCGTTTTTTGAATTAATAATAAAAATATATATAGAAATATATCATTATATATTTGAAAAACAAAACTTGGTTGGTTTTAGATTGCAGCAATATGAGAGGCTATAAAATATGAAGGAGACGTCAAACATGGGGTGGAGAAAGTGGAATGCAGGGTAATGAGAAAATAATTCACTCATTGCGTTCTTGTACAAGAGAAACGGGAATTTTTAGAATCGATCTATCTAATCAAATATTAATCGCGCTTATTTTGTATTTCCGAATGATCGGTTAATTACGAAATAGAATTAATGAGAACCTCACCAGACACCATCATAGTTTGATCTCTTGAAGTACATCCATTCCAGTAAAATAACAAATAATAATATTCGAAATCCGTTGGCGTGATATTGAGTTATTCGTCCATTTGTCGCTCACGTACTGCAGTGCGCAAATTCATAAATCATTGCACATTCAGTAAGTTACATCTATATGTTGATTTATTTGTTAATGATATAAGCTTTTTACGAGCAATGTGTTGATTTAAGAGGAGATTTTTTATTAGAACTACGTTATTACAAGCTCATAGGGAGAGGGAGACGGAGAGGGGAGTTGGGTTGTAATGGGGAGGAGGTGGGTTGTCGTGGAGGGAGGAATAAGGGTAGGTGTCGTGGGGGAGAGTTGCGGGGAGGACGTGGGGGCTATGAGCATATTTACACTGGGACACCCTCGAGAGCGCATGCGCGTTGTAAATGGCAATGTGGGCAGAAATGCACAGGCAGGGGAACCTCGCTGTCGGTCCCGCGCCCCCCTTGGAAAGAGTTCCCACGGGGAATGCCGCCTCGTTTGTATTCGACTCGTCGCAACGTAGGAATTGCTTTGGGAAGGGTGCTTCACACCCCTCTCCGAGTAGGGCCTGAAATCCGAGCACGACCGGGGTTGCGGTAGAACTGTTCGATGTTATCCGTGACCCCCGTTGTTGGTCGTACGATGGAATACCGTGTGAATATTTTTAGTCGGTTGGAGTTCGTCACTACTCCGTTGCCGGCCGGGGTGTGCGTCTCGTTAGCATTTTGTTACACAAGTAAATAAAAAAATACACATGCTATTTCGCTTTAAGTATTTCAAACAACGGACTTTTTTTCTGATTACTAGCTACGCCCCACGAAATGAAACACATTATTTTGCTATATCTCCTCAGGTATTAATTTAATTTGCATTATGTAAAGGAAAAAATATTGTCATAAAATTCTCAAGCCAACTAACCTATATTAAAAGTCATTTGAAGGGATAAGTGGACGGTAACTGGCTCCGTTAGAGCTGAGCAGAACTGACGACTGGGTGAACCGATTTTGTTGATTTTTATTTTTAATGTTTTTTTTAAAAGAAAGCTATATTTCTTTTTTTTCAGAAATATCACTTACATTCTTGATAACCATTCCAACTAAGCTTAAGCTTGTGCTAGGAGATGCTTCACGTCAACAGTCGGATAGTGGATTCGAAACTACGACCTTATACGTAGACCCTACCTTAAACCAATAGGCTATTGACGCTTCAAACAAGATAATATTTTATAAATAATTTAAAAGAAAATAAAGATTGGTCCAATTGTGTGACCGGCTTTCATGAGGAGACTATATAAATCTAAAATTTGCCTTGTGCGCGACAAGTGGACGAATTCAATAACACTCCAAATGATTTCTATAATTCATGTTTTATTGGAAAGGGTAGTCTGATGAGAGTTTGGTAAACTTCTGATTATATCTATTTCGAAATGTTTTAATTGTATGATGTTTTTTAATATTGAATAAATTATACTTATTAATTTTTGGACTTTCATTTTCTTACATTCGCTCATCTCAAGCCACCAAGTAATAAATTTAGTAAATAATTTTGGCTTAAGGTGTATACATATTGCTATTAAATATTATATTTAAGAAGAAGATAGAGATTCAACTACTTTATTTTAAAATCAATGTACGTGTGTAAACATGTGAAATAAATTTTAATAATCTTTTATAAAAATAAAAGTCCTTGAAGGACACATCTCGGGGGGCCAAGTACTAAAAACAAACCCAATTTAGGTGATTATATTTCCTCGTAGCAAATTTTTCTTTTAGAACTATCCTTTGAATTTGATTCGATTCCTATCGATACCTCTAAAACTATAGCCGCCATCGAAATCCCGTAAACTTGCATAGACTATCAATAAATTTGATTTATTACTGTTTTTTAGATGTTGTATTTACAGAACAGTTCACAGTTTATCGGATCTAAAATTAATTCGAATTTTAATATTAAAAACAATTTATTGAATCAAACATACTTACATATTACTCCTGAACACAATATCGTCTAATCTTTTTTTTTGCTATCGGGGGGAAATCTACTAAAAGACGCCCCGCCTTCTGGGGGGGAAGGCGGGGTTATGTTACGTTCTTACTCAATAAAACTCCCGATGGCCCATCCTCGGTGAATGGCGAGGGGCTCCGAGATCTCCAGTGCCCACCCCCTACACTATGCCTCAAAGCACGTCCCGCGCACGTCACGTGCCGGGGGGTTAATCCCTCCCTCGGCACCCTCGCAGTGCAAGCCAATGACTCCTTCTTCCCTGTTCTACTGTAGCGGATGACAAGGGCTCCCACCCTGTCGCCCGTGAAACCGAGGCCCCTTTTAGTCTCCTTCTACGACAGGCAGGGGATATCGTAGCCTTATTTTGTGTAGGACTAGACCTAGCCTTCTACGTTAGCCTCTTCCAGAAATATTATTTGTACAAATGAAAATGTGTGTATAAGTATTAACGGGTATATTGCAATAAGTTAAGCTGTTAATTGATAATTACCGTGACTGAGTGATCACTGTACTCGTACGTACGGACTTGGGATTATTATGATGCTCTTCATCCGCTTTTTACTGAAACTAAATTTTGGCTTTTATTTCTATAATTTTAGGATACTAGTATGAAACTACCTATTTATTGATTGAATCACAAGTATTAATATAAAAACTTACTTTTTTGAAGACTTTACCACAATAAGTCTTCAAAGGCAAATAAAAACTCAAACTTTTTATAAAACTGTATTGTTATGTTGACAACGATCGATATACAATATACTTGAATAATCTGTTTGTAAATATTTTTAAATTGAGGTTAGATTTCGATTTTTTTTATTGTCGTTAAGAAGTTATCAAAGGAATATAAGAATTTTATGTTTATAAGTTATTGTATATTAAAACTTGTAAAAAAAACAAAGATGTAATTAATAGTATTATATTTGTTTCAACATTAAAAATAATACGCACAAAACAATGTTTTACATAAGTACGACTAAAATTATTCTCACGGCATATCCTTGTGTCAACCACGTCTAGTTGCAATTATTTTTTTAAGTCAAACAACGCAGACTATCGCTATGTTGTATACTTACAGTGTTTCTTATGACTACCCGCATCTATTATACTAAATAACCCTACTGTACGAACGCCTTACAAGTTTATTTAAGAGTAAAAATCAAAAACGTCTTCAAGAGTTAGAAACTATATCATCTATATCAACAAAAAGAGTTCGCAATAAGGTGACACTCTATAAATCAGTAATACGTCCCGTTATGACGTACGCGAGCCCGGTCTTCGCGCATGCCTCCCCGTTATATCCATTGACTTCAGATAATTCAAAATCGTTTTCCAAGCCGAGGTTAACCCTCACCAGGGGGACCCTTGTGTCGAGTTACTATCTAATAGAGGTTCAGGCTAAGCGACCTAAGAGCTATGCCACCTCTCAATCCGGTGAAGCAGTAAAGGCCTTCTTTGTGCCAACTGTGTTAGTTCGTCCAAAAAAAAAGTCTTCAAATCGAATCAAACGTTAAACCTTATTATGCGAGGACAGCCTTTTTGTATTTCCGAATTATCGTATATACATTACGAAATCAAACTTAATTCGAACATAAGCAAACTTTCATCAAACTACTCTTAAAGTAGCGTGATATTAAGTTATTCGTCCATTTGTAGCGCACATACTTGATACTAATTTTAGAGTTATATGGTTTTCATATTCATTTCATTTTTAGAGTTATATGGTTCATAGATCCCATTGTCAGAATTTAAATAGGACCACACGGGAAGTACGAGCTTACAAAAAATAAATAAAAAAATAATTATAATTATTATATTAAAAACACCGACGAATTGAGAACCTCTTCCTTTTAAAGTCAATTGAAAATGATAATAAGTCGCAGATTTTGAAGGTTTACAAGTGAATGTAAAAATTTAATCAATAATAAAGTTCTTTAATCCGATATATCTGGGTCGTTGTAATCAGTTTTGAACCGACTTCAAAAAGGAGGAGGGTCTCAATCCGTCTGTGTGTTATAAAGTCTTGGAATGTAGGCCGCGCGTGGGTCAGAATAGCGTAGGGCGTTCTCAATCCAGGGCCTACGATCTTACGGGGTTACTTACAATGAAAATTCAGACTGTGCGATCTAACAGCGGCTCAACATGGAGGTGAAGCAGCTTAGAGCTAAAAACGATATATGGCCATAAAAGCATTTCCTCGTATTACCAGTAGCAAGTGACAGATTAACATTTGACATCCTTGTTGTGTCCCGCCCTCTGGACGAGATCGGCGGTGATACATCGAGTGACCGACTTTCTAGCTTACAACTTTATATATCGACGCTGGAAAACAAAAACGTAGTAACCGACAAAAATGAGATTGTTGACCAG
Source organism: Meandrusa payeni (assembly GCA_029286785.1). Taxonomy (NCBI): domain Eukaryota; kingdom Metazoa; phylum Arthropoda; class Insecta; order Lepidoptera; family Papilionidae; genus Meandrusa; species Meandrusa payeni. Next base: position 1,089,659 of record JAGSMX010000002.1, on the reverse strand, counting down.
ATTTCTGATTCCAACGACATAAAAAGTGAAAATGGCCAAATGTGTCACTTACTACGTTTTTTCTTTCCAGCGTCGACATATTATATTATATTCCCTAGAAAATCAGAATACTACATAATTGTGCCTTGCTACAATATTTGCATTGCGAGGTAATTACTATCGTGTAACATTAACACTATTGAAGCGCCTTTTGTTTAATTGGATGTGGACGGAAAGACGTTCGTTTACAATTAATTGTATCACTAATAATGTGTTATGAAGAAGAACAATGAAAGAATTAAACTCAATGAAGTGTGACGTCATTCTTACACGATATTGTTTTATCATGAAGCGTCGAGATTGAAGCGCCACGTCAACTGCTGTGCATTATGATGCGATAAACCAAAGTGAAGCTCTTAAGTCCGTTTGACCCTAACGAGTTAGAAAGATACAGATGGTCTACGAAACTTCGAAACGAAAGGTTCGAATCCATTCGACTATTGAATGTGAACCATCTCCTAGCACAAGATTAAGCTTAGTGTGAATGTTTAATGGTAGACACTCAGGTGAATAATATATAACGATATATTTAAAGGTACAAGATAACCATTCGATCAACTTATTACATATTGAGAATATCTTAAAATATTAAAACCTTCTTGAAACTAAATTGTTCGAACTTAAAAGAATCATTTGGCACCTTTAGTTTTCGGATGAAAGCGAGTAAATAGTTTTTACATGCCTCAAAGTATGTGTAATATGCCTATGTACTATGTCACTGATGCGACTAGTTAGTAAACTTTAAAATGAATATGCTCTTGCTAATTTCTTCTTTCCTTCTCCTATTCTTCTTTTACTCTCATCTCTTTATCCTTATCAAATTAATCTGTAGGCGTAGACTTTGTCAGTTTCATGATAATCCTGACAAAGGTTTACGGCTACGAAGCTTGCGCATCGTAATCCCACCTGTTGTGAAGTGGAAATGTATTTATGATACTAAATCATTATAATAGCCTTGCCTCTTTAAATTGTCGCGAGTAGATCTATATAGTAGATAGATATATAGAAATTACTACCCACTTTTAATTCATTTCACTGATCAGGTCCCATCTGTGACATGAGATGAGCTCTGTACGTCATTGAACAAATTTCAGTTGTGTGATATTATACTAAAGTAATTGATTAGTACTAGCTAGGATTCGAACTCTCGATGGAAGACGTATAAGATCGATGTATATTATTACGGGCGTCCAGTCACTACACAGTTGTACGTTATTAGTACATATACGAGAACATTTACAATTAGATGAAATTTAGTGTTTCACACAAGCGAACTATTCTTTTACATAGCCATTGATTTATCGCATTCTTTGTCCCATTGCCTCTATAAGCCAGTAGTATTACTGTGTCATTCACTCGTCGCGTGTCATCATTTTTTAATTAAATAATAAAAGTGTCAATTGTTCATGTGCGTTAAATGCAAACGTTTCCTTTGTTCCGCTCTCAACAATTTAAAACAGGGGTTGCCAACCTTGTCATCAAAAAGAGCCAAATATATACACTCCATAAATTTATCCAAAGAGACATTATTTTTAACCGAGCTCAAAAAAAAAGAGTTTATTTGTATCAACACAAGCGACAATTGGACGAATAACTCAATGACGTCAATCGATTTCGATATTTTTATTGGAAAACGTATATTTCAAGAGTAGTTCAACGACAGTTTAGTTAGGTTCTGATCGATTCTCTTTCGTAATATACCTACGATAATTGGGAAATCAAAGAGGGCGTCCACGAGTAACGTTTACGTTTACCTTGTCATCAAAAAGAGCCAAATATATACACTCCATAAATTTATCCAAAGAGACATTATTTTTAACCGAGCTCAAAAAAAAGAGTTTATTTGCATCAACACAAGCGACAATTGGACGAATAACTCAATGACGTCAATCGATTTCGATATTTTTATTGGAAAACACATATCTCATGGGTCGTTCAACGACAGTTTAGTTAGGTTTTGATCGATTCTCTTCGTAATATACCTACGATAATTCGGAAATCAAAGAGGGCGTCCACGAGTAACGTTTACGTTTACCTTGTCATCAAAAGAGCCAAATATATACACTCCATAAATTTATCCAAAGAGACATTATTTTTAACCGAGCTCAAAAAAAAAGAGTTTATTTGCATCAACACAAGCGACAATTGGACGAATAACTCAATGACGTCAATCGATTTCGATATTTTTATTGGAAAACGTATATTTCAAGAGTAGTTCAACGACAGTTTAGTTAGGTTCTGATCGATTCTCTTTCGTAATATACCTACGATAATTGGGAAATCAAAGAGGGCGTCCACGAGTAACGTTTACGTTTACCTTGTCATCAAAAAGAGCCAAATATATACACTCCATAAATTTATCCAAAGAGACATTATTTTGAACCGAGCTCAAAAAAAAGAGTTTATTTGCATCAACACAAGCGACAATTGGACGAATAACTCAATGACGTCAATCGATTTCGATATTTTTATTGGAAAACATATATCTCATGGGTCGTTCAACGACAGTTTAGTTAGGTTTTGATCGATTCTCTTTCGTAATATACCTACGATAATTCGGAAATCAAAGAGGGCGTCCACGAGTAACGTTTAATTTGATTTTAAGTCAGTTTTTTTTATTTTACTCGTAAATATACTATATTATGATTAAAAGTTCAAGCATTCTTTTGTCTTCCTTTGTACAGCAAAGGGCTGGAATAATTTTTCCGCGTCTGTCTTTCCCTCTGATTACAATGTGGGTATTTTCAAGAGTAGACCGATAAAGCATTTACTAAGGTAGTGCGCCTTACCGTCCAGGATTGCATTTCCACTTAACATCTGATGACATGTGGTCAACTACTTAGAAAGTACAACAATATATATTAATAATAATAAATGAGATAAAAATTGTGTCGGTTCTGAAACGAAATATTTTATGAGACACTTCTTCAGGACTGTATGTATTGTATGTAAGGACTGTATAGATCGGTTTCATAATATATTTTATAGATTATGAGAAAGACTTGAAAAACTGGTCAATTGCGGTTCACTGGCTTTGTACAGTACAAGTTTCCTCTTCACAATTTCATGAAAGATAATCTAAAGAATTGTTATTAACACGCCTTATTCTGACTTTGTGAGCTGCACTATTCAAAGCGCGTGGTAAATCAGCACATAAAATTGCAACAGCAAATTTATTGGTGCCGGCACCGGGGATCGAACTCGGGTTGGTAGCGTACTATGCAATGCGGCTCTGGTGTTTACTATTGCTTGTTTTTTTCTAAAAATATTAGTCTAAGATATCTGTATATATTCCCGTTATCTTCCCGACTTCAATTGAATACGATCCTGGCACACATAGATTCCTCCATATTCATACAACAATGCATATTTAATGAACGGTTACAAATAGTCAGTCAGTCTGCCATTTTTTTATTCACTTATATTTTATAATTATACTTTTGTTTAACTCGTTCGTTCGCTCCGGCTCCAAGTGTTGCAGCATCGCCTGGAATCCATATTACAAAGTATATGGCAATAGCTTCGAAAGCGTCTAAAAACTTTTGTGACATTTGGCAAATAATTTGGGGAAGGTTCTATCGTAACACAGACGTAGACTAAATTATTTTAGAATAGCCTCACTCTTAGATCGAAGACAGATGTTTGGCCTGAAATTCCTTAAAAAACTTCCATGTGGTTCTAATGACACTCCTGAGCTACTTCGCGCCTTAATTTTCACTATACCGTCGCGGTTACCTAGAACATCGCGTTACCAATTGTTGAGAAGTAGAAGTAGTAAATAGACTAATTACAGAATGTAACGAAGTCTAATGATATCGATCTCTTTTCTCAAAGAATTTGTATTTTTAATAAGTCCTTTACCAGTAACTATTAACTTCTTGTATATTTTCGTTTAGCACTGAGTTAGGTCGCGGGTGACGGTGGCGGGCTTTTGAAAAGAATCAAGAGATGTTCTTTGCTTGCAGAGCACTTGTAGACTGATTTTCTAATATAGTGGTGTCTTATAATGGCTTATGGTGGGGTTGTTATTAAATTTGTAAATTTATTACACTAGAGATGCTGGACAAAGGGGCCTTATATGACCCAACTTGAGCTTGATGGTTATTTTCACAGTATAGTCTGCCATCCTCTACAGTATCCTCTACTATCAGGATCAATATGTTGGCGCAGTCGCAATATGGCTGCGGGGTGCTAGCCCTTAGGCCTTGTCTATAGGAAGGGCCTAGCGCGGTCGCGAAAGCGGACACGGAATATATAAATATGAATCCACCGCTTGGTACCATGTAACAATTGTATGGCACATACTCGTAAGGAGACGCGCGTATAGCTACGTGGATTACTTTATTGGAGTATTATTTATTATTTATTTTCTTTATTGGAGTAAATCTTCCTCACACCCGCTGCAGTAAGCTGGCTAGGGGCTATGCTGTAAGTAAGCTGGTGGATGCGTGACGGGAGCGGTAAAAAAAGTGTGAAGGGAAGAAGAACGGTAGTTGAGAGGGAGGTATTAGTGAAAGTGAGTTACGTTTCGTATGTTACTGCAGAGGCAAGGGATAGTGCGAGGACACATTTTCTATTTTGAACAATCGTGTATATATTCTATTTTGTATATATATTATACATATATAAATATAGACGGAGCTTCTGACAGGCCGTCACTACTGTCAGGATATGCGAGAAGAATAAGAGTCCAGTTTTGTAATATCTTTATTTTATAATCTCTTAACTATTAATACAACTTATGTGCTACTGGCTAAAATATTTACACCAATTGTAATACACTCGTGAGCAAAAATAAATGGTTGGAATAAAGGGTCCGTTAAGAAAGTTTGAATATCTCGGAAGATAAAGACACTAGCTAACTGAAATAAATGATAGACAATTAAATGTCCTTGAAATAAAATAAAAATATTTTTATTAATTTAATTATATTTCATTAAAAACATAAACTTAAACGAAAAAGGATAACTTACAAAATAAACTTTCTTAACCGACCCTTTATTTTTGCTCACAGCTATTTATAAGCATATCGTATAAGACTACGTATATTTATATATATATATAAGTATAGTATATAGATCGACCAATACGGACGAGACAGTAACAAATAACAATGAGAGTGAGTGAGACTTTTCTCTCTTTCACACATTTTTATGCGTTCCGCATAGAGATAACGATGCACTGATTATGATATCCGACGACAGTGCTCCTCGAGCGCCCTTTTTTACTACCCGACCCGATCTTGTTACGTAGGGATGTGGTTAGACGCTCACTGCATTGTAGTTGTGTTTCTAGTTGCAGGTACCTCTCCCTTGTCTGTTTCACTCTCAATTATATATACGGGATTCAACCAGTCCAGCGATATTACTAAATTCGCGTTTTTGTATTGTAAAATTTTGTATAGTCCGTCTGTACGGTGTGCGTGGCGACCGCAGATGCAGATGAAGACATATGAGCACTTTGAATGATCTTTGTGGACGATTGGTCATTATGACGTATGTTGCGGACGTGTAGTGGGCGTTAATGACATATAATAAAATAAAAAAACTCTTCGCTTTATTCGTAATTAATTCGTACTTACTCTATCCCAAATTTGTCACCTCTAAATGTGATTTTAAGTTGCCCTGAAACATACATATAACAAATCTTCATTCACCATTTGTTTTAATGTTTTCTCTGCTTCTATTCTAATTATTCTCTGAAAGAATAGCACGTTGCGTTACTCACCCGCTTCCGCGCCCGCTGTAGACGCTCGAACACTCTGCACAAGGGCTTAGGCGTTGCCCATGGTTTCTCCCACTCCACTTCAGGCCGTGTACACCGACAAATACTTACTTACAAATACGAGTGATACTCTATAGATATCCTATAGAACCTTGTTTCGAGAATCTGGTAGAGCTAAGCGACCTTAGAGCTCTACCACCTCTCAACCGGTGAAGCAGTAAAATTCAGTATGCTGAAGAGCATACTTTGGCTAATCTGTGTAGATCATCACAAAAAAAGATGTTAGTAATGACTTCAATAATACGTTTACCGTTTAGAAGAATGTTTAAAACTTGATTGATGCTTGTTGATACTTCAATTATGTGTCTAGTGGTGATTCGGTGGTCGTTTACTCTTGTATTGATGTTAGCTTCAATTTCAATAATGTGTCTAGTGGTGGTTAGGTGGTCGTTTACTCTTGTATTGATGTTAGATTCAATTTCAATAATGTGTCTAGTGGTGGTTAGGGGTCGTTTACCTTGCATTGATGTTAGCTTCAATTTCAATAATGTGTCTAGTGGTGGTTAGGTGGTCGTTTACTCTTGTATTGATGTTAGCTTCAATTTCAATAATGTGTCTAGTGGTGGTTAGGTGGTCGTTTACTCTTGTATTGATGTTAGCTTCAATTTCAATTAGTTTCAATTTCAATAATGTGTCTAGTGGTGGTTAGGTGGTCGTTTACTCTTGTATTGATGTTAGCTTCAATTTCAATAATGTGTCTAGTGGTGGTTAGGTGGTCGTTTACTCTTGTATTGATGTTAGCTTCAATTTCAATAATGTGTCTAGTGGTGGTTAGGTGGTCGTTTACTCTTGTATTGATGTTAGCTTCAATTTCAATAATGTGTCTAGTGGTGGTTAGGTGGCCGTTTACTCTTGTATTGATGTTAGCTTCAATTTCAATAATGTGTCTAGTGGTGGTTAGGTGGTCGTTTACTCTTGTATTGATGTTAGCTTCAATTTCAATAGTAATGTCTAGTGGTGGTTAGGTGGTCGTTTACTCTGTATTGATGTTAGCTTCAATTTCAATAGTAATGTCTAGTGGTGGTTAGGGTCGTTTACTCTTGTAGTGATGTTAGTTTCAATTTCAATGTGTCTAGTGGTTAGGTGGTCGTTTACTCTTGTATTGATGTTAGCTTCAATTTCAATAGTAGTGTCTAGTGGTGGTTAGGTGGTCGTTTACTCTTGTATTGATGTTAGCTTCAATTTCAATAATGTATCTAGTGGTGGTTAGGTGGTCGTTTACTCTTGTATTGATGTTAGCTTCAATTTCAATAGTAGTGTCTAGTGGTTGTTAGGTGGTCGTTTACTCTTGTATTGATGTTAGCCTAATTTCAATAATGTGTCTAGTGGTGGTTAGGTGGTCGTTTACTCTTGTATTGATGTTAGCTTCAATTTCAATAATGTGTCTAGTGGTGGTTAGGTGGCCGTTTACTCTTGTATTGATGTTAGCTTCAAATTCAATAATGTGTCTAGTGGTGGTTAGGTGGTCGTTTACTCTTGTATTGATGTTAGCTTCAATTTCAATAATGTGTCTAGTGGTGGTTAGGTGGTCGTTTACTCTTGTATTGATGTTAGCTTCAATTTCAATAATGTCTAGTGGTGGTTAGGTGGTCGTTTACTCTTGTATTGATGTTAGCTTCAATTTCAATAGTAATGTCTAGTGGTGGTTGGGTGGTCGTTTACTCTTGTATTGATGTTAGCTTCAATTTCAATAATGTGTCTAGTGGTGGTTAGGTGGCCGTTTACTCTTGTATTGATGTTAGCTTCAATTTCAATAATGTATCTAGTGGTGGTTAGGTGGTCGTTTACTCTTGTATTGATGTTAGCTTCAATTTCAATAATGTATCTAGTGGTGGTTAGGTGGTCGTTTACTCTTGTATTGATGTTAGCTTCAATTTCAATAATGTGTGTCTAGTGGTGGTTAGGTGGTCGTTTATCTTGTATTGATGTTACTTCAATTTCAATAATGTGTCTAGTGGTGGTTAGGTGGCCGTTTACTCTTGTATTGATGTTAGCTTCAATTTCAATAATGTTTCTAGTGGTGGTTAGTGGTCGTTTACCTTGCATTGATGTTAGCTTCCACTTCAATAATGTGTGTCTAGTGGTGGTTAGGTGGTCGTTTACCTTGCATTGATGTTAGCTTCCACTCTCAATAATGTGTCTTGTGGTGGTTAGGGTCGTTTACCTTGCATTGATGTTAGCTTCAATTTCCAATAATGTGTCTAGTGGTGGTTAGTGGTCGTTTACCTTGCATTGATGTTAGCTTCAATTTCAATAATGTGTCTAGTGGTGGTTAGGTGGTCGTTTACCTTGCATTGATGTTAGCTTCCACTCAATAATGTGTCTAGTGGTGGTTAGGTGGTCAGTTTACCTTGCATTGATGTTAGCTTCAATTTCAATAATGTGTCTAGTGGTGGTTAGGTGGTCGTTTACTCTTGTATTGATGTTAGCTTCAATTTCAATAATGTGTCTAGTGGTGGTTAGGTGGTCGTTTACCTTGCATTGGATGTTAGCTTCAATTTCAATAATGTGTCTAGTGGTGGTTAGGTGGTCGTTTACCTTGCATTGATGTTAGTTTCAATTTCACAATGTGTCTAGTGGTTGTTAGGTGGTCGTTTACCTTGTATTGATGTTAGCTTCCACTCAATAATGTGTCTAGTGGTGGTTAGGGTCGTTTACTCTTGTATTGATGTTATTTCAATTTCAATGTGTCTAGTGGTGGTTAGGTGGTCGTTACTCTTGTATTGATGTTACTTCAATTTCAATAATGTGTCTAGTGGTGGTTAGTGGTCGTTTACTCTTGTATTGATGTTAGTTTCAATTTCAATAATGTGTCTAGTGGTGGTTAGGTGGTCGTTTACTCTTGTATTGATGTTAGCTTCAATTTCAATAATGTGTCTAGCGACGGTTAGGTGGCCGTTTACTCTTGTATTGATGTTAGCTTCAATTTCAATAATGTGTTTACCAGCAGTAGAAGGCTGTTTTCTACTGCATTGATGCTAGTTGAGTCTTGAATGATGTATGGAGGTTGGATGTTAATTTAAAGATTCGTAGATGTTTCTTAACATTTCGATAATGCGTTTACAAGCAGTAAGAATGCTGTTTTCTACTGCATTGATGCTAGTTGACTCTTGAATGATGTATGGAGGTTGGATGGTAGTTTAAAGATGCATAGATGTTTCTTAACATATCGATAATGCGTTTACAAGCAGTAAGAATGCTGTTTTCTACTGCATTGATGCTAGTTGACTCTTGAATGATGTATGGAGGTTGGATGGTAGTTTATTGAAGCATACATATTCGTTACGATTTCGATAATGCGTTTATCAGCAGTTAGAAGTCTGTTTACTACTGCATTAACGCTAGTTGAGTCTTGAATAATGTATGGAGGTTGGATGGTAGTTTATTGATGCATATAAATGAGTTTCAATTTCGATAATCCGTTTACCAGTAGTTAGAAGACTGTTTTCTACTGCATTGATGTTAGTTGATTCTTGAATGATGTATGGAGGGTGGGTGGTAGTTTAAAGATGCATAGATGTTACCTATGATCTCGATAATGCGTTTACCAGCAGTAAGAAGGTTGTTTAATACTGCATTGATGCTAAGTGCGATTTCAATAGTGCGTCTGGCTTTTATTACATATTTGTTTTCTCCTTCATCCATGCTTATCGATTCATCAACAATGCGTCTAGCACTGTTTAGATGGCTGTTTACTACTGCATTGACGCTTGTCACCATATCAATAATTCTTCTAGCGGTGATAAGATTGTAGTTTACTAATGCAGTGATGCTTGCTGATACTTGTATAATGCGTGTTGCGGTGTTTATATAACTGTTTACTAGGTCATTGATGTTAGACATAGTGTAAGTTGATATTAAGATATAATTGGTGTAGTTGTCTACTGCGACGTTTGTGTGCTCCTAGCGTGTTCTGACTTCACTGAACTGTTGTAGATTAATGCTATGTTTCTTCAAATTAATTATAATATAATTATAAATTTTAAGCTACACTTTTTCCTAACGACGCAATTATTTACTGGAACTTGCGAAACCCTTGTAATTTCCGCCTTACCACAACACTAAACTGATTAACACTGTATTGTGGATTGCTAGAGTGGAATTTTTTGATAAATTCTGATCTTTCACAATCAAATGTAGCGCTCGCTCCCACTCAGTTTTCTCCTTTACCGTTACTGATTGTCACTGTCTCACGCCGAGGGATGTGGGCTACTTCCTGCTCAAAAGCTGGCAACGCACCTGCAGCTCCACTGGTGATCAGATGACGCGCACGCTCGTTTTGTCCCTTTCCCTATAAACAGAATATTTATAGTTGACGACTAGTTGTATTAGAAAATAATTAATTCATAAACCATAAAAATACAGGTTCTAGATAAGTGATCAATAATGTATTTATTCCTTAAGCATGCTATGAAACACGCTACATATAATGGTATAATCATTTAGTGTATGATTTTCGGGTGTTCTGCGACACATCAAGTTCCAAACGTTCCGGACTATCATAACATCTGAGGGCTGGCCCTCATCTAGCCCACACCTCAACCCTTTAAATTTCAAATTATGGTCAGTTTTAGAGGACATGGATTGCTCTGAACGCCACATCGACATTGAGTCTCTTAAAAAATCTTTGGAACAGCAGTACGTATAACCTCGAAAATTGTAACCAAAGAAATTAAAGATTGTATAACAACTGCTTAACAGTTGAAATTTTCTTGTCTCAACAATTTATTAACACGTTGCTGCCAATCAATCGCCACTTTAAACCAACTTCAAAAAAATGAGGTTTTCAATTTGCGACAATCGACGACAATTGGCGTAATATTGCGACAGAAGCTCATGTCGCATCCCCGGCATCTCAGCCAGGTCACCGGATCAATACGCTGGCGCAGTCGCAATGGGCGACACCCCCTCATCCTGCACCCCGCGCCGTTGCTCACGACCACCCCGCGCTCACCCCACACTTCTTACAAATACTTTAATATTAATACTACATTTTATTTTCAACCGACTTCAAAAACGTAGGAGGTTCTCAATTCGCCTTTATGCTTTTTAAGTATATTTGGACTGAGTGAAGCGATTTTGACGATTCTTTTTTATTTGAAAGCTAGTGTATCCCGTCTTTTCTGACAATAGCATCTATCGAGAAAACCACAAACATCTGGTCGAATAACTCAGTATAAATCCAACCGATTTCGATGATTCATTTGTTATTGGAAAGCATACTTCTACATGTACTTCAAAAGTAGTTTATTGAAAGTTTGTTTGGGTTCGAAAATTCGATTTGAAGTCGGTTTTTTTTGTTTGCTCGTAAATATACATAATAACTAATTATTACTAACAATATTTTTTAAATTAATTTTCTTACAATCTGTAACAAAGCAAGAGACAAAAATGTGTGTTAGAAGCGTGCTAAAGGATCATGTTAATAAACCAGAGTTATGGCTTCAACCAATTCTTTTGTGCCCCCAGCTTCACAAATGTGACCCTTACCATACTCAATTTAAAATACTCGTATATAGTTCATATCGCCGGTCGATCACACCACTTACACGAATCATGTATTGTTAACCGACTACAAAAAGGAGGTGTTCTCATAGCAACAGTTATGTTAGAATCGATTTTGAAATTGTCTTATCATTTGCTTGTTTGGTTTCCATTAGGACCCACATTAATTTTGTAGATATAACAGTGAACTGTTAAAAAAAAAATCCTGTATAATTTAATAAGTTTGATATGGAAGAGCGAGATCTTCTGACACAAGCATATTTCTTGCTTACTAGAAGGTCTCAGCCAAAAATTTGTAAATAGATCGCATGTATCGAAATAAACATTTTTATTTTTTTTATTTTATAGGCACGAGAACTTCGTTTTTTAATTTCCGAAATAAAAGAGAGTTTGTCACGATTTGGTTGGAATCGGTTTTATTGTTATTCATTAATGTTCTTGTATCGAATGTTTTTCGGCAGATTTCCAGAACTAGTTGTCTCTTAAACTGTTTGTCTCCCGAAAGGGAAAAAAGGTACTGACCGAGTCGTGGCTCGGAATACTTGAGCCGAGGTTTCCAGTGGGCCCTTTCACCGTGTCGCTCCCTCTCAAATACGGTGATATTAATTCGGTCACGTTCTCAATCACCGTTGATTCGTAACAAAAAAACAGTGGATATACTAACATGTTTCCTACCCCCTTTCTACTCAGTTCGTTGTTAAATTCCAATCATGGTTTTGCATTGTATTATATTAGGCCTAAATTGGCTTTGGAAGCTGTACTTATCAAGGCCGTCCACTTTATCGTCCGTTTATTATGATTTACTTCCCTATATAATAGACCTTTGAAATCAAGCCGGATTTTACGCTAGACAGGGCTATTTTGCTTTTGGAGCATTGTTTGTAAGCTCTCATTCCAAAGAACGGGTCCGACCCGTTACGCGGCTTTACTTTCATTGAAATCAAAGCTATTGTCGGTTCAGCTTTAATTTCATTCCACACGTGCGACTTTGATGTCTATTTACCGTGTATTTACTGTAGTATTTTTATTTTATTACATATACAAACGAAACTCAAAGGGAAGACAAAAAAATGACCTTAACAAAAATTTCATCGTATTCGAGTTATTTGGATTTTTAATTTTTTCTAAAAACTCCGATCCTCAAATTTTCTGCGCTTTACAAAAAGGCATATTTTTTGTTATTTTTTTAAAGTATTCTCGAATACTTGGTCTACTATATACCACTACGATAATCAAATATTAATTATATACATTTAGTTACAAAACATTGAGAGAAAGTGATTTTTTGTGAATACTTTTTTTTATATTATTTTTATTCATTTCTAACCGGCGGTGGTGAAAAAAGTTAAAGCTATTTTTGATCTCAAAGGGGTGTGATTTTAATCAAAAGGTATTTGATATTTGGTATTGAGTTTTTGTTAAAAATAATGAAAGTTTATGGCAATTTCTTTGAGGTAAAGGCTTTGACGCTCCCTAGGACACTTGTTTGGTTTGAGTGAGATGTTGGCTCTTTTCGGTGCATGGGGCTCCGGCGCGATCTCCAGTGGAACACGCCGAAGTTAGCCGGTAGTAGAAGGTTAGTCCCTCCCCCACCCCCTCGCAGTGCTAAGGCGATACGGGACTAGTTATTTAGGATATTATCTACCACCCACATAACGTTGGATGTTGAATTTCGAGGGTACCCTCGCCGGGGGTACCCTTGTGTCGAGTTACTAGCAATAAAGGCTAAGCGACCGTGATGAGTTATGGCACCTCTCAATCCGGTGAGGGAATAAAAGTAAGCTGGCTAATTTGTATACAATCGTCAAAAAAACTGTATAAATTAGGTATAACCTAACATTGGTTCTTCTAAGGATCATCAGAAATTAATTAAAAAGTTGATATTTTTTAATGAAAATAAATTAATAAAAATATTTAATTTTAAGGATATTTAATTGTCTATTATACACAATTTATTTCAGTTAGCCAGAATCTTTATCTTCCGAGATATTCAAAGTTTTTTAACCGGCCCTTTATTTTTGCTCACGGCTATAAATATTTTTTTGTTTTATTCGTCTGTATAAATTCTATGTAAACGTAGTATTGCGAGCACCACTTTGGATAGTTCTGGGCACAGCTGAATATCAGCGCTATCGCATCCTTGCGACAGCATATACTGAGACGGTGTCCAATTATAAAAAAAATCAATTGAAGGGATGGAAAATAATCTTCCGAGATATTCAAACTTTACTGACAAACAAACAAACAAAGAAAACCGAACCTTTATTTTTGCTCACGAGTGTATGCCTACAGTACATGCATCATTTTTAGAAAAATTATAAACAAACAAATTGGCACTAACATATCATTTGCAAAGATGTCACAGAGAAATAAACGCAGTATTCAGCAGGTTTACTTGTTCTGCCAATAGTACGAATAAACTAAAGTATAAGAAAAATTATATTCGAAGGAGCGCAAATTTACAACAAGTTGCCCCCTTCTATTAAAAATGTGATCTCATTTAATGTACTCGTATTTAAATCTTTTTTTATCACAATATATTTTGGAAAACTGTGTAAAAATTAGCATATAATGAATACCGTCGACTAGTTTTAGTTATAAGTGTAATTCTCACGTAAGTGACTTTGTAAAACTGTCTTTTTGAGAATAAAAATCTTTAAACCTCAAAAAATATTGAATATTGTTGCTTAGGTAAGTCAAAGTCAGCAAATTCATTGCCAAGAAGCCAAATTACAACAATTAAAAAAAAATGTGAAGCCAAATCTGCTTGTTTAGTAATCTTTTATTAAAATATTAAGTATCTTTCACATGAAACAAAAAAATTAAATTTATCTAAATTAGATATAATGTTTCCTTACCTAGTTTTTAAACGAAAATATCCCGTCTTCCGTGGATATTTCTACCAGAGCCGCACTCAAGGAGCCAAAGTAACTTTACCGACACTAGTTTATCGTAGAGGGAATTAAGTGACTGTATCAGACTGAGAGACTTTTCCGATATAAGTTACGAGTAAGTTAGTCTTACAAGTAGCAAATAGTAATAAGTAATCACACGCGATTAGAGTTAACCCCGGGTCGAGTTATCAAGGTGACTGACCTGCGAATTCTGCCAGAATTAGAAACTCAAATCTGTTGAAACTTTTTCCGTCAACGATTCGGGCCAATCAGCGTCTATCATTTCGCCATTGATGTTAAACTTATTTTTTTTGTGTTTAACTTTATATTTTTGAATGTTCGCCTTTCTGCAATTTATTAATCTTTCATTTTAATACGATAAACATTTTAATAATGAAAATAACTGTTAAAATTCAATGTTTAATTAGAAGAATTGCAAATTTTTTCACGTACGTTTGCGCAGTCGCAGTAGGCGAGAGGGGGTTGGCACCTAGCGTCGTGGCGCAAGACCACCCCGCGTTCACCCACACTTGATATAGCTACAACTTCTAACATATTAATATTTTACTTTTTTTTCAGAATTGTATATCATAGAATATTTGGTACAAACGAGTTGACATGCAAATATTTATGTTACCTTTATAAGGCAAAACTGAGCTTCGCGTCTGCTAAACCAATTGTGTACTAAATGAACTAATGGCATCACATTGGTGGTCACTATGGGTTACAAATGGCGTTCTACGCCAATGATTTTTTTTTGACGAACTACACAGATTGGGCAGAGAAGCTGGCCTTGACTGCTTCACCGGATTAATAGGTGGCATAGCTCTTAGGTCGCTTAGCCTGAACCTCTATCGCTAGTAACTCGACACAAGGGTCCCCCCGGTTAGAAAAATATATAAGCTACTGTAAAAAATTATATAACCGTTTCTGTGATTATTTTTCATAACTCGAAGACCACACGCTTTTACTTCTGTCGTGTAACCTAAAGCACTCTCGGTTTTTTTATTGGTAATTGGTCGTCTATGCAGAAAATATTCTAGGTTACATCTGTTAGGTGTCTAGGTCCACCTGTGACTGTCGTCAAGTAGTATTTAAACGTAGAAAATCAAAATCCGTCCATCAATGACAGCGCTATGAGTGCATAGACATACGTTAGCATAACATTAAAAGACATAACACGGACGAACTGATGATTTCTCCTAGACGGTTAATAAAATATTTTTTGCGACGGCAACCTTAAGGAGGTGGAGCTACTGGCGGGGAGTTGGGAAGCTATCCGCTGGTTTGAACCGGCCCCACTGGTCTGAGGGGTAGCTGTCGCCGGGGCGAGATGTTGTATGCTAACTCGACCCCATTACGCCCCATCATGGCGGTATATTACGTATATATACGAGTAATAAAAAAACCGTCTTCTACTAATATCACAGTGGTATTAAGTTTTTGTAATTATTTTATCATTACAGTATTTTTTTTCACAAAATGTTTCTAACATAAGTTTGTGCCATGAGATGAGAGAGTCCATAGTCGAATGTTGGATTCGAACCTATGACCTTGCGTTTCGCAGACCATGCTCTAAGCCATGAGGTTATTAATTGTTCTCTGTAGGATCACCTTGTTCTGGATCCGATCCTTCAGAGAGACTTCGTGCATGGCTCTTTGTATAGCACGTTGAACGAATTTAGTGAGTGTTACGCATGTCATGAACGGATAGAACGATAGTCTCGGTTCACGGTTTCATAAAGCTTAGATTTAGATGATAGACTTAGATCTAATGCCACATTATACTTCCTCATATTTGTCAAAGTGCCATCAGGTAACAACTAATGCAACATAATTTACAACTCGCGCGTCAGTGGTGGATCATTTGAACACTACAGATCTGGGGCAGAGATATCAAATAAAGATGCACAGCATCAATCGTGCAAGCTTGCGCTTCAGCGGAAATTGAATTAGCGACGGTACTTACGCTCGGGGATAAGTAAGGGGGCCAGTGTTCACAGTTTATTTCCAACCAGTCCTCATCCCGCAATGTTCGTGTTCATCTTTATTCAGTTCTATTCACTAAGAAGAAAGAGATGGAAGAAATGGCATACAGGTAAGTTTGGTGAAGATATTATAGTGATCTTAAAGCTAGAAAAGAAACGAAGCTAGATTTTTTAAAGAAAAATATTTTCTTTTAAACAATTTATTTGTAAAATTTTAAGCATTTATTGAGACGAATGTAAAAAGCATAATCCATTGACTTTCGTTTCTTATTCAGATACCTGGCCACCAAGTGTTGAAATAACTTACCTCCGCCTACACGAGACAGTAAATCTCTAAATGCATTGAAAATTAAAACACCTAATATTAAAGTTCCAAAGGGTAAATATACCCGTGATATCGGTGGCTTGTTGTTTCTAATATTTTTAATATTGCAATATATAAACTTTATATGTTTAATTTTCTATAGATTTATTTATTAAAATATTATGTTATTGTATATAATATACATAACTCTATTATCTATTTATACACGTATTATATTTATTATTACAATATGTATGAATGTTCTGAAGTCTGTATAAATTAGGTAGTCGTGGGCACCGCTTGAAATCATCGCTGTGGCAGATTTGTCCGTATATGTATATATATATATATATATATATATACTTGTATTTTGTTTATTTTTCTTTCTTTGATGAATACTGGATGTTATTCGCGCAAAATGTCCCTTTACGCTCCAGCCGAGAGTTCCCGATTATGCAGCATTTGTCGAATTCAAAGTGTGTAAGCAAGAGCGCAGTATGACAGAGATAGAGAAGGCAAATTTGTGAAAAAATACTTCAATTTTGTGTTTGCAAAAGTCCGTGACAGTCTGGTTGAGTGTTTGATTGTATGTTTTAAGATTAACTGAAGCTAAAAATAAACTATTACCTAGAGCTCAGGGAATCTTTTAAAGCACACATCCAGGGATCGCTACGGGCATGCGCAATAATTATCTCAGTTACGCATTTTCGGCAGGGTCCCGGGGGCACAACGCACTGAAAAGCGACCCCGTGTTGTAACAACATGATTCGCCTAAACCAAAATATGCCGCGGGATATAATACTTGAAAGTGAAATTGTTGTCATCGATATCATTATTATAATTGTGTGAAGAATTGGGTAAGTGATAGACATAATTTTATCAACCGACTTCAAAAAAGGAGGACCGTCACTGTATATATTTGTGTCAATCTCTGAATACACAACCTCTATACAATGACCGTGTTAGATAACATATCGATAAAATATTTTTAATGTTTGCATCTCATAACTTTCGATTGGGTGAGTGAATGTTTATTTAATTTGAATGCTTCCCGTGTGCTCCCATTTCTATTCAATTTGTATTCGCGCCAAGCGATTTCGGTATATCATTTTTTGTTAAAAAGTATCTAATCATAATTATAATATGTATTTATTTAATATATAAAGTTAATTTATTTACACTCAATCGAAAAGCGCCCGCCTTTCGTTAGTTCTCACATGTTATTTTGGCTGAAAATCGGCGCTGTGCTACAGGTTTGAGCACAGCACATGCTTAGCCAACCCCTCTTCGGCACAAGGTCTATTTTTTAATTACTTTTGTTTATGTTTTGTTATTTGTAAATCTTATCAGCTATATCTTGTTATATTATATTTGTTATATTTCCGTTTCATTGTATCAAATAAATGTTTTTTCTATTCTATTCTACTTCTAAAGTAGTTCGATGAGAGTTCTGTTAGTTTCTGATTAATTCTATTACCTAATATTCCTATGATAAAATGAATACAAACAGGGCGTCCGCATGTAATAGCGTTTAACGTTTGTTTCGATTTGAAGTCGGTTTTTGTTTTTACTCGTTAATATACTTGTTTTAATTTACCCTTAACGTGCAATTTGACATCGTAATTACAGATCTCAGTGTTTGTGTTCATGATATTGAATATTTAATTTAACTCTCACAATATATTAAATTATTCATTTCTCTCCGTATTCATTCTCTTCTCGAGCGGGTGAAGATCATTACCTACATCCATGTACATGTCAGTAAATACAATATTATTCTTATCATTTATATAAAAATATATCGGGCTCAAGTTAACGTCAGAAATAAAAGTACGACGTATGGCTTCTTTGACAGTTCAAAAAGAAGAGTGCTCCGTTCGTCCCCTAACTTTACAGGATTACTCGCCAGGTCAATCTGAAGGTTAAGGCATATGAATGTCTGCCATTACGCATGAGAGTCACCCTTGTACTTCCTGCACACAGAACGCCAGAATTTCATACACTTTATTACACGCACATCCAACCGACAACATCTACCGTTTTGAAACTACCTGCTGGCACCAAACAGTACTTAACAAATTTGAAATGGATGAAAGTTGCGTATGGCAGAATACGCATGAAAGTAATTGCACAACGAAGGAAAAGTGGGCTTGCAGAATGATGCTGTGGACGGAATTAACAGATGTATACTTGGGAAATTAGGAATATAGTAAAGGAGAATGAGAAAAGGGAGAGCAACGAATGATTTGCACATACACACATATATATATATATACATACATATGTACACATTCCTCTATACCTGCGACTCCTCCAGGGCCATGGCGCTCACACAACTAGCCTCTACAGCCCACCAACTCCGTTTCCTCAACTCCAATTCCGTCTCCATACCATTCAACCATCCTTTCCCCCATGTACCCTTTTTTTGATGAGGGAGAAATCTTCAACAAAATACCCCGCCTTCTGGGGGCAGGGTTATATGTGGTTCTTACTCACTAATACCTCCTTGAAGAACCCTCTTCGGTACAAGGCGATGGGCTCTGGCATCTTCAGTGGAACGCACCAGAGCGCCACTGCACTGTGCTGTTAAGCACGTCCCTGGGAGGTTACTCCCTGCACCTTCGCAGTGGCGACTGTGGTACCTTTTAGTCGGCTTTTACGACGGGGATACCGTAGCCTTATTCTATGAGCCCGGGTCTAAGGGGCTGATCTTTTTCCGTCTACCCGACTAAAAAAGTAGACGGAGAAAAAGACGTCAGATTCCAAATTGGCGGCATTCGTCAATTGTAAACTACCTGTTGGCACCAAACAGTACTTAACAAATTTGAAATGGATGAAAGTTGCGTATGGCAGAATACGCATGAAAGTAATTGCACAACGAAGGAAAAGTGGGCTTGCAGAATGATGCTGTGGACGGAATTAACAGATGTATACTTGGGAAATTAGGAATATAGTAAAGGAGAATGAGAAAAGGGAGAGCAACGAATGATTTGCACATACACACATATATATATATATATACATACATATGTACACATTCCTCTATACCTGCGACTCCTCCAGGGCCATGGCGCTCACACAACTAGCCTCTACAGCCCACCAACTCCGTTTCCTCAACTCCAATTCCGTCTCCATACCATTCAACCATCCTTTCCCCATGTACCCTTTTTGATGAGGGAGAAATCTTCAACAAAATACCCCGCCTCTGGGGCAGGGTTATATGTGGTTCTTACTCACTAATACCTCCTTGAAGAACCCTCTTCGGCACAAGGTCTATTTTTAATTACTTTTGTTTATGTTTTGTTATTTGTAAATCTTATCAGCTATATCTTGTTATATTATATTTGTTATATTTCCGTTTCATTGTATCAAATAAATGTTTTTTCTATTCTATTCTACTTCTAAAGTAGTTCGATGAGAGTTCTGTTAGTTTCTGATTAATTCTATTACCTAATATTCCTATGATAAAACGAATACAAACAGGGCGTCCGCATGTAATAGCGTTTAACGTTTGTTTCGATTTGAAGTCGGTTTTTGTTTTTACTCGTTAATATACTTGTTTTAATTTACCCTTAACGTGCAATTTGACATCGTAATTACAGATCTCAGTGTTTGTGTTCATGATATTGAATATTTAATTTAACTCTCACAATATATTAAATTATTCATTTCTCTCCGTATTCATTCTCTTCTCGAGCGGGTGAAGATCATTACCTACATCCATGTACATGTCAGTAAATACAATATTATTCTTATCATTTATATAAAAATATATCGGGCTCAAGTTAACGTCAGAAATAAAAGTACGACGTATGGCTTCTTTGACAGTTCAAAAAGAAGAGTGCTCCGTTCGTCCCCTAACTTTACAGGATTACTCGCCAGGTCAATCTGAAGGTTAAGGCATATGAATGTCTGCCATTACGCATGAGAGTCACCCTTGTACTTCCTGCACACAGAACGCCAGAATTTCATACACTTTATTACACGCACATCCAACCGACAACATCTACCGTTTTGAAACTACCTGCTGGCACCAAACAGTACTTAACAAATTTGAAATGGATGAAAGTTGCGTATGGCAGAATACGCATGAAAGTAATTGCACAACGAAGGAAAAGTGGGCTTGCAGAATGATGCTGTGGACGGAATTAACAGATGTATACTTGGGAAATTAGGAATATAGTAAAGGAGAATGAGAAAAGGGAGAGCAACGAATGATTTGCACATACACACATATATATATATATACATACATATGTACACATTCCTCTATACCTGCGACTCCTCCAGGGCCATGGCGCTCACACAACTAGCCTCTACAGCCCACCAACTCCGTTTCCTCAACTCCAATTCCGTCTCCATACCATTCAACCATCCTTTCCCCCATGTACCCTTTTTTTGATGAGGGAGAAATCTTCA
The DNA here is from genome assembly GCA_029286785.1 of Meandrusa payeni. Taxonomy (NCBI): domain Eukaryota; kingdom Metazoa; phylum Arthropoda; class Insecta; order Lepidoptera; family Papilionidae; genus Meandrusa; species Meandrusa payeni. The sequence continues at coordinate 1,068,726 of JAGSMX010000002.1, read as the reverse complement.
ACAAAATACCCCGCCTTCTGGGGGCAGGGTTATATGTGGTTCTTACTCACTAATACCTCCTTGAAGAACCCTCTTCGGTACAAGGCGATGGGCTCTGGCATCTTCAGTGGAACGCACCAGAGCGCCACTGCACTGTGCTGTTAAGCACGTCCCTGGGAGGTTACTCCCTGCACCTTCGCAGTGGCGACTGTGGTACCTTTTAGTCGGCTTTTACGACGGGGATACCGTAGCCTTATTCTATGAGCCCGGGTCTAAGGGGCTGATCTTTTTCCGTCTACCCGACTAAAAAAGTAGACGGAGAAAAAGACGTCAGATTCCAAATTGGCGGCATTCGTCAATTGTAAACTACCTGTTGGCACATTGCAGTACTTAACTTGAAAGATTATGACGTGGCTTGAATGTTGAAATTGATGTTTTACGAACACGGAAAGAATGAATGAGAAATTAATACAGTATATTTATCTCTATCGAGTCACTCGCAACTTCAATGTTTTGTTGTGGAATATTATTCAGATATACGTATGTATATGACATATAGTATTTTACTGCACTAATTGTATTTGGGGTAACGTCACCGGGGTGGGGTAGAGATAATTTTATCAACCGACTTCGAAAAAGGGGGAGCTTCGCAACTCGTCTGTATATTGTTTTATGTCTGTATATTATTTTCAACTGGGGCAACGGATTTTGATGATTCTATGTATGTATATTTACATATGTAAAAATTATATATGTATATAATTGTCATTTATAATTACGTCATTACGTTAGTCTCGATACACATTAATACAGTACAATACACAAAATGCGCAGACACGACGAAAATCTGTAAATACTAATCGTAGTTGGAAAGACCGAACGCAAAAGATATCGTTCACCAACTAATTGTCAAAATCGCCGATTATAAATTTAACACGGTTACAAGACAGACGCCGGTGGAGGCAGTTCAGCCGCTGCAGATGCAACCCTGATGGAGACATGATCCTCAGACATGAGGGACCGACACTAGAGAGAGATACATTGATAAGAATGCTACTAATGTTCTTCATCCCTTATTTCTCATATACCTGCTGGAGCACTTTACAGTACTTAACGGTTATATTTTACGTAGATTAAGTAGATATATTGAGCCGTGCATAGTACGCTAGCAGCCCGAGTTCGATCCCCGGTGCCGGCGCCATTGAAATTGTTTCCAGCAATTTTAAGTGCTGATTTACCACACGCTCGGCGGTGAAGGAGAACATCGATCGAGCCGCGTGCCATACTATGCCCTTGTACACAGAAGACCTGTGGCCAACAGTGGGACATAAAGGCTGTATTTCATACACTAAAAATTACAGGCACATCAAACTGACAACATCTATCGTTTTGAAATTACCTGCTGGCACCAAACAGTACTTAACGAATTTGAAATGGATTGAAAGTTGCATATAGCAGAATACGCATGAAAGTAACTGCACGATGAGAGAAAAATGGTGTTTGAAGAATGATGATGATGATGAAGTTCGCCATTCCTCACAAGGGCGTGCGGACTATGCCCTTATATTCTCTTTACAGAGAAGGCGTTTTCTTCTGTTTACGGAGGGAAATCTTCAAAAATATAGCCTTCTTCCCAACTTTATTGTCAATCCTTAAATCTATTCAAATAAATAAAATTCCAGTGTCGGTTTATAATATTAAAATAACTTTTTACTACATGTATATGAATTGTATATACTGTACATAAACTAAAATAACGTTATTTTACAATTTTTGTCTGTCTGTTTGTGCCGGCTAATCTCTGCAACGGCTGGACCTATTTTGACGGGACTTTCACTGGCAATTAGCGGATGTAATAAGGAATAACTTAGGCTTTTATTTATAATTTCAATAGCGGATAACACCGTGGGGCGCAGTAGTTGCTCATACGCCGCGATTGAATTGTGTTATAGTGTATCGAGAAACATGAGGCTGGCGCTGCATCTCGCACGCAATCGATACAAGCGTGTGCATCGCGCAGCACATCAGCGCCGGATACATGCCATGCGCACGGCTGGAGATGGGTGTCAATGTGTATACTAAATTAGTAGATGTTCGGTTAGATTCGCTCAATCGCGACCATGACGTGGGACGAGGCCATCCGTAAAGCCTTGTTATTGTTTCTTTACGTTACTTACTTCTACTTGTGGAAACAGTTGCTCAATTGGTTACTCCCAAGCCGAAAGTAGATCGGTAAGAATATTCGTTTGATTATTTAACATTTTTCTAGTAAGACTAGTAGCATTTGATTCATTTATTTGTTTAGTGAACACCACAATTTTAATAAACATATTTAAAAACAATGGAATAGTTGTAAGGGTAACGACATCGCATTTATAGGTGAATACTGCACGTAATGACAAAATAAATTTTAAGTTAAAATTAACAATGCGAGAAGAAAATATAACACAGATTAATATTAACAAGTTGACTTTTTAAAGTTAAAAATACTTTTAGCAAAGATATCATCATTAGATTATAATAATGTGATTGTGTGAATTAAATTCTGTAATTAGTCTATTTAGGGGCGAATTTTTAACTAGACTTCTTAGCAACAACTTCTCAACAATTGGTATCGTAATGGTCTAGGTAACCGCGACGGTATAGAGAAAGCTAAGGCAAATTAACAATTAACAACAACTTGATTACCTAATCAAATGTTAGTTTTCATAAGCTAGCATAAGTTAGTAACATTTGTGTTTAATATTTATATGTGTTAAAAAATGTATTCTCCGTTTTATAAACCTAACGGACTAAGAAAGTAAGAAATGTATAGATAGTCTGGTCTGTGGGTAGGTGTAATAAGTTTTCGTGTGATGTAACTTTTATTTAGTGCCACCTGTTGTCTATCGGTTTGTAATCAAATCTTCCAAGTTAAATTTGATCAACTTCCCGGTTTCCGATCGAGCTGAAATTTCGCATGCATGTATGAATCGCATGACAATGCAATTTTATTGTGACATAGAGCTGATCTGATGATGGAGCCGGAAGGTGGCCATAGAATTTGGGCTCATTTGGTTCGAACTTTTTAGTTAATTTTATTAACAAATAATAAATGCTTGTTTTTATTTTATTTCGAAATATTATTAATCGGGTCGTTGCAAAACAGAAATCCGTGTTATATTGCAAAACTAATATTTACCACATGGATTCGCTCGTGCGGTAAAGTTTATATCAAAGCGTTTTGGCGGGCTTCTGTATTTCGACATTGGATATTTGGACGTGGATTCGGGCACCCAGCACCCGGGGTACGCCACGTGAACGCGAGGTCACCGTCTCCCTCACCACGACAACTGACGTCAAGTGTCGCCTGCGTCATTGTTGTAATTAAATTATCGCGGCCCTCTCGGGCGCCTTCGGATCGGTATGCTTAATTGTAACATAGTAACCAGGGACTCTTGTGTCGAGAAAGAGGCTAAGCGACCTAAGAGCTATGCCACCTCTCACCCCTTGAAGCAGTAAAGGCCAGCTTCGTCAAATAAATGAATAAGTTTATTGTTTCTCAGTGATTTTTTTACATCTCTTCATTTGGTTATTATTTTTTTTTCTGATTTTTTTGCGCTGATTTTCAGCGGTGCCCAGAACTATCCAAAGTCGTGCTCGCAGTACTACGTTTTTAAATATCCTTAAAATAAAATAAAATATGTTTATAATTTATTTATATTTAAATTTTAGTACTTAATGAACGAAAAATTAATAAAATTAATTCCTTTTTCGTTTATGTTTATGTTTTTAATGAAATATAAATAAATTAATAGAAATATTTTTTGTATTTTAAGGATATTTAATCAATACAATCAAATGGCTACTTTTTAATGCCCCATCTGGAAGCATTGGTGCTAGGAGAAGTGACCGAAGAGACTCCAGCAATGCATATTTTTTTTGCTGTCGGTGGGGAAGGCTGGATTATGTGAGATTCTTACACATTAAAACCACCCGGTGAACCCCTTCGATGTATGGCGAGGAGCTCTGTGATCTCCAGTGGAACTCACCGACGCTTCTTTGCACTGTGCTCTGAAGCACGTCCCGGGAAGGTTACTAAGTGCTAAGGTGAAACGGGACCACTAGCGTCGCCTTCTTCCCGTTTTCACTGTAGCGAACGATAAACGCTCCCATCCATATCACCCATGACCACGAGGTCCCTTTTACGACCGGGATACCATAGGCGATACCACGGCGTGGAGGGGCATCCACGCCGCATTAACGGTGCGGTACCGCTGAGTCGCGGGGGATAGGGAGAGTGGCAACGACACACCAACACTCCTCTCCCCCCGCGACTCCCTCCAACGGCCGCAGCGTACACTGGCCGCAATGGACATGCTCCTAAACCTGGAGCCCGCCTTGCAGCCCCTCCATGCCAACCCTTCAACGCCCCCTTCACACGGGCCGGCGGGTGGGTTCCTCTTAGCTTCACCGTGGGGAGGCGGACCACGGCTACTGAGCCTCCCCGGCACGACAAGCCGAGTACCCTTCGGGAGAGAGCGGTGTCAGCCCTGTCCCAATCCCGCTCAGTGGTCTCCTTCTAAGCCAGTCGGCTTCACAGAAGGAGACCAGCGCCTTCCGTTAATGGCGGCACTCACAGTTAGATATTTGTATGATATGAAGCTGACTCTAATTGCCCACCCCATGGATAGAATTAGGAGCGTTGCTGGAGTTTCCTCTAGTAGAAGGCCTCGGGTTCACTGGGCGACAAGGGCCTTTGTCGTCCGGCAAGGTGGACCCGGGAAGAAGACGACATTGGCTGGCCCGTGTCGCCTTGCACTACGAGGGCAAAGGGGGAGAGAGGGGTGAACGGAATAGCCTCCCCCCCCCCCCGGACGCGCTATCCTAAGAACACAGTGCAGAGTCCGTTGTCCCTCAACATGCACTGAGGATAGGCCACCGAAGGAGTTTTAGTGGGTAAAAGCCCCACATAACCGTTCCCCTCAGAAGGCGGGGTATCTTGTTGAAGATTTCCCCCCGTCAATAAAAAAAAATTGTCCCATATAGTTTTTTTTTTAAGAAAATAGCTACCGACCGAGTCGTGGTTCGGCCCTCTCGAGCGCCGTCAGATCGGAATGCTTGCGCATAACATAGTAACCGTACAAGCCGAGGTTACTTCTCACCTGGGGGACCCTTGTGTCGAGATACCTAATAGAAGTTCAGGCTAAGCGACCTAAGAGCTATGCCACCTCTCAATCCGGTGAAGCAGTCAAGGCCAGCCTCTCTGGCCAACTGTGTAGTTCGTCCATAAAAAAAATACTAATTGTTGTAACTCTATCTCTAGTTCTCTAAAGAAGCTTCATATGTGAAAGCGTTGGCACTCCAAAAAAAGTTATATTAACTGGTTCAATAATGATAAAGCATTAACCTTTAACATACGCAGGCTTAATGTTAAAAAGTTATTCATTAAGCTCAGTGATGTTCTGTACATCAATCTTTATGGTTTTACGATTTTTCATTACAAATATTTTCAATATAGACAAAGGAATACATCGTAGAATACCAAGGGCGTCGACGAGTCTCTATCTCAAACCCGCACCAACGCCCAATTCGAACCCTCTTTATGAAAACTAATCAATGATTCCGCGCGTGTGCTGTGTGCAGGAGTCTACTTGATCACGCGCGGTAGTCCAATGCCAACTATCTGGCAGTGTAGCCACTGGAGCGGTACTGTCGAGCAATGGCGTTTTTCGGTCTCCATTTTCGGTTTTGGCTCCGTGTAATTTTTTACATTGTGCTTGTGCTGAATTTAATTGCTCGCGTCGTGAGACTGTACTGGTTCGTGCAAGACAGTAAGTATGCTTTCATTTACTAGTTTATACGTCTAGTACTAACCAGTTCTATTGGCTGTACATTTTTTATTGTTTTCCTATTTTTACATATAAATCCAACTATCGTATTTCATAAGCAAATAAACAATAAACATAAAGGACGTTACCATTAAATATGAAAGGTTTATTTAAAATGCGCGAGCTTTTTTCATATTTTGTTAAGTTTTGTATATAAATAAAAGTAAATAAAAATAAAAGTTTTTTTTTATTAAATTTAATCTTTTGTTTTATTGTATATATCTTTGAATTAAGTGAATGAGACGGAATGATGTTCAGTTGTTCAGCCAACGAATGACAACTTCAAACAGACGTCATATCGTAAATGTCAATCATGTACAATTACTGCGTATTTCGCAACAGAATTTTCAAATAGTGTTTGTGTTAAGAGGTTTATCGTCGTGTTATTTATTGTTATTATTATATTGATAAGAAATGCGCCAGTAAGGCGATAAAATATTTGTCGACGTGCGCGTCGTGGAAGTCGAGTGCACAACCTTCGCGACCTTGAGATAGTATATATTTATATTACATGTAGCATATATATACTCGTATATATGTATACCAGCTGAACAACTGAACGTCATTCTGGTCGACCGAGCTTTTATAAAATCTGATTTTAATAAAAAAAAAATTATTACAGCCAATAGTCCTACGAAAATTAACGAAAGGCGGACGCGATTAGGTTGATATTGTGGAATCATTATGTATTTGGAAGTAAAACTTTGGACAACCCACAATGCTTTAGCAAACATTTGATTTTTTTTTTAATTAACAAATGTTTTTATAGCCTAAATGAATATTTGGAAATACCAATAAAAGAATTGTAAAGTTACCATGTTTGTTTTTACGGATATTGTTAAATACTTAGGTCTCTGTTATTGCTAGGCCCTTGCAGGGCGTCACATGTATGTATCAATTCAAATTCCATCCATACTTAATGTAATAAGCAATAAAAAAAAAATAAAGAATGTCCCACGGCTGGGTACAGGCCTTCGCTATAAAGCAAAAACAAATATCTTGGCAAGCAATTATTCTGCAAAGATTGATTTTTATGTTACAAAGTAACGATTAATTTACTGTGCATGCACTAGTAAACACACTAACAACATGTAAACAAAGAAACAACATTTAAAGTTTATTGTGAGATTTATTATTAACAACTTAAATAATGAACGTTCTTTCCGCACAATGCATTATATATGCATTTTTAAAACCTCTTTTAAGTAAACACTGACACTTTACATGACACTGGCAGGTCAAAGTCAGGTCAGCCAGTCAGGGTGGGTTCAAAAAAATAATCACGTTTATTTTTTACTTATATTTAGTTAACCATCTCAAATATTTTATACTGCAGTTATACCACCGGACGAAGTATAACATAAACATGTAAATAATTTTCTTAGTAGAACTATGTTTTTGCCCCAGTCAGCATCAGCAAAACCTTCTAATTTTGTATTAGCTTCTTTATTATATGTGTTATAATTTGTAGGTCTCGTGGAATAAAATAGTCCAATAACTAATACACTCGCTTTATTGAGACAGCGTAACATTGTACAAAGAATTATTTATAACGAATACCGTCACAACTGCGTGTCCTCACAATCTTTATACAAAATTAATTAGAAGTCAGATTAGGAACTAATAAAGTTAAACTATTGTTTACAATGCCAAGTTCATGTGACGATCAATTATTAATTATGAATCAAAGATACAATAAGGTTCAGGTAAATCATTAAGATATCATTGGAAGTAGTTATTATGCATAACAATTGCTGGGTGTCATGTGTAGCCAGCTAACATATGTTAAAGCAAAAGACTTAGTCTTTTTAAAATATCTTAAAACACATTTAACATACAACCAATGATTAGATTCATGACAATTATTAAACTGACTTAAATATACCGCAGAGAACATTAAACAATATGCAAGTGGTAGATAAGGATATTATACATTACATGTTTCAATTTTATTCAAATTCAACTAGCAGTTTTACATTCTAACATATTAATTTTTTTTAAATAATTGAATTACATAAGTAATTAAATAAATAACTTTATCAACATTCACACTTATTAGCACTAGACTAGACTAGCACTAGACACTGCTGTAATTTCTCCTAAGCATTTGAGTTTAAGCTGTAAGGCCAAACCATTTTTCAAGTTCTCTCATCTCTAAAACATTGTTTGAGAACACAAGGAAATCATTTACATAAATTGTTACAACTGTTTTAAAATCATTATTACTTTTAGTATAAAGACGAGGCTCAATTTCAGATCTTTTATAACCTAAACCAATAAGATAATCATCAGCTTTTCCATACCAGGCCCTTGATCATTGTTTTAGACCATATATTGCCTCTTTTTAATTTCCATAATTTTTACAATTTGTAAAACAATACAGTTTCTGCATATATTATATATAACTTCGGTGTGTTATTTCTAAATTTAACTGAACAGCTAACGCAAATAACAGTCTGAGTGGTGTAGGACGCACCACAGTGAAAAAGTATATAATTTACAACTTCTTTTCATAAATCCCTTAGCTACAAGCCTTGCACGAAAACAGACCTTGTTCTCATTGTCATATTTCTTTTTAAGTACCCACTTACACTTCACTACATAACTATTAACTGGAGCATCAACCAGCTCCCACACACTGTTTTCTTCAAAACATTGTATCTCTTCATTTACAGTATTAAGCCATTTTTCTCTTTCTGGTAGAGACAAGCTATTGGTATTATCAAACATTTCTTCGCTAATGCACATATTCAAGTAGACATATCTATCAACTGGCTTTCTCGGAAAGTTCTGGGACTAGGCTTAGCAATTATATCTCCACTATCTTCAGTTTCACTAGGAATATAGGTTTCATCAAAGAATACTGTGCTGAAATCTTTATCTTCTACTGTATCACTCTCTTTTTCTGAATCAAGTGTATTCTGCTAAGTCTCACTCACTGGTACAGCGATTTCATAATTTCTCTTAGGTTCCATGATTATACACTCTATATCATTTATACACCTTTTACACCATTATACACCTTTGATATACAGGATACCCAACTAATATATGTTGTTCCGACTTCCTATCCCATTTCTGCTTCTTTTCTTTTGCAATATGGACCATAACTTTGCTGCCAAAAATTATCGTATGGTGTTTTTCCATCCAATCCTGATGCCACAATCCTGTTCTGCAGGTATACCGATGTTTGTAGCTTTAGCCCAAAATTGTGTGCCTAAATCTGTGTCAAACAATAAGCATCTCGCCTTTTCAACTATTGTTCTATTGCACCTTCCACATAGGCCATGTTGCTCAGGACTGTAGGGATTAGTTTTTTGATGGATAATGCCTTCCTGCTACAAATATAAATTGAAGTCACTGTTATAAAATTCAAGGCCATTGTCACTTCTAATATTTTTAATTCTATTGTTTGTTTGATTTTATGCTTTTGTTATAAAAATATTTGAAACAGACCAAAGGTTCGTTTTTGTGTTTTAAGAAATACACAAATGTCATTCATGAGAGATCATCCGCAAAAAAAAAAATGTTAACCTCCAATCGATTGTACCTCCATTGGTCCACAAATGTCTGTATGTACCACTTGCAGCATTTCATTGCTTCTGTTGCCAATGCAATCAAAAAGTAATCTAGATTGCTTACTTTCACAACATACAGAACACAATGATATAGATATATCAACTTCCAAATTCATGCCTTCTACGGTTGATGACATTTTGTTTGAATAATAACTATTTATGTGTCCCAATCTGCGAAGCCATATACTGCCAGAAATTGCAGGAGCAACCATTATACTTTCAGGTACACTCAACTTATATACTCCATTGACCACTCTGGCCTCAGCAACTAAATGACCCCTTATTGTAAAAAATACAGTCACTTTTAGTAAATCTAACTTTATTTCCATTTTTTGTTAGTTCACTTACATATATCAAGTTTGTTGTCAACTCTGTAACACTACTAGAACATTAATCTGATCTTATCAAGGGTTAATAACCCAACTTTCATTGGCAGTGAGATGTGTTCTTGCGCCGGAGTCTATATACCAATCTTGTTTACTAAAATTTCCGTTTAGAACAGCACTAAATGCATTGGTTTGTTTTCTCACGGTTTTCTTCTTATTTTACTGAATATTATCAATATTCGGACACTGATTACTATAACGGCCGGTTTGTTTACATTTATAACACTTAATATGTAATTTGACAGATGTACAGCCTTCTTTACCACTGACCGTAGAGTTATTTTTATTCTTTGGTCGCCATTACCACATATCACCTAATTCCGTCAAAATTACACTTCTCCTACTTGATCACTTAATAAACAGGAAACATTAGACTTTTACACTACTAACGTAACCTGAAATAAAACTACGAGTATTGGCGGCAAGTGACAACTGAACTTATATTTAACGTTGACACATACAGAACAGTAATGACAGGTAACTACACTAGATGGCAGCACATGTGTAATGTTTCGATTCAATAATAACAAATAGTTTACCAGTCATTGCAGGATAGTCGATAAAGTTCAGTTTAAATTTTAAAAAACTAGTTTTTTTTAATATAATATTTATTATTCTATATTAAAAAATATCATTTTAATTTATATCAATCAATAATACATTGGTTGGTTAACCTCAATTATATTGGAGCACTTGAAAATGTATAGAAACACAATTTGTTTTCACTGTAGTAACCTGTTATTTGCAGTCGGTTGGAAAATGTTGACCATTTTTCAATTAAATTAAAAAAAAGCCGAGAGAGTGCACCACAAATGGTCGAATAACTCAATCTCATCCCCACCAATTCATATTTTAATAGGAAAGGATGATGTACTTCAGAGTAGTTGGTTGAGATTTTATTTAATATTCTGATTAATTCTATTTCGATTTCCTACGATAATTCGGTAATACAGAGAGGTCTGGCATACAGAGGAATTACATTTCAAAAAGTTAGTCGGTTATGGTTTTCGGCACAGTGACAATAGAGTTGTATTAGTTTTCATAGTGAAATGTCATCGGCGTATAGCAGACTTGGGCAGAAATATTTGAATGTTCAAGCGCGACTACAATGCAAACTTAATGGGCGGAGTCGGAGAGGATATCGTCGCGCATGTCCCGTGCTATATTCAGTTGCCGGCAGCCCTTTGTCATGTCATGTCATTGTCATTGCGTGTATCCAAACGTTTTTTTCTTCGTGTTGTTGAATTTTGTAATACTTTAGACTTATGCCGTTAAAAATGAATATCTATGTGAGAATGTCTCTTTTTGCAGTGTACATCGTATATATTTATTTCTTCTATCAATATATTCGTGTAAATTTGAAGGATTTCTGAGCTCCGACACGTATTTAGTTAATTTCTTCGGTTAAATATAAGACAATATTTCGTTAAAAAAATGTGGACTTTCATATACGGAAACTAGCGCGGTTTTCATCGTGCTACTTCGACGTGGATTCATAGGTAAGATATTTTGAATTTTTTGTGTATTGTTTTTATATAGCATTGGAATCATACGAGGGCGGCACTGAAAATTTCGGGAATCAACGAAGTGACACAATATTACTATTTAAAAATGTATTTATTGCTTTTCGAAGTAATCTCCGCGAAATTTGACACATTTTTTCATAGGATTGAACCAACATTGAAGCAACCATTCCATTCGGAAGTTTCGGTCTCCATAATGGGCGTTTTGTAGGCGTCCACAGGTTCAGGTGATGAAAATCTCTGTCTTTCGAGAGTTCTGACGCACCAAGTAAGGCGAGCCGCTTTTTGCTCTTCACAGAACGAATGCGGTATCCATCGGGAAACCAACTTTTTTACACCTAATTGTTCATGCAAGATTATATGTATTTGACTCATGCTATTGTCTAAAGTTGCCTGAATTTCGCGGTATGTCACATGTCGATCTTCCTCAATCAGCTTACGCACAGCATCAACGTTTTCTTGTGTGACTGCAGTTTTTGGACCACCATGACGGGGATCATCACTGAGCTAGACACGTCCACGTTGAAATTCAGCAAACCAGCGATAAATTGCGGTTTTGGATGGGGCTTCATCACCAAATGCAGAAATCATCCGGTCAACACACTGTTTTGGTGTTAAACCACTTCGAAAGTCATAATAAGTTTTCGCTCTTGAATTTTCTCGAGTCAATTCCATTTTCTTAACGACTAAAAAAGTTTGACAAGACCTTGTGACAAGACTGAAAATCTTTTTAAATAAATGGTATTCGATTTTCAAAACCAAGGGGTTTGCAATTAAAAAGATATTAATATGACAGGAATAGTGGAAATTTTCCATTCCCGATACTTTCAGTGCAGCCTATGTAGTTCGCAACAAGTTCGCAATGACGTTAACAAGATTTGCGAAAGCGTGTGGCACAACGTGAAGCTATTGAAAACGAAAAACAACGTGAGTAACTACAAAACTTGCGACAGCGTGCGTCGCAACGTGTGGCTGCTGAAAAATTATATGACGTCTACAAGATTTGCGAAAGCGTGTGGCACAACGTGAAGCTATTGAAAACGAAAAACAACGTGAGTAACTACAAAACATGCGACAGCGTGCGTCGCAACGTGTGGCTGCTGAAAAATTATGAACAACTAGAATGACGTCCACAATATTTGCGAAAGCGTGCGTCGTAACGTGTAGCTACTGAAAAGTTCGTCAAACGAGAGTAGCCCTACAAGATTTGCGAAAGCGTGGCACAACGTGAAGCTATTGAAAACGAAAAACAACGTGAGTAACTACAAAACTTGCGACAGCGTGCGTCGCAACGTGTGGCTGCTGAAAAATTACGAACAACTAGAATGACGTCCACAAGATTTGCGAAAGCGTGTGGCACAACATGAAGCTATTGAAAACGAAAAACAACGTGAGTAACTACAAAACTTGCGACAGCGTGCGTCGCAACGTGTGGCTGCTGAAAAATTACGAACAACTAGAATGACGTCCACAAGATTTGCGAAAGCGTGTGGCACAACGTGAAGCTATTGAAAACGAAAAACAACGTGAGTAACTACAAAACATGCGACAGCGTGCGTCGCAACGTGGCTGCTGAAAATTATGAACAACTAGAATGACGTCAACAATATTTGCGACAGCGTGCGTCGTAACGTGTAGCTACTGAAAAGTTCGTCAAACGAGAGTAGCCCTACAAGATTTGCGAAAGCGTGGCACAACGTGAAGCTATTGAAAACAAAACCAACGTGAGTAACTACAAAACTTGCGACAGCGTGCGTCGCAACGTGGCTGCTGAAAATTACGAACAACTAGAATGACGTCCACAAGATTTGCGAAAGCGTGTGGCACAACGTGAAGCTATTGAAAACGAAAAACAACGTGAGTAACTACAAAACATGCGACAGCGTGCGTCGCAACGTGTGGCTGCTGAAAAATTATGAACAACTAGAATGACGTCAACAATATTTGCGAAAGCGTGTGGCACAACGTGAAGTTATTGAAAACAAAAACAACGTGAGTAACTACAAAACTTGCGACAGCGTGCGTCGCAACGTGTTGCTGCTGAAAAATTACGAACAACTAGAATGACGTCAACAGTATTTGCGAAAGCGTGCGTCGCAACGTGTAGCTACTGAAAAAGTTCGTCAAACGAGAGTACCCCTACAAGATTTGCGAAAGCGTGTGGCACAACGTGAAGCTATTGAAAACAAAACCAACGTGAGTAACTACAAAACTTGCGACAGCGTGCGTCGCAACGTGTGGCTGCTGAAAAATTATGAACAACTAGAATGACGTCAACAATATTTGCGAAAGCGTGTGGCACAAAGTGTAGTACTGAAATTAATAAACAACGTGAGCGACTTTGTCAAACTTGCGACGGCGTGCGTCTCAACGTGTACGTATGGAAAATTTACGTACAACGAGAGTACGTCTACAAGATTTACAAAAGCGTGTGGCACAACGTGTAGCTACTGAAATTAATAAACAACGTGAGCGACTTTGTCAAACTTGCGACGGCGTGCGTCTCAACGTGTACGTATGGAAAATTTACGTACAACGAGAGTACGTCTACAAGATTTACGAAAGCGTGTGGCACAACGTGTAGCTACTGAAATTAATAAACAACGTGAGCGACTTTGTCAAACTTGCGACGGCGTGCGTCTCAACTTGTACGTATGGAAAATGTATGTACAATGAGAATGACGTCTACAAGACTTCGGTCTGCGTGCTTTGCGATGGATTCGCTTCCACAATAGCCTTCAATTCTTCAATATCCACCTCCGATTATTATTATTTATTATTCTCCGGCCGGCCTATGGGCTTGTTTTGCAGGTCGAAATTGCCAGAACCAAAACGTTGGAACCAAAAACGCATTGTATTTTCTTTTGTGCCACCAGCGGCATGCACTCATAAATAACGCAATATTTTAAGATTTCCATTTTGTAAACTAAGTGACGCAAAGAACCAACTATGGAAAAAACATGTGGATTACGGTTTTCGAAAACAAATGCATGAGTAAATAGCTGTATAAATTTGAAATTAGAATTCCTAACCAAAGAGGAGGATCGCAAATAAAGATCGATTACACGCAAAAAGGATTTGTCAAATCAAGAGATTGGATATAGAAACATCTCAGCTGTCACCGCCATACAAATGTCTATCCGAAAATGCCTTTTTTTTTGTTAACGAGGAGGAAATCTTCAAAGATACCCCGCCTTCTGGGGGGATGGCGACGGTTATGTAGGGCTTTTACCCATTAAATCCCCCTGTGGCCCTTCCTCGGTACATAGTAAGGGGCTCCGGGAACTCCCAAGGAACGCACCGAAGCTCCTCTGCACTGTACTCTCAGGAGAGCACCCTCCGGGGGGAGAGGTTACTCACTCCCCCCCTGTGCCCTCGCAGGCGCAAGGCGACACGGGCTAGCCGATGTCGCCTTCTTCCCGGGTCCACCTTGGCGGACGACGAAGGCCCCCAACCTTGTCGCCCAGTTAGCCCGAGGCCCCCTTTTAGTCGCCTTCTACGACAGGCAGGGGATACCGTAGTCTTATTCTTGAGAACCCAGAACTAGAGGGCTGATCCGAAAATGCCTATCCGTTCTTCAGAGATAGATTGTAAAAATCGGTCGAACTATCCATCCGTGTATGGGTTATCGAAACTATGCAGAAACTGGATTGAAATATCAATCTCTGATAGCGATTTAAGGATTGAGATGAATATAGAAATCTGCCGTTAATTAAACTCATTACAGAAATAGACTTTACGTAGTGACATCTATGGTTTCGCTGTTTAAGCTTTGGATAAGAAACCAAAAAATATCACTAGATGGCAGAAGTAGTCACGGGCGAATAACTATATGAGAACAAAAACACTTTTCGGTAAAAAAACTATTGTTCAGATTGTTATTACGTAATGTAAGTTATTATTTATTGTTTAAAAAGTATATTTTGTTTACGTACAAGTCAGATTTAAGTGGAGGGTTATAAGCCCTCTAAAATCTATAGCAGATCTTGTACTTCGGCTGTGCTGAATATAAGATATTAGTATATTTTTTAATCCTTTCAAAGCAAATGCTTGACCCTGACCCCACCTGATGTCTATCTTTTCCGTAGTTTTGCAGTAAATTTCATTATTTTCCTTATATCGCTCGCCTCTTGCCCAGGCATTCGACAAAGTCTGGCACGCCGGGCTTGTATACAAGCTCGGGGTGCCCGACTATCTAGTGCGTTTTTATTTTATTAGAAAATAGTGCGCAATTTTCTAATAAAATAAAAAAAAAATTGTCCTTGTATTTGTTTTTTTCGACGATATAAAATAAATAAAAGCGCTTAAAGCGCCATTCGTGATCAGAGAGTTGAACGAGAAGCTTAATAATCCTGCTAGCGGCCGCCGTGTATACGACTAAAGCACTTCCCTTATATATTTTTCTTACGGTTTTAGTCTTACAATATCTTCAGTTCGGGAGCGCAACGAAAATTCTCCTACAAGCTCGTCGTAAGGAATTTCGTTCCAATAAAATTCTCGAAGGCACGCGACGGCCATTTTGCTCCTGGGTTATAATTTTAAGTTTAGAGCGTCTCCCAGTCTGTAAACAGGTGTAGGAGGTGAAGACTTTGGGTGGCGTCAGGGGGGTGGAATCGCGCATGTGCAGTGGATGTTGGGCGACCCTCGTAGTTCTGTATCCGCTGCCTGCATTGTTACTTTACAGGAGTCCGCCGCGCCCTGTAGCCGTTCCCATAATTTAACTCGGTTTTAAATTATTCAATTTTCGGTAATTTGTAAAATTTATTAACCGAAACAGCCGTTACCCTAGGCGTCTGAATATATTTTAACCGTCTTATTGTACAACAGAATAAAATCAGTAATATCTATGCCAGTATAAAACGCGCATTCAAGTTACAGTGTGGAAGTGAGTGCAAGTGTAAGGAACTGAGCAGGATATTCCGTCGCGTTGCGCACGTCTGAGCGGCAATAATGGATCGCGTCAAGAGGTTCATGACTCCCCGTAGGCGCTACACTTTATTCTTAGTGATCGTAAATTTGCTGATCTTTTCGCTGTGGAAAGCACTGAATCAACTGCTTGGCCTCTAAATTGGTTACGCGTTCGAAGCCGACAACAGGAGCAGATCGTTCGGGTAAGAATTTTTATAAATAACATATAGTAATAAGCGATACATTTTTAGACGACTTCAGAAAAGGAGACTCCATTTGTCTGTACAGTGGTAGCTAGTACACGAGTGTTTTGAGATACGAGCCGACGAGCTAGCGAGATTTTGCGATGAGAACAAGATTTGAGAAACAAGGAACCTTGCACCACACCGCTCTAATAGATTCTCCCACCTCAGGCTAGCAGTCTGTGTGCCTGTTTCTCTCGGTTTCGAAGTATTTTTTTCCTCTTCTTCAAGTGCCGTCAGCACAAACTTATTCCTCCAAGATAAACAGTTGTTCGACGCTGGCAATGCCTGTCCACTCCCTGATGTTACGCAACCACGACTTTTTCTTACGTCCAGCGCATCTCTTCCCTTCTATTTTGTCCATCATAATTATTGGAGAAGCTGAGCTTTTTGTACATTTACAAAACGAGGAAGGCAAGATATTTTAGTGCTGGTAGCTGTAAATATAATATGAGAGCACAGTCCACCACGCGGTACCTAGAGCGGCTTGACTACTACTTATATTTCTAATTTTTTGAGACATGCATGTTTCCTTTCTATATTTTTAAGCACTTAAAATTAACAACAAGAAACAATTTCCTTGGTGATCCGGCACCTGCCAAGAGAGTATGAGGGAACTGTCAGCGGGTTGACGGACTTCACATGTTTTAAATGAAATTCTAAGACTCGCGGGTTTCCTATCTTCCTAGCCTAATCCCGGTTTGAACCAGGGTCGGCTTTCTTTGTTCCTCTCTTTCATTCGTCCGGTCTTTGGTTTCCTCACAATAGTTAAAGAAAATCACTAGCACCTCTTAAATCGGCACTCAAAATCTCACCAAACAGTTTCCTTGGTCTGCTATTTGCCAGTGGTGTTTCATTATGAAACCGATCTATAACATTTATATCAATTATTATTTACTGAGGATCGTGGTCCCTGGAGCCTCTCAAGACAATCTGCCTCCATTGACTTCAGTCCGAGGCAGCCCTCACCAGCTGGTAAAGATTAGGCAAGGAGATAGCACCTTTTATTTGGTCAAACCATCGTGTTGGCGACCGGCCTCTTGTTCTCTTGCCTTCTGTATTGTTAACGATGACCAGCTTTTCATGGTTGGAATCCCCTCCACACATTATATTCTCGTATGACAGTACGCGCTATATACACGCAGTGGACAGTCTCGTCTTTATGGCGAGTTGGGAGAGAACAGATATATTTGTGCGCTTGTCAGTCCATGGTATTCGTAGCCTCCAGCACCACATCTCGAATGCGTCTATTCTCTGTCTTTCTCTTGCCCGAATTGTCCATGTCTCGACTCCATAGAATGGGAATATTAGCTTAATATTATTATATTAATACCAAATTCATCACAAATATGGTTGCCAGCGGTACGCCATCGGTCAATCATATTAGAACCAAAGAACTATGAGACTGCTAAAATGACATCACCAACGTCAACAATTATGATGACAGTGAACGTTTGGTTTATCGGACTCGGGGCTCTCTATATAAGTATAGGAGCACGAGGTAAAATTTTTACAAAAGCGGAAATCGAACTCAGTTTGCTAGCGTACTAAGCAACTAGACGCGACCGCCCGCACCACTGCGCTACCACGGCTATATTTTTCTAGTTTAAAAAAATCTATTACTGCTATTAATTGCTTAATATTATGCTTTCAATTGACGTGTAACTATTGTTTATCATACAATTTTTTATTCATTGACATTTTGGTAAATCAATTTTGAGGTAAAATAAGCGGAAATGAACCGATGACGTAATTATCTACTTAACTTCATATTGACAGAAGCAAGCAGAAATGTCGTATCTCGAAATATGCAATCTGAAACTACACTCTTGAGCATAAATAAAGGGTCGGAAAAAAGGTTCGGTTAAGAAAGGTTCAATATCTCGGAAGATAAAGACGCGAGCTTAAATTTAAATAAAATTTAGTAAATAAGAATCATCAACTTTATCAATTTCCCAACCCTTGGATAGGATTAGGAACGTTACTGGAGTTTCTTCGGCCACTTCTCCCAGCGCCAACACTTCCCGAAGTGGTATATAAGTTAGTTTAGCTTAGTTAACTACCGATCGAGTCGTTCGGCCCTCTCAGGTACTCTTGTATTGGTACGCCTCACCGGGGGGACCCTTGTGTCGAGTTACTAGCGATAGAGGTTCAGGCTAAGCAACCTAAGAGCTATGCCACCTATCAATCCGGTGAAGCAGTCAAGGCCAGCTTCTCTGGCCAATCTGTGTAGTTCATCATTAAAAAAAAATTTACTTTCATAATCATTTTTTCATAACGCGCCTAAAGAAGTAAAACTTCAAAAAACATCCTCCTTTTTGAAGTCGGTTAAATGTATAGAAAATGTATTATGTAGACGAGACTTTCGACGCGGATTTTTGCGTGATCAATACAATTTTCAAGATACGACATTTTCGCTTCCAATCGACTGTATGACCTAAATAATATTAGGTTTTAGAAACTTTATTCTCACTATAGACATTAAAGGTCACTTACATGAGAACAATAAAAATTATTTTATAAAACAATAAGTTCGCTTGCATATGGATAATATTGCGTAATAGATGTACGTAGGAATAACGAAACAGCGACCGATAGAGTCGTGGTTCGTCTCTCTCGGCCACCCACGGATCGGAATACCATGCGTAATACAGTAACCGTCCAAGCCGAGGTGACCCCTCACCAGGGCGACCCACATATAGAGGTTCAGGCTGGCAGTGGAGTGTTCCTATATCGATATAATATGCAAAACTATATCGATACAACTATTACTATATCGATATATTATTAATATAATAATTATATAACATATTATATCGATATAGAAACGCGGTTTGTTGCTACAATTCGATATTACCGTACCGTCCTAAATCGATATATTTCATCCGATAATCGTATGTATGTGACTACTCTCCTGCTCTCCGCGATGGCAACACGTACTTATATAAATTTTATAATCTTTGCCGCGGTTTTGGGTTATCTACTTAAATATAAACATACGATACACAATATCAAAATAATCGAAAATATATCGATATATTTTTTGTATTAACATCCCCAGTCCAGGGTAAGTGATCTAAGAAGTATGCCACCTGGCTGGAGCAAATCAATATTGGCGCGCCGGTGTAGGAGGCGTAGGCGGTAGGGTCTGGCTGGATGACGGGGCTAGGTGACGCGCATGTGCAGTGGAGACTGGAGATTCACCGCCTCCCTGCACTCGCTGCAGTGGTTCTTCTTTCGTCGCGCGAACAACCCGTACACTGTCGCGGTTTTTTAGTTATATAACTGTACTAATTACTCGCCTTCCTAAACTGTTCTTGTGTTACATCATCGTTTAGAGGTATCACTAAAGATTGATCATGTGGGAGCACTTCCTATTCTTCTTGGGTGCTTTGTGCATAATAAGCTTAATCAATTCAATACTTTCCACGATCCACCTGCTTATAATGGCGTTCATTTTTAAATAATTAAACAGAACTCATAGCTATCTCACACGTGGCAATACTTACGCGCATGCGTGTAACTCATTTGACGGACAAAGACATTCATTGACAGACTTATTGTTTTAAATTGTGGCTGATACAACGACGGAGAAGGTCGACGTTACCGGCAACAAGACGAATCGAGATTAGGTAAGATTTTTTTCAGGTATTATTGCTTGGTACTCGAAACCTCTATATATATATCTCAGGGTTACCTCGCGAAGTTATATATAGATATAAGCACGCGAGAAATACAAATTAAAATTGTAATAACTTAACTAGTTGTATAGTATAAGGCATCGAACGTGGGTCGGTCTAGTTATATAAAATTGAAGGCAGGTCCGCACACAGCTATCGGGGCTACATCGCGGGGACAAGCAATTTCCTCGGGTCGATAAGTGCGCGCATGCGCGATGAACTTAGATCGGGAGACCAGAACAGAGAGGAAGGGAGGGGGAACTCATCCACACCCCGCGATATCTCTCGCGGTGTGTGTGCGGGGTGTGGCTGTCGCTCTTTTAATCCTTGTTTTAACGGCGTGGGCAGAGTTAATCGTGCGCTTTTGTCAGGTCTAATTAAATAATTGTCTCAAATTAAATTTTATTTAAACTCTCGCGTCCTTTCAATTCTTATTAACTAATGAAACTGACACATTCTCTGGCGAAGGAGGTTCAGGCTAAGCAACCTAAGAGGTATGCCACCTCTCAATCCGGTGACGCGGTAATCAGCTTGTCTGATTAATCTGTGTAGTTCGTCAATTTTCCGTTATTGATATTATGTAATCATGAGCGTTGCAGGAGTTTCTTCGGCTACTTATTAAAGTGCTAACGCTTCGAATATAATAGGATATATAAGGATATAAACTAAAAAGTCTTGAGCCGAAAAAAAAAGAAAAAACCTATGAGAACTAACGAATGGCGGACCCTATTCGGCTGTCAGTTTCATTTAGGTTACTTTAGCTCTAGAATTCCTCGAGTCGTCCGTGCAAAGGGTACAGTTGACGGCGAATAACTCTAAGGCGGCACGCGGAAGGGATGCGCATCTGTACAATCGCGCCCGCAATTATTCATTTCTACTAATTACATATAGATTTAATTCGATATAAGAATAAAGTGTTTTTATTTGTACATTTTAAATTGGCATATTCATTATTTAAAATACCAAAAAAATTTAATAAATATACAATACAACACAACTTTATAAAATAAAAACAAACTATAACAGTCTATAAAAAAAACCTCAAAATTAACAGAAAACAAAAGTCAACATAAAATTTAGTAAGCGACTGTACATTAGGAGCGGGCGGGGTGTGATATCGGTGCGCGGGGCAGAGTACCTCAGGAGAGACAATAAGCTCTCGCGCATGTCCGCCCGCGCCCCCTTCACTCACCTGTGATAGGAGTGGACAATATATGGACGCGATATATCGCTTCAATCCGATATTATCGAATCATCTAATATTGTTACTTATATTTATATCGATATATTTCATCCGATTTACGAAATATCGTAAGAAATTAAATAAAAAAAGCACTCCATTCTTTCTTTTACTTATGGTTGATAACTTGAATAAAATAAAACCCTTACTTGCGCTGCCATCTCGAAGAGTGTAGTGTAGTATGTTACCACACTCCTACTCTTCACGATGACAGGACTCTAGGTGTATATTTTATAATCTATGCATGTATCTGTACTGCTAGCAGAATCAAATCAAATAGTCTGGACTGGTATCCGAAGTGAGAACCTCTTAGTTACGCGCCGAGTACTCTATTAGTACAAAACTTTTCTAATATTTAATTAATTATAAACCAATTTCGATAGGAAAAATATCGATATATTTGTACAATATATCGCGTAGTATTGATACAACCTCATGATATATTATGTCGAAAAATCTATCGATATATTTTTGGTATGAACATCCCTACCATGTGATACCTTATTTTCGACTTCTGCGCATTAATGAATTAGCAGTAGAAGTCAGCTTCCCTGGCCAATCAGCAGGTTCGTCGAAAAAAAATTACGCTTGTTGCATCTGAAGACATGAGTTAGTAGCCAAAGTCGTAAAAGAGCCCTTACGTAATCACGTTGAATGCATTACCCCTCCCTTCCTCAGTCCCCGCCGCGCTCACTGGTGCTCAAATTGGACTCGCCGACTCCGCAGCGTTGCAGTCACCCATCCCACTCCCACGACCCTACCACCCCGTTCACTGCTGCGGTGGCCCGGACGTGCACCCCTCTCACTGCGCCCAGCCTTCCCCTCATGCCTCCTAACCCAAAAGCAAAGCGCTCGGACATTAAATTCATTACAACAATGAGCACTCGGTATGGAATTTCAATATGCATGTATTACATAATAACAATGAATATATCATTTATTATATAACAGTTAAAGAGTTTTATTAATTTAATAATAAATCTTTATCTCGCTATCTCTATCTCTAATTTCCGAACGGAGCGGAGAGTCGTTGGTAACGGAGAACTCATGTAACGGGACATTAAGTCAAACTTTTTTGCGAATGCCTCCTAGACTTAGATACATATATTAGTATCTAAGTATCGATGGATGGTGACAGTAAATGTCAAACTATTTCTTACTTAGGTAGAGTTTCCATGGTTATTGTAATATATCGTTTAGATTCCTTCGTAGCGAGTAAGTGCGTGTCTCTAATTAAGTAATTACATTAGAAGTTTAAATGATGTCCTCACAAGGCATCGAACCTGGCTCGGTTTGCATAAAATTGAAGGCGAATATCTCTGGGACACAGCCATCGGGGCTACATCAGGGGGTACACCGCAATGCGTCAGATCAATAATTGCGCGCATGCGTGACTCGAGCTCACAGGGTGGGGCAGAGAGAAGTTCACTTCCCCCGCCGCGCCCGCGCGCCGTGCCTTTGCGGCTTCCTCACCCAGGAGTTCCAGTCCCAGACACCCCCAGCAGGACTTGGCCCGAGCAAACTTGCGCATTCACTACCCCATCCTCCACACTGCCCACCTCGCCTACTGCGGCCTCCGCTCTCACCCCACACTATTCCTTTATCCCTCACAACCAGGACTTTTCTCTAGCAAACTTGTGGCCACCCTATTACCCAATACAGTCACTACCCCATCCTCCCAACCGTCCACCTCGCCTACTGCTTCCTCCGCTCTTACCCCACCTTCCACACCGCCCACCTCCCCTACTGCGGCCTCCACTCTCGCCCCACCTACTCCTTTATCCCTCACAACCAGGACTTTTCTCGAGCAAGCTTGTGGCCACCCTATTACCTAACGCAATCACTACCCCATCCTCCAAACCGCCCACCTCGCCTACTGCGACCTCCGCTCTCACCCCATCCTCCACAACACCCTCCTCGCCTACAGCGGCCTCCGCTCCGACCCCACCCTAGTCCTATATCCCTCACAACCAGGACTTTTCCCGAGCAAACTTGTAGCTACCCTAGCAGGCAACACAGTGTGTGCCCTCCTCCCCCCCTTCGAACACGTTTCGCCCTGCGGCCACCGTATCCACACCCAACCCGCCTGTTCCCAGAACACCCACAATCAATACTAGTCCCACGCTAACTTGTGGCACACTAACGTTAGCTACGTTTGATATATTACATCATAGTTAGATTACAACCTTTCTTCTTCTATATTCTTCTACTTTCTTCTTATTCATTACATCTCTCGTTGTTTCTAAACGTTGTCGTTAAAAAATACTTATTTAGTCTGCGATCGACACAAGCCTACTAATATCTCAATCAACAATCATTCTTATATACGAATTTTAGGAGAATCTTTGAAATTCAAGGTGCTATACCAAAAAACCCTTTAAAAATGTATAATTGCAATAAAATTACGGTAAATAAAAAATACTGAGTATTAATGGATTTTTTTTATGACGAACACAGATTGGCCAGAGAATCTGGCCTTGATTGCTTCACCGTATAGAGGTGGCATAGCTCTTAGGTCGCTTAGCCTGAACCTCTATTAGGTAGTAACTCGACATAAGGGTCCCCCCGGTGAGGGGTAACCTCGGCTTGGACGGTTACTATGTTAGACGTAAGCATTCCGGTCCGAGGGCGCCCGAGAGAGCCGAACCACGACTCGGTCGGTTGCTATTTCACGGATAATCTAAGGGATATTCTAAACTAACTTTGAGTGTCACTTCGGGAAACGTTGGCTCTGGGTGACAGTGGCCGAAGAAACTCAAAATAGAGGTATCGCGATAAGATTATTCCCAACCTTCGACAGTCATAAATGGACGCTTTGTAGATTTGTAAAGATCTAGCTTTTGCAATAGTGATCGCGTCGTCCGAGAACGTGCCGCCGGGCGACGACGCGTCGTAATTTAGAAGTGGGTAATGTCTTATAAGTGGCAGCACTCACAAGAATTTTGTTAGAATGTTTTGTAGCAATCTCGAAAAACCGTCAAAGAAGTGTAACATCTAAGCGGTTGGTCTGCTTTGTCTATCTGCTAATAAAATAGGGGAGGAAGAGCTGAATTAAACACCAAGGGTGGGTGTAATTTAAGTTATCCAATGCAAAGTAGGCTATCTTTTGAACTTGACTCACAGGCTTTAGAATCTCTTAATAATTTTCTTTGGAAGTGAAAATTTCTTCAGCCGCGTTGCTGGTGTGGTTTTTCGACTTCAAAAAAGGACCGAATAACTTTCGACTGGGGGAACCAATTTCGATTATTCTTTTTTTTATTTGGAAGCTTCCCGTGTGGTCCCATTTCAATTTGGTATAATAACTATACTACTATAATTTTAAGTTATAAGTTTCCACTTCTATCGACATTCCCAATGACTGCATTTTTAGGGGAGGAGATAGAGTACTGGTTAAGAGTTCGACTTACGATATTTTACTTTTCCTCACATTATCACAATATTTAATAAAATTGGAGTGTCTATTTGTAATATTAAAATAACCGCTTCTTACTACATGCAAGTGAATGTATGTACATATACGGGATATTCACCAAAATAACAGATTTTAAAATTTCTGTTTGTTCCGACTAATCTCTGGAAAGGCTGGACCGTTTTTGATGGGACTTTCACAAGCAGATAGCTGGTGTTATAAGGCTTATGTTATTGTTATTTTAGAAAAAAATATTGCAGCTAGTAAATAATATATGTGCCTATTCCAATGAAAATATAAAACGTGTGAGCACATTTTGTTTCATTCGCATATATTTGGATGATAAACGATATTTATCGATAAATGAATTTCGTGTAAATAATTCCTTAGGGAGTAATAGAATACATGTGGGAGCTATTTCGTGCAAGTGTAGACGGTTAGGGCGCGGCCCCGCAACGCTGGGGTTCGGGAACGCAGGGGTCCGGGAACGTGGGGTCCGGGAACGTGGGGGTCCGGGAACGGGGGTGCGCATGTGCTATGTATAGGTCGGAGGTCCGCCCTGCACTCACTGCATTGTCAGCTACTCTGTACCGCGAGTGAGACGCGCTTTAACCGTGTGCAGTTGTTAGGAAACATTTCTCACATACCGCACCCTTTCTGAAGGTTCAATATATGATAAAGAAGATAAATTATGTCGAAATTAGTTATATTTTGTAGACTTGTGGTACTCATTTTTATTATTCTTCCCTTCTTCTTCGTATTAGCTTCGTTCTTGTTTTTCACCTATCAGTACATCCGCATATATTTCTCTTAATTACGGTCATATAGATATAGTTTCTTAGTTCCGCTGCTAGTAGGGCGTATAGTTGCAACGATGTGGCCAAAAATGACCTATCAAAGGCGAATCACTTTGTTCTTAGTGATCGCTAACTTGGTGATTTTCTTGCTATGGAAGTGGATGTGCTCATAGAAATGCTCACCGTTCAGAACATATGCGATATCGAGCACGAACGAGATCGCGATCACGGAAGCCGTCAAGCAAGATCTAAGGACACCCGATGGGTAAGCCTTTTATAAATTATACGTTTACTTTATAATTAAGTAGCACGGCTTGTCTTTATGAGTACTAACCGAAGCCATCAGGAAACTGAATTAAACTATCTTTTAGAAATGCAAGCTAATTATTGCAAGGGTACTACCGCTAGGGGCGCGCGGGTGCAAGGTGGGCGACAGGCAAAGGTGGCCCACCCCCGGACTCGCCTCCCGAGTACGTGATGGAGTTCGACTATCGACTGCACAATTAGTTCGATTCGTTAGCGAATGCCACTTTCGACCTTTTTTTTTTTATATATTAATTCATTCAAATAAATTTACCGGTAAAACCCACAACCTTTTTTTTTATTCCGGGAGGGGGGGGGAACAAAAGGGAACTGCAGTGGAATGCACCGAAGCCCCTCTGCACTGTGCTCTTAGGAGAGCACTCTCCGGGGGGTGGGAGAGGTTGATCCCTCTCCCCTGTGCCCTCGCAGTGCAAGGCGACACGGGTCAGCCAATGTCGCCTTTTTCCCGGATCCACTTTGGCGGACGACAAAGTCCCCCACCCTTGTCGCCCAGTGAACCCGAGGCCCCTTATAGTCGCCTTCTACGACAGGCAGGGGATACCGTAGTCTTTTTCTACGAGCCCAGAACTACAGGGCTGAATAAAACGTTAATGCTATGAATTGAAAACCCCCACCTTTTTAAAATCGGTTAAAAAGTGAAAGCGGGATGTAGTATTAATAAGTTATAAATATTAACTAATAAGCGTCAATAGCCCTAATAGTTTAGGGTACGGTTTGAGCATATTTTTATTACTGGATTAAGAGGTGGCATAGGTCTTAGGTCGTTTAGTCTGAACCTGTATTGCTGTAACCTCGGCTTGGATGGTTACTATGTTACGCATAAGCATTCGGTCAGTAGCTATTTCACGGATAATCTAAGGGACATTCAAAAGGTAAACTAACTTTGAGTGTCACTTCGGGAAGCGTTGGCGCTGGGAGAAGAAGTGGCCGGAGAAACTCCAGCAACAATCCTAACATCTAAGGGGTGGGGACATTCTCGTTAATCTTCTTTTTTTATATACTAGCTGCGCCCTGCCTTGTTAACCTAACGTTAACCTTTGTTACTCCACATTACATCAGCTATCTGCCAGTGAAAGTCCTGTCAAAATCAGTCAAGCTGTTTCAGAGAGCTGAAACAGACAGACAGACAAAGGTTGTAAAACATTGTTATTATGGTATACATATTTACCACATACATATTTTGATATTATGTAAGACACTATAATTTTATTTATTTGTATAGATAGACCAATATAATTCAGTTCAGCTTTGTAGTTCTGGGCTCTCAAGAAAAAGACTACGGTATCCCCTGCCTGTAGTAAAAGGCGACTAAAAGGGGCCTCGGGTTCACTGGGCGACAAGGGAATAACCTCCTCCCCCCCGGGACGTGGTCAGTGGCACAGTGCAGAGGGGCTCCGGTGCGTTCCTTTGGAGATCCCGGAGCCCCTCTTCATGCACCGAGGAAAGGGCCACTGGAGAGGTTTTAGTGGGTAAAAACCCCATATAACCGCAGTCCAGAAGGCGGCGGTATCATTTTGAAGATTTCCTCCCCGTAAACAAAAAAAAAGTTGTTTACATAAATTATTTAACTACTTTATATAAATCAATAAAGTAGTCAATATCACGTCAAATAAGATGACAGCGCGCGGAGGTCGCAATTAGACAATGCGGGTTCCAATAGACAATGGTAGAAGATAATAGATCACAAATTTTGAAAAAAAAAAATGGTTCAGTCAATCGTTTTAAACTAGAACTAACGGGTTCATAGAGTTGAATCTATAGTAAGACGAGCTATACAACGATTTATCAAGAAAATACCGAGCTAAACTCGGTTATCCAGGTCCTTTATAATAGTGCTCTGTCGCTGACAGATCCGGGGCACTTCATTTATAACGGCTGATGGCATTCGCGGAAGGTTTAGTGGGTAGGGGTCGCTCAGGGCCGAGTCCCACATATCCCTCTGGACCCACCCAGGGAACCGGCGGATGGTCCGTAAAAGAAATCCCCCGCGTTAACAAAAAAAAGGGTCCTTTATAATTAGGCCGCTAGTATACGGAATAAACATGTACGTATATATTGTCGTCGGGTGGAGTCGCGTAAGTTATTTATTAGCTACTGACCTAGTTAAGGAATGCACCGAGTCGATACCTCCGCGCATGTGCAAGCCGCATCCGCCCTGGAGGGACGGGGGGCAGAGTAGAAGATAGTTGCGTTATTCGTGCCACCAGCTAGCGACCATGAGACATCGAGCTATCTATTGTGTGTGCTTCACAATTTTACTGCTTATTTTCGCTCATAGCCTGTGGAAGATTTATAACACCGTCTACTTGAAGCGTGACAAAATAGGTAAGGCTTAGATTTAATTTTTTACAAGAAACTTTTTTTAAAATTATACTTCTTTAGGCACATTATGAAAATATTTGAGTGAAATTTTAAGATGCGCGCGCAACACTGTTGCAGTAACAGGTTGAAACTGCAATTAAAAAACTGTAAAAACTTTTTCAAGTGCTACAATATTATTGAGTTTAACTATTCGTATGAATAATTTATATATATTTAGAATAAAAAATATTATTTCCTTTAATGATTTTTAAAATTTAAACTGAACTTTATTAACTGTGTTGTTAAAGTTAGTTAATGTTACAGTATTTATCATATATATATATATAATATATATGTCCACCACTGTTTGGCGCAGGCCTTCTCTGTAAAGAGAGTATAAGGGCATAGCCACAAACACCTAGTGCGGATTGGCAGACTTCACATGTCGTAGAAAAATGTTTCTCACGATATTTTCCTTCACCGCCGAGCGCGTGGTAAATCAGCACATAAAATTGCAACAACAAATTTAATGGCGCCAGCACCGGAGATCGAACTCGGGTTGCTAGCGTACTATGCAACTTGAGGCGACCGTCCGGACACTGAGCTACCACGACTCATGTTGACTATCCTTTTATTATTTTACTGTAATCAATTATTTGCATGCAATTAAAAAAGATTATTTTAATGATGCCAAAGAATTTTTTTATTTCACTTTACGTGTCGTATTATGTTTTAACTGAATGTTCGTTTTCGGTTCTTTTTTCAAATTTTCTTTGTAATTAATTTAACAATAATATAGCACACATCACAATATCGAGCTAGCGAGGGGTGTGGGCAGAGATTACGGTCATTCGCTTCTTAGACATTCGTAAATCATCGAATTCGAGTGCGTCGTTTTAGTATGTCACCAATCTATTTGATATACATTCACTTTGGACCTAGAATATCACCTAAAGACAATTATCGACATAAATTATTTTCATCTCTCGCACTACTTTTCTAAATGCCCAAATAACTGAAGAATCTATCTCTATTTTAGTCTATATATTCTCTATTCAATCTTCTTCTGTTTTCCCATGTCAGACAATTTTAATCTTGACATTCAGAGTCAATGCTGGATTACTTCTTAATGACATTGTTGTCATCTCTGCGACGTTCATTTGACTTTCATTCTCAAAATACATAATATAAAAAATTAAACAAGTATATAAATTACTAGCGTACCCAGCCCGCTTCGCCGGTCTAGATTTTGTTTTAATTTATTTAAGCAATAAACTTACATCATTCAATATTTAATTTAACTCTCACAATACATTAAATTGTTCATTTCTCTCCGTATTCATTCACTTCAAATCTCTTCTCGAACGGGTGAAGATCACCTACACCCATGTACATATGAGTAAATACAATATCATTCTTATCATTTATACAAAAACATATCGGGCTCAAGTTAATGTCAGAAATAAAAGTACGACGTATGGCTTGTTTGACAGTTCAAAAAGAGGAGTGCTCCGAATTTTACAGGATTACTCATTTATATTATATATATATCTAGATGTACTAGATATATGTGCACCAACATAACTGATGCCCGGGCTTTGAGAAAGTTTCAATGGTTATTTAAACGCATGTCCAAGAAACGAGCTTGGTAGAGCGCGAAGGAGATGAGCGAAGGTGGTTGGTCGTCGAAGGGTGTTGTGTGGGTGGAACTGGGAGGAAAAGGGTCGCACAGAGGTGACATTTAACAAGGTTTTCCCCCTCTTTAAAAAGACTATCGGACATAGAGAGTATAAGAGTGTAGTCCGCCGCGCAGCCCTAGTGCGGATTGGCAGAATTCACATGTGTTAGAAAATTTTCTAACACATGTAGTTTTTCACATGATGCTACTATGAAAATGGGAAATAATGTTTCTAATAAGATGTCTTAATTTATCATACTTTCATTCATTAAAATACGCAGGGTAGAATTCGACATACATGTAGCGAATTCCCGGGCTTCGAGAAACTTCCAATCAATAATTAAGAGCACAGAGGAGGCGGGGGTTGTCGCCCCCGCCCCACTTCCTCTGTTCCACTTGTCACTGTCCACCTCGCCCGTCGGAGGGTGTAGTGTGGGTGGAACTGGGACTCAGAATATCACAGGGGGTGGCATTCAGTAGAATTCACCCCCTTTCGCGCAATGTATTTGCCACCTTATTCGTCCACCCACCCGATTTTAAACCAACTGTGTGTAGTCATAGTGCCGGCATAAATAATGACATTTCCGAACCGAATTATAAGTTTTTTTCCTTTGAAAGGTTTCAAATTAGTAAGTAACGTTGTTAGCGACATCTTGGGTTCAGAAAACATAATAAATAGTGAATAAATATTTATCTTTGTCTAGAATCACAAGTTTCATACAGTACAATTCTAGTATATGATAATAGCAACATTATTAAAATAATATTATTTCGTTGCTTAACGCCCACTCTCCAATCAAATTTGAATAATTCTAACTTGATCTTTAAATAGATTTTTTTATCATAACTTGATTTTGAAACTGTTATGTATTTGTGTATGTGTGTGTATGTTTGCTTGTGCTGAGATAAGTTTTTATATACCAGAGAACTTCTTAAAAACGTATAGAAGAATGCTTGTAGAAGGAGATATTGGTAGTTTTATGACAATATATGACTTGGGTCATTTGATTTGATTGCTTCTAAACGAATAGTTTTAAGAGATAGGTTTTACGAAGCTAGTGCGACTTGCCATCTGCCATTGCATTTTGACTTAGCATCGTGTGGGATCGTGGTCCATCACTTCACATACCTAAATATTATCGTTATATATAACAATGTTATTTGGGAATTATAAGTAACTTTAATCCGCCATTGCTTTGATTTTTAAGATCGTTTTCTGTTTTTACTCGCCTTTTCACCTGTCGTAATGAATTCTCTATACGCTCATCCCATTCATTACAAATGGTACGCGAACACTTAACCACTAAGATCAATGCAAGAAAATAATAAGCATTTAAGTAATAATTTGAGCGTCAATAGCCTAGTGGTTTAGACAGGAGTTCCCAACCTTTTTGTACTCTAGAGCACATTCTAAAATATCGGTCGAGTGGCGTGCAAAACCTATTTTTTATCGACCAACTCCTTCCATAACTTCTCATTTTCCCATCATTTAGTTTCTTATTTTAATAATTTATTAATAAATAATAAACAAAAATGGTTCAAAATAATAACATTAATATTCAAATTGCATACACACAGAGAAATGTATTTACAAAACGTAGTAATATTTCACAATTGTTTAATTAATGTTTAAGAAAAAATCAGTCGTCGTATCGAATAGTGGCGAGCACATACGAATCGTTACGCGGGCGCCATGCTAATCGCGGGCACGAGGTTGGGAACCTCTGGTTCATGGTACGGTCTGCGAATCGTAGAGTCGTCAATTCGTTATTGACGTGAACCATCTCCTAACAAGCCTAAGCTTATTTGGAATGGTTAACAAGATTGTTACTAAAATTTATTGTTAACTTCCTTTATTTAAAAAAAACTATTTTACGGTGAATATAGCTATTAAAGTCAGCAAGTAGGAGTGGCCTGCCATATCTGCTATATAAGTGGCAGCAGTTGGGGGGAGAAATTTCTAATAAGTTCTAGCACATTCGGCTCGGAGAAGTGCGACTAATAGACGAGCTTTCTAAAGCACAAAAGGCGTGACGGGAATGGGATCTGGGGGAGCAGGCGGTGTGAGCGTAGGTCGATCGGCCAGGGGTGATAACGCTGTGAGGGGTATGGGGAAAATACTCTACAAAAGCGCATCGGCCGCGATACTGCAGTAGTATCCGCGTTGTTACAGCTTCGGGACGCGACCTAAGTTATGTGATCGTTTATATTTGATTGGTTTTGTGGTGATATTAATAAATTGTTGTGCTGATCTACTAACACGAGGTCAGTTAAGATTAATTCATATCAAATATATTCTGTTATTTGATTATTGTTTAAAGAATGAGGTGACTTACAAAATCTGACATTATATATTAAACCTAAAATCGAGGGGTCGGCAGAGGTAGCAACAGTTTCAAGTAGGTTATTATAAGAATAATTTAGCTGATTTAACAGATTATATTTTTACATTAAACTTTTGCAACAGAAAGAATGTTTACAAGAATTACCCATGAAATAAATTCGACGTACATTTAGCCAGGTCTAGGCTTCCTGTAACTTCCAATCGATAAGAGCATAGAGGAGGAGGGCGGAGTGTTGCAGAGGGTGTAACGTGGGGAATACTAAGACTCAGGGGTCACACGGGGGTGGCAGTGAACAAAATTTTATCCCCCTACTGCGCCGCTGCGGTAAATTTGCCACCTTGCGCGCCTCATACGTCCACCCGCTTTTCAACCGACTTAAAACAAGTAGTAGTCTTTATGGTGATTTATTTTTCGTACACTCAAGCCGCCGTTATTTACGATCCAATTTTGATTTTTTCCCTCTTTTAAAGGGTTTCATATTAGTAACAGCTTTTATATATGTATCCCACTGCTGGGCACAAGCCTGTACAAAGAGAGTATTAGGGCGTAGTCCACCCGCGGCCCTAGTGCGGATAGGCGGACTTCACATGTCTTAGAAAATGTTCTAGGACATGTAGGTTTCCTCACGATGTTTACCTTCACCGCCGAGCGCGTGGTAAATCAGCACAATAAAATTGCAACAGCAAATTTATTGGTGCTGGCACCGGGGATCGAACTCGAGTTGCTAGCGTACCAACTTGAGTTGACCGCCCGAACAGTGAGCTACCACGGCTCTTACTAATATTCTGGTAAACCATTCCAGCTAAGCTTTAAGCTTGTACTAGGAGATGGTTCACGTCAATAGTCGAATGGCGAATTCGAACCTACGACCTTATGTTCTGCTATTGACGCTTCTTCTTGCTTTCAAGCAAACAGTTAATGGGTATTACCAAAGCTAGGGAGCCTTACTACCTTCCATCGCATGACCACTCAACATCAGAAGGTATCGTGGTAACACATTCGCTTATAAAGTATTTAAAAAAGTATATCTACCTTAACGACAACCACCATCATTGTAGAAAAGGAAGGGAATTCAGTATTGTGTAGAAAATACGCAGAGAGAACACAAGATAGCTAATTCCCGGGCTTCGAGTACCTTCCAATCGATTATAAAGAGAACAGAGGAGGTGGGACGGGAGTGGGTGGGGAGGAGGGTGGGTTGTGGGTAGATCTAGCACGCACAGGGTTACGCGGGGGTGGAATTGAAGAGAATTTCCCCCTATAGACTAAACTACTTCGCTCGCCTCATACGTCCGTCTATTGAACCGACTTTAAAAAAGGAGTAATTCGTTTTTTAATGTTTATGTACTTATGGCGCTATATGCTAATTGTGTTGAAAAATGCTCGATGATCTTGGTCGGTTTATGACAAATAAAGACTGGGTCTATTAGATGTCAATTTGGTTGCTGTCAAGCGAAGAGTTAATAGGCGTTTACATTCGATCGTCTTACCATCTAACATTTTAAAAGAGAGCGTGCGCGCTTAAAAGCGTTTAACTTTGAATTCACCATTGATTTGATTGTCGTGGTCGATTTTAGTTTTTACCCGTTAATTTTTTTTCCTGGGGAGTAACAATCTTCAACAAGATACCCCGCTTTCTGAGGGGATTTTTACCCACTACAAACCTCCCCCCCCCCCCGGTAGCCCTTCCACGGTGCATAGTGAGGGGGGCTCTGGGATCGCCAGTAAAACGCACTGGAGCCCCTCTGCACTGTGCTCTAAGAAGAGCACATCCCGGGGTTAATCCTTCCCCCCTCTTTTAGTCGCCTTCTACGGCAGGTGATACCGTAGTTTTATTATACGAGCCCAGAACTACAGGGCTGTACTCGTTTTTTATGCCGTAAAGCTTTTAACATCATGAAATAGTAAATATTCCAATTAATAACCTATATTATCTGTGTAAAATACGTAATGAAAACTAGAGAATAAATTAGCATATTCCCGGGCATAGAGAAACATCCGATCGATGATTAAGAGCGCATGGGGCGGGGTGGGTGTCTGTCAGTGGGTATAGTGTGGGTGGGACTGGGACGTAAAGAAGGGGTCGCATCCAGCAAAATTTGCCCTCGTACTGCGCCATTGCGGTAAATTTGCCACTCTTTGTGCGCCCGATACGTCCACGCGACTTCAAAGAGTAGTTCGACTACTTTTATTTTAACGTGACAACGTGTTATAAATTGGTATCCCCAAGGAGGCATCACCAAAAACGTTTGACTCAATGTCCCGTTACGTGAATTCTCCATTACCTTTGACTCATCGCGCCGTTCGTTCGGCTCCGAAAGCAGCAGATGGACACAAATTGTCAGATATTAAATATTATAGGTATATGAATTTACCATTAAATGAATAAAATACTTTGACTGTGATATAACAAATTTCCCATAATCCCAATTCCCGGGTTTCGAGAACCTTCCAATCGGTTATTAATAGCATTGCGGAGGTGGAGCAGAGGTGGGGTGGTTGCCGGAGGGTGATGGGTGGGCCTGGGACGCAGAGGGTGTCACGGGCCCCGCACTGCGGATGTTTCCCCCTGCCGCTCTAGCGCAGTATAAAACGCGCCGCCGTGAGCTCGCGCCGCGTCGTCCCGCGGTTCATTATAAAGTGGTTTCGTATAATTATATTAACTTTGTGGTGATCTCTATAAATTGTGCTGATCTACTAACGGAGACCCGATTGACTTGGATACACGGTTTGTTGTTATTTTCATTAATTTCTTTGAATCATTTTTCTGCCCATTTGTGGGAATGTTAAGGACTGATGTGACCCAATCTCTGACATGATTTTTACCTCTCATGTCATGTTCAAGAAAATACACAACAATAAGAATGTTTACAACAATTGCACTTGAAATAAACTCAAAATACGTTTAGCCAGGGCTAGGCATTCTGAAACTTCTATCGATAAAATCGTAGAGGGGGAGGCCCGGGGGTTGCGGAGGGTGTAGCGTGGGAAGTACTGGGACTCGGGGCTCGTACGGGGGGTGGATGAACAGAATTTTACCCCCTACTGCGCCACTGCGGTAAATTTTCCACCTTGCGCGCCTCATAAGTTCACCCGCTTTTCAACCGACTTCGAACAAGTAGTAGTCCTTCTCGTTCTTTTTATTTTTTAGGGTTTCATACAAGTGCCATATTATTATAATGTTTGCCTTAAATGCTCAAGAAAATACACAGCTAGAATTCGAGATACATTTAGCGAATTCTCAGGCATCGGGAAATTTCCAATCGATAATTAAGCGCATACCCAATAGATGAGATTGCTAGAGAGAGGTGGGGAGGGGTGGGCAGCCGTCGTAGGGTGTTATGTGGGAGGAACTGGGTCGCAAAGGGTCACACGGGGGTGGCCTTCAGAGAAATTTCCCCCCCTTCAACTGATGCTTGCTTTTAAACCGACTCAAAAAAGGAGTAGTTCGTCGATTATAGTCGAAAATACGCACTGAGATAGCTTCGGGAATCTTCCAATCGATTATTAACGGCAGTGCCGAGGTGGGGCGGGTTGTGGCCGTAGGAGGGTGTAGTGTGGGTAGAACTACCTAACCTACGTTCGTTTATATTATAATACCTGATCCGCAAACGTTGTTTTACCATATGTATTATTTCTAGTAAATATTTTGGTAGTCATAATATGAAAAATAACTAACTTATTGTAAGTGTATGGAGATGTGGTCTATGACTGAAATACGAATAACTAAACAATGACGGTCTATAATACTAATAAAACACTTTTTTAAATTCATTGTTCATTATTAATGTAACTATATAAGTATATCTCTAGCAATAATTATTACATTAAAAAAGCAAAAAAAAAACAATATCTTAGCGAATGTGCTAATTTTGCTATTAAAAATTGGGAGATGAACCATCAACCAGTTCTGCCCTGAAGGGTAAAAATTTTTGTATGGTTATTGGTTGTATCTGTTTAAAAAAATAAAAAAATAGTCCAAAATATAAAAGTAAAAATTTGGGGTGGACCACCCTTATAACTTAAAAATAGATAGTAGCCGAATCTCAGACCTACTGAATAACCCGGTCTACCCGTTTCTGAGGAGTATGGTAACTAACATTATAACACGAGAATTTTAAATAGCTGACCCCACAAACGTTGTTTTGCCATATAAATCATTTCTATCAATATAAAATAATTAAGAGCCCTGTGAACGTGGGGTGTCGTCGGAGGGTGTAGTGTGGGTGGAACTAGGTTGGAGGGTGTAGTGTGGGTGGAACTAGGTCGCATAGGGCCACACGGGCCCAGCACTGCGGATGTTTCCCCGCCGCTCCACCGCTGTATAAATCGCGCCGCTGTGGGCTCGCGACGGCTCGTCCCACCGTTCTTTATATAGTGGTTTAGTATAAATTATATTAACTTTGTGGTGATCTCTATAAATTATGCTTATCTACTAACGGGTACCAATCAGTTGCAATCACTTGGACAGAAGGTTTGTTGTTATTTTAAAATTCAATCATTATCTGTCCATTTGTGGGAATTTTCACTCATTTCAATTATCTTTTGTTCTTTGTTTATTGCTTAATGATTGATGTGACCCCAATCTCTGCATTATTTTTACCCTAAGGGAAGACGTTATACGTTGCCTTGAATATATCATCTTTCTCATTTCATGATAATACGCAGAACATGAGATATATTTAACGAATTCCCGGGCTTCGGGAAATTTCCAATTAATACTTACGCCCATGCAAAATAGATGAGCTTGCTAGAGTACAGAGCAGTTGAGGCGGGGTGTACTGTGGGTGGATCTAGGACACAGAGGGTGACACGGGGGCGGCATTCAGCGAAATTCCCCCACCCGCTGCGGTAAATTTGCCACCTGCGCCCGATACGTCCACCCTCGTTTTAACAGTGTTCACTAAGGTGGTTCCTGTATATTTTTTTTATTTTAATGTGCTCAAAACGTCGTCATTTATGAAGTGATTTTGACTGTTTTCCATGTCAAATATTAATGTCCAAAGGGTTTCAATGAAATGCCATATTAAGTTTTTAGACATAGAACCTTGCACCGTAAGAATATCAAGGACCTCCATAAAATTGTGTTGAAGAATGCTTCAGTGATTGGTAGGTTTAAGACAATATATGACTAGCTATTATTAGGCTTTACTAGTGGTTGTTACTTACATTGCATTTCCACTTAAAAAGACCAAAACTTTACAAAAAGTAAATAGTCCTTAACGATAATGAGCAACATTGTAGGAATTATTCTACGGAGAATAAAGGCAGTCGACATGCTCTTAAATTCAAAAAGTCGGAGTGGCAATAGGGCCGGCCACGTCTCCCGAGTCAATATCAGCAGATGGGGCGGAAAGTTCTAGAATGGAGGCCGAGCATTGCGTTGAGAAGCGTAGGGCGTTGTTCCAGATGGCCTGAAGATCTCATAAGGATAACAGAAAGTGGTTGAATGTGGAAAGCGGATGTGGAAAACATTAGGGAAGACCTATTATCTCCTGTGATGATGAAAATATTTAACATAGCAAAAGTGGTCCTAGATTTTCCATTTGGATAAAAGAATTGTAGAACTATATCTGTGTACGTAATTCGCAGTGACAAATTGAGATAAATTTAGCCCATTCCCGGGCTTCGAGAAACTTCCAATCGATAATTAAGCGCACCGAGAAGGTGGGGTGGTAGTGGGTGGTCGCCGGATGGTGTTGTGTGGGTGAAACTAGGACGCAAAAGGTCACACTGGGGTGATATTCAGGAGAACTTCCCCCCAAACAACGCCAATGCGGTACATTTGCCACCTTGTATTTCCAATACGTCCACGCGCATTTCAACCGACTTCAAAGGAGTAGTTTGTCTGTTTTTTATTTTCATGTACACATGTCGCCGTCATTTACGAAGTGATTTTGAATTTTTTCGTCTTTTAAAGGGTTTCATATAAGTGCTATAGTAGGGTTGTGCAGGGAACCCCGAAAATTTGATTTAAATGTTTCTTGATTACGATATTCATAGGTATTATTGAACTGATTAGTTCAGGGGAATTCTACAAACCAGCTAGTAATCGCGACCCAGGCGATCCATTCCTAGGTTTTTAATTAAATTATTCTACGGAGTACAGAGGCAGCAGGTTGCAGTGGCAGGAACTCAGTGTCGGCTTATCGGAGAGGAAAGTTCTGGAAAGGAGGTGTAGCTTCAGTAGACGAGCTTGGTAAAGCAAAATGGAGTGGAAGGTGGTGGAGCCGGAGAGGTGGTGTTTGTCGATCGAGCAGGGATGAGTAGAGTGTAAAGGAGCGAGGATACAGTACAGGAGGAGAATACATACAGTACAGAATAAGGGAGCAGTCAGCACAGGAGTTCCCAAACTTATACTACAAAATAATTTCGAGTGCTGATATAAAACGACGACACTGTACTAATTTCAAATATATTACGTTCATTGATGACTGATGTGACTTGCAATCTCGGACATTATTTATTAAACCCTCGCTGGGTAGAGATAGTTAGAACGGTTGTCCGCTATTCACCGAGCTTATTATTATACGGGCGATGGGTATTTAAGTTATAATAAATAATTCCCATCCCCGTCCCACCATCGGACTTCGAGACGCACTGCACATCTTTTTATGCTCATACATTCCTCAGACCCGAAGCGCTTTGCTTCTACTTTCATAAAGGACTGGAATAGTTTACCCGCGTCTGTCTGGGTTTTTTCAAGAGTAGAGTGAATATGCATTTACTTAGCTGTCATCACGTGGGATCGTGGTCAAGCACTTGATTGGAAAGTATAAAAAAACTTAAATGTCCCATACCGAGCACTATTTTTAACAAGTTATATTTTTTTACTTAAAACTTGCAACCGAAATTGTTCACAATAATCGCACATGAAAATAACTCATGATACAAATAGCCAGTTCCCGGGCTTCGAGAACCTTCCAATCGATAATAAAGGGCGAGGAACGTGTAGTGTGGGTGGACATGGGACGCAAAAGGTCACACGGGGTGGCATTCATTAGACTACCCTCCCTGCCTTCACCCGATCCGACCGCCATATTTTAACCGACTTCAAAAAAGGAGTAGTTCATCTATGTGTTTTCATTGTCTATGAGCTCATAACGCCGTCAATTACTTTAATTTAAAGAATACAATTTAGTACTATTTAAAATTTTCAGAATTAAATGAAATATGTTTAGAACAATGTTCTGTGGAAGTATTATCTGATTGTCTGCACCAATAAATAGAATATAAATAAAATATAATAAATTTTATTTATATGTATAGATAATTTGATATCAAATATAATTAATATACCTACAGATTGTATATATGATAAAATATAATAAATAAATAGAATGTCGAAAAGATATAGTGAACTTTCAAAACTCACTGATATTGAGATTATTATCGATAATCTAACAAATTAAAAAAACATTTTTTAGCATCAACCGCACGACCTAATGAGTTAAGTATTTGTTCCTTTATTTTTTAATATTACATTATTTTAAATTGTAAAATGTAGTAAAATTAGACAAGCTGTTTAAAATTATATTGTTAAGTACATACGGCTTCCTATTAATTAAAGAAAAAATAAATTAGTTAAGAACTTGCATAGGGGATACTGAGTTGAAAATGATTGTTATTTCATATATTGTTAGGTTTATGACAATTAAAGACTGGATATTTTCGATCTCAATGTGGTTTCTTTCAAGCGAAGAGTTAATAGGCGTTATAAAATCCGTCTACCATTGCTTTTCCACCTAACATCATATTATATATAGATTAAAAAGTATTTAAAAAAGCAAATACACTTTAAAAACAACCAGCATCAATGTAGAAAAAGTATAGGAATATTGGAGTGTCCCCTCGTGTTCCTCTCACGAATTTAAAAACTGTAATATCTGTAGAAAATACGCAGATAAAAGAGGAGATACATTTAGCCAATTCCCGGGCTTCGAGAACGTTCCAATCGATTGTTAATAGCGCTGTGGAGGTGGGGTGGGGTTGGGTGTTCGTCGGAGGGTGTAACTGGGACGCAGGGGGTCACACGGGCCCCGCACTACGGATGTCTCCCCCTGCCAGTTCAGTATAAACTGCGCCGCTGTGGGCTCGCGACGCGTCGTCCCACAGTTCTTTATGTAGTGGTTTAGTATAAATTATATTAACTTTGTGGTGATCTCTATAAATTGTGCTGAACAACTAACGGATACCGGATTGACTCATACAGACGGTTTGTTGTTATTTTCATTAAATTTTTTTAATAATTTTCTGCCCGTTAATTTTAATTAGACTAATTTCTTTTATCTCCTGTTAAATGTTATTGACTTATAGACTGATTTGACCCCGATATCAGATATTATGTTAACCCTTGGGAGTGTTCAGATAATTATAGTTTAGTGTGTAATATTTTTATTTTTATTTAAAGAGAAAAATGTTTCCAATAAGTTTTAAGAAGCCATCAATTTATCATATAATTTATCATAATACGCAGGTAGAATTCGAGATACTTTTAGCGAATTCCCGGGCCTCGAGAAATTTCAAATCGATTTTTACGCGCATGCCCAATAGACGAGCTTGCTAGAGCACAGATGAGGTAGGGTGGGGGTTGGTGACCGTGGGAGGGTGTAGTGTGGGTGGAACTGGGACGCAATGGGTCCCACGGGGGTGGCATTCAGCAGAATTTCCCCCGTCCCGCGCCGCTGCAGTATAATTGCGCCCCTATGTTCTCGACGTTTCGTTTAAACGTTCGTAATGAAAAACATGTTTCATATTTAATAATTTTGTAATATTGATGTTAATTAAAATTAACTTTTTTAATTAAACAATTTTTTACAATACTTTAAGTATATTTAATAACGTCGTTTAAACGTTCGCTTGGATACTTTGGATATAAACGATGGCTGCCATTAGCGGTAGCCATTAAACCGTCTTTGAGTTTAATACGTTTTATTTTTTTGTTAATTTACTGTTTTTGTTTTACTTGTACGTCTTGCTAGGTCTTTGGACCACCAGTGCGTGCATGTGGAGATGACGGTTAGAATATCCTTCAATTAAGGATTTTGGCCCTCCACGTCAAAGATATGACGTAATGATATTTTACCTTATCTCAGATAGATATATTATTTTTTTTTGCAATGACCCACCAACATTCCTCTTCCGCCCGCGCCATGGTAAGCGGACAAACCGTCCCCCCACTGCCTTTCGACACGGGTGCTGCCGCTTCGACCGGCCGGTCAGTGGGCGCTTCCGGCGGTTTCTGAGCCCATCCCTCTCCCACTCCCGGCACGACAAGCCGAGAAGTGGGGGCGGTGTAGTTTAGTATATTTTTTTTAATTTAGTATCCTATTTTGAATTGTTGCAGGTGGATTGTGAAGTCTGTATAGAGGTTTATTCTTAACCTTTCCCTCTTTTGTTCTAGCTTACGTCCACTGGAACGTGCGTCGTCCCGATGTCGGCGCCGGACTTCCCGAACGGGAGCAATAAGCCCGATATGTCGGGCACACCAGAAAGCGAGCAAGAAAATTCCGAGGAGATGGATGAAGATCCAGATCCCGACCCTCTAGCTACCCTCCCCCACGATTTTAGAGAGCACCTTCTGGGTCCAGATTTACAGGAAGTAAGTATCATAAGATTTATAACCAACTTGGATCATTTTTGTTTGGATGTAACTGCTCCACTCTGTGGACAATCA
The DNA here is from genome assembly GCA_029286785.1 of Meandrusa payeni. NCBI lineage: Eukaryota > Metazoa > Arthropoda > Insecta > Lepidoptera > Papilionidae > Meandrusa > Meandrusa payeni. Next base: position 1,026,790 of record JAGSMX010000002.1, on the reverse strand, counting down.
AGCTTGATAGAAGATGTCACAAGAATTATATCATCTGTGTGTCTATTTGTAACATTAATATGGGAGAGAGATAGAGTGAGTCTGTTTATTCCGACTAATCTCTGGAACAGCTGGACCGATTTTGTCAAATGTTAATTTAGTCTGTAATTCATTTAAAAAAATGAAAATCGATAGTTTTAAATCGAGGAGCGGCAGCTAGTACGCGGTAATTTGACGGTTGGTAGATTTAGTAATTAATTGTAAGGCTGAATGGCCAGGAGGTCTCTACAGCTTTACCGGGTTTTTGAGAGCTAGCCGAGCTCTTATACAGCCTCAGTCTGGACCTCTATCGGAGTACCTCAGTTCAAGATTTTTCGAGTGGGCTGTTTACCCCTGTTTGGTCTGTTGCTCTATTGACTATAACATTCTGACCCGAGGACGCCCAAAAGGGAAGGTACTCGTAAGTAGGAAGGGATTATGGATTGTGGGGGACCTTTGCCTAGCAATGACCTGATGATGAAGTGTGCATGAATAAATAAAACGTATTTCAAAAATGCCAGACTCCTTAGTGGATTCATATTTAGCTGATTAAATAATTTTAGGAAGGAGAGCTGCACCGATTGCCATAACCAAAGTAGAATTTGGAGTTGTACCAGGATCTTGATAAACGGGAAGGAGTTAAATTAATTTCACCTTTTGATTACGCAGCGTGTTTAAATTTTTTTAAATAATATCTCAGTGTCCAGGCGGTCTCCACAAGTTGCGTAGTACACTAGAAACCCGAGTTCGACCCCCGGTATTAATAAATTTGTTGTAGAAATTTTATGTGCTAATGCGCTCGGCGGTGAAGATAACATCGTGTGTGTAACAACAAACCTACATGTCTAGAAAATTTTTCTAAGACCCGAAGTCTGCCAATCCGCACTAGGTGTGCTTGGCGAACTAAGCCCTGTGCCCAGCAGGGACATATTATATATAAAGGCTCAAACTTTAACCTTAGGCAGTACACAGTTGCTTGCAAGCCGATTACAACCGGTCTTTTTGGTAATCGTTGGGGGAGGCCTATGTCCTACTAGTGGATGTTCTACCGCTAAAATGATGATAATGAAGGAAGTGCTTGACTACAATGCCAACTGATGTTAAGTGGAAATGTGATCGTGGATGATAAGACCCAGCTTAGTAAATGCCTATTCACAATTCTCTATAAAATTCCCACACTATAGTGGGAGAGTAAGACAGACGTGGATATTCAATTATTTTCTGTACGAACGATTAAAGACAAAAGTAAAGCGTGTTTAATTGGGTCTGCGAATGTCAACAATAGGGTATAGGATCTTTATCAATCTCTATTATTTTCACGGTGACGGTGAAAGCGGATGGGGGAACTAGACCATGTGACGCATGTGCACTCTAAAATGCATTGATGTAAACGGAAATGACCACCTTACACTTGTCCTCAAGTTTAGTTTCAGCTGACACGTTTCTCTATGTTGCAGGACGTATTTGAAGATGCTTCTCAGGATGCACCCGAGTGAGTACAAATTTTAATGCTTTTTCTTTAGATTCTTATGATCGATACGACAGTACAACTTCCTTTATATGTGGAATATATGCGAAACATGGAGCAGTATGGCTGTCTGGTATACACCAAATATTAAGTGAATACCACCATAGTTAGCTGTAGTCAAAAACATTACAATATTGGATCTATCCATTGCAAAGTTCAAGTACTACGATAGTCTAATCTTTTACAATTACTATGGATTTTTTATGAGAATAGAGGGCAAACGATTGTACAACACATGGTGTTAAGTGACCACCATCGACCACGTAACGAGTAGCAGTTGCTTCACCACACTTTGTATAAAAAAAATGAAAAAGAGAGAGATTAGGTGTCTGGCTATCACGTAGTACTACGAATACTTTTGTGTCGCTGATGCTCTAGACTTTCATGGAGTAGTCAAATACGTGACTTGGATCTATCAATTGCATCATTAAGTTATCACCGTGAATGAAATTTAAAAACAACGGAGAAGCTGCATGTGTGTTGCCGGTCTTTGCAACTTTGGTGTGTTGCGTGCTCTTAGAGCATGGGAGACCCCTTTCACGGTCGCGATGTGGAGATGCTTCATATTTTGATTTTAATTTAACAGATTAAGTGAGGCACTTACATATTATGACGTTTTTGGGTGCGATGTACTCCAAGGACTACAAAACACAAATTCTTTCTAATTTCCCTAAATTGCTTTATGGGAAAAGGGGCAAACGAGCACAAGCTAGTCGTAAGTGATCACTGTGGACCACCTACCACAACACCAAATCTCATTCACTAGAATGGCCCAGGTGCATGGTAAGGGGCTTAGGGATCTCCAAAGGAACGCATCGGTGCCCCTCTGCACTGTACCGAAACACGTCCCGGATCCACCGGCATCACACCTTTTATGACAGACAAGGGACCATAGCATTATTCTGTAAGACAGGAAGTAAGTTTTCTGTAAGGACCAGGCCGTCCATGGTCTCCTTCGGAACCATGATCGTTATCATTTTCAATCCCGGTCCCCTCCATAATGGTATCACTGCGCATTCGTTTCGCGTTGTATCCAGTTCGGGTAACGAACTACTAACTGAAGCACCCGTGCCCAGGGTGCAGCTATGTCAGGCGGTAAGTGACTTATGTGTTTCGTTGCCAGGTGTTCGGCAGGAGCGTGCACACAATGCGATGAAGAGGACGCTGTGCCTCCTCGGCCCGTTCGTGTTACTCGTCCACGAAACGTCTATGCCCCTGCCTCCTTCCAGCGATCTCCTGACTCAGACAGGTTCTTATCATCGTTTCTAAGATTTTATAAATATATTACTCACATCTTACTTCTCCCTCAACAAGGCGAGGTATTGTGTGTGACACATATATGTGTTGATCGAATTTTTATACCCGTTTTTATTTTCTCTCCGCTGCGTAGTAATTACAACGAACTGCAAGAAGCGCTCAACGATTGCCAGAAGGCAATGACATTGTTCCTTAACAACGACGTGGAAGGCGCCATAAATTCCATGAAGAGCCGGTGCGTAGTATTTTATAAAAAAAAAATTAAAATAAGCTCACGCCATTAAATAGAATTATCACGATAATTATAGGTAAAAATCATTTCATCTCAAACAATGCTTTTACAACAAAGCTGTTAAAGGTGATAAAAAATATCAAATAAAAAGTCATGAAGAAAATTTCAGAACATCAACCACCATTACGCACGTCATCTGTGATTTTTTTTATAGATTGCTAGCAATTTTTTTCACAAATATTACTAACATTCCTGTTAACCATTTCCACTAACCTTGAGCTAGGAGAAGGTTCACGTCAATAGTCGAATGATGGATTCGAATCTACGACCATAGGTTCTGCAAGGCTGTGCTCAAACCATTAATTTATTGAGTCTGTGTCACAAGCAGGTTTCTTCGAGAAATTTTTAACGCCATTAAATAATCCATTTCGGCATTAAAATTGCCGTTAATATTGTTTGATATAAATCGGGCAAATTCTTCTAAGCTTCTGATCTGATATTAAGTGACCTGAATTCGTTTGATCACTTTTTTATATAAAAGAAAAGGAGCAAAACAGCTTACAACTTACCTAATCTTAAGTTGACAACACCAGAGTAGCAACTAATTCTACAAGTCGATGGAAAAGTTCCACAAAAAGTTACAGTTGTGGAAAACCATTCTTCAAGATGGTGTCAATCGAATTTGGAATTCATTCATATGTGCGATGATGGAACTCAGCTGGGATGATCTCGAATAATTCCTCCTAACACTCTAGATACTGTGAAACTGTTCTAACGACCTGGTAAATGCTAACCCGACCTACTTAAATAATTTAGATGAAATTTACGTATACCGTATGGACAAGGCGGAACAGAGCTAGCTATTATTTGCGACTCACTTCATCGTATTAGCTTCTTAGACTGACAGACTAGGCGAAGGTCGCCCGCACTAAGGGTCAATATTTGTGCGGACGAACTTCTTCATTTAACTGATTTGGTACCGACTTGTGTGAACTTATAATATATATAAACTCAAGATTGGTGGCCAAAGTTTCCTATTTCTGTATGGTACATAAATATGGGCAGAAATATATATATTTTTTTATACTTTCTAAGAAAACGCTTGACCACAATCGTACCTGATGTCGAGTCGAAATACAGTCCTGGATGGTAATACGCACCATCTTAGTAAATGCAATTAATATTGCATGTATGAAATTCGCGTCTGAATATTACGTACTTAATAACATTTGGTGGGGTGCATTATCGAAGATGCGATATTTACTACCACTAATTACAGACCATTGATTTTCATCCGACTTCAAATAAGGAGGTGTTTCTCAATACGTCTGTTTTTTTATGTTTGTTTTCTCACAACGACCGACTGAGTGAACCGATTTTGATGATTCTCTTTAAATTTGAAAGTTGGTGCTTCCCATGTGGTCTCATTATGACAATGGCATCCATGAGAAAATATAAGTCTTCAACTTGCATCAAATATGTGTGACACGAATGGACGAATAACTCAATATCATGCCAACAAATTTCGATAGTTAATTTTTGTTTAGATAAGAAGAGTTTGGTTAGGTTATGATTGATTCTATTTCATAATATTCGTAAGATAATTTGGAAATACAAAGGGGGCAGCCGTACGTAATAGTGGTAACGGGCGATTAGATCTGAAGAGGGTTTTTGTTTTTGCTCGTAAATATTCTTGTTATTTACCTACCAGGAGCCGTACTTCGATTTACCACAGTTTGGGGGAAACCCTATTCGAGTTCATTCCAGCGGTTCTAACCCTGGATTCGGCCCAGGTAGGCCGAGCGATGGCAGCCCTGAAGAAGACAATCGCGCTGTGCAATCGCCACCGCCGCCCGACTACCCTTGCCAAGACAATCACCAGCCTGTTGACCAACGTAAGTAACCAAAAAATCATTTCCCAATCCACTTGATCAATCACATTTATTGGTTACGGCATCAGTGGTCAGGAATATCTTATTTATCAATGACTAGACATAGGGTTTCAAGTTTTGGATACGTACATTACTGCAAGGGCTGGGTTTTGAGGTCTTGATTAAAAAAATGTTATTTTATCAAGAGGGGAGGCCCCTCTTGATAAAATAACACTCTTGATTACAAATAAAATACCAATTTTTCTATTCGAGATTTTAATTTAACCAATTTATTTTAAAATCAATGAATAGATTTTTTCAGCATTTAACAAATAATTAAAAACAAGAATTATTTAAAATAAATTTAGGGGTTAAACTTTGAAAAGCCTAATGGTTTAAAGTACGGTCTGCAATCGTAAGGTGGCAAGTTCAAATCCACCATTCGACTATTGACGTGAACCATTTCCTAGCACAAGCTTAAGCTTAGTTGGAATAGTTAACAAGAATTTTAGTAGTATTTCTAAAAAATAAATAAATATTGTTAGCATCCTTTTTAAAAAAAATACAATAAATGAAGTCTCTATTGTGTGGGCCCCGGAGCAGTGGCACCGGAAGCCCCCCTTGAATCCGGCCCTGTATTTCAAAGCCTTTACAGTTTAAAGAGAAGCCGTCGCAAATTGCTTCGGTCTTGTATTAACCACCTAAGTCAAGTCTCATTGCGGCAATGCCAATCTTGAAAGATAGAGGGATATCACAACGAGATATTTTGGATTCTAATTCTGAACCCAAAGTTTGAATGTGCATTGTTGTGTTGTATTGTGTTCGTTTAATTGTGTCAAGTCGGTTTACGACTCGTTATTTCTACGCTAGAACGTACTATCATTAAATCTCCTGCCTTGCGGAGGGCGAGGACGTCCACTCGCAGGATGGTCTGACAAGCTCATAAAGGCCGCAGAACGCCGCTGGATGCAAGCCGCTTACAACCGGTCCTTTTGAAAATCGTTGGGGGAGGCCTGTGTCAGTGATGGATGTTCTACGACTGAAATGATGATGAATGTTATGGTACGAGGTAGATATAAATATGGGCTGAAAGAGTGTATCCTTTTCTTCTTCTTGTGTTTGTTGTTAAGATTTAGTTATATAAGGCCTGGAGACTGGCCGTGGCGGGACCTTCGATGCAAACGCTTCTCTGACGCGGCCCATCATGACGGAGTCGGCTCACCACTCAAGGTTTTGTCGGTAGAAATCTTTCCCGGCTGGCGCGTATGTGTTAATGCATCTCCTCCCATGAAACGCCGACAAATGAAGATTTACGGGGATTTTTTAGGATCTGTGTATATGTCTGTGAAGTGTTTAATGTTGTTTTCGATTAAAGTTACAGCTTATATATATATTTATATATATAGGCTTTTTTTATAGTCCGCCACGCATACCTAATGCGGATTTCACATATAGGTTTCCTCACGATGTTTTCCTTCACCGCCGAGTGCGTGGTAAATCAGCACAAAAAAATTGCAACAACAACTTTATTGGTGTCGCCACCGGGGATCGAACTCTGTTTGCTAACACACTATGAAACTTAAAGCGACCGCCCTGACATTGAGCTACCAGGGTTATTTTTTCGATTGCTTCATTTTGTATTTTTTTGGTTGGTTGGTTTTTTCGATGGTTTCATTTGGATACCCCATCGGATATATTATATTGCGTAAAATTAGATGTAATAGGTGTGATAATTGTTGTCGAGTATGGCTTGGAGAGTGTTGGAGCTAATATGTCGCACACATAGTAAGTCACACTATCTAAGGGGTCTTAACAACACATACGACGTATTGTCTTTGCCTCAAGCGTTAATACGATTGCTACAAAACTCTGACGCCTACATTCTATGTCGTCCACATTATTGTGAAAAAGGAGTGGCTTAGACATCACCAGCAACAAACATTCTTCTACATGATTTTTAGAGGTTACCTGATCTATCTTCGGAATCAAAGGATTTATATGGACAATATATAAGGCCTAATGACGTCCGTGTGAGTGCGAGCATTAAAGAAAATTGTGATAAATTGACAGAAAGATCTAGTTGCTTTAAAACTATTACAATTGACTATAACCAAAATGGCAGCCATCCAGCTTTAAGTTACGAAGGTGACATCTTCGCGAATGCAGTGTTCAGTGGAATCAAGAATTTTAATATAAATGACGCTATGCAGTTGATGGAAGGACTTTTCGGGTTCGGTTAAAAACGCTACGAACTGACTTCTTGCGATTCCCGATCTCTTTGTAGTTGTCTTATAGTTATGTGCTCTCCCATAACAGAGCGAACAATCTGGACTGACGGATTTGGAAGCATTGGCAGAATTGTGCTTTGCCGAAACGATGCTGATTTATGCAGCCCTCTTGGTGATCAACGGGGACGATTTGATGGGTCTAGTGCGAGCGACGGTCAAGATCAAGACTTCTTTCCGAACGTACAAGTTAGTATTAGTCTATAAACATAATTTCTATTGACATTTGGTGCAGTCAAGCAAGAGGATGTGTTATATGTGATGATTTAATATTATGAGTTGTAAGACAACAAAGATTTCAGTTACATTTCGTTGCGGTGTTCTGATTAACACATCTTAAAAGTAGTGTTGCTATACGGTAATTAGAAATGCGAGTTGGTAGTGAACAATTGTGCCCCCGGCAGGGACTGTTCGGTTATCCTGGAGCGGAAGACATGGGAAACGGCGGAGTGCCGCCAGTATTTCCGCAGCGGAGTACGACTAGGCCACTCTATATTCAATGTGATGATAGGCCTATTCCCACCACGTCTCGTTACGCTGCTAGAATTCGTCGGATTTCGTGGAGACAAGGTCAGTGAGATTATTGTCTTGTTTAGACAGATATTTTATTTATCCGCATTATCTAAAGTGAAACAAAAAAAAATCTATTTTAAATAACATTTATTACTTTTACAGTGTGTTCGTTTAATACAGTTTTACATGGTTTTTTTTAAAGAAAGCTAGCAATATTTCTACTTTATCGCTAGTAAATCGTACTAGCAGCAAAAATATTCCATTGGAATTCCACAGCAATTCTTTTGTTTAGGCCCTATTGACTACTACTAATGTTAATTTTAAATGCAGTCGTGGAAGGTAAGGCGCACTTCTTCTTTGTCGTTCCCTCATTTCTGAGGATCGTGATCTCTAGAGCCCCTCAAATGAACAATCTGCCTCCATCGGTTTCGGTCTGAGGCAGCCCTCACCAGATAGTAGAGATTAAGTGGGGAGATGGCACCTTTTACATGATCAGACCATCGTATTGGCGACCGGCCTCTAGTTCTCTTGCCTTCTGTATTGCCAACGATGACCAGCTTTTCATGATATGCCCGAAATATGCCAGTAGGCGCTGTAGACACGTAGTGGACAGTCTGGTCTTTTTGGCGAGTTGGGAGAGAACAGATACATTTGTGCGTTTGGCAATTGACATAGGCGAATGCTACGAATACTACGAAAGGCGCACTAGCTTAGTTAATAACTTTTCGAATAGACAACGGCAGACTATAAGTAATGTACCTATGGTTACCGGATAAGAGGGATCTAACTTGTACGGGTGTGCAAAGTGAATAATAGAACATGTCTTACGCCCACCGTCTTTTGCAGGAGGCTGGGTTGGCAGGTCTGCAAGCTGGTGCGCAGGAAAAAGGGCTCCATGGAGAGCTCTCAGAGATGGCCTTATTGGCTTACCATCTCGTGGTTATCCATTTTGCTGGAGCACGACCGGACTATGCTCTGTGCCAGAAAATCCTGAACACCCAATTGAAGGTAAGTCGACTTATATCTACTGTACTATATCCAATATATTTATTTACTTATATCCAAGCTATCCGATTGTAGTTTTACCATTTACGTCGAACGAAGGCAACCGACATAGCCCCCAATAATTATATAAATCAATAATGATATAGAATCCACTTTATATATGCGTCACGACCGTCAAAACGTACATTTGACGTACTTCTCGACCCTCTATCCATTTGTACTGCAAGCACCACATGCAATAACCATTGGCGTTCCACCAGGTATACCCGGAAGGAATTTGGTACCTCCTATTCCAGAGCCGACTCCAACTACTTCGTGGCCGCTTTGCTTTGGCATCAGCAACATACCACAAAATCGCCGATACTCCCCATATATGGCCGAACCTCCGGCATCTCTGCTACTGGGAGCTGATATGGGCGAATGCGTAAGTTGCAAAATACATAATTTATTTAAGATTAATTTATTTAGAATTTCGATTGTTTTCAGTTGTCGTCGTTTTGCGATTAGTCGGATTATATTCGCACTACCAAGAAAATCTCTTAAAAACGTGTTGTATAGTTGTCGGCAGCTAACTTGGCAAGAGTCGAAGTATCGAGCTGGGCGTGGGAATCGAGGTAACATCGTTGAGAGCTCACGATTGGTTGCTCAATCGCAAGGCCGAGTGAACAAGCAATCATTCTCTTTCAATCTCTTGCCACGCGTTTATCTATATATCGCTCGAGTATTCAATCCCGATTAGTTGTGCGCGAACTTTCCTCCACTACATGTCGACACATGGTTACCGATAATGGCCCAGTTCTTTAAGCAAACAGTCTAACAAAATTCTTGTGAGTGCCGCTACTTACAAGACATTACCCACTTCTAAATTTCGACCCGTCGCCCGGAGGCCGAGACACGTTCTCGACTATACTGACGACGTCATCACCGATGCAGAAGCTAGATCGCTATAGCTACTCAAAGCGTCAAATCGCGATCGTCGGAGGTTGCGAACAATTCTTCCGCGATATAGATATTTTATGGGAAAGCCCCTTGAATGGGATTAGGAGCGTTGCTGGAGTTTCTTCGGCCACTTTTTCTCCCAGCGTCAACACTTCCCGAAGTGGCATATGAGTTAGTTTAACTTAGATTGTCCCATGTATGTATCATCAAAATAGCTACCGACCGAGTCGTGGTTCAGTTTTCTCGGCCACCGTTGGATCGGAATGCTTACGCGTAAAATAGTAACCGTCTAAGCCGAGGTTACACCTCACCGGGGGACCCTTGTGTCGAGTAACTATCTAATAGAGGTTCAGGCTAAGCGACCTAAGAGCTATGCCACCTCTCGATCCGGTGAAGCAGCAAAAGCCCAGCCTCTAACCTAACCAATTGTGTAGTTCGTCTATAAAAAAAATCCCCTACTACGCCACTTTTTGTTCAAGAAGTGTGCCGGGCGATGTAGCTGATAATATAATTACACCATGTCAACGTTTATACATATTCGCTTTCAGAGTGCCCAGAATACCAAAGACGTGCTTCAGGGTCTACTATTGCCTACGACATGCGAAACATCGGGACCATTTTTACTGAATTGCAGTATGCCCTGATTAGAAACATCTGGCGCATTGTACATTTTTATTGCTACTTATTTGCTTGACTAACTAACATAGATTGACTTGCATTATACTCTGGTCCCACTTAGAATTAATACAAGTATCGGAGAAACATTTCGGAGAATGAACGCACGATATGTTAGCACCGATGGTTGATAGCATTGGGCCTAATTATCACCTTGTTTAGCCTTTAACAAAGAATTAGCAAATCAAATAATAATAACGCACTTAGAATCCGAAAACCTGCGACTCGGGAGTCCCGTAGTGTTAATACTTATTAGCTTAAGATAGACTTCGTAAGCGGCATCATAGGCTTCTTTATCATTGCCATAATTGTACATAAGCCATATCTCACCGTTAGGGTGTGTCCAAATAAATTAGATTTAAGCAAATATTTGCGTTAGTGTCGACGAATCCCAAGTTTTATTGTCTCTTTGAAATGACTGCAAATTACAATCAAACAACATCCTGGTTCCGCCGTCACTACTTGAGCACTGCATCTTCATGTCGTACGTTCCACAGCTTCCTTACCCTAAGAATAATAAATATTACATACGTAGAAATGAAACTAAAGATATAATACTACTAAATTAAAGATATCTCTGCCTGTATACTTTTTCTCAAATCACAATTCAAAAGGCGTTTTGTACGAGTTTATTACAAACAGAAATGCCAATTGAGCTTAACTTTTGATTAACAGAAATAATAATACAGTTTGTGAAACATGGACATTCAAAATCACCGCACGGAGTCTGCAACCTTGATCTCCAATAATATGCGATCAATCACTACTGTATTCCGCTAGCCGAGAATTAATTCATTTTACGACCGGCGTATGGATTTCACTTCTATAGTATTATTTATTGTCTTCCCACTTCCTTGACCAGTCGCGAATGCATCCTTACGTGTTGCTTTATCTTTCTACATGTCGTATATATTTAAATAAATATCGACCGCACGTATCATGGCCTATCTGAACATGCGGTAAAATTTCTTATGTATCAACACATATCAGACGTATGTATCGAACGTATAAGAAATCAAAAAGGAAAGCTTTCGCAGTGCTTACAATGTTACAAGTATTGATATTGCTTACGGCACATTGTCTTCTTTCATCTCTATATGTAATTTATTGTTTGTCTTTTGATTACATTTATTTAATATGTACAATGCATGGTTATTTCAGTTATTAGGTAGTAATTGTTGGTGAATCGTTTTTTTTATTACGTCGCTTTGGAGATGGCTGCAAAAATGACAATAAATAAGGTTTATTGTTATATTCTAGCATGTGTACAGAGGAACTAATAAAATGTTAAATATTTCTAAACAAATCTGTTACATAACTTGTCTCAAGAGTTAGCGCAACATAAATTTAAAATCATTGTCCTATTTATTCAGTGATTTCAATTTGGTTCTCCACGGTCTCCACAGCTGTTGGGAATGACACAATGAATTTACAAAAAAACGTGCCATGTAATAGCTACAGACATCTTCAAGTCGACATTTGTTCTTCCTTATAGTCTGTTTGCGTTAAAAAATTAGTGAGTCAATATTGTAACTGCAGGAAAAAGGTATTTTCATAATGGAGAAAACTTTTCTACGCACGCTTAACGCTAAAAGCAAGCCGGTACGAAACGAACAATGTAATGGGGGCGAAAGGAAATGGGGAGGAAATAAGTTGGTGAAGATAGAAAAAGTTTCGTATATCTAAGACACAGTGCAGGCCTATTGTCTGTATCACACTGTAGCAGCAAAAGAGAGCAGTGCGTTTGTCCTTTCCATAGTGACATTTAAACCACGCATTTGAAAGTACTTTAAAACATTGTTAGTCCGCTTTCTCCACTATGAATTACCGATGCTTTTGTATTCCCAAGAACAGGCGATATATTAATTTTTATTATATCATGTAGAAAAAGAACAAGAAACGACCGTTTTACCATAAGATCTGCCGACAACTGTCACTTATCTTTCTAATTTATTGCGACCTGATTGGTCGAGGGCCAGGGCAAGCCACAGACAACGATGACTTACTATTTTCTTAACGCGAACGGTCTATAGTTTATTTATTGTTTGATTATTTTTATTTCCGTCTTGCATGAACTTATTTCGTGACTGTTTGTGTAGCATGATGATGGATTGGCGCACGGCGGCGGAATTTGCAGGACGTCTGGTTGAAGAGAGCCGTTGGTCTCGCACGATATACTGCTATATAAAAGCAGCAATGCTTCTGCAACTGGGGGGGCAGGGCACCTCCGCGGAACGTGCTCATGCCGCAGACTTGCTCAAGTAAGGGGCGGCGAACGAGTCCAGCTGCAAGCCAGCCGAGACGCCGCGACCAAACTCCCTTGTTCCCTCGGACAACCCTCTCGGTGCGCTTTGTGTACGCGCATAATTTTATACTTCGCTAAAGATCTGGTCCGCAGCTAAGTGACTCTTAATCTTTAAAAAAAATCCCATAATGTGATACCGAAATCGGAATCTCAGCCCTTCCGAAGTAAAGTCAACACATGTTAATACCGATTCAATAATATCTGTAAAAGACTTTATTGGTATCATTCGAATACAATACAAACAAAATATGAAACATTAAAAAAGACAATTTTTAAAAAACAAAACAGTTAAAGAACGAAAAAAACGGACAAATAGGACACAAGATATTGGACACCGTCTCAGTATATGCCGTCGCAAGGATGCGACAGCACTGATTTTCGGCGGTGCCCAGGACTACCCGAAGTCCTTTACATGGAATTTATATAGACGAATAAAAAGATAGATGAACAAAATATTTTAACCAATAAATATATTATTAAGTTAAAAAATAAATTAATTAAACGTATAAAGTTTATATTACAAATTGAAATATTAAAAATATTGAGAAAAGTTGCATAGTACGGTAGCAAACCAAGTTCGATCCCCGGTGCCGGCACCACTGAACTTGTCTGCTGTATGTGCTGATATATCACGCGCTCGGCGGTGGCACATCGACGGACTATGTCTTTATACTTTTCATACAGAGAAGGCCTGTGACCAACAGTGGGGCATAAATATATATATTTATATATATAAAGGCTGTAACTTGAGTATCTATACGAACAAAGGTTTCCAGTCGATTTAAACCACGAGATACTGAATACACGACTACCACTTCCTCGATTAATACGTCTTATTTTACAGAGCTGCCCCCCTTTATCGCCAGAAGTGGCTTGGGAGGAATCTTCCGATGGAGAAGTGGGTGATCCAGAGATGCAACCGGTACGAGGCGCAGGGGAAGAGGCTGATCCTGCCGGCGATCGAGCTGATCAATGTGTGGAACATGATGTCGAGTTTGTCCCTCGACACGACGACGATCCACCATCTGCTTAAGGTTTATTTCTTATACTACTGTAGTTGCGGGAGTATTTATATTTTTTTTTCTTCTTCTTCTTCATATTCTTCTCCATCACTGAAGGTCGGCAGTCAGTCTTCTAAACTACTTATCCTTGGCTAAGCGGAATAGTGCTTCGACTGTTTTTTTTCCTTCTGTCCACCCCTCTTTTTCCTATTTTTCGCATCACAATCAATTGCAGCAGACGGTATCTATCATGTCGCTGGATATGGCCTAAGTACGAGATCTTACGCTGCTTAATTATTTTTACCAATTTGGTGTTCTTGTGCATTCGGGCAAGAATTTCAATTTTTTTTATTTAAAACAACAATAAATTATAACACCGTTACAGATAATCCAATTTAACGTATATATATATATATTTATATATATATATATATGACGTATAAATATATATAATAAAAAGCAGCTTGGCACTGACAACAAATAAATAAATTAGGGTTGAACACCTCCGTCGCATTTGTAGGCAGCTTTAATGAAAACCGACTGAGTGCAACAAAATATATCTACGTTCAGGGAGATGGTTTTAACAAACCCAACCGCGCGACAGCGGAGAGTTCGTGGACAAGTTAGTCCTGGAGACAGGCAGTAGGTTTACAATTATGGTACTATCTACTGCTGTGGGTCTGAGAATTGCTTTTTTTTCGATTAGTTCTTAGTTAGTAGACCAGGCACGGAGTTTGGGGAGGGAAATCTTTTAAGTAAAAGTTAGTTATAGCCTTTATATATACAGTGGTGGTCGTATAATTAGAAACAGTACCAACGGTCCTTGACATTATCTCAAATACTTCACCGCAATCGTTTCTATTTTAAAATTAAACAATAGATAGGACAACAATATGTTCAACGATTTATCATTTATTACAAAAACAATAAAAATCATCCTACACAAGTACATTTTCAATATAACATTACGGACAAACACGTTTCAGTTTTAAGGTATGAACACTAATGGTCAACTAATTAGAATCAACAACAAAGAAGTATAAAAAACATTTTTTTTTTTAGTACATCCACCACTCGACTATTGCCGTGAACCATGTCCTAGCACAAGCTTAAGCTTAGTTGGAATAGTTAACAAGATTGTAATATTTCAGAAAAAAAGAATTAGTATTGTTATCTATGAAAATCTTTTCTCACTATATCTGTAACTCAGGCTGCTTTTTATTTAACCGACTTCAAAAGTGATTGTTATAAATTGTGCAATTACTCTAATATTTGTTAGTTTTTTTTAATTTCTCGTGAACTTATACGTTAAAATAAAGAGTGCTTAATCAGACCAGTCAGCGAGCAGAGAGCTATATACATTTGCAGGATGCCATAAGAACCGATGGTAACGTCGACCCAACAATTTAGGACAAATGGTAAGCCTGCCCTCATGAATTTCTAAATAACTATTTTGTTATATTCTACGCGAAGCCGTAGGCGCAGCTTGTCATCAATACAATGAGAACTTGGTACAGGAAAATGGTATCAAAACCTTCGCCACATTTTAATTTCTTAGCCTATATTTTCAAATGTTTTAACGTACTCGTAGTAGTTGGCGGGAAACAACTCCAGCACTAAGCACGAAACGTGGAAGGGATAGCTTGCATGTGTACAGTCGCGCAGGCAATTCGTTTTAACAAATTATGTTCAATAATTTTTTTTTGTACTTTTTATATTGGCATATTCACCATTTAAAATCACAAATATATTAATAAAAAAATAAAATAAAACATATTATAACAGTAAAAATCAAAATTGATAGAAAACAAACATCATTTATAATCTAAAAATTAGAAAGCGAATGTACACCACCCAAACGAAGCGCTTCGCATCGTCTTTCATTATTCGTTCGTTAGGACTGGAATAGTTTGCCCGCGTCTGTCTTTCCCTCGCATTACAATGTGGGTGTTTTCAAGAGCAGAGTGAATAGGGATTTACTCCGCTAGTGCGCCTTACCATCCAGGATTACATTTCCACTTAACATCAGATGGGAGGGTAGGCAAGCACTTGCTTAGAAAGTATAAAAAAAACACACCACGAGCGAGCGGGGTGTGGTATCGGGGCAGAGTACCACACTCGCCCGCGCCCCTTCACTCCCCTGTAATACCTTATTTTCGACTTCAGCGTTAACGGTCAGCGCTAGAGTTTGCCGCCAACTATACCTATGTAAGATAAGGTCACGATAAGTTTCCATGACCGGCTATTTTCCACGCAGAAAATAGATACGACGAGTGAGCTGTTGGAGAGGGAGGGTCATATGTGGTCACCGGCTCTACTGGGGGATAACCGCGCGCTACTGCACTTCTTGCGCGGCTCCTGCCTTTCTGTACTTGGAGCGCCAAGATTAGCAATCCAAGAATACGACAACGTCTACAGGTAAACTATTTTATTGTAGACAGATAATTCTTTAATATCAAAAACCAAAAAAAAACAAAACCTCACAAGTAAAGCTACTTCAACTTAATCTATATATATATAATATATACACGTTGTCCCGAATAAAACATTTTGTTAACGGAGGGTAATCATCACAACCGACCGTCTGGGTCTTTTCGATCGACTTGATCCTTTAGGTCTGCGAAGAGATGTCGTGGCTCCTTGCATTCTCTATTGCATTTAACCGCGGGTAGTGTTCTGACGAATTGTTCACAATAATCCCAGCTACCGATTTCCATTTCCGCACATCTCGAATCAATCAATCATAATTCCAAATTCCACCGACACCATCTTGATAGCTGGCGTTCCACAACTGTACGTTTCTCGCGTAACTTTCTTCCACGCACTGTCTGTGCAACTGTCACCAGCTCTTAAGAGACAAGCCTACTCCTTTCTCAAAGGCCGGCAACGCACCTGCAGCTCCTATGCTAGTGTGGTTGCTCATGAGCGACGGTGATCAGTTAAGTTCAGGCCCCTAGCTCGTTTGCCCCTTTTACACAAAAATATATACTCGTGTTCAAAAATAAAGAGTTGGTTAAAAAGTTTGAATATCTTGGAAGATAAAGACGCTAGCTAAATGAAATCAATTGTTCATGATAGACAATTAAATATCCTTAAAATAAGTTATTTTTATTAATTTATTTATATTTCATTAAAAACATAAACTTAAACGAAAAAGGATATCTTACGTAACTTGGATAATACAGTATTTTTCATTAAATTTTATTTTATTTAAAATTTATGCCACATAGAGGCAACACTCAGTACTAAACACTTTTGCCCACGAGTGTATAATAATTAACTTATATATAATTAATTAATAACACATTTGTATTTATAAAATGTATTTGCTACAGTTTGAAGGATGCCATCAAGCAGGACACTTTCCTGGTGCCATATGCTCTCGTTGAAGCGGCCGCATGCTACTATGCTATTGGTGAATTTGACCGCGCCGTCCGCATATGGGAGGACACCAGGTAAGAACTAATGATCGTAGACTGAGAAAGGGAGAGGTTTCCGTACGTCGAGGATTTGAAAGGGAACACCTCCTCCAGAATAAAGCAGAAAAAATGTCATTGTTTAAGCTTTACGTAAAAGAAAAAGCCTATTCTTATATTATAATTATAAATTTGGTAACGTGGCTGTTATAAATATTTATATTGAAATGTCGATGTTTCACAATGTCCGAAACCTTGTGAGACAATCATCAGATTTACAACTTCCCGACACGTATGTAATTAGAATAATTTCGTGCATAAAATTGTATGTTATTTTTCTCGTAGGAGGAACTACTCCAACTATTCGTTCGAGTCGCGCCTGCAATTCCGCATCCACTCCAAACTTCAGATGGCGCGCGCGAACATCCCTCATTAGTAAGCAGGTGGCCCCAATGACCCCCCGTCCCACCGCTCTCGTCGGACCCGCAGGCACAACCGTCATCAGTGTGCCCCTAAATGTTTGATTGACAGATCAAACTTACGGCCTAATACCGCGGGCTAAATGTACAATGGCCAGTACATATGATAATTTAATATTAGACGCAGCCACTTGGCACGATATTACTTCATACAGTTAGATCGCCCCTTGTACCCGGGCTCGATGTTACATTATAAGTCATATTTAACCGAATATCGATGTTTTAGAATTCTTAATGTATGAAAGCCTACTAATTATCTACTTTTCTAACATCTTATTTTGATCTGTAGAAAATTAATGAAACCCTACATTCTGAGATTGTTCTGTAGCTATTTCTCAACTCTGACCATTTTATAAGTTCAGTTCATTTGTTCGAAATGATGAATGTCTGAGTATTTTAAATGGCAAGAACGTAAATAAGTAAGGAAGTGAAAAGGGAGACAATGGAATGGTTCTACGACCGTTTTTTACATAAATTGCTTCCATGGACTATCAACTTGTGGAAGCAACTGTCACCAGCGGTGTTCCCGAACCAATACGATGGGGACCTTCACAACGAGCCTACTCCTTTCTCAAATGCCGACGACACATCTGCAGCAGCTCCGATGTTGTGGATGCGCAACATTGAACACTTCATATCAGGTGGCCAACTGGTGTATTTCGTCCATAAAAAAATCGATTATCAAATTATAACTTGTACAATTCTTTTATAAAACAAACTAAAAAATAATAATAATAAAATATCGATTAAAATCGAATTTAATAAATGAGCTAAACTAATTTAAATGCCACTTATTTTTGACAATAAGGTATTTGGTGTTTTCTAGTCCAAGGAATTGATTTGCAAAAACTTGGACCCTCAAGAAGGACTTGGACTCACAGATCTCGTATTGACGCATTTGAGATGTAGTGCTTAAGGAAAATGTGAGAAACTGGGACAGCCCACCGCACAAATGTGTCTATTCTCCAAGAAGTCGCTGTCAACGGTCTGTCTCCATAGGGTTTTAGAATTCTTCGGCCACATAGCCAGGAAAAACGATACACTGGAACAACTCCTGGTCACAGGCAGAGTACAGAAGACGACTAAGAGGGAGGAGCTCTGTGCTTTGGACAGACCAAATTAGCAACAACACCAACATGAGAGTCCACGTGGCATTTCACACCGCCAAAGAACGTAACAGACGGACAGCGATCGTCCGCCACGTAATTCGTGGAGGTCACGATCCTCAGCAATGAGGAAACGACGAGGAGGAGTCCAAGGAATAGGGTTCTGAACAGCTTGAAGCCAGGAGCTCCATGACCTCGGTTTCTTTTAATTTATATTTGTATGTGTGTGTGTGTGTGTGTGATGAAGTGGACATCTTTCGGTCAATTTAATTTCGGCCCGTTTTTATTTATTTAACCGTTCGCCTTATGTTGTTATGTGTGGAGTGAGAAAAGATCAAAATACGGAGAGAAAGTTAATAAGAACTTCGAAAAACACTGTTCACTCAATTTTTCTCAATTGTCAATTCAAATTCTCTTTGATTACCGTTAATCAATGAAAGTTTTGAAGTATATTATTTACATATCGACGCTGGTAAACAAAAACGAAGTAACCTACACAAATGAAATTGTTCACCAGAGCCGAAATAAATTTCAACTTTAAAAAAATTATAACTTTCGTGTTAGCGGACCTAGAGCTGTCGTTTTTGGACACAATATTTATTATTTTTTGCTTTTCTAAAATATAAAATCGTTGTACTGTACAAAAAATCCAATTTTCACTATTTTTAATCTAATTGTTTCAAGTCATATATCATTCGACGCGTCTTTTTTTCTGATTCCAACGACATAAAAAAGTGAAAATGGCCAATATGTGTCACTACGTTTTTGCTTTCCAGCGTCGTTAAATATGACCGATTGCTTTCATACTTGATTATATTCTCGGTTCATTTTACAATTCACGAGTACGCAGCGGTACAATCTCAGCTAAAAGAGCCCCAAAGCCCCCCGCACCCCGTCCCCCCGGTGTCGTAGAACAAACTTTTTAACGTTTATTTTATATAATTAGTACGGCTTTACTTAATCATAATTATAAGACAACCACTTTATTTACTCATAATATGATACGTATTGCACCCTAATTTGGCAAAGTTAAAAAACAATTACTATACACAAATTATTGAAAACCATATTTGAAATATATTTTGGAAAGCAGGTAAAATGAAAAAAGTATTATATGTAAAGGATTAATTTTATGCAAATTTAATTAAATTATTTCTAATATGAATAAGTTACAGCTTTTAGTATGGAAAATTCCCACTATTGGAGAAAATCGCGAAAATATCTACATGTCTTACAACTTTCTAAGACATGTGAAGTCTGGCCATACGCACTAGGTGTGCGTGGCGGACTATGCCCTAATACTCTGTTTATAGAAGGCCTGATCCCTAGCAGTGGGACATCTATAGGCTGTAACTTTTTAATATTAATAGTTTTAAGTTATTTAATAAGAGATATTATCAGAAATATGTAACAGAGTAAAAATTAAGCCAACTGTTATTCAAATACTTTAAGTATATTTAAAGCACACCGTTCTGACGTTTTGCTTCTTTGAAAAATATCTAAGTAATCTTGTATAAGATAAAAGATAACATTTCCATGATTCTCGAGGAAAAAGCTTGTTTTTTTTGCAGAACGCACAAATGTAAGAACAAAGTCCCCTGGCGAGGGATATTGCCAAATTAAGGGTTCCTAATTTTAGTGGCCAAATGGCCTAGTTTTCAATCGTAGTTGTAGTGACTACGATTCTAGATGTAAGGTCAAAAAATGTTCCCACCCGAGATGTTGGATGACGCAACTTCAAATCCATCTAAAGTATTTACCATCTCGCGGAAACGCCAAAAAAAGTTATAGCAGTAGTTTGCTTATGTGGTACTGCCGTGGATGACGGATAGCCCTGTGGCGCCTTGAGGCCACTTTCTCTTTTTAATCCTTGTAGACGGGAATTTGTAAGCCGTCATTCACGGCTAAGAGATGTTTACATCTGGCCATGCTCTTGTAGAGGCATATTTACCTAATAGATATTGATTGTATTTTGATGTTCCTATAAATCTTTTTTACATTACACTCTCCAGCCATTATGCGAGGTTGTAATATTTAAAAGAATTATAACTTTGTCGTATTTTTGTGGAAATTTATTAAATATACTATTGTATTGTAGTCGTCTTTTCCCCTGTGTGATTACGGCGTGAAGCGCCCCGCCATAATGGGGCGCGCCTCTGCACTTTGTCGCGGAACGAAATTTACGGAAATCAGGCTAACGAATATATTTTGATAAAATTTATCGAATTTAGGCATAAATTTTTCAGCAAGTGCAGAGTCGAGAGAGTCCACACATTCCCATTCTCTAGTAGGCCGCGAAACGCAGCATGTTAGCGATTTCGCGGCGCCTGTGTCGCAGCTGTCTGGCAGCGATTAGCGGAGAGCGAATGTCCCGGAGACACGAGACTGTCTAAGACCTTGGGTGTGTACCGGGACATAGAATGTGCGTCGCCAAGGACGGTCTGCTGTCTTTGTTTATCGATGTGATAATAATACCCATGTCTCGATGCGAGCGAGGGGGGTGCTTTAGTTATTATCCTTTTGTATTCTATAAGAATTTAAAAAACACCCTTATGATTTGTCAACTCTTCATTCGGAATATTACTCAATTTTACATTTTTCAATTTTTTTGCTGAAAATTCGATTTATGGGTATTTTTATAAAATAAATGTACTTGTAAAGTGTGAGTTTCATTAATTGAACCTGCCCCTTCACTATGTTCATCGTATCTCGTTCAGGATATCTTACGAAAAGCAAATGAAGTAACAATTTGAAAAGGAATACCCCAAGGATGTACAAGAATATACCGTAATAATAAGTATATTTATTCTACATTTAACACATTACAACATTCAATACATTTCACATATGAATATGATACTATTATGGATCACGATATAAATTGGTTTTTTAAAAAGAAATATCAAAGCACCCTATTGTTAACAACATAAAGCATATATTGCTTCCAGCACATAAATAGAAAAATAGCTAAGCTACCAAATTGTTTATGAGACGTCCGCCACGACCAAGAGCCAGAGAAAAAGTGAAGTGCGCGAAGAAAGTCGTTACCATGATGCGGCGCGAGACTCCGCCTCTTCGTAGGGTGTTTTACAATATAAAAAATGCCCTACAAGGTAATATCTTTGAATATTTAATGACGGACATATCGCCAAAAACAATCTCTTTCTAACCTTTTTTGGATGGAAATACATTTTTGTAGGATATTGTCGGTGATTAAATCCAATTTTTCAACAAAGTGTCGATTTCAGACAGAAAGTTTTATCCGGAATTGTTTATTTACAAATAAATCGGCAATCGGCTTGTGCGATTAATGTCGCCAGTGCTTGTGCTATATACCGTAGTCGCTCACCCTGAACCTCTAATGTTAGTAACTCGACACAAGGGTCCGGTGAGGGACGAACTCGGTTTGCGCGGTTACTTTTTACGGTTGCTCGCTTTCCCCGGAGTATCTAAGGACATAGAAGCCGCATTGGGAAGCGCTCTTAAATCTAACGGGGGTGCGGGTGATTTCTTACGTAGCCGCGCAATTGCAATTATCACTTGCAGTATGCTTTGTACGCCTGTAATAAACTAACCTGTGATGCGATATTGATAAGACTACCTTTTCAGCTTAGAATTAGGATCTATGAATGACTATGTGTCTCCCCAATTAGGCACCTTGACTCATAACCCTTGCCATAAGTGCCTTTCCAACTCTAGGGTTCCCTTGAAAGTCGATTTTTGTATTGGATTTAGGGCAGGCGTTACGACCACTGACACCCCGGGCAAGAATTTTGTGGTACCATCTTAAGATAATCAAAATCGAATGTTACTTTTTGCTGAATCGATGTGAACGTAGATTAATAATTTTACCTTCAGCGATCCCCAGAGCTAACGATATGGTGGTAGAAAGTTTTGTAGCTTCGATGTTTTTTTTATACCCCCACCGATTGCCCCGTGAAATTTTGCGCCCTGCAGCGTCGCCCCATCTCGCCCTTCTCTAACGCCGGCTCTGTTTGGCTTGGGCCGCTACTCTGGCGCTCTAATTATTGTTTTTTTCTTCACCATGAAGAACGTCAACCTAGGCAAGGAACACAACGTGTCCCTCTAGGAACGGTTTATTATACATTTTAACTAGGGCTCCTACTTTCACGCTATTTGATACATCTTTATACAGCAAAAATGTAAATTACTTTTTATTAGTTTTACCGTTACGGATAATCGGCCGCTGGGTCATTTAAGTTAATATTTGGCCGGACTAGCCAGATCGGATCTTAGACTAACTGTTTCACAGGGTTAAGAGGTGGCACAATTCATAGGTCCGTTAGTCAGACCCTCTATTCCTGGTAACACGCCGCTAGGGACCCTTGGATGGGTAACCTCGGCTTAAGCGTTTACTTTTTACTCGTAAGTATTTCGATCCGAGGGAGCCCGAGAGGGCATTTCAAGCTACATTAACTTTAAATGCCACCTCGGTAAGCGTTGGCGCTGGTAGAAAATGTGGCTGTGTGAAACTTCAGTTCGAAGAGAAGATGGAGTGCGATTTGATGATATATAGCTGTATTTCTGAAATCAATTACCTAAAGTTTTAGCAACAGATTGGTGATTTTTACAAACAATATAAATGATTGCACTGCACGCTGTCACGCAGCTGCTGGTGCCATCGGAAGTGTCTCGTAAGACATAACGAGGGGGGGGGGGGTTTAATTACCGATCTGTATCTCCGATCATTTAATTAGGCAGGGATTATTCTCTTACTTTTTCTCTGTAATTTCATTGGTTAGAGGAATTTCAGGAATGGTTACCGTCAGACAAGTTTATTCGGATAACAGCGCCATGCATGCAGCAATTTAGGTGCCTTTAGAGCTATAGATAAATATCTAGACATCAATACGTAAAGCAGGGGTAGGCAACACGCTCTTCCAGAAATTATTTATTGCTTTTTACCTTGTAAGACTAAAATTTTCAAAAAGCAAGCTTATAAAATGGGACACTTTTATAGAAAATATGTTTTAGATAGACTGTACACCAAAATCAGACAAGAAACTAATTATAGAATTAGGGTATATTTTACAATCCTTATCTCCTAATTACCTCATCGCTAAGGCGATATCTTCCAGGCAACCTTTGTAGGGATAGGAAAATATGAACAGGACATGAAGACGGATTTTAATAAAACTTTCAGGGAATCTTCAGATTGACCTGGCGTATAATCGTGTAGTTTGGTGACGATCGGAGCACTCCTCTTTTTGAAGTGTCAAACAAGCGTCGTACTTTTATCTCTGTCGTAAATTTACACACACATACAAATACACACATATTTATAAAATATTGTTACTGCTCATATTGTATTTTATTGTGTTTTTAAATGGGAGCAAGACACTGACTCCTGAAACACAGGGCCAATATAACCTAGCTCAGCAGTCAGGGACTTCACGTTATTATTGAGTCATTTCCTTTGGTGACCAATAAAGATTTATTTATTTATCTCTGACATTAATTTGATGTATACATGGGTCTAGGTAATGATCTTCAACCCGCTTGTGAAGATAATGAATACGGAGAGAAATTAATTATTTATTATATTGTGAGTTAAATTAAATATTTAATGATATAAGTTTAGTGTTTAAATAAATTAAAGCAAAATCTAGCCCGACAAAGTGGGCTGGGTAAGCTAGTAATAAATAAATAATCTACACTCACTCATAGAAAATTATCAATAAATATACTCATCCATAAAATGTGATAAAGTCTTATTAAAATCTATTAACTTATTTATGAACAGGTATACACAAGAATCATTTCTAAATCGTTATCGCATTCTCAAAAATCAATCATAAAAAATGTAAAAAATGCAATAAAATCATCTCATAAAATGTACATATATCATAGTATAGACGATATTGAACGATAATGCCGCGTTAATAGATTTCTAAAAGGAGACAGGGTATTACCAGGTCGAACAGAATTAGGAGGGAGCTAGGCTACTTATATGACTTCACATTAAAGTTCGAGGAAACAATAGCAGCTTTGAGTGTTTCAGTGTTCGGAAAGATGCAGAGATTAAAAACTCTCGTTAAGATAAGTTACCCCAAGTACAGAATCAATGAAAAGGATATATTTTTCTTTAACATTCTAAGCAAGTGCCTCGATAAAGATGGCCTATTCACTCTACTCTTGGAAACACTCCATGATATATATATATATATATAGGACCAGGATGACCGACAATTGCACGGTATTCTTTTTGGTAGATCATATGGCTCTGATTGGTAGATCATCTAACTCTAGATTCAACTTGTTAGGATTATGTTTTTTTAATGACGAACTATACAGATTTGCCAGAGAAGCTGGCCTTGACTGCTTCACCGGATTGAGAGGTGCCATAGCTCTTAGGTCGCTCCCCCGGGCTTGGACGGTTACTATTTATGTTACGCGTAAGCATTCCGATTAGAGGGCGCCCGAGAGGGCCGAACCACGACTTGGTCGGTTGCTATTTCACGAATAATCTAAGGGACGTTCGAAAGGTAAACTAACTTTGAGTGCCACTGCGGGAAGCGTTGATGCTGGGAGAAGAAGTGGCCGAAGAAACTCCAGCTCCTCCTAACATCAAAGGGCCCACCCCTTGCCTGCCCATAAAATAGCGGTAACAAGGTAGGATTATTCGCAACCTCCGACGGTCGCGAATGGATCCTTTGTGGATTTGAAAAGATCTAGCCTGTGCAATGGAAATCGCGTCGTCCCGATCATCAAGAACGTGTCTTGGCCTCCGGACGCGACGGAATTTTATATAGGAAGTCTTATAAGTGGCGGCACTCACAAGAAGTTTGTTAGAATGTTTGGTGGCAATCTCGAAAAACCGTCAAGATGCCTGCTTAAAGAATTGGGCTATTGTCGAAGATTATGATAAACCAAGACTAAGTACTAAGTAAATACTCCGTATAGAAACGAGCATGAATATGGAAGAAGAAAGAAGAACTTCGTAATATAACTATAATATGAAATACGAGAGCATCCGTACGCAGTAACGTTTAACGTATGATTCGATTTTCGTTTCGGCGCATAGCCTAAATATTCACGTGAAAAATAATTTTAATTAATTTATTTTAAATTAAGAAACGGGCTTATCTTTATCTACAATTACCTTAAATAAATATTCGATATATATCGTTTTATAAGTATGATAATAATTTTACTATCCGAGTGTACTTTGATTAGTAACTAGCGTACCCAGCCCGCTTCGCCGCGCTAGATTTTGCTTTATTTTATTTAAACAATAAACTTACATCATTTAATATTTAATTTAACTCTCACAATATATTAAATTATTCATTTCTCTCCAAATTCATACTCTTCTCGAGCGGGTGCTACACCCATGTACTTATTAGTAAATACAATATTATTCTTATCATTTATACAAAAACATATCGGGCTCAGGTTAATGTCAGAAATAAAAGTACGACGTATGGCTTATTTGACAGTTTAGAAAGAGGAGTGCTCCAATCATCATCAAACTTTACAGAATTACTGGCCAGGTCAATCTAAAGATTTCCTGAAAGTTTCATTGAAATTGGTCCAGCTGTTCCGGAGCCTATATGGAACATACTCTCACACTTTCCCTTTTATATATATAGATAGATATGATTTCTAACTTAGTAGCAGTTTTTTAGTTTAAAATATAGCACTTTGAACAAATTTATATTATAAAAATGTTGTCTATCACTGGTTAATGTAATAACGGCAACGTCGGGAGGACCCCTTCCCCGGGACAGGGGTTCTCGCGCCGTTGCCGTTGTTCTATAAGGCTTCCTATTGGATGATGAGGTACGCAGACTAGATCAATAACTTGGCACAGTCGCAATGCGTACGGGTCACACCCTGTAGTCTGCATTGGGACCTTTGTTCGTGAAGCCGCGGCGCCATCGAAGACGAGTTCCGGGCACAGATTTTCTGCGCTGCTTTCCGTGACGCTGCCTTCAGCTTCATTTGATCAGGTAAGGTTTTAATAAGAATTATAGCGTTTGTAACCAAGTTTATGTTTAAATTCAATGATTATAAAATTAGAATTAAATACAAATGGTGTTGGTCATTTTATAATTAGTTAAAGTATGTGCAAAAATATTAGCAAAGTTCTTTGCAATTCTAAAGCGACTAATAACAGCCGTTGCTTAGTTCCATTATAATAATAAAAAAACATTCTCAGTATCCAGGACGCTACCATCTATAACACCGCAAGCATTTGTTCTTCTACAGAAGTCATTGCATGGAATTACTCAAAATAGTGTTTCAATTCTTTAGAACTCAGTGGACAGCAGTCCGATTAACTACACTACAATAATTACACACAACAAATAAGTAAAATGTGATTATAACTAATTTACAAAGGTAAGTGTACAAGTGATATAGTAATTGAATAATTTTCTTAATGAAATACAAGAAATTATTTAAAATATAATTATAATTGTGTGTAATAAACTTTTGTTTTTTTTGGAAAACATAGGAATATACAAGGAAGTTTTTCCAGGTGTCATACAACTCCGTTCAATAATTGGGAGCTCTCCGAAGCTGTCTCAATCTCCAACAAAAAAAGAAATCCGAGTCAACTTTAACTTGAATGGTGTTCTGTTTTTATTGTATTATAGTAAAATTTATAATTAATTTTTATTTTTACTTATTTAAATAAAATAATACTATTTATATAAAAATTTATTGCAGTATAATTATGATTTTTACCTGTTACCTGTACCTTTCATTGCATTGACTAGAGTACAAACTTTAAGAACACTCCGCACTCTGGTGTCATGTTTTGGACAATCCTCACCATTACATTAGGTGTGATAAACAACATACCATTGAAAACAAACCCTTACTCTTATCAACAGTCTATTGAAAGGCTATTGTAATTAAAAAATATCCTAATTATAATACTTCTTCTTCCCTTTTGTTTCCGCAGCACAGAGGATCACATGACAGTTTCTCTTAACTGCATTCCCCACTCTCTTTTATTTTAGGATAGCCTCCTAGAGTTTTAGTCCAATAGAGTCTGTTCATATAGTGAATATAATTCTAATTCTTATTCCCTTGACATAGACAACCAGAATTAGCTTCTGAAGGCCATCTGATTGCTGCTAGCTACTCGTAGGCGGCCTAATAAATGATTATTGACAATTTAAAAATCATAATTAAAATACTTTTATTTCTATTCAATTCTATTTAATATAAGAAATCATTAAATAAAAGTAAATGTAATAAATCAATCAGCCAGCCCGTATCTTCCCACTGCTGGGTATAGGCATCCCTTTTTGCACCATTCACTTCTATCCTGTGCTGCCTGAAACCTTTGCAGCCCTGCTGCCCTAACAATGTCGTCTGACCAGCGGGCTGGTGGTCTGTCCACTGATTGGTATTTCTGTCTTGGCCACCATTTAATGTAAACACCAGTAATATTAATTTACAGGACATCAAAAGAGAATAAGACATTCTGTATCGCTAAGGGAATTATTAATTTATTAATATAACTTGGAATCTAAACATGAAAATTAAGTGTTAGTCACAATACCTGCCGGGGAGTGTTTTTATTCACTTTATATACATTTCACACATTTTGTAACACATTCACTGTAACTTGTGTTTTCAAGATATACAACATACAGGAAATATAAAGATGAGGAGTCACTGGAAGAACTTTCTAGCTGCCCAAGTTTGAAATAAGACACTTTCAGTATTACTGGAAATTCTTGTTGGCATGTTGAAGATTCCAGATTTCTCCATCAAAGATAAAGCCCATTAACATCAGATAAACCGTGCTTTTGCTCCTGATACTTCAAGATAAGTTGAAGAACCCTCATCAATGTCTATCTGAATACTTCATATTTGGTCCTGTTGATGAAATGTCGCTGTTATTAATACTGTTTTATGTTTCTTAATTACTTGATTGACTTATTCTCGTTTAGCTCTTTTGTTGATTTTTATATTTATTTATTTTCAAAAATAATATGTAATAACCTATTTCATTCACAGTTGGATACACTGTTTTTAATTTAAAACAATTTAACATGATGATGATATTAATTTATCCCTAATGGAAAACCAAGAGACTTAAGTCCATACAGCCAGATATAATTTAGCAATGACACTTGACATACTGAAAGATAATCCCAATAATTCTTTCCAGTTTAAGTATTACATATCCGATACCGTTCTTTTGGCCAAGTGTAAATAGTAAGCATTGGAATATTAATTTTATAATTTTATTTTAACTATATAATTTGTTAAGTATATCGGTTTATAAGTAATTTATAATGTGAGTTCTCTTTCTTTTTTAATTTAAAAAAAGGAAATTAAATCATGAATTTTCGTAAAGTGAATTTAACATTGTAATATAAATAAAAATAAAGTAAAACGTACTTTTTTGAATTTTACATCTTTATTTTAACGAAAGAATGAACAATTCAACTAAATATTGCCTATGACTTTTTAATCTTTAGGTTAATAATACGAACTTATGATTTAGTGGGTGACAAAACTACGGTGGGTAAAAGTATCTTTCTAGCCGGAGCGCCTTCGTTGGCGAGGCGTTGAGAACGCTTGACGACGTTTACACTTAAAGTTAGGGTTGTATTGCACTTACACCAACGGGCTGGGAAGCGTACCGGCGTATTGGAAATAAGCACAAGTTATGGAGGAAAGACCTATATCTACATGTACGAACGGCGCGCCCGTGGCACGACAAATGACGATGAATCGTTAAGGGGGACTAACTGCTAGATCCGAGCCTCAAAGATTGCGACGGTTGAGTCCTGCGGGGCGGAAACCCGGGGTGCGGGTGCGCTCGATATAATTCCTGCGTTCGGGCACGCAAGGCGAAGCGGGGCGAAGGAGGGAAAGGTGCCGTTACTTTCGCTGGTGGGCGTTTAGGGGCGGTCTTAGCTGCCGGCTATTTGCATTGGATTGCCCTCAAGCAGCACAAATAATTGGCCGTGGGGCCGAGACGTGCCAAAGCTGTGCGCCTTTCACTTCTTTTGTTAACGTTGTGGAATGAATCTATAATTTGATCTGTCAAATTATTCATCTTACAAAAATATACTGTATAATTTATAAATCAATTGTTGCGCTAATCGTTGTTTAACTTTAATTAATGAAAATCAAATATTTAATTAAATCAATTATAAATAATGAATATTAGAATAATTATATATTGTAAAATAGTTAAAACACTAAAGCTATGCGTTATGTTTCGTGTTTAATACCGATATTTAGATCCGCCAAGTTATATATTTAAGAATATAATAGTGTATATATATAATAGTATATATATAATTGTAAATAAATGAAATTCCATTTTATACTTCTGTCGCTTTATTCATCTACATACATCCATCATTGTCGTTTCCGAGAATTTAGAATGTCGCCCTTTTGTATTATATATACAGAATTTAAAATACCAGGGGGTATTAAAATAACCGCACACAACATTTGTGAATGAAACATATTTTACTTTGCGATTTCAGTAAATGTAAATAGTTTGCGCCTGACTCCAAGCCGGTTACTTTAGATAGTTGTCTTAAATTGCGACCTAACCGGACTAGCGTTCACAAGTATGAGTAAACCGACAGTATTTTAAACCTACATGTGAGCCGAACCCGAATGACTTGTCCAAATGAGGGTTGCCCTTTGTTGTGAACCCTGGCGCAGGTAAAACACAGGAGCAAGTTTACTTCCGCGTTATTGCTTATCGTCGCTGGTATAAGAGCGGCATGTATGTCTAAAGTCACAAACAAGTGAAGGTACTCGTGTATAGTCGCGTTCTAAATTGTATTGCTATTACTGTTGTCTTCAGTTAAGTTTGAATTTGTTTTTAATTGACTGTTAAGCTCGATTTTATTTGTGTTTTGGTGTTTTGAGACGACAGACACGTTAAATGATATAATACCTGCATTCTTTTTTTAAAAAGGGATACTAATGGATTAATTTATTCTTTAAAATAAATTGAAAGTCAAATTGACGAAGCTACCAATACGTGGTGGCCTTGGGCACTTAAAAGGTCTTAAATCAAGTTGAGTGCTACCGTATTCTGCGTGTCTGTGCGTAACTCATTCATATCTCCGTGACAAACTTCATCAATAAATACATCCAAGCTTTCGCGTTTACGTCTCCTCTTTTTTATGGAGTAAAAACTTCTCCACGCACGCTTGACCTGGAGTAAGCTGGTGTTTGCGTCACGAAAAGTGTGATAGGCCGAGGCGAATGGAAGTTGAGAGGGAGTTTATAAGTTAGTGAAGGTAGAAAAAGAGAGAGTTACGTTGCGTATGTTACTGTAGGGGCAAGAGAGAGCAGTGCGCGCGCACATGTTCTTTCTTTGCAAAGTCGTGTGTATATCATGAATTGTACTACAAATAGATGTAGCTAAAGAAGTTTTACTTCAGTCCTGTTGTCTAAAGCACACTCGTTTTTTTATCTTTATGTGGAAATTTTTATGCCTGTTTTTATTTCCATATCCTGCTCTGCTCCGTAGTCAGGAAACGAGTCTACTCTACGCTCTCTGCTTGCAATGACGGACTCAAGCCCCATCGACATGGAGGAAGCCAAGAGCAGCGCGACAAGCGGGTGCGTAGTTTTAGTAAATCAAAATATATATGTGTACAACGGCTTTTTCTAAGTTCTAATTCCAGTCGGCTTGTATAGTTGGCAGCAAATAACTGTAACGCTGACCGTTAATGCGCAGAAGTCGAAAATAAGGTGTCACAAGGGAGTGAAGGGGGCGTGGGCGGACATGCGCAAGCGCTTTAAGCGGAAAGCTACGTTATAACCGGTGAAGACGTCTAGAACGTCATTACCAGCGTCATAAACACAGGCCGTTGTGTGAAGTTTAGGCGCATATGTGTTATATACCATTCTGACTCAGTATTCTGTCCATTTAGACCGAACACTAGCAGTGCTGAAGACGAATATGAAATTGTTGATTCGGCCTTATCGCCCGCAACATCCAGTGAAACTCCGCAGGAAATCGAGGGCCACGGTAAGTGATAGTTTCATGCACGTTTAGAATTATACCAATGACTCGAACAATTTTATAGTTATGACTATTTTTTTATATTGTATATTTTACGGAAGTATTTTATGCGCCATACACAAAATTCAAAATGGTTCTAAGATTTCGAGATGACCTTTCTGCTATTTGACCTATAGGCTTAACATCGGTGCGTTTACAGTAAAAATGAAAGAACTACGATTTAAAAAGGCTACTAAAATTCATTAGCGTATATATAGTAAAATTATTTGCAAGGTGTTTGGACCACATTATCACTCTATCTCCATCTCTACCTTGCTATTGGTCCCACGTGGTGCTGACAGCATTTCACTACGCTCTATGCCCAACATCATCTTGGGAAATCTTGCAATCCTCATGTCTCTCGGTACTGTAGTCACTAAGGTGGGACCTTGTCTTCGGTCTTCTTCTGTATATTCGACCGAAAAGGGAGAGTTGGAGTGCCAAGTTCCCTACGTAGACGAGAGGCCTTCACGTTGCCTTTAACATCGCAGCCTACTCTCCTGCATCTTGTCTGCAATGTCGCGTATACCCAACCTTCCTCGCACATATCGTCGCCATCGTTGCTTCTTTTTTCAAGCCTGGTCATGCAACACATCCATCTCAGCATTTTCAGTGCAGCAGCTTAGATCTTCTTGATGCTTAAATTTAATATCACACACAGTACCTTCACACAACTTTAGCAGTTTATTTGTCCTACATATAGTAAAAAATGTTTCAATTGAAGTGCGTCACTTTGTTAACTTACTAAGTTATTTCTTACTTCATAGCTGGTCCATCACAGACCACCATTACTGCGGCTCTTGAGGCTACCGCCACACCGCTGGATCTTCTGCGCAGAATTGTAACTCTTACATCTGACCGTAACCGACGGCAAAGACGTGCCAGGGATTCTGCTGGCAACCGTGGAAACCAAGTGAGTTTATTACAATATAAAGGACACTGTTTTGACGTCTATCCTGAGTCATCTCTGAAAGCTAGGCTGTCCACCATATTCTTACGGAGGATCCTAAAATGTTTTGGTCACATCGCTAGAAGAATTACAACTTGGAAAGTTTGTTGTTTTCTCTCTAAGCTTAGGCTGGCAGAGAATGCATTCTGGCATTAAGTCAGTCCAGTTTATCGTGCGCAAACAAAGATTAAATAAATAAATATTTTTGTTTACTTATTTAGACCCTATTTTTGGTCTCTGTGATGAATCGGACACCAAACGTGGTGATCCGACAGATGAATAAGACGATCGACATAGCCCATCAATTTAGCAAATTGAAGTGGCAATAGTCGACCCATGTCAGCCGTAGAACGGATAACCATTGGGCGAAACGAGTTCTTGAGTGGAGACCAGAGAGAAGAGATGTGAGAGAGTGGAGAGATAAACGCGGAGTGGGACGCTGTAAGACTCGGTGGATCGACCGAGCTGGATGAGAGTGGCTGAGGATCGCGCTCAGTGACATGTTATGTAATTCTATGTAATTGACATTAAGGTAAATCAATTCTAAGCACAGAGTGTAAAGTAAAATAAGTCGAAGTGACATCTAAAATAAAATGAGTTTAATATAAATTATGTTTGTTTCTCATTTGTGCCATTCTGCAGGGTGCGGCCCGGAACCCACGAGATAACGCTGGCACCAGCGGAACCCAGTCGGGACGTTCGGGACGCCGTTCGTCTCGTGATGGCAACCAACGTCGGGCCATGAATCGTTACGCCGCTTGCATCCGCAGCGTTTTGCTGTCGCGAGGTGGGCTGTAATGGAATAACGAGTGTATTTATTATATTATCTTTCTTTTTTCACATTTAAGTTTGCTGTCGTTAAGGATTACTTATCTAGCTATAGTTGGCGGCAAAACAAAATAACTCTAGCGCTGACCTTTAATCGGCAGAAGTCGAAATTAAGTGTCACAGCGGAGTGAAGGGGTCGCGGGTGGACATGCACGAGAGATTATTGGTTCTCCTGTGGTACTCTGCCCCGCGCACCGATACCACGCCCCGCTCGCTCCTGGTGTACAATCGCTTTCAAAATTTTATGAAAATTGTAGCAACCTTTGTAGTCCGTCATGTTTTAGTTTATTTTTATTTAATTGAATTTAGATTATATTTCACCATCGACCTAACAGACATAAAAAGTACAAACAAAAACAATTTATTCTTAATTTATAGAAATCAATATTTTGAACAGGCGTCACGTCGTCCCTTCGATATCGCTCCAATAAGGTCGTTTCATTCGTTCATATGTATTGTATGTATATGTGTTCGTATGTATAATAATAATAATTAATAATAAAGCTCATTTATTACCATCCTTTGCAAAAAAATACATAAAATATAATAATAATGACACAAAAAAATTATAGAAAGAAAAAAAAACAAAGAATAAAATAAAAAATAAAATCTCTTATAAGGAATGGCAAAAGGCAATAGGCTCAGCGTGTACTGCGTGACATAATGTCACACAGTTTATCGTTCTACGTATTGTTTACGTCCTGAGAGTATAGTAATGTATTCCCCTCTTATAAATTTAGGCGTCGCATCCTCCGAAGGTCGAGAAATGTTCTCGGCCTCTGGACGATGAGACAACAAAAGCGCAGTTTAGATAGTTACAAAAGGTTAAAGAAGCTATCTTTGAAAAGTAACCGACCGAGATGATCAGGCTTAAAATCCCACAGCCTTTAAATCAGCACATAAAATTGCAACTACAGATTTATCGGTACCGACACCGCGGACTGTGTACTCGGAATGCTAACGTACTATGCAACTTGAGACGACCGCCCGGACACTAAGCTCGTGGTAGCTTCTTCTCGACTCTTTTCTTTGAATTACCCGATTGTAATATTACGGTGTGTAATGAAACCAGATTCATTAACAACGGTCGCTCTCTGCTAGGTACTCTCAATGTGACCTTGGGCGCATCTGCACAAGAAGACGCCCCAGCACCTGCGTGGCCGTTAAGCTTCAACCCCGAAGAATTTAAGGAACCGGACGGAAACATGCCCCAATCACCGTCCCCGTCGAATATGGCCGAGAGCGTAAGTATCAACGCTTATAATCTATTTAAGAAAAACAATTTAGGTGAGTCCAATCTAATTTGCTTTTGATTCAGTCGCCGTTGGCGCGCGGAAACAATGTCCAGATAATTTGTTCATATAATCAAAAACATCTCATATATTGTACGCGGATGCAAATTATAATAAATAAATTATTCTCAGCACTGTTGGTCGATGACAACTTGCAAGAAATCTTTGATGTATGTTACAGAGTTAATAGACAAAATGGACTGTTTGTTACCAAAATAAAGAAAAACCTTGCGGTAAAATTTCTTATGTATCAACACATATCAGACGTATGTATTGAACGTACAAGAAATCAAAAAGGAACAAGGTTACAAGTATTGATATTGCTTACGGT
This sequence comes from Meandrusa payeni, assembly GCA_029286785.1. NCBI lineage: Eukaryota > Metazoa > Arthropoda > Insecta > Lepidoptera > Papilionidae > Meandrusa > Meandrusa payeni. The sequence goes on along the minus strand of JAGSMX010000002.1, from coordinate 991,730 downwards.
ACATTGTCTTCTTTCATCTCTATATGTTTATTTTTTATCCGTGAAATAGCAACCGACCGAGTCGTGGTTCGGCCCTCTCGGGCGCCCTCGGATCGGCATGCTTACGCGTAACATAGTAACCGTCCAAGCCGAGGTTACCCCTCACCGGGGGGACCCTTGTGTCGAGTTACTAGCAATAGAGGTTCATGCTAAGCGACCTAAGAGCTATGCCACCTCTCAATCCGGTGAAGCAGTCAAGGCCAGCTTCTCTGGCCAATCTGTGTAGTTCGTCACAAAAAAAAAAAAAAACTCTATATGTAATTAATTGTTGTCCTTTTTATTCATTTAGTTAATGTGGACAATGTATTTGTTTTTTAGTTTATTGTTGAACATCCCTCAAATCCGAACGAAGCGCTTTCCTTCGTCTTTCATTGTTCGTACAGTAAGGGATTGGAATAGTTTGCCCACGTCTGTCTTTCCCACCGATTATGTACACTTACAATGTGGGGATTGGATATTTTCAAGAGTTTACATTTACTAAGCTAGTGCGCCTTACCATCTAGGACTACATTTCCACTTAACATCAGGCGGGATCGTATTCAAGCACTTGCTTAGAAAGTATAGAAAAAAGTTTAAATTACGTAGTTTTCTTATTTTATTTCATCGCTTTGGAGATGGCTGCAAAAATGACAATAGATATGGATTTGGAGTTATATTTAAGCAATATATTGTATGTCCACAAGGCGAACTAATAAAATCCATTTCTACACATAACTCTCTAAGAGTTAGTATAAAATAAATCTCAGGTGTTTGAACGTTAAACGTTAACGTCCGGACGTTAAATTGGTGACTACGTATACTTTTTTTTTTGTTTTCGAGGAGGAAATCTTCAAAAAGATACCCCGCCATCTGGGGGGAAGGCGGCGGTTATGTGGGGTTTTTACCCACTAAAACCTCCTCGGTGGCCCTTTCCTCGGTGCATGACGAGGGGCTCCGGGATCTCCAGAGGAACGCACCGGAGCCGTCGCAGTGCAAGGCGACACGGGCCAGCCGATGTCACCTTTTTCCCGGGTCCACCTTGGCGGACGACAAAGGCCTCCACCCTTGTCGCCCAGTGAACCCGAGGCCCCTTTTAGTCGCCTTCTACGACAGGCAGGGGATACCGTAGTCTTATTCTTAAGAGCCCAGAACTACAGGGCAGCGAGCCTACGGTGGGTACGGCCACGGGCAGCGGGTGGGGCCTACCCATAAAGATTTGATTCGTCAAATCCGACGGTCACGTATGGACGCTTAGGCGAACAGTAGTCCGCGTTAAAAAAATAGTGTATCATCGTTATCCGCCGGCCTAGCCCCGCCCGCCGACCAATTACAAAGCCAAGTACACAGTGACGCAGATCCTTTGCCTATATAAAATAATAATAGTAAGAATGAATATTTACCTATTCGTAACAATACAAACAGATCGCTAATTCAAAGTGGAGAAAATAGAGTAACTTACAATGTGTTTCTTCGGCCACTTCTCCTTGCGATAACACATCCCTTATTATGCTTGAAATAGCAACCAACTTAATGTTGATTTGGCCCTCTCGGGCACCCAAAACTTAGGAGAGGGGGCAAATAATTCTTGTGCAGGATGCAATTCTGGCGCTGACAATTAATGGGCGACGTCGAAGATAAGGTGGCACAGGGGCATGAAGGGGTGCGGGCGGCCATGCACGCACGTTTATCAAACAAAATATGATTTCATTTAAATCGGCAATGGATCATACAGAATAATAATGTATCACAGGGGAGTGAAGGCGGAGGGCGGGAGGGGGGGGGGACAGGAAGGGCATGCGTGGGCACTTAATGGCTGTGGTACTCCGCCCCACGCACCAATACCACACCCCGCTCGCACCCAGGTGTACAGTCGCTTACTAAATTTGATGTTAATAGACTTTTGTTAATTATTTGAGGTTCAGGCTAGGCGACCTAAGAGCTATGCCACCTCTCAATCCGGTGAAACAGAGTTAAGGCCAGCTTCGGTGTTAGTTCGTCTAAAAAAATTGACTATTGACTTTGTTTTCTGTTAAGTTTTAGTTTGTTGGCTGTTAAATTCTGTTTTTAATTCATTATGTTGTATTGTACTCGTATTTACAAGATGTACTGTATTGTACTTTTTATTTTTATTTGTGATTTTGAACAGTGAATTTGTTGTTCGCATCACTGAAGACAGTTCTCAAGATAAATAGCTATGTGGTATATATTGATTGGAAAAGTATAATTGATTTTTCAGAATGCCTCGTCTGCTCTGGATGAAATAGTTTGGGAGATTGTGCCTCGTGCTGGAGACAGGGAGAGGACTCCGCTGCGTCCTCTGCAATCTTCGATGCTGAACACTGGCGCGAGCGGTGTTGGGATCAACCGGCTGGTTGATTTCATTTCGCAGACTCTGAACGAGGCCCCTGAGAATGCAGGGACTGAATAAGTAAGGGACTGAATAACGTAGTTTTTGTGTTACTATCTTATTGTTTTATTTTATACAGTCGAATGTTGTCGAGTGGGTATTCGCTTAATAACATAACACATAAGCTTCCACACACATCTACAAGTATATAGTCACCTTTCAAGCCGTGGTTACCCCTCATCGAGGGACCCTTGTGCGAGTTATTACAATAGATGTTCGAGCTAAGCAAGCTAAGAGATATGTCATCTCTCAATCCGGTGAAACAGTCAAAGCCTGGCTAATATCAGCTTAGTTTGTCACAATCTGAGAATGGAACAATATGTTACTATGTTATTTTGTTCGTAGGTAGAACAACTATATGCTCGGGACGCGTCTGCAAATTCACATCCACTTCAAGCTGCAGTTGGCGCGTGAACGTCCCGCATTAGATGCGACCTGTCCATCTTAAATTAGTCACCTATCTAGCTGCTCCCAACAGGCCCGTTGGCACATTTAACAACCGTCATCAGTGTATCGGAATATAATTGGGAGTCTTATACTACGTGCTAAAGGTCTTATCGCGAACAGGGGTCGGCAATCTTTTGAGTCAAAAATATCTACAAAATTTCAAAGTTTTTTTCCAAAACAATTGCATGAATAAAATTAATACTATAGAGACGCAGCTTAACATCAAAATAGCTACAAGTTGCTGACCCCTGATTTATGGGATTGAAAATATAACAAAAGTGGCGAAAATTGGGCAGCATCATTTTTCATTGTTCTATTAAACTTAGATTTGGTGTCATGCAATGAAGCCACTCGGCTTCTTGCAAAAAGTGGGCCCATTGTACCCGGGTACCTTTCGATTTATTACAATGAATGTTAGTTTAATAAGGATTCATACTTACCCGCATATCGATGTTGTAGACTTATGTGAACAAAAACATGCTAATTATTTTTTTTCTCACTCCTTATCCGATCTCTAGAAATTTGTCAGTACGTGTTCTATTCCAACGTCCTAAACGGTCGGCAAAGTGTGGCCCGAGAGCCGCATGTGGCTCTTAGGCTCCTTAATGTGGTTCTGGCACAAAAGATGCGAAAGAAGACGAAATAATTTCATTAAAAAAAATTGGTAAGAAAAAATTACATCTTGTTTTGATAAATTAAACATTTTCTATAAATCTAAAGAACTGTACAATTTTTTGTATAATGAAAAAGAAAAAAGGTAATTAAAATTTTACTAAACATGCAGATTTGGCTCCCAATTTTTTTTTAAATTTGTTGTAATTTTCATAATTCGCTCTTTGGCTAATGTCTGATGACCACTGCCTTGGCCTATGTAACATCGACAAATATACCACGACGACGATTCGATAATACAGTCGACGCGCGAGTTGAACGCAGAACTTAGGAATGCGATACTGATGTGATCTAAATAAGATTATTGATGACCATAATAAGTGTGTCGACAGATTTAAACAATGCTTTAAGTTCCCCATTTTACACTGGGTTCCCATGATGAAAAATAAACAAAACATTTATAACACATTTTTAATAATTATTTCAGATAACTAAAAAAAACATTAACATTTAATAATTGCTCATGTCTAAAACATTTCTATTGCTTGGCGGTGAATAAAACTCGTTTTCTTGTAACAGAACTTGATGGACTCGGATCAGTAATTATTAAAATGAAATAAATAACAAGGGATCGCAACTTTATTACTAACGCGATAACACGGGAAGCGTACGATAACTGCCACACCAATACACTGCAGGCGCGCTAGGGGTAGCGGGCGGATAGCGGGGGAAGGCTCTCGCTCTTTGCCTCACGCCCCGATTGCATTCAACTCGCGCGCAGACTATACTTCGATTTCCGTCGTTATCAAACCCGTTAAAAAACCACTAAAAGGGAATTAGAGGCTATTACTACTACAATTTGTTAGCTCTTGCCGGTAGAATCTCGGATTTGAATCTAGAAGTCTTTGGTGTTTTTTAAAAATAATTAGTACGATTTTTTGTAATTGTAGTTGCAAGACATTATTGTCATAGTATTAAAGTTGACTCATATCATGTGTACTTCACCTTAATTTGGCAAATTTAAAAAATCTTTTCCATCATAAATTACTCAAAAAAATCGACGAAAGTATCAAAAAACATCAAAAAATTGTGTTACAAATATATCATTTACCAATTTAAGAATCTGTCTAATCGATTCCGTCTTCGTGGGGACGATGACGTCTTTTGTCGGACTCGCATCAGGTGGTCGCCATCAGCTCCGGTCGTGGGATCTCCGTAAGGAACGCAACTACCCCTTAGTGCTAGGCTGGGCTAACCCGACTCGGGGCCGTGCGTTGTAACAGCTACGCCCTAAACCGAAAACTGCCGTGTCGTAGTCCTTCTTGGGGCGCTATTATAGGACGTTCGGAGTCACCACGCCGTCAGATACGGAGGAATATACTAAATTAACCTTAGAAGGTAGAGATTTAATAGAAAATGGATAATTTAAAATTATTTTTTTTTACAGGGTAAAGTCTCATGTACCGCATTTTGCGCAATACTCGGTTGTTTTTACATTAGAAATATAACTATTATTTGCAGAACGCACAAATGTAAGATCAAAAAAGTCCCCCGTGAAAGGGATATTGCCAAATTAAGGGTTCCTAATTTTAGTGGTCAAATGGCCCAGTTTTCAGTCGTAGTTGTAGTGACTACGATTCTAGATGTAAGGTCAAATGTTGTTGTAATGTTCGTACCCGAGATGTTGGATGACGCAACTTCAAATCCATCTAAAGTATTTACCATCTCGTGGAGACGAATAATAAATGATAGGAGTAGTTTGCTTATGTGGTACTGCCGTGGATGATGAAGAGCCCCGTGGCGGCTTGAGGCCACTTTCTCTTTTTAATCTCTGTAGATGGGAATTTGTAAGCCGTCATTCCACGGACCTGCGTATTGCCAAGCCCTTGTTGTGGCTTTCTAATATTGTATTTTGATGTCGTTATAAATCTTTTTTATTTTACACTACTACACGAGGTGTAATATTTGAAAGAATTATACTCTTTTAATAGGAAGCGTGTGTATGTATTTCGTGCTTACCTCAGGCACGCATTACGACCGCGTTCGACCTTGTCGTATTTTTGTGGAGTCTTTTTAAATATACTATTGTATTGTAGTCGTCTTTTCCCCTGTGTGATTACGGCGTGAAGCGCCCCGCCATCATGGGGCGCGCCTCTGCACTTTGTCGCGGAACGAAATTTACGGAAATCAGGTTAACGAATATATTTTGATAAAATTTATCGAGTTTAGGCATAAATTTTTCAGCAAGTGCAGAGTCGAGAGAGTCCACACATTCCCATTCTCTAGTAGGCCGCGAAACGCAGCATGTTAGCGATTTCGCGGCGCCTGTGTCGCAGCTGTCTGGCAGCGATTAGCGAAGAGCGAATGTCCCGGAGACATGAGACTGCCTCAGACCTTGGGTGTGTACCGGGACATTGAATGTGCGTCGCCAAGGACGGTCTGCTGTCTTTCTTTAATAATGTGATAACAATACCCATGTCTCGATGCGAGTTTTTAGGAGGGTGCTTTAGTTATTATCCTACAATATTCTAAAAGAATTAAAAATTAAACTTATAAGTTAACTTAACCCCTTCGTTTGGAATATTAAATATTATCAAACCATTTTCCATTTATGTTATGTTGTTTGAGACTCGATTTATGGGTATTTTTATGAAATAAATGTATTAAATGTAATGATGTTTCATTTGAATAACCCGCCGGTGCTCTTTCGATATCGTCGGTCACATAGCCAGGAAGAAAAATAATACACTGGAAACATTCCTGGCCACAAGGCAGATGACCAAGAGGGAGGAGGTCTATGCACTACTCGGAAGTCCACGAGGTAATACACACTGCCGAAGATCGCAGCAGGTGGAAGCGACCGTCCACAACATAAATCGGTCACGGCGGCAATGAGGCATACGACAGAAGGAGACTCTTGTTACTGGATATTGTTGGATACCCACAAAGAAGTAACCTTGATTTTTCATATATTACAGAAGCAACAACGATGGCCGAACCCTGACTCAGAATTAATTACGGTAAAGCCAACAGAGAGAAAAATTCCAAACGGTTTTTCGTTGTCCGCGAAATCTATAAAAATAAATAAAAAACAAGTATCTGACAGTAATATTACAGTAACGGCTTTTTTCTATATGCATATGTACGTACTAAATACGGTACATATACTAAACTCTTTTATACATATAATATTCTCGTTAAGAGGTTCAGGCTAAGCGAACTATGCCACCTCTCAATGCGGTGAAGCAATCAAGGCCAGCTTCTCTGGCCAATGTGTGAAGTTCGTCAAATAAAAATACAATTCTTATTTGTCTGTTTGTTCCGCTTAGACCGATTTTGAAGGGACTTTCACTGGCTGATAGTTGATGTAATGAGTAACTTTTATTTTAGAAAAAAAATAGTTTTTAATCGCAGGTAACACCGCAAGGCGCAGCTAGTATGCTTATAAAAATGTTGATTAAGATTGTTAATAATGATCGCTGTGATATATTTGGCTAAGCGATCTGACAGTGGTTGTTCGAATCAATATTGGCTTGTTGCCAAATTGAGGATTCCTAACTTTTCAATCGTAGTTTTAGTGACTACTAGTATATTACTAGGTTTAAGTTAACAAAATGTTCCCGACCTAGATGTTGGATGACATGTTTTAACGATAAAGCAAATTTCAATTTATCAACTAGTATCAAAGTAGTGACATCTCGTGGCGACGTCAAAAAATAGCAGTTTGCTGTCGCAGGCTTGCACCAAAGTGTATTTCTTGTTAGGTCAAAAAATAGAAATCAGACAACATAAACATAGGTCCAGCCATGAATCTATCTTGATGACAATTGTTTTAGAGAAAATTTCGTCGCATCTTTCAGGTTGTCGAGAACGTGTACGTTTTGATGATGAAATTAACGTTAAGACCAGGCTTTTCCATTCATATAGCGACTACTCCCTAGTCAGTACACGTGTAATACATTCCCCAAAGCGTGACACTCATCCGAAGACCGGGCTCTTGAAAGAAAGGACGCGGCAGATTACTAATATACCTTATTACTGAACGCCATTTGGCTTTGTCGTCCGCTAAGGTGGACCCGGGAAGAAGGCGACATCGGCTGGCTCGTGTAGCCTTGCACTATGAGGGCACAGGGGGGGAGGGAGTAACCTCCCCCCCCCGGACGTGCGAAGGGCCACCGGGGTTTTAGTGGGTAAAAACCCCACATAACCGCCGCCTTCCCCCCGAAGGCGGGGTATCTTTTTGAAGATTTCCTCCCCGTTAACAAAAAAAAAGGTTTAAGACTATACTTAGATTAGACTTATATGGTTTTCTAGCGGATCCCTTGTGGAAAATTGGACCCAATTTAAATAGGACCACAAGGGAAGCATAAGCTTTCATATCTCAAGTCCCCAGTCGAAAGCTATCAGGTAACGAACATAAAAAAATACAAATGAATTAAGAACCTCCTTCTTTTGAAGTCAGTTGAAAATTAAGCTATTCATCTGATTCTGACATAAAAAGATACGATCATCGCAAACTCTAGACTACGTGAATATTCACATAGGCCTACACCCTACACGAAATACTGGCAAGGATTTTTATATACAAGACCCACGCCAATCGAGAGGACAAAAGCGAGGCACCCAGACATAATCAATAATTTGGCGCAGTCGCAATATGTGCGGGTAACGCCCCTTCCGCCCTTGTCCCTTGTACTCGTTCCTTTCCTCGTCCGGCAGCGGCGCATGCAGCACGGAATTCCGACGCTGGGTTTTTTCGCTACTCTGCCACCATTGCTGCCAATGGTAACCAACAAGAATCCTCGTACCCTGAATTTGCACAGCCAGGTAAGCTTAATTTCAAATATCTATTCTATGAAAAATCCGCCGCACAATCAAAATGGTGGCTGGTCTGGATTTACATATAGCTATGTACCTATACATTACAGTTTCATGTACGATATTATGATTCACAGTTCTCAATTTTATTTTACATGAAAACAATTTGATATTTCAATAAGAAATTTAATACACATACATATTTATAACTACAGTTCATTATAATTAATATATATGGTCATTATATTTATATTATATTTTTAGCTTGCCGCTGCAAGGCTGGTTCTTTGGACTTTGCTATCCGATATAACATATACTACACATCCTCGATAGGGCTATAGGTCATAGGATAGATGTATATAATAGTATAGTATTATATATTACTATATAGTAGTCTTATAAGATAAGACGCACCACCGAGCAAGTTGACAGTTTTTTTTGTTTATAGGTGCCACCCTAATAACCCATTAGCATTTTTTAAAATAAAATAAATTAAATTAATAGAACTTCATTTTTATTTATAGCGGGATAGGTAATATATTTAGATACAAACCTCCAGTTAGATTGTGAGTGAACGCTTGATATTGATAACTGGTAAATGCAATAGAAATATGTTGTCTTCACAGATCAGCATTGCTGCCAAAAGCTGATTGGCATTCGGTTCCTGTGCAGTCATCATCGAGCAGAATATCATTGAGACGCAGTTCACTACAAGTAAGTCCTTTAAATTTGTAAATTTTTATCTCAACCAATTTGCATTCATCTATAATGTTCAAGTATAAATTGTTAGCTTTGTTTGCAAGAAATAAATGCAGCTATGTTATGTGTATCTATGGACATATCTAAGGAGTTAAAAGCTTACTTGCTCCAGCTATCCGACAATGACAGTAATGACTCAAGCTGATAATCATCTCGGGAGCCTTGTGTATTTTCAATCCATCTAGTCCAGTTTTGGACTAAAAATGTGATCATTGCAACAAAACAAAAAGTTATTAGAGAAATTATCAATTTAATGCCTATATAATAAAGGGGAGACTTTTTCTTACCGTTTACTTTAAGAACAATAGAATGTATAAACTTCAAAGTATAATCAAAAGTTTTAGTATATTACTGACTTATCACAATCTATATTGATTTGGTTTAAAAAAATAATCATTTTCTACTATGAATATATTTTATTGACTGTCATATGATACATAATTCAATTTCACAATCAGCCAAAATTAAACAAGGGGGTAACAGGAGAAAACAGATTAGCGGCAATACAGAGAGTTTTATATGAGCCAATCATTAATATAATCAGGCTGAATCTTACAGACATCGACTTCTTATATTGTAATTGCAGCTTTTATAATATTAATGCTTAATACATTTACAATACCTAATATTTTATTTTTACAAATGGAAATAATTACACTCTCCGTGTTACCATTAATCAAATAAACAGTACTAATCTGTCAGTAAAATGATTTCACATTTTTTGCTCTGTGACTGCTTCTTGTTCTCAAGATGTACTCTCAATTTTAAATGTTTATCTATATATTATACATATATATATTAGCATAGGTTAAACTACAACACCATTTGCAAATATCTACACTTGTGTAAAGTGCTTTGTTTCATCTTTCATTATTCATACAGCAAAGCACTGTCCTGCTCTCCGATTACAATGAGTGTTGTCTAGATTAAAGTGACTAGGCTAGTATGACTTACTATCCGGGATTGCATTTCCGCTTAACCTCAGGTGCCATTGTCGTTACATGCTCCCTTAAAATATAAATAAAAGTAGAGGTGCCAGTAAGCAATCTTAAAAGAAGATACTATGATACTGCAGTATTTGGGTTGTAAATTGGTTTCACAGTTCAGGTTTCTCGCAACAATATAGCCCTTCGGATGGAACATGCTTGTCTCAAACTTCAACAACTTTTTTTTTCAATGAAATACCTGCAAAAAGAAAACTTTGGAATTCTCCGAGGAAAGTGTTATGGGAATGAATGAGCATTTAAACAGAATTTCTGATATTTGCTAGACACAATATTATTATACACATTTGGTGACATATGCCTAATTATATATTATTATATTATATATTGATGGGCCGGTAGCTTTAGCATATCAGTACTGTTTTGAAAATGAAAAAAAAACCAGTAACAGTTTTGTTGCAGATAACAGATTCCGTAGAGAAACTGCTACATTAACTATTTTTTTCCAATAAAGCGCAACCATAAACTTGTGTCCGCGCTCTTTTATAATGCCTGATTTTTGATGGTGGTGTTAGAGACGCCGTTGCCCTTACTATTTCACTTAAGTCTTGTTCATTTTTAACTACTATTCGTATCTAATGGTCGTCATCGTTCGTAATTATCGTATTCATCTATATATACGAAATACTAGTCGCTGATTGATTCCTCATCACCATTTCTCTGAAATGAAGACCGACACGACTTAAAATTTAATATAGTTAAATTTAGTATAGATTTAAACGCTCACTTAGAATTATGCGCAAATCCACCAAAACTGTTTATTGTAGTATAACTTTATCGTTATTATCATCATATTTTCATATTTGATACTCTTAAACGATAACTGTCATGGTTAATTATTATTAAAGGGTAGATGAGTCATGGTAATCATAACATGTTATACAGATTAGGAAAAAATAATTCTAAATAACTATAATAGATTATAAAAACTTCTAGTTAAGAAAAAATACTCCTATTTTATACATTCATATGCATATAGTAAAAAGTGTGGTTATTTTAATGTTAAAAATAGACACTCCAATTCGATTTGTATGTATATAGATATTGTTATGTCCAATTTAACATCAGTCGCATGTATAATGCAATGTATAATTTTTTTCTTGTCTAAAACAAATAAATATATTATTATAGAAAAACAAATGAAATATTCTGAAATATTAAAAATAAATATAAATAATATTATAAAATGACAACTAAATAGAATTATGTAAAATATTTCACGCAATGACACCCAACTGTATAATGTTTAGGTAAAGAATAGCGTATAGGATTACGTTAGTTTTTCGTAAATGATGTTATAAAGAGACGACATTATAGACCAAAATTTTTGTAAAAAAAGGACAAATGTGCATTAGCAGAATCTAAATAAGAAATTTCTTAAAAGCGTTGTCACCCTATCGGTTAACGCGGCACTAGCTCGTATCGCGTTGGAATGTTTTGCATTTACCCACAATATAATGTTTTCTTAAAAAGTTTTCTATATTTGTAATTTCTCTGTCCGTTTTATTTAAACGACATAAAACGATAACAATAATAACATACGATTACACTAGAATGTTATAAACATAACACATCTAAATGCATTTACTTTTTAAAGGCGAACAAAATATTACCGAACTTGCGGGTAACGCCACATCATGTACGAAAAATTGTATTCGGATTTTTAGAGTCTGATCCGATATTGTTTACATACCAAGTTATTAAACCAAGAAGCTGACTATTTAAATAGAACTTTACGAAGTATTAACTTAAGAGTAATTAGCTTAAAGGTTTAAAAAATGTATATTTGAAAGATCATGCAAATTTGTAGAGAAGAGTTACAATTCAATTGATAAATGAACAATACGTTGTAATTGTAATTCATCCTCTTTAAGGGATATATATAGAGGATAGAATAACGAGACTAAATGTCGTTTCGTTTAGACTTAATTTAACATATGTAAATATATAAATTGGAGATAAGTTTTAGTTTTGTTTACTTTTACAATAATATATGTACCACAAGAAGTACTGTATTTATCCTTATAATAATCTAAATAATCAGGAAACTATATACTTTGATTTGTCAATTCGTAAATCGGTTGTAATGTAAAGGGAAATTAAACGTGGACTGGTCTAACAATACATAATATTTCGCTTTAAAATTGTTCTGAGTGTGTTTAGGAGACCAATGATTGAGTTGTGTATTATGTCTTATATATTATGTATAACTACGAGTTGTATAGAGAATAATGATTATATTATCAGACAAATTGAATTATTATTTGCTAATATTTTATTTATTTTTGTCTATTATTAAGAATATATATAATTGTATTATGTGATGAATTTAAGAAATAAAACACATAAGTTTTTATCATTTATTTGTATGTTACAATGAAGCACACACTGTTACACTTATGTAAAATATAACACAACAGCCTAGGGCTATACGGTTAACGTATCCCTATTCTTCTCCTAACTTCTCTCCAAATTTTCCTGAACATTAAGAGCGTGGCAAGTAGTTCCATCGTTAGAAATATCACATCACTGTCTATCACCCTTCCAGCGTCCAACTGCTCGATTGTGCTCTTCATTAGGTCGTTCGCTTCGGACAATTCGTTGCATATCTTCTCCAGGGCTATCACGAGATTCTTAAACCTCCTGCTGCGGATTTTGACGAAGTCAATCCTGCTTGCATTGGGCGCTCGATTCTCCTTGGAAATCATTCTCGCGGTGATTCAACTCAACTGAGTCGAGACGAGGGCAAGAATATATTTTACTCGAAGTATTTAACGAACACTAGCTTCCGATAAGAGCAGCGTACCTATGGACGATTTCTTGCGGAGTGTGGCATGCACCTGCATGCAACGTCTTATATCCTGAGCAAAAACGGTGGTGAGGGCGCGGGGGAGAGGTGGAGTCTCGCGTCATTTGTTGTGAAGCTAACTCTTTAAATATGCTTTGAATATATCTCAATATTTGTCACCGCGACGCTCGTACGGGGTTGAAACAATGTTATTTCACAAAATCCACATAATTATTACTTATTTCCAATAAAGATTTACATTTTTAGGTTTATGGTGATATATAAATTCTTTATAGCAAGAAGATATATGTATTAGACGAATTTAATTAATATTATATTTAGCATTTTAACGCTAAAATTAACAAAAGCGTTTAAGAATCTTGTATAGATAAGTAAATTCACATTTATATAACGACAACAACTATATGAAAATTTTATAAAGATGTAGTGAATATTTCTTTCGCCAAGTTGATTAATTTATTTGTTATGGAGTTGAATGAGTAATTGTTAATATATTGTAATAATTATTATATTTAATAATATATTGTAATAATTACCAATTGTAACAAATTAACGGTAGTATATTATTCCCGAAGCTATAGTTTTATCACCATGCATTGGCTACTATTTCACGTATTTCACTAACCTACCAATACCTCAAAAAGGTATGTATATTTTTAGCTGTACGCTTTTTTGGAGTTAACAGCTATGGTCCATTGCCAACAAAATTAACATACGGCCTACGAGTAATACAAGATTTTGATGATTTATCAAAATCACGGCACTGCTGGAAATAGGCCTTTCCCAATGCGACTTACGATCCTCCATTCCAAGACTGTCCTCCATTTACCGTGGCCAGGCCACTGTCACTTCAACTTTCTGTGGACTACATTTGTTCACCGTGGAATTTCTTCCTTTTTTTTGACGAACAGATTGGCCAGAGAAGCTGGCCTTGACTGCGTCACCGGGTTGAGAGCTCTTAGGTCGGTTAGCCTGGTAAGGTTACTCCCTCCCCCCTCCCACCCTGTGCCCTCGTAGTGCAAGGCGACACTGGCCAGCCAATGTCGCCTTCTTCCCGGGTCCACCTTGGCGGATGACAAAGGCCCCCACCCTTGTGGCCCAGTGAACCCTAGGCCCCTTTTAGTCGCCTTCTACGACAGGCAGGGGATACCGTGGTGTTATTCTTGAGAGCCCAGAACTACAGAGCTGGGATTTGTAAAGCCTTTTTTTTTTGTTGACGAGGAAAGAGGAGGAGGACGGGAAATCTTCACAAAGATACCCCGCCTTCTGGGGGGAAGGCGGGGGTTATGTGGGATTCTTACCCACTAAAACCTCCCCGGTGGCCCTTTCCTCGGTGCATGACGAGGGGCTCCGGGATCTCACGTGGAACGCACTGGAGCACCTCTGTACTGTGCTCAAGGAGAGGACGTCCCGGGGGGGGGAAGTTACTCCCTCCCCCCCTGTGCCCTCGCAGCGCAAGGCGACATGGGGAATTTGTAAAGCCTAGTTTAGCCTGTGCAATAGCGATCGTCCGGATCGTCGAGAACGTGTCTCAGCCTCCGGGCGACGCGAAGGAATTTAAATCTCAATCTCAATCTTGTTTAGAGTATTAAAATCTTGCACATCTCTTAAATCTCTACTTAAATGAGGAATAGTTTTAAATTTTTTTATTTCTGTCTCTATATCTATATTTAGTGTTACTCATTATGATTTTGATAATGCTATTAATTTATCTATTTGGTATATTTATGTATATATAATATATTTTTAAATTTGTCTTATTTTAATTTTTTTTAAAACATAATTTTTAGAAGATAACTGAGACTGTTAGATCTTAATTCTACTTTGCTATTTTTAAAAGCTTTTATTTAGTAGCACCTGTCCCGTTGTCTGTCTGTAATCAAATTTTGCAAGTTTGATTCACTTCAAGGTTTCCGATTGAGCTGAAATTTTGCATGTATAAATCGATTGACAATACAATATTATTATGACATGATGCTGACCTGATGATGAAGCCGGAAGGTGGCCATGGGACCTACGTACGAAGCAACCCCATCGAGTTTGAGCTCATTTTTTCGAACTTTTTAGTAACTTTTTTTAAAAATAAATGCTTGTTTAAAAAAGGTTTTTTTTTTAAATTATTTGTTTAATACGCTGGAGAATGTCGCGTCATGTGGCACACGTTAGTCAAATTTTTGTGTCCCTCAAGGCCCTCTCGAGTACCCTCGGCCTGGGATACTAACGCGTTCTATCCCCTTTTTACAAAAAGATTTTTGAAGTTACACTTCTTTAGGTGCGTTATGAAATAATGATGATAGTAATTGATTGAAGAAAAAAATTGTGCTTTTATACTTTTTTCAAGTCCCCAAATGTAATTGATGTTAACTATACGTATATATTATTTATTGATATAAATTAAAATATTATTATTTAATATCAAATTCATTTTTTTCCAATTTTAACATGAACTTTATTGACTGTGTTGACTAACCTTTTCCAGTTTTTTTATTAGTTTACTAGCGTATCCAGGACCTATGTACATATCAGTAAATATAATATCATACCCGTAGTAGTAGTATCATAGTAAATAAAAGCTGTTGTTGACAGTTCAAAAAGAGGAGTTCTCCGATCGTCACCAAACTTTACAGGATTACTCGCCAGGTCAATCTGAAGATTTTGTTCTGAAGTTTCATTGAAATCAGTCTAGCCTTTTCGGAGCTTATATTGAACATACCCACACACTTTCTCTTTTATATATTTAGAGTAATTAATTATTTGCATGCAATTGAAAACTATTTCTCAATAATATTATACAAAATGAAATATTATGGGGTGAAAGAAATAATGAACAGATAGATCTACATTATGCGGAGTGTAACGAAAAGTTAAAATTTATTGATTACTCCTTAGAACTTAAAATGTGTGTTTTTCAAATAAATGTAACTGTAAAACGACTATCGATAAAATGTGTGAGGATATTGTGCGTGTTTTTAGTGATGCGGCAAAGAAATGTAAAAGCTGTATAAAGCGTATGAATATGTAAAGGACGGAATGACTATGTAAAGGACGCGCACAGGGAGTCTAGATTGCATTTTAAAATGTGGCTTTTGTACGGAAAACCTTCTTCGGGCTATATTTATAACGAAATGTGTACTGCCAGGAAAGTGTTTAAATCCAGGCTAAAGTGGTGTCAAGACCATCGAGACCAAATCAAAATGGATCGGTTAGCCTTTCTTCACTCTCGGAAAGATTTTCGGGCTTTTGGAAAAATACCAATAAGTTAAACGTTTTGCCTGGCCTGTTTGTGAGCATCGACGGTCTTACCGGTTCTAAATACATTGCTAATATGTTTAAAGACAATTTCCTAGTCAAATCAGAGTGGGCTTAGGGCATCACCCTGAAAAATGCCTCGTCTTATTCTTACAGCATCGGTCTCTATTTTTTTACCTAATTAATCTAATTTTAGTTTAGTTTCCCATTGTTGCATTACTTCTTTAAGGAAGTTTGTGATAATTGGATGAATATTGTAGTGTTCTAAAATATAGATAAGCCAACTGTGCGGTACGGAATCGAATGCTTTCTGATAATCTACGTACGTAGTATAGACATCTTTTTTAAATTTAATGTTATTTTTCATAGTTATTGAATCTATGATAGGTTGCTCCTTACAGCCTTGACTAAACTTGCGACAACCTTTTTGTTCTTCCGCTAAAATATTTGTTTCGGTGATATGTTTATATATAACTTGGGAAATGCATGAAGTTATGATTTTGTAAATATTTTGTAGACATGATAACTACAGACCTATATGTATAAATATAGGTCTGTAGTTTGCTGGGTTTGTAGGGTCAGATGTTTTAGGGATCAAATAGGTGTGTAATAAAATTTGGCATTAAATGTGGAGATCTTATGAAGTCGTTGATGTGATGAAAGAGGGCTGGGTGTAATGAAGTTAATTTTTGTAGTAATAATTATGAATGTGATCTGTGCCCAGTGATTTCCAATTATGAATATTATTTATAACATTTATAAAAATTTCTAACGGGATGTGCTCAAATTCCATTATCATCGTATCATCTACTGTTTGTTTGTCAGTTTGGATCCATTGAGCGTCATAATTATGATTGACTGGATAAGACCATGTATTTGACCAGAAATTGTGAAGTTGTTCTTGTGTTGGAGTAATTTCATTAGTTGCGTGTGAGTTGTTCCGTTGGTTTGTTGTGTTGGATGTAAGGTTACGGTAAAATTGTTTTTCATTATATACAAATTGTAAATTTTGCTGTTTTCTTTGTGTACAGTTAAGATATCTTCGGCGACGACTACATAGAGTATTGAGTTTCTGTTTTGAAATGTCTAAATATTGTGCATATGTTGTATTGGGCTCTTCGTAACTTGAGTGTGTTCTATATTTATTTCTAATCCGTACTATGTGTGTTATTAATCTTAGACTTCTACCACCTTGTATGTAAAAGGACATTCTACCTATTTCTTTTCGTAGTTTTTCTATTTTCCTGTCTAATCTCCTCTGCCAGTTAGGCCTTTTGTCATTATTGTTAGTGTTCGGTTGTGTTGGTGCTGAGACATTTTCTTTTACTTTAGCGCCATTGCATGTGGCTGCTGTGTAAGCTGCGCAGTATATGATGGTATGTGTTGTGTTAAAATCATTGTCATCAAAATATGTATTTCGGTATAACTTTTAAGTTTAGATAGGAAATAATATAAGCAAACTTTTAGACGTTTTTTGTTTTTGTATAAATGGTCTATCAGTTGGGCTACTATTTATGTACTTTTCATAGGTTTCATCGAAAGTTTTCGTGATTTTAAGGTTAAGTTCTGAATCCATTAATCGATTGGTTACGCTGTTAGGCAGCGTTGTAGGGGCTAGCTGATCTTCTGTTATTTCTGGTTCAGATGGATTTGGTGCCAAGTCAGGGACTGCGTCAGTTGTAATATTGTTAAGTGTGGTAATTGGTAAATTTAAAAAATCTCTTACTTCTTGTTTAATCTCTTCTAGTCTACTATTATTTATTAGTTTATTGTTAATTATAACCCTGCGCTGGTCAGAGATGCGCTCAGATACGTGACCTATTTGTAGAAATAGTTCTATAATAACAGTATGTAGTGTTTTGCGGTAGGCAGTTCTATCAGCTCTAAGTGTGTGATTTTATAGTATTCTCTTATTATGGCTTCGTTTATTTCGTCTGGCCAGCTCATTCGCGTACGTGTACTTGATTGCGTATTTATTATGATCTGTTGTGTGTGGGATGGTGATTGGATGACTTCTGAAACATCTTCTTTAATCGATTGTCGTTTTTGAGGTGAGATAAGGTTATTCTTTACACCGAATGCGCTAAAGCTGCAAATCGCAAGCAGTTGGCATATCTTTCATGGGCCGAAGCTCGACAACGCAAATTACAGGATTTGAGTTCCAGGAAGAAAGCATATAACCAAGCCACTAAGTCCTACAACAAGGAGTTGCGGAATGCTCGCCTCAACCATATAAACCGTATCGGCACGAAGCTCTCTAAGAAACCCTGCGGAAGTAGAGCCTTCTGGTCACTGGCCAAAGCGGTTGAGACGAACTTCTGTAGTCCATCACTGCCGCCACTGAAAAAACCTGATGGATCGCTGGCTCACACGGCCAAGGAAAAAGCCCACTTACTTGCATCCCTTTTTGCCGAAAATTCTCGTCTAGATACTGGCAAAGCCAACCCACCTCTAATTACTCGCTGCGGGGAGACTATGAAAGAAATCCGCATCAAGCAGAAAGAGGTCTTAAAAGTATTGCGTTGCCTAGATGTGAATAAAGCCAGTGGACCAGATGGAATACCAGCAGTTGTTTTAAACACTTGCGCAGCCGAGTTGTCTCCGGTTTTAACATGTTTGTATCGCCTTTCGTTCAAAACTGGAATAGTACCTAAATCCTGGAAGTCAGCTAACGTGCAACCCGTGCCCAAAAAAGGCAGTCGTGCTGACCCTGCTAATTACCGTCCTATCTCAATAACCTCTATACTTTGCAAGAGTATAGAACGTATATTGAACTCCCGCCTTATCGCGTACCTAGAACAAAATGATATCCTCAGTCACCGACAATACGGATTTCGCCGAAACCGGTCGACAGCAGACCTTCTAGTATATGTCACCCACTTTGTAGGCGAAGCCCTAGAGAGTAACGGGGAAGCAATTGCTGTCTCCCTCGACATCTCAAAGGTATTTGACAGGGTTTGGCATGCAAGCCTAATTAGCAAACTTCCAGCTTATGGCTTGTCCCCGGGTCTGATTGAGTGGATTAAGAACTTCCTGAGTGAACGATCGCTTCGTGTCGTCATCGACGGATGTACATCAGAGCCCATGACGACCAATGCCGGTGTTCCTCAAGGTTCCATCCTCTCTGCAACTCTTTTCCTGCTGCACATAAACGATCTGTTGACGCCCGGCATCTATGGGTATGCAGACGACAGCACTATTGTAGAGAGATATCTCCCGGTAGGGCGGACCAGTCAGGATCAAGTACAGTCCGAACGCGAGGCCATGGTAGAGCGTACAAATTGCACTCTCGAGGCAGCTTCCTCCTGGGGCATAGCCAATCTTGTGCAGTTCAACGCCACCAAAACGCAATCATGTTTTTTCACCGCCAAAAGGAGCCAGTCCACATTAGCTCCGACTTTTCAGAATGTATCTCTGGAATCTACCGACAGCCTACAGTTACTAGGAATCGAATTGTCTACGAATCTTAACTACGGGCGGTTCATTGAATCCAAAGCGAAGGTAGCTGCTAGGAAGCTTGGAGTCCTATCAAAGGTACGGCGGTACTTCACACCAGGACAGCTTTTGACTTTATATAAAGCACAGATCCGGCCATGTGTGGAGTACTGTTGCCATATCTGGGCAGGTGCAGCCAAATACCAACTCGCGGCACTGGATTCCATGGAGAGGCGGGCCAAAAAGTTGATAGGTGACCAAGATCTACACCTAGATAGTCTTGAGCACAGGCGCAAGGTGGCCAGCCTTTCGGTGTTTTACAGATTACACTTTGGAGAGTGTGCACAGGAATTACACGAGTTAATTCCCCCATCCCCATTCTACCTTCGGACGTTTAGACACTCGGCGGGTCTCCACCCTTTTATAGTTGATGTTCCGCGCGTCCGAACGAAGGGATTTGAGTCATCGTTCATCGTGCGTACGGCAAAGGAGTGGAATAAGTTGCCGGCGTCAGTCTTTCCGTCCAATTACGACGTGGGAGCCTTCAAGAGTAGAGTGAATAGGCACTTACTAAACTAGCGCGTACTATCTTTCGACTATATCACCACTTAACACCAGGTGGGATCATGGTCAAGCGCTAGTTTAAACGCATAAAAAAAAAATTCTTAACAATAGCACGTCGTTGATCCCCAATACGCTGCCTTGAAACAATCATGTTGGGAAATTTACTTATGAATTGTGCGTGTAGTTGATCTAGCTTTCCACGACTCTTTATCTCTAAGTTTGATAAAATGAGATCTGTCCGCCAAATGAATTCATTCATTTCCTCCGTCCATTTTATTCTAATGCGCGCTTGGCCAGTGGCGGGTTCAGGATGAGTGGCATTTGCCGCCTGTACAACGTCCACGGCCGTTGGACTATGAGTCTCGTGAGCAAGGAGAATTATGATTAGGGCTAGGTGTTGATGATGATGATGATGATTTTGGTCGGCTGTCACTTTGTTCGGGTGACCCGGTAGGAGCCCGCCGTCTCAACTATCTACCACCCAGTTGGCTCCATTTGTGCCATGGCGATAGCCCCCAGGTAGCGGCATCGGCGGGTTGGGTTACCAGTGCCACGTTAGCCATCCAGTAGATGAAAATTATGTTGCCCGGCCCTACGATGATCTGGTGTTCGATCAGGGCGTGTGGTTGGATTTTAGGTGGCTTATTATTATTTTTATTATAATAATGCCAAAGAAGTATAAGTGATACATATCGTAATCTAAACCTACTGAACTATTAATGGAAACTAACATATCGGCATATGCTAAGACGGTGTCCAATATTGGCTTTTACCCCCCACCGGGGGGACCCTTGTGTCGAGTTACTAGCGATAGAGGTTCAGGCTAAGCGACCTAAGAGCTATGCCACCTCTCAATCCAGTGAAGCAGTCAAGGCCAGGTTCTCTGGCCAATCTGTGTAGTTCGTCATAAAAAAAAAGAAAAAAAAACATACATCTGTCCTGTACTATTTGCCCGTTTTTTCTTAAACTGTATCTTTTTGATGTGTTTATTTTGATGGCCAAAAAATAATTTGTCTATGTCTATCATAACAAAGAATTTTAATACTAATAACCTTAATAATTCTTTTAAATTAACATTATATGGAATGGAAGACATTTAAACATGGGTTAATCAATGTAGGTATGTATAAAACTAATTCCAATGTAGTAATTTTTTACATTATACGAGACTACAAGGTCATTTGAACCCACAATGCAGCCACATTTGCGAACACGAATGTAACGGCAGCGGGAAAGAGATAACAATAGCCGGTTCGTAATATATTAGTCGACTAAAAATTTGCAATGCCAATGGAGCTCCCATTTAACTTTGTTCAAAGGATATAAAAAGAGTCTGAAAGAGATTAAGAGAGACTAAGTTCAATTACAGACTAATATACACCTAATATCGCACTAACTATGTACCAACATCGTGTCCGAACAAACATACGTTAGCCGAGGCTTAAAAGAGACAGTGGTAATTTTCACTGCTACGCATCGATTCCTCTTTTGCTTACATGTATAGGTAACGTCAACAAAAAAAATTCAGTCCAACAAAATATTGTTTCAATTAGTGAACATTATCACTTCTTACTTGCGTACTTATGTAACATATACTTTTTAACACACCTTCAAAAAAGAAGACGTTCTCAATACGTTTATATTTTTCAACCGACTTCAAAGAGAGGAGGTTCTCTAATCGTTTATATTTTCTTTTTTATGTTTGTTACCACATCACTTTGGCATTTTTATAATTCTTTTTTTTATTTGAATCCCATTTAAAATTGGTTCTGACACTGGGATCCATGAGAAAACCATATAAATGTTAAATTTGCATCAAGTATATACGTTATAAATGGACGAATAATTCAATATTACGCCCACCGATTTCGATAGTAGGGTAGTAGTTTGATGAGAGTTTGGTTAGGTTGTCATTAATTCTATTTCGTAATATTTCTACGATAATTCGGCAATACAAAGAAGCCATTAGCGCGGATTAGCTTTTGAGTTGAAGCACCAGCTTTCATATAAAAAAGAATCATCAAAATCAGTTCACCCAGTCCAAAGTTATGTGGTAATCAATAAAAACAGGCCAATTGAGAAACTTCTCCTTTTGAAATCGGTTGATAAAAGAGAACGTCCACATGTAGCGTTTAACCTAACGTAACTAACGTTTTAAATCCATCATAATACATAATGAATTGAATCAAAGTCGGTCCTTGTTTTTGCTCATAAATATAATTGACGCTTTCCTTTATTTACCGCCAAAAGGAGACAGTACAACAAGACTCCTACATTAGTTAAGAGATTTATTGCTAGCTGCGGTCCTGGTCGGAATCCTTGTCAAAGTGCGCCGGTATTTCTCTCTAAAACTATTGTCGCATTTGGGCAGGCGCCGCTAAATACTAGAAAGCACTGCGAAGTGTTCTTAAACTTAGTTTCTTCCATTATTATAGAAAAGATTAACTAGGTCTGTCTGTACTTCGATCATTAGAACGTAGGGTTTTTTAAGAGAACATTGAATGGGTATTTATTAAGCTAGTGCGCCTCACCATCCAAGACTGCATTCCCACTTAACATCAGATGGGATCCTGATCAAGCACTTTCTTAGAAAGTATGATAAAAAAACTATATTTTATATGTTAAATGAATTTTCAGACCAAATATGTCTTCCTGTAATTGGCTGCAATAATCTAAAGAATTACTAATAAATAAATAAACACTTATGTTTTTAACCTTGAGGACACTATAATTTTTTAAGCCACACTTGAAGCTACGAGAAGAATGACTTTTTTCGAACAAGAAATAAAATTAATCGAAAAAGAATTTTTCGAGTAATTCTTATTTTTGCCTCCTTTATAACAAATCGTAGGAAGAAATACACAGACCACTCGTTTATAAATCTCATTAATTTATGAAAATGTAAATAATCTTCAGTCATTAATGAGACAATTTTTTAATAAACAATAAATACTTCTTGTGTCCATTGGAAAATCAAAGTTAATAAGCTTTGCTTAGACAAGTCCGCCTAATATCGTTTATTTAAATTGTTATTAATATATAATATAAGTAAATATATAATATGTATTCCTTATTACACACGTTTTGCCTTTTTACAATATATTTATAACTATGTTATATGTATGCATGATTGTATGTAATTATTTATTATTAATATTTAAGTATATCTCTACGCTGCAACTGCAGAAAACCTCAAGCGGTGCAAATATAGTAACCTCGATAGAGGTTCCATGTTTAAGCCCTTTGGGGTAGAAACTTTGGGTCCGTGGGGTCCTAGTGCACACCACCTTCTTAATGTGATAGCTAAGAAGTTGCCAAAGGTTGCCTTGAAGAGAATGCTTGTAGTTATCTCTAAAAGCATTCTCTTTCTCTGGCCGCCCATTGTTTATGTATTTTTGTGTCTCTTTTTTTAATTTTTTTTGTAAAATAAATAGAAACAATAAAGAATTTATAAATAAAAAAAATAAGTCCGTAAAATAAATAAATTCTTATTTATTTTGCGGATGGTGCTTCTACCTTATTTCGCTTGTCATGTTATTATACGATCGAATCGTCGCAATTCCAATTACCTTCTCGAAATAGACGGGTTATAGTCTGTTAATCCAGTCGTGCCCCGTAGCTTAGATTGTCCCTTAGATTATCCGTGAAATAGCAACCAATCGAGTCGAGTTCACTCCTCACTTTGTGTCGAGTTACTAGCTAATAGCTATCCCGTGAGGCAGTCACGGTGGGCTTCTCTGACCAGCCTGTGTAGTTAGAAAATTGTGCCATGTTATGCAAGGGCGTACTACTGACGCTTCAATGTTGTTACTAATGTGTACGAAGACATATTTGAAGACAGATTTCAATAAATGAATCAATTTTGAATAGTTATAAAAAAATCAAAAATAAATTGGTCGATTAAGGTGTTTGGCGCATTGACAATTGTATCATAATTAGTCGATTTCGTAGTGAAATGTCATTGGAGAATGGTATACGCAGCAACCAACTTCGGGCGGTTACGGCAACAAGGTAGGACATGCACATTACACATAATTCGCTGAAGATATCATTGATATATATACTCTAAGTTTTTGGGAAATGTGTGGCATTAGAGCGGAATGCCTCCCATTATTATTTTTACACACGTTCTTTGTCTTCTAGTGTGCCGCCGGTAAATAAAAGTATCACAGAATCATGGAAAATATAATGAAATTATATTTTATAAATTTGTTACCTTAAAAATATACAATTTAGAAAATGTCTCCACAAAAAGTGTGTTCAAAAAGAAAAAGGAAAAACGTTGACATGTCTCTTTTATAATAAATTTTCTTATTCCAAATATAATATAAATAATTTTATCGTCGCCACAAGTTTACTGTAACTTAGATTATTCGTACTGTAAAAAAAATACACTAAGATGTGGCAGGCAAGTTTTACCAAAAGATGGTCCATTTTATCCAAATTCTGTAGAAATCTGTAAAATGATATTTTATTTAATATTTTTTGCGAAAGACAACCTATTTCATTAATATGTCATCTTAAGTGAAGGTATACGAACCAATTACAGTTGTTCGAGTGAATTATGATATAGTAGAAACCACATCCTTTGTATAGATGTAGTGAGAAATTTTTTCCTTTCGGAAAAACTCGGATCTTACCGCAATACTTGACACCGGAACTGTGAATACAATGATCGTATTTAGTGAAATTTTCATATCCATTAATATGGAGTTATTTGAGAGAGCACGATAAATACGAACTGTATTAAATTGTTTGGAGATGGGCGTTATTAGCTGTGCAACAGTTCTTACTAGGCAATTATGGAGCTAGTT
This sequence comes from Meandrusa payeni, assembly GCA_029286785.1. Lineage (NCBI taxonomy): Eukaryota > Metazoa > Arthropoda > Insecta > Lepidoptera > Papilionidae > Meandrusa > Meandrusa payeni. Next base: position 966,794 of record JAGSMX010000002.1, on the reverse strand, counting down.
TTATGTTTGAATTTTTGGTTTGAAATAAAAATTATTATTATTATCTCACTATATTTATAAAATATTGACCACAATTAGCATAGTTGGCAAACTGTAAGTCCGCATTTAATACGCACAGAACGCGTGATCCGCCCACGTGAGTCCTCACGCGGGGCTCCGCGTGCCCTCCTGCGTGGGGCTATGAGAGAGGGCGGGTCGTTGTACTTGTTAGTAATAATATGAAATGCGGCTGCGTTGTTGTCACGTTCGCAAAACTTGAGGCGGTGTTGTGACACCTTCGCTAATATCCGATTTAATTTCAATAACGACAGTGATCACGTGGATTATTTTCTACCAGGCACTGATAATTAATTAAGAATTATTAGTTAAGTAACACTTGACTAAGCCTCCGGTTTTGTTTCTCTTACTGATGTATCCGATGATGAAAATAAAAAAAATAAGTCCGTAAAATAAATAGAAACAATAAAGAATTTATAAATAAAATAAGTCCGTAAAATAAATAGAAACAATAAAGAATTTATAAATAAAATAAGTCCGTAAAATAAATAGAAACAATAAAGAATACATAAATAAAACTAACTTTTTTTTAATTTCTTAGATGTCTGTGCATACATAGTCATTTATGAACCTATTTCCATATTTTGTTTAAAAAGATTTTTTTTTTAATTAGGCTCCCATTAGTTACAATTTAGTTGACACAGCATTTTAGGTTTCGGGGAAGAGCTACTAAAATCGCATGGGAAAATGTGTGATGGTTGTGACATTGGCAGGATTATGAAAATCCGAATCCAGGTAACGGCTTCAGAGTCGATCCTGAGATCTTGTGATACCGTTTATTGTTTGATCCGTTGCGTTTCATTTGATTTGAAGTCGTATTTTCTTTTTGATCTTGATGAAAAAATGTATGATAACTTTTGTAATTGTACCCTAAATCTTGTATAACAATGTAAATTTGATTATCTTGTTAATTACTTTAGTGAAACGTTTGTATTAACTGTTTATAGGCATCGTTTTTGAAGTCGGATCAGTTCAGTCGACATCTTACTTAGGGCGTCGGCTGGGGCGTGGCGTGGGATCAATAACCGAGCGCTCGCTTCTGGGGGCGAGTTACAGCGCATGCGTCATTTGCCGCATTGCGTCCGCCATTTTGTGTCGCCGTACGTAGTTCCCTTTGTTCGCTTCGTACATTCGCTACGTAGCTTCGCCGACGAACGATTAGAGAGCGTCTCTTGTGTTAAATTTATATTTGGAGTTTCTTCGGCCACATCTCCTTGCCTTCGTTTCCCGAAATGGAATTTAAGTTTAGTGTAGCTTTCGATCCGTGGTAAAACAACCGACCGTGCCGTAGTCATATCTCACCGGGTCGTCCTTGTGTTGAGTTACTAAAAATGAGGTTTATGCTAAGCGACCTAAGAGCTATGTCACCTCAATTCGGTGAAGCAGTCAAGGCCAGCTTCTCTGACCAGCCTGTGTAGTTAGAAAATTGTGCCATGTTATGCAAGGGCGTACTACTGACGCTTCAATGTTGTTACTAATGTGTACGAAGACATATTTGAAGACAGATTTCAATAAATGAATCAATTTTGAATAGTTATAAAAAAATCAAAAATAAATTGGTCGATTAAGGTGTTTGGCGCATTGACAATTGTGTCATAATTAGTCGATTTCGTAGTGAAATGTCATTGGAGAATGGTATACGCAGCAACCAACTACGGGCGGTTACTGCAACAAGGTAGGACATGCACATTACACATAATTCGCTGAAAATATACTCTAAGTTTTTGGGAGATGTGTGGCATTAGAGCGGAATGCCCCCCAATATTAATTTTACACACGTTCTTTGTCTTCTAGTGTGCCGCCGGTAAATAAAAGTATCACAGAATCATGGACAATAATGAAATTATATTTTATAAATTTGTTACATTAAAAATATACAATTTAGAAAATGTCTCCACAAAAAGTGTGTTCAAAAAGTAAAAGGAAAAACGTTGGCATGTCTCTTTTATAATAAATTTTCTTATTCCAAATATAATATAAATAATTTTATCGTCGCCACAAGTTTACTGTAACTTAGATTATTCGTACTGTAAAAAAATACACTAAGATGTGGCAGGCAAGTTTTACCAAAAGATGGTCCATTTTATCCAAATTCTGTACAAATCTGTAAAATGATATTTTATTTAATATTTTTTGCGAAAGACAACCTATTTCATTAATATGTCATCTTAAGTGAAGGTATACGAACCAATTACAGTTGTTCGAGTGAATTATGATATAGTAGAAACCACATCCTTTGTATAGATGTAGTGAGAATTTTTTTCCTTTCGGAAAAACTCGGATCTTTGCCGCAATACTTGACACCGGAACTGTGAATACAATGATCGTATTTAGTGAAACGTTTGTATTAACTGTTTATAGGCATCGTTTTTGAAGTCGGATCAGTTCAGTCGACATCTTACTTAGGGCGTCGGCTGGGGCGTGGCGTGGGATCAATAACCGAGCGCTCGCTTCTGGGGGCGAGTTACAGCGCATGCGTCATTTGCCGCATTGCGTCCGCCATTTTGTGTCGCCGTACGTAGTTCCCTTTGTTCGCTTCGTACATTCGCTACGTAGCTTCGCCGACGAACGATTAGAGAGCGTCTCTTGTGTTAAATTTATATTTGGAGTTTCTTCGGCCACTTCTCCTTGCCTTCGTTTCCCGAAATGGAATTTAAGTTTAGTGTAGCTTTCGATCCGTGGTAAAACAACCGACCGAGCCGTAGTCATATCTCACCGGGTCGTCCTTGTGTTGAGTTACTAAAAATGAGGTTTATGCTAAGCGACCTAAGAGCTATGTCACCTCTCAATTCAGTAAAGCAGTCAAGGCCAGCTTCTCTGACAATAATAAGTTTCGTCAAAAAGAAAAAAAAATCAACAATTTCTTTCCTGTTTTCTTCGAGTTATACGGAAGTTCTCACAGTGACGGATTTGGTGGTGTACATCCTGGGTGTGGAAAAAGTCGTACCTCGTGGCCCGGTGCGCCTTGTTTGGAGATATAGTGGGAGGTGGTGGGAGAGGTCGTCATCTCCGGGCGGAAGCTGCAGATTGGAGCAGGCAGGTAAGGACGGATGTGTGCGAAAACGTTTCCGAGACCCTACAAACATGTAATCATGGTGGAAAATCTTAGGTTTTCAATTTATACAAGTGCGATTTAACTCGTCCATCCCCAAGAGAGCGCATGCGCGACAGGAGTTTTCTCAAGTTAAGGAATGAGGTGTACAAGAAAGTTATTTATCCACTTAATGCATGCATATGTGACAATATCTGTAAGAAGTTCTTTTTTGTGACTATGAACACAGATTAGTCAGAGAAGCTAACTTTTACTGCTTCACCGGATTGAGAGGTGACGTAGCTCTTAGTTCACTTAGGCATAAGACGTATGTTTTAAGTTGTGTTTGTATTCCAGGATATATGATAGGAAATACATTTAGAAAATAAAAAAAATGAATATATAATGAGAGCGTGCTAGGACACGGGATCAATTATACTTCAGACTTCGTGCGCATGCGCGGAGCTGGGACGAGGTCTGACCATGCGTCCGCCATTTTGTGTCGCCGTACGTAGTTCCCTTTGTTCGCTTCGTACATTCGCTACGTAGCTTCGCCGACGAACGATTAGAGAGCGTCTCTTGTGTTAAATTTATATTTGGAGTTTCTTCGGCCACTTCTCCTTGCCTTCGTTTCCCGAAATGGAATTTAAGTTTAGTGTAGCTTTCGATCCGTGGTAAAACAACCGACCGAGCCGTAGTCATATCTCACCGGGTCGTCCTTGTGTTGAGTTACTAAAAATGAGGTTTATGCTAAGCGACCTAAGAGCTATGTCACCTCTCAATTCGGTGAAGCAGTCAAGGCCAGCTTCTCTGACACTAATAAGTTTCGTCAAAAAGAAAAAAAAATCAACAATTTCTTTCCTGTTTTCTTCGAGTTATACGGAAGTTCTCACAGTGACGGATTTGGTGGTGTACATCCTGGGTGTGGAAAAAGTCGTACCTCGTGGCCCGGTGCGCCTTGTTTGGAGATGTAGTGGGAGGTGGTGGGAGAGGTCGTCCTCTCCGGGCGGAAGCTGCAGATTGGAGCAGGCAGGTAAGGACGGATGTGTGCGAAAACGTTTCCGAGACCCTACAAACATGTAATCATGGTGGAAAATCTTAGGTTTTCAATCTATACAAGTGCGATTTAACTCGTCCATCCCCAAGAGAGCGCATGCGCGACAGGAGTTTTCTCAAGTTAAGGAATGAAGTGTACAAGAAAGTTATTTATCCACTTAATGCATGCATATGTGACAATATCTGTAAGAAGTTCTTTTTTGTGACTATGAACACAGATTAGTCAGAGAAGCTGACTTTTACTGCTTCACCGAATTGAGAGGTGACGTAGCTATTAGTTCACTTAGGCATAAGACGTATGTTTTAAGTTGTGTTTGTATTCCAGGATATATGATAGGAAATACATTTAGAAAATAAAAAAATGAATATATAATGAGAGCGTGCTAGGACACGGGATCAATTATACTTCAGACTTCGTGCGCATGCGCGGAGCTGGGACGAGGTCTGGACCATGCGTCCGCCATTTTGAATTTACCATATTGTTAGCTTCGTATTAACTCTCGAGTTACGAGTATCTAATGGATTGTCACTGCGCGCCAGTTGGTATTTTCAACAGTTTTGTGTCGTTTTATCCAGAATTTTCACCAAAAGTTTAGTTTCCGACCTTTCTACTCCGAAGGAGCGACGGGTCCGGGCATGCGCTATCCTCCGCGCTGCTTCCGCCATTTTAAGTTTCTCAGTGCTGAAATGTGAGCTCTGCCGACGTGCGTAATTTCGTCTAACAAGAATTATATCAGTTCGTTTGCCTTCTCGGTCTCTGAAGGGATTACTTCTTGTGTTCAGTAATGGCCCGCAACAACTCAAGTAAGTTGTTTTGCTTTAGATAATGTACAAACCATTAGAAGTCGTATTAACTTTGCGGCCTCCAATTTATATGTCTTTATACATAGGCCAATTTCGGTTGTTCAATTCAGGCGACGCGATTAGAACAACTGTTAGAAGAAACGCACCGTTTCATTTTAATTTTTAATTTCAATTTATTTTTTATCATGTAACAATAAATTATGATATAATAGGTACAAAAAGAAAATGAAATAAAATATACAAAGAAATTTTGGTACAAAAGTTCGTCATTATCATACTGAGAGCGAGCTAGGACGTGGGATCAATTATACTTCTGACGTCGTGCGCATGCCCGGAGCTGGGACGAGGTCTGGACCATGCGTCCGCCATTTTGAATTTACCATATTGTTAGCTTCGTATTAACTCTCGAGTATTCTAATGGATAGTCACTGCGCGCCAGTTGGTATTTGCAACAGTTTTGTGTCGTTTTATCTAGAATTTTCACCAAAAGTTTAGTTTCCGACCTTTCTACTCCGAAGGAGCGCTATCCTCCGCGCTGCTTCCGCCATTTTACGTCTCTCAGTGCTGAAACGTGAGCTCTGCCGACGTGCGTTATTTCGTCTAACAATAATTATATCAGTTCGCTTGCCTTCTCGGTCTCAACTCAAGTAAGTTGTGTTGCTCTATAAATTGTACAGAACCGTTAGGATTCGTATTAACTTCGAGGCCTCCACTTTGTTGCATTTTAAATTTCAATTTCAATTTATTATCAAATAACAATGATCTATTAATTCACACACATTTATTTCAAATTATTATATAATACTAAAAAGTATAAAATAAATTATAAAATGTTACGTGCTAGGACATGGGATCAATAATATTTCAGACGGCGTTGTGGTTACGACCGAGCATGCGCGCGCTGTATAGGGCCTGGACTATCAGCCCTGTAGTTCTGGGCTCTCAAGAATAAGACTTCAGTATCCCCTGCCTGTCGCACAAGGCGACTAAACGGGGCTGGGATTCACTGAGCGACAAGGGTGGGGGCCTGCGTCGTCCACCAAAGTGGACCCGGGAAGAAAGCGACATCGGCTGGCCCGTGTCGCCTTGCGCTTCGGGGGCACAGAGGGGGAGAACCTCTCCCCCACCCGGGACGTGCTCTCCTTGAGCACAGTGCAGAGGGGCTCCGGTCCACCTGAGATCCCGGAGCCCCTCGTCATGCACCGAGGAAAGGGCCACCGGGGAGGTTTTAGTGGGTATATAACCCACATAACCGCCTCCTTCCCCCCAGAAGGCGGGGTATCTTTGTGAAGATTTCCTCTCCGTCAAAAAAAAAGGGCCTGGACTATGCGTCCGCCATTTTGAGTTCACCATGTTGTTAGCTTAGTATTAAATAGCTTAGAATTATTATTACAACTCCTTCCCATCCGAAGAATTATAAGGAATAAATGTAGCCTGATAATCAGATAGTAAAATAGTTGGATTGGATAGCGTGTCGGTTCTTATTTTTTTTCCGTACACTTGCGACTTTGTTTGTTTTAATTATACACTCAAGTGTACTATAAAGGTATATAACCACTTAATACACGCATATGAGTAATAACTTCTGTAAGACTTATGCTAATAAGTTGCGTTTGTATTCCAGGGTACCTGAGTATCCCCTGACTCCCTGGTGCGACGTCATGATATCTGAATACGGCCCAGCGGCATCAGTATGGTATGTTAATTGTATAATTATACTAACAACGGCGGATTCTTGTTGTAGCTTATGCAGAACATCAGCGATCACCTCGCCGGGCGCAACGCACATGTATAAATATTTGTGCATATTGTGCCGACAATCTAGTGGTGGGTCAGGTTCCCGTTGGTGCCGGCACATCCATGCAACGGCATTTGTTTATTTGATATGAAATAAAATATTTAAGTAGGCTCTTTTAGCCCTAGCACAAGAGATTATTTTTTGTACTTATTAATATATATTAAACGTAAAGACTCGAACCCCGGTCAGGCCGCAAGTCACCGCTGAGGCACTAGGAAAATATGATGATGTTTTAAAATGAAAAGTGTCGGTTAAGTGCAAATTTACATAGAAGTGCGTTGTAGGTGCGGAGCTCCATCAGCCTTGAAACTGCCGAAGGCTCGCGGGCGTTGGATTCCTGCCACTCCTCGTGCTGCAAAGCGTCAGAGCTTGGCGCAGTACGGGTAAGTTTCTCACTTGTCTTGTTGCATGCTTCAAGACTATTGGCACCTGGCCTGGCGTATTTCTGACGCATTCCGGTTACTGGGTCTTAATTTAATCAGCAACACGAGACGAATATAAATGTTTATTTTCTTACCCGACTTCAAAAAGGTGATCAATACGTTCGTGTCTTAAAGTGTGTGTGTATAATTATAGCAACGTTGTTTATACCTTCTTCTGTTTGTTTAAAGGTTTTGATTAAGGAGGCAAAAATGTTTGCACCTGCTGTACGTGATAGGGGTGAAATCTGCGGCACTTTTTATCAAAATGTCACAATAAAATGTGAAAAGTATTATACCAATTTGGTATAATGAATAGTGACGCCCACTTTTGAAATCACTTGCCACTATGTTTTCGGTAAATTTTTTTACAGTATGCCCGACATGAACAGCGACAACTCCGCAACCATTGGAACCCTTGTGTCCGAGTTACTGGCTAATAGAGGTTCAGGCTAAGCGACCTAAGAGCTATGCCACCTCTCAATCCGGTGAAGCAGTAAAGGCCAGCCTCTATGACCAACTATGAAGTACGTCCAAAAAAATTTTTCAACATTGGATATCACGCTTTGGATGCTTTATGAGTGATCTTAGTACAAAAGCATTCCCTGCTTGTCTTCGTAGATTCATTTTATGAGAGGAAGATCTAGTCAACGTTACCGGATATCTGATGTAGAAAGACCAATTGGGAAATGCATTAAGGCTTCCTGATGGTTTGGTGGGGCATTAGCCATGAAGGAGTGACTGAGCGATACTTTTGTGAAAGAGGTATCAAAACATCAGCACAATTGTATAAACATGTCATTCTTGTGAAGGTAGTGAACGTAGCCCTTAACAACACCATGTTAAATAACCAAGAATGTTTCTTCCAGCAAAACCGGGTCATAAAGCTCGGTCTACGCAGTCGTGGTTGGAAACGAACGTTGCGGATTTCATCAGTGCTGAAGAGTGGCCGTCGTCTAGTCCCGATCTTAATTCACTGGAGTATGATTCAAGGTTAGTTTTAGACAATAGCGGTTTCTTTAAACACCATGATAATTTGGAGTCTCTAAAACAATCCGTACGATTGGTAGACTATAATTTTCCCATGGAAAGAGTGCGTGCTTCTATCGATGGGGCACTCAACGTTTAAATCGTTATAAGTCAGAGTCGTGGTAGCTCAGTGTCCGTGCGGTTAGCTCAAGTTGCGTAGTACGCTAGCAACCCAAGTTCGATCCCCAGTGCCGGCACCAATAAATTTGTTGTTGCAATTTTATGTGCTGATTTACCACGCGCTCGGCGGTGAAGGAAAACATCGTGAGGAAACCTACACGTTTTAGAAAAATTTTCTACGGCATGTGAAGTCTGCCAATCCGCATTAGGGCCGCGTGGCGGACTATGCCCTTATACTCTCTTTACGGAGAAGGCCTGCGCCCAGCAGGGGGACAAATATAAAGGCTGTAACTTTAAGTCAGAGTCAAGGACGTGCTGATACTTATGTAAAACTACTAAACGTTAGCCTGCATCCGATTTCGACGCATATTCGTTCGCGATAGCGATTAGTACGTCTATGTTTAGGCGTACTAATCGCTATCGCGAACGAATATTTAGGCGGGCACGGATACTTTGACCACTGCGGAGGCGCTCGCGGAGCACCGCCTGGCTGTTCCGGGAGCGCATATGTAATAAAATAGATGTCACCTCGTTGCATGAAAGATGTGAGATCTCTGAATGTGGCGGCATCCTCTGCCTGTATCGTAATGTGGGTGCCGGCTAATATTGGTATCAATTTTCTATCCGCATATTTTCTAACCGCGTCCAATCGGCGATGCCCCATCGCCGATTGGACGCGCGCCCATTAGTACCTATCTGTTAGATAGACCGGAGGGGGCTTCGCGTTTGAAGCGGTCGATCCGGTGAAAGCGCGGTTCACGGTGGGGGCGCGGGACGTGTTGCGGCTTAAGGACGAGACTCACCGGCATCCGTTGTCTCGCTCTCGCGGGGAGTGGATAGGGAGGCGGATGGGGTTCGCGATGCGGCGGAGTCCGTTGGTCCTTTGTGTGCCTTCGTGGGCAGTGTGGGGCTCACATGGGGTCGCTCTCCGTACCCAATTTCTCGATCTCCATCGGAGGCCGAGTCTACACGCGGTGAGGGAACGGGGTCGTACTTTTTGCAGTCGTTATGTTGCCACATTTCAGATTTATCCTGATGGCGAGGATGTGGTGCAAGTGTCGCCTCACCATGTCTTTAGCAGCAGCGGGCACTGCGGGTGACGCCGCGCCGCTGCCAGGTCTACGCAGCGTGGGTAACGTCGTCTAATGCACTGTGGAGGGTAGTAATAGTTAATAGAATTTTTATAACACACGACCAATAAATGAAAACTACGGATAAGGTAAGCCCGTAGTTTTCATTTTTTGACTGTGTGACATTGCTTACTATATGTTCTTATTATATTAATTTTGTGCGGCTGTGCGAGATATAGCTATAGCTGCTGTGCGATATAAAGCTATAGCTGCTGTGCGAGGTGTGATTAGGTGGCTGGAGCGGTTTTCAGGACGACGGCACCACAGGCTTCTATCGAGACTTCCGCAGCGACGGCACCACAGGCTTCTATCGAGACTTCCGCAGCGACGGCACCACAGGCTTCTATTGAGACTTCCGCAGCGACGGCACCACAGGCTTCTATCGAGACTTCCGCAGCGACGGCACCACAGGCTTCTATCGAGACTTCCGCAGCGACGGCACCACAGGCTTTTATCGAGAGTTCCGGAACGACGGCACCACAGGCTTCTATCGAGAGTTCCGGAGCGACGGCACCACATGCGGCAGGCGCGGCATCTCCAGCAGCTGCATCCAACAATTCAAATTGCAATTGGACGATACAGGTTGCTTTGAACTGTCTACTTCACACGTTATTAAATCGATCGGGGCATGTCCTATAAAACTTCTTATCTTGTGTTATAAAAGGCATGAATACAAATGGAATAATTTAACGTAGTAACAGATACTGTTGAGGAATGGTAATACATAGCAGTATTATACTATAAAGCTATATACTTATAAAGCTCGTTTAAGTCTGGACACAGCCCAGACTTAGCCCCGATATTCATCTGTTTGGTCTAGAACGGCATCACCATAGGCGGTTGATGCGGCTTCTGGAGTGGCTGCACTACTGGTGACTGGCGCTGTTTCTGGTGTGGCTGCACCACAGACAGCAGGCCTGGCTTCTGGAGCGTCCATTGTTTCAAATCTCGAGTAAGTTTAAAAGTGTGCCACATTGGCACTTTTACTACAACAAAATTTGTTTTTCCACCTATAAATGTATATTTTTATAGCACATTGCCGATTAGAGTTGATAGACTGGCATTTAAATTGTTGCATTGTATAATACGTTCGTACATATCGATATTTTCTATTTTTTTAGACAGTTGTCGTTGTTAGCTCGGACGTTTTTGCAAATTCACCAAATTGAGGAATCAGGAAAGGCGGCGGGTGCTGCTTCCGGAGCGGCTCCACGATTGGTTCATCTGAAACTTTGGACAAGTGATAATCTAAAAAAAGGTAAATATAACGTTTTACGAAACCCTGTCTAGAAATAAATAAGTAAACATGTGTGTAGAAGAACATAGTACAAGACTGTTAAATAGGACAAGGAAATTGTTAAATGTAATAACTATAATGTAATACCGTAGTAAAAAGGGAGGAGTTAGAAAGAAAGGAATCTGAATGGCTCTGACAATCCAAGCCAGGGGAAATAGAAATAATTTAGGTTATTTTCCTAACAAGAAATAGAAAATAATCTAGACAAGAATAGTACGAATCTGCTCCATCAAAAAAAAAAAATACTTTTTTTGTTTTAGGGACGATCGCCGTTATGAACGAAATGGCTTTGGCCACTTCACTAATTCACTCTTCCTACGAAACAAGTAGAACGAGGATCCTGAGAAAGAATCCCAGGTGTGATAGCTTCCGCCAAAGGCACCTGCTGCGGCTCGTCGACAGCTGGATGGTGCTGTTTTTGTTATGGCTTTGGCATCTTAACCAAATTTAGAGCTGATTAAACTCTTGAAACGCTCAGCCTGAAACTAGTAAAAAGAAGTGCAAGGATCCTCGAGAAGATAAAGCAAACTTTCACAGTTTCACAAGACACAATCGCAAATGCAATCGTCATAGAAACAGATATCTTCGAAGAATGGCACAAAAAAAGGAGCCGCCTGGTGTGTCGTAGAGCCCCGGAAGGGGGACAGCTCCGAATGGTTGAGAAAGAACTTGATAAATAACTTGTAGGGAGTCAAGAAAGTGCGTGTGGTGCGACAAGGCCAGACCACGCGTGCCCTCCCGCGTTTCGGCCCATATAACCGCGAGGTTGGTGGGGCCATGGGAGGTGGTGGGTAGGCGCGGCTGCACTACAGGCGGTTAATGAAGCTTCCGGAGCAACGGCCCCACATGCGGAAGGTGCGTCTTCTAGAGCTGCTGAGCCATATTTGGCGGCGGGTTCTGGGACGGCTTTTGGAGTGGTTGGTCAACAGGCGGAAAATGCTGGTATCGATGCGCAACACCATCTTTTCATGAAACACGGTAAATATCACTGTGGTGTTATTATTACAAATCTAACAATTTAAATTGCACTTGACCGGTCTGGCTTTATTGATTGATTAAGCTTTTTACAGAATTTTTCTGAGTTCCGAGTGAAAATGTCCGTCCGTATTGTGCAGGGAAATGTGATTCATCACGATAATTCACACTCCTATACTGCTCGTTTAAGTCAAGACACAGCCCAAGTTTAGCCCTTGTATTCGTCTGTTTGGTCTAGAACGACGTCATCATAGGCGGTTGATGTGGCTTCTGAAGTAACTGGATCACAGACGGCAAACTCTGCTTCTGAAGCCAAAGCAGCACATGCTGAAGTTGCAGCTTCTGGAGCTGTTGCACAACTTATGGCGGACGCTGCTTTTGGAGTGGCTGTACTACAGACCGTAGGCCTGGCTTTTGAAGCCTTTTTACGACAGGTAGGTGGTGTGGCTTCTAGAGTGGCTGGACCTAAGAAGGCTGCCGCAGCATTCAGGGCAGCTGCGCAATGCTATCTTCCTTAAACCCGGTAAATATTATTGGTGTTGTATATTCACATACAACAATTAAAATTGTAATTGGGTGGCTTCCAAAGCAACATCACCAAAAGCGACAGGTGCGGCTTCTCGAACGGCTGGACCACAGGCGGCAGGACGGTTTCTGCATCGGCTGGACCACCGGAGACAGGTGCGGCTTCTAGAGTGGACGAGCAATACCATCTCTCCCTAAAACCCGGTAAATATAATTTTAGTGCTATAATTGCAAATCCAAATGAGATTGGAAGACAATTTGATAAAATTAGCTGGCCCCTGCTGGCCACAATTAGCTCAAGATAGAGACAAATGGACTTGTTTAGCTTTCATTTTGTTATTATTATATTTTATTTTGCATTCACCTTCGCATGAGTGATATTTTGACGTCATAGTCAATCAAAAATGACTGATTGGCCGTTAAAGGATACAAAAGACGCGGGATTTCCCCGCGTACAAATTCGAATAACAATTTAGCTTTACATCGTTTTAAATTGTGCCACATAGGCAATGTGGCTACACCAAAGAATGTATTCCTACCTATAAATGTATAGCATGTTGTCGATTAGAGTAACAAGTAGTATTTAACATAAAAAAATTAAAAAGTCGTTGCATTGTATAATACGTTCGTACATATCGATATTTTCTATTTTTAGACAGTTGTCGTTGTTAACTCTTATGTTTTGGCAAATTCACCAAATTGAGGAATCGCAGGCGTTAATCGAAGCGAATGTCTTCGTGACAAAATTCTACGGCGACTACTGGAAAGGCGGCGGGTGCTGCTTCTGGAGAGCTTCAACATCGGCGGGACCTCCATAGTCGAAGAGCAATAGTACAGATCGACAATCTAGTGCAGGTTAGTCGACCCTCATTTTTCTAACTGGCTAACCGTCGGATTGTGTTCCATAAAACTTTATCTTGTGCTATAAAAGTTATAAATACAAATGGAATAATTAAACGTACTAACGGATACTTTTAATGAATGGTAATACATGGCAGTATAGTGAGAAAACATCCAAGGCCATTGCTCAGAGAACTGTGATTCATCACGTTAACTTACACTCTTATAAAGCTCGTTTAAGTCTGACACAGCCCAGACTTAGCCCCAATATTCATCTATTTGGTCTAGAACGGCATCACCATACGCATCAACATCATTGACGCGGCTTCTGGAGTGGCTGCACTACTGGTGACTGGCGCTGTTTCTGGTGCGGCTGCACTACAGACAGCAGGCCTGGCTTCTGGTGCGTCCGTTGTTTCAAATCTCGAGTAAGTTTAAAAGTGTGCCACATTGGCACTTTTAGTACAATAAAATTTGTATTTCCACCTATAAATGTATATTTTATAGCACATTGCCGATTAGAGTTGATAGACCGGCATTTAAATTGTTGCATTGTATAATACGTTCGTACATATCGATATTTTCTATTTTTTTAGACAGTTGTCGTTGTTAGCTCGGACGTTTTTGCAAATTCACCAAATTGAGGAATCAGGAAAGGCGGCGGGTGCTGCTTCCGGAGCGGCTCCACGATTGGTTCATCTGAAACTTTGGACAAGTGATAATCTAAAAAAAGGTAAATATAACGTTTTACGAAACCCTGTCTAGAAATAAATAAGTAAACATGTGTGTAGAATAACATAGTACAAGACTGTTAAATAGGACAAGGAAATTGTTAAATGTAATAACTATAATGTAATACCGTAGTAAAAAAAGGGAGGAGTTAGAAAGGAAGGAATCTGAATGGCTCTGACAATCCAAGCCAGGGGAAATAGAAATAATTTAGGTTATTTTCCTAACAAGAAATAGAAATAATCTAGACAAGAATAGTACGAATCTGCTCCATCAAAAAAAAAAAATACTTTTTTGTTTTAGGGACGATCGCCGTTATGAACGAAATGGCTTTGGCCACTTCACTAATTCACTCTTCCTACGAAACAAGTAGAACGAGGATCCTGAGAAAGAATCCCAGGTGTGATAGCTTCCGCCAAAGGCACCTGCTGCGGCTCGTCGACAGCTGGATGGTGCTGTTTTTGTTATGGCTTTGGCATCTTAACCAAATTTAGAGCTGATTAAACTCTTGAAACGCTCAGCCTGAAACTAGTAAAAAGAAGTGCAAGGATCCTCGAGAAGATAAAGCAAACTTTCACAGTTTCACAAGACACAATCGCAAATGCAATCGTCATAGAAACAGATATCTTCGAAGAATGGCACAAAAGAAGGAGCCGCCTGGTGTGTCGTAGAGCCCCGGAAGGGGGAGAGCTCCGAATGGTTGAGAAAGAACTTGATAAATAACTTGTAGGGAGTCAAGAAAGTGCGTGTGGTGCGACAAGGCCAGACCACGCGTGCCCTCCCGCGTTTCGGCCCATATAACCGCGAGGTTGGTGGGGCCATGGGAGGTGGTGGGTAGGCGCGGCTGCACTACAGGCGGTTAATGAAGCTTCCGGAGCAACGGCCCCACATGCGGAAGGTGCGTCTTCTAGAGCTGCTGAGCCATATTTGGCGGCGGGTTCTGGGACGGCTTTTGGAGTGGTTGGTCAACAGGCGGAAAATGCTGGTATCGATGCGCAACACCATCTTTTCATGAAACACGGTAAATATCACTGTGGTGTTATTATTACAAATCTAACAATTTAAATTGCACTTGACCGGTCTGGCTTTATTGATTGATTAAGCTTTTACAGAATTTTTCTGAGTTCCGAGTGAAAATGTCCGTCCGTATTGTGCAGGGAAATGTGATTCATCACGATAATTCACACTCCTATACTGCTCGTTTAAGTCAAGACACAGCCCAAGTTTAGCCCTTGTATTCGTCTGTTTGGTCTAGAACGACGTCATCATAGGCGGTTGATGTGGCTTCTGAAGTAACTGGATCACAGACGGCAAACTCTGCTTCTGAAGCCAAAGCAGCACATGCTGAAGTTGCAGCTTCTGGAGCTGTTGCACAACTTATGGCGGACGCTGCTTTTGGAGTGGCTGTACTACAGACCGTAGGCCTGGCTTTTGAAGCCTTTTTACGACAGGTAGGTGGTGTGGCTTCTAGAGTGGCTGGACCTAAGAAGGCTGCCGCAGCATTCAGGGCAGCTGCGCAATGCTATCTTCCTTAAACCCGGTAAATATTATTGGTGTTGTATATTCACATACAACAATTAAAATTGTAATTGGGTGGCTTCCAAAGCAACATCACCAAAAGCGACAGGTGCGGCTTCTCGAACGGCTGGACCACAGGCGGCAGGACGGTTTCTGCATCGGCTGGACCACCGGAGACAGGTGCGGCTTCTAGAGTGGACGAGCAATGCCATCTCTCTCTAAAACCCGGTAAATATAATTTTAGTGCTATAATTGCAAATCGCAAATTCGCAAATTGAGGAATCGCAGGCGTTAATCGAAGCGAATGTCTTCGTGACAGAATTCTACAGCGACTACAGGAAAGGCGGCGGGTGCTGCTTCTGGAGAGCTTCAACATCGGCGGGACCTCCATAGTCGAAGAGCAATAGTACAGATCGACAATCTAGTGCAGGTTAGTCGACCCTCATTTTTCTAACCGGCCTACCGTCGGATTGTGTTCCATAAAACTTCTTATCTTGTGCTATAAAAGTTATAAATACAAATGGAATAATTAAACGTACTAACGGATACTTTTAATGAATGGTAATACATGGCAGTATAGTGAGAAAACATCCAAGGCCATTGCTCAGAGAACTGTGATTCATCACGTTAACTTACACTCTTATAAAGCTCGTTTAAGTCTGGACACAGCCCGGACTTAGCCCCAATATTCATCTATTTGGTCTAGAACGGCATCACCATACACATCAACATCATTGACGCGGCTTCTGGAGTGGCTGCACTACTGGTGACTGGCGCTGTTTCTGGTGCGGCTGCACTACAGACAGCAGGCCTGGCTTCTGGTGCGTCCGTTGTTTCAAATCTCGAGTAAGTTTAAAAGTGTGCCACATTGGCACTTTTACTACAACCAAATTTGTATTTCCACCTATAAATGTATATTTTTATAGCACATTGCCGATTAGAGTTGATAGACTGGCATTTAAATTGTTGCATTGTATAATACGTTCGTACATATCGATATTTTCTATTTTTTTAGTTGTCGTTGTTAGCTCGGACGTTTTGGCAAATTCACCAAATTGAGGAATCAGGAAAGGCGGCG
Source organism: Meandrusa payeni (assembly GCA_029286785.1). Taxonomy (NCBI): domain Eukaryota; kingdom Metazoa; phylum Arthropoda; class Insecta; order Lepidoptera; family Papilionidae; genus Meandrusa; species Meandrusa payeni. Next base: position 950,388 of record JAGSMX010000002.1, on the reverse strand, counting down.
GGTGCTGCTTCTGGAGCGGCCCCACGATTGGTTCATCTGAAACTTTGGACAAGTGATAATCTAAAAAAAAGGTAAATATAACGTTTTACGAAACCCTGTCTAGAAATAAATAAGTAAACATGTGTGTAGAATAACATAGTACAAGACTGTTAAATAGGACAAGGAAATTGTTAAATGTAATACCGTAGTAAAAAAAAGGGAGGAGTTAGAAAGGAAGGAATCTGAATGGCTCTGACAATCCAAGACAGGGGAAATAGAAATAATTTAGGTTATTTTCCTAACAAGAAATAGAATAAACTAGACAAGAATAGTACGAACCTGCTCCATCAAAAAAATAAATAAATTACTTTTTTGTTTTAGGGACGATCCCCGTTATGAACGAAATGACTTTGGCAACTTCACTAATTCACTCATCCTACGAAACAAGTAGAACGAGGATCCTGAGAAAGAATCCCAGGTGTGATAGCTTTCGCCAAAGGCACCTGCTGCGACTCGTCGACAGCTGGATGGTGCTGATTTGTTATGGCTTTGGCATCTTAACCAAATTTAGAGCTGATTAAACTCTTGAAACGCTCAGCCTGAAACTGGTAAAAAGAAGTGCAAGGATCCTCAAGAAGATATAGCAAAATTTCACAGTTTCACAAGACACAATCGCAAATGCAATCGTCATAGAAACAGATATCTTCGAAGAATGGCACAAAAAAAGGAGCCGCCTGGTGTGTCGTAGAGCCCCGGAAGGGGGACAGCTCCGAATGGTTGAGAAAGAACTTGATAAATAACTTGTAGGGAGTCAAGAAAGTGCGTGTGGTGCGACAAAGCCAGACCACGCGTGCCCTCCCGCGTTTCGGCCCATATAACCGCGAGGTTGGTGGGGCCATGGGAGGTGGTGGGTAGGCGCGGCTGCACTACAGGCGGTTAATGAAGCTTCCGGAGCAACGGCCCCACATGCGGAAGGTGCGTCTTCTAGAGCTGCTGAGCCATATTTGGCGGCGGGTTCTGGGACGGCTTTTGGAGTGGTTGGTCAACAGGCGGAAAATGCTGGTATCGATGCGCAACACCATCTTTTCATGAAACACGGTAAATATCACTGTGGTGTTATTATTACAAATCTAACAATTTAAATTGCACTTGACCGGTCTGGCTTTATTGATTGATTAAGCTTTTACAGAATTTTTCTAAGTTCCGAGTGAAAATGTCCGTCCGTATTGTGCAGGGAAATGTGATTCATCACGATAATTCACACTCCTATACTGCTCGTTTAAGTCAGGACACAGCCCAAGTTTAGCCCTTGTATTCGTCTGTTTGATCTAGAACGGCGTCACCATAGACGGTTGATGCGGCTTCTGGAGTAGCTGGATCACAGACGGCAAACTGTGCTTCTGAAGCGAAAGCAGCACATGCGAAAGATGCGGCTTCTGGAGCTGTTGCACAACTGACGGCTGGCGCTGCTTCTGGAGAGTGGCTGCACTACAGACCGTAGGCCTGGCTTTTGAAGCCTTTTCACGACAGGTAGGTGGTGTGGCTTTTAGAGTGGCTCGACCTCAGAAGGCTGCCGCAGCATTCAGTGCAGCTGCGCAATGCCATCTTCATTAAACCCGGTAAATATAATTGGTGTTGTATATTCAAATACAACAATTAAAATTGTAATTGGGTGGCTTTCAAAGCGACATCACCAAAAGCGACAGGTGCGGCTTCTCAAACGGCTGGACCACAGGCGGCAGGACGGTTTCTGCATCGGCTGGACCACCGGCGGCAGGTGCGGCTTCTAGAGTGGACGAGCAATACCATCTCTCCCTAAAACCCGGTAAATATAATTTTAGTGCTATAATTGCAAATCCAAATGAGATTGGAAGACAATTTGATAAAATTAGCTGGCCCCTGCTGGCCACAATTAGCTCAAGATAGAGACAAATGGACTTGTTTAGCTTTCATTTTGTTATTATTATATTTTATTTAGCATTCACCTTCGCATGAGTGATATTTTGACGTCATAATCAATCAAAAAATGACTGATTGGCCGTTAAAGGATACAAAAGACGCGGGATTTCCCCGCGTACAAATTTCGAATAACAATTTAGCTTTACACGTTTTAAATTGTGCCACATAGGCAATGTGGCTACACCAAAGAATGAATTCCTACCTATAAATGTATAGAATGTTGTCGATTAGAGTAACAAGTAGTATTTAACATAAAAAAATTAAAAAGCTCAAGTCGTTGCATTGTATAATACGTTCGTACATATCGTTTTTTTCTCCTTTTTTAGATAGTTGTCGTTGTTAACTCTTATGTTTTGGCAAATTCACCAAATTAAGGAATCGCAGGCGTTAATCGAAGCGAATGTCTTCGTGACAAAATTCTACGGCGACTACTGGAAAGGCGGCGGGTGCTGCTTCTGGAGAGCTTCAACATCGGCGGGACCTCCATAGTCGAAGAGCAATAGTACAGATCGACAATCTAGTGCAGGTTAGTCGACCCTCATTTTTCTAACTGGCTGACCGTCGGATTGTGTTCCATAAAACTTCTTATCTTGTGCTATAAAAGTTATAAATACAAATGGAATCATTTAACGTACTAACAGATACTTTTAAGGAATGGTAATAAATGGCAGTATAGTGAGAAAACATCCAAGGCCATTGCTCAGAGAACTGTGATTCATCACGTTAACTTACACTCTTATAAAGCTCGTTTAAGTCTGGACACAGCCCGGACTTAGCCCCAATATTCATCTATTTGGTCTAGAACGGCATCACCATACACATCAACATCATTGACGCGGCTTCTGGAGTGGCTGCACTACTGGTGACTGGCGCTGTTTCTGGTGTGACTGCACCACAGACAGCAGGCCTGGCTTCTGGAGCGTCCGTTGTTTCAAATCTCGAGTACGTTTAAAAGTGTGCCACATTGGCACTTTTACTACAACAAAATTTGTATTTCCACCTATAAATGTATATTTTTATAGCACATTGCCGATTAGAGTTGATAGACTGGCATTTAAATTGTTGTATTGTATAATACGTTCGTACATATCGATATTTTCTATTTTTTTAGTTGTCGTTGTTAGCTCGGACGTTTTGGCAAATTCACCAAATTGAGGAATCAGGAAAGGCGGCGGGTGCTGCTTCTGGAGCGGCCCCACGATTGGTTCATCTGAAACTTTGGACAAGTGATAATCTAAAAAAAAGGTAAATATAACGTTTTACGAAACCCTGTCTAGAAATAAATAAGTAAACATGTGTGTAGAATAACATAGTACAAGACTGTTAAATAGGACAAGGAAATTGTTAAATGTAATACCGTAGTAAAAAAAAGGGAGGAGTTAGAAAGGAAGGAATCTGAATGGCTCTGACAATCCAAGACAGGGGAAATAGAAATAATTTAGGTTATTTTCCTAACAAGAAATAGAATAAACTAGACAAGAATAGTACGAATCTGCTCCATCAAAAAAATAAATAAATTACTTTTTTGTTTTAAGGACGATCCCCGTTATGAACGAAATGACTTTGGCAACTTCACTAATTCACTCTTCCTACGAAACAAGTAGAACGAGGATCCTGAGAAAGAATCCCAGGTGTGATAGCTTTCGCCAAAGGCACCTGCTGCGACTCGTCGACAGCTGGATGGTGCTGTTTTTGTTATGGTTTTGGCATCTTAACCAAATTTAGAGCTGATTAAACTCTTGAAACGCTCAGCCTGAAACTAGTAAAAAGAAGTGCAAGGATCCTCGAGAAGATATAGCAAAATTTCACAGTTTCACAAGACACAATCGCAAATGCAATCACAAAAGAAGGAGCCGCCTGACGCCGTCGAGCGAGCCTTTGCGGTGTGTCGTAGAGCCCCGGAAGGGGGAGAGCTCAGAATGGTTGAGAAAAAACTTGATAAATAACTTGTAGGGAGTCAAGAAGGTGCGTGTGGTGACACAAGGACAGACCACGCGTGCCCTCCCGCGTTTCGGCCCATATAACCGCGAGGTTGGTGGGGCCATGGGAGGTGGTGGGTAGGCGCGGCTGCACTACAGGCGGTAAACGAAACTTGCGGAGCAACGGCCCCACATGCGGAAGGTGCGTCTTCTAGAGCTGCTGAGCCATATTTGACGGCAGGTTCTGTGACTGCTTTTGGAGTGGTTGGTCAACAGGCGAAAAATGCGGGTTCCGGAGGAACTTCTGGTATTGATGCGCAACGCCATCTTTTCATTAAACACAGTAAATATCACCGTGGTGTTATTATTACAAATCTAAAAATTAAAATTGTACTTGACCGATCTGGCTTTATTCATTGATAAAGCTTTTCCAGAATTTTTCTGAGTTCCGAGTGAAAATGTCCGTGCGTATTGTGCAGGGAAATGTGATTCATCACGATAATTCACACTCCTATACTGCTCGTTTAAGTCAGGACACAGCCCAAGTTTAGCCCTTGTATTCGTCTGTTTGATCTAGAACGGCGTCACCATAGACGGTTGATGCGGCTTCTGGAGTAGCTGGATCACAGACGGCAAACTGTGCTTCTGAAGCGAAAGCAGCACATGCGAAAGATGCGGCTTCTGGAGCTGTTGCACAACTGACGACTGGCGCTGCTTCTGGAGAGTGGCTGCACTACAGACCGTAGGCCTGGCTTTTGAAGCCTTTTCACGACAGGTAGGTGGTGTGGCTTTTAGAGTGGCTCGACCTCAGAAGGCTGCCGCAGCATTCAGTGCAGCTGCGCAATGCCATCTTCATTAAACCCGGTAAATATAATTGGTGTTGTATATTCAAATACAACAATTAAAATTGTAATTGGTTGGCTTTCAAAGCGACATCACCAAAAGCGACAGGTGCGGCTTCTCAAACGGCTGGACCACAGGCGGCAGGACGGTTTCTGCATCGGCTGGACCACCGGCGGCAGGTGCGGCTTCTAGAGTGGACGAGCGATACCATCTCTCCCTAAAACCCGGTAAATATAATTTTAGTGCTATAATTGCAAATCCAAATGAGATTGGAAGACAATTTGATAAAATTAGCTGGCCCCTGCTGGCCACAATTAGCTCAAGATAGAGACAAATGGACTTGTTTAGCTTTCATTTTGTTATTATTATATTTTATTTAGCATTCACCTTCGCATGAGTGATATTTTGACGTCATAATCAATCAAAAAATGACTGATTGGCCGTTAAAGGATACAAAAGACGCGGGATTTCCCCGCGTACAAATCTCGAATAACAATTTAGCTTTACATGTTTTAAATTGTGCCACATAGGCAATGTGGCTACACCAAAGAATGAATTCCCACCTATAAATGTATAGCATGTTGTCGATTAGAGTAACAAGTAGTATTTAACATAAAAAAATTAAAAAGCTCAAGTCGTTGCATTGCATGCGTTCCTACGTGTCGATTTTTTTTTCTTTTTTTTATAGATTTCGATTGGCGTTTCGACAAATTCACTAAATTGAGGAATCCCAGGCATTAAAGAATTCATGACAGGCTTCTACAGCGACTCAACGATAGGCGGTTGGTGCTGCTTGTGGATCGATTAGACTACGGGCGGCTGATGTTCCTAGAGCGGTAAGCGGCTTATGTGTAACTTTTAACAAGTGAAGTTTATGTGATATATATTTGAAATATTATTTACTTAAAAAGCAAACATTTTGTTTCTTTTTAGGACCTGTTGCCATTATGAGCTGAATGTCATTGGCAAGTACATCACTTCGGTCAGCCTGAATATAGTAACAAAATGCACAAGGATCACCGAGATGGAATCGCACCGTGATAGCCTTCGTGCAGTGGCTTCACGACTGGCTCGTCTGTAATTTTGTAAAAGAATTAAATTTGTTGAAAAAGCATATCTTTTTTTTTATTCTCGATTGCCATTATTAACTGAACGGCTTTAGCAACTTCCCTACTACGCCGGGCCGGGATTAGTGCAAGGATCCCCGAGAGAGAATTCCAGGCGTGATATCTTCGTCAAAGGTACCTTCAGCGATTCCTCGATATCTGGCTGTGGCTATTTCTGAAGTGGATCCACGACTGGTTCATCTTTATCTTTGTAAAATTGGTATATTTGTTAAAAAAAAGAATTTTTTTAAATTTTTTGTTTGTTCTAGGGCCGAACGCCGTTGTTTGCCGAATGACTATGAAAACTTAACTTCTTCGCTCGGCCTGAAACTTTTCACAAATACTGAAACGATCCTAGAGAGGGAATCCCAAGCGTGATGGCGTTTTTGAAGGTTTCTGCAACGATTCGTCGACAGGCGGCTGGTGTTACTCCTGGAGCGGGGCTCTAAGAATACTAGTGGTCACACGACTGGCTCGTCTGTAATTTTGTACAAGTGATAAATTTGTTTAAAAAGCATCATTTTTGTTTTTTTATTTAATCCCAATTGCCATTATATGAACAGCTTAGGTAACTTTACTATTTTGGTAGGCTTGAATCTGGATAGTGATGCCCCTGTAGTGGCTCCACGATTGGCTTACTTGTTTTTATATTTGTTCTAGGGTCGATCGCCGTTGTTAGCCGAATGGATTTGGCAATTTCACTACTTCGCTCGGACGGGAACATGTAAGAAGTCCTGGACGGATTTTAGAGAGGGAATCGCAAGCGCAACGTTTACACGTCAGGCTTATGGCTTATTATATGTGTAACTATGTCTTATTCTTCTTCTGCCAATCGATATCCCGGCGTACCACCAGGTTCTGCTTTCCTGCTTAATCTACTCCACTTTGCCCGATCTTCGTCATCCTTCTTTGTTAGATGGCTCTCAAGCGGGCTGGAGCGGCTTCTGGATTGGCAGGACCAATAGCGGGTACGGCCTTTAAAATGGATGCAACACAGACGGCAGGCCTGGCTTTTGGAGAATTTTTACAACAGGTAGCTGGCGATCCTTCTATAGTGACTGGAGCATACGCGGCAAGTGCAGTTTTTGCAGCGGCTGGACACAAGTGGCTGTGACACAGAGGGCACGCCTGGCTTCTGGAGCATATTCACATCAGGCGACTGCTGCGGCTTCTACAGCGATTGAGCCACATGCGACTAGCGCGGCTTCCGAGTCGGCTAGACCACAGGCAGCACGTGCGGCTTCGAGGGTGCCTGCACAACGCCATCTTTCTGTTAAACCTGGTAAATATAATTTTACTCTTTTAATTGCAAATGCAACATTTCTACATGCTAGTAACATTGCCACTCTTGTTTCACCATTCAGGTGCACCAGCATAATATCGTATCTTCGCAACTGCAGCGCGGCTTCTGGCTCGGCTGGACCAAGGGGGCAGGTGCGGTTTATGGATCGGCTGGACCACAGGCGGCAGCCGTGGTTTCTCGAGCGGCTGGACCACAATGCGGCAGGTGCGGTTTCTGGAGTGGCTGGACCACAGGTGGCAGGTGCGGTTTCTGCAGCGGCTGAGTCACAGGCGACTAGGGCGGCTTTTGAGTCGTCAATTAAATCGTCATCATCAATTAAAATTGAAATTGCATTACTTCCAGAGCTACTACATCGGGCAGATGCGGTTTCTGGAGCGGCTGAACCACAACATGGCTGGTGCGGTTTCTAAAATGACTGCGCAATGCCATCTCTTTATTACACCCGGTAAATATCACTCTAATGTTTTAAATGCAAATACATAAATTAAAATTGAAATTGCATTACTTCCAGAGCTACTCCACCACATCGGGCAGATGCGGTTTCTGCAGCGGCTGGACCACAGCTGGCAAGCACGAAGTGACGGCACCACATGCAGGTGCGGCTTCTGAAGTGGCTGTGACACAGAGGGCAGGCCTGGCTTCTGGAGCATTTTCACATCAAGCGGCTGGTGCGGTTTCTGGACGACAGGACCACAGGCTTCATCCGCGATTTCTGGAGCTGCTGGACCACAGGCGGCAGCCGCGGTTTCTGGAGCGGTTGGACCACAGGCGGCAGCAGCGGTTTCTTAAGCGGCTGGACCACAGGCGACAGGTGTGGTTTCTGGAGTGGCTGAACCACAATGCAGCAGGTGCGGTTTCTGGAGCGGCTGGACCACAACATGGCTGGTGCGGTTTCTGGAGCAACTGGACCACAGGTGGCAGGTGCAGTTTCTAGACCGGCTGGACCACTACGCTGCAGGTGCGGTTTCTGGAGTGGCTGAACCACAATGCGGCAGGTGCGGTTTCTGGAGCGGTTGGACCACAACATGGCAAGTGCGGTTTCTGGAGCAACTGGACCACAGGCGGCAGGTGCGGTTTCTGGAGCGGCTGGACCACAACTCGGCAGATGCGGTTTCTGGAGCGGCTGGACCACAGGCGGCAAGCGAGACTTACGATGCGACGTCCCCGCATGCGGGTGCGGCCTTTGAAGTGGCTGTGACACAGACAGTAGGCCTGGCTTCTATGGCACATTAGGCGGTTACTACGGCTTCTACAGCGGCTGAGCCACATGCGACTAGCGCGGCTCCCAAAGTTTCAATTTGATATATTTTTTGCATGCTTTAAGTGATGCATGCGCAATTTTGTATAGATACTGCTGCAGACATATTATTCTAGTTATGTCAGTTTATTTATATACATACATATATGTTAATTTTTTAATGAATGTAGTTATTTGTATATACGCAATTTTTTGCTTATTTTGATTATGATAAAAAAAAATAGTAAAATGGCCAAAGTGTCACGTTTATCCTTTTACAAGCTAATTTAAAAATATATGTTATAAAATTTTTTGCTTAACCTTGCCTAACCCTACTACCTACGTATCGATATTTTTTTCTTTGTTTATAGATGGTTGCCGTTGTCAGTTCGAAGGTTTCCGGAAGTTCACCAAAATGACGGATCACGGGATCAAGGGATGGCATTAAAGCTTTCGTGACTTTCACTACATCTCTCGGACTGAAACTTGTAACATGTCCCGAAGAAATCTTAGAGAGGGATTCGCAAGCGTGACGCTCTCGTGGCTTCTGCTACGATTCGTCGACGGGAGGCTGCTTTTGCTCTTGGAGCAGCTCTAAGAGATATTTGTTTGCATTTTTCATCTTATTTATTTTAATTCTTCTTTTCAGGGCCGATTGCCGTTGTAAGCCGTGTGTGTAACAATGGCATTAGCAACTACACTAATTCGATTGGCATGAATCTAGTAATAAAAAGTACAAGGATCTCCGAGAAGGAATGACATCGTGATAGCCTTTGTAAAAGGCTTCAGCAGCGATTCGTCGACAGGCGTTTGATACTGCTCCAGGAGTGGCTTTATGACTAGCTCGTCTGTAATTTTGTATAAGTGACAAATTTGTTTAAAAAGCATTATTTTCGTTTTTTCTTAATCCCGATTGCCATTATTAGCCAAATGGCTTTAGTAATTTTACTATTTTGGTCGGCCTGAATCTGGCTGGTGCTGCCTCTGGAGTTGCTTCATGACTGGCTCATTTGTTTTTTTTGTTTGTTATAGGGTCAATCGCAATTGTTAGCCGAATAGATTTGGCTATTTCGCTCGGACGGGAACATGTAACAAGTCCTGGACGGACCTTAGAGAGGGAATCGCAAGCGTGATGGCCTTCGTGGAAGGCTTCTGCAGCGATTCGTCGACCGGGGGGCTGTTGTTGCTCCTGGAGCGCTTGTAAGACAGGCTTATATGTATTTTCGTACCCTTTATGTTTGTACCTTTTTATTTGCTTAAAAAGCAAATTTATTGTTTCTCTTCTAGTCTAAGGACTATTGCTGTTGTTAGCCGAATTATATTGGCATTTACACTACTTCGGTCGACCTGAATCTTGTAATAAGTAGTACAAGGATCTCCGAGACGGAAACGAACCATGATAGCCTTCGTGAAAGGCTTCTGCAGCGATTCGTCGACAGCTGGCTCGTGATACTTCTGGAGCGGCTCCACGAAAGTTCATATTATTTGTTAGTTATAGGGCCGGTCACTGTTGTTAACCGAATGGCTATGAGAACTTCACTGCTTCGCTCTGCATGAAACTTGTAACAAGTACTGAACGGATCCTAGAGAGGGAGGAGTCACAAGCGTGATGGCCTTCGTGTAAGTCGTCTGAAACGTTTCCACGTCAGGCTTATGGCTTATGTGTAACTATGTCTTCTTCTTCTTCTGACCGGTGATTTCCACCAGGTTCTGGTTTTCTGCTCAATCTACTTCACTTTCACACATCCTTCTTTGTTAGATGGTTTTCAAATATATCTGCTTTCACAACGTCCAGCCAGCGTTTCTCGGACCTGCCGCGGAATCTATGTACAAGAGATAATTTAATTTCTAAAGTAGATTTTCTGTTTCTTAGGCTTGCTTTAACTTTTAACTTAATGGCTGGAATGGCTTCATTTTACGCAGCTGGTGCGGCTTCTGGAATGGCTAAGTCACGAGCGGTAAATGCGCTTTTAGAAGGCATAGTAGCACATGCGAAAGATGCGACTTCTGGAGCTGCTCCACAACTGGTGGATAGCGCTGCTTTTGGAGTGGCTACAACACAGACGGTAGACAGAATCCAGGCATTTATGGAACATATCCACAACTGGCTTCTAAATTGGCTGAATCTCATGCCACAAGCGAGGCTGCACAGCAGGAGCCAGGCGCAGCTGTGATCGCTCCTACGCAATGTCACCTCTTCATTAAACCCGGTAAATTTAATTTTTGTGTTATAAATGCAAATGCAAAAATTAAAATTGTAATTGCGTGGCTTCCAGAGCTACTTCATAAAATGGAGCAGGCATGGCTTGCGGAGCGGTAGAGCCGAAGCGGTTGAAAACCATGGGCGGATCGTGCGGTTTGTGGAGCAGCTGGACCACAGGCGGCAAACGAGATTTCTGATGCGACGGCACCACATGCGAGTGCGGCTTCTGAAGTGGCTGAAACACAGACGGCAGTCTGGCTTCTGGAGCATTTTCACATCAGGCGGCTTTTGTGGCTTCTAAAGCGGCTGAGCCACAGGCGACTAGCGTGGCTTCTGGGTCGGCTAGACCACAGGTGTGCCACGTGCTTCTAGAGTGGCTGCTCAACGCCTTCTCTCCCTTAAGCCCGGTAAAAATAATTTTAGTCCTATAATTGCAAATCCAACATTTCTACCTGTAAGTAACATTGCCACTCTTGTATCACCACTCAGGTGCAACTTGGTCACCAGCCTAATATCGTGGCTTCACAACTGCAGTGCGGCTTCTATATCGGCTGGGCCACTATGCGGCAGGTGTGGTTTCTGGATCGGATGGACAACAGGCGGCAGGTGCGGTTTCTGGAGCGGCTGGACCCCTATGCGGTAGGTGCGGTTCCTGGAGCGGCTGGACCACTTTGCGGGAGGTGCGGTATCTGGAGCGGCTGGACCACTATGCGGCAGGTGAGGTTTCTGCAGCGGCTGGACCACAGGCGGCAGGTACGGGATCTGGAGCGGCTGGACCACAAGCGGCAGCCGTGGTTTCTGGAGCGGCTGGACCACAAGCGGCAGTCGTGGTTTCTGGAGCGGCTGGACCACAGGCGGCAGTCGCGGTTTCTGGAGCGGCTGGACCACAGGCGGCAGTCGCGGTTTCTGGAGCGGCTGGACCCCTATGCGGCATGTGAGGTTTCTGGATCGGCTGGACCACAGGCGGCAGCCGTGGTTTCTGGAGCGGCTGGACGCAGGTGAGGTTTCTGGGGCGGCTGGACCACAGGCGGCAGGTGCGGTTTCTGGAGCGACTGGTCCGCAATGCGGCAGGTGCGGTTTCTGGAGCGGCTGGACCACAACGCGGCAGGTGCGGTTTCTGGATCGGGGCTGGACCACAGGCGGCAGCCGCGGGATCTGGGGCGGCTGGACCACAAGCGGCAGCCGTGGTTTCTGGAGCGGCTGGACCACAGGCGGCAGCCGTGGTTTCTGGAGCGGCTGGACCACAGGCGGCAGTCGCGGTTTCTGGAGCGGCTGGACCCCTATGCGGCAGGTGAGGTTTCTGGATCTGCTGGGCCACAGGCGGCAAACGAGACTTCCGACGCGACGGCATCACATGCGGGTGCGGCTTCTGAAGGAAGTGGCTGTAACACAGACGGCAGCCTGGCTTCTGGAGCATTTTCACATCAGGCTACTGCTGTGGCTTTTTGAGCGGCTGAGCCACAGGCGACTAGCGTGGCTTCTGGGTCGGCTAGCCCACAGGTGGCACGTACTTTTAGAATGGCTGCACAGCGCCTTCTCTCCCCTAAACCCGTTAAAAATAATTTTAGTCCTATAATTGCAAATCCAACATTTCTACCTGCAAGTAACATTCACCACAAGTAACATCAGCCATTCTTGTTTCACCACTCAGGTGCACTTTGGTCACCAGCCTAATATCGTGGCTTCACAACTGCAGTGCGGCTTCTATATCGGCTGGACCACTATGCGGCAGGTGCGGTTTCTGGATCGGATGGACAACAGGCGGCAGGTGCGGTTTCTGGAGCGGCTGGACCCCTATGCGGCAGGTGCGGTTTCTGGAGCGGCTGGACCACTTTGCGGGAGGTGCGGTATCTGGAGCGGCTGGACCACTATGCGGCAGGTGCGGTTTCTGGAGCAGCTGGACCACAGGCGGCAGGTGCGGTTTCTGGAGCAGCTGGACCACAAGCGGCAGCCGTGGTTTCTGGAGCAGCTGGACCACAAGCGGCAGTCGTGGTTTCTGGAGCAGCTGGACCACAGGCGGCAGTCGCGGTTTCTGGAGCGGCTGGACCACAGGCGGCAGTCGCGGTTTCTGGAGCGGCTGGACCATAGGCGGCAGCCGTGGTTTCTGGAGCGGCTGGACGCAGGTGAGGTTTCTGGGCGGCTGGACCACAGGCGGCAGGTGCGGTTTCTGAGCGGCTGGACCACAGGCGGCAGGTGCGGTTTCTGGAGCGGCTGGACCACAACGCGGCAGGTGCGGTTTCTGAATCGGGGCTGGACCACAGGCGGCAGCCGCGGATCTGGGGCGGCTGGACCACAAGCGGCAGCCGTGGTTTCTGGAGCAGCTGGACCACAGGCGGCAGCCGTGGTTTCTGGAGCGGCTGGACCAGGCGGCAGTCGCGGTTTCTGGAGCGGCTGGACCCCTATGCGGCAGGTGAGGTTTCTGGATCTGCTGGGCCACAGGCGGCAAACGAGACTTCCGACGCGACGGCATCACATGCGGGTGCGGCTTCTGAAGGAAGTGGCTGTAACACAGACGGCAGCCTGGCTTCTGGAGCATTTTCACATCAGGCTACTGCTGTGGCTTTTGAGCGGCTGACCACAGGCGGCAGCCGTGGTTTCTGGATCGGCTGGACCACAGGCGGCAGGTGCGGTTTCTGAGCGGCTGGACCACAGGTGGCACGTACTTTTAGAATGGCTGCACAGCGCCTTCTCTCCCCTAAACCCGTTAAAAATAATTTTAGTCCTATAATTGCAAATCCAACATTTCTACCTGCAAGTAACATTCACCACAAGTAACATCAGCCATTCTTGTTTCACCACTCAGGTGCACTTTGGTCACCAGCCTAATATCGTGGCTTCACAGCTGCAGTGCGGCTTCTATATCGGCTGGACCACAGGCTGCAGGTGCGGTTTCTGGATGGGATGGACCACAGGCGGCAGGTGTGGTTTCTGGATCGGCTGGGCCACAGGCGGCAGCAGCGGTTTCTGGAGCAGCTGGCCCACTATGCGGCAGGTGAGGTTTCTGGATCGGCTGGACCGCAATGCGGCAGGTGCGGTTTCTGGAGCGGCTGGACCACAGGCGGTAGCCGCGGCTTCTGGAGCGGCCGGACCACAGGCGGCAGCCGTGGTTTCTGTTGCGGCTGGACCATAGGCGGCAGCCGTGGTTTCTGGAGCGGCTGGACCACAGGCGGCAGTCGCGGTTTCTGGAGCGGCTGGACCACAGGCGGCAGGTGCGGCTTCTAAAGTGGCTGCGCAATGCCATTTCTCCATTACACCCGGTAAATATCACTTTGATGCTTTAATTAAAAAAATACAACTATTAAAATTGCAATTGCATTGATTCGGCATGCTGATGGCACCGCATGCCTGCAGATGCGGCTTCTGCTGCTCACAAGTGGTCTGGAGCGGCAGAACCACAGGGGGCATTCGTGGCTTCCGGCGGTCCTGTACATCGGGCGTCTTCTGTGTCATCGCAGTTATTCTGAAACGGCTGGCACTGCTGGGATTGCTGGCATTGCTTTTGGAGCGACAGACGTGGCTTCTTGAACGGTTCCGCGACAGGCAGCTCACACGACTTCTATAGTGGCTGGACTACAGGCGGTAAGCGCAGCTGGACCACACGAGGTAAGTGCGGCTATGCAATAGGCGGCTAGCGTGGATTGTGAAGAACTGCGAAATGCCATCGTCCCTTTAGCCCGGTAAATTTGCAATTATAATTGCAAATCCAACTATTAAAATTGCAATTGCTCTGGTTCCTCAGCGACGGCATGCGCGGCTTCTGGTGGGGCTGCAACACAGTTGGCAAACGTGGCTTATGAAGCGGTTCTACGACAGGTAGCTGACACGGCTTCTAGATCGGCGGAACCACAGGCAGCATGCGTGGATTTTCGATTGGCTGCACATTAGTAGGTTTCTGGAGCTTCTTAACCATAGGCAACATCAATTTAAACTGCAATTGCGCGTCTTCCGAAGTGACGTCTTCACCTGTGGCAGGTGCAGGTGTGCTTCTGATGTGGCTGCACTACTGGCGACTACTTCCGAAGCAGCTGAACCAAAGGCGGCTGGGAGTGGCTTCTGGTGCGGGTGCAACACAGTCGGCAAGCGCGGCTGCCGCAACGGTGTGAACGCCGGCAAGAATCGCTGCTGCACAGCGGGTGACTTTTGGAGCAACAATACGCTACGAAATTTCATCTCTCCCTTAAATCCGGTCCGCTCACGCAATGGCGACACAGTATGCGGTAGGTGCGATTTATGGAGATGCTGAACCACAGACGGCTGCCGCAGCGTCTGCAGCATCTGCGCAATGTCACCTCTCACTTAGACCCGATAAATATCACTGATGTTATAATTGTACATCCATCATTTCAAATTACAATTGCGCAGCTCTCGAAGTAACGTTACCATTTGTGGCGGGTGTGGCTTCTGGTGGGGCTGCAACACAGTTGGCAAACGTGGCTTATGAAGCGGTTCTACGACAGGTAGCTGACACGGCTTCTAGATCGGCGGAACCACAGGCAGCATGCGTGGATTTTCGATTGGCTGCACATTAGTAGGTTTCTGGAGCTTCTTAACCATAGGCAACATCAATTTAAACTGCAATTGCGCGTCTTCCGAAGTGACGTCTTCACCTGTGGCAGGTGCAGGTGTGCTTCTGATGTGGCTGCACTACTGGCGACTACTTCCGAAGCAGCTGAACCAAAGGCGGCTGGGAGTGGCTTCTGGTGGGGCTGCAACACAGTTGGCAAACGTGGCTTATGAAGCGGTTCTACGACAGGTAGCTGACACGGCTTCTAGATCGGCGGAACCACAGGCAGCATGCGTGGATTTTCGATTGGCTGCACATTAGTAGGTTTCTGGAGCTTCTTAACCATAGGCAACATCAATTTAAACTGCAATTGCGCGTCTTCCGAAGTGACGTCTTCACCTGTGGCAGGTGCAGGTGTGCTTCTGATGTGGCTGCACTACTGGCGACTACTTCCGAAGCAGCTGAACCAAAGGCGGCTGGGAGTGGCTTCTGGTGCGGGTGCAACACAGTCGGCAAGCGCGGCTGCCGCAACGGTGTGAACGCCGGCAAGAATCGCTGCTGCACAGCGGGTGACTTTTGGAGCAACAATACGCTACGAAATTTCATCTCTCCCTTAAATCCGGTCCGCTCACGCAATGGCGACACAGTATGCGGTAGGTGCGATTTATGGAGATGCTGAACCACAGACGGCTGCCGCAGCGTCTGCAGCATCTGCGCAATGTCACCTCTCACTTAGACCCGATAAATATCACTGATGTTATAATTGTACATCCATCATTTCAAATTACAATTGCGCAGCTCTCGAAGTAACGTTACCATTTGTGGCGGGTGTGGCTTCTGGAGAAACTGCATAACAGGAGCCGATTGGAGCGGCTTCAACACATGCGGCAGACGTAGGTTATGGAGCAGTTCTATAGCATGCAAATGGTGCGACTTCCCGAGTGGCCGAACCGCCGGCAGTAGATAAGACTTCTGAAGCGGCTGCACCACAGGCAGCTGATGCTATTTCTGGAGCAGCGGCACCACAGGCGGCTGATGCCCTTTGTGAAGCGGCTGAACCAGAGGCATCTGGTACTGTTTCAGCGGCTCGACCACAGGTGGTAAACGTGGCTGCCCACAGGCGGCTGGCGTGGCGTCTGGAGCAGCTGCGAAATGCCAGCTGTCCCTTATACATGGTAAATAAAACTTTGGTATTATAATTGAAAATCCAACAATTAAAATTGCGCGGCTTCCGAAGTGACTTTATCGGCTTATCTGTAACTTTGTACAAGTGATTTAAATTTGTGTATTTTATACCTAATTTGTAAAAGCATTTTTTTTAAAGCGACGCAGTGAAGTTCCCAATGGCTATGGGAACTTTACTACTTCTCTTGGCCTGAATCTTGTAGGAGGTATTGCATGGATACAAGAGAGAGAAACGCAGCCTTGAAAGACTTTTACAGCGATTCGTCGACAGGCGGCTGGTGCTGTTACTGGAGCGACTCCACGACAGGCTCAGCTGTAACTTCATCAAGTGATATTTAAGTTTTATACTTTTCTTATTTGTTTAAAAGTATTTTGTTTTTAGAGATGATTGCTGATTTTTAGGCTTTGAAAACTTCACTATTTCGCTGGGCCTCAATTTTGTGCCAAGTAGCGCAACGTTCACCAAGAGGTAATTGAAGGCATTATAGCCTCCGTGGTGACCTGACGCTGCATTCAGTCCGACTGTACAACATGAAACTGTCGCATTGTCGAAGCGACTATACCGCAGGTGGCTGCTCCGACCTCTGGAGCCTTTCTACGACAGGCTTATATCTATAAATATGTATAAAAGATATTTGTATCTTATATCTATTAAAAGCATATTATCTGGTATTTCTTTTATTGTTGATTGCTGTCGTTATCTCGATGGCTTTGACAACTTAACTATCTCCTGAATCTCCTGAGTCACAAGTAGTGAACGGATCACCGAGAAGGAATTGAAGCTGTGATAGCCTCAGTGAAAGGTTTCGTCAGCGACTTGTCGTCAGGCGTCTGATACTGCTCCACAAGCGGCTCACAAGCGGCTTCACAACAGCCTCATCTGTAAGTGATATTTGTCTTTTCATTTCTAATTTGGATAATAAACTAAAATATTGTTATTTTTAGGGACGAAATCTATTGTTAGCCGTATTGCTTTGCCAACTTCATTACTTCGCTCAGCTTCAATCTTAACAAGCAGTGCAAAGATCCCAGAGAGGCAATCGCAGGTGCGATAGCCCTCGCCAACGGAGTCTGCAGCGATTCGTCGACAAACGGCTGGTGCGACTGGGGCGTGAGCGAGAGAGAATCGTAGGCGTGATAAACTTCGTGAAAGGTTTCTGCAACTCCACACAGGCTTATTTGTAACTAAAAATACGATTTATTTTGAGTCTGGAGAAGTTACTCACTTTAACACAGTAAGTGGTTATTTAGATCTTAAAGCGCTCGGCCTAAACCAAGTAAAAAGTAACACAAGGATTCCTTATTCACAGAACTTCAAGAACGATTTCTGAAGCAGCTGCATAAGTGGCTGATATGTACATTTTGTAAAAGTATAGAATTTTATACAAAGTGGCCGAAGAATATTATATAAAGATCTAAAATAGATAATGTGATATATAAAAATATGTAAAGAAGAACAATGAAATTTACAGTTATTTCAGCTCTACGAGATACAGGTTAATCTATAACAAGTGATATTTGTGACTTTTTATATGTCATTTTTAATTTTTTTTAGACTTTTGTCAATATTTGCCAAATGCCTTTAACAACTTCACTATTTGCCTGAAGCTTGTAACAAGTAATGCAAAGATCTAAGAGAGGGAATTGCAGTCGTGATAGCCTTCTTGAAAGGCATCTGCTATACTTATAGTTGCTCTACGACGTTAGGCTGGAGCGGCATTTGGAGCCACTCCACAACACAGCTAGCAGGCGCTGCTTGTAGTGTAAGGATGACAGTACACCGATCGCCGAGAGGGAATCGCAGGCGTCGCAGCCCTCGTGAAAAAGTTCTGCAGCGACTGGTCCTACTTCTGGAACTTCAAGACAGGCTCATATGTGCAAGTGATATTTGTGAGTTTTTACATCTTATTTGTTTAAATAACAATTAAATAGGGCCGATGACCATTGTTAGCCTGATGGCTTTGGTTACCAAGTAGTGCATGGATCCTTGAGAAGGAAACACAGGCGTGATAAACTTCATGAAAGGCTTCTGCAGCGACTCCACGACAAGCTTAGCTGCTACTATAAACAAGCTCTTAAAGTGCTCAGTCTGAATTTAGTAAAAAGTAGTGTATCCACCCGAGAAACAATTGCAAAACTTCGTGGAAGCGTTCTGGAACTCTGTCTACTGGAGCGGCCATGACAGACGCCTTCTGGGGCAACTACAGCAAATTGTGCAGACCATTTTTTAAATTATATTCTTCAAGTGCATAGAAAAAATAACCAACAAATACTAGAGGTACGTAATATTTTCTGCAATAATATAGAAATATCGATAGTATACTGTCATGATAAAATAATTTTACAAAAATAAAAACATACAGTAGCGTAGAACGTCAAGCCACAAATTGGTGTGACGACCTCAGAAAGGCCGCACGAAGAAGCTGGATGCAAGCCTGTAATAACCGATCAATTTGGAATTCGTTGGGGGAAGCCGAAATCCAGCGATGGACGTTCTACGGCTGAAATTGCGATGACGATCATTGTACAATTATATATAATGTCATACATATTATACATACAAACTCTCAGTTAAATGTGTAATAACATGTATGAACGAACAGTTAAATGTAAAGATAAAATTTCTAAACATTGTCTAGAAGGAAGTCATTTTATACAAACTTGCCGATAAAGAATATTATATAAGAACAATTTTAAGTAAAGTTATTATTTTGGCTCCACGACGGGCTCATTTATAACTTTGTACAATTGATACTTGTATTTTTTTTATATCCAATTTGTTTTAAATGCATTTTTTTTTTTTATGACTGCCGTTATTAGCCGAATGGCTTTGGCAAGTTCTCTACTTCGCCTAAATATAGTAACAAGCAGTGCAGACAACCCCGAGTGGAAAAGGCTTCGTGAAAGACTTCTACAGCGACTTCAATACGCGATTAATACTAATTAGAAAGATTTCACGATAGGTGCCTGGTGCTGCTTCCGGAGCCACTCTACGATAGGCTGCTTTCCCTGCCTGTGAAGCTCATCTACAACGGGTGGCTGATGCTGCTTCTGAATTAGACCCACTACAGGTGGTGGCGCTGCTTCAGGAGCGCTGTACAACGGGTGGCTGGCGCTGCTTCAAAGGTGACTTCAGGACAGACTGTTGGTGCTGCTTCTGGAGCAGCTCCTCGAAAGTTTGCTGGCGGTGGTTCCGTAGCGTCTTTCAACGACATGAGATGGCGTGGCTTTTGGACCGACTACAACACAGCTGGCGGGCGCTGCTATTGCAACTGCTCTTCGCGACAGGTGGCTGGCACGGCGGCCCGCGTGACTTCTTCGTGACGGATTTTTGGCACGTCCTCCAGAGCCAGCGTCTGGGGCTTCTTCGAGAGCGCCGCCACCATATACGATTGGTGCGGCCTCCAGAGCGTCTAGTGCACAGGCGGCCGGCTCTGCGTCTGGAGCGTCTGCAAAACTAGGCTGAGGCTGCTTCGGGTGCGGCTCCACCACAGACGAACGGTGCGGCCTCCAGAGCGTCTAGTGCACAGGCGGCTGGCTCTGCTTCTGGGGCGTCTGCAAAGCCGGCGGCTGGGGCTTCTTCGAGAGCGCCTCCACCACAGACGATTGGTGCGGCCTCCAGAGCGTCTAGTGCACAGGCGGTTGGCTCTACTTCTGGAGCGTCTGCAAAACCAGCGGCTGGGGCTTCTTCGAGAGCGCCTCCACCACAGACGAACGGTGCGGCCTCCAGAGCGTCTAGTGCACAGGCGGCTGGCTCTGCTTCTGGGGCGTCTGCAAAACCGGCGGCTGGGGCTTCTTCGAGAGCGCTTCCACCACAGACGATTGGTGCGGCCTCCAGAGCGTCTAATGCACAGGCGGTTGGCTCTACTTCTGGAGCGTCTGCAAAACCGGCGGCTGGGGCTTCTTCGAGAGCGCCTCCGCCACAGACGATTGGTGCTGCCTCTAGAGCGTCTAGTGCACAGGCGGTTGGCTCTACTTCTGGAGCGTCTGCAAAACCGGCGGCTGGGGCTTCTTCGAGAGCGCCTCCACCACAGACGATTGGTGCGGCCTCCAGAGCGTCTAGTGCACAGGCGGTTGGCTCTACTTCTGGAGCGTCTGCAAAACCAGCGACTGGGGCTTCTTCGAGAGCGCCTCCACTACAGACGATTGGCACGCCTTCCGAAACGTCTAGTTAAGAGGTTGGCTGATGCAGCTTATGGAGCGCCTGCGCTACGGGTAGCTGGTACGTCTTCTGGATTTGCTCAACGACAGGCGGTTGGCACTGTTTTCAGAACGACTCCACTACACGCAGCTGATGCTGAATCTAGAGCGTCTCGTCAAAAAGCTAGCGCTGATCCCGTAGCGGTTCTTGAAAGGTGATGATTTTGTAACAGCTCTACGACGGAGCATCTATATCACAGGCGGCTGGCGCGTCTTCTGAAGAAGTTCCACCGCAGGCGGCTGTCGCGTTTTCCGGAGCGGTTAGTCCACAAACAGTCTGGGCGGCTTCCAGAGTATTTAATTTACAGGTCGAAAGGAGCGACTGCGCCACAGGCGGCTTGTGCTGCTTCTGGAGCGGATCCACGACAGATGGTAGGGGCGGCTTCCGGAGCATCATTTTACATCGCGGCTGCCGCGGTTTCTGCAGCGGCATTTGTAATTTAATTCTTTATGTGTCCACATGTATTTGTTATTTTTCTACAACAATGTAGATAGAGTGATAATATATTGCAATATTAAAATGATTTGAAATAATATAAAGATAAAAAACAAGCAGCAGCGTACGCGTGGGGTAGACAAGGCGGTCTGACGACCTCGCAATGGCCGCAGGACGAAGCAGAATGCAAGCCACTTACAGCCGTGTCTCTTGGAATTTGTTAACGTTCTACGGCGGAAATGATTATGATGATCATTTTAGAATTAGAAATAACTTTATACAAATTTACCGATACAAAATGTTGTATGAGGATCTAAATAACAATATTTATGGAAAACAGTTCAATGTATTGATATTATTTCTAAATTATCACTCACTCCTTGTTCCGTTTGATGTGTAGACACGGCATGTAAAGTTATTTTTTCGTTAAGAATTCACCGTCTGTATTTAGTATTTAGTTTGTATCAATTCTTACTCGGACGTGTTCATATGGAATGTAATGAAAACCTAAGCCAGTGTTGAGTTTCTCGCCCGCTCTTCTCAACAGATCTTATCACATGTCTTATGAGCTTCAGTAAAAAATATTGTCATATGTGCCTGCCTTTTTATTAACTCACTTCAAAACAAGAGGTAATTCTCAATTCGTCTGTATTTTTTCAATGTTTTTGCACCCACGGTGCCATCATTTGTAAACAGATTTCGAATTATTTTTTTATTTCAACGATTTTTAAACCAGCGGAGCAAAATTTAACTTTTCTTGAATACGTTTCCGTCGTGGTGGTACCGGCTGTAGAATAGTACACCACCATCTTCTCCCATGGTTGCCGTAAAATCCGGCTAAGGGACAAAATCCGGAAGATAGGGATCCTGGCGGTGGTAGCCGCTATGGTAACGGCAGAGCGAGGGGTGCTAAGAATCTCCGGCAGATTCCCGGCTACTGGCGACTGGCCCTGGTAAGTTACAATGTGCGCACTTTGATCAACAACAGGCTAGTAGAAACAGTACGCGCGGGAGCTACAAGTTTTGTAGATCCCGCCGCAAGGAAAAACCTCAAAAACTATTAAGGTAACCGACATAGCTCGCCTGGTAAGCAAGTTGAAGTGGCAGATGGTCGATGGGGCCGAAAAGTTCTCGATTGGAGACCACGGACCAGAAAGCGTAGTGTAGGACGTCCACCCGCAAGGTGGTCTGACGACCTCATAAGGGCCGCAGGACGGAACTGGATGCAAGCCGCTTACTACCGGTCCTTTTGGACACTGTTGGGTGAGGCCTATGTCCAGCAGTGGATGTTTTACGACGAAATATTGATGAAATGATGAAATACGTTTAAGTATTATATTAAAGATGTTCTCCTTCTTGGAAGACATTTAAAAAACTTCTTAAATGCAGTAAAAACCTTTTTTTATATTGAAACTTTAGAGGATAGATTTCAATTTATTTTTATCATGTAACAATAAATTATGATATAGTAGGTACAAAAAGAAAATGAAATAAAATATACAAAGAAATTTTGGTACAAAAGTTTGTTATTATCATGCCGAGGGCGTGCTAGGACGTGGGATCAATTATACTAGAGACGTCGTGCGCATGCGCGGAGCTGGGACGAGGTCTGGAATATGCGTCCGCCATTTTGAATTTACCAAATTGTTAGAGTTTCCGAATTTTCTATTCCAAAGGAGCGACGGGTCCTCGCATGCGCTATTTTCCGAGCTGCTTCCGCCATTTTAAGTCCCTCAGTGCTGCAACGTGAGCTTCGCCGACACACGTGTTCAGTGCGTTACTTCGTGTAACAAGAATTCGCTTGCCTTCTCGGTCTCTAAAGAGATTGCTACTTGTGTTCAGCAATGGCCGCAACCACTCAAGTAAGTTGTGTTGTTTTAGGTAATCTACGGAAGCGTTAGTAGTCGTTAGAAGTTAATAAACTTAACGGCCTCCACTTTCTTTGTCGATGAGCTTAGAACAACTTTTAGAAGAAACGCACCGTTTCATTTTAAATTTTAATTTCAATTTATTTTTTATCATGTAACAATAAATTATGTTATAATATGTACAAAAAGAAAAAGAAATTTTGGTACAAAAGTTTGTTATTATCATACTGAGGGCGTGCTAGGACGTGGGATCAATTATAGTAGAGACGTCGTGCGCATGCGCGGAGCTGGGACGAGGTCTGGAATATGCGTCCGCCATTTTGAATTTACCAAATTGTTAGAGTTTCCGAATTTTCTATTCCAAAGGAGCGACGGGTCCTCGCATGCGCTATCCTCCGCGCTGCTTCCACCATTTTAAGTCCCTTAGTGCTACAACGTGAGCTCCGCTGACGCACGTGTTCATTGAGTTACTTCGTCTAGTAAGAGTTCTTATCAGTTCGCTTACCTTCTCTGTCTAAGAAGAGATTACTACTTATGCTTAGTAATGGCCGCAACCACTCAAGTAAGTTGTGTTGTTTTAGGAAATCTACGGAAGCGTTAGTAGTCGTTAGAAGTTAATAAACTTAACGGCCTCCACTTTCTTTGTCGATGAGCTTAGAACAACTTTTAGAAGAAACGCACCGTTTCATTTTAAATTTTAATTTCAATTTATTTATTATCATATGACAATGATCTACACACATTTATTTTAAATTAAATTAAAATAGGTACAAAAAGAAAATGAAATAAAATATACAAAGAAATTTTGGTACAAAAGTTTGTTATTATCATGCCGAGGGCGTGCTAGGACGTGGGATCAATTATACTAGAGACGTCGTGCGCATGCGCGGAGCTGGGACGAGGTCTGGAATATGCGTCCGCCATTTTGAATTTACCAAATTGTTAGAGTTTCCGAATTTTCTATTCCAAAGGAGCGACGTGTCCGCGCATGCGCTACTCGCCGCGCTGCTTCCACCATTTTAAGTCCCTCAGTGCTGCAACGTGAGCTTCGCCGACGCACGTGTTCAGTGCGTTACTTCGTCGAACAAGAATTCGCTTGCCTTCTCGGTCTCTGAAGAGATTACCACATGTGTTCAGTAATGGGCCGCAACCACTCAAGTAAGTTGTATTTATTGCTTTAGAAAATATTCAGAACCGTTTGCATTCGTATTAACTTCACGGCCCTCACTTTCTTCGTATTTATACATAGTCGCATTTTCGTACGACAGGACTGTTGAATAAGCTCACTATTTAAGGTAGAAAATTTTTGTTCAAATTTTTGGATCAATAATACTTCAGACAGGATGCGCATGTCCGGTGCGGGGACGAGGTCTGGACTATGCGTCCGCCATTTTGAGCTCACCATATTGTTAGCTTCGTATTACGTATTTGTGATGTTTTAACCAGAATTTTCACGAAAAGTTGTGTTTTCGACCTTTCTACTCCGAAAGACCGAAAGTCCTCGCATGCGCTATTTTCCGAGCTGCTTCCGCCATTTTAAGTCCCTTAGTGCTACAACGTGAGCTCCGCTGACGCACGTGTTCATTGAGTTACTTCGTCTAGTAAGAGTTCTTATCAGTTCGCTTACCTTCTCTGTCTAAGAAGAGATTACTACTTATGGTTAGTAATGGCCGCAACCACTCAAGTAAGTTGTGTTGTTTTAGGTAATCTACGGAAGCGTTAGTAGTCGTTAGAAGTTAATAAACTTCACGGCCTCCACTTTCTTTGTCGATGAGCTATGATTAGAACAACTGTTAGAAGAAACGCACCGTTTCATTTTAAATTTTAATTTCAATTTATTTTTTATCATGTAACAATAAATTATGATATAGTAGGTACAAAAAGAAAATGAAATAAAATATACAAAGAAATTTTGGTACAAAAGTTTGTTATTATCATGCCGAGGGCGTGCTAGGACGTGGGATCAATTATACTAGAGACGTCGTGCGCATGCGCGGAGCTGGGACGAGGTCTGGAATATGCGTCCGCCATTTTGAATTTACCAAATTGTTAGAGTTTCCGAATTTTCTATTCCAAAGGAGCGACGGGTCCTCGCATGCGCTATCCTCCGCGCTGCTTCCGCCATTTTAAGTCCCTCAGTGCTGAAATGTGAGCTCCGCCGTGTGTTATTTCTTTTATTATCTTATAATAATTATGTAAGTTCGCTTGCCTTCTCGGTCTCTAAAGAGATTGCTACTTGTGTTCAGCAATGGCCGCAACAACTCAAATTGTGTTGCTTTATAAATTGTACAGAACCGTTAGGATTCGTATTAACTTCGAGGCCTCCACTTTCGTTGTTATAATGCATAGCTCAATTTCGGGCGACACGACTATTGAACCAGTTGTTCAATAGTTAGAGGAAACGGACCGTTTCAGTTTGATTTTTAATTTCAATTTATTTATTATCATATGACAATGATCTACACACATTTATTTTAAATTAAATTAAAATAGGTACAAAAAGAAAATAAAATATATAATGAATTACTTTTTTTTATTATCGTACTGAGTGCGTGCTAAGACATGGGATCAATAATACTACAGACTTCGTGCGCATGCGCGAAGCTGGGACAGGACTTGGACTATGCGTCCGCCATTTTGAGCTCACCAAATTGTTAGCTTCGTATTAATTCGTGAATTATTATTACAACTCCTTCCCATCCGAAAAATTATAAAGAATAAATGTAATATAGGCGCCAGAACTTCGTAATTTAAGCCTGATACTTAGGAAATAAAATAGCTTGATTGGATACGGTGTCGGTTTTTTTTCGTACACTTGCGACTTGACTTATTGGGTTTACAATAAAGGTATATAACCACTTAATACACGCATATGAGTAATAACTTCTGTAAGACTTATGTTAATAAGTTGCGTTTGTATTCCAGGGTACCTGAGTATCCCCTGACTCCCTGGTGCGACGTCATGATATCTGAATACGCAATGATATCCAGGAGGGATAGCGAAGTGCCCAGCGGCATCAGTATGGTATGTTAATTGTATAATTATAGTAACAACGGCGGATTCTTGTTGTAGCTTATGCAGAACATCAGCGATCACCTCGCCGGGCACAACGCACATAAAATATTTAAGTAGGCTCTTTTAGCCCTAGCACAAGAGATTATTTTTTGTACTTATTAATATATATTAAACGTAAAGACTCGAACCCCCGGTCAGGCCGCAAGTGACCGCTGAGGCACTAGGAAATGAGTCTTAAATATATGATGATGTTTTAAAATGAAAAGTGTCGGTTAAGTGCAAATTTACATAGAAGTGCGTTGTAGGTGCGGAGCTCCATCGGTCTTGAAACTGCCGAAGGCTCGCGGGCGTTGGATTCCTGCTACTCCTCGTGCTGCAAAGCGTCAGAGCTTGGCGCAGTACAGGTATGTTTCTCACTTGTCTTGTTGCATGCTTCAAGACTATTGGCACCTGGCCTGGCGTATTTCTGACGCATTCTGGTTACTGGGTCTTAATTTAATCAGCAACACGAGACGAATATAAATGTTTATATTTTTAAGGGACTTCGAAAAGGGTTATCAATTCGTCTGTATTTTTTCGATTTGTTTATGAACCGTTTGTTTTTTGTTTAAAAAGGTTTGGTTTCAATTAGGTCCCTTATTAATTTTGTTGACTTGGAACCTTCACAGGTGTACTAGCTCGTTGATAGAGATATTGGTGGGCAGTACATAGACTAGGATAGAGAGAACAAGCACAAATTTGTGAAAGAAGAAAGAGCACTTAGGTAGGTAAACAATAATATTTTTGGGGCAACATTCAGATTAACGGCCATACTTTGTCTCCAGCATGCCTTTGTCTATGGCCTGATCCATGGTCGGGTTCAGAATGGGATCGTGGCAACACCGAGTGGAGAATGAGCTCCTACCGTAACTTGGCTGTGTGGTCTTCAAACAGTGAAACACTTCGGAGATCTTCTGAGGTAACTGACACTCACCTGCGGTAAGTGGACGAGAAGCGCGTGAGTAATTATTGTCTTTTTCAGAAAACTTATAATATATACGATATATAAAAATTAGTATATAATATAAATTAAATACTAAAATCCTTCTCAAAAACCGCTCTATCTACAAGCCTAAGCATAGTTGGAATGGTTATTTATTTATGAACATTTTTAACAAAGAATACATACTCGTAAAACAATGAAAAGTTGTGAAGTTAATGTCATCGCAGTTATAGGTATAGACTGTAAGCAATTAAATGGCGAGTGAGAATGTTAAGATAAAAATAAAAAGAACACAAAATTAAAAATAAAACTAAATTTGAAATTAAAAATTAACTAAAAAAAAACGATTTGTAGATTAGTGATTGTTTATACATACTTATACTAGGAAAAAAGAGGTCGATATCGTCCGTTTTTGAATAAGAGTTGAATTCTATACTAATTCTATTTAAGGGCGCTTTCTTACCTAGGTTCGAATATTTTTGAAAAAAAAAATGGAGCTTTAAATATTCATATGACATATTAGTCTGGTTCCATTAAAAAAGAATCTATTAAAGAAGACGATATGGTTCCAAGTTTTTTTTTGGTCATACATACATTTGTATACGAAAAAAAAATTTTTTCATAAGATTTCTATTTTATTCTATTACATCATTAAAA
The DNA here is from genome assembly GCA_029286785.1 of Meandrusa payeni. Taxonomy (NCBI): domain Eukaryota; kingdom Metazoa; phylum Arthropoda; class Insecta; order Lepidoptera; family Papilionidae; genus Meandrusa; species Meandrusa payeni. Next base: position 922,991 of record JAGSMX010000002.1, on the reverse strand, counting down.
ATCAATCGATCTTATATTATTCCATTTTTATCGAGCTATCTATAACTATGACTGCAGGGTTCATAGTAACATTTAGACCAGAAAACTTGAATTACATAGATTTTCGATCTTCATTAGTTTTAATAGATGACTTCATTTAAACGGAATGAGTGTATATTTGTCTTGTTTTTGTACTTTCGATATGTAGTAACTTTAATTTATTTAAAATGTTACTTTTTGTATTTTAATGCTACTTGTCAATGAACATAGAATAGAAAGATAATTCGTAGACGTAATTTTGCGTGTTCTTTGTACTACTCTGGCATAACAGCTTACATTGCGAGTTTAAATATTGTGGAAAAAGTTTTATTATTAATTTTTTGATGTGATTTTGCATGTTATTAAATTCTTATTCTGTAAGAAAGCCTTGTAAAATGTTTATAAAAGGCGGACATTGTTACCAAAGGTTTTTGATGATTAAAGGACAACGGTCCTATGGCCGCCTCTTCCGACTGTTCGGGGGGAGCGCATTACTTACTTGGGGTGGCACTCACCGTACACAGCGGTGGTTGCATTTGGCAGTGGAGCTGTGTGCCTCCCCACATTTTTTTATAAAAATGAGGGGAGCGGACAAGCTTGTATCGGGTATATTATATTTAACATTGTAAACCCTTTACAAGCATAACGTAGAAGCCTTGCAAGAGTGTAAGGACTATTTAATACAAATTATTAAACATTTTGTGTTAAATGAGTGATAAATATGTATCGGATATTTTTATAACAAATGTTGTAAATCCATTACAAGTTCGAAATAGCAGCCCTTGCAAGATCATAGAGATTTATTAATTATAAGTTATTTTTAAATATAAATTTATTACATTTCATACTCTGATATTCATTGCTAAATTTAATCTCTCCATACCTAAAAGAACTGATTACTATAAAAGACAACGTAAAACAAAGATCCTAACCATCGACGATTACATTTTAAATAGTAACAAAGTAAGTACTATTTGCCATAACCTTGACAAAGATGTGTTATAATGATTTTGATTGGTTGCGTAACTATATAATATTGATTTTAATCGATTTCATACGAGTTGCATATTACGATATATATTACGCGACATAGTTAACGAGTCAGGATCACGATTTACTAATCCACGTTTATGGTTGAGGTCTTCTTGCGTCCAGGACGTCCACGAGGAACGTCAATATTCTTTGTTACAGGATTGGACAACTTGGCTAATGCGGTAACAAGAGCACTGAACTGAGTGTTTAATAATGCAGATTACTTACGAGGCATCACCATCACTAGCCTGTATCTATCCACTGCTGCAAATAGGTCTTTCCCAATACCTTCCATATATACGATTCTCCGCTCTCCACTTCCTACCACTTCTGGCGCTCCTTATAAAGTCGTCGGTCCATCTGGAGAAAGAGCGCCCAACGCTTCTCTGACCCACACGCAGCCTCCATTCCAAAACTTTCCTCCCCCATCTGCCGTCACTGACTCGGCAGATGTAGTCGGGCCCACTGCCACTTTAACTTGCTGACTTTAAAAGCTTTGTCGTCTACCCTTGTTCTCTGTCGAATTTCTTCGTTTCGGATTCTATCCTTCAGAAATACCGAGCCATAGCTCGCTCATTCATTGCTCGTTGTGCCACTTTAAGTTTCATCAGCGGAACACTTGTTACTTGATAATTCCGTGATAATAATTAGAATGACTTGATAACTAACGCAGCGCTGTCTTCTAATTAGGGTCGCAAATAATGGAATTTGTCCGGGATAGTGTCGTATTTATTACAACTAATCATTTTAATTGATTAAAATAACGTATAAAAACAATTACAAACCATATATATCAATTATATACTAATATGCCAACATAATGTATCGTAGAAAATAAAGGACTGGACAGGAAAATAAAGTTAGTCTTTTGACTTAGTCCTTGTCCAGTTGAGAGGCATAATTAAATGAGGAATGTCTAAGTTGACACCCCAATGATTATAGACAATATAATAACAAACAATTTTTTTTATAACAATACTCTAGTAGAGTCATATATTATGACAAATACGTATATTCGATTATCGAAAATAAATACAACATATTGTAATGAAATATATGAACATACTTGTTCAGAAGATGAATACGATGTACAATATAAGAGTATAAGGATTCAATTGCGGAAAAATGGTTCATGGGAAAATAAAAGTTATTAATTTGAGAAGTGGAAGGTGGAACTGTCTGGCAGTAATAAAACACTGTGGCACGACGTTTCCCCGTTTAGGGTAGACGTTATAGCGTATATATAAAGATACAATCGACGAGCGAGTTTATCTCCGCAAGTCGTAGATATCTTGATCGAAATTCAATTGAATTGTATTACTGCGTTATGGGGTGGTGTGACTTGAGTGTTCACTACTGTATTGACGGGTCTCATAGTTCAAGTGGATTTCAAAAACCTAATAGATGAAGTTGTTTGCTACGACGTTTGTGCGCTCCTTGAGTGGTGTCGTGTGCATGTGAAGTCTTATGACGGTCACTTTTCATACGGTTGCTTAAGGTTGTGCCTTATGTTATGGTATGACAATTAATCTTAGAAATGATAAATAATTTTTGCAAGTAGTTTGCTAATTATAGCATTACCTTGCGCGCTCCTTAAGTGGTATCGCATACAAGTGTAGTCTTGTGCCTTAAATCACGCTATGACCCAGTATTCCACCAAACAGATTGTTTAAGTAAGCGTCCCTTAACACTTCTTTTTACTACATCAGCTGGGTTAACCAACGTCTGAACATGATTCCGGCAATTGTTCCCTTATACTCTTGTAACGTTTGCTAACCTATGTGCGACAGATATACGCTATTCCGGTTTTATACAGTTCCAATTGTAACCAAGACAATATACCCATCGAGTCAGACCAAGCAATCGTCTTCCCATTTGGTATGTTCAACGGAGGCCCAAAGTCATTCATGAGCTCTGCCAGCAACGCTACCCCACACAGTTCTAGTTTAGGAATAGATCGCTATTTCAAAGGTGCGACCTTCGTTCGTAAAGCGATTACAACAATACGTACTGCATTGCTGTCAATAATTTTAAGATAATTTACAGCTACATATAAAAGCCCATGTAATTCCACAATTACTGTCATTTTAAATATATTATACCATCCTTCCTGTCTCATCCCAACCCTAGTATCTTTAAATTATTATCCAACTTTATATGTATTTTGTCATTAGTTGCTAGACCCCATTTCTTGAGGTGAGCAATGGACTCACAATGCACTCTGTAGGTCGATACTCGTGCTGACAATGTATTGATGGTGATGCCACTGTATACAAAAGCAACACACATGAAATGCGGACATCGATCAAGTTTGTGCTTGCGCACTAACAATGAGGCGTGAGCTCTCACTGGTTCGCCAGTTTATTTTTTTAAGAACAAAGGTCCTATGGCCGTCTCTTCTGCCTGCTCAGGGGGAACGCAGTACTTACTTGCACTCACCGTACACAGCGGTGGTTGCATTTGGCAGTCGATAAGAGTGCCTCCCCACATTTTTTAATAAAAATGAGGGAAGCGAACAAGCTTGTATCGGGTATATTATATTTAACATTGTAAATCCTTTACAAGCACAACGTGGAAGCCTTGCAAGAGTGTAGGAACTATTTAATACAAATCATTAGAACATTTTTATGATATTTGAATGAGCGATAAGTTTGTATCGGATATTTTTATAACAAATGTTGTAAATCCATTACAAGTTCCACATAGGAGCCCTTGCAAGAGTGTAGGGACTACTTAATACAAATTATTAAAACATTTTTATGATATTTGAATGAGCGATAAGTTTGTATCGGATATTTTTATAACAAATGTTGTAAATCCATTACAAGTTCCACATAGGAGCCCTTGCAAGAGTGTAGGGACTACTTAATACAAATTATTTAAAAAAAAATATGATATTTGAATGAGCGATAAGCTTGTATCGGATATTTTTATAACAAATGTTGTAAATCCATTACAAGTTCCACATAGGAGCCCTTGCAAGAGTGTAGGGACTACTTAATACAAATTATTAAAACATTTTTATGATATTTGAATGAGCGATAAGTTTGTATCGGATATTTTTATAACAAATGTTGTAAATCCATTACAAGTTCCACATAGGATCCCTTGCAAGAGTGTAGGGACTACTTAATACAAATTATTAAAACATTTTTATGATATTTGAATGAGCGATAAGTTTGTATCGGATATTTTTAAGAGCCTGCCTTTGCAAGAGCATAGAGATTTATTAATTAAAAGTTATTATTTTTAGATATAAATTTATTACATTTCATACTCTGATATTCATTGCTAAATTTAACGTCTCCATACCTAAAAGTATTGATTACTATAAAACAAATAGAAACAAAGATCCTAACCATAGACGATTACATTTTTAATAGTAACAAAATACTATTTCCAATTTGGAAAAGATATGTACAGGACTTTGATTGGTTGTGTAACTATTTAATTTCGATTTTAATCGATTATATAGGAGTTCTATATTGTTAATGCGCGACATAGTTAACCTATCAGGATTACGATTTACTAATCCACGTTTATGGTTATGGTCTTCTACCATGAAACGAGTTTAGCTTCCTGCGTCCAGGACGTGCACAAGGAACTTGGCTAATGCGTACCAAGGGCACTCAACTGAGTGTTTAATAATGCGGATTTCTTACGAGGCATCACCTAAAAGAATAATCTCTCCTTACCTAAAAGAACTGATTAGTATTAAACACAACATAGAACAAAGATCCTAACCATAGACGATTACGTTTTAAATCTGATTCTTTTTAATATATTGTTCATATTTCATTTCAAATTTTCTTTGTTTGTTCTATACCTTCAGTTCCAGCCACCAATGAATCCTTAATTACAGGTGTAGTATCTGGATATTCTAGCGCTTCTTCGTTATCTAGTTGACATAATGTTTTTACTGCAAGATGGGGGTAGCAGAGATTCCAAAGGTAACTGTCATTAGTTTGTAGGTAGTTATTACTTCCTCTCGCTATACTATGCGCTGCAAGTTCGCGTTCTCTTCTGTTATGCGGACTTGTCTATACATTTTTACTATGTCACCAATAACGCAAATTTTATGCAATCTCTATTTAGTAATAATACTGCGCAGATTGTACAATATTGTATTAACACAATCGCACTGTTTCACATCACACTTTAAAAACCCGATTAGTACGGTTTTAATATTTTTTTGTGTATATATTTGCAGAAAATCTTCATAAACTTCTTTTAACTGTTAATTGTTTGTTGTATGCACAATAGTAAATTTATTTGCTGTAATAAATCCTAATGGACCATATATTAGTTGCACTAGCGTCGAAATTTAGTCGGTGCCGAATTTAGAAATGTAAACAACGTGTAGATTTTAAGACGGTTTATTTCAGACTTAAAGAAATTCGACGGAGAACAAAGGTAGTCGACATAGCTCTTAAAGTAAGCAAGTTGAAGTGGCAGTGGGCCGGCCACATCTGCCCTGTGTGTGATGGTAGATGGGGGAGGAAAGTCTTGGAATGGAGGCCGCGCATGGGTCGGAGAAGTGGAGGGCGCCCTCCCTCCAGATGGACCGACGACCTTGTAAGGATAGCCGGAAGTGGCTTGATGCGTAAAGCGGAGGATCGAATATCCAGCAGTGGGTAGACACAGGCTGATGATGATGATGATTTCAGACTAAGACAACACAACTATGTGCGATATTTTAACAGACATCCTACCAAGAATTCAACGTTTGCGGGCGTTCCTGCACTTTGAAATAGAATACCGAAAAGGGGAACGTTGACTACACGTAGATTTCTTCATCAGAAACCCAACAGAATACTGATTAACATTCTACAATTGCTCCCGATTGAACAACGACGAGACGAAAAGCTGTGACCAATATTTAACAATCTCAGCAACAACAACCCCGTTGAAGTCTCCATTTTGGAGGACGACGCACGAGTAACTTACAATTCAGTCGCTTCTAGCGGCCAATTCCATTCACATTGCATATCACCAATTTCATTCACAATCCACGTGGCATCGATTGAACACTGTTGCGGCACACTTCAATGACGCCACTATCCGAAAAACAAAACAATACGCTCCGTCACGGAGGTATATAAACACGTTTAGGGTGCCCTGTTGCTGACAGATCCGGGGCACCCCGCTTATAACGGCTGATGGCATTCGCGGAAGGTTTTGTAGGTAGGGGTGCAGTTTGGAACCAGCATGCAAACATTGATTGAGGGAGACACCAGTCTATCTAGGGGTAGAGCCATCGAAGACGACCCGTATCTTCTCTCCCTTGAAAACCGCATGATGAGGTATAAAATAATATTCCCGCGAACGCGACATGTGGCCTTAATCGCGATACTCCTTCATAAAGTCATGATATTTTTGCTTAGACACTGCGTCCCTCATACGGCGTTCCATAGATAGCAGTCTCTTCTCCGCCAACATCCTGTACTGCCCGAGCGGTGTGTGGGTCGGAAAGAAACCGTCCGGACCGAAGCCGCCGAACGTTGCTCTGGAAGAACGTTTCATATCCCAGATGCTCCGGGTTGTTATGTGGTGCAGTGGGTGGTTCCTAGATCTACCAAGACCGCTGGACAGCATCAACGAGGGAGAGACCTACCTAGACTGCGTATGTGACGGACTAACGGGATATGCTGGGCCCACATCACCAAGTTTAGTGGAAACTGCTGATAAGCCCTGCCTGCAGGAGTTTGCTGCTTCCAATCCGCAGCAAGCCGAAAATATCAGCACCTAACAGCAGATCCACATTCCCGGGAACAAAATAATTTGTGTCTGCTAAAGAAAGGCCAGACGTCAGACCAGGAGACAAGCGGCTTCCGGAGGCGAGGCTTTATCCGTTTACCCTTAAACCCAGTAAATATTTGGTATAACACTTTAGTGCTATAGTTACATATCCAACTATTCGGTTTTGCAGAGGCGGCATCACAACCAGCTGGTGGGGCTTCTGTATGAGTCACAGCTGATTTTGCTGATGCAGCTGAATGACGGGTGGCTGGTTCTGCTTTTGGAGAAGCTGCGCCACGCCACCTCTCCCTTTTAATCTCGGTAAACATCACTTTGGTACCATAATTGCAAATCCAACAATTCAAATTGCAACATCACGGCAGGCGCGGCTTCTGGAGCAGCTACATCACGACGGTACCACACGTGGCAAATGCGGCTCCTGTAGCGGCTACAACACAGGCGGCTGGCGCTGCTTCTGTGGCAGCTACGAAATGACACCTCTCCTCAAACCCGGTAAATATCTGTTTGGTTCTATAATTGCAAATCCAACTAAAATTGAAATTGCGCGGCTTTTAGAGCGGCGGCATTAAAGCCAACTGGCGCGGCTTCTAGAACTGCTGGACCACATGCGGCAAGTACGGCTTCTGGAACAGCTTCATTACAGGTGGCTGGTACTGCTTTTGGAGCAGCTACGCCACTCCACCTCTCGCTTAAACCCGGTAAACATCACTTTGGTGCTATAATTGCAAATCCAATAATTCAAATTGCAATTTCAAGGCAGATGCGGCTAGTGGAGCAGCTGCATCACAGGCATCCGGCGCGGCATCCGGAGCGACGGCACCACACGTGGCAAATGCGGCTCGTGTAGCGGCTGCAACACAGGCGGCTGGCGCTGCTACAGATGTGGCTGCACCGCAGGCGGCTGATGCGCCTTCTGGACCGACGGTACCACACGAGGCTAGTGCGGCTTCTATAGCAGTTGCTACAGGCGGATGGCGCTGCTACTGGAGCAGCTGCGCAATGCTAAGGGAGAGTCCTTTCAACCCGGTAAATATCACTTTTGTGTTATTATTGAAAATCCAAAAAATATAATTGCAATTGCGCGACTTTTGGAGCGAGTACACCACAGCCATCTGGCGCGGCGTCTGGAGCGGTTCGACCACAGGTGGCAAGCGTGGCTGCCGAAGCGGCTGCACATCAGGCGGTTGGCGTGGCTGCCGAAGCGGCTGCACATCAGGCGGTTGGCGTGGCTACCGAAGCGGCTGCACATCAGGTGGTTGGCGTGGCTACCGAAGCGGCTGCACATCAGGCGGTTGGCGTGGCTGCCGAAGCGGCTGCACATCAGGTGGTTGGCGTGGCTTCCAGAGCGACGGCATCATGGCCAGCTGGCGCTGCTCCTAAATCGGCTGCTCTACACGCGGCTGGATCTGCTTATGGCGCAGCAGCACCATGCCACAGTTTCCATCAACCCGGTAAATATGATTTTGTTGCTATAATCTAAAATCCAATAATGCTATACATATTAATATCTAATCCAAAATTTTAAATTGCAATTCTACGACAGGTGCGGGTTCTCGAGCGGCTTGACCACAAGTGGCAAGCGTGGCTTTTGGAGCGGCTAGCATCTGGAACAGCTGGAGCACAGATGGCTGGTGCGCCTTTCGGTGCGACGGTAAAACACGCGGCTAGTCTTACGTGCCAGTTGCGGCTTCTGGAACGACTATACCAAAATAAGCCAGCGCGGCTTCTGGAGCGGCTGCACCACAAGTGGCATATGCGGCTTCTGGTTTTATTTTCTTTTTATGGATTTCATTTTTGAGTCGAATGAGACTACTTCGCTGGGCCTATTTTATTAGAAAAAGTAGTGCAAGGAATCAAGCGTCATAGCCTTCGTGAAAGGCTTCTGCAATGACGCCACGATACGCGGCTGGTGTATTACTAAAGCGGTTATTGACTAAAGCGGTATTGCTAAAGCGGATCCACGACAGACTGGCGTGCCTTCTGGAGTCGATCTTTACGACACACACCTGGCGCGGTTTCTGGAGGGAATGACGCCACGATACGCGGCTGGTGTATTACTAAAGCGGTTATTGACTAAAGCGGTATTGCTAAAGCGGATCCACAACAGACTGGCGTGCCTTCTGGAGTCGATCTTTACGACACACACCTGGCGCGGTTTCTGGAGGGAATGACGCCACGATACGCGGCTGGTGTATTACTAAAGCGGTTATTGACTAAAGCGGTATTGCTAAAGCGGATCCACGACAGACTGGCGTGCCTTCTGGAGTCGATCTTTACGACACACACCTGGCGCGGTTTCTGGAGGGTTTTCAGATGTATTTGTATTGTTATATCTAATTTCTTTAAAAGCAAATTTTCAGCACTTCTGTGACGGTTATACATGGCGCTGGTGCGGTTTCTGGCGAGTCTCCATGATATGCTTATTTGTAACTTTGTACCAGAGACATATGTGTCTTGCTATATCTAATTCCTTGAAAAGCGTATTTTCAGCGTTGATTCTGTGGCGGCGGTATAAGGGGCTGGCGCGGCCTCTGGAGTGTTTGCACGACAGGCTGAATTGTACCTTAATACACGAGATATGTGTCTTATTATTTCCAAATCTTTTAAAAGCATATTTTCAGCACTGCTTCTGTGGCAGCTATTGATGGCGCTGGTGCGGTTTCTGGTCAGTCTACGCGACATACTTACCTGTAACTTTGTGCAAGAGAGATATATCTAATTACATTTTCTAGAATTATTCCTTTAAAAGCATATTTTCGGAGATGCTTCTAGCTAGCGTCAGATAATGGGTGGTAGGTGGCTGCAGCGGCTTCACAACAAGTGGCTGACGCTAATTCGAGAGTGCCTGCGCTGCATGCGCCTGAGAAGTCTTCTGGTTCGCCACCATGACTATCGGCGAGTGTTGCTTCTAGAGCAACTTAAAATTGTGCACAACAATTTTTTTTTTGTCCATTCTTAATGTGATCACAATATTTAATTGTTGTTTTTTTCTAGAATAATGTACAAATATCAATAATTTATTGCTATGATAAAATTATTGCATAAAGATAAAATAGCAGTGTAGACCGTCTACCAAGGTGGTCTGAATTACCTATGGATATGATTATGGGCGGCATGCGCGAAGACCGAGCTCGTCGCGTACGTCATAACGGGACGTATAACTGCTTTGTAAAGTTTCACCTTATTACGAAGGGATATTTTACTTTTCTTATTAATGAGGTGATATAGGCGACCCATAACGTAGGCCGCCCGGTTCCTAACCTGATCTACGTGAGGGCCGAAGCTGAGTTTGGGATCTAATACGTCACCTAGGTATTTGGTTTGTGTAGCTCATGGAATAGGGGTACCTAGAGGTTGGACACAACGAGGTGGAGACTGAATACGCCTCGTGAAGAACATGGCTGCGCTCTTCGCCGGGTTGCTTTCTATTCTCCATTTCCGAAACCAGTCCCCCAGGGCATCGGTCTGGAGTTTTTTGAGAATGACTTCGGGGGAACGCCCCGAGGCATAAATGCCTTTATCGTCGGCGAAAAGGGCTAGCCCTTCTCTACGTGAGCGCGGAATATCGTTAGTATAGAGTGTACACTAATGATATTGTAGATCGTGAATAGGAATAAATAAAACAAATAAACCAATGTAAAGTTATTGTTTCTAAACATCGCGTAAAGAACTGTTGACTGTAAATAATATTGTATTAAAATCGAAATATCCAATGTATGTTAAGAATATTTATGGAAACCCATTAATTGTTAAGTTATTATTTCATAACACTGTGAAAAGTTAGTAATTGTATACAAACTTGCCGATGAAGAATATTGTATAACGATATAATAATCAATTTTAATATTTGAAAATGTTGATGAAATAATAATTAATAATAATATAACAATGATTATGGAAATACAATAAAATGTGAATATATTATTTCTTAACATTGTGGAAATGTATTTTACATAAACTAAAGTGTAAGTGTAAAGAATAATGTATAAAAATCTTAATATCAAATGTAATTCATATTTTTTATGGAACAACAATTTAATGTAAAGAGTATATTAAAATTTAGTAATATTGTACAAAGTTGCTTAATAAAGAATATTGTAAAAGGATCGAACAATCAAATGTATTTTAACAATGTTTATGAAAAAACCCATAATTGTAAAGCTATTATTTCAAAACATTGTAGAACAGTGAGTAATTTTAAACAAACATGCCGATAAAGAATATTGTATAACGATTTAAAAATCAAATTTATAAAAATATTTATGGAAGAACAATTAAATGTAAAGTTATTATTATAAAAATTGTATAAAGTAATATTTTTTACAAATTTGACCAAATATTAACCAAAAATATATTATATTGACCATAATATTCTTTATATTGTATAAAGATTGAAATATCAAATGTAACAATATCCGTTTCGCTGTTTCGTTAATAATAGAATATTAATCAGTCCTATTCAGGACTAATATTATATAATTATATAATGTAAAAAAATAGTTCTTCTCAGAAGTCACTCCTTGTTTCGTTTGATGTGAAGACACGCCATGTAAAGTTATTTTTTCGTTAAGAATTCAGCGTCTGTATTTAGTATTTAGTTTGTATCAATTCTCACTCGGACATGTTCATATGGAATGTAATGAAAACATATGTTTTAGAGATAAGGCAGTGTTGAGTTTCTCGCCCGCTCTTCTCAACAGATAACTGCATTGCGAGCTGGCAGTAGCTTCAATAAAAAATATTATCAAATATGCCTGCCTTTTTATTAACTCACTTCAAAACAACTATATTTACGATTAAATAAACCGACTCGTAAAGCCGCCTACAACCGGTCCTTTTGGAAATCGTTGGGGAGGCCCATGTCCAGCAGTGGGTGTTACGGCTGAAATGATGATAATGTTGACCGACTGCAAAACGAATCGAACATTAAACGCTAAATACATGCCAACTTTTTGTATAATATAAGGAAATAATTGCTTTTCTTAGTCTATCGTCAAATCAAACTCTGACTTACTGATGCTTAGCAACGCCATCTGAAATAACTTTAGTCTAATGTAATAATTTGTAGGTGTTGTGGAATAAAATAGTCCAATAACTAATACACTCGCTTTATTCAGACAGCGTAACGTACATAGAATTATTGTCACAACCGCGCATCCACACAATCTTTATACAAAATTAATTAGAAGTCCTATTACGAACTAATAAAGTTAAATTATTGTTTACAATGCCAAGATAATCAACTAAATTAATAATTACGAATTAAAGATTCAGGTAAATCACCAAGATCTCATTGGAAGTAGTTATTATATCTAACAATTGCTGAGTGTCATGTGTTGCCAACTAACACTACTTAGTAATCCTAACTCGATCCATATATCGGCCCCGAAACCCTCTGCATATGAATTTTCATAATCATCTGCATTCGAATTTCGTCATCGAAAGTTTATAATAAAACGTTGGACGCATATCTATGATTCAGATTATAAATATTTATATTCACAAGAATTTCTAATTTAAAGATATTATTAGATAAATCACTAATATTTTACTAATATTCTTTTTTCTTTCTTTTTCTATAAACAGGGTGCTTAACTATAGACAACAGCCTCTCTGAAAAAGGAGGCCGTTCAATTTGAATCAAGAACGAAACAAATTCGCAGAAATGACAGCCAACCTCTAGTTTATTTTGCACAGTGATTTTAAATTGTATTGTACTCTGCAGTTATGAAAAACGTTTGTTATCCAATAAATTTAAAAATTCAAGCATTTACATAAACGTTGTTGAAATATCTTAAAAGAAATATTACGCCCTTTATAGTCCTGTGTAGTCTTGTGGATTATGCTATTTATAGGCTCATTATGAGAAAATCATTTCATTTTTCTTGTTATTTAAAAAAAAAGGAATCCTAAACCTTTTTTTCTGTCATGTTTAACGTTCTTATAAAATAAAAACCTTACTGCCTTAAAATTTAGAGATCTATACAGAATTTAATTCTGAAAAAAACTGCATTATCAAGTAATTTTCACTAACTTTTAGTGAAAATTAGGTGTGTTTCCGAACTTGCTACTCTGAAGGGGCGACGTGTTCGCGCACGCGCTGTTCTCCGCACTGCTTCCGCCATTTAAAATGAGTGCTGAAACGTAAGCCCCGCCGTTGAACTTGTTCAATATGTTAAAACGTCTAAAAAGAGTTGGCAGTTCGTTTACCTTCTCGGTCTCTGAAGAGATTACTACTTGTGCTCAGTAATGTCCCTCAACCACTCAAGTAAGTTGTGATGTTAGTGATGTGTTATTAAATATACAGAACCGTTTGTATTCGTAGTAACTTCACGGCCCCCGGTTTCTTTGTCTCTATACATAGGTGCAATGTCGTACGATGGGACTGTTTAACAAATTTTGAAGAAACGCACCTTACAAGATAGTAATTGTTTTATCGTTATTTTAGAGTACTGGGTCTGGAGCTGGAGCTAATGCATGGGATAAATAATACTTCAGATTTCGAGCGCATGCGCGGAGCTGGGACGAGGTCTGGACCATGCGTCCGCCATTTTGAATTTACCATATTGTTAGCTTCGTATTAACTCTCGAGTATTCTGATGGACCATTATAGCGGATAAGTTAAGTGGTTTTATCAATTTTGTGTAGTTTTAACCAAAATTTTCACCAAAAGTTGTGAATACAGTTCTACTCCGGAAGAAACGTGTCCGCGCATGCGCTGTTCTCCGCGCTGCTTCCACCATTTGAGTCCCTCAGTGCTGCAACGTGAGCTCCGCTGACGCACGTGTTCATTGCGTTACTTCGTCCAACAAGCGAAATTATAGAATCGCTTGCCACATATGTACATGTGTTCAGTAATGGATCGCAAGCGCTCAAGTAAGTTGTGTTGTTTTAAATCATATTAACTTCACGGCCTCCATTTTCTTTGTCTTTGTATATAATAGGCCTAATTTCTTCCGCCTGATGAAAAACAAAGGTAGATAAGATAGATTTTGTCGTTGTGTTACTACCAGTTGGGGCATTGGGGATAAGCCATGAGATCAATAGTACCTCAGACGGCGTGCGCATGCGCGGTGCTGGGACGAGGTCCCGAGTATGCGTCCGCCATTTTGAACTCACCATATTGCTAGCTTCGTATTAAATCGTGAATTATTATTACATTTCTTTCAAATAATCGACAAGAAGCATACTAGCTACTTGAGATTTTGGTAGCTTTATGGCAATCTAAGTCCAGTAATTCCTAATGACAACAAGTACAAACGTAAAATGAGAAATATGTATGTGACGTCACCCGTCGTGATGTCACCATATTTTTTTCCCGTGGCAACACTTTACTACTGCACATATCAAAAACTTCTTTATTCTACACTTGTTGCTCTTGATGACTATATTAATACAGTATGCACTGCATACGTAACCTTTACTAACCTTAAGTTATCTTAACTGCCAACGTTCGCAGTAAACAGATAAGAGATGATAGTAAGAATGTTCTCATTGTAATTTAATGTCTTCTTGTAAACCTTTGTATTAAACAAAAGACAGTTAGTGCGCAGTACTCTTAGCGAGCAGTTCTCTGTTTAATACCGTCCAAGCCGAGGTTACCCCTCACCGGGGGGGACCCTTGTTTCGAGTTACTAGCAAAAGAGGTTCAGGCTAACCGACCTAAGGGCTGTGCCACTTCTCAATCCGGTGAAGCAGTCAAGGCCAGCCTCTCTGGCCAATCTGTGTTAGTTAGTCATAAAAAAGCTCTGTTTAATTATATTTTAATTAAAAAAGTCTTTTTTAAATACCACTACTTTGGGCTCTTAATGTAACTGGCGCAGACGAATGGTAGGATATAGAAAAGTTAGTAAAATTCTAACAAACATATCCTAAAAAAAAGAACTGCTGAAAGCAGCTTAGTAGTGAGTGTTCAAGAAACAAGACGAGCAGAGCGAGGAATTCCTAGGTCCACATCCTGTGAAGAGGAAATGGCAGCAAAGAAGAAAACACTGTTATTGGGGTAAGCAATACTATTTTGTTTCACCGAGTGTCCTGTCATTGTTGTCCTTCTCGGTAATCCTCGAAATGTGTTAAATAATAAGTACTTGCTTATTTTTATAGAAATGTACACTGTGCTATATTAGGTTATTACCCTACTGTATTATAATTAAATAGGTTCTATCAAATATTTTTTTTTGAATACTCATTTATTGTAGAAAATGGCGCAGGGATCGAAAGCAACCACTAGCTAAAGACTAGTCTATTTCTAGTGCTGAATACGCTAAAATTAGCGAATGACTGCCTTCCTACGAGGGGGATAAGAAAACTTTTAATTTATTCATAAAGGCAGTAGAAAACGTTTTAGATATTGTCAATAATGCAGAGAATGATCCGAGCATAGGATGTTTAGATAAAATTAAGAGATAAAACCATAGAAGTCCTTTCGGAAATACCCAGCTTTAAGACATGGTACAAAATTAAGATCTCTTTAAACCTACTCTAGGTTTGGCGAAGTTCGCGACGAAATCACAATGGTTCACGAATTAAATAATCTTACTAAGAATAATGGAAATTTCAGCAAGAATTACTCGAATTCAAATAATAAGTTTCACCCTAAATCAAGCCAAAAGCTACTTAATAGGGAAAATATTAAACAAGAACAAAGATATAAAATTAACTAACAACAAAATGAAGAATGTTGTAGTAGAGAAAATGAATTTAACGACGACACCGAACAGGAAAATGAAATGGATCGAATTTTCAGGAGGACCCAATAGAAATTCTTCAACCATAGTACATTTAAATAATCACAACACAATCATCGATATATATTACCGAGTTTGGATGTAGATTTTTAATCGACACTGGCACTGCAAAATCCTTCATCAGCCACAGAATAATTGATAGCCACTGTTCAGTATTGGTACCACTGGTGCCCTCTAGTGAGGACATCGCAAACACTCTGAAAACAGGATTGGTTCTATTGAAGGATCGGTCGGAACAATCGGAACGCACCACGACCACGACCGCGACCCCACCGTTGGGCAGGACGAAGAACACAATGTAAAACTCACTTGCTTTTCAAACTGTAAATTAAGTACACGCATTTGGTAGCAGGAAAGTAGCAGTTATTATTTCACAACACTTGTCTACGTGTCGATCCAACGCACAAGGGACTCGACAGCCACCAACCCCAACTAAAACAAATAATTAAAGTACGACCACATACAATTGTAACGGTACATGGAACGTCCAAATTGAATAGAACAATTGATTTACAACTACTATCTATGTGCAATATCAACGCGACTCATACCTTTTTAATATTCGAATTCGACAAAGATTTTATAAGTTTAATAGTACTTAATTTCTTAAAGAGATTCGAAACGAAAATAAATTTTAAGCGGATAGAAATTCCCGTTAGAAGGGTTATAAAATAATATTATACATAAATGGCATACATGGCCAGACGCCTTATCTAGAATTAAAATAACTGCTTTAGATATCCCGACAGAAACGACAAACAGTCCTCAGATAAATTCATTAGTGAGGTTCAATCGTTATCAGCTTCACCTAGACATGCGCGTAGTGGGACACCAAGCAATCAATCAGAAATTGATAACCAACCGAGCACATCAATCAAAACAATAAACCAACGGATACAATATAATAACAATGCAAAAGATAAACAGTTAAAACAGTTTCATATAAAAAGTTGACCCGGAATTCACTATAGAATAGAGGACAAATCAAAAAATAACTTCACCCCTCTCCCTGTTAATAACACCAAAGAACAGATAATTAGATTTCTAAAGGAACATACTATCACGGACAGGAAATTCCATTGCTATTTTTATAACGAAGAATTGTATCCACCATTTTGTGAAGTGTATAATACCGTATTCGGTTATCGACTCGGCTATAAACTCCTCCTCCTAACCATGTCACAGAGATTGTAGGAGTCATGTCAACGCAAAAACTATTCGAGTGCATTTTAAAATGCTTCAGTGAAATATTGTTCCAGATGCATCACCACCATAATGCACCAAACAGATGCGTCCTCCGGTTCACTTTAGCCGTAAGAGAAGCCGTGAAGAATCATAATAGACTCATGATTCTTAAGGAAGCATCCGTGCAAGAGCAAGTAGATACGTACAATCTAATTAGCGTATACAATCTTACCCAATTTAGATAACTATACACGGAAACAAAAGAGATTTTTCTTAATCTAAGCAGAATAGAAAATAACATATACCTGTAACGATAGGATAGTGTGTAGGCAACAGGTAGAATACATAATTAAAGTAATATATAATCAGTTGAGATATGAGATCCAGCGAAAGAGCATTTATATTCTTAGGTTCCATAGTAAAACAATCACAGGTAATATCGATAACGAAGACTTCCTTAGATTCGGAAAGAAAATAAACGAATTTAAACAGGATAGCCAAAAATATCAAAAACAATCACTAAGCATTACGAAGGAATTTATGGATCAATATACTAGATTTAACAGTAATTAGAAATAATCAAAGGAACTTAGCTGAAAGAATAACTAGTTTAGGTAATTAGACGAATAACCTAGATAATAGGGTAATTATCATTGCTATATACATACAAATAGTTACATATTACTTTTGGGCACCTAGAGAAGCTACACCCCAGTTTTGTAAACCTTAGCCAGCTCTTTGACGAGTTAATCAGAATAAAAAAGAATGTAAAATATGAATTACCTTTCGACCCTAAAATTGTAAACATACACAATTTAGAGAAAAGCATTCACAAAAAAGCATATAGCACAAATGAAAGCCTTAACTTTAAATTAGAAATACTATTAGTTATGCTAAAATTGTACACTCTCCTCCATTTGTATTCTATCCCAGATCCTAATAACCTCATGCTTGTTCCTAAACACCCTTACCTGATACTCGGGAACAATAACTTTGCAGATCCCCAAGAGCCTTGCACATACATCACGGAAGATCTGCAAATATGCAAGCACTTCGAATGACAACCCCTTCAAGCTTCAAGCGACTGCATAGCGCAAATAATAACACAGCAAAAAGAAGAACACTAGAGTCACCGCATCTTATAAAGACCTATTAATACGACAAATCAAGCAAAACACATGGATACGATTAAAGAAAGAAACAACGATACGAATCAAATGCAACGGCGAACCGCAATATCAAAGAATTACGGGAACCAATTTAATAATCATAAATGATTAATGTAAGATTAGAATCAAAAATCGCACATTAGAAACACATCAGAAATATGTAAAATTAAGGAAGACCATACCGTTACCTAAATTACAATTTCCCAATGCAGACACACAGTCTAAGTCTAGATCAGCCCTGTAATTGTGGGCTCGTAAGATAAGGCTACGATATCCCCTGCCTGTCGTAGAAGGCGACTAAAAGGGACCTCGGGTTCACTGGGCAACGAGGGTGGGGGACCTTTGTCGTCGGCCAAAGTGGACTCGGGAAGAAGGCGACATCGGCTGGCAAGTGTCGCCTTGCACTGTGAGTGCACAGGGGAGGAGGGACTAACCCCACCCCACCGGGACGTGCTCTCCGAAGAGCACAGTATAGAGGGGCTCCGGTGCGTTCCACTGCCATACCCTACGGTGATCCCAGAGCCCCTCACCATATACCGAGGAAGGGCCACCGGGGGGGTTTTAGTGGGTAAGAACCCCACATAACACCGCCTCCCCCCAGAAGGCAGGGTATCTTCTTGAAGATTTTCCCCTCGTAAACAAAAAAAAAGACTTGGGCGTACGTGACGCCCTTCGTCATCGCCTCATGTCACTTTCATCATGTTCCGAGTCACCCGGGGCTCGCAGCTTTCGTGGCTTTTGACTCTTCTTGCTTCCCCACCTTGCCCTTCGGCTTCGGCGACTGAGAGAGTTTCCTTTCCCTGCTGCGACGGAACTGCGCTGCGGTAGTAGCGAGTTCCACCTCCGCTCGGGGTTTCATAGGCCTTTCGGCGTCTAAGGCAGCTTTGGGTTTGGAAAAACCCACGTACTTACCGGGCGTCCGCCCACGACGCTTCGGCTTTTTGTCGTCGCACGACTCGACTGATTGCACTAAAGAGAAGACGATATAGTCCTTCACTCCATCGGGCAGGGTCGTCGATTCCCTACGCCGTTGACTGAGTGCACTGGAGAAAAGACCATTCCTCGAGGGACTAGTCTCTGCTCCAGCGGACGGTGGAGACGTCACATCCCCACGCCGATACTCCTTGTGATATGGCTAATTGCAATCATAGACTTTATCACAAATCGAGCACTTCGCAGATTCAAGTCCCGACGCGCAACGCTACTACGAGACATTGAATTGCAAGAAGCACAGGACCTAAGGATTGATAGCGAAAATACACCACTACCCTAGACCCCATTGCACTACTAGCTTCTAGCCAACTCATTGTAGTCCAATGTATTCTTGTAAACCTTTGTATTAAATAAAAGACAGTTAGTTTGCAGCAGTTTTAGCGAACATTTCTCTATTTAATTATATTATTATATCTATCTAAAAAGTATTTTTTAAAAGCCACTGCTTTGTGCTCTCACGTAACTCGCGTAATATTTTTAAATAATTGGTCACTCGTTGTTGATAGCCATACCATATATGGCTTATCTATCTGCAGAGGTAACGTAGATTACTATAACAATAGAAACCTGATAGAATTTTTTAATTTGTGGCCGTGGTGTACACAAATGTAAAATAGGGTAAAAACAATCACCGATCAACCTTGAAATTGTCACTTAATTGAAACCACATGTTTTTTTTTGTACTTTTTCTGAATGGCCTTTAGTTTTACCATGACTTAGTTTAAGAAAGAATTTTACATTGACTACCGGACACCTGTGCTTCATCATAGTCGTAGAACGTTCACTGCTGGACATAGCCCTCCCCCGAGAACTTCCAAAAGGAGCGGTTGTAAGCGGCTCGCATCCAGCTGCGTCCTGCGGCCTTTAATCTTTATGAGACCACCTTGCGGGTGGACGTCCTACGCTACACTTGCCGGTCCGTGGTCTCCAATCCAGAACTTTTCAGCCCCATCGCAATAATTAATGTATGTAACAATAAACTAATAATAATATTTGCAATTAGGTACAGCATCTCGGAGCAGTGGACACGCCGGCTGCAGCATTCAGGGGCAAGCTGGAGCTTCTTCATCAGTCTTTTTAATTATTATTGTATTGCTGTGCTTGCGAATCGGCCTCATTAGTTCCTTAAGATCCTTTAAACTTACAATCTATATAAATATATCCCCCTGTTACATACAGTATAAGGACATAAGTTTACCAAGCGACCCTGATGCGA
Organism: Meandrusa payeni; assembly: GCA_029286785.1. Classification (NCBI taxonomy): domain Eukaryota; kingdom Metazoa; phylum Arthropoda; class Insecta; order Lepidoptera; family Papilionidae; genus Meandrusa; species Meandrusa payeni. The sequence goes on along the minus strand of JAGSMX010000002.1, from coordinate 902,871 downwards.
CCTGGCAGACTTCACATGTCTTAGGAAATTTTAGCAGTTGAAATTGCAACATACAAATTCAATTACGCTAGCATAGGGGATCGAACTCTAGTTGGTAGCGTACTACGCAAGTAGAGACGACCGCCCTTTAACTTTTAAAAGGCATAAATTATATATTTACTTAGTTTTTAAGTCACACAAGGCTCGCACATCGCAAGACATATAATCGTATAATCATCACATATTATCATATCATAAGTTAATGTTACAGCCTTTATATATGTCCCACAGCTGGGCACAGGCCCTCTCTGTAAACAGAGTAAAATGGCATAGACCGCCACGCGGCCGTAGTGCGGACTGGCAGACTTCACATGTCGTGGAAAAATGTTCCAGGACATGTAGGTTTCCTCATGATGTTTTCTTTCACCGCCGAGCGCGTGGTAAATCAGCACATAAAATTACAACAACAAATTTATTGGTGCCGGCACCGGGGATCGAACTGGGGTTACTTTAACTTTAACGCTTAAATTATATATTTACTTAGTTTTTAAGTTACACACAGCTCGCACATCGCAACATATATAATCTTTTAATAAATTTGCACAAACAATCGAAACACTTATATTGTTGACAAAAAGTTAAAGATACACTCACATCATAGTCACACAGATTTTTTTATGAATTTAGTAATTATTAATAATTATATTTATTTATTTGTAATTTGTTTTTAAAAAGCATTGGTTTATAGTTTTACCTATTATATTTAGTTTTTAAATATAATTTTTTTTTTAATTATATCGATAGTGAAGTGGATAATTTTTAGTTTTTAAAGTGAAGTTTTTAATTGTAGTTAGATTCAATTTATATTTAATTTGTTTCCTAACATAGTGTTATATTTTACGATTTAGTGCAATTATAATGTCGTTTTAAAAAGCATTTATTATTTTGTATTTGTATATAGCATTGCAGTGTTCTGAGGAATTGTTCGGAATCATCCCAGCTGCCGATTTCCATTACAGTACATCACGGAAGGATTTCAAAATTCCATCGATACCTTTATAATGGTTAGCGTTCCACGACTATACGTTTGTCACGTAACTTTCTCACACGCACGCACTTGTGGAAGAAACGGTCGCCAGCGGACTTCTGAATCTGAACAATTTCTATTCAATATTAATATATAAATTCTAAACAATTTTTCAATTAGACTTTCAAACGACGAGCAGCGCTGTTTAAATTTCCCCAGCACTTTTTTCATTATAATAAATTCACTATATTTTTGCACTTGCGTCAAGACAAACAAGAGGAAAGGTGACGGTGATATACGTAAGAAATGTTTAATATTCTCATTGTATGTAGATCTATCTATGTGTGGTGTCTCTTCTAGGTCATCTACGCCAGCTAGATCAACTATGTAGTTGACCTGATTGAGGAAAAGGTACATGACGGAGATATTGGTGAGTATATTTTATTGGCTGTATTTTCTGATTATATCCAGAACTATGTGTGGTGTCTCTTCTAGGTCATCTAAGTCAACTAGGAAAAGATACCTGACGGAGATATTGGTGAGTATTTTTTATTGACTGTATTTTCTGATTATACGCAGAACTATGTGTGGTGTCACTTCTAGGTCCTCTTCGCCAACTAGTAGATCAACTAGAAAAACATACATGACGGAGATATTGGTGAGAAATTTTTAATATTTTTTTTGTATTTTTTTTAATGACCCCTAGTGAATTATGGATCTCTGTGTTTGGTTTCCGGACTGAAGAACGCTTAAGTTTGTTAAATCGTATGGGCTAACGAAAAAAACAATGCCTTAATCGCATTCTTCGAAGGGCCAATGTAACTTTAGAAAGTCGACAAACATTTACCAAGCTCATTGCTCAGTGGATAGTAGAGAGAACCAGCTTAGATAAAATGCCTCTATACAACGCGTACGACCCGGGTTAGATCCCCGAGTTCGGCATCGGTAGGGAGAAATACTCGCCCGGACGTTCTAACACTCCCAAAGGGAGCTACTGTGCCCGCGTAATTTTGTTTAAGTCAGTGCAGATTTAGCGTTTGATTCTACGGGAGTTTTGAGAATAAGTCTCTATGATGGTGCCGGGGATCTCAGCCACTTGTTCTGCAACAGGCATAAACTACGTATTCGCCAATCTATGTGGAAGCCCCGCCGTTAAATCCGGTAATTATTACTTTGTCATTCACAAATGCACATGGCATGCTTTAGCAGTTATGAAAACGAATACGCCCAGGCCTAACGAGCAGAGGAATGCGATTCATCACGATAACATTTAATCAGACTTACCCTTTTCATCTGTTTGTTCCTCTGAAGCAACAATAAAATCTTTCCAACTGCAGATGTCGATGAGATAGATATCATACACACATATCCCGCCGCTGATACTAACGAGTGGAGCGAAGAGGAGTGCTGGAGACCTACGGGGCAGACTGCTCTATATTCTTCTCTACCATGATGCAGTTCATAGAATGCAATGGACACAAAATAACGGCCGCTATGGCATGGCAGCTAGGGCGAGGCAACTAACGTGACCATGTATTGTAACCGTATGTTATCTCTGTTTAGGTCCGTGAACCTGCCATGAACGGCTCTGCACATGCATCCCCCTTCCGTACATAGGATTTACGTACTAAGTCAGCGCTGGAACCCCAGACATAATCGTAAGTAATCATTACTAATTGAGGAGGGCTATGGAAAAAGCATTGGCGCAATATAGGTTCGCACCTGGCTCAAAGCCTCGATTACTATACAATAAAAAGAAGACATAGTTTGACGCAATTGGGAGAATTTAACGATTTATAAGCTCCATGTTTAGGAGCTGGCGTGTATGTATGACTTTCTCTCGGTTTACTGAGCTACTTATCGTCTGTTTCAGTATACCAGCTGAGCTTGTACCGGAGAGTTGACCTGATTTCTGTTCAGCAAAGTGTCACTCCATCGCTTCTCATCCCGGGAGCAGCTCGAACACCAAAGTATCATCGAAGGTCAGGCAACCGTCTCAAGCTTACAAAGTTTGCACGCTCTTGGCATTAAAGAAGAATTTGAACCGCACAGCCGCCTGGTGCCATCGAGCGGGACTTCATGTTAATGTCAAGTGTCACATGTCACATGTCAAGGCCCTTAGTGGAGAGAGTCAAGAAAAAGAAAAGAAGAATGAGAAGAAGAAAAAAGGTCTTGACACAACTTGTAGGGAGTCAAGAAAGTGCGCGTGACGGTCACCACGCGTGACCTCCCACGTTTAGACCCACTGATGGGGTTATGGGTGGAGGTGGACGTCTACACTACGTTACTCCACGTCCTGGAAGCAGCACGAGTTCCAAAATCTAAATTACACCAAGTAATATTCTTTTTGTACTATTGAGACGGAGAAGATATGAAAAGAAAGAAGAAGAAGGAAGACACTTAAATGGAAAACATAGTATAAAATGCATTTTAATACGTTTATTGTATTAGAAAATTGTCTTTAAATATAATATATGTGGTACAATCGATACTATTCGACAAACATATATTATAAACTATAATATAATTACTGCTGAAGATTGTGTAATTTTTAGTAATTTCATTTTGAATTTTTTTAATGAAGTTACTAAAAAATAACATTTAAAGAGATTGTGAACAAAATTATTTTTTTTAATTTTGTGTTTTTTAATATTTCACAAGTCTTTATTTGTCCTTTTTTTCTAGAATTATGTATAAATATAAAAAAATATATTGTCTTTAAATATAATATATGTGGTACAATCGATACTATTCGATAAACATATATTATAAACTATAATATAATTATTGCTGAAGATTGTGTAATTTTTAGTAATTTCATTTTGAATTTTTTTAATGAAGTTACTAAAAAATAACATTTAAAGAGATTGTGAACAAAATTATTTTTTTTAATTTTGTGTTTTTTAATATTTCACAAGTCTTTATTTGTCCTTTTTTTCTAGAATTATGTATAAATATAAAAAAATATATTGTCTTTAAATATAATATATATGTGGTACAATCGATGCTATTCGATAAACATATATTATAAACTACAATATAATTATTGCTGAAGATTGTGTAATTTTTAGTAATTTCATTTTGAATTTTTTAATGAAGTTACTAAAAATAACATTAAAGAGATTGTGGACAAAATTATTTTTTTTTTTTAATTTTGTGTTTTTAATATTTCACAAGTCTTTATTTGTCCTTTTTCTAGAATTATGTTTAAATATAAAAAAATATATTGTTCTTTAAATATAATATATGGTACAATCGATACTATTCGACAAACATATATTATTAAGTTTAATATTATATGTGGTACAATCGATACTATTCGACAAACATATATTATAAACTATAATATAATTACTGCTGAAGATTGTAATTTTTAGTAATTTCATTTTGAATTTTTTTAATGAAGCTACTAAAAAATAACATTTAAAGAGATTGTGAACAAAATTATTTTTTTAATTTTGTGTTTTTAATATTTCACAAGTCTTTATTTTGTCCTTTTTCTAGAATAATGTATAAATATAAAAAATATATTGTCTTTAAGTATAATATATATGTGGTACAATCGATAATTATTCGATAAACATATATTATAAACTATAATATAATTATTGCTGAAGATTGTGTAATTTTTAGTAATTTCATTTTGAATTTTTTAATGAAGTTACTAAAAATAACATTTAAAGAGATTGTGGACAAAATTATTTTTTTAATTTTGTGTTTTTAATATTTCACAAGTCTCTTTATTTGTCCTTTTTCTAGAATAATGTATAAATGTAAAAAATATATTGTCTTTAAATATAATATATGTGGCACAATCGATACTATCTGATAAACATATATTATAAACTATAATATAATTACTGCTGAAGATTGTGTAATTTTTAGTAATTTCATTTTGAATTTTTAATGAAGTTACTAAAAATAACATTTAAAGAGATTGTGAACAAAATTATTTTTTTAATTTTGTGTTTTTAACATTTCACAAGTCTCTTTATTTGTCCTTTTTCTAGAATAATGTATAAATATAAAAAATATATTGTCTTTAAGCATAATATATGTGGTACAATCGATACTATTCGATAAACATATATTATTAAGTTTAATATTATATAAATTAACTATAATATAATTATTGCTGAAGATTGTGTAATTTTTAGTAATTTCCATTTTGAATTTTTAATGAAGTTACTAAAAATAACATTTAAAGAGATTGTGAACAAAATTATTTTTTTTAATTTTGTGTTTTTAATATTTCACAAGTCTTATTTGTCCTTTTTTCTAGAATAATGTATAAATATAAAAAATATATTGTCTTTAAGTATAATATATATGTGGTACAATCGATACTATCTGATAAACATATATTATAAACTATAATATAATTACTGCTGAAGATTATTGTAATTTTTAGTAATTTCATTTTGAATTTTTAATGAAGTTACTAAAAATAACATTTAAAGAGATTGTGGACAAAATTATTTTTTTAATTTTGTGTTTTTAACATTTCACAAGTCTTTATTTGTCCTTTTTTCTAGAATAATGTATAAATATAAAAAATATATTGTCTTTAAGTATAATATATGTGGTACAACTGATACTATTCGATAAACATATATATTATAAACTACAATATAATTATTGTTGAAGATTGTGTAATTTTTAGTAATTTCATTTTGAATTTTTTTAATGAAGTTACTAAAAATAACATTTGAGATTGTGAACAAAATTATTTTTTTAATTTTGTGTTTTTAATATTTCACAAGTCTTTATTTGTCCTTTTTTCTAGAATAATGTATAAATATAAAAAATATATTGTCTTTAAGTATAATATATGTGGTACAATCGATAATTATTCGATAAACATATATATTATAAACTACAATATAATTATTGTTGAAGATTGTGTAATTTTTAGTAATTTCATTTTGAATTTTTTTAATGAAGTTACTAAAAAATAACATTTAAAGAGATTGTGGACAAAATTATTTTTTTTAATTTTGTGTTTTTTAATATTTCACAAGTCTTTATTTGTCCTTTTTTTCTAGAATAATGTATAAATGTAAAAAAATATATTGTCTTTAAATATAATATATGTGGTACAATCGATAATTATTCGATAAACATATATTATAAACTATAATATAATTACTGCTGAAGATTGTAATTTTTAGTAATTTCCATTTTGAATTTTTTAATGAAGTTACTAAAAATAACATTAAAGAGATTGTGAACAAAATTATTTTTTTAATTTTGTGTTTTTAATATTTCACAAGTCTTTATTTGTCCTTTTTTTCTAGAATAATGTATAAATGTAAAAAAATATATTGTCTTTAAATATAATATATGTGGTACAATCGATACTATTCGATAAACATATATTATAAACTATAATATAATTACTGCTGAAGATTGTGTAATTTTTAGTAATTTCATTTTGAATTTTTTTAATGAAGTTACTAAAAAATAACATTTAAAGAGATTGTGGACAAAATTATTTTTTTTTAATTTTGTGTTTTTTAATATTTCACAAGTCTTTATTTGTCCTTTTTTTCTAGAATAATGTATAAATGTAAAAAATATATTGTCTTTTAAATATAAAAAATATATTGTCTTTAAATTATAATATATGTGGTACAACTGATACTATTCGATAAACATATTATAAACTATAATATAATTACTGTTGAAGATTGTGTAATTTTTAGTAATTTCATTTTGAATTTTTTTAATGAAGCTACTAAAAAATAACATTTAAAGAGATTGTGAACAAAATTATTTTTTTAATTTTGTGTTTTTAACATTTCACAAGTCTTTATTTGTCCTTTTTTCTAGAATAATGTATAACATAAAAAATATATTGTCTTTAAGTATAATATATGTGGTACAATCGATACTATTCGATAAACATATATTATAAACTACAATATAATTATTGCTGAAGATTGTGTGTAATTTTTAGTAATTTCATTTTGAATTTTTTAATGAAGTTACTAAAAAATAACATTTAAAGAGATTGTGAACAAAATTATTTTTTTAATTTTGTGTTTTTAATATTTCACAAGTCTTTATTTGTCCTTTTTTTCTAGAATTATGTATAAATATAAAAAAAATATATTGTCTTTAAGCATAATATATGTGGTACAACTGATACTATTCGATAAACATATATTATAAACTATAATATAATTACTGCTGAAGATTGTGTAATTTTTAGTAATTTCATTTTGAAATTTTTTAATGAAGTTACTAAAAAATAACATTTAAAGAGATTGTGAACAAAATTATTTTTTTTTAATTTTGTGTTTTTTAATATTTCACAAGTCTTTATTTGTCCTTTTTTTCTAGAATAATGTATAAATATAAAAAAATATATTGTCTTTAAATATAATATATGTGGTACAATCGATACTATTCGATAAACATATATTATAAACTATAATATAATTACTGCTGAAGATTGTGTAATTTTTAGTAATTTCATTTTGAATTTTTTTAATGAAGTTACTAAAAAATAACATTTAAAGAGATTGTGGACAAAATTATTTTTTTTAATTTTGTGTTTTTTAATATTTCACAAGTCTTTATTTGTCCTTTTTTTCTAGAATAATGTATAAATGTAAAAAAAATATATTGTCTTTAAATATAATATATGTGGTACAATCGATACTATTCGATAAACATATATTATAAACTATAATATAATTACTGCTGAAGATTGTGTAATTTTTAGTAATTTCATTTTGAATTTTTTTAATGAAGTTACTAAAAAATAACATTTAAAGAGATTGTGAACAATATTATTTTTTTTAATTTTGTGTTTTTTAATATTTCACAAGTCTTTATTTGTCCTTTTTTTCTAGAATTATGTATAAATATAAAAAAATATATTGTCTTTAAGTATAATATATGTGGTACAATCGATACTATTCGATAAACATATATTATAAACTACAATATAATTATTGCTGAAGATTGTGTAATTTTTAGTAATTTCATTTTGAATTTTTTTAATGAAGTTACTAAAAAATAACATTTAAAGAGATTGTGAACAAAATTATTTTTTTTAATTTTGTGTTTTTTAATATTTCACAAGTCTTTATTTGTCCTTTTTTCTAGAATAATGTATAACATAAAAATATCATTTAAAGAGATTGTGGACAAAATTATTTTTTAATTTTGTATTTTTAATATTTCACAAGTCTTTGTTGTCCTTTTTTCTAGAATTATGTATAAATATAAAAAATATATTGTCTTTAAGTATAATATATGTGGTACAATCGATACTATTCGATAAACATATTATAAACTATAATATAATTATTGCTGAAGATTGTGTAATTTTTAGTAATTTCATTTTGAATTTTTTAATGAAGTTACTAAAAATAACATTTAAAGAGATTGTGAACAAAATTATTTTTTTTTAATTTTGTGTTTTTTAATATTTCACAAGTCTTTATTTGTCCTTTTTTTCTAGAATAATGTATAAATATAAAAAAATATATTGTCTTTAAATATAATATATGTGGTACAATCGATACTATTCGATAAACATATATTATAAACTATAATATAATTACTGCTGAAGATTGTGTAATTTTTAGTAATTTCATTTTGAATTTTTTTAATGAAGTTACTAAAAAATAACATTTAAAGAGATTGTGGACAAAATTATTTTTTTTTAATTTTGTGTTTTTTAATATTTCACAAGTCTTTATTTGTCCTTTTTTTCTAGAATAATGTATAAATGTAAAAAAATATATTGTCTTTAAATATAATATATGTGGTACAATCGATACTATTCGATAAACATATATTATAAACTATAATATAATTACTGCTGAAGATTGTGTAATTTTTAGTAATTTCATTTTGAAATTTTTTAATGAAGTTACTAAAAAATAACATTTAAAGAGATTGTGAACAAAATTATTTTTTTTTAATTTTGTGTTTTTTAATATTTCACAAGTCTTTATTTGTCCTTTTTTTCTAGAATTATGTATAAATATAAAAAAATATATTGTCTTTAAATATAATATATGTGGTACAATCGATACTATTCGATAAACATATATTATAAAATATTTTTATATAAAGGACAAATAAAAAAATAGCTTTTTAAATTGTACTCTATATGTGTTCACAAGTATTTGTGTTATTTTTATCTAAAACAACATAAAAAGATCACAAAATACATTGCCGTGAAATAAAAATAAAAACGATCGAATATAAAATAATTAATTAATTACTTCTCAACATTTGTCAGTAATTTTATACAAACTTATAATTAAATAATATTGTATATGGTATAAATGTAAGTTGTGTAAGTGCAAGTATATTAAAATGTAAACTTGCCGAGAAAGTCCTTAACTGTGTAATTTTTTACAAAAAGTATAAATAAAGATTTTATACTGTTTCATAGTTGGTCAAAGACCTCAGCGTCCGTATTTAGTTTGTATCAATTCTCACTCGGACGTGTTCATATGGAATGTAATGAAAACCTATGTATTAGAGATAAGGCAGTGTTGAGTTTCTCGCCCGCTCTTCTCAACAGATAACTGCATTGCGAGCTGGCAGTAGCTTCAATAAAATATATTATCAAATATGCCTGCCTTTTTATTCTGACTAACTATATATAACATATTGCGATTCCCGTATCATTATTTTAGACTAGCTGACAAACGTCTTTTTGTCATAAACACAAAATTTCGTATGAAAGTTAAGTTCCGTCACTGCTGCTGGACATTCTCAACATTCATCAAACTTTTTTCCTTTATCATGATTAATGATTGTTGAAAGGTCTATGTCAGAGTGCTTTTTTAATACTAGCAGCTCGCTGTAGTGGCGGTTTATGAGACCCTTGAGAAACAGTAAATGCTCTCTTGTTTCTTCGCACACTTTGTTGTAAGTACAGAATGGAGTTGCTGCAAACTTGAATCTATGCGAGTACAGTTGGCGGAAAATAACTCTCGCGCTGCGGGATATGTGGAAGGGATAGCTGCGCATGTGTACAGTCGCGCACGAAATTATTAACTTTGACAAATTACGAATATGGTGTTTTTGATTGTACTTTTTATATTGGCATATTCACTATTTAAAATCACAAATAAATAGTTAAACGCAAACTATAGAAGTACAGTAATAATAATAAAAAACAATAGAAAACAAAAGTCAATTAACATAAAATCTAGAACCTGACTGTACACCAGGAGCGAGCACGATGTGGTATCGGATCGCAAGGTAGAGCGCCAATAAGCGTCCTCCCGCGCCATCTCCATTACAGGCCGTTACAGAGATTAGCCGGAACAAGCAAACAGACAGATAAAAATGAGATTATCCGTGAAATAGCAACCGACCGAGTCGTAGATCGGCCCTCTCGGGCACCCTCGGATCGGAATCCAATATAATGAGATTGAAGCCAAACGTAAGCCTATTTAGTATTAAAAAAACATCCAAGACAAAAACACCCCTCACCGGGGACCCGAGTTACTGGCGATAGAGGTTCAGGCTAAGCGACCTAGGAGCTATGATACCTCTCAAACCAGTAAAGCAGTCAAGGCCAGCTTCTCTGGCCAATCTGTGTAGTTCGTCAAAAAAATTGTAAAAATGTGTCTTTGGTATACGTTTCGTATATAATATGTACATTCACACACACGTAAAGAGCGGTTATTTTTATTTTAATTACAAACAGACAGTTCAATTTTGTTTATTTGTATAGATTAGCAGTTATTTGTGAGTACACGATTGTTTTTCCCCTCTTTATAATATTTTACCCTCTGGCCTCAGGCCGCCTGCTTTGAAGCAATCCTTTATTACTTGCGGACCCTTGCCCTAAAAGCGAGGTTACCGGGGTTGCTAATAAAAAGTGAAGGTCATGGTTGGGTCACGAGCTGCAAAAACATGTTCAAGGTCGCATCCCAAGGCAATTTTAACCCTTATATTTTGAGATGAGGCACGGGTGCGTATAGATGTTCGGTCAACTATTATTCGCCCCTTAAACGTATTCAAATATTGAATAAGAAAGTTTAAACTTGAGAATATATTACACACGATGAGGAATGACAGTTAATGACATTGTTTTTCTCTGAGCTTACGACGAGTTACTAGCAATAGAGGTTCAAGCTAAGCGACCTATCAATCCGGTGAAGCAGTAAAAGTCGGTTTATCTGTGTAGTTCTTCACAAAAAAATCCTTAGTTTTATTTGTATATTGTTTCACATAGATGGTGCTCTTAATTCCTGTGAAATTCGAGAGAGGGGTTCGGCAAAGTATTCACGATATATCGTATCGATATTACATAAACTAACTATATATGAAAGCCAAGATGTCGCCTCAATCGTATATTATCGAATCATCTAATATCCATATTCGAATCGATATATTTCATCCGACAACCATATATCGTAGTCATGTTACTACCCTACTCTTCGCGATGGCTAACTAGTACTAGTTGTGTAAATGTTTAATCTGTGCCCCAATTTTTTTGGGCTACTTAAATATAAAACCGATACAATTTATATCATATATCGATATATTTATAAAATATATCGCATAGTATTTATTCAACATAACGAAATAATATATTAAATCGAAAAAATATTGATATATTTTTTATGAACATCCCAACCCTATTTCGGCAAGGCGCCGTAAAGTGCGGTATCGTAGGGATGTTCATGCCAAAATATATCGATTTATTTTTCGTTATAATATATCGAGAGGTTGTATCAATACTACACGATATATTGTACAAATATATCTATAATTTTCATATATCGAAATATCTTTACAATTAATTAGCGCGTATATTAAATAATATAATTTTTTTTTTACTAATAGAGTACTCGGCGCGTAACTGATAGGTTCTCGCTTCGGATACCAGTCCACACTATTTGATTTGAATTGAATCTATTAGCAGCACAGATTACATGCATAGATTATAAAATTTATACAACGAGTCCTAGCATCGTGCAGAGTGTAATAACATACTACACTACACTCTTCGTAATGGCAGCGCAAATAAGGGTTTTTATTCAAGTTGTCAACCACAAATAAAAGAAAGAATGGAATGCTTCTTTAATTAATTTCTTGCGATATTTCGTAACTCTGATGAAATATTTCAATTTAAATATCGATATTAGATAATTCGATCATATCGGAATGAAGCGTCCATATATCGATATTTTATGTAATATCGATATCTATCGCGCACTCCTAGCTAGCGTCGCGAGTCGCTGCTGGTTCACATTCACGGCGCATGTGCAGTGGTGTCGTGGTCGATCACAACGTCGCACGTGTCATAATTTTGTTTCCTGCCGTGAATACGCGTTAGCAGGTTGTTCGCAGTTTAACTGCCGTTCACCCTAAATTTGGAATGTGTGTATAGAATGTTGAAAGCGCGTTTCAGTAAGATAATACAGACTTAGCACGTTTATGTTTATGTTGTGCCTATTAATTTGTTTCAATTGTGCGTTGTCTTCATTTTGTTTTGTGATACATGTGATGTTATTTGCACGTTAAAAACACGTTTTGCATCATTAGCTTGCTTAATTTTAATTTTTATAATAGAACCAATATTTCATAGATATCCTTTCCTTATTTGTTGTAATTTTGTAAAGTGCGGCCTTTGCCTTGATGATTTAGCGATGTTATTAAAAACAGTGCTATTCAGTAGGTCGTTTTAATAGTGTAATTAATTCGAATTTTTAAATATTCATATCAAAATGGCGTCGTTCGCGATCAGTAAAAATCCACCGGGTTTGCACATGCGCCGTGGTGCCGCTTCACGCAGCGCATGCGTTTAACCACTTTCATGAACATTTCCGTCGCAATTACTTTGAGGAATCATTTTTTGTGTGTGCACAATTCCGACGGACTTTTCACAGAAAACTTATCCAAATCGGTAAGACAATGTTTTTATAATATCGTATTTTCACTGTTAAGATATCCCGTCTTTGTTTATAGATGTAAACAGAATGACATAAACGGGCGTGGCGCAGCGCCATGCTCGGCTTCACTATCAAGAACAATGAAGACGTGGCTTCGGCCTTTAAAACTGTTAAAATTCTCCTATTCAAGACATGGTTGTATGGACTAAAGTCTTTCTGTCTTTCCCATTAGGGATAAACCAATAAACCATATCGATGTAAATATTGAATTAGAATCGAAATAGATTTTCATAGTCTAGCCGTGAGCAAAAATATCTATATATTATATCTCGGATATATCTATCTAAGATATAGACGCTAGCTAACTGAAATAGATTGTGTATGATACTGTTGCTTTAGTAGTATAATGCCTTTTGTTAGTTTTTCTTTTTTGTCTCTTCGTAGAAATCTGTAAAAATTCGAGTTGCTGAGAATTTATAAATACGTTCTCTACGCATTAGATATGTCTCGTCTTTTAATTTTTAACCGACGTCAAAATGAGTAGGGTTATCAATTCAGTTATATTTTTTTAATATCCTCCTAATTTAAAACTGTAACTAATTTAAAAAATATTTTCGTGGGAAATTTTATCATTTTAGTGTTATTAGCAACGGACATTAGATTCTGAAAATGTACTGGAGAAATCGTAATCATTTTTTTTATTTTAATAGTATTGGTTTTGTTAAAAAATTCAAATAGTTTCCTTCTCATTTCGTTTATAGCAGAAGAGGAAGAAGGCTTGACTCTCATTTATAAGACAATTCAATACGTTACTCATATATAGCCGTGAGCAAAAATAAAGGGTCGGTTATGAAAGTTTGAATATCTCGGATGATAAAGACGCTAGCTACATGAAAAACTTGGATAATACAGTATTTTTCATTATATTTTAGTACTTTTATTTTAGGCGACACTAACTCTTCCGACTTGTTCTAGCTTTCTGAACCGACCCTTTATTTTTGCTCACGGCTGTATTATGTTATTAAATATAATATTGTGTTATTAAAGGGAGAAATGAGTTCGGAAAATACAACAAGACATTCCTAGAAGTCGTATGAAAGAATGATTGTTAAATTAAAATTAAATTTTACCTTAGCTAAATTATCAAGAGGGTTATTCGATGGGTTTAGATCTATAACTCAATATTTTTTTTACATTGAACTATTATGCGTTACGTTTATATATAAGTATTCTATTGGTGATCATCATACATTACTCCCATTCAAACAGTGGATGGCTTCCCAAACCTAGTTTGTCGTGTCTCTCCATATTTTATTATTTTTATTTACGCTGGATAATTCATTACCAATCTATACTCAGTATATCAGTAACAGTTTACCGGATTTAAATAACAGAGCTCTTGGGTTCGCCAAGCTTTGGCGAGCTCGCGGCTAACGGGGACATGCAAATTACGGCCTAGCGTGCGACTAACTAACCTGGCGAGAGGCTAGCCGGTCAGCCGCGGTGACGATAAGCACGCGCACTTTTGTGGCTTGGCTAATGTCTTTTAAATAATACTGGCACGAGTATAACTGACTTCAAATCATGAAATGTTAAACGCTTCTAAGCACGGACTGCCTCTTCGTATAATCGTATATTAGGTAATAGAATTAATCAGAACCTAACCAAACTACTCTTGAAGTACATCGTGAATACTCATGAATGCCATTGTCAAAATTGGAATAAATTGACATGACCAGCTTTCTAATTTAAATAAAAAGGATCATCAAAATCGATTCATCCAATCTAATGTTCTGGGGTCACAAAGATAAAAAATACAGTCGAATTAATGTCGGTTGAAAATAGTTCGCTTGTACAACATAATTTTATTCTGGAAGCAAAATTATTGTAATATAGATTGTTGCTTCCGCTACTATAGGAAATGTTGCGGAAAATTCTTCGGCCTACTATCTAACTTAGTTGACCTAAAGTTAGTTGTATTAAAAGAATTTCGAAATATATTTTCGAAGCTATTTTTCGAAATCCTTTTAATACCCTGCGGAGACGCAACCGAGTCGAGGCTTATCCCTCTCGGGCGCCCGCGGGTCCGAATGCTAATGCCTAAATAAGTAACCACCCAAACCAAGGTTCCCCTTTCAGATTCTTTTACACTGTTACTACCCAACAGAGGTACAGGCTAAGCACTGTTAGAGATGTGCTACCAGTCAAATCCGGTGGAACAGCTGCATTCAGATTCTCTGGCTACAATAATAATGAATAGTAGCACCAACTTCTAAAATTCCCTGCCACTATGGTTACGGTACATTTTTTACAGCATATTATGTACAGTCTAGATGACTATTTTCTTCCGAAAATTAAAGAATAGTCATAACAAATATACTTAATTTAATGTTTTTGTAACATGTCTGGTTTTAATTGTACTTGTAGTCGATAGCACAGTTATCTGCGCTTCCAATAAAAAAAACCCTCGCCTAAACTAGCCTTTTGTCATTATAGTACTTAAAATGTCGTACAAGGTCTAATGTTTTTACCAGGAGAGGTTCACTCACCCTCTTTTCTATTTTCGGCCAGGTGGAGAGCCGCCTGAAGTTTCATTCTGGTCACTACTCCACCGATTCTAATAGAGTAGTGTCTCTAGTTCTTCTGCTCTCGACACAGACAACTAGAATTAGCTTTTCAATGCTGTCCGGATGGCGACGAGCTATGTGGCGGAAGAAAGAAAGCATTCAACGAAAGCGAATCATGGAGAGACTAGTCTTGATGTTTAGCCCTTCCAGGATAGATTAGTGCGGCGCTCAGTCTATTAAATTCCTAACATTCTGCGCCAACACGACATCTCGAGTGCGTTTATCTTCTTTCTCACACGAGACCTCCATATTCAGGCAGGAGGTTGCCACCGAGTTACAGTTATAATTACCAGTTAAAACAAATCGCACTTCAAATTGAATCAAAAGTTAAACGCTATTTATACGCGGACGCTCTTGTTGACTTCCGAAGTTAAATTACGATGCATATTCATGCTTGTAGTCTATACTACTATAGTGCTCACTTAATATCATAAAAGTTATATCACAACCAAAAAGTATTCTTTCAAATTTTTAGGAATTCCTTTGTATATCTTTGAAATCCAATGATTTTTTTACTTCACTATCGCGTTATTTCCCGTCCTGATATTTATCATCTTACCTTTTCTCCATTTTGCCCCATCAGTTTTTCCTTTCTTTCGTCGTCCCACACATTTCGCTCAGAGCCTAGTGAATTTATACTTCCCATCCTCGCCGGTTCATTTTACAATTCCGAATCTTTCTTTTGTGTTTAATTACGTCAATAATAGTTACTCTTCTCTACTCAGATATTTATAGCTACAAAAAGAGTACATTTCGCAAATGAAATGTGGCTGGCCTTGTGTGTTATTTGTTGCTTCATCTTTTGTTCATCAATCATTTTGCTCAACAAGTCTTTCATGTGTTTATTTATTTATTATGACGCTTTGCTGTGAAGTAATTATTTTGTTTATATGTGTATATGTGTGTTAGTTCAGTTGAATTGTCTTTGATTTGTATTATGTTGTATGGTTGCATGTTCATGTCTATTTATATTTTAATATTTTAAAGCATCAAACACCACTCTCGACTTATTATACTAATTAAGAGAACTTTACTTAACTTTATAATCATATATCTCCTAATCTAATTGTCCTTGTAAAGTATAAAAAAGGTCGAGGTTACACACACATACAACATACTTAACAAGTCTATTTTTCTACTTTTAAAAATTAGAAATACGAAGTATATATTATGATCGAACAAAATCTTTTGTACTTGTAAACTTCATCGACTGTATTCACTTAAGACATACAGCGAAAATAAAAAAAAAGATATCTGATATAGTAAATTTAATTTCTTTCACATTTCTATACGTGTACGTTTTGCGTATTTTTTATGGGTCTACATTTTTTAAACTGTACCATGTTCATAGGTTGTTAAATGGTACATACGTCACCCAATAGATTTCTGTTAAAACAACCTTTTTTTGTTTTTTTTTTTAAAGAAAGCTAGCAATATTTCTTTTTTTCATAAATATACCTTTAGAAAACCACAACCCTACTTGTCTGAGATTTTTTTTTCCGTTCACTTTTCAACATAGGCTGTCTGCCCTATACTTCTGGGCTCGTAGAATAAGACTGCGGTATCCCCTGCCTGTAAAAGGCGACTTAAAGGGGCCTCGGGTTCACTGGAGGACAAGGGTGCGGGCCTTTGTCGTCCGTCAAAGTGAACCCGAGAAGAAGGCGACATCGGCTGGCCCGTGTCGCCTTGCACTACTAGGCACAGAGAGGGAGGGATTAACCTCCTCCCCCGGGACGTGCTCTCCGAAGAGCACAGTGCAAAGGGCTCCGGTGCGTTCCTCTGGAGTTCCCGGAGCCCCTCACCACGCACTGAGGAAGAGCTATCGGTGGGGTTTTAGTGGGTAAAAGCCCCACATAACCGCCGACTTCCCACCAGAAGGCGGGGTATCTTGTTGAAGATTTCCCCCCCGTCAACACAAAAAAATTGTAACTTTACCAGCTCTCTTCCTGCATGTATAATCGTGTTAAACGATTATTGGAATACATTTGCTAGCGTTGTAGCAAACATCTTTTATTTATCATTTTGTGCTTGCGTATTATTGAAGCGAAATAGATATCCCTTCCTTTTTTACAAGCTTTTATTTAGGTCCTGTCCCGTTGTCCGTTTGTAATCAAATCTTGCAAGTTATATTTGATCCACTTCCCGGTTTGTGATTGAACTGAAATTTTGAATGCATGTATAAATATTAATACTTTACATAATTAATACTTGTTTCATTTTTTTGCTTTGCGCTTACTTACGGTACGGCATTCCACTTGTTTTCGGTTCCGAATGCTAACCGTCTCAACCGAGGTTACCCCTAACCAGGCAGACCCTTGTGTCAAGTCGAGCTATGGAGCTTCAGACTAAGCGATGCCATCTCTCAACTTGGTGAAGCAATAAAAGTCTGCTTCTCTGGCTAATCTGTGTAGTTTGTCACAAAAATATGACTTGTGTCACATCCAGGAGACACATACTACTCTTTAAGAGCGATAAATAGTTTTAGTTGTGGCGGACAGAACGCTTACGCGACCAAAGTGTCGAAGGAAGGAGATATAGTCAGCGCGCGAGTTGAATGCAGTCGACGCGTGAGGTAATCTTCCCGAGGTGGCATTCAAAGTTAGTGCAGCTTTTGAATGTCCCTTAGATTATCCGTGAAATAGCAACCGACCGAGTCATGGTTCGGCCCTTAGGTTACATAGTAACCGTCCAAGCCGAGGTACCCCTCACCAGGAGACCCTTGTGTCGAGTTACTAGCGATAGAGGTTCAGGCTAAGTGACCTAAGAGCTATGCCACCTCTCAATTTGGTGAAGCAGTCAAGGCCAGGTTCTCTGGCCAATCTGTGTACTTCGTCGTTAAAAAAAAAGCGTGAGGTAAAGTGCGGGAGTATCTTCCCCCCACTATCCGCATGCCTCCCCTCGCATGCCTTTAGTGTAGTAATGGACAGTTATAGTACCCGTAGTTTCGTGTCAGTAATGAAACTGCGATTTTTTATTAGACTTTAGTAATGACTACAACTTGACTGACAGTGTCTATCAAGTTCTGTTACAAAAAACCCGAATTTATATTCACAGACAAGCACAAGACATGTTTAACATGTGCGATTATTAATTTGTAATTATTTAAATTAATATTAATGGAAAAAAAATATTAAATATAGTAAGGAAAGGTTATAACTTTTTTAAGTTTTTCTACTTGGGCTCATTATCACGCAATCGGACTTTAGCACGGCAAACGACAAATATCTAGAACACAAATAATAATACATTTGTAGATGTAGAGAAAGACAAAATGACTCACGCACTTCTCCTTCACTTCAGTGTCACGGCGGCACTACTCCTTTCAGAAGAATAACGGTTTAACTGCTTGAAACCAGCAGGAGCGCCATTTTTATCTCCGTGTCGATGCTTCGAACTAGACGATAGTTCAGGCCACAGACAGACGCACGGCTGTCTGTGGCCTGACGGGTATCTTTTTGAAGATTTCCTCCCCATAAACAAAAAAAAAAGGTTACTCCCTGCCACCCTATGCCCTCGCAGTACAAGGCAACACGGGCCAGCGTATGTCGCCTTCTTTCCGGGTCCGAGGCTCCTTTTAGTCGCCTCCTACGACAAGCAGGGGTTACCGTAGTGTCTACGAGCTCAGAACTACAGGGTTGAAAGGTTCAATCGGCAACATATTTCAACATTCAATTGCCGAGCAAGTAAATGAATTGACACAGAAATGCGTGTGACACTCGGAGAAAGTTACTAATTTATTATAGAAAGTGCTGAACGTAAGGGTGTAGGATCGAATCCACCATTCGATTGTTCACGTGAACCATCTATTAGCACGAGCTTAACAATAATTATATTTGTCAAAATATTGCTAGCTTTCTTTAAAAATAAAGTTTTAACAGAGGTTGGCCTACGCAGCAACTTTATGTAACACTCTCGTAGGATAACATATAGAAGTGCTGCCATGTATGTAGCTGCGTTTAGTCCCACGATTAATTATACTAACTTACACACCCAAAAAATTATCATTTTGTTGTAGCTTCGTACTCAGACAGGGATTCGAGGCTCGTGGGCGGGGTGACAATCAATCAATAAAACTGTCTGAAAGGGAGGCGCGGGGGAGGATAGATTTGAGGATTTATTTTCCATTTCTCCCTCTCAATCATACTTCATTACTTATTTGCAATTATTTGAAGCTTTCTAAGTTTAATTATTTGTGCGATAATGGAAATCGGTGGCTGGAAAAGCCATTTCAGCTTCATAAATCTATACATACAAATAAATAATATTGAAGTGTCTATTTGTAATATTAAATAACCTCATTTTAGTCCTACCACCTATCATTATAGTCACCGCGAAGCTCAACTAGTAAATCATAAATATGAAAATGCTCTGGGCAAACGTGGGCGTATTTCAAAATGGCGGTATTACAGCTTTAACAAACAATATGCGGGGAAGGGGTGAGATAGGGAGTCTAAAGTCCGGGCGACGGCCGAGGCGCATGTTCTAAGTTAGGGTGGTTCAGTGGGCGCAAAACGGCACCCCGGGCCGCTCTCCGCCCGTTTAGTTTGCAAGGCAGTTCTTCATCGCATAGACGGCGGTTGTCTGCAGTTGTCTTCCGCGTGAACACTTCACATCTGAACGGGTAAGATAATGTAGACTTTAACATTGCCCTAACAGTCCAGAATATTGGATTACACGCATCCTACGTTTCCTTTAAATTCCAACAGCCCCGCCGATATCTTCGATGTGGCGTCATTGATCACAATGGCGCTAGTGACGCTACAGACATAATTTACTCCGCCATTTTGTAATGCCGAACAGTTTTCCATTCATTTATATTTTGCACTGCTCACTGCCCCAACAATTAATAAAAGATCATTAAAGCTCTGAGGTCTCGACTTTTAAACAGTCTGTTTATACGTTCGCTTCTCACCGACCTTTTGGCTTCCAGATGAAAGAAGCCACAATTTTTTTTGATTATAATAATCACTAAAGTCAAGGATGTATGTGCTATGACGATTTGTCGGTTTTCACCTTCAGGTTTGAGAGCTGACCCAGTCAAGATCGCTGAACATCAGTCATCAGATTGCTGAACGTCTATTATGTATAGGTAGATAACGCATAGTTTGACCCGTTCTTCGAGACGCGGAATTCAGTAGGAGTCGTATTATTTTAGACCCTGTGTTCGAAAATGGCGTCGTCTGAAATCGATAACTCTCTAGTGGGAGGTGAGGGGTGTGAGGTGGTTCGACGCACTTGTTACTGAGGCCCTTCGGGACCTTTACAAATTGGAATATAATTATTAAAATCGCTAGTTTTACAATTTGTGTTATCTTTTCTATTATAAAGATCTTACTTTAAATGGCTTGAATACTTCAATAATTGTTAATAAATAAAGCATGAGAACGGAACCTGTAAAGTGTATTCAAATAATATCCATAAAAAATTATAAAAGTAAAAAATAGTTCCCGTTAGCATTTTCCGAAAGAAAAACTTGGCGGTCGTTCAAAATTTTCTAAATAAAATTCAACTACTTACTGCTTTTTTAACATTTCAGTTTATTTACATTATCAAAAACTATCAATTATTTTACACTTTAATTCACTGCTACTTCACTTAAAACTTAACACCAAAATTAAAATAATAGTGACCTTAATTCTAGTACATCGGTATGCAGGTGCATCGGTACAAAATAAATAAAATTGGTTAAAAAGATATATCGAGATCTTTAATCCTCACAGAAATAAAAATTCATTATTAAAGTACTTTAAAATTTACTAACTACATCACTTCTACAAACGTTATTTTAATTATATAGTGAAACCCGGTAAAAAGTTATCCATGTTTATAAACAATACATTACTATTTAAAAATTAAAAAGGAATAAACTTGACTTTCTTAAGCATGACACTTTTGGCATCTTCCATCGGTGAAGTGGACCTGTCACTCCCGAGCGTCGTTCGCGCGATGCTCGCGAGTGATAGGTCCTGGACGATAGAAGCCTAAGATGGTATACGTTCAAATATACAAATTTTTAATTTCTTTAACATCGGCACCTAACATGCTCTAAGGTAAGAATCACGGAGGTCGTATAAAAAATAAATGTTATTTTTTTAACAAATTTCTGTTATCAATTCATTGATTACTTAGGCTTTTCCAACATTTTTTTTTAAGTTTATTGCTAACAATATTTTTTTCTTAAATATTATTAACATTCTTGTTAACCATTCCAAATAAGCTTAGGCTTGTGTTTGGAGACGGTTCACGCAAATTATTGGCTTGAAAGGTCGCTAAACAAGACAAATTAATGGATGCCGCGGGAACTGTCTGGCTGTCACAAGCACTTCGGTTCTGCTCAGGTTCCTGCTTTTTAACTTTGTAAAATTCAGTCATGATTGAAGATGATTTCTTTGGTCGTACTTCTTGATTGAGATATTATTAGGCTCATGACTATATGTGCGTATAAATACTTCTTTAGTAGACACTGCGCACTTCGTAGCATCATTATCATATTTCAGAAATGAAAGAGAGCGTCTGTATGTAGGATTTAATCGTTCTCTGCCGGCCTTTTTATATTATAATATTTTTTGTACTTTTTATTTCATCTCTAGTTTTGGTTAAATTTTGAGTCGTTTTTTGTTTTTATTTGTAATGTAACATGATATACTTTTAAGGGTTTCACGTTTTTTGTTTACAAGTATCTTAACTGGGGTAGGCATACAGTCTAAACTTTTACAGTATCACCATATGTTGTCAAAAAGTTGCTTGATTTAATTGTCTTATGGACAGAGAATTTGAATCTATGACTTTAAATTATTTATAGCACCTTCTCCTCTCCGCCCGGCCGTCTTCAAAATGGCGTCGCATTTCCAATCAATAACTGTGGGTGAGTGGGTGTTAAGTCCTTTGTTCGCAACGCATTATCGAGGTACGGGGGTGACTTCCGCGCCACCGTGTAATTTGACTCATTTGGATACGATACCGACGTCATTTTGAATTACAATAATTATTTAAAAATGGCGATGAGCAAAATTTTGTTGACTATTGATCATTGCTACTTGGGTTGTTTTTCTTTACTGTATTTAATTAAAATGACTTAAATCTGAACATATAAATAAAATAGAAGAGTTTGTTTTTAAAATCAAAATAACCGCTCTTTACTACATGCATATGAATCCATATACGGTATTTATAACAATTTTTTTTTTCATTTTTGTGTCTGTTTGTGCGGGCTAATCTCTGAAACAGCGAGACCGATTTTGGCGGGACTTTCACTGGCAGATAGCGGATGTAACTAAAGTTACTGTTTATTTGAGCAACTTTAAAAAAATAAGGTTATTGATCAGTTGCGTAAATTATTAATTAGTTGGATAGATCTGTAGACCAAATTGAAATGGCCTACATGAACCTCAAATAAAGAATCATCCAATTTTCGTTCAACCGATCGACAGTTATGAGGTGTCAGAAAAAACATACCGACGAATTGAGTTCCTTGTACAGGCTAGATCGCTACAGTTACACAAAGCGTCCATTCGCGACCGTCGGGGGTTGCGAACAATCCTTTCGCGATATAAATATTTTATGGGAAAGCCCCACCCCTTGGATAGGATTAGGAGCGTTGCTGGAGTTTCTTCAGCCACTTCTACCAACCAACAACGCTTCCCGAAGCGGCATATAAGATAGTTTAGCTTAGATTGTCCGAATAGTTTTGTTAATAAAATAGCTACTGACCTAGTCGTGGTTCGGCCCTCTCGGGCACCCGCGGATCGCAATGCGACCGGGGGGACCCTTGTGTCGAGTTACTAGCGATAGAGGTTCAGGCTAAGCGATTTAAGAGCTGTGGCATAGCTCTTAAATCGCTCAATCCGGTGAAGCAGTAAAAGTCAGCCTCTCTGGTCAACTGCGTAGTTTGTCCATAAAAAAAATGAGTTCCTTTGTCTTTTTTGAAGTCGGTTGAAAAAGGATTTTGTTACCCAATATTATAATAAATTATGACTGAAAAATGCTTTGTTCTAAAAGCGTTGGCGTTATTCTATTCATCGTCTTCATAATTAGCATCCTCAGGAAGGAGGCAGCAAGTGGGTTAGGAAATGGGAGGCAGGAAAATGTGAAGGTGTTGAGGGTGGAAATGAGAAACGCGGGAAGCGAGGGAAGGCCGGGAATGGGAAGTTCAATTTCGACCGCGCCGCAAAGTGCAAGACGTAGGTACATAATCAGTTCGAGCCAGAAGTTGGCGCCACGCCCTAGGCAGATCTATCTTGTGCAGAAATTATTAGCAGTTTTCTCGATTTATTCTATATCAGACAAGTCAGGTAGGATTTTGACTTCCATTATAGTATATACGTAGATATTTGGACACCGTTTTTTTGTCTTTTGAACCGACTCCAAAAAGGATGTGTTTTGTTTTGAATGTTTGTTACATTTCGACTGGGTGGAAGTCAAAATCGGTTTGATGATTCTTTTTTGATTGGAAAGCTGGTACTTGCAGCCCATTTAAATTTGGTCCAGTTCTGATAATGGCATCCTTGAGAAAAAAATAAGTCTTGACAACTTGATATATTTTGTTACACTCAGTCGGTTTTTATCGAAGCTGCCTACAAATGCGTAGAAGGTGTTTGACTCTAGTATATTTATATATTATTGTCAATACATCAAGCAGCTTTTTATTTGTTTTAATTTTAATAATATATATTTAATTTTTATAACATCATATTGGATTATCTGTAACGGTGTTATAATTTTTGTTGATTTAAATAAATAAACTTCAAGTGTGTTCTTTAAGTATGTGCGCGACAAATGGACTTTATAACTAAATAACAATATCATGTCAACCGATTTCAATGATTCATTTTTATTGGAAAGGATGTCTCTTCAAAGATGATCTTTCAAGATAGTTTGATGAGAGCTTGGTTAGATTCTGATTAATTCTATTTCGTAATATTCTTATTCTATTTCAAGTCGGTTTATTGTTTTTACTCGTAAATACACTTGTCTGTCTTCTGTTTCTTGAAGTTTCAAGATGTCTATGTACTGATTCATGTTTGTTTTACGAGTAAATTAATTAATAATTTTATCGAATATATGATACACGCTCTACACTACGACATCCTGCGCTCACGTAGAGCGGAGCTAGCCCTTTCGCCGGCATATATGCTTCGGGGCGTCTTTATTCACAAAGGAGAGACAAGTAAGGGGTTGTTTTTTAATATTGTGTTAATTGTGCTACGAAATTTAAAATTGTATTAAAAATTCCTGTAGTAAAATATTAATATAGTCAATAATTTGTTCCTATAGTGTTCAGTCGTCGTCAGGGCGTCAGTCGCACGTCGAGCTAATTACTTCAGTACATTATAAGAAACCCTCACGACCGGATACATTTAAGCATTTTAACAATCATTAAACTTTCTAACATAAGTTATCTTTAATATAACATTTAACATATAAACAAACTTCACCTGCAATTCTCTTGCCCACACAGTGTTTAAATTTTTTTCCCACTCACGCCCCGCAGTGTTACCCGCGATTAAAAACTATTTACTTAATTTTTTCTCAAATAAAAATAGCCTAATTTACTCCTTATAACATCAGCTATCTGCCAGTGAGAGTGCCGAAATCAGGAAACAAACAGACGGACAGACAAAAGTTGTAATAAATGTTATTTTGGTGTATACACCGTATATTCATTTATATGCATGTAGTAAAAAACGGTTATTTCTAGTTTCCTTTATTTGGATGTAGGTGGATGGAAATGTATTGGAATAATAATGTATTCCAAGATGGCGCCCCTGACGCATTTGCAAGAACTCCCTCGTAAAGGCATACGGGTCTTGCTGGGAGGTGCGCGTCTTGTGGGAAGTTGCGGAGGTGGGGTTTAAATCAGGTTGGCCCGGGAGACCAGGTGCAAAGCGCATGTGCAGCGTTGGCCGTACTGGGTTGCGCCCGGGTATCCCGTGCAGTTCTCGGACCGGTTACATACAGTGCACACGTGTGCGACTTGTTTTTTAGGTATTGTTCTTATTTAAAGGGTTTATTGGCGAATTTGTCTTTCCTGATCCGGTAAGAACTCTCAGATTTTCTTATAAATTTTAAAAAATATATAAAAAGCATTTCAATCTTATTTCTGTTTTACGTATGGGTATAGTGGGAATTTTGGTGATTAAGATATTGATTTGAAGTAGCCAATGGATGGGGTAGTTATGTCATACCTTTTGAAAATTAATTGGGCGTAAATAGCCACGTAGTATGTGTAATGAAATCTTTTTTGCTTAATTAATAGTTGTAACACGACGAAGTATTACATATTGTTTTATGCTTATAACTTATTTTTAACGAATATTCTTTAGAGTTTCTTAAAAAAATGACACATAATTTAATAATGCATTAATTGATATAACTGAATGTCGAGTTAGGAGTAAAGAGGGGTTGGAGAGGGAGATAATAGCTTCTTATAGCAGATAAGAAAAGGCGACCACGCCCGGACTATCAGGAATATACGCGCATGTGCAATGTTCATGAAGACGAGTGCAACGACCCTTCCGATTGCAATCAATAAACAGGCCGGGGTGCAGCGGGAGGGGTGCAGCAGGGGGGTGCATTACGATCGGTCGCGGCAGGAAGCGTGATGGCAAGTCGAAGGGGGATGCAGCAAAATGGGCGGATGTGACCCTTTGTATTAGCTATCAGTCGCCCCCGCCCTCTACCGATGCGTCGCCTCCCCACTTTGCCGTATCCTTCCCTCCCTGGCCGCAGCTTCTTTCCCTAACGCACAGCCGTGTACCCGGCTACGACGCCTGGGCAATGGTATACGTAACTTTTTATTTTCAAATTTATCGGTCTTTTACTTTACATTGATTATTTAGTTCAGTTGTATTATAGCAGTACGGATGTAGACGCAGTGCTCTCCTTGCAAGTAATATGAGGTTCATTTTTAACTGACTTTTAAAAGCGAAACGGTTTTTAATTGTTCAGATATACTGTTTTTTTTAATTGATTACTACTTATTCCGTCCTTTAGAAACCAAATACACTCGTGAGCAAAAATAAAGGGTCGGTTAAGAAACTTTGAATATCTTGGAAGATAAAGACGCTAGCTAACTGAAATAAATTGTGCATCATAGACAATTAAATATCCTTGAAATTAAATATTTTTATTAATTTATTTATATTTCATTAAAAAACATAAACCAAAAAGGATATCTTACGTAAACTTGGATAATAGAGAATTTTATTTTTATTTAAATTTTAGTACTTAGTGTCGCCCATACACACACACTTATATTTTATTTTATCCCAAGTAGAGTTTAATCCGTCAATGACGGTAAGACGTTTAACCTCTTCATCACTTCTAACTTGTTTTGAAGTCTGTTTTTGACACTAATAACAAAGAAAGTACAGATTCCATGTGCCAGGAGCGGTAAATTCGTACTGTATCTACCGCCCCTGGTGTACCTCCCTTTTGCCATGTATCATGTACTACTTATACAGCTAGGTTTTGGTATATATGTTTCAATGTTATATGTAACTATTATATATTCGTTGTAGATCGTAATATATTATTTAACTTTGTCACGTGAATCATAACATAATAATAATAACTTAATTAGTAAAATTGAAGACCGGAACAGAAAACAAAGGCAAGCAGACCATGCCCAGTCTGTTAGGAGCAATATTCATTAAGATGGTATCAATAACCCTTCTATTTGCAAGCAATAAGCCCACACCTGGTTTGGGTGCAGCAAGGGTGCGGGTGATGCGGTAGGAAAAGGGGATGGGAACCACCCTCTGGCACTACGCGAGGACAAAGGCTTACAGCCCCTCTCTCTCCCTTCCGACTCTCACCCCACTTTGCTGCATCAAAGCTCCCCTCCCCTTGCTCGTATTGTTTTTCCCTAACGCACCCCCAATCCACCTGCACCTGGCTAATGCCCGTGCAGCGATATGCAAGGCGCATGTGCACAACCTAACCAGCTTCGATGCAGTGCCTCTTGTTATCAAGGAGAATTTTCTAAAGGATATCCCGCCTTCTAGCGGCGTAACGATGACCTTCATTACGAAGATTTTTTTTTTGTTAGTTGTCATTTTCGTTGCTTTTAATTTTATAATACGGCACCAATCGAAACGCTGCCGTTTCTGCTTTGATTGTAATGTGGTAGTAATTTCTCAGTACACACTCCCTTTGATATATGTGATAAATTATGTTAAGGGTTTTATAACTCTTTCGTGAACCCTGTGACTCAGGCTGATTGATACGAGCTGATCTTCGTTGTCAACTAATCACCGATATCATTGCCAGTCCTAAATCATACATTTTATATTCTAATAATTTAGTTTTACCTATCAGATTTATGACGTTATTATAGACTAGATATTTTATGGGGTATAAACTAGTGTTTGACCACGACTGATGTTAAGTGGTGATATAGTCGAAAGATGGTACAAGCTAGATTAGTAAGTTTAAAGAAATTTTATCGAAGATAGTCCCAATTGTGTCTAACCGAAGTTGCAGGACATTACCCCATTGACACATTTTTTTCTTCTTAAAGATATAATTTTAAGAGCATAGCAATCGATCACAAAATACTGTTCCCACCAAAGCACATAATTGCTAAATAGAATTTTCTTCCCCAGGTGGTGACAATCGAGTCAAACTTTCGCTTACTATCCCGAGGAAATCAGACTTACCGTTTTATTGCTTGGTAAGATGTAGTTTCACTTTCAACCGACTTGAAAAATTAACGAGACACCCCACCTTTCGGGGCAGAAAGGCGGGGTTATGTGACGTTCTTACTCACTAAAACCCCCTTTTCGGTGCAT
Source organism: Meandrusa payeni (assembly GCA_029286785.1). Lineage (NCBI taxonomy): Eukaryota > Metazoa > Arthropoda > Insecta > Lepidoptera > Papilionidae > Meandrusa > Meandrusa payeni. The sequence goes on along the minus strand of JAGSMX010000002.1, from coordinate 874,565 downwards.
GGCGAGGGGCTCCGGGATCTCCTGTGGAGCCGGCACCTCCCTTACCAACCGAAACGCACCAGTATATCATAACTCCACTTCACGTCGGTATTCTCCGAGGTCAGGTGACGTTCTCGGTAATGCTGGCCCATTCGTTCAACAGTACAAACCGTTGCAGTGACAATATAACGTGGGACTGTGTTTAACTATATTTATATAATAGTCTCTTGATTTGTCAGCTTTTTGTAATCCAACAGAAGCAACAGGTCGTGCAATGCTATTTATCTCATTTATATAATGCTTATCGAGCATATATAGTGCAAGTCAAGAGCAATGTTAGCATGGTGAAACTATGTTTTAGGTAAGATATGGATCTAAGACAGATGCTGGACCTCTCCCGGCCAATTCTCACCCAATTCTTCACGAGGGATCTGGAAAATTTGTCAATCGTCATGAGCGCCTGGTGAGTGATTTTTAATTTATCTTTTATGTTTTGCAGCTTATTGCGCTTGGGTCGCCTCCACGACACGAGCTTAAGGTTCACAGGATCTTTAGTGACCACTGTCGCCTTTGAACGTTCACAATACCAGAGGAGCTGCAGTTACGATGCCGGCCTTTGATAAAGGAGCGTTGCTATCGTCGCTTATTCTAATTTCATTGCGCGTGATTACCGTCGTCTTTTAATAGTCACAATACGTGAGGAGATATAATAATTTTACACTTATCCATCTTTAAGGGACCGCGCTGCACGCTCCCGAGGCTTGAACTGCTTACAACCCAATCAACCGCCAGTCGTTACGCTTCGTCCGGAGCAAACAGAGGCCCTGATAACAATGCTGCACTCCATCCGCGAAACTTACCTCCGACAGTGCCGCTTGGGATATCAGGTGACTAAATCAGAGATTACTATTGTTTATGCTGTGTACTAGCAGCGCCCAAGTGTTACCCGCGATTAAAAACTATTTACATTTTCTAAAATAAAAGAAGACTAAGTTACTCCTAATTACATCAGTTATGTGCCAGCTGTTCCAGAGATTAACCGGAACAAATAGACAGACAGACAAAAATTGTAAAAAAAATGTTATTTATGTTTTTGTACTGTACATAGATTCACATGCTTGTAGTAAAAAGCGGTTATTTTATTATTACAAACAGACACTCCAATTTTATTTATCAACCGAATTAATATGGAAGAGGTTTTCAGTTCATAATTTTGTACTGATCCGATTTCGTTATTGTTTTTTTATTTGAATCTTGGTGTTGGTCCCATTTCAAATTGGTCCAAGTCTGCATCAAGTTTTTGCATGAGAGTTTAGTTAGATTCTGATTATTTCTAAATATTTCGTAACAGGGACGTCCGCGCGTAATACCGTTTAACGTTTGATTCGATTTGAAGGCGGTTTTATTTTTACTCCAAAATATTGTTGTTTATTTATTTATGTGTTCATAATAGTATATACACGAGCTAATTGAATCACACAGTTACATAGGAAAATATAAAACAAGTTGACACAAAACAGATAAATTAGCCAACAGGTGCATAACTACATTATCAGACAATTTATGAAAGTTCAGTTTAATATGTTACGTAGGTTCTTAAATTATGAAGTGTCAAACATAATTACCTTCTTATGTATTTTAGTCTTTACTTAAATTAAATTAGACTAAGTACATAGGTGATTATATTGTTAACGTTGTTTTTTTATAGATGAAGAATATCTACACCACTGAAGTTTTGATTTTATAGGTGGTGTAATCTTGTGTTGAGGCTTGTAGTAATGAAAGGCGACATGCTTAAGACTTTATATTAAAGGACAGAGGGAAATTTGATGGGTACGTAATTGTCGTCCGGTCTTTTCTGTGGCAAGTAAAGTGGCGGCGGGGGGCGACGGCTGACTGCTGTCTCCGCCTCCCACCCTTCCACGCTACGTCTCTCCGTCAACCGGCGGTCACGTTGTTAATGCGTGAACAGCCTTGAAAGCCATAGCTTTCAAGAATGTTGTTGATCTGGTGATGGTCCACTCTTCTCCTGTTCTTCTTCGAGCCCATCAGTAGATAAAAGGCACGTCTTGTTGACGGCTCTCCCGCCGCCCCTCACTTTAATTAATTAATGCGTGAACACTTGTTATTGTTAATTTTGTTGGTACTCGAAAATATAAGTTGCGTTTGTGTTTTAGATAAATGCCGCACGAACATCCGATTCGGACGCTGATAGGGAGTTAAGGGGGTCCTAGGAGGAGTTCCTGCAGGCATTTCGGCGTTTGCAAGCAAGTGCAAATATAACCGATTTCCTGCAGGCAACGTGCAAGCTCCACGCTTGTTATTTGACTTTTCGGTAAGTAATGGATTCTCATTTGCTGATGTGTTTTGACAAAACCATAAAAATTTATTTAACCAGAGAATCTGACTGACTGCTTCACCGGATTGAGAGGTGGCGCAACAGGGGTAACCTTCGCTTCGGCTTCTTCTATTACGCACTAGTTGCGCTTCGTGGTGTTACCCGCGATTTGTACCTGATCAATAATTTCCTTTTTCTTGAAGTCGGGTGCCGGTTTGAGATATGTGTGGCATTAGAGCGGAATGCCCCTCCCAATATTATTTTTACATGTGTTCTTGGTCTTCTAGTGTAAACAAAAATATCACAGAAATAAAAAGAATAATGAAATTATATTTTATAAATTTGTTACCTTAAAAATATACAATTTGGAAAATGTTTACACAAAAAATGTGATCAAAAAGAAAAAGGAAAAATGTTGACATGTCCATCTTTTATAAAAATTTTCTTATTCCAAATATTACATAAATAATTTTATCGTCTAAAATACTTTTTAGTGATTGGCGAATATTAGTCCGCCACACCGGCACGAATAAATGTGCTGATTTACTACGCCCTTTGCGGTAAAGGAAAATGTCGTGAGGAAACCGACATGACCTAGAAAATTTTTCTAAGACATGTGAAGTCTACCAATCCGCACTAGGTGTGCGTGGCGGACTATGCCCTAATACTCTATTTAAAGTGAAGGCTTGCGCCCAACAGTGGGACATATATATTATATATATAAAAGCTGTAACTTTAACTTGCTTGTCCAATAGAAAATGTGTGGCGATACTGGCATTGAGGAAATTCAAGAGACGAACAACGTATCCGGCGCGATGTGAAATACTGAGAGTGGCAATTTCGACGTTCAATAATGTAGTTCGTACATTATCCAATCGTCTCCAGTGGCAGATAGAGTACTTGTCTCTCGAGGTGAGTTTGTGTTCACTTACATCTTTATAAACATTTCAAATCGAATACACCGGCAAACGCTATTACTGGAGGACGACCCCTTTGTATTGTTTCATCTGATATAAAAAATATAAAAAGGATTAATAAAATCGGTTGGATTGTGAAGCCCCTCCTTGAAGTCGGTTGAAAAATAACATATTGTATGTTATACGTTTTATAATTAAAAAGAGTTTTGTTGTGTTAAATGGTTATAGCGTCTTAAAATAAAAAAGAAATTTATCGGAAGTAAAACTTCTTTAGCTCCTTCTATATGTATGTACAGAATATAAATTAGATACACATGATTGTTCGCGAGAGAAAGAAAATGTACGTGCGTACTGCTCTTTCTTGCTCCCACAGTGTGATACAGACAATAGGCCGGCAATGTGTCTTCGATATACGAAACGTAACTCTCTATCTTCACTAATTTATTGACCAAGGAAAGACAACAGTTTCACCGGCCTTGTGAGGTAGATTAGGTCGCTTAGATAAAACCTCGATCGGGAACAACACGGCGTAAGGGACTTCGGTTAGGTCGGTTACTCGAATCGCGTTAGCATTTCGAACCACAATTCGGTCCGTAACTTTTGAACCAGGCTTCTTTCGACTTCAACATGTCATCCAAACATTTTCCTACAGCTGTTTCCGAATAGACGTCGGATTGTCGGGCAGCCCACCTTGAGAGTGCTGCGCGAAAGATGTGCCCTGGCGGCCGCTACATACCGCCATGCCGCCGCCACCTCCCCTGCGGTGCAGAATCTACCAGCCGTATGCTTGTGGGAATCCGTGGTGTCTAACGGGTGAGCTCAATTCCTTTAGGTTCTTTATTTTTTTTCATACTTTCTAAGCAAGTGCTTGACTACGATCCCATCTGATGTTAAGTGGGAATGCAGTCCTGGATGGTAAGGCGCACTAGCTTAGTAAATGCCTATTCACTCTACTCTTGAAAATACCCACATTGTAATCGGAGGGAAAGACAGACGCGGGCAAACTATTCCAGTTCTTTGCTGTACGAATAATGAAAGACGAAGCAAAGTTCTTCGTTCGGATTTGAGGGTTGTTCACAACAAAAGGATGAAATCCTGCAATGCGTATTCCGTAAGTCCGATGGTGGAACGGGGACGGGGGAATTAGATCATGTAGTTCCTAAGCACATTCTCCAAAATGCAATCTGCAGAAAACCTTAAGGCTGTGCTCGAGACTGAGCAGATTGGTTTTAGCTGCGTCATCCAATATCCTCTTAGACTTTCCAACGAGTCCAAAACTACGAGGTGGCGGCATTTAGCAGCGACTGCCCAAATGTGACAACAGTAACATGACTGAATTTAAACTTAATAAAGTGAGAAGTACGGTTGGAAAGCCAAGATCCCAAGTTTTTTTGCAGCTATCTTAGTCTTGAACCCGATGAATCGTCCATGGTTAATGTCTGTTAACTTGGCACTGCAATTACTTTTCCCGGTCGAAGGTCATCAATCATCTACTAGAGTAGTCTCTACTACTGTAGTCTCGGTATTGGATTAAGTAATCTCAATATCCCACAACGAGTGATGATGAGTGATGTCGGTTCTAACATCGGCAATGGACAAGACAGCGCGTAGATACCCCTCACCGGAAGACCAATCAGGCTAAGCGACCTAGAAGCCATGTCACTCCTCAATCCGGCGAAGCATTAAAAGTCAGCTTCTCTGGGTAATCTATTTAGTTCGTCCTAAAAACTACACTCGATTGGTGGTCTCCAACGGTGGACCGGCAAGACCGTCAACCTAATAAAGGTCAGCTTATGATTTTAGAAGATGAGCTGCTGTAACTTCCTTTTGGTAGTGGTTGGGAGAGGCTTGTGTTTTGTAAATGTCCTACGGTTAAAATGGTGTCCATGGTGTGTCAATCCATTAAGAGGAGTTGGGTCAGTGTGTGTAGAAGTAAAATACCATCATCATGATTATCATCCTGCAGACTCGTAACAGTCCACTGCTATCTATATCTCTATTCTGTTATATCTAGTCTAGTTTTTTTTTCTGCCGCCTTTAGGTCGCTCAGCCTGAACTTCTATTGTAATAACTCGAAACTAGCGTCCTCGTGAGCAGTAACCTCGCCTTGGCCAGTTACTTACGCGTAAGCATTCCGATCCGAGGGAGCCCGAGAGGGCAGAACCACGACTCGATCGGTTGCTATTTCAAAGATAATGACTCTAGTGAAGTAAATCTGTCATTTCAGAAGGGGGTTCTCCTTTCGCCAGGCAGTCGGCGGCAGGCCCATTATATTTCGTAGGCGAACCGGGGGCGGGGTGACTTTTTATGAGATGGACACACACCAGGTGCGCCTGCCGGCTGTCGACTTGCTGTGCTTGTGGATTGTGGTCTCGGCGATTTACGGCGATCCCAACTTGACACTGGCCTTGGCATTGGTAATATTACGTTGTAGCTGTACCTTAAAAAAATTGTCACAAATATAGCCAAATTAACGGGTCGGTTAAGAAAGTTTGAATATCTCGGAAGATAAAGACGTTAGCTGACTGAATTAAATTGTGCATCATAGACAATTAAATATACCTGAAATAAAATCAAATATTATTATTAATTTATTTATATTTCATTAAAAACATAAACTTAAAGGAAAAGTATATCTTACGTAAACTTAGATAGTACAGTATTTTTAGTTAAATATTATTTTATTTAAATTTTAGTACTTAGTGTTGCCTGCATGTGTCATTATAATAAAATCCAAATTGAATTGAATATTATTGAACGAGATATTCAAACTTTCTTAACTGACCCTTTATTTTTGCTCACGAGTGTATTACTAACATCCTTGTTATCATTAAGCTCAAACTTGTGCTAGGAGATGGTTCACGTCAGTAGAATGGTGGATTCGAACCTAGGACGTTTCGATTCGCAAACCGTGCCCTAAAACATTAGACTATTGACGCTTATGTGAATATGTTTTGTTGTATATTTGGTTTTTTTAGTCTATGGAAATTTAAGTGTCTAAAATCTACATATTAAAAGGTGTGAGGGACTGTAACAGTCTCAGGTAAACCGTCATAGAGTCATTGTATTGTTTAATTTAAAGCTACAATGCCAATCTAAATTCGATCTTAATGCACCAAACACAGGTGTTGAGATGCGCCAGCAGATGTCTCCACGGTGAGTTGGCGTGCTGCCTCCAATGCTGCCCAGACAAAGTGAACAGGGCCTTCGTGTCCTATATATACGGTTGCTGTGTGACCGCACTCGGCAACCCACAAGCGGCGATTAACTCGTTCCGTTGTATCATGGGGTAAGTCATGTGACAAAATAATTGACACCAACAATGTATACTTTTATTTGTTGACGAGGGAGAAATCTTCAAGAAGATACCCCCGCCTTCTGGTGGCCCTTCCTCGGTGCATGGTGTGGGGCTCCAGAATATCCAGTGGAACGTGCACTGTGCTCTCGGAGAGCACGTCGCGGGGGAAAGTTAGTTAGGAAACGGGCTAGCCGATGTCGCCTTCTTCGCGTCTGTCTAACGTGAAGGAAAATTCTTTACTTATTTAAAAGAATTGCTCGTTTACAGATATTGGATAAATAGGCAGTTACTTTAATTATGTCTTAAGATTTGTACGACATGAAAGTGATCTGAACCCTTGTTAATTTTTTCAGAATGAGAAACAAGCTCGGCCAGTACAACTTTCTGGTGCCGTACGCATTCATGGAATTAGCCATGTGCCACCACGCACTGGGACACACAGCTCTGTCCCAGCGCATTGTGAGGAAGGCTAGGTAAGCGTGATTGTCTTTTTAGTTTCACGTTGTCTGTAGGTCTGTAATCGAATGACTTGGGCCATTTTCGGTCCAGCTACTAAACTAATTTTGAGTGGTTTGTTTTGATTTGAAGTCTGTTTTCGTTCTTGCTCGTAAATATACTTGTGTATGTATATCATGATGTCAATAAATATAACGTCTAAGTGTCCATGAGTTTGTATTATTATGTATGGTATTGAATTTCTTTGCAGGGCGCGCTATTACAAGTGCTCGGCGGAGTTCCGTGCCCTGTGGCAGTTGTACTCCACCATCATAATGAACGAGGACAACGCCGCCTGAGCAGTTCGATGCCCTCAACATATTTCTGTGTCTATTCTTATTCACGTACGCTCATATTCATCTTCTATAACCGTAGTATCTTAATATATGTCGCGCTCTTTGTCGCCATTTCGATTACCCATTGATGTGAAATAGCGTAAACATTTTATTATGAACTCTCGATGGAATATTCTTGGTGTTTAGATGTAAGAATGTTATTCATGACATTTGTTATCAATTTTGCGGATTTTATCGCGTTTCAATTGGGAAAAGGATGTGGCCGAACACTAGTCTGAACCAAAGCGCACTACAGAAAGACCTTAACACGTACTGTGAAAAACGCACCACGCCATAAACCCAAAGCGGTGGGCATTTCCATCACAAATCTAGCACACCCCTCTCCGGGGGGACCCTTGTGTCGATTTACTAGCGATAGAGGTTCAGTCTAAGCGACCTAAGACCTATGCCACGTCTCAATCCGGTGCAGCAATCAAGGCCAGCTTTCTGCCCAATTTGTGTAGTTCGTTATTGAAAAAAATCAACAGCTAAAGCCGAAAAACAACTATATACTACTATTAACTAACTAATACTACTATATATAACTGTAAAGTATACATTTGACAATGAAAATTAAACCGCGGTAAAATCCGTTCTCTTAGTTTTTCAATGTATTCATCAGTTCAAATATTAATCATTGTGTCAACTTTCATTGAAGTCAATCATGGTGTAATGTGTTGTACTTTTCTCATAAATCATAACTAATCGTATCGTAATACATTCGTAGGTTAATATCTGTCAACGTAAGGTATCACGAGATATAGTCGGCGGCAGATAACTCTCTGAACGAAACGTTGAAAGGATGGCCATGTACAGTCGCGCACGCAATTATTTATTTGTACAATCATCCTTCGTTTCTACAAATTACGAATAAAGTGTTTTTGTTTTTACTTTACTATTACAATAATATATACACAAACTATAACAGTCAATAAAAACAAACTTAAAAGAACAAAAGTCGATTAAAATAAAATTTTGAAAGCGACTGTACATCAGGTGCGGATAGGGTACCACACTCGCCCGCACCCTCTTCACTCCTCTGTGACACATTATTGTCGACATATATCAATATATCAATGGTCAGCGTTAGAGTTATTTGCCACCAACTATACTGCCATTACTCGAAATTTATGCTCCAAGTCTGCTAATATCACTGAATTTCAACTATAATCATTCCATCTATATCATTATGCCAAAAGCTGTAATCTATTTATTCATAGATTACATAGTATATTACAAAATACTGTCTAATCAGTGTCCGAATTTCATCGGTATACAATAGTGGCACGAATGAATTGGCAGATTACTGAAACAACTATGATATCACTGAACATTCATTTGGACACAACTGGCTTAGCAGACTCGGGCCCTGTGTCGCGTATGTTTATCATGTAGTTTTAATGTAATTGAATTGTTCTTATCATATCTGTCATTAGAAGCGCTCAGCGGAAGTTTACGGCTTAGTCCCGTTTCTAATGAGGCCCCCCTCCCCCTATTTTCATGAGAACTTTATAATTCCGACCATTACTGAAGCTTTGTGTCCTGTAGTGTACGAGCTACACCGTTACATTTATATTTTTCTTATAAATCTTATACCTTACCTGATAATTACTTAGTCCTCAACCTAAAAAGATCTTTTGATAAAATGTCTATATATGTGAACCACTTTACATTCGGTCAAAATATACATTTTCGGCCTATATTTATATTTATTCTAGCGGTAAGGGGTAAACATTGTATTAAAAATACGTTTTGGTGCATTTGTGAGTTCTGTGTCATTGTAACACCGCTCTGCACTGTACTGTGTTAGAAGGCTGGACACGGGACGTTGTACGGTACGTACCGAATTTAGACTCGACGCGTGGAGAGGTCAGAGCAGAGCTTGAATGAATTTTATTCATAACTATTAGAGTGTAGTTTGAGATCGACCGCAGACTAAGAAGCGAGTTATTTCTTCCTAAAAACTATTTCTGAAACTTCTTAGTAGATAACACTGTAGTAGATATTTCGATGTGCCTATTTAATCTGAAATAAATGTGATTGAAAAATATATTTTTTCTGTAACTGACGTTGACAGTTATAACAGGCTGTGTCCGTATATATTATAGTTATTTGCCTCGGGCGCCCTTTGGTGGGAATACTCAAGTGTCCGCCGAAGTACCCCTGTAGCGACATAGCCAGCGCTTGTCCCAATTCCAACACTACATACATCGGACATCTACAAGGTTCAATGAACCTTGCAGGTGCAGACCTCGGGGTATTGAATATTACCTGAGTAATCAAGGCAGGGGCTAACTCCAGGTGATGGGGTACCGTAGAAACAACTATATTTAATGTCGAGATTAATCCCTCGAGCGTTAGAATGAATCTATCCCCTAAGACGTCCCGACCTCTTGGTCCCATTTGAAACGGAAGTCGAGGGGTGGGGAGAGCAGTTAACTACACAAGTTCCCTAGAGTAGGTAACCAACAATAGAGGCGACGCGCTGTAACACAAACGCCGTGAAGCTACTGTCGATGTTTTTCGTTATACATTGATGATGTCACACGCCCCGTCGATTCATTTGTCGTTTCGACGACGGTACAAGACACCGCTAGCCAGCAACATCAAAGATGATATGTTCACAAAAAAAAAATTTTTACCTACCATAAACAGCCCAGCAATAGTGAAGACAAAGCTTCGTTTTACGTCGAGGCAATTCGCTATTGTAAATAATATATATTGTAACGGCAAATCAACGTTGAAATTAATTTAGGGTACTTAAAGTCGCTGTTTAAGAGCTGTCTCATTGTCCGGAAGGTTGTCTCAAATTGCATAGTACAAGCAACACGAGTTCGATCCTCGGTGGCGGCACCAATAAATTTGTTGTTGAAATTTCTATGTGCTGATTTACCACGCACTCGGTGGTGAAGGAGAACATCGTGGGGAAACCTACATGTCCTAGAATTTTTTTTCTTAAACATGTAAAGTCTGCTAATCTGCTCTAGGGGTAGGGTGGACTTTGCCATATATAATTTAAAGGGTATAACTTAAATTTTTACTCATTATTCACACAACAAACTTTAACCAGCTAATCTCATACCGATATTAGTTCAGACTAAGCAATCTAAGAGCTACGCCGCCTCAATCCGGTGAAACAGTCGAGGCCACCATCACTGGCAGACATGTGTTGGTACTTCAAAATATCCCATTATTGCACAATGAACGATTATGCTTAAGACCACACAAGTAAAACTTCTTAGTTCCATAGATGTGTGTTTGCGCCGCTGTATTCACGGAACCATGATAGCCGAGCTCCGGTAGAAGATGGCACTTCATGACGATGAAAATGTGTATTATAATATATACACGATTCTTGAAGAAAGAAAATGTGCGTGCGCACTGTTCTCTCTTGCTCCTACAGTGTGATACAGACAACAGGCCTGTAATGTGATATTCGAAACATAACTGCCTATGAGAGAGATTTATGTATAAATTGTGTGCTAGCATCTTTCTCTCTTACGCCCATACATTAACTTGACTAACTTAAATCTCCCTCAGCATCCATTCACCTCGCCCGATCATGCTTTTTGTGACGATTTCACAAGCTCACTCCACGAGTCAAGCGTGTGTAAAGAAGTTTTACATCAAAACGAAAGAAGGTAACCAAGTTGTGCCACAAAATGGCGTCGCCGCTAATTTGTCTTTGTCTATAAAAAGAGTACAAATGTTGAGGGAAAATCGATTGAGCCCAGACAGCAAGAGTCAGGTCGCATGCGCGCTATTTGCGTATACGCCCTACGCGAATAACGCGTACTTAAACTCGCCAGTTAGTTTTCCACTCGGTGTCGTACAGTCGTTGGCGTATTCTTCTCACTTCACTTGTAGCGTTTCTTCAGAAGCATGGCGAGGTAAGTTTTTATAAAAAAAAATGATATATCTAAAAAATTATTTTCATTTATTCTTCGACTTATTTTTCTATTTTAGTGTTCGGTTTATTTAAAAATACACGTTTTTTTCGCCTGTCCAAGTTACAGAAATCAAAATGGCGTCGTCCCAACAGTTTTACCGCCTTTGGTAAAGACAGAGGGCGCTTGTTAAATTAAAATCAATTGAGCCCGGACGGCAAGTTAAGCGCGCATGCGTAATAAATGCGACTTCGTAGATCCGGTAGCCGTAACTACTAGAATGTTCTATGTCGTATAAATTATTATTCTCTAATATTACTTAAATAGTTGTGGAAAACCATAAAAAAATCTTAAAAACGTGGCATTAATATTTTACTGTTCTGGTTGTTAACAAAAAACACATTCATTTCTCCTCGCCAATTTAAAAAATTAAAGAAATCAAAATGGCGTCGTACAATAAGTTTTACCGCCTTTTGAAACGACATAAGACGCTTGTTGGGATGAAATCAATTAAGCGCATAAAAATATATTATTTAAAAAAATATATGTTTTCATTAAATATTCGTTTTATTTTCATATATTTGTATTCTGTTTAGGTTTTTATTAACTAAAAGGATAGTGTTTTTTCTCGTTTAGTTTAAAACGAAAACAAAATGGCGTCATACGACCAGTTTTACCGCCTCTGGAAAAGACAAAGGACGCTAGGACAAACTCAATTGAAACCAAACGGCAGTTCAGCGCATGCGTGATAAATGCGACTTCGTAGCTCAAGTGTACGAGAATATTCTGTGCCGTATAAATTATTATTCTTTCTTCGTTAGGGATGTTACTTAAATAGTTTTGGCAAACTATAAAGAACTTCAGACATATGGCGAGGGAAGATTTTATAATTGCATAAAATGTACATCATTACAATATTTTTTATTATTTCATAAAATATATTATTTAAAAAATATATGTTTTCATTAATTCTTTCTTCGTTTTATTTTCATATTTTGTTCTGTTTATTTTTTTTATTATGGTTACTAGTTTATTTTTAAACTAAAACAAGATGACGTCGTACCAACAGTTTTACCGCCTCTGGAAATACACAACAAAGGACGCTTGTTAGGATAAAACCAACAGAGCTCAGACGGCAACTTGTGCGCATGCGTGACAGGTGCGACTTGGTAGCTGCGGTCTACGAGAAAGTTCTGTGCCTCATAGATTTTTGTCTCAATTCGAGATGATACGAGAAGCTATAGAGAATCTTATGGATAAAATTTTATTGAATTGAATAAAATTCAATGATTGTATATATTTAGTTTGATGAAATGACATATTATCATTTTTGTATTATTTGGTCTAAACGATAAAGTTTTAGTTAAAATCTATATAAATACTAATAAATTAGAAGACAACTTTTGTTACCTTTTATTGCAAAAACTACTAAGGGATAAGGGACGTGTTTCGTAGACAGTATATACCAGCTGCGCCCCTCCGTTACCCGCGATTAAAAGCTTATAGATCAGTGATTCCCAAAGCGGTCTATATCGACCCCTAGGGGTCTATGACAACCTGCAAGGAGTCTACGTTAGCGAAAAAAATTGGGGGGTCCATGAAATGAAAATGTGGGTCCACGATAGTGGATCTCAACACATACACTGATAGTATCTGTTAACCTATTTCTCACTAAAAATATTCACTTATTGCTTATGTTATTTTATTTATAGTTTATTTAATGTTACGTATATTTTACATAACAGATACGAAATTTTGAGTAGTTTTAATTTAAATTCAATTAATAAATGTATAAAATAACTTGTGTTTTTACTTTAAGTTTTTAACACTAAACTTCACTACAGTTAGAAAGATACAGGAAATCAATATCAGGTCAGTAGGGGGTCTACCCAACACGGAAAAACATGGCAAGGGTAGACCCCCGACACAAAAAAGTTTGGAGAACTCTGATTTAGATTTAAGTAGCCTAAGTAACTCCTTATTACATCAGCTAATGAAAGTCTCGTCAAAGTCGCTCCCGCCGTTTCAGAGATTAGCTGGAACAAACAGCAGACACAAATAGACCTATAAATAGTTTTATGTTTACATTTATATACCTAGTTTGTAAGATTTGAAGAGCTTCCTTTAAATAAATAAACATGTACCGTCTATACATTCATAGGCATTCAGTAAAAAGCGGTTATTTTAATATTACAAACAGACACTCAAATATTATTTATTTGTATTGAATATCGATTTCTCATCGAGAAAATAAGTTTTTAATGTTCATAATAATATTTTCTATTACACATTCGTTCCATTCTATTGTTTATTATCCAATAATACATTCATTAAAACTGTGAAACCAGTTGAAGTAAAACGAGGGCAGATCTCGAATAGTGAATATAATATATTAAATCATAATTAAAAATAATGGCAACAATTCAATGTAATAATCATGCAGTGTGCAAAAAATTGCTTTAAACCCAATAATAATGGAGCTAGAGAACAATTTTAACGCTGTTCACCACAAAATTAAAGCACGTCATTTATTACTACGCAAACTTGTGGGTAAGATATTGAATTATTCGTCCATTTGTGGCGCACATACTTAATGCAAATTTAAGAATTTATCTGGTCCCATGGATCTTATTGTCAGAGTTGTACCACACGGGATACACAATCTTTCAAATGAAAAAACATTCATCAAAATCGGTACACTCAGTCCAAAGTTATGCGGTCACAAACATAAAAAAAATACAGACGATTTGAAAACCTCCTACATTCGGTTGAAAAGGGCGTCCGCTCGTAATAGCGTTTAACGTTTGATTCTAATTGATGTCGGTTTTTGTTTGAACAAGAAACCAGCACCTATGTGAACGACAAAAGAGAATATAGTTGCCAGAACTTCGTGACTTCTGAGCGCTTAGTAGTCTTTCGTCCATCACTGATTTGATTTGAAATCGTTTTATTTATAATATACCTGTCACCTCTGAATATTTGGCGCTTGTGAATTGAAGGCGGAAACCATATCGGGTGCTGGAAGCAATTTCAGGTACGTATCCTTGCATATAATTACTATTGACTATTTAAATCGACTAGCCAACTAACCTATGGGCCTATGCCACTGTATTAATGACATCTGTTTGACGCGCATCATCAAGCTTTGCGAGACAATTAAAAACCTTGATTTGTAATGGTTTTCATTTGAAACTGTTGTAATATTTCATTATCATTTCAAATAGTGAAGCGATGAACCACTGGACACTGTGCGTTTGAACTGTAGCTACGCTAGTATAGATAGTATATCTCGTACTTCATCAGTTAATTGATTCTCAATACATACACACTCGCTTCTCTCACTATATTTATAAAGTTGAAACTGAGTGGCGGAACCTCATAAGGGAAAGGGTGTACGCTTTTGAGCAGAAGCGTAAGTCTGAATTAGACGACAAGCGTGACACCCTGAAGGCCCGACCACGAGCTGCCATATCCTACAATATCAATAACGGTGTGCTTACGTGCTCCCAATGCGGGCGCACTTTCACAAGGAAGAGTGGTTATGCAAGCCACATGAGGGCACACTCAAGAGCCGCGTGACCTGGCTCATGACATGACAGTCCCGATGCGTCGCCGTAGCCGAAATCGGCAGGACATCACCATCATCATATTTATAAAATAAGCAGTAATCTTGTATGTTTCTCTTTACAAAAAAAAAAACGCACACATCATTCACTGACTGGATTGACACAATAATCAGTGTTTTAGTAATTATTGAGTTAGTTCGTAGTAATAGTTTTTTTTAATAAGGCATTAATAGTTCTATAATCAAGCAGCTTGATGCATTGCCTTACTTTACACAAAATTATTAAAATAAATTTCTGAATGCAAGCATAAATATTTGACAACCAATAAAAATGTCTATCCTTTTTCATTACTGACATTATTCTACATTTTTGAGATGTAAAATACGCCATTATATAAATATTCTGGATGTATTTCGTCGATTCGATATCGTTAGTTAATTACATTCTTTAATTTGAGGGGAGAGTTTACCGCACCGACAGCCACCATTCAATGTTTGTCAGTTACGAAACCCATGAACCAATTTGTATGGGAAAATGATTTTTTTTTGTTTATTTTTACTAAAAAACGGTGAAAAAACAGATCGTTTTTAAGTACTACAAAGAGAAATAGGCTAGTTTTAGCGATCTATATTTTTCATTAGAAGTGCAAATAACTACGCTATCGACCAGGCAAGTGTCATTACTTCAGATTACCAGACAACTTAAAATAACATAAAAAAATGTATGTTTTGTAACTATTTTTTTAATTTTTAGAAGAAACACTAAGTAAAATTCTCATATCCAAAAATAAATGACTAGTAATGAAAAGGCGTTTTATTACGGAACACCTGTATCTCAATATAATTTAAAAATTAGTCTCCGCTACTCTCTAATAATGTTGCCAATTTTTTAAGCTTTTATACAATTTTTGGGGAAATTCATTGACTACATACTAGTTAGTGCGATATGAATGCGATCTCATTTCTATCATATCATTCTCCAACATTACTGTCACAGTCTTTCATCCCATTCATTTTAATAATAATCTATTATAATGTACTTTGTAATAATATCAAAATAACACATGGACGCGTGCATATAGATTACGACACTTGCAATCTTTTTAAAACTCATGTTGTCAATTAAACATTAAGGCTGGCCGAGACATAATAACCTAAGTTATTTTTTTTTTGTATTTTTAATGTATGTACAATTTACATTGCCATAAGTTGCCAACGTTAAGTAAATAATATCATAAAATGACTTTGAATTTTTATCTTTTTGAATGACTTCTAATCAAACCAGTGACGTAATGACGCTCCTACACGTTAACGCTCTTTTATTTTTCTGGTTGTTTTGTTTTGTGGTGTCTATTATTTCTTTCTTCTTCGAAGTTTGTCCGTCGTTGTCATTAAGAAGTCCCTGTCATAACTTAATCAACAACATAATTACCATAGGAACTAATTATTACTAATTAAAACTAACTTAGCTCTGCGCCGGACGCCCGTCAAACGGTGAGATGGTCCGTGCGCCCCATAGAGGGCCACGAAGCGCACGACCCCTCCGTAGAGGCGGTGGACTCCTTCCCTGAATCCAAATCGAAGGATAACCCAACCTAACATTGTGGATATTGCGCAGCATGACGACGACAGAAGCCACTTTTTAAAATGTGCCACTGCCATAATGCGCCTGGCTGCCAATGCCAAAGGTACTAAGGTGACAAAAAACATTAAAAAAATGAAATAAAAAAAAATATGGAAAAAAATAATAGTAATTGAATAGTTCCAACATTTCTGCACGTTTAACGGTGTTAAGGGTATATTGTATTTGCCCGCGCTTGAGCTACGGTAGCCCTGTCAGAGAAATCAATCGAGCTCGAGGGGGCGCACGGCGCATGTGCAGCAAATGCGAGGCTACGCCCCAGCCGGGCTCAGTAGCTCGCGAACCTCTGTGCCGTACAGACGCTAACTGATTGTCCTCGATACAGTTGGGGTGCCAGAAAAATCGAGTAGGAAAACTACAGAAGCATGGCAAGGTCAGATTTTGTGATATACGTTTAATTTCATTGGTAACCGTTTAGTATCCCTGATAAATTGATATTAGTTTTTTTTTCGTACACGACTTACATTTGCTTAATCCCTATTTATGAGGAATAGCAGTTATATACTGGTCGAAAATAAACTTCTATTAAAGTTTTGAAACGGAAATGCGCCACAAAATAGCGGGGCGGTGAAATTTTCTTTGTCTCAAGCCGCCAGGGATATCAAGCCGCGCGACAAGTACGCATGCGCGGTCACTGTTCTGCGGATAGGGTTCCGTGTTTCGGGAATCTGCCCTTTGTAGTGTACACGGTCCTTTTATTTTACTCAGTTCTCTTGTGGTGTAACAAATAATTTCTTGGGGAAAAATAAGGAACATTAGCAGTATGGCGAGGTAAGTTCGTGTCATAAATTTTTTCTAAAAAATAATAACATACTGCAAAAAAACTTTCACATCCTTCAGAAGCCCTAACAGGGTGGACAGGTACAACTACTGCCGTCCGCTTCTTGCCAGGCTTCTTATATTTTATGACAATTTTTGTCGTAATTTGGCCTTATAAATTAATTATAACTTTTTTTTAAAAAATAAGTTTATTATTATATTCTCACCAATTATTTTATCCGAATTGAGGCATTGTTTTTTTATTAATTTACAAAAGCTATGTACTTATAACAATTTGGTTTAGAAATTAATTAATACATTTATAAATTAATAAATTTATATCTGCATCTCATTTTTGCATTTGAATAATTATATTTCGAGATGGCTGCCCATGTCTGCCTCGATGTTCACGACGGCAGCGGGAGGGTCCGGGAAGCGCATGCGTGACGCGCTACGCCGCAATCCCTCACCCCCTCACCAACTGCCGCAATGCGGCAATCCCCTCTGGACTGAATTGAACCTGAACTTTTTCGAACGATATATATGTATTTGTTCATGGTTGTAATAATTTGAAACTTTTATGTCCCTTAGATTATCCCTGTAATAGTAACTGACCGAGCCGGCTCGGACATTACGCATTAATTGCATATGCAAATTTCTTTGATAGACAATATTACTTATACATTGATAATAGATTTTTTCATACACAACTAATGTGTTTTTTAATCTCTATTTTCGAGGGATAGCAGTTATATGCTGCTCGTAAATTAACGTTTATTAAATGTTTGAAATGGATATGCGCCACAAAATGGCGGAGCGGTGAAATTTTCTTTGCCTCGGTCCGCGAAGGAAATTAAGCCGCGGGGCGAGTACGCATGCGCGGTCACTGTCTCGGTGGACAGGGCTCCGTAGTTCGGGAATCCGCCCTTCGCGATACGGACGTCTCTTTATGTCAGTGCTCTTGTGATGGAATAAATAATTGTTTGGGGAAACTTTAAGAAACAATAGAAATATGGCGAGGTAAGTTCGTGTGATAAAAAAATTATAACATACTGTAAAAAACTGACAGGATGGACAGATACAGCTGTTGCAGTCCTTAAACTTCTTAGATTATAACAACATGTTTGTGACAGGAGGTGCTTATATACATAACTTATATACCTAACTTTTTTATTATATTATCACCAATTATTTTATTCTAATTGCGACCTCGGTTTTTTAATAATTTAAAAGTTACGTAATTTTAACAATTGGATTAAGAAATAAAAATAATTATAATATCCGCATCTCATTTTTGCGTTTAAACATTTGTATTTGAAAATGGCTGCCCTTATCTGTGTCAATGTTCGTGACGGAAACGGAAACGGGGGGACGCTAGTTGAGAGGTCGGTAGCGTCCGGGGAGCGAGGTGCGAGGCGCATGCGCGACGTGCGTTGCCGCAACCCTTCACCCCTCCCCAACCCCCGCAATGCGGCAATTCATCAATCGAATTACTTATATGTATTTGTTCATAACTGTAATAATTTAAATGTTTATCAAAGAAGAGCTTACTTATTTTATTGTATTTAATTTGGGTTCACGATATCTGAAGCCCTATACAGTAAATGTTCGTGCATATCATAGTATTAATCTACGAAACTGAATAAAACATAAAATTATCCTTATATAAAAAGTCCTATCCCTTTTATGTTTAAAACTTAAAACAAAATGAAAGAAAAAACATTGCTCGAACAAGAAGGGCAGCCATTTTGATGAAGGATGTCTGAGGTGGGAAGCGCATGCGTGACGTGTGACGCCAAGACCCCTCAACCCCGCACCAGACCCTCTTTTCTCCCGCCCTCCCTCAATGCGGCAAAACCCGCTTCCAAACCTCCGTTGTTTCTTCCCGGTCCAAATGTGAAAATCTGATATACTTTTGAGAACTCTTGATGTGTAATTAAATAATATATAAAAAATTACAGGGTTGTTGGTTATTCGACATATATTTGTTATTAAGTGACAGGGGTGACTATTTGCAATAGTTTTAACCCCTATATGCATTATGCAAAAGGAAACATTTTTGAGTTATCAAGGTTTTTTTCAACTTTTAACAAATGTCGACAAAGAATTTTTTGATGAAATCATATATACTCGTATATACAGATATTACTAACATATTATTCTTTAATGTACCTTGTTATATATATTACGTTATATTTCCATTTGATATTTTTCAAATATTAAATAGTCAAGTTTAGGTTTATTATTAAATAAATTTGTAATATCTGCTTATTCCACGTTGAAGCAGTTAATTTTTTCATTTAAACAATTATATTTCGAAATGGCTGTCCATATCTGTTTCTCGATTTTCGCGACGGCAGCGGGATGGCGCCCATTGAGAGGGAATCGTTAGCGTCTGGGAAGCGAGGTGAGAGGCGCATGCGTGATGCCGCAACCCCTCACAGCTTCACCAACCCCCGCAATGCGGCAATCCGTCCGAACCTCCGCTGCTTGCTCCCGGTTCAAATGTGGCGCCATCGTAAATACTTCAAGAACATTTGATAAGGAAATATATATAGAAAAATAAATAAATAAAATCTATCCAGCTTTTGATCACAAGGGGTATGGTTTAAGTATGGGTTTGAGAATGGTTTGAATTTAAAAAGAAAGCAATAGTTTTTTTTTTATTATACGATTTAAATTCAACGTAAATTTAAAAAGTTATCATTTTAATATAGGCAATAGATCGGTGGCCATTTTCGTAATCGTTGGATATGTCATAGTCGCTTCGAGCAAGAACTTTAATTACAAAAATGTCTTAATTGCTACTTTCATCTTCGACTTTTCATCTCGCATTTTTACATTAGGTCCGATAAATTGTTGTTTTAATATTGATATATAACTAGTATTTAATCGTTTTCATAAATCAAAAGGAAATTGAGAATTTAAAAGCATACTTTTTTTAATAAATATTGGTTGTTGCATTTTTTATTAGGTATAAAATAGTGCGTGACGACGATCCCATCTGATGTTAAGTGGTGATATAGTCGAGAGATGGTAGGTGCTAGTTTATCTAGTTACCGCTAGTTAGTCGAAAGAAGGCTCCCACGTCGTACTTAGACGGAAAGACTTACACCGACAACTTATTCCACTCCTTTGCTGTACGCACGATGAACGATGACTCAAATAGCTTTATTCGGATGTGCGAAACATCGACTATGAAAGAGTGGAGACCCGCCGGGTGTCTAAACGTCCGAAGGAAGAATGGGGATGGAGGAATTAACTCGTATAATTCCTGTGCACACTCTCCAAAATTTAATCTGTAAAACAGCTCAGGCTGGCTAGCTCAAGACTATCTAAATGTAGATCTTGATCACCTATCAACTTTTTGGCTGCTTAATTATCCCAATGAGAATGCAGAATTTAGAAAGCGTTAGTTGTTTTTTTAATAATACAATCTCAATTCAAAGTGTATTTAAAAAGTTGTGTTCAGTCAACTTGTATAATAAGGTAACCCCACTTAAAATTATAACGCCTAGTCGAACGCACAAAAGGATTATATATTTGCGAGAGTAAATAATATTTAAAATAAACAGAACACATGTGATTGAAAAAAAAATATATAAAAAGAATAATATTAACTAGTGGTATCAATAGTCACCAGCGGTGTTTCCGGACTGATACGACATTCTTGAAATGAACGTACTGCCTGCACATAAAGAGTGAAAAATTCAAAATTTCAAAATATTAACTCTAAAAAATGACTAAATCTCCATTTGTATTGATTACCTGAAAAATATCACTTAATTTTTCGCGTATGGTTTAACTGCATAACAAAATGGCGTCGTTCCATTTGCCCGGGCTTGAGCTCTGTATGAGAAATCAATCGAGCCCGAGCGGGCGCACAGCGCATGTGCAGTGGCGGTGAGTGCGAGGCAAGGCAACGCCCCGGCCAGGCTCAGTAGCTCGTGAACCTCTGTGCCGTACAGACGTTGACTGATTGTCCTCGGTTCAGTTCGTTGTGCCTGAAAAATCGAGTAGGAAAACTACACAGGCATGGCAAGGTAATAAATAAGATTTTGTGATATACGTTTAATTTTATTGGTAGCCGTTTATCGCTGATAAATTGATACTAGTTTTTTTTATTAGATACTCAACTAACATTTGCCTTATCCCTATTTATGAGGAACAGCATATAAATGTAACGCAGAAATATAAATGCGCATCAAAATGGCGGAGCGGTGAAATTTTCTTTGTCTCGTGCCGCGAGGGAAATCAAGCCGCGGGGCGAGTACGCATGCGCGGTGGCTGTCTCGGCCGTAGTTCGGGAATCGGCCCTTTGTGTAGACGGTCTTTTATGTTACTCATTGCTAGTAGTGTAATATAAAAAAATAAAAACGCTGTCACATAATCTTTCTAGTCAAAGTCTATTTGGGGTGGACGCGGGTCTAGTTACGTTTTTCGCAAGCTTCTAAGTATGGCGTGAAGGTAGCGAGATGCGTTGCGCATGCGTGAGATGCGACGCCTCAACCATCTCCCCATGCGGCAATCCCCTCTGCGTCACCATCGCTCGGCTATCTTATAACACCAACAATCGGATGATAGCCGGGCAGCCAGAGGCAGACTGGGCCGTCTGCTTTTCACCAAACTTAAAAACGGCTTATCAGCTGCCATATATGACAGCGGCTGAGTCTACCACCATTATCTCGGCAGAATTCCAAATCCCACCGCCACCATCTTGTTGGCTGGCGTTCCACTACTGTACGTTTCTCCCGTAACATTCTACCACGCACTGTCAAATTGTGGAATCAACAGTTGCTATCGGTGTTTCCGAACGTTTACGATTTGGGGGTTGGTGTGGATGTTCACCAATTACCATGTTATAATTAGTTCACTGTTCGTTTTATATTCTATGAGTTACGGCACTGCAAAGTCACTTTGTGTACTTAATTATTTTCGTCATCAAAATCGAACATACAAAAGAAATTTAATAGTGAAATTGTTTCTTTTCAGGAACGAAGAGGATGTGTTGAAAGAAAAAGCCGAAAAAAAGGATCCGAACAAAGAAAACAATAAAGATCCGAATAAAGAAACCAATAAGGATCCGAATAAAGAAAAGAGTGAAGAGGTGGATAAGGAAAAGGACGACGAGAAGATAACCGATGCCATAATAAATCAAATCAGCCTAGCGCTCGATAAATTATTGTCATATTCGGGGGACTTTAAAATAAATGTGAAAGAAGAAGTCGTCGAGAACTCCGATAATGATAAGGAGACGGGTAACGATAAAGCTACAAATGAAGATACTAAGACTGAGATGGAAAAGGAGGAGGTAAAGGAAGAGGTAGAAGGTGCTGAAAATAATCTTACAGAGGAGAAACACGAGGAGAAGACGGACAAAGATGAAGATAAAGATAAGGAGGAAGTAAAAGAGATGACTGAGGATGAAATAATATCCGAATTAATGGGCATGTGCAGGCAGGCACTCCATGAATTCTTCATGTATGACGTAAACTGTGTTATAAAAAGCATGAAAGTTTGGTGAGTAATTTTTTTCCTTTTTTTACGATACAGGGTGAAATGAGTGGTGGCAAAGGGCATCAGGACCAGTTCCTTTTTTAGTTACTTGGGGAAACGCCTAATGCGCACGCGCACTTCAGGAGATAGTATTGGGAAGACGTCGGGCTCGCACCGACTAAACCCCAAGGTGTTCACCATCGTCGCATCTTGACGGGAAAGCTTATATCCACAGGCTCAGTGCTGAGTCAGTACATCGCATGGAGAAACAAAAGTTCAGTAACAATTTATTTTTCAACCGACTTCAAAAAAGGAGGAGGTTCTCAATTCTTACTTCATAACTTCCGACTGGGTGCACCGATTTTGAGGATTCCATTTTTATTTGGAAGCTGTTGCTTCCCGTGTGGTCCCATTTTAATTTGGTCCAATTCTGACAATGGCATCTATGAGAAAATCATATGTCTTAAATTTGCATCAAGTATATCTTTTGCGCCACAAATGGACGAATAACTCAATATCACACTAACCGATTTCGATGATTTTTTTATTATAAAAGATGCACTTCCACGGTAGTTTAATGAGCGTTTGGTTAAGTTGTCATTTATTCTATTTCGTAATATTCCTACGATAATTCGGAAATACAAATAGGGCGATTTAAAATCGGTTTTTGGTTTGCTCGCAAATATTAACTTGTAATTTATATGTTTAATGACCGATGTAGAAATCGTTCTTCTTCGTTTAAAACTACGTCGGCCTTATATTAGACAGCTATATGTTAACAAGGAGGTTCTATTAAAACCTTGGAACACAGAAAAAACTAATTTCCTATGGCGAGAGGATTATGATGATGATGTTAAGAATAAAAAAAAACTATTAAATCTTATATTCGCTAATCAGGCCTTTTAGGTGACAGGGGATGAGTCAAGATCAACATATATACTAGGAATATATTAAATAAGCGAGGAACTTTTTAAAGGTACTAACTTCAAAATATTGGCCCGCAGACGCTGGAATTTAATTTTTAAGTTATAAGAAGTATAAGGAATGCATGAGATATTTTGTTATGAGAAGTTAATTTTATTGAAAATTTTGTTGCAAGTTTCCATAAAATCACAGTATATTGTGAACACGGCAATAACGTATAAATTTCACTCAGGTCCCGCTCCGGAGAATACCACACTTCAGCCCTGTCGCTTCCGGGTAATCACCCGTCAGTGATGCCAATTCACCTTGATCAAGTAAATGTCTTTCTGAAGAAGCTGAGAGAAGTGCGCTCTACCTACTCCCAACAGCTTCACCTGCTGAACATTTTGACAGCTACAGACACAGTTGAGTCCACAGTTTATTACAACTAGTTTTGGCTCTATAGCCAAATTACTCAAAAAACTCTAAAAACATTCGACTTACCAACCCGGCTAAAGAACTTCCTTTGACAACTAGAATTACTTTAGTTAACTCTTTGTTGCTGCCCATCATTGACTATGCTGACGTTTGCTATACAGATGTCAATGAAACACACTCCCCAAAATGCATTCTGTAGAAAACCGAAAAGCTAGTTACTCCTGTGCTCAAGACGGAGCAGATTGGTTTCAGCTGCGTTACCAAATCCCCGCCGCAAAAACCCGCCTTTCCACTGTCTAAAGCTGCGAGATGGCATTTAGCAGCGTCTGCGCAAATGTGACAGTGTGTGTATAAAGTCTTAAAAACTGCCACGCAGAGAAGTACGGTTGCACCAAGGTCCTAAGTTTTTTTTGCAGCTATCTTACCCTTGGACTCGATGACGCGTCCATAGTTAAGGGTCGATAAAATTTCAATACCCAATAACTGAAGACTATCAGTGAGTTCCACAGATGAATCTCGGAAACAATTACATGTGTAAAGGCGAACTTAATGCTATTTAGCGTTGTCTTCCAGCTATCTTTTGATGGTTAAGGGCAGGCTAGGGGTAACGCCGCTAAAAATAGCAGTTTAAGAATGTCATATAAATAAATATTCATGTTAAACTTGTCTCAAGTTAATTTTGACGTGTGCACACTGTTCTATTCGCAGCTCAATGAAGTGAACTTCTCCGACGACAATTCAGAGGCCTTGATGGAGAAGGCCTAGTATGAGCTTACGCGGGTTGGTACAAGTCTGCTCACCAGTACAGACTTTACCAAATTCCTGCATGCTTCGGCCAAAGCCAATCAGCTGTATTTAACTTATAAGTAAGTCCAATGCATTTACGCTGTACGCTGTTTAAAAAAAAGAAACAATATTTTAACATATATTATAAACAAACGTATCAACCATTCCAACTAAGCTTACGCTTGTGCTAGGAGATGGGTATTTTTTTTTTACAAATTTTTAGAAATTTTATACAAAAACAAATCGGGCTCAAGTTAATATCAGAAATAATAGTACGACGTATGGCTTGTTTGACAGTTCAAAAAGAGAAGAGCTACAGGAATACTCGCCAGGTCCTGAAAGATTCCATGAAAGTTTCATTGAAATCGGTCCAGCCGCTTCGGAACCTATATGGAACATACCCACACACTTTCTATATTGTACCACCTCAATTTACTATTAGTTCTAATAATTAAAGTCGTTTTCGTTTTCTCCAGGCAATTCGTAGACATACTGCAAATGAAAATATTCAATAAAATAAGTGCGTACAAGAAATTCAAAACTGACTTTGTCGAGCTCCTCCGAGCTTACTACTCCATCGTCAACAAGATGATTAGCCGTTTCTTCACCATAGTGGACCTCATCCAGGTAAGATTTGTTGTGACCTTCATTGAGAGGTGACATAGCTCTTAGGTCGCTTAGCCTGAACCGCTATCGCTAGTAACTCGACAGAAGGTCTCCCGGCGAGGTAAGGTTATAGGTAAATTTGTCTGCAACCCTACTTCTTACATTTAAAGGATGATAATCTATCACATCGATCGGTTTCTGTTTCATTTTTCGACAAACTATACAGATTGGCTAGAGAAGTTGACCTTTGTCTCACCGGATTGAAAGGTGGCATAGCTCTTAGGTCGCTTAACCTGAACCAAGGCTTGGACGGTTACTATGTTACGCGTAAGCAGTCCGATCCGAGGGAGCCCGATAGAGCCGAACCACGACTCGGTCGGTTGCTATTTCACGGATAATGTAAACATATTGCTCTAGCAACCCGAGTTCGATCATTTCCGCTCGTGCATGTCCGCCCGCGCCCTCTTCACTGCCTTGTGATCTTTCATTTTCGACTACTGCGCATTATATGTCAGCGCCAATTATACGTAATTAATGTGCACACGAGTATAAAATAAGTCGAAAAGCGGATGCACCATATGTTGATAATTCACATCAGAAATAAAGGGGAGCGTAGTATCCACGACCATTGTATCATTGTAATATAATTATTTTTCTACAGCCCAAAACAAAAGACGAGTGGAAACATCTGCCGAAGATCAAGAACAGGTCGGTGATCAAGCGTTGCTTTTATGCAGCAGCAGCCTTCCGATTCTCGGGACTAAATTCTGACATAGTGAAAGATGTCCAAAAGTTCTGCGATACCGAACTTAAAATTATCAACGGGTAGGTATTATTAAATTTAGTTACTTAACAAAAGAGCTCGTGACATACTTAAGACTTAGGACTTAGGACTTTAACTTTAATTATCTACACCTATATACACCAAGTAGTCTATAACAATGTCTCCTATGTAATCCTAAAACCCTCGATATCAGATACCTTATTCTGCAAAGGCAAAAGAAAACAGTAAAAATTGATCCGAGCAATCAATTAACTACAATGAAAAGGTTATCCCCGGGTAGATTTTGGAGCAAAAAGAAAAAGATAGCCACACATTTATTTCATACTCTAGTTATATCATAAGACTGCTCACAAACTTCTGTTCCGAAGCATCGCATGTTCCTTAAAATCATCCGTATCTTCGTATGTTCCTTGAAACGATCCGCTTCTTCGTATATTCCTTGAAACGATCCGCATCTTTGTATGTTCCTTGAAACGATCCGCATCTTCGTATGTTCCACGAAAAATCAATAAAAAATTACAAAGCTCGTGTGATTGTAACCTTATATATTTTCAGAGCGGTGACACACTTCTATCAGTTCATGTCTGTCAAGCCGCGAACACTGACGTGGAAAATTAAGAACGATCAAATTTTCTATGAGATTGCCAGCTCCAAGACGTTGGTGACGACCACCGAGATGTACGTCATTTGGCACGCCATAGTGTGTATTTCGCAAGACAAAGATGCCAATAACTTCTTGCTGGAGGTAATAATAAGCTCTCGCGGTTATTGACCCTTAGTGCGGTGAATAGAGACAACAATTGCAAATCTGACTTTTCATCAAGCATATTTGCTCTCATTTGTGACAGCTTCTCAGTTTTTCGACACACAGCACAATGAAACTATAGAATGTTATTTGCTTATTATTTATTCTCGTTCTTCCACCGAAAGAGTACTGATTGCACTTTAGTAATATCGAATGGATCGTGGGTACAATATTTTTAGCCGACTTCTTAAAACGAGAGATTTTTTATGAGGTTTTTTTTTTGCTCTGCACTCATTGCTCGTCTTCGTCATATCTGGGCTTATTTCAAGTTTCTTTTTTATATGAATATAATTTTGCATACTAATTTTGTTAGCATAGTTGGCTTTTGACCAAATATGTATATAGTACGAAAATTATTATGGAAGTTATTTATTGAGATTTTGGTGTGCTTATGATAATCCAAGACTAAGTTAGAACAACAGGCACGAATGTGGAAAGAAGAAAGAACGAGATCTTATGTTTTTTTATGGGGTTTAAAAGAAGGTTTGAAAGACTGACGCCGGCAACTTGTTCCATTCCTTTGCTGTACGCACAATGAACGAAAGGGTGGAGACCGCCGAATGTCTAAGCGACTATGAAAGGTAGAATTGGGATGAGGGGATTAACTTGTGTAATTCCTGTGTGCTAGCCACCTTGCGCCGGTGCACAAGACTATCTAAATGTAGATCTTAGTCACATATCAACTTTTTGGCCTCTCCATGGATTCTAGTGCCGCGAGTTGGTATTTGCACCTGCCCAGATATGACAACAGTATTCCACACAAAACCGGATCTGTGCTTTATACATAGTCAAAAGCTGTCCCGGTGTGAAGTACCGTCGTACCTTTGCAAGGACTCCAATCTTCCTAGCAGCTACGTTCGTTTTAGAACCTGAATTCGATTCCTTGTAGAAAAAATAAGAACGTTTAATATTTGTTCCATCACCGATTTGATTTGAAGTTGGTTTTTGTATTTACACGTAAACATTTCAGATGCTGAAGCAGCTTGATGAGTCATTTTATTTGCCAACAATAAAAGATGACTATAATGCTATAGAAAACAAAGCCAGCCTTTGTTTCATTCGCGGATGCTGCCTGGCCGAGCGCGCTAACTTCCGCAAAGCGAAGAGGTTCTTCAAACTAGTGGAATTGTAAGTTCTCGAGTGATATCAAACGTAACGCCTATGTGCCCCGCCCATTGCCACTTCAACTAGCTTACGCAGTATGCTATTACCTTCGTTCGTCCACGAATCTCATACCTGTTACGATCTCTAAGAGACAGTCCATAGATCATTGTACGAAATTGAGCTTGCTGTAGTGATACCACATGGTAATCCGCCAGTCACCAGCGGGAAGGTCTGTGCTTCTACTGCTCAAGCAGACACTGTCGGGCGTGAAGCTTTCACAAAACCTACTCCCTCTCCCTCTTTCCATCGCACTCTTTGGTCGTCTTAGGAAAGCGATGGTAGGCTGTTAGGGTATCAGCCCAGACCTGTGCCCCATATAGAGACTGCACTACTCCTTAGTACAGGCGGCCTGGATTGTTTGTACTAAGATATATGAAACTTCGAAAGGTGTGATATGAGGATATACCCAAGTGATATGGGGTGGGCTCAACATGAGCATGATTAACAATTTCGGATATTACATCTCCCTGTCTTACGCCTGTCTTCAATGCAAGGTGATAGGATGACTTCAGTGGCCCTCAATGGCCCCAGAACGCAGCTGGATGCAAGCCAACGTCCGGTCATATAGGATATCAGAAGGCAGTGGATGTCCTACGAGATGAAATGATGAAAGCAACGCCAATTGGACGCACTAGATTAGACAAAACTAGTTAATATTTTGATATCTTAATAAAATGAGTAAGTTAAATAATATTCGGAGATGGTGCAGATACAATAACAAACATTTTTACGATTGTTTTTAGATTGATGTGCGTGTTTGATGAAGAAGTATTTCTAAAAGGCCACGCACTGCTAGAACAAGCCCTGTGCTTCAAAGAAATTGACCGCTTGAAGACGGCCGAGCGGATTATGAGAAGCACAAAGTAAGTATAAGAAGTTGAAACGTAGCAGCAGTGACGCCATAGCCCAGTTCATCCCTAGTCTCTCGTTGGTGGCATTCATAGCCCTTCATCCAAAGGTCTATGAACTAGAAGACTACAACGTCGCGATGGCGTTTCGCAACAGGGACCCGAAGGCGATAGACCGCGCCAATCAAGTAAAGGCGTTGGCGACATCTGCGAAAGCTGAAGTGTTGAAGCTTTAAGTAAACTCATTTATAAACGGAGCAAATATAACTAATAAAAATACAAATAAAAAAGGCGCGGACGATCAGTCCGTGGAAAAGCAGGTTAAATAAAAAAAAATCAAACGTAATAGACCAGAATTTGGAAATAACACGCGAAATAGTCCGGCGATCGAGGTGCCCTCTCGGGCGCCCTTAGATCGGTATATTTACGAGTAACATAGTAACCGTCCAAGCCGAGGTTACCCCTCACCGGGGGACCCTTGTGTCGAGTCGAACGATCGAGGTTCAGGCTAAGCGACCTAAGAGCCATGCCACCTCTTAATCCGGTGAAGCAGTCAATCTGTGTAGTTCGTCCCAAACGGCGCTGGATCCAAGCCGCTTACAACCGGTCCTTTTTAATATCGTTAGTGGGGGGCTGTGTTCAGTAGTGGATGTTCTATGAGTGTTATGATAATGACGAAATACTAATTATCGACACTCATAACCCAAGTTTCACACTGTATCATTGCTAGAGATTTCTCAAGAGTCGGGCAACGAGGCGTACGGAACTGTTTTTTGTGGCATAGGACGTTAAGTTCGAAAAATATTACAGGGAACTGTTAATAATACTAGTTTGAGGTTTATATTTCGTAACTATCGTATTTTCGAAATAAAAGTCTCGCGTGGCAACGTTCTAATAGTTACACGTTTGATTTGGTTTCACTCGCAAATGTATTTACTAATACACGTTCTATGTATAGGAACGAATCGCATGATCTCTTCAAAATAATGTATTAAATAAAATATAATTTTCGTAATTAATATTAAAGGTTTGATTAAAACATAAAAGAGGTACACAGATATAATTTTATGGTACACATAAATCGTTCCCTTAACAGCAACTTAATAATGAAAAAAAAACAAAAGACAGAAGTAATTAGTGACATTTTTTTACAAAGTGCCGCCTGAATTTTGGCAAGCAAAGTAACTGGTACCGCTCCGTCCAAGCGTAATATGGAAGCAATGCGTAACACAATTTCTTTCTCTTTTTCAGGCGACTGTACGTGAGAACGTCGCCGCAGTTTCGTAAATTGCACAACTTATACTCGGACATTCTGGAAATCGGTGTCGACACCACGACCCCCGATAAGACGTACGATTAATTGCTTCATATCTACGAATTGTAATAGAATAAGTACAGAATACCTGTGCAGTGGTATCTCGACACGGAAACCCGTTATAATTATCTGGTGCACAATGGACTACGTGACAATTAGTATAAGTGGAGTTATTGTAATAGACTCAAAATCAATCTTTAGATATAAGATCCATACTAGTTGAGCTGCAACAGACGATATCAAGTATCCTTAGGACAACATTAGTCGGCCAAACTGCACGCACACTGGTGAACGTGACGCTCACTCCGCGCTGGAGCGTGTCGCTCGCGGCGTTGTAACTTGAAGTTTACACCGCTTACGCTCGTGGAACGTCTCGCTTATTTATCGACAGCAATTGTATTGTAGACACTTTAAAAGCTGTTCATTTATTATATTGCTTATCAAGCAAAGTAACTGGTTTGCAGGAAATAACAGCGCTATATTAAATTCTTGCAGGATCACTGTTTATTGGACTTCTTAATGTAACGGGTGTAATATGGTATTCGCCACTTGGCAGCCGTTCTAATAGTCTAGAAGTAAAAGAATTGATGTGATTGATATAAGATTATCTTTTGATGATATATTCTCAGCTCAATAAGCTAAGAGCAACATGTTAATGGACTAATTGTAATCTTCGTAGGCATCACGCACCAATCACCTCATGATTGCGACTGTTGTAGACCATCACAAGCATAATTTTATTTGGAATGGTTGTTGTCAATAACATTTTGCAACTTTGAAGTGTTAATAGCCTAAATAGGTTTAGGGTACGGTCTGCGAATTGTAATAGCGTTGGTTTGTATCCACCATTCGACTATTTATTTGGAATGGTATATAAGAATATTAATAACATTTCTATAAAAAAAGATGTTATTTGCAATCTTTAAGAAAAATGTAGGCATTCTTACGGGCTTTGGTCATTTATATTATTGCAAGACAATCTCTGTCTGTTTATTTTTATATGGTTCATGTTGTAGCGTGTTAAGTATAATGTTAAGAGATATTTGAAACTGGAAGAGGCGGCAGACATTTTATTTATTTTATATTAGTGTATTCTGTATTGGAAACTTTCGTCACGATATTACATTGATGTATTACGTACGTATTAGATTTAAGATGACGTATATCAGTAGCTGATTGAATATTTCATTGTAAACCTACTGTACTTCAACCAATGTATGTACGTGTTGGCGTACAGAAGTAATTTCTTCTCGTTCACTCTTCTTGCATTATGTAGTTTGATAGTATTGTAGTATCCGGCCCCGGTCAACTTTTTGAATGGCCGTCAATCGACAAGACTTTCGTTTAGATGTAGACTTGTCATGATATATTCACGTATAGATTTAAAATCATATTAATCGGTAGTTGTGTGTATTTTTTGAATTTATAAACTAACAGATTGATTCCCTATACGGATTCCGATTATCTAATACTGATTTTATTTTAATCTCATCTACATAAGTGTCATTTTAAAATTAAACTTTCTCGGATAAGTTGACAAAAGGATGATTTTAAATATTTATTCTTTCGTGTTTGCTTCTCCTTTCAAGTTTTTGATAACTTATTTATGAATTGTCTTTGACTATATCGACGATAGACAGCGGAAATGTCATATCGTGAAATATACAATTGTACTATTTATTAGAAAAAAAATTAGTGGTACACGGACTAGACCATTCGACGACGGCTTTTTGCCTCTTTGGTCAAGTCATCGACGAATTAAATTAAATTTTATTTCAAATTTTTTACATTTTTAGGATTGTCTAGACACTAGCATCTCACACGCAAACATTTTTTGTAGACTATGAACAATGGCAGTCTACAAAAAATGTTTTTTTTTAATCTACTTTTTATGTTTTTACTATTAATGACGTTTCTTACTTTTATCTAGTAATGTTGGTATTACGTACTGCGATGTTCGTTTACCATATATATTACAGTAAGATGGAATTTTTAGTCCGAAAATATTGTTCTGATAAAATTTTAAATTGGACTTATTAAATACTCTGCATATGATTCATATAATTGTATATCAATAAGAAGACATTTGGACAATTTCAATTGTCAATTCGCGCGATG
Source organism: Meandrusa payeni (assembly GCA_029286785.1). Lineage (NCBI taxonomy): Eukaryota > Metazoa > Arthropoda > Insecta > Lepidoptera > Papilionidae > Meandrusa > Meandrusa payeni. Next base: position 842,087 of record JAGSMX010000002.1, on the reverse strand, counting down.
TATTTCCGCTGTCTTACCGCCCGATGGTCATGGATCATCTCAGTCATCTAAATCTCTTATAAGTCGGTCACGTTTTAGTTTTTCATAAATTCATTTTAGTGTTGATCACAATGAAACTGCCCTGTATCTCTTTTGATAATAATGTTTTAATTCCGACCATGACTAAATTGTTTAAATGTATAAGGCACACTCTGTTGGCCATATTTTTATTGACTACGTTTTACCTTGTCTTAGTCAACCAACGTAGTTAAGTTCCTTTTGATATATTTACTATTTACTCTTCTTAATATACATTATTGGCCTATATAGGCTCTAGGAGTAAGCAATTAATATATGAAACATAAGAATTGATGTATTTTTGATTTAGATATCTCGGATGTGTAACGGATGGGATGTAGCTCTGCACTAGTCGGTGGTAAAAAGAATTAAAATTCAAAGATATACGATTTGTACGAATTTAGATGTTACGCGTGGAAAGTTGCGAAGAGCGGGAGAGGTACTCTTAGGTTGGTAGCAATGTAGGAAAGGATTTTTTTTATACTATATTCTGTGTATTCTGAACGTGAATAGCGCATCGATGTGGTACCATTTTCTTGATTGTCTTTAGAATTTTCTCGTGGAACCACGTAATTGGTATGGAATAAATGTGCTTAGAAACAATTGTGCTCTTTTTATTTTCTTACTACGGTACAGAACAGGAAAGATCCAGGCAAAAAAACAGTGAATTTATTCCATTAATTGAAGTTGGGATCACATTTGGGATAATCTTTTTAATATCACGAGAAAATTAAACGACAAATGTGACAGGCTCACTAATATTTCTTACTAAATTGGGAGCTATTTCTACTGCCTGGGTTTATGGTCAAGTTCCTTCGCCCTCTGTGTGAGTAACCTCGGCTTGGACAGCATTCCGATCCGAGCTCGCCCGAGAAGGACGAACCATGACTCAGTCATTTGCTTTCTATGACAACTTTTCTTAACTGTTTTCTTGACTTCTGACGGACATGCTTGTTACGAACAAAATGATCGCATCGTCCGGATCGTCGAGAACGTTTCTTGGTGTCCGGACGATGCGAAGGCGTTCAGTGGTTAATGGCTTTTAAGTGGCAGCACTTACAAGAAGTTTGTTAGAATGTTTGGTGGGAGTCTCGGAATTGTCGAGATGCCTGCATAAAGAATTGGACTATCATCGGTAGCCCTGTGTCAGTATGCAATAAACATGGGACATTTTATTTACTGACTTCATATACAAACCGAATATAAGACACATTAAAAGAGAACAGAGAAATAGGATATGATTATGCATGTCCAACATTGGACACTGTCTCAGCATGTACTGTCGCAAGGCTGCCACAGCACTGATTTTTAGTGACAGTAAGTAACATAGATACATACAGATATGTGGTGTTGGGGTAAAATGTTGGAATTTCATAGACTGCCTTTCCTTTTTTATATACTTTGTAAGCAAGTGCTTGACCACTTTAAATAGAAATGCAGTCCTGGATGGAAAGGCATTGCAGCAAAGTGACTCATTCATTAGTCGTTCATTCTAATTTTGAAAACACCTCATGAAAATCCTAGAAAAAGACAGTCTCCGGCAAACTATTCCAGTCCTTTGTTCTACGACATCAATATTTCTGGCACTCCTAGAGCTTTGTGAATAAATCATTATAAAATACTTACTACCTCCGTTTACTTATAGATCAAAGTGATGAGCTTGCCACTCCCGTAGTCATCTGTCCAACAAGGCGAAAATGTGCATGACGTAAAATTTACGGAATAAACAATCTAAAGTATTGTCAGGGGACGCTTTCCCATACTTCACAACCTGACGTCAACAAGACCGTGACCGAGTGCGCAAAGGTGATCATGAACATTCTTAACAGATCAAACACGTGGAGATGAATAGATTAGGAAGGATTTTAAGTAAGAATGGAAAATGTGATCTCTGCCAACACTCCTTAGCCACGGGCGTGGATTTATCCTATATATAGCAGTTAAGTTCTACATGCGGGTAGGGTAATATCCCCCCGCCACCACCCAACCCTTTCTCCTTACATCGCCAACCCGCATTACATCACCGACTACCCCCGCTGGGAATGCCGCAATGGCGGGCGGGTGAGAATACCGCATTAACGACGGTTATTCGATATTAAAGCCTTTGCTAAGGTGTTAGAAAATTTATTTCAAACAACCCTCCGCTGAACCTGTCACGGATCGATACTTTAGCGCATGCGCAGCATTTACGAAGCCTGGCCAGAGGACCTAAAGAGGGAGGCAGGTGTGGGAGAGAGCCCGACCCCGATCTCCCCCTCGACGTAGGAGAGCCACCCTGCGGCATTTACACTATAGCATCAGACGCCGAGAGCCGTTGCCTGTTTTGCTGATCCTACTGCAGGAAATTCGAGCTGAGCCTGCCTGAGCTGAGGTGTAGAAGATGTGCGATCAGGTACGTGATTACATCAAGAAACCGCCCCTAATAAGTAATGACGGATAATCGGCTCTAAATCCTCGATCAACTAACGAGCGTTTTAACGTTTTAACTCCTTAGTTTATTGATGTTCGAATTAAAATAAAATATATTCGTTTTAATTAATTGTACTTTTTCAAAAAATAATTTGTAATGCATTTGTATGCTTTGTGATTTTTTTGAATAAAATTACTAATAATATTAGTAATACTTTAGGTTAGTACCGATTATTATCAAATCTGAAAATTAAATGTTGTTTTTGTTCTTAAAATAAAAAAAAACTCAGAAAAAGGGGCGTGGCCAAAACATAATATAACATGTAATAAATGTAGTTTTCCATGAAATAATTTGTAGTGTTTTTGTGTGCTTTTATTTTACAGTGACAATTATTTTGAGTTGTATGATATATCAATTGTGATAAGCTACAAAATAGAAGTGGTTTTCTTGTGTGTGTGAATATAATAAAGATGAAAAAGTAAGAAGCAAGGCACCTGGAAGATTCCAGAACCAACGCGCATGTGCACAGACAACACCCAAAGATGGCGGCTATGGACGGAAGGCAATGTTTCAAAATTGCGCATTGTGATATAATTTCTTGGAGCATATAAACTATGAATATAATAGCCTCTGAAGGAATCGAAATGAGCTAAATACCTAGATTAATCTCTTACCATAAGTAGCATACACGTTAATAGATGGCGCTGGCAGGCGGTGTTGGTGTTGGTCCGGTGGTGCGCAGGTCTCAATATTGCCACGTCACTTACGGGCAAAAAAAAGAACTAACGGACACGAGAAGCAATATGGCGGTTTTCATACAGCGCCATCTTGCGGACCTGAATGCAGAAATATTATAATTTCTTAAGGATTACAAAATCTTTTTATTATATCCTATGCCAATAATACAGTTACAAGTTATGTAAAAAATATATTATCTGTGTGTGTTAAAATCGTGTTTTTACTATCCCAGAACGTTCGTATATGAATAATAACTGTTGAGAATATAATCGTACACTAATTATTATGTCACAGTAACCGTCCAAGCCGAGATTACCCCTCACCGGGGGTACCCTTGTGTCGAGTTACTAGCGACAGAGGTTCAGGCTAAGCGACCTAAGAGCTACGCCACCTCTCAATCCGGTGAAACGGTCAAAGTCAGCTTTTTTAGAAAATCTGTATTATTTCATCAAAAAACAACAGATGAGAGATATTCAAGAAGTTTTAATAAAATGACCAAATATGTCCTTTCATAACTTCGCAACATAGTAACCGCCCAAGCCGAGGTTATCCTTCACCGGGACCCTTGTTCCTCGAGTTACTAGCTAATAGAGGTTCAGGCTAAGCGGCCTAAGAGCTACGCCACCTCTCAATCCCGTAAAGTAGTAAAGGCCAGCCTCTCTGGCCAACTGTGTACTTCGTCCATAAAAAAATCCATAATTTATTAAAAATTATTATTCAAATTGCATACACACAGAGAAATGTTTTTACAAAACGTAGTAATAACTCACATTTTTAATTAATGTTTAAGAAAAAAATCAGTCTGTGTCGAATAGTGGGGAGCACGTAGGAATCGTTCACCATGGCATGGTTGGGAACCTCTGACCTACCTTGAGCATACCAAGTCCATACTTGCTATTTAAATTTTTTGATTATGACTTTATTTATATACATATAATTGGTATGAGGTCTGGACATAACTATATAATTACTGTACGATCATCCTTCCGATATCGTAGGTTCCTAGACGCAGACCTCACAAAAGGTAAGTCCGGGCGGAGCTTTCGGAGCATTAACATTTTTTTATACAAATGGCTTAGAAAGCATAAAACTACTTACTTAAAGAGAAACTTGACTATTATGTATGTAACTTAACAATAATCCTTATCTTTAATACTATACTGCAGAATAATTTACGTCATCCTAAATTGGAAACCTCAGGGTTGCCTCGTAAGGAGGGACTAAGTTTTTTTCATTAAAAAATATAAAAATGTTCTAGTAATAATTAGTAATAAATATTAAACAAAACTGACAAATAATAATATAAAAAATGCCTAAATTTGATTTGATTTTTTTTCTAGGTTTATTAAAAAAATACATACGAATTGAGAACCTATTGCTTTAAAGTCAATTAAAAATAGAACGTGTGTACTCAGTAGTAGCAGCTATTGTTAAGTCGTGTTTGACTTGCTTTAAAGTATTTGTATTGACCTGTACATATTTTTGTGTATTACATATTTTGGGGTGTTTTGGCATTGGGAGATTTGCCCGTAAGTCGTCAAGCTGAGCAGGCGGGTCAGCAGACATGCGAATGAGAAGACGATGTTTGGAGAGGACGTTGTGTAATAGTAACAGCTGTGCTGGCCAGTGCCAAAGTATTCGTCGGACATATGAACTTAAACATCTTCACTTCGCAAATACCTCAATACTGACCTCTGACCATGTGCTGGTCCACAAGTTGAAAGTCGCACAACGAGAGATGGAAAGAGCTCGGCATTTCTCTAAGCTTTAGAATCCAAAACGAAAAAATTCGTCGGAGAACAAAGGTAGTCGACATAGCTTAAAGTCAGCAAGTTGAAGTGGTAGTGGGCCGGCCACATCTGCCGACTCAGTCACGGCAGATAGGGGAGGAAAGTCCTGGAAGTGGCTGGATACGGAAATCGGAGGATCGTATATGGTGGAAGGTATTGGGAAGGCCTATTTTACAGCAGTGGATAGGACACAGGCTGATGATTATGAATTATAGGTAGAGTACAACCAAGACAAATGTTTCGCGAGAGAATTAAGAATATAATAATTGATGCTTCGTCGTTAACTACATTAACGGTTGCCTGTTCATTAGATATGAACTGTTCAAGTCTCAGTACACATATTAGTAAACCTTAGGTTCTTTGACCTGACATTGTATTTGTTACTTTGTTTTTTTTTAAGCAACTGTTTATTGTTGTGCTTTTTAATATTACAAATACACTTAAATATACAATATATACTGTAATGAATACATACACTTAAATACAATCCTCCTTCCGTCGTTTTCCTCATTGCTGAGTGTCGTGACCTCCACGGATTATGTGGCCACGATCTTTCCACCTGTTGCGGTCTTTGGCGGTGTGTAATGCCTCGTGGACTCTCGTGTTGGTGTTGTTGCTGATTTGGTCTGTCCAGCGCATAGGGCTTCTCTCTCTTGGTCGTCTTCCCTGTACTCTGCCTGTGACCACGAGTGTTTCCAGTGTATCGTTTTTCCTGGCTATGTGACGAATTCATTCGAAAACCCTACGGAGACAGACCGTTGACATCCTGAGGTGACTCCCACTTCCCGGAGACATTTGTGCGGTGGTCTGCCCAAGGTACTCGTAACATTCTCCTTCAGCACCACATTTCAAATGCATCAATGCGAGATCTATCTGCTTTCTTGAGTAGATTGGGAACACCAGAGACCTCACCAGATCGATCTTGGTTTTTAGTGAGATTGATCTATCTGTTCAAATTCGGTTTAGTTGAATCATCGCGTTTATTGTCAGACCAATTCGCTTAAATACACTAATAGTTACAGTTTTTGACAAATATTAAAAATAGTCATAAAATTAACAAAAGTTTGAATTACGGTCTGGTCAAAGAGTGAGAGTGCCAAGACGAGGACCATATTCTAGCTCGGTTTCGGAATAGTTAAAAAAATGTTAATCAATCTCATGAAAAATTCGGCTCACAAAGAGTCGATTAGATCGAGGAAGTGTCACGCCCTAGCAGAATAGCGACGTGAAGTATACTTCTGCGTTTCGTCTGATGTTATGCCAGTTGCATAACTCCTGCAGCTACTCCCGTCGATGTTCATGGACGACGATGATCATTTAAGATCAGGTATGTTCTCATGGCAGAAATGCTACTTATATCATGTACATACATATAAATAAATGTATATATGCTCATATTAGTGAAGCGATTGATTGCGCCACATTGCTATCATATTTTCTTCGTTAAGTACATGACCCTCCTTGGCGAAATACTACGTATTATAAAATATTGTATGCGTGTGAGTCTTTGTATTACAGCTTATGCCCATTATCGTAGAATAGTTATATTCTACAGCCGTGAGCAAAAATTAACGGTCGGTTAAGAAAATTTGAATATCTCGGAAAATAAAGACGCTAGCCAACTGAAATAAATTGTGCATGATAGACAATTAAATATCATTAAAATGAAATATTTTTATTAATTTATTTATATTTCATTAAAAAAAAACTTAAAAGAAAAATGATATCTTACGTAAACTTGGATAATACAGTATTTTTCATTAAATTTTCTTTGGATGTTGCTTCCATGTGAGAATATAATAAATAAATATCTATCTATGTCTATGTCTATATCTTCCGAGATATTCAAACTTTCTTAACCGACCCTTTACTTTTGCTCTCGGTTATATAATATAACTATTCCACTACCCAACTATTCCACCTCTAATTGTAACTGGACTGTACAAATTCAGTTGACAATTGTAATGGGATCATCTCATTTTTGGCAAATTATATTTTATACTTAAAGAACCAAAAAAACGGCATTTCATTGGTCAAAAGCCCACTATTTTAACACTATAAATTTAGAGCTAAGCCACCTCTCAAAAAATAGAAGTCAGCCTCTCTGGCTAATCTGTGTAGCTCGTTACAAAAAAAATACTATATATTTTCAGACTAACTTTGAACTTTTGGACCTTAGAAAAAGTTTCAATTAATTCTTTTTATCGTTCACCGCTCCGGTATTTTCTGTACCTTATTCGACTTTATCGATCAAGGATCGAATTGAAGCGACATCGCTCGAGCGCGTCATCTGCCAGGCGACCACCACTTCCTTAGTATTCTAGATGTCATAACAATAATTTCTGATCCGCACTTGTAGTGTTTTCACAAGGGCCGTATTACAATCATTTTCTCTCCGTAGTGATGTCTATAGTTGTTCCACCGCCTGCGCATTCAAGATATAATTTTATATCTATATATATTTAATTTGAACATTTATACGTATGTATTGAATTTCAATTATATGAAAGAGTGTGGCAAAGCGAAGTATGGTGGTTTTCAGTGCGTATGTGTTTTTATTAATTAAGATAACACGACTAACAAACAGGGCGAGATGAGTGAATGTTAAGTGATACCTTACTTACTTATATTTTATGAGAGGATTGTGCATACCACCACCTCATTTTCTCGAGATGGTAGATGGATACGTCTTAACGGGATCAGCGAACAAACGTTATTCCGCATTGGCCTTTGACCATACCCGGTAAATGATAAACATTATTGCTTTAAAAGAGTACAATAGTAGTTGCTGTAAAATAGTACCTGGATGATCCCGCTTTTCTCGGTATTTATTTTTTGGCAAATCAAGTTTTTTTGAAGTTATATTTATTTATTCTTAATTTGCACACAATACAAAAAAGGTACAAATAGGAGGACTTAATGCCAGTCTATCTTGGAGTTGTGTAGAGACAATGTAACGGGTGCAAGCTATGTCAAAAAATAATAAATAAAAAATATAGTATTATTATACTTAGAAACGAATTACATAATGATGAAATATGAATATTTTTCGATCTTTAGCATTTCAGCCCCAGAACATCCACTGCTGGACCTAGGCCTCCCTCAACGATTTCCCGTCTTTATAAGGTCGTCAGACCACCTTGCCGGTCTCTGCTTGTGTGGTCTCCAATCGAGAACTTTTCGGCCCCATCGGCTATGTATTATAGCATTAATAGGGCCATACATACCTCCAAATCATACTTCACTATTGTTATGGGTGATTTTAACGCAAAGTTGGGCAAGAAAAGTTGACATTGAGACAATTTGGATATGGGAATGGAAACCAAGGGGACAGAGGCTGACCGACTAAAGAAGGAAGGACTCTTTGTGATGAACTCCTTCTCTAAGAAGCCGCCTCAAAGAAAATGGACCTAGATGAGTTCCAACGGCTCCGCGAGAAATTCGACTTCATCATGATCAACACAACAAGAGACAGATCTTCAACGATGTCTCCGTAATCAATAGGGTGAAAACAGCGAAAGCACCGAATGGCAAGAGGCACGTTGGATATTGTTGTCAAACTAGAGAGAGCTGAGTGGTTGAAATGGTTGAATACCAGACCATAGATCCAACTCCGGCCCTTATTCAAACTCCGAGAGCTTTCAACTTGAGCTCTCTAACCGCTTTGATTGCCTGGAGAATTTTGCATCGGTGGAAACTGTCTGCGCGGTAGGTTGCAAGTCTTGTAGACCCCGACGCAAGGATAACTTTAGGACCACAACCTAATCATATATTTTTTTTTGTTTTACTTGTGGGAACGTACCTAACCGCGTACTCGTCCACCGGGGGATGGATGAGTTATGTCGGGCCCTCACCGACTAAACCCTCAAGATGTTGCAACATCGTCGCATACGTTGGAGCTGGGATCGCTTGCGCAAACAACCGTGGCTCTGCCTGCGACTTGAAGGACGAGCCTCCCCTAACCACCCTCCAGACAAGGCGCGCCGAAACATAGGACGCGCCTTCCTCCACGACCTCTGCAAGCAGATGATGTACTCCCCGAATACCGAGTACGAGTCAATCGCCTGGAGGTCTTGGGGGTCGGGAATACGAGCTCACACCTCGCTTATCCAGCCATGTTTGGCTGCACCGCCGACCACACGGCTGCAGCAGGAGTGTCGGCCCTCCAACCGCAGTGCGGCACCGAGTAGCCGCGGGGGATAGGGAGAGTGGCAATAAAACACCAACACTCCTCTTCTCCCTCGACTCCTCCCTGGTCACGGAGGGCGGTCAACCCTCCACAGCCATACCCTAACCATCATGTTTCAACGACGCTCGCTACGGATGCAATCTTCGGATTATGCTGCGTCATATAAGCAACTCAAGAAACGATTATGGAAGCCAGTTGATATAGCTGAAAAGAGAAAATGGCAGCTTACCAAGGTCCAAAGCGGAGGTAGTAGGTGAAATAGAGAGGTTTTATGGACAGTTATACATTTCGGTCGCTTCGCCTGTGAGCCATTTTCTAAAAATAAATACCACATCAATTTACCTCCTCCGAAACCTCCTTCCGAAAAGAGTTGGAGCCGTTGTTGAGATCCACATTATATATATATATATATATATACAAGAATTGCTCATTATATTAGATGCTGACTATGAGATATATACTTAGATCTAGAATGGATCTTCAATCGAAACCGTCCGGTATATACTTCGGCTGCAGGCTTTCGGTTACGGATGAATGCTTGTAGTGTGAAATATTGCAATGAAAAATTCCAGACCAGATAACTACCCCATACCAACACGCTTCACAAGTATAGATATAAATTGTATTCGGAAATTCAGAGAGCATCCGTACGTATGGGTGCGTTTCAAACTTCACTGATGGCAAGACGTTTCGACTTACATTTATTTTCATGGAAGATTTGATTTCAAATTGAGTTTTGTTTTTACTACAGAAATACTAGTATTCGACGTACAAGAATATAAGAAAGATTCATTTAAGCATCAGCCTTGTAGTTCTGGGCTCGCAAGAATAAGACTACGGTATCCCCTGCCTGTCGTAGAAGGTGACTAAAAGGGGCCTCGAGTTCACTGGGTGACAAGGGTGGGCCTTTGTCGTCCGCCAAGGTGGACCCGGGAAGAAGGCGACATCGGCTGGCCCGTGTCCCCTTGCACTGCGAGGGCACAGGAGAAGAGAGAGTAACCTCCCCGCCCGGGATGTTATCTCCTAGCACAGTGCAGAGGGGCTCCGTTGCGTTCCTCTGGAGATCCCGGAGCCCCTCACCATGCACCGAGGAAGGGCCACCGGGGAGGTTTCCTCCCCGTAAACAAAAAATAGCATATGACTATGTGTGGTTGGACTGTATTAACCTTATTACTGTAATAAAAATAACCTTCCACATAACACATTAAAGTGTTGATTCATATTATTTGATAAAATGAATTAGTTTTAAACTTAAATTTCCATTAAATGTTTTAAAATATTTAATTTAATATGGCCTCATTCGTCATAACGCAATGCAGAGGGTGGCGCGATGGACATAAAATTTTCCCTCGGCAACAGCGAAGCTAGTCGTAAATCAATAGTCGTCGGCCGAAGGGCGCATGCGTGAGACACTGCGGACTGCGGTACTGCCGTGACCTCTTTTCCCCTCCATCAGTCCGCGATACCGCCGCTTTTGGACCGCACGCGATCTCCGTACGCACCTCCGTCTTTGTTCATATTTAGTGAATTTGGTGCAGTGAATTAAGCTGTACGGATGGACTCTGGGGAAGGCACCGAGACCTTAGTGGTTAGTTCTAATTTTATATACTTTTAAATAGCAGTTCAGATTTTCTAACGCCAGGAGTGGTGAGGAGCTATACGCAGGCTCCAGCTTTGAAATTTTTGAAATCGTTAGCTTAATCTTTTACACGGTAAATTATTCTAAAAATCTTTCGTAACAAAATGGCGTCGATTGCCATGTCACAAGGACCGCTCCTACAGGACGAGGGGTGGGGGGAGGCTTTACGCATGCGCCACATAAATGATTGGAGTTATAAACATTGTTAGTTCGTCATTTGGGTACAATCATTAGCTTAATTTATAAAACAGTGAATAATTCTAAAAATATTCTACAACAAAATGACGTCGATCGCCATGTTTTAAGGACCACTCCTACAGGACTAGGGGTGGGGGGAGGCTTTACGCATGCGCCACTTAAATGATTGGAGTTTTAGACATTGTTAGTTTGTCATTTGGGTACAATCATTAGCTTAATTTATAAAACAGTGAATAATTCTAAAAATATTCTACAACAAAATGGCGTCGATCGCCATGTTATAAGGACTACTCCTACAAGACGAGGGGTGGGAGAGGCTTTACGCATGCGCCACTTAAATGATTGGAGTTTTAGACATTGTTAGTTTGTCATTTGGGTACAACCAGCTTAATTTATAAAACAGTGAATAATTCTAAAAATATTCTACAACAAAATGACGTCGATCGCCATGTTTTAAGGACCACTCCTACAGGACTAGGGGTGGGGGGAGGCTTTACGCATGCGCCACTTAAATGATTGGAGTTTTAGACATTGTTAGTTTGTCATTTGGGTACAATCATTAGCTTAATTTATAAAACAGTGAATAATTCTATAAACATTTCATCACAAAATGACGTCGATCGCCATGTTTTAAGGACCACTCCTACAGGACTAGGGGTGGGGGGAGGCTTTACGCATGCGCCACTTAAATGATTGGAGTTTTAGACATTGTTAGTTCGTCATTTGGGTACAATCATTAGCTTAATTTATAAAACAGTGAATAATTCTATAAACATTTCATCACAAAATGACGTCGATCGCCATGTTTTAAGGACCACTCCTACAGGACGAGGGGTGGGGGGAGGCTTTACGCATGCGCACATAAATGATTGGAGTTTTAGACATTGTTAGTTCGTGATTTTGATACAATCGTTGGAAAATATGAATTCCACCAGCACACAGATAGTATTCGCTGGCTGTCCTCTACTAAGCTTGTTGGGTCTCATATAGCACAAGGTGTAAGTTAGTGGTAAAGTTAACAATTATCTAAGGAATGTTTTAAGGAAATTCATTTCTTATTGATTTTCTGAATTACGTTAAAATGGGTTCTTTATAATATGTCCTTTTCCGACAATAATAACTTTTTTAAATTGAAGAACAAATACAACCACATTTTTACGGTCGGTTAAATAAAGCAGGCCATATTTCCTAAAAGCAATGTGTGTTTAGGCAGGTAAGTATAAAATGGCGTCGTTCGTTTATCTGCAATCGATAACGCTCTATCGGGAGTTGGTGAGTGGGCGCGACGGCGCGTTGTGATTCGCCCGGGCTCCGCGGCACATGTGCTGTTAATTGGTGGGCCTTTCCCATTCCATCCAATGCTTTGAGGATCTTATCTGCCATAATGGTTATGGTGACATATACATTCTTACATTAATTGCCCCATAAACCCAAAAACTAAATTTTGATAAATAAAACTCGAAGCATCGTAAATATTTTGCTTTTTATAGGATACTAGTAACATGCACCGGTTTTTCAGTAGTAGCAAAAAATCTGTTAACGCGATCGATCGACAGGGTCAAGAAACGGGGGATAATACTTACTAGAAAAAAAATACTGTTACAATAATAATACTAATTTGAAAACAATTCACAGATTTAAACAATTTTTTTTACTTTCTAAGCAAGTGCTTGACTACGATCCCGCCGATGTTAAGTAGAAATGCAGTCCTGGGTGGTAAGGCGCGCTTAGTAAATGCCTATTCACTCTACAAAACGAAAGACAAACGCGGGCAAACTATTCCTATGGTGTATCGCAACGAAAGATCCACAACAAAAGGATGAAATCCAAGTAGAAAACCGAAAGGCCAGCTGACTTAAGCCTGTGTTCAAGTACCCTCTTAGCCCGCCTTTCCACCGAGTCCAAAGCTCCCAGATGGCATGTGGCAGCGCCTGCCCAACGGTGACAACAATATTCTATACACTACCAGACTAGAGTTTTAAAGGCTCTTCCGTAGAGAAATACCGCTACAGCTCCACCAGGATCCAAAGTTTTTTTGCAGCTCTTACCTTGGATTCGATTATTATTTTGTGCAGTCAATGTTTAATCTCGAATTTATAGGTTTCTGATTTATTCTAAAATGTTTTATTCTTATTATTTACAGGAGATGCGACGAGGCGAATTATTCTTCACACCTTTTAGTAGCTATGTGCCTGCCAGCGATTACGGCCCTAGCCGCGAGGGCTCTTCTAGCCGCTTTGTGCCTCGCAGAGTTGATGAAGACACAATCATCGAGTTGAGCTCGGATAGTGAAAATTCCATGCAACCCGAAGACCTTAGCACGCGCGCAACTTCTCACAGCAGAAGGTTATACGAGACAGTTCTGCCATATATGGGAACACCAGCCCCGGCTTACCCTGGCGAGTCGGATCGGAGCAGGTCGGACCGGAGCAGGTCGAACCAAAACAGGTCGGACCAGAACAGGTCGGACCGGAGCAGGTCGGACCGGAGTAGGTCGCCCATAGGAGTCAGGTCGGCAAGCAGCACGAGCAGTGCAAGCAGTACGGGCAGCCAAGAAACGCCGGACAGTTCTAGCGCTGCAGCCGGTGCACTCAGTGCGACCGATGTCATCGGCGTGTCCGGAGCAGCCGACGCAATCGGAATGGCCAGCGCATCCGGAACGTCCGGCGCGTCCGGCACGGCCAGCGCCTCCGGCACGGCCGGCGCCTTTGGTACGGAGGCCGTGGCGGGTCCTAGTCATCGCCCGCCCGGTACTGGACGCACACGAATGGTAATTATCTTATACTAAGGATTATGAGTAATGAATTAGATATTTGTGAGCTACTAAGGCTTGTTCTTGTTTCTTTACAGAAATAGCCTGGAAATTTTGTACTTTATATGTTAATAGTTACAGCCTTTATATTATGTATATATAATGTATGAGCCATTGTTAGACACAGGCCTACTCTGTAAAGATTATATAAGAGCTAAATCTGCCAAGCGGACCTAGTGCTGAGTGCTAAGACATGTAGGTTTCCTCACAACCTTTTCCTTCACCCGAGAACGCGTAGTAAATCAGCACATAAAATTGCAACAAACTTAATGGTGCCGGCACCGGGGATTTAACTTGGGTTCTTAGCATACTATGCAATTTTAGGCAACCGCCCAGACACTGAGCTACTACGTCTCTTTATATGTGCGGCTCGACAATTATCTTATTATATTATCTTGATTATTATAATTATGACAATTCTGTGGGATGGACAGTCGATAGTCCGATGAAATGACAATAACATTGTAGGTACTGTAGGTAAATAGTGACAGCCACTTTCATTTTCGAAACCTACGCTGTCGGTCTGGATAGCTGACCGCTTCAGGCAACGTCACATAACCCCGCCTTAATAAAACCCTTCGGTGGCCCTCTTCGGTGCATGGCTAGTAGCTCAGGGATCTTTAGTCGCCTTCTATGACAGGCAGGGGATACCGTAGCTATTGGTTGGCATAACAATACCTAGCCTAATTCGGAGAGAGCAATGATGAATGATCTCCCAATTCGAAGGTCTAAATAAACTCAAGTTGAATGGGATCACCAATAACTTATAAAATAAATATATTTTGTCTACCCTATTTCTTTTAAAGGCGTTAAGACTATTTATATAAGCAGTAGGAAATTGAAAGAAGCTACTACGCCTTATTACGGTAGTTGAAAGCTACAAATATTTTTTTGGGTTTCATTCGCAGACCCTCGGGGGAACTGCAAGAGACAGATTCTTCCGTATGAATTGCGCACTCCTCGCTATGACCTACAGAAGCAGCCGCTTCATCCCGAATGAAATGAGGAATGAGATCATCAACATACACTCGGCTGAGAAGATGTGGTCTGACGCGTAAGTATTTAACAACATTCGTAATATATGTCTTTATTTCTGCATATGTCTGTGCAAATTCATGTCAAACAATTAAACTTATATTTATGTATACGAATAAAAACAAATCAAAATTCATATTAAATCAGTGACGGATGATGTTCTGGCGCCTGTATTCCCGATGTACTCCCGGTTTCGAGCTCGATGTCTAAGAACTTACCTGGTGCTGTCATAATTCTAACAATTTCTCAAACGACGAGCATTATTCCATTTCGTGATATATCTTCGGAACTCAAGGAGATATCCACCCCTTGGATAGGATTAGGAGCGTTGCTGAGGTTTCTTCGGCCACTTCTCCCAGCGCCAACGCTTCCCGAAGTGACACTCAAAGTTAGTTTAGCTTAGATTGATCCCAAATAGTTTTTATTAATAAAATAGCAACCGACCGATCGTGGTTCGGCCCTTTTGGGCGTCTTCGTATCGGAATGCTTACGTAACATAGTAACCGTCTAAGTCGAGGTCCTTCACCGGGGGGACCCTTGTGTCGAGTTACTACCTAGTAGAGATTCAGGCTAAGCGACCTAAGAGCTATGCCACCTCTCAATCCGGTGAAGCAGTAGGTAAAGGCCAGCCTCTGGCCAACTGTGTAGTTCGTCATTCAAAAAAAATCAAAGAAATAACTCCTTGAGTTCCGAAAATTAAAAAATTAGGGAGACCTAATTTTTTTGTAACTTTTTTTTTCAGATTCCTCGAAGCATTCAATCGTAAAGTGTACACAAAGTTCCTTTTTGAGGGCGCCCGCTTTGTGAACGGGATGCCTGTTTTTGATATCCCGGAGTTCAACTTATACTTTACGTACATTGACACCCTGTACCTGTGGAATATTCTAGCAGCGCAATCTGACCGCATGGAAATCAAATTGATCATGCTTCGGGTAAGTAACTGATATATAAAATCTAACTTTGAAATTATTAATTGCGAATAACAAATAAAACCATGTTTAGAACAAATCAAACGTAAAAGATTATATTATCTTTGTAATAAATTAATATGGCACCTGATTGAAAGGAAACACTTTAAAGAAAAAAATATGATTTTCCAAATAGATCGACATCTGACGTGCACACTGCACACAACAAAACAGACGTTTTGAGAATACCCTCTCTAGAAGTCCACAGTTCCATTTTCTCACTTCACCTTGATCTCTATTCATCTCTATTCACCAACTTTACAAAAGTGATGAAATAATACAAAACAAAAACTGATATTATCATTATTACCCAAAACTTTATTCTAGTATAAAGATCGCTGATCTGAATGTTTTTAAGCTTTACAGTAATGTCTATAGGTAGTATTCTATAAGCATCACCTTAAATAATACAGCCCTCAGTAATCATTCCTATATACAATTTCATCGACACCATCTTGATGGTTGGAGTTCCACGACTGTACATTTTTCGCGCATAACTTTCTTTCATGTACTATCAATATGTGGAACCAACTGTCGCCAGCGGTATTTCCGAATACGATTTGGGGATCGAGAAACAAGCCTATTTCCTAAGCCTAGACCCTGGATGCATATCAGTAACACGCTTATTCTATTTCACAGCTCGTTCAACAAGCGAAACACTTCGAAGAAACCTACGTGGGAAATCAGTTAGAGAACAGGCCCCATCTGATATATCTCAAAGGATGCAGCCTATTATATATGCGCCAGAATTTGCAAGCTTCCATAAAGTTTCACCAGGTGGCTACGTAAGTATTATTGACGGATTATTTTACATTACAAAAGCTCCGTTCTATGTAATGGGTCAACCAATAATATATATGTTTGTTCACAGAATTCAAGAGGGGCGGGTTCGTCCTTCCGCGACGAAAATGTTCTTGGTTCCCATGTCATCGATTGGTAAGGCGCTCAGCCAATTCGCCATGGAGAATGTTGAAAAAGAAGAAATGTTCCTGAGATTTATCCGGATAATATGGCTGTGTATGACCATACGTGTTAACAAGACAAACCCTTAGTTTGTCGTTTAAGAAATTTTGCGATTATTTTTTTTTACACTACATACTTTCCAAGATCTTCGTAAGAGTCGTCTTTCCTAACTAAGGCTTGCAAGTCAATCGAAGCTCAAAAATATTGCCAAAGTCGTACCCGGCCCCAACTATCGCGTGCTATTATACAATTATTGCATTTCTCGGGCGTTCTTGCGGCGAGTTAACAATAAAGTCTAGTCGGAGATAACATTTGCACCAAGTTTTTTAAGACATTAAATGTATGACATTGCAACAAAAAAAACATTGACTTACTGGCTTTACGTTACTACGATAATAGTATACGCCTTGTGGTAATTAGTGTATGTAGTGGAGTATGAAAATGATTGTAGTATAATACGATGCTGACTCTGTGTATGCTTTTTCAATATTAGATTGGAAAATAATACGAGAAGTCAATTTTAATCCTGAGCTTTGTTTGTTTCCCGCCCACCATTCGTCCCTTCTCAACTTTACATTTTTCGATGTGTATTTTTTTACTAATTATACACTTAAATTTAAAAATTCCGGCTCATCAGTGTACAAAAAGAAATTGAATTATTTTTTTTTGGAAATATTTATTTATAAAACTGTTATTTTACATTTACTTTATAAAAAAAATTTTTTGCTAATTTGTAGAAGTTAGAAGGTAAACTATTCTTTAGAGGAGTTGATGTTTTATGTATACAAACTTTTGTGTAGATTTACATTAGTGCTAAGAATGTTCGTCTGAGTAGAAAAACTGATATACATGTGATATTTTGTTAAATGTGCTAAGTATTATTATTGGCTTTATTATTCTTCGTAGACAGTAGATGTTCAGACGTGAAGGTGTCATAATAAGTATTGTGAATGTAGTTTATAAAATGGTTTCAGAATTATTGGTAAGGTTAAATTTACATTAAACCTAAGGATTTTAATCGGAAACGTTGTTTGGGATTTCATACATTACAGATGGAACAAGAGGTCTACCAACTATACTATCCAACATACTGGACTGATCAGATCCGCACCTCCATTACCACATCCACGCTCTACGGCTGTGGATACGGGAAAGTGACGACTGGTCACTAACGACAGGCTATTCCCAGGAGGTACGTGATCACGACCATCAGCATTCAAAAACTGACACGATGAGGTCGCTTTCCTGCGAACCATTAAACCCCTCTCAACTTTTCCGATGAAAATTCTATTATGTTTATTTTTTAAATATTATATTATTTACGTATCTTCATATCCTAACACGACTTTAGAAACACCGGTACGTCAGAGTAAAACAAAATTTCAAAATGTTTTGTTGCCAACTTAATAAGCTTATAATTTATTAATGTATTTAATTAAAACAATGAAAGTTATGTTTATAATTATGGAAATTTGATTTAAAAAAATAATATAATTATTTTCAAACGATAAATGTCTGTAGAATTTTTTGCGTAATTTTACATTATCGATAAAAATTTTCGTCAATGTAGTGGAACTGATTGTGTGATAAAGGACACCTATGTGATATCTTCATATATCATACTATTTATTCTTCGTAGGCAGTGAAAATATATTTACCTTTTAGATATTAAATGGTTGTAAAAGTTTTCGCGCAACAATTTTTGAGATTTCGAACAAATTTTATTTCTTCGATTATCTTTAATTATAAGTATAAGACGTCAATAGCTGAATAGTTTAGGACACGGTCCGTGAATCTTGAAGTCATGGATTCGTATCCACCATTCGACTATTGGCATGAACCATTTCATAACCTAATTGTTAGCATTCATAAAAAAAAAAACAAAAAAACAAACAAAAAACACAAAAAAAAATTGTAATCTCATCGTGTATACTATTTATATAATTATAAATTTCATGAAATTATCTCTAAGAATTTTCGTGTCTATTTATATAATATACTTAATTTTAAAACTCTAAATGTCTATATAAACTTTTATGTAAGTTAATGTTAGTGGTAAGAAAATTGGGCAGTGTAGTGAAACTGTTAAATGAGATATACACAGACGACAGCGTTATGTATACTATCATTCACTAGAGATCTTGGAGCCCCTCACCATACACCGAGAAAGGGCCACCGGGGGGGTTTTAGTGGGTAAGAATCCCACATAACCCCGCCTTCACCGCTTTCTCACCAGAAGGCGGGGTATCTTGTTGAAGATTTCCCCCCCGTCAACAAAAAAAAAAAAAAATAGGTTATCGACAATAAGCCCAATTCTTTTACGCATCTCGACGGTAACAAATCCACAAAGCGTCCATTCGCGACCATCGGAGGTTGAAAATAATCCTCCCGCGTTACTTAGTACTCCAGCAACGCTTCTAACAACTAAGGCTTAGTTGTTAGGATCGTTGCTGGAGTTTCTTCGGCCACTTCTTCTCCCAGCGCCAACGCTTCCCGAAGTGGCAATCAAAGGTAGTTTAGCTTTTGAATGTTACTTAGATTATCCATGAAATAACAACCGACCGGGTCGAGGTTCGGCCTTCTCGGGCGCCGTCAGATCGGAACGCGTAACATAGTAACCGTCCAAGCCGAGGTTACCCTCACCGGAGGGGACCTCACTCAGTCGAGTTACAAGCGATAGAGGTTCAGGCTAAGCGACCTAAGAGCTATGCCACCTCACAATCCGGTTCTCTAGTCAATCTGTGTAATTCGTCACAAAAAAATCTATCGAGAATGCGGTAATACAAATTGAATACTACGTAGACATTCGGTAAACCCTGCAACATCCTCAATGCCTGGAGCTATAAAAGCTATAACTCACGGTGCAGAGATGTGGACTTTGACCGTTGGGTTGGACCACAAGCTTTAACAAAAATGGCTATGGCTAACGTATAGAATCTGAAGCAAAATTGGACTAAGATTAAAGGAAGTTAACGTTCAGCTTTATGTATTAAAAAGAAAAGAACTTACGCCTAGCGTAGACTGTGATTACGGATTTTCATCTTTCATGGCCGCAGCGCTACACCCTCGTTCATAATTCTCACTGATTAAATAAAGCAAAGCCATCATTTCCGCAATAAAATGCTGCAAAATTATTTTCATCGTGACCGTATAAGACATTGAGGTATAGGAAAGCAGAAAAAAATCAAGTAAAATTTAGATCAGTGAGAATGTCATTTCTGTCGCAGAATTTGTAAAAAACATTAAATGTGTCGGCTAAACCTGAACAGATTTATGTTAAGTAGGAATATCTCGTAGAGTAAGAAGAAAGGACAAAGTCCACCGTCCAGCTCACCTGGGAATCAACAGGCATTTGAAACAACGGACACTTCACGGAATTTAGTAATTAACAAAATATGTTGTATTATAGGTTATATTTGTAATTTCCAACAGTTAAATATAATTCGGTTAATTTTTTTATTATAATGTGTCATAATTACGCTAATTCAAAATATCTGTATTTAATTAGATTGTTGTAGACTCGATAACACAAATGAACCAGTTACCAAACACGAAATAACACAAACTACACATCAAAGGTATTTAACAATAATAAGTGTTATGTCATATGTAAAATACGACATTTACAAAATGGAGGGATTAATTCTAGCCGCGCACTGCGCTTTAAGTGCTTTAACTCTTTTTATTTCTTTACGTACGGATTCAATACTGTTATACCGACATCGCTTGATGATCGTAGAACACGTCGTAATCAATATAACTCCATTTTATTTTTTAAACAAAAATGTGAAGTGTCCGTGAAAATCTAGTACTTGTATTAAATGGCATAAATTAAGCTCAGCATTATGATATATATGACATGTCTGCTAATTCCAAGGTGAATTTGGACCATCTCCTTTAAACGTTAAGAAAGTATAACTGTTTGGATGAAAATGTTCAGGTTAAAATGGTGCCGTATTAAAAAAAACTTTGTGATTTTTGAAAATAAATTAATGTATGATTGATATCTATTAATTAATAAGTGATTACGAAAATTGTTGCAGGCAAATGATTTCCAGTATTAATTGGTGTTTCTTAAACGTGTCATCGATGTATTTTATTAAATATATCTCAATGTGTCTACTTTAATGTTTTATTACAGCCCCACTCTTGTAAAATACAACAACAGCATAACCGTGACGTCATTCAATTATTTTATTCAGTCCTCCTCACGTCGGTCCGACATCCGCTGTGATCATCTTGTGGGAACAGTTTGGCGTTGGTGACTCGTCGCCGCTGTCTCCTGCATGCAACCGTGTGCAAAATATTACTAACCGAGATGCCGGGATTGGTGCAAATACGGTCAATCCAGAATGTTGGCTTCGACCTCATCATGGATACGTTGGTACGATATGTTTTCCGGTGCATCAAAAGCATCAATGTAGTTAATTCAGTGAAAGCACCACTAATCATCGACTACCAATTTATCCTCGCACGTTACTGCTATTTTATGGGTTGGGCCCTAAGATATTAGGAGCGTTTCTGGAGTTTCTTCGGCCACTTCATCTCCCAGCGCCAAGCTTCCCGAAGTGGTACTCAAAATTTGATTAGTTTTTGAATTTCTTAGATTATCCGTGAAATAGCAACCGACCGAGTCGTGGTTCGGCCCTCTCAGTCGCCCTCGGATTGGAATGCTTACACGTAACATAGTAACCGTCAAGCCGACGTTACTACTTGACGAGAGGACCCTTGTCTCGAGTTACGATAGAGGCGATAGCGATAAAGGTTCAGACTAAGCGACCTAAGAGCTGGCATAGCTCTTAGGTCGCTTAGTCCTCTCAATCCGGTGAAGCAGTCAAGGCCAGCTTCTCTGGCCAATCTGTGTACTTCGTCAAAAAAATTCGACTACCAACATCAGTAATTTTAATAAAGCAGGCTCATTATTAAAAAGCTACTTAAATCTTACAGCCATTGGAAATGTAATGTATTATTTGCATTTTTTGTACACCGATATCCGATATATATGAACATATTTTGATCATATATTAATTGTAAAATTACCCCAATTCATGATTTAATATATAAAACTAATAATGTAATCAAAAAGCGGTGGTTATTGTCAGTGGTTGTGTCAAGTTGCATGGTACGCTAGCAACCCTAGTCCGATCCCTGGTGCAGGCAGCAACAAATTTGCCATTGCAATTTTGTGCTAATTTACCACGAACTCATCGGTGAAGGAAAACATCATGGGGAAACCTACATGTGTTAGAAAATTGAATGTTTACTGACTTGCCGTCAAAGTTTGTTCAAAGGCTTAAGAATCGTAGACAACTGGTAATTGCTAGCAGCTCAAACGTCTGTAGTTTGTGTCGTCGTCAGTGTAACAGTGCGCTCGATGACGAGTAAAACTTTCGGCCCCTACAAGTATCCAGCTGACCGGTTGTATGACCAAAAACATCAATCTATTTGTATAAAAGAGAAAGTGTGTGGGTTTGTTTTTTATAGGCTCCGAAACGGCTGGACCGATGATAATGAAACTTTCAAGGAATCTTCAGATTGGCGACCTGGCGAGTAATCCTGTAAAGTTTGGTGACGATCGGAGCACTCCTCTTTTTGAACTGTCATATACAACTTTTATTTACTATGATGATATTCTATTGTTTTAAAACCCAAATTTGTATTGACACATGCGTTGTGTATATTTATGTCATTGTGAACCAAATTGAAGTATAATAAATCCATAAATGATAAAAATGTTATTGTATTTACTGATATTTACATGGGTGTAAGCAATGATCTTCACCCGCTCGAGAAGAGAATAGAAGAAAATGAATACGGAGAGAAATAAATACTTTAATAAATTGTGAGAGTTAAATTAAATATTTAATTATGTCAGTAAGCGAAGCGGACTGGGTACACTAGTACGCTAGCTACATTTGCGCACCTACTTGATGTAAATTTAAGACTCATGTGCTTTTCTCGTGGATCAGTCAGTTAAATGGGACCATGCGGGAAGCACCAGCTTTCAAATAAAAAAAATATCAAAATCCGTTCGCCCAACCAAAAGTTATGTGGTAACAAACGAAAAATAGACTAATTGGGAACCTCTTCCTTTTGAAGTCGGTTGAAAAGAGAGAAAATGAGCATCTTCATTTTGAAGTTGAGTAGGGCGTCCTCCCTCCAGATGGACTGACGACCTTATAAGGATAGCCGGGCTGATGATGATTTTTGAAGTCGTTTGCACGTATAGCCCGAATTTAATTGGATGGTTGCATCCGAACAGGAAACATGAGTCTGCTAAACCAATAGTATAAAAATTAAATATCGGTGACATCATAGTAGTCGATTTTCGTTATTTTTGATAATCTGCTAGTTGTGTTGTGCCACATTGGTTTTTCAATGGCTTACCACTGACATAATATATATATGATAGAGTAAAAACAAACACCGACTTCAAATCTAATCAAATTTTAAGTGCTATTCTGCTCTCTTTGTATTTCGAATTATCACAGAAATACTAAAAAATGGAATGAATAAAAATAAACCAAATTCTCATCAACCCTTGATATACATTCTTTCCAACAAAAAAAAATGAATCATCGAAATCAGTCGGCGTCAAATTGAGTTATACACCCATTTGTCGCACACATAATTATTGCAAATAAGACTTATATGGTTTTCTCTGGACCAAATTGAATGGGCCGACACTGGCAGCAACAGCTTTCATATAAAAAAGAATTCATCTAAATCGGTTCACCCAGTCGAAAGTTATGAAGTAAAAAACATAAAAAAATCGTTTGATTAGTAAATATCAAAAAAATTAATTGAAAACAGTTCTTAGCATAATGATTATTGAATTGTAATAGGTTGGTTTCACAATGTAATGTCATTACTAAATACTAATTAGCACAATCGGGGCCCATTAACAGGGATAAAAAGGACGTCAGAGGACGAGAGACATGCGCAGTAAGAACAGGCCGACTCCTCGGCGGCCAGCGGCACCTTTGTCAGTTTCGTCCATCGCTCGTGCCAAGCTTGTCGTCTGATTTGAGTTGTGAATTATATATACAGTGATTTTAGCCTGCCACATCAGCGCCTAATACTGACAATACAATGATGGATACAAACGAACCAGGTAATTGTGTAATGGAATAATTCAAATCATTTTCGAGTTATGTTTTCTTTTATTTATTGGACGTAATATATTATGGCTTTGGTTTTCCTTTATAATTTGATATTCCAATACTTGAAATCTGTAGTAGAATTAGTATTCAACTGTTTTAGTATTAAAATATATTCTTGCAAAACTGTAGTCTGCGAGTCTAGGGGTGCGCGAGTTATTGATCCAACGAGCTCTCGCCCGGGCGAAGCTAGACGTGCGCATGTGAAAATTCTACTCCCTGGACCAGAGAGGCGGGGGTAGAAGGGGAGGTGATCCGAAATGGCGCAGGTGTGTTGGCGCAGACACTAAATATATTTAACCGACTGAAAAAGTTTGTTAATTCGTCTGTACATTTTAAATTTTTAGTAACGATTATTATCTTGTTATCGTCTTGTCGATATCATCTTGTCTTATATTTGGATATAACAAGCGTTAAAAGCCTAATAAAGAAGCATGGATTACGAACTTATACAATGGAATATCCTAAAAACGGATGTAAAGATGCGTTGGTGAGGAAAAAAGGAATAAGGTACACTCACCAGAACTTCGATAAAAGCAACTACCGCGCCTTATAGTGTTCAATGTTTCATATTTGATTCGATATCAAGTAGCTTCTTATAAATATACTTGAAATGAATACGACAATGTGTTGACGAATCGGCACAAAAGCGTAGACATAAAAGCACTGATTTCTGTCAGGGAATGAGAATGACTTACTTTAATTACTTCAATCTATTAAACAACGCAACAACTTTCAGCAAATATTTTTTTTTCGTTTGCTGTTTTGTTTGAGAAATCCGCGCTGATTGGCCAAAGAAGCTGACCGCAAAAGTTCATGGGGAGAGATGACAGACCTTTGGAGTTGCTTAGCCTGAACCTCTATTGGAAGCAACTTAGCGCAAGGACCCCTGAGAGGGGACCTTAAGTTGGGCGGTAACTCTAATCGCATTAACTTTTTGATGCGACTGCGCCCGAGTGGGCAGCATCACGACTCGATCGTTAGCTTTTGTCGGATAGGAACAGTTATGGATTCAATATTTTACCGGAAGTAATATTAATAACGTATAGCCGGGTTGAAGCTACAGCATCGCGGTGTGGGCGGGAGAGGGTGGCTGGAGAAATCAATACAGGATGCAAATAATTTGTGGGCTATTTAATTTCGATATTGGTTGCCCCAGAAAGTTTTACTATCGAACAACAATTTATTGAAACACAGCTGAATTTTGAGCACAGACAAATATACTGATGCTTTCTGTTTCTTTCAAAAAGAATTTGGAAGTCTTGGTACTAGGTTATGTAATGTTACGTGACCTAATTTCCCCATCTCGCCATCGGAAACCAAGATCCGCTGGATTTCATCCTTTTGCTGTGGACATCTCTAAGGATTCTTTAATTATTCAGACAGCTAAGGATTGGAATAAATTACATGGGTCTTCCCCTAATATTTTAATCTTTTCAAGAGAAGAGTAAGTAGGCATTTGCTGAGCTACTGCGTCTTACTTTCAATGGCTGCATTTCCACTAACATCGGGTGGGATCGTGGCCAACAATGCTTGCTATAAAAAACAAAATAATGTGTATACCGTATTTACCAGGCCCCAGTAGCAGCGATGGCGCCAGCGCACCTCCTGAGTGGATGCTGCGTCAAACAAATATAATGAACGCCATACAAGCCGTAGAGGCTATGTATCCCCCCGTAAGTATTTGTAGGCAATCTAATATCACATACAACACATACAAACAGAAGTCTTTGATTTGACGTTATGTTAGAGGGGTTCTCTGCTAGTTGACCTGGCTCCCGGATTGAGGAGGCTATTTTATAACACTCTCTTTATATCTTAATATATATATATATTGTAAACATTTCACTATACTATTATAACATTTTACGTATATTTATTCCAAAGATGCTTTCCTGTCACATTCTTGATGAGAAATCCATTTTTTAAAACAAAGACAGTCATCTATTACTTAATACATTTTTTAAATCATCATTCCAATTTTCTAAACTGTCACTTTAATTGCGACAAGTGTTGCCTGTTATTACTTACATATTCAAACTCCAACACTTTAGACAAAAAAAAATAATTTTAATCAATATTATTTATCAAATAAGTATATTAATTATGGCTGCTTAACGATGAATCAATAAAGTAGTCGAAATTCACGTCAAAATAAGACAGCGCGAGGAAAAAGGTCTTATTGGGTTGGCAGTGGTAATAAAATAAAAAAAAAAACAGATAACAAAAATTATTATTCATATTGCATCAATATGTAATTAGTATGTAAATATAATTTCCAAAATCACGATTTACAAAAAAAATACTGATACCCGGTCATTCAGGTACTAATATAAGAACAAAAACACAGCAAAAGTAACCCCAAGGGTGATAAATAGCACCCGTAGCGCAGTACAACAGACACTCTAGTGTGTACTGACGACACGACAGACAACTCGCACACTAGACTGAAGGACAGGCTGCGCCAAAAATAAATAGCCGAGAGACACCATATTATGTTTCGTGTTGAGGAGCCTCAGAGTAATACCACGCAGGATATTGCAAGTTAAAATCCTGGGTTACCGCATATTGACATACTACTACATAGATCAGAAAGACAGTTCTTTATTTCAGTTCAGATATAAAATTAGAACAATAATTTTATAACGCAAACATTTTATAGGCTGACGAGACAAGAGAGTGGGTCGTGCCACCCGACGACCGGCTCCAACTGCTGCGAGAGCGGTCTTGTGTCGTCGCCGGCATGTACCGACAGACTAAGTACTTTACTGACATGATGGAGGCTGCCCTGCGGCGATGCTATACCGACGTCCTGTGGGCAGAAGAGTGAGAATATAATCTATCTACTTGTCACTGGGTGAAAGCAGTATGAGAATAAAAGAGAGGCTTTAAGTGTTACTCTTGTTGTTGTAGTCAAATGCCTTCGAACCAATACACATATTTCAAAGCTTCCTTCTTAAGGGCGTCCTTGTGGCTACACAAAGACGATGATCATGTTATGCTCAAGTCATAGACATATCTCAAAATATATCTTCAAAACCCAAGGTCCAACCTATGCCAACAAAATAAACATGAAAGTAGAAATACACCAAAAATAGATTAATTGGAAAGCTCTTTGTTTTTTAAATGGTATTAAAATCAACATATCAAAATAGGTCCTATTTATGAGGATTGCTATTACGAATCTTATGAGCTATTCTAGTATATATACACACATATTTATTATGTTGGATATGGAGAATTTAACTAAATATATAAAATAATACTGAGCGTAGATGTTGTGACAGCGGTTTCGTCGCCAGCTAATCGACAGATGGCGTCGGGGAGATCGTGCCTGACACACTCATCTCTACTCATACTCTACATTTTAAAAAACAAATTTACTCAGTGGTACCCGACATTTTCCGGCAACATTTTCTTAGTTTCTTACTTTCATTCCAAAAAATATACGAGGTTCATTTCAAGCCAAGTATTATTTTAAAAATGGGCAATCCGGGAAGAAATGGATACAAAGTGAAAATAATAGTTTGTAATTGTGTTAAAGTAACCTACAAATTTGGGCATCTAAAGCCTGAATAAATAAACCAAAATATATAATTCTGTGTTATGTACTTGTAAACATTTCGTGAATTCGTTCTATATATTAAGCCAGTTCAGTGTAAGGCTTGTTGGAGGAAAGTTTTATATTTTTAATAACAATGGCCTCTCTATTCCATAAAGCTCACTAAGAATTGCTTGATCAGTTGAAGAAGGCTGAACGAAATCTAAAGAAGGCAAACCATGAGGTGTGCACAGAACCAAGTTATGCGAAGGCAAGAAAGGAAGCATTAGACAAGTTAGAGAAAGCAATATGAGAGATATGAAATAATAAAAAGGAAGAAATACTTAAAAAGAACTTGCAAGATTGCTTTCAAGAATATTTTATACAGTATAGAACTCTTCTGAGCATGTATTTTGAAATTGCGAATCTAACCATTAGTATGCAAAATACAGAGGCGAAGGAGAACTGTCCAACCACAAAATTACTAATTCTGAGATTTAATTATCCAGAATTCAGCTATCAATATTCTCAAACAAATATAATGAGTGGCAGTGATTATATCTTATATTCGTCTCTTCAATATGGAAATTTTACACTTCCACCAGTTTAAAAGTTAAACACCCTCTCATCATGTATACAAGTCATCAACTATGCTAGTTGCCGGAAATGTTATACGAGACATCACATACTGCTTCATTCTGAGAAAGAAGCTTAAATGAAGTCAAGACATAATAAGTCTTCAAATGAGGAAACCAAGGAGCCTACAGTGGATGAGTCAATTGTATTAACGAATTTTTTGAGAGGAAAATAAAGACTTACTTATTGTTAGCAATGGCTATTATATGAAAGCAAAAGCATAAAGAAATGGTTACATTTGCATCTGTTGAGTGTGCGTAGTGACAACCCAAATGAACCCAACATGAAATTTAAATAATGTCCATTATATAGAACAAAATATAATCAGCTTAGATGAAAATTATTAATGTGTTGTAGAGAAGATTGTTAAAGGAATATTGAAATTGCAGACATAGAGGTAATTAGAGATGATAATTAACCAAACATCCTATGGGCTTTAGATATAGTAATGAGTAAGCATAGACTTGACAATGTGACTACAGTAGTACCCATTAAATGCAAGGGTGGGGCAATTAAGAGCCCTGGTATAAGCTTTGTGTCTTTGTTACAATTATAACATAATAAGTTTTGGTATGTTGATTGTTAAAAAGGCTGATTTTAAAAAAAATTGTCTGCCATTTCTATAGTTAAGCTTAAAAAATGTGGGCAGTATGTATGAAATAATACTATGCATTCCAACTGAGATATTGTGATAGGGGTTGTGTCTGTTGTTGTCGGCTAACTGACAAATTGGAGTTGGGGTCAACAATGCGTGCCTAAGAGAGACACAAGAGATTTGTAAGTTACTGTTGGCTGGCAACATTTCCATTCCAAAGATGGTAAATCATATCTATATATGCTTTTTTAACACATATCGTCTTATATGTTTTGGAATGAATTGGAGAAGAGATGTTGGTATTCCTACTCAAAAAGTAACTACAAGTTTTCCCAGATTCCAATATAGAAAGCTATCAAGCTATGTATATAAACATAATTAATAAATTATGGATTATTGTTTTAAACTGGCACAACTGCAAAGCGTATTTGCTAAAGTGGTTGAAAGGTTTGGAGTATTAGGATACTTAGATCCAAATTACAATAATATATTTCTTTTACATTGTTATCATAATTTTACATAAATACACACTGACACATATGCATATTCTCAACATACATATAATTATTTTATATTAATTAATTAAAAAAAAATGATATGATTAAGGAAGAGCTGGATCTTCTGGCACAAGTATATTTTATACTTAAAAGAACATCTAAACACTGTATTCTTGTTTGATATCTTTTGTTTTTGAAAATAAAGATTTTTTATTTTTTTTATATAAGGTTCATACCAAGCTGATAATTTCAAATGCTTAGTTTAGAATGTTACAATAAGTATTAATAAATAAATATTTATTACAGCTCAATGATGCTGTTCTGCAAGGCAATGGCAGGAATGGATCTAGAAAATGGGGACCAGGTCATTAACAACATCCATTATTACGAAATCAGGGACAGACGCATTCTGGTGCCCAAAATTGAGCTTCTTTGCCTCTGGCATATCATTGCTGCTATATCGGAAGACTCGAAGACATACTATTGTCTACTTCAGGTAGCACATCTATTACTACTTAGCACCTTCAAATCCATAGATGTCATATCTAGAGTTATAATAAACATTTTCTTTATATTAAATAATAAGTAAACCATAGTAGCTCAGTGTCCGGGCAGTTGGCTCAAGTTGCATAGTACGTTAGCAACCCGAGTTCAATGCCCGGTGCCAGGACCAATAAATTTGTTGTTGGATTTTTATGTGCTGATTTACCACGCTCTCGGCGGTGAAGGAAAACATGGTGAGGAAACCTACATGTTTTAGAAAAAAATTCTAAGACATTTGAAGTGTGTCGGACTATGTCCTTATACTCTCTTTACAGAGAAGGCCTGTGCCCAGCAGTGGGATATATAATATATAAAGGCTGTAACTTAACTTTATCTAGTAAATTTAACTAAATAAACCCAATACATTAAAATGTCAATGCTACTTCTTGTGATGTATTATGTTTGATGCCCTAGATAGGGCGTAAAAGTAATGCTTGCTTCATGTTGTCTTTTTAAAATTATATTTTTAATAATGCAATAAATTAAGACTACTTCAGTAATTACTTGCTGTGGAGCAAGTCAAACCAAAATCATTTCATGAACCATTTTTTAATGGGTATAACCCATAGGTATTGAATATATTATACAGGAGTAATTTGTCCAGCTATCTCCTACCCTGTGGGCATACGAAATTGGTAAAACGAATAAATTACACTAATAATAACTCTTTAAACAAAATGCCAAAAAAATACTAGTGGTAGAAAATTTCTTAAAATTTGTCATTGAAATATTATTCCAGAGAATTAAGTAAGTAATTAATTAAGTATTAATTAAGCATTTCTTTTTTTAATTCGAACTGAAATAATTTTAAATTATCCGTTTTAAAGCTAATGGCGACAGCGCCAAGAACCTCACTGTCGAAAAGAAGAATTATTTTTATGGCGACAGAGATTTAATAATATCAATTAAATTAGATTTAATAATAATCATAGATTTAATTTAATGCTAATAATAATAATGGTTGCCAAGACAGGGACGCCGATCAGTTGGCAGACCATGGTCGGATGATATCGTCAGGGCAGCGGTTTTTTTTTATAAACGAACTATGCAGGTGGCCAGAGAGGCTGGCCTTTACTGCTTCACCGGATTGAGAGGAGGCATAGCTCTTAGCTCGCTTAGCCTGAACCTCTATAAGAGCAGCAAGGCCGCAATGCTTCCGGGCAGCACAGAATTGAAGTGAATAGCGCGAAAAAAGAGTGGCCTATACCCAGCAGTGGGAAGATACGGGCTGACTGATTGATTGACTGGATAATACTTTATTTTCGCCAGTGATGTTCTTGGAGCCTTAGGATTACCTTGATAATTACGAATTAAATTTACTTTATCTTACCTTAGCTTACTACGATAGTTCTGAGACAAAAGTTAAAATTTTGAATTTAATGAAAGGTTTGTGACTAGATATCCATGAAACCGTCCTCCGATCGGAATGCTAATGCCTAACATAGTAACCGTCTTTTTTTTGTTAAGGAGGAGGAAATCTTCAAAAAGGTATCCCGCCTTCTGAGGGAAAGGCGGCGGTTATGTGAGGTTTTTAGCCACTAAAACCTCCCCGGTGGCCCTTTCCTTGGTACATGACAAGGGGCTCCGGGATCTCCAGTGGAACGCACCGGAGCCTCTGCACTGTGCTCAAGGAGAGCACGTCCCGGAGGGGGGAGGTTACTCCCTCCCCCCCTCTCCCCTATGCATTCGCAGTGCAAGGCGACACGGGCCAGCCGATTTCGCATTCTTCCCGAGTCCACCTTAGCTGACGACAAAGGCCCCCACCCTTGTCGCTCAGTGAACCCGAGGCCCCTTTTAGTCGCCTTCTACGACAGGCAGGGGATACTGTAGTCTTAAGAGCCCAGAACTACAGGGCTGACATAGTAACCGTCTAAGCCGAGGTTACCCCTCACAGGGGGACCCTTGTGTCGAGTTACTAGTAATAGAGGTTCAGGCTAACCGACCTAAGAGCTATGCTACCTCTCAATCCGGTGACGCAGTTAAGGTTAGCTTCTCTGAATAATCTGTGTAGTTCGTCACAAAAAAAGGGTAAGCTAGGAATAACTGAAACGACACTTGCAGATGGTTAAGTCGGCCAATGAACATGTCAAGCGCGAGATACGTGCTGGAAATACAGCCATCAACGACAACAGTCTGGCCATGCTCTCATATCTTCGCGGATGCTGCCTGGTCGCCCTGAACATGCCTCATCTGGCGTTCAAGCATTTGAACCGTGTTGCGAGGTAAGCAACACTAAAGCTGTGATTCATGCACATATTTTAAGCTAAGGAGTGGAACTCTCTGCCAGCCAAGTCCAGTCTTTCCCAACCGTACAACGTGTACCATGATAGGATTCAACTTTGCTTTCCATTAAGCAAGATTAAGGCTCATATAAAAAAAATATATTATTTAATGTACAAGATATATATTCTGGATGATGACAGTTTGCAAGATCTATGCTCCTATATATTATTTACATTACATATACCATCTGGAACTCTGTTACTCTGTTTGTCTATATCAGGAAATCTCAGACGATAAATAATTGCAAAATCCCAGTTAAAACAGTTTTAGTTACATAAGTCCACCTAACATCACTTATTATGCTATATGTAATATATGTATTCCTTTTTTTTTTTTTGTTCACGCGGGGGAATCTTTTTACAGACCATCCTCCGGTACCCTGGGTGGGCCCGGAGGGATGTGTGGGACTCGGCCTGGGCAGCCCCTACCCACTAAACCTTCCGCGAATGCCATCAGCCGTTATGAGCGGGGTGCCCCGGATCTGTCAGCAACAGGACACCCCAACGACCGGCCGGTCCCGGCAAAGACCGGACTTCATCCTCAAAGGGGACTTCTCCGGCACTCAGAGAAGTCCCGACGACGCCGAAGCATGCTGGGGCCAGGTACCCATCCTGGCCCCGCTTCGATTACGGGGCGGCAAGAGGAGGCGTTCATAACGCCTCCTGCGCACCCCGATACGTCGCCTGCGGAGGGAGCCTCTGCGCTCCCTGACCCGCTCGTCAGCCTCCTTCTGGGACATGACCGTCTCACAGAAGGAGGCGACCGCCGTCAAGACCTGTCGCTCGAGACCATCGCAAGAGCGAGGCTCGGAAGCGACAGGTCTACACCACCGATGGCAGATACCATGTCATGGCGCTGCGCTGCCCATCTCGGGCACACCTCGAGGGTGTGCTGGGCAGAGTCCACCGCAGCACCACAATCATGGCACCGCTCATCGGCCTCCCGGTGGACCGTCCGACACAGGTAGTCCCCGAAGCACCCATGCCCCGTGAACACCTGCGTCAGACGGAAGGTGAGAGGTTTGCGCTTTCTGCGCATCCAACGCTCTAGGACCGGGCGCAGAGCACTCGTCGTACGGATACCGTACGAGTGATGCGCCAGGTCCTCCTCCCACCTTCGGCAAAGTGCCACCTCTCCTAGCCGACGGATTCGCCGGACCTCTTCTGGCAAAGGGTTCTCTCCGAGGGCCCTCCTATCCGAGACATAGTCGGACACCTCGGCGAGAACCCCTGCCACGAGCTCCCACGGCGGATCGCCGGCCAGCGAGGTAGCTGCCGCCCACGAGACCGTACGGTACCCCCGAATGATTCTGACCGCGACAACCCGCTGCGCCCTGCGCAGCTGAGACAGGTTGCCGCGGCTCAGGTCACCCGCCCAGATGGGGGCACCGTACGTGGCCATACTCCGACAGACCCCAGAGTACAGCCTCCTGCACACCAATATATGTATTCCTTGCTTAACATGTTTTATATTCAATACATATATTTGTATATTTATACCTATTTTATATGTATGTATAGATATAGGGAGAAAAGATTTTCGTATTTATCGTGCTCTCTCAAATAGCTCCATATTTATGGATATGAAAATGTCACTCACTCTCACCGGTGTGTCTAGTTACTAGCGATAGAGGTTCAGACTAAGCGACCTAAAAGCTATGCCACTTCTCAATCCGGTGAAGCAGTCAAGGCCAGCTTCTCTGGCCAAGCTGTGTAGTTCGTCATAAAAAAAATGTCACTCATTTAATACGATCATTCATTGACAGTCCGTGTGTCATCGTATTCCGATAAAGATCCGAGTTTTCCCGAAGGAAAATATTTTCTCACTACATCTATATATATTTATTATTAATTTGTACATTGTTACGTTTTATAGATTCCCCATAGTATATATCTCCATAATAGTGTTTTTATATGTATATATATATATATAATATTATTATTATTATATACATCTTGTGAACAGATTATTATTATACTTATTTATCTATACATATACCAAATATTTATGTACACATATACATACATTTAAACAGTAAGAGAAACATTAAGATATGAAGATAATATATACCAGCTTGACAATATCTCTGACCCAACATAGTCATAGGAGAAACTGAATTTCCCGGAAAGGGAAAAAAGGAGGTGGCCTTTCCGGGGAAAACCCAAAAAAATTGTATTTTTATCTGGAAAGAAGGGGCCGATAGTTTAATTTATTTCTGTTTGATTGTAGTCTGAAGAACAAATTGGACAAGGACTATTACCTAGTCCCGTACGCCTGTATGGAGAAGGCAATGTGCTATTATCTTCTCGGATTAAACCTCGAGGCTTACTCGACCATGGTATTTGCAAGGTGAGTCCATTGTACGCTCAGCACTGTAAGGACGGTGGCGGTATCTTTCTACATTACCATAGCTCGTCGCCATACATTCAGGCAAAATGTACTCCAAACATAAAAACAAAATGGAAAATTAATATTTTATAGCGTTATAAAACATTAATTTTCCAAGCTGTACAATTTGGATGGGTTTCTGACTGTATATCGACGCTGGAAAACAAAAACGTAGTAACACACAAAAATGAAATTGTTCACCAGGGCCAAAAACACTTCAGCGTTAAAAAATATATATAACTTTCGTGTTTGCGGACCTGGAGCTGTCGTTTTTGGACACAATGTTTATTATTTTTTGCTGAATAAGTATTTTACCACGGCACTAACCTAGAGTTTTCCTAAAAGAAAATCTTTTACGGTACAAAAAATATAAGAAAAGTGTCAATCTTGAAAATCCTATTTTCTATATTTTGTAATCTTATTGTTACAAGTCATAAATATCATTCGACATGTCTTTTTTTTCTGATTCCAACGACGAAAATGGCCACATGTGTCACTTACTACGTTGAATTGAAAAGTTACATGCTTATATATGTACATCCCGCTGTCGGGCACAGGCCGTCTATGTAAACACTGACAGACTTCACATGCCTTAGATTTCACGATGTTTTTCTTTATCGCCGATCGCGGGGTGATTCACCGTTTAAATTCGCAACAACTATATACTGGCATTGGTAGATCGAACTCGGCTCTATGATAGCATACTACAATGCAACTTAAGGCAATAACAATACCTAATGACCAAAGCCATCTACAAACACACTCAAATTGAGCACCTTTTTAAAGCCTTAAGCCAGAGGTCGGCAACCCGCGGCTCGCGAGTCACATTCGGCTCTTTGGATGTAATGATACAGCTTACAAATTTTGCAAATTATAATTTTTGACTCTTCCGACTCAAAAGGTCGATGCCGAACTCTGCTTTAAGCTCATTCGGGATAAAACGAACAAATATAATATACCTAGTGCGTGTAACAGAAGTGAATTATGGCAGAAGCTGATGCTGTTCTGCCACTCTTTAATGTCACATTGTAACTTGAACGTCCAAGTTACTTGCCGGTGTTTGTAGAATAAGTATATTTACTACTTAAAACAAAAACCGACATCGAATTGAATCAAACGTTAGAAGTTATTCAGCGCGTACGCCCTATATGTATTTCAGAATTATCGTGGAATTATTACGAAATAGAATTAGACCAAATAAATCAGAACCTCTCATCAAACTACTCTAGAAATACATCCTTACCTATTAAAAAAGTTATTAGAAATTTAAAACTTAATTTATTTAACCTCTATCTATAATTTCGCTTTAATGGCGACGCTAGAATTCAAAGTAATTATTTAACAATGTGACCTATAACTAAAACTAGAAAATATAACTTAACTATACATATGAAACAATACATAATACTAACTTTAAAAAATAAATATTTACAATATAATAGGTATTTTACAAAATATTTCTGTACCAAACCGTCGTCGCTAATATTTAATTTAAATCTTATATGGTTATTTCATCCATGATGAATGATTCTTGTTTTTTATTTGACCGCTGATGCTTACCGTGTGGTCCAATTCTGATAATGGCTATCAGAATCGGTTCACGCAGGCGAAAGTTATGACAAACATAAAAAAACCATACATACGAATTGAGAATCTCCATCTCTCTTGATGTCGGTTGAACTTACAATTGATCTCTATATTTCCAGGAACACCATATCTTACAATTCTCCGGAGTTCCGCATGCAATACAGAGCGTACGCCATCTTTATGTACGATGACAGCGATGATGACATGTAAATTGTAATCCATAGACGATGCATAGGCATTTACTAAGCTAGTGCGTCTTACCATCCAGGACTGCATTCCCACTTAACATCAGATGGTATCGTAGTGAAGCACTTGCTTAGAAAGTATTAAGAAAAACTCGATTACGTAGAATGTATTTGACTTCGATATTCGATTGTGTAAACGGAGTATTGTTTTTACTAATACAATATTAATTCAATAGATTAGGTATTGAGTAACACTATGTAATTCTGCTCACCCCATAGCGTTGCTGTCGTTGTTCTCCTGAGGTCATCGTCCATCAGTTTGACACCATACCAACGTAATTGTGTTGTGCAACAACGTACAGTGACAATTGCTTTTATCATGATAAATAACTTATTCATCCATTCTTTTTTTGGTTTTTTCTTCAAACCCAATGTGTCAAACATAATTTTATATAACATTTGTCTGTATTAATATATGATATCAATGTAGAATTGTAGATTAAGCGTATTATTATATGTAACTTAGGTACGTACGAGTCGCACTAGACAAGCGTGTTCTCGTTTGCTAACAAAATAAATGTATTAATGAATGTTATTATCGGTGACAAAGACGTGTCTTTATTTTGATTTTGTGTGGTACGGGCCAGCAATCGCAGAGTCGGACCGCCAACCACCACGACCTGTGGTCTGACGACATGCAAGCTTCTCAAGTCCTTTTGGAAATCTTTGGAGGATGTCTACGAGTACGTCCAGCAGTTACACAACATGAATGGGGCATTACGGCGCACTCGTCTCTGGCTCTAACCTTATAATTAAAATTGACTTCACCCGTGTCAGGGTATTTGAAACTTATATGTATCCATTATTATATAAACATTATAATGGTAGTTCGATATGAATTTAATAGCAGTATTTAAGATAAAGTGTTAAAACATTTCACAAGACATATATGTCTTTTTATGTGAATACGCACTAATACGCACCCGAAATGCGCACACTTATCATAAACAGATCCGAGTCTGCTATTTGCCGTTTCCAGTGACGTTTCATTATCAAATTCTCTATTACCGCCGTATTATTGATCATCAACAACAAATACATCAAATCATAAAGCAACCAATATCATGGCGATGAACTTTACGTACGAATGGTCTAGCGGACTCGGGCATCTACGATACTAACAAGAAATATTTTCAATTGCTAATTTTTGATTTTAAACTAAACAATTATATGGAATATAGTTTGCCAAAGGAAATTTGAGTATGGTGCAAAATGTAATATTTAGGAAAGTGAAACGCCGACCAACAGTCGTTTTAAGGAGGTGCAAAATTATCACATGGAGAGACTGTTCCAATTTACAACATTATTTCTTTGTATATTATTAATGTCGGAAATAAATGTCTTTAGAAATATCAGGCTTTTATTTACTTCCTGTCCCGTTGTCTGTCGGTCTGTGATCAAATTTTACAAGTTAAATTTGATCCACTTCCCGGTTACCGATTGAGCCGAAATTTTGCATACATGAATAAATCGGATGACAATACAATATTATTATGACATAGAGATGATCTGATGATGGAGCTGGAAGGTGGCCATGGGAACTTTGGAATTAAACGACGCACCATCGAGTTTGGACTCTTTTAATTGAAACTTTTCTAGTTAAATGACCTAAAAAGTTATTAAGTATATATATATATAGAGTATTACGAAATGATCAAATCTTGTTTTGCATTATTCAGAAAAGCTTAGGAGCGCCGCTCAAAATCGGACATTATCGTTAATTATGTCATGAAATTAAAAACTATAATTAATTATGCCAAAGAAGTATTGTAGTATGTGTATAGGCAGTGGTAACAAATAAAGTGCTTTTCTATCTTTTTATAGCTCTGGCGCTTAGACTCAAGTCCAGTATACTTTTTAATGTTACAAAATTAAGTTAACGATATTCTCATTGGAAAGCTCTTTATCGGTATGCACGATACCAACTTCTCGTGGCCTTGTATGGGCCTCCATAGGCCTGGTTCTCAACCGGGCCT
The DNA here is from genome assembly GCA_029286785.1 of Meandrusa payeni. Taxonomy (NCBI): domain Eukaryota; kingdom Metazoa; phylum Arthropoda; class Insecta; order Lepidoptera; family Papilionidae; genus Meandrusa; species Meandrusa payeni. The sequence goes on along the minus strand of JAGSMX010000002.1, from coordinate 803,837 downwards.
AATGGAGCAACCCAAGACATCAGGGCTCACCATACCCGAGCTCAACATAACCGCCCGCATTCCCGAGCGTATGAGAAAATTCATTTCCTCCCATTTGAATTTCGAACTAAATGGGGTGGGTTTCGGTTGACGGTCACTTGTACGAAACGAACTTATTTGCACGAGAATATTCGTGGAAGATTCTAGAATATTCGTCGTTGGCCGGGCAAGGGTCGTGGAATCAATAATATCACCGCAGAGGCGGGGACAGGCATGCGCAGACAAGTTACCGCAGAGCGGACTACGCCCCTTGCGATTGCCGCAGTGCTGTAGTCTACCTTTCGTGGCGTCGCGACGCGGACCTAACATTGGAGAGCTCTTCGTGCTTTTCTATTAGCGGCTCTGTTATCTACTTAGATTCCAACCGATTCGAACTAAAGCTTTCCGAGTATCGTTTGCTCACTGACTTGGACATAATGTCTTAAATTCGGACGGTCTCCCAGTTTGCATCGTTCAGGTCGGTGCTCATTTGTGTTCTGACTTGTTTGTATGTACTATTGTGCTCTACTGATTTCAACTGCGTGACTCCGGGTGCCTGAGAGCGAGACGACATCGTGAAAGGAGACACTATATAAGCGGTATGTATATATTTTTTTAAAAGTTGTTGTAATTTTTTAAAGGATTTTTGAAAGGGATGGGTAGCGGAGGCAGAACGAGGGGGGAGGAGGGAAGCAGATGCGAAGGCGCAGAGGAGGGGTGTGGAGAGAAAAAAAATGGGGGGAGGTAAAGTGACATAAATCGCCGTGAAATTGTAAACTTTTTTATATGTAGATAACCTATAGGTGCTGCTGAAAGTTATTGCACAAACGCATGATTGAGTTATTTACTTAAATTGATTATTACTTTATGGTTTTTTAATTTTAATTCTTGTTTCAACATAAAATAGCTAAGGATCAAGATAATGAACAATACTTGTGGCAATCAGCTTCTTATGGTATTAATCTATCATCTATTTTAAACGATTTCCGTATAAATGCGTCAATCGATCGCTTTTGCCGCATATTCAGTGCGCATGCGTCACGAGCCCGAGCTCGGTCCGAAGAGGTGGGGGCAATGCGGCACTCGCCAAAAGGTAGCCGTGATTGTTTTAAGCAAACCTTATTACATTATATCATTCACATTCCACTATTCTGGGCATAGTATAGCGGCAAGGAAACCAAACATATATCTAAAACTCTTAAATCCTTTTTTGGCAGGCAGACAGGAATCGACGTCCGCTTCTCACCAAATATACCATATGGTCCCTGGAGGGCGGATTAAAGCGGTCCCGTCCATGTAATTCGCGTGAAAAACTTAAATTTTTCCCCTCAACAGACTTTAATGAAAAATAAATAATAAATCCATACTTGTTACTAAGCGAGGTAGGTAATGGCGCCCGGGCGGGCCGCGGCTTGCGTGGCGCATGGCATAAACCAACGGCCGCCATTTTGCAACGCTAGGGTCCATAGGAGTCGGAGGAGGAGGAGGAGGACCTTATTAAGACCAAATCCTTTCTAATCAAAATAGTAATTTTATATTGGTTCATAAATGAGGGCTGTATGAGTGCACAGACATTTTAAAAAAGTAAAAAAAATGTAAACGAATTGAGAGCTTACTCCTTTTATTATAATCGGTTAAAAACGACGCGGGGATTCTGGTGTCGCGGTCATATTAAAAGTTTCTAGAAGTAAATGAATTTTTCTTTGTTTAATATTCGTGTGTCCTTTAAATTATAGCAGTCGTACGGGGTTAGGGGGAGAGTGCTTTCCCGGGCCGCGAGCTCAGGGCGCATGTCAGGCGTTTGGCAAAACCGCGAGCCGCCATCTTGATTCGCCATTACGTCTCCATGCGGCTACGACGTGCCGCGTAGATAATTCGCTTGCTTGTGATAGTGCATCTGGATTATTAAGTTTCGAAAAGTCCATGTTTAATGTTGCTGTGGAAATTGTAGACTATTTGTGACGCACAGCACTACCGTGATCGGATCAGAGAAGATTGGGCGTTAAATAAGGTAACTTTTAGCCACATATCAATATTATTCGGACCATCTCATCATCAAATACCGTAGTTGATGCGTGGATGCTTCGAGAAAATTCTTTTACTTCAGGTACTTTTTTCTTTGTTCATGTGTCCTATTAACGATCAAAGGGCGTACAGTCGCGGTGTGGGGAGGGAGGGAGGGGGTGTTAAGTGGCTATCGCTTGCCCGGGCCGCGACCTCAAGGCGCATGTCAGGCGTTTGGCAAAGCCACGAGCCGCCATCTTGATTCGTCTATTACGTCTCCAAGCGGCTACGACGTGCCGTGTAGATAATTCGCTTGCTTGTGATAGTGTATCTGGACTAAAAAATCTCGAAAAGTCCATGTGTAATATTGCTGTGGAAATAGTAGACTATTTGTTACGCCCAGCACATATTGTGATCGGGTCAGCGGAGATTGGGCGTTGAATAAGGAAACTTTTAGCCACATATCAATATTATTCGGACCATCTCATCATCAAATACCTTAGTTGATGCATGGATGCTTCGAGAAAATTCTTTTACTTCAGGTACTTTTTTTCTTTGTTCATGTGTCCTATAAACGATCGAAGGGCCGAACCTAGAACCGCGGTGGGGTTGGGGGTAGGGGAGAGGTTAAGGTGGCTAGCGCTCGCCCGGGCCGCGAGCTCGAGGCGCAGGTCTAGTGGAGCAGTAAATCAATAAGGGACGTTTAGTTAGGCCGCAATCCGCCATCTTGATCTTGTATCGGCCATTTTGTGTCCGCGCAGCCACGACGCGCCGCGTAGACAATTCGGATGATTATGATAGTGCATCCAGATTATAAAGATCTGAAAGTGCTTGTGTAATGCAACGAAAAGTCCATGCATAATGTTTTTGTGAAAATAGTAGAAAATTCCCAGCGCCTAGCACTATTGTGATCGAGTCAGGGAAGAGCGGGGGGTTGAATAAAACGAACGAACTACACAGATTAGACAGACTAGCTGACTGCTTCAACCGTATATAATATCAAAAATTGCTATAACCCCATGGGTGTAGCATTGTTTTATGTACATGTGTTCTATAAACTACGGAAGAGCATACAGAGGCGGTGGGGAGGCGAGGGGTAGAGGGTAGACATGCGCCTGCCCGGTCCGCGAGCTCAGGGCGCAAGTCTAGTGGAGCAGTGAATCGATAATGGATGTTCGGCGAGCCGTAATCCGCCATCTTGAACCGCCCATTGTGTCTCTGCGTATCTAAACTAAAAAAACACCTTAAAACGGTACGGTTTTCGTCACGGTCGCTCAGCTCAAATCATTTCAGCTGCTGATTTTCATTACAGCACATCTCGGCAGAATTCCAAATTCCATTGACACCATCTTGATGGATGGCGTTCTACGACTGTAAGTTTCTCGCGTAACTTTCTTCCACGCGCTGTCAATCTGTGAAATCAACTGACACCAGCGGTATTTCAGAACCTATACGTGATTTGGGGACTCCTTTCTCAAAGACCGGCAATGCGTCTGCAGCTCCTTCGGTGCTGTGGATGTTCATGGGCGACGGTGATCATGTGAACCGTAAGCTCGTCGTAGTTTAGAACAGAATCACTTGCTGTTTTACCTATTGGTATATGTTTTGTTTCGCAGGACAAAGGATAAGAAAGAATTAATATGTCGCTGTGGGATTGCAACACAAGAATCAAAACCTTGATCCTGGATGAGCTGTCGTCCGCGTACAATGTATTGAAACAGCAGTGAGTTTGAATTCCATTCAATATTTATAACACCAGGATATGTGTTTTCAACCTGGTCTTCAATTTGGTCCAATTCTCCGAAAGGCGACAAATGGACGAATGACTCAATATCACGCCAACCGATTTAGATGATTCATTTTTGACTGGAAATGATGTACTTTAAAAGTAGTTTGATTTAAGTTTGATTAGGATCCGATTAACTCAAACCTTGCTAATTTGTGGCATATGGACCAATATTGTTGTGATGTTAACATCAATAGCTGCTGCTAGCTCTGCTGTAGATGGAATATCATCAGCTTCCACAATCGCCTTTGTCATCATTGTTGACCAAAGTGTCCGGACGACCACGAGGTACATTTTTCAAATATAAATTAATTTGAATTTACAATTCACTTTCAAGCCCTAAACTGATTTCAAATGGCCAATACTGAAGAACGACAATTTCATACGGACAGGCCTATATAATATTTATTTTAACAAATTTGTTAAAATTAGAGCTACAAGAATCTATTCCATTCGCAAGAGTCGGCAAGACACCTGCTGACTCTACATTGCAGATGTGTATGAGCTATGGGTGAAGCGGGGAAATCGTATGCCCCTTTTCTTATAAATAATACACCTAATTTCAATTTTGCTTGCAGGTATTTCATAGTGAGGAGGAATGAATTTGGATTGCACACAAGACACGATGTCCCACTAGAGTACTATCTGCAAAATCGTTCTTTTCTACCTAAGATCGAAATCATACAGCACGAGTTTGCATTGGAACTTATTAAGATTAGAGATACATACGGCTTGCCGGTCCCGCCCTTAGTGGTACGTGTCCTATTAATACAACAGACACTATTAAAAAGGGATCATTTTAGGAGACATTCTTTCATTATTCATTATCGAAATGTATGAAGAGAAGTTCTTCCGCTCTCATCCCCACCGGACCACTCGACTTATCTGATGATGACTAAAAAATATCACCAGAGGGATTACAGCTGCGGTAACGACACATCAAAAGAGGTGCTATTCAGGCAACCATTTCACTGGCTAAGGCAAACATGCGAGTGTATGACTCCTTTCTAGAAGGGCGTTGCCGTGTGTTCTAGCTTAAGTCCTAAACTTATTACACTGTTAACTTATTTCAAGTTGTTCTCAAGAAGAAGCATTAAGAAATTCTTTACTTTCAGTGGGGCGAAGACGAACTGTCGGACCAACTCACCATTCTGGGTTTACAGAACCTATAATATCAACTTGACCTGAGGGTCCGCGCCAGAATCCCCAGTGTTCACGAGGTTCTGCGGATCTTGCCACAGCTTTGTCCGTACTGTGAAATTTTAAGGTGAATAATTTAACTTTTTTCTTAGGATTTTATGATCTCATTACCGTACAGGTACCTACTAATAAGAGTAGTTTTTTAATCCCAACCCGAGTTAGATGACGATCGCGTTTGCACTTTTTTAACTAGGGGATTAGGACTAGACACAGGCACGCTATCGCAGACATCCGCTTCTCCGCCGCTAGGTGAGCAGACAGCACACTAGGCCACTGCATACAAGGTGCTCCTGAGATCGAGACGGCCCCAGCAACAGATCTCGTATGACGTGACCACTCCGCCGCAGTCCACGTGTGCTTACGGATATATTTTTCGAATTAATATATCGTCGATTAGATATTTTGAACCTCCCTACTCACTACCGTCTTACTTCTGCATAATATAAAAATAAAACAAAACTTCGTGTTTCACTGATTGTTCATTCCATTTTTTACAGACATTATTTTAATACATTAATTACGAAACAGTGGAGCAACCGTTACAACCAAGCACATTTCTTTGAACTATTTGGCGAACTCACAGCAAAGTTTTATAACTACGTCTGTACTTTGTCGAAGTTCCTATTTGACTACACACGGCATGTGATGAACGTTACGTAAGTGTTGGAACTTGTATAATATCGCCGTTTTATCAGCCGTATAATAAAAGGTTAAATAAAATATCTGTGAAGGCATCGTTTAAATTTGATACCAGCCGTATGACCAGCGGGAATGAATGTGTTCTTCGTAGAGGTTCCAGTGTAGCGCACTTGCAGTTTTTCCAATGTTGTTCATGTTCACTGATGCGGTGATTGCTTGACGTTCCCTCGGGTATATGCCGCCATGAATGTATACAAATTACATCAGTGTTCAATTGATTATTTTATAATATATTTTACGTTACGTTTGTACAGGGTCTACGGATAAACGAATGATGGACAAAATATGAAGATCAATACTACACTTTACTACAAATTAGATTTAAATGTTAGATGAATATATTGGAATAAGACGTTTAGACCGCCATATATTATTACCTAAGTTTCAAATTAGGTTAATGAATCTTCAAGTAATAAACACTTGAAGTTGCAACAGCATTAGGAAGATAAAAAGAAGCCGCGATTTACGATACCTGTCTGAAAAATTCCAGATGAATAACAATAAGGTATTTATTCAGCTTTCAGTTAATATAATATTATTTAATATCATTTCAAAATATAAAAGTGAACTGACTGACTCTTAAAACGAGTATGCCTTAGACCACACGACTGAAGTAGAACTTTCTCACCTCCATCTTCTCAGCTTACTACCCAAGCCAAGCGTTCGTAAAGAAGTTACTTGAAAAGTCGAGACCCCTTAATACGTCCAGTGTTTTATATTTGCGTAAGGCGGTAATTACTTAGTCATTCCATCTACTGATTTCCATCACCGTACATCACCGCAGAATTTCATATTCCATATATATATATCACCCTGGTCGGGTTCATTACTTAGGGAATTAGTCACCGGCGGTGTTTCCAAACCGATTTCAATGCGGGACCATCAAGAAACAAGTCTACCTCCTTTGTAGCCAAAGCAAATGCGATGTCTTGTGATGATGTGATATGTTCATGGGAGACGGTGATCCTCTAAAATCAGATAAGCTGGCTCTCGGTCGCCCCGTCTGTTGTAAGAAAATCAAACAAGAGCAAAACTTCAGAGATATTTGTTTGAAACCTTTTATTTTTAAATTCTGTAAATATATATATATGTAAAAATAAATCACTTTACACATAAATAAGCTTCAAATATATCAAAAAATACACCAAATTCATGTAAGGCAGAATGCATGCATTGTCATTAATTGGCATTAGTTACGAATTGATCTAGGACATGAAATCGTTTTACATAAATCGCTAGAAGTATTAACTTATTTATAATTTCAGGTACGTTTCCTGCCACCTGCATACTGCTCGCCACAAAACAAGATGATGCAAATCATCAACATCTTCAGTGATATATCACAGGAAACCCAAAACGAGGTAATTAATAACAATAATAACTTCACAGTTTACACAAACTATGCTACAATTTTACAAGTCCAAATGAAGATGAAATGTCTCTAACCGACTGCAATAAAATAATGTTTTCATTTCGTCTGTCAATTTTTTCAAGTTTGTGATCCAATTTCAATCTTTCTATTTGTTAACCATCAGGATTTCAATCAAGTACTATATTTTTGATAAGATATTAATAAGATTTTGAAGATATACCCGGGAACTAAAGCTCATATGGAAGGATGTTTCTTGCTAAGGTTATATGTAGTTATAATGTAAAACTAGATGTTTACTCCTTTATAACAACAGGACAGAATGTAAAAGACGAAAAAGAATATATACGCCATAACTTCCTAATATAACTGTGATATTTAGGAAATAAAATAAAGCGTCCGCGCCTAACAGCGTTTTGATTTGTACTTGTACAGTAATTGCAACATTTTTTATGTTGGATCAGCAAGTGACAACACTTCGGGAAATTATTTTCATCCAACCTCATGAATGCATCGAAGAACGAAGAAACAATCGTGCGATAACGGCAACGCCACACCAACTCCCTCCGACCTTTCACCTGGTGACCATCAATCTACCCGAGTATTACCAATACTGGGAATCTCGGAGGAGCAATGGGTAAGTCCATTTTCCAGTCAGCTGTGTCTATTACACAGATGACTGTGACGACGCCACAGGAAGACTGGTGACAAGGGCAACGGCCGCATCAAAAGTTAAATTAATAGACTACAACCTAAAACTGGCCATGAGAAACAGGGACGTAGCGGTCGCGTAAAAACATAACAATGCTACGACGCGAGAAAGGTGGTTTTGGAGAATGCCAGGGCATTCTCCAATTGAAATTGAATTTGAAGTCGGTTTATAAAATATACTTGTACTCGTAAATATGCTTGTTTGTGTATATTATTTTGTTTTTCAGATCGAATCTAGTAAACGATCATAGGTCAATTAGCCGCGGTCGTGAGTTCGTTCTTAAGGACGATGAGATATTCGCATTTCGTGACCTCTCCGGCGACTGCTCACGCGACTGCGATAAGAACATAATGGCAGTCTGGAACCGGGTCAGCAGCATCACACGTCACCAAGCTGCGTGCCTTACTGTAAGCTAATGTTCATAATTAATAGATGGACATCTCAAAACTTGCCTGCTCAGCTTAGTGTATTTTTTATAGTACGAATAAGGAAAGTGATGGTAAACTTACATTTATCAATGATATTTATTTATTTTTCTTCAAAAATACGTTTGTTTTGTTTGCTTTGGTAACAGTTGTTTAGCTTCTTACGAGGTGAAAACAAAACATCTACAAATAATTGAAAACTCTAAACACAATGTCAAAAACTCCACTCCGGTCAGTATGTTTTAATGTCTAGAACGCTTTTTTGGACACATAAGAGTTTCTTTCATCTGGTGCGGGGTTATCGTCACATTCTGGGACAGTACTTAAAGGTCAGTATCTAGGTGGTCGCCTTAAGCTGCAGAGTATGCTGACTACCCGAGCTGGATCTCCGGTCACGAATATTGTTTGTTGAAATTGTTAAGTCCGCCAATACGATCTATGGCCGCGTGGTGGAGTGGGGCTGGGGCTAGAGGACCTGTGTCCACCCTGAGTCAATTTACCAATTAAATAATCAATGAGCGACAGCTGTGAATGAGAATAAGAAGGCTTATTTAAAAAATAACATCCATACACAGTTATATATAATACTATTTAAAATATATTGTTAGAAAGGAGAAAGTAGAAAGGAGAAAATTAACCGCGTCCTTCTCTACGACAGAGAGCATATTTCACCAGCGTTCTTCCGCTAGCCCACCGCCAGACAGACTGCGCCGACCTCCTTCATCACATTACAAGAGGCCACACATTCGTCATCCACACCGCAGTAGCCAAGTATGTACATACTATCGTTTATATAATATGATGACGTATGTATGCAACAGATGTCTTACCACAGAGAGATTTGCCAGTTAAGTCAGCACGCTGGCCAAGCGGGTCGGCGACTGTGGGAATGAGATTTGATTATTTGGAGACGACGGGGGTGGCCTATTTCCACCAGTGGATACAGACAGGCTGCATAGATTGCATGTACAACTTGGTACAATGTGATCTGATCACGATCCTGATGTTGAGTGAAAATGCAGTCCTGGATGGTAATCCGCACTAGCCTAATAAATGCCTACTCACTCTACTTTTGAAAATACCTACCATGAAATCGGAGAGAAAAACAGACGCAGTATCAATGCAGTTCCTGCTTCACACTTAGGTTATTATACATTTAAGAGTAAAAACAAAAACGGGCTTCAAACCAACGTTAAAGAATGCAGGTTACTTAAGGATTAAACTACTTGTAGTAGGGACAGGCGTGGATGCTTATTTTGTATGCTAAATCATCATCATCATCAGCCTGTATTAGTCCAGTGCTGGACCTAGGTCTCTCCAAAAGTATGCCACCGAGCACGATCTTCAGCCACCTTCATCCAGCTTCTACCAGCCGTCCTGCGAAGATTTCGCTCCACCTACTGTTAGGGCGTCCCACTCCGCGTTTGTCCTTCCACTCAAGAATTCATTTCGCACGGTTATCCGTTCTACAGCTGATATCGCCGGTTCATTGCCACTTCAATTTGCTAGGTCGCTGAGCTATTATATTATCGATAACCCTTGTTCTCTGTTGAATCACCTAATTCCTGATCCGATCCTTCAGAGAGATACCGAGCTATATGCGAGTATGTTAATGGCCTCATCGCCACAGATATTTGAAAGATGTAAAAACAGATCAGTACGCAACTGTTTTATTTACATTGAGAACTAATATTATTGATTTCAACAATTCAACTTACCTTGAATGAGCTCAAATGAACCATACCTCGATGAACTCTATCAGTAACACTGCCACTAAAAAAAGACCGCTTAGAATCATACAAAAGTATTGGTCGTTTCTTTGTTTTGTCGGATGTCCTCGGACGAGCAAAAGGTCACAGGTACATTAGACTAGCATAGGCTAGTGGTAACAATAATTAAGTAAATTATATAAATATTTTGCATTTGTCCATAGACAAGGAGCCAGCATGTCGGAGAGTGCACAGCCCCGGGCTATGTACAGCCGATTCGAACTACTTAACCGTGTCGATGCTCCTGCGTACACTGACGATCTGAAGTCCAGTTCTCTCAATGCTGAAGCCGCTTCCGCAGAATATCCGTGATCTGCAGATTGCACAGGGTTATGGGATTTGTGATAAACTACATTCCCGAAATACACAATAACCCCCGTACAAATGCCCCCAACATTGGTGGTGATACAACTTGAATTGAATTATAAGAAGACAATATCTAAATAAGTGCACTGCAGATCATATCAGATGCTCTTACATGTAATGATATATGGTGGTTATACAAAATACTTACAAAGTAATTAGAAAAATAAGCAAAGTAGAAAAGTGTAGTGAGTTGTAATCCAGTTGTAGTGATTCTTCCATTTATTTTTCTAAACTGTTTCTAGAACGCACGGTGAAAGGAATGCAGGTTACTTAAGGATTAAACTACTTGTAGTAGGGACAGGCGTGGATGCTTATTTTGTATGCTAAATCATCATCATCATCATCATCATCATCAGCCTGTATTAGTCCAGTGGTGGGCTTAGGTCTCTCCAAAAGTATGCCACCGAGCACGATCTTCAGCCACCTTCATCCAGCTTCTACCAGCCGTCCTGCGAAGATTGTCGCTCTACCTACTGTTAGGGCGTCCCACTCCGCGTTTGTCCTTCCACTCAAGAATTCATTTAGCACGGTTATCCGTTCTACAGCTGATATCGCCGGTTCATTGCCACTTCAATTTGCTAGGTCGCTGAGCTATTATCGATAACCCTTGTTCTCTGTTGAATCACCTAATTCCTGATCCGATCCTTCAGAGAGATACCGAGGTATATGCGAGTATGTTAATGGCCTCATCGCCACAGATATTTGAAAGATGTAAAAACAGATCAGTACGCAACTGTTTTATTTACATTGAGAACTAATATTATTGATTTCAACAATTCAACTTACCTTGAATGAGCTTAAATGAACCATACCTCGATGAACTCTATCAGTAACACTGCCACTAAAAAAAGACCGCTTAGAATCATACAACAGTATTGGTCGTTTCTTTGTTTTGTCGGATGTCCTCGGACGAGCAAAAGGTCACAGGTACATTAGACTAGCATAGGCTAGTGGTAACAATAATGAAGTAAATTATATAAATATTTTGCATTTGTTCATAGACAAGGAGCCAGCTTGTCGGAGAGTGCACAGCCCCGGGCTATGTACAGCCGATTCGAACTACTTAACCGTGTCGATGCTCCAGCGTACACTGACGATCTGAAGTCCAGTTCTCTCAATGCTGAAGCTTCCGCAGAATATCCGTGATCCGAGCGGCACTGCAGATTGCACAGGGTTATGGGATTTGTGATAAACTACATTCCCGAAATACACAATAACCCCCGTACAAATGCCCCAACATAGGTGGTGATACAACTTGAATTGAATTATAAGAAGACAATATCTAAATAAGTGCACTGCAGATCATATCAGATGCTCTTACATGTAATGATATATGGTGGTTATACAAAATACTTACAAAGTAATTAGAACAATAAGCAAAGTAGAAAAGTGTAGTGAGTTGTAATCCAGTTGTAGTGATTCTTCCATTTATTTTATCTAAACTGTTTCTAGTACGCACGGTGAAAGGAACACGGGACCTATGTGCAATAAGTGCTCACTGGACTTGGAAATTAGTGTTTAATATTAACTTATCTAGTGTTTACTCTTATTACTAGTATATATTGGTAAGAATTGTATTAATAGTCATAATAGAGAAGTTGCATGCAATTTTAGTTTTTCAAAAATTCATAGTTCCGTTTTAAATATTGTCATGTTATAAATAATTTGAAGCGTCAATAGCCTAATGGTTTAAGGTACGGTATGCGAATCGTAAGGTTGTAGGTTCGAATCCACCATTCGACTATTGACGCGAACCATCTCCTAGCACAACCTTAAGCTTGGTTGCAGTGGTTAACAAGAATGTTAGCGATATTTCTAAAAAAAATCATTTGAATCAATAATTTTATCATCTATAAAAAAATTTAACGCAAAAAGATGTGAATGCAACTTCTCTATTGAGAGCAATGTGTTTGTTATAGAATGTACTTATATATTAGTAATACTAATTGACTAAATTAGTACTAATTAATTTTAAAATGATGTAGTATTAAGTATTTTAGGTAGGGTTGGCCGCAAATACCTCTAGCGCTGCGCAAGTGTACAGTTGCGCACGGATTTATTTATTGCTACCAATATTTTTAAATTGGCATATTCACTATTTAAAATCACAAATAAATTAATTAAATAAAAGTACAATACAATATGACATAACTTAATAAAATTAAAACAAACTATAGGAGTATAATAATTAAAAAAACACTCAAAGTTAGGCGAATAAGCGGCCGCGCCTCCTTCACTCCCCTGTTACACTTTTTTTTCGACATCTGCTCATTAACGGTCAGCACTAGAGTTATTTGCCGCTAATTATAGTAGGTAAGTATAGGTTTTTTTTTTTTTTTTTTTTAAGTGTTTCCCGGGAAAAGACATTTTGCCCTTTTCCGGGAGATTCTATTTGTTTCTCTGACTTGGTGGGGTCAGAGTTTGTACAACTAGTAGGTATCTATTTTCCTTATCTTAATTGATTTTTCTTAGTGATAGTTTCTAGATTCTAAGTATATATTGGTATTTATATATATGTATAAATATAAATAGTATATATATATATATATATATATATTTAAGTGTATAATAGTTTATCTTTTTCTTTGTTTTCTTTATTTTTCTCTTTCTTTATTAATTAATTTGCACTTATTTTTCTAAATCAAAATAAATCTAAAACGATATAAGTAGATAATTTATATGTATATAATCTATAGAGATATATATGTATATATATATGTATATAGTGGTAAGTATAGGTAAGGAGCGGCAACCAAGCCGATGGTACTATTTACTAAATTACACACTAGATTGTATATAACTAATTTTAAAGATTTAGCCAGGATAAAGTTAGGCTCAAGCAGAATAGACTAGGAATCTTCATTCTTAAAAGTTTAGAAATTAGGTTTACCCAATGATTTGCTCATTAATTGGTTAAAATTTTACCTACTGTAGAATGTTTTTAAATTAAAAACCGTGAAATCTTATCCCGACTGGTTGTAGAACGTCCTGTAGATATGCGGGACAGCTGCGAATAAGGCGTGCCAAATAAGCAGTCCCGGGGACATAATCACGTGATAGTGACAAGTACCTTGTATCATTATTAAAACAGTTTCAAATATCATGGGCGTGGCAGGTCCATGATCGCTATTCTAGGTCACTCAAGTACGGGAAGCACATTCCACAGCATTTCCGGGCGTACCTCAGGAAGAGGTAAACGGCTGGAATGTCAGTGCGCAAGCGACGATGGAAGCCGTCAGGTTCGGTTGCACGAAGTGTTTTCCCCTTTACAAATAATTATCCGATTCTGAATTTCAGCTCGCGTAATACTTTGCAATTCAGTTATACGACATCTAGTAATACGTACGTAAGGAGTTTTGTCTTATAAAATAATGCTAAAACGTTCTATAGTCGTTGATATATTTTAATGTTAGACATAGTTAACATAAGTCTTCTAGTCGTTTTAGTGTTATAATTATTATTATTTATATCTTCAAATAAGCAAATGACATTGCAGACAATAAATGACATGAATGTACCAGAACCATGCGTTGACATAACTGAAAACATGTGATGGATTATTTGCGAATGTGTAATGCTTTAGCCCCAGAAAAACAAAAGCTTAGATTGCAACGGCTTAACTTAACTTTGAATGTGTTGAAATGCTCAAGAAAGAGCTTACTTACTTATTTAGAAATGTACATATTTTTATGTCGATAGTCTTTTTGATGTGATTTTTAAGATATTTTAAGAGCTTACTTACCTATCTATAAATGTAAATAATTTTATGTCCATAGTCTTTTTGATGTGACGTTTAAGATATTTGTAATGTAGTGAAATTGGACGATGTGAGTGTAATAGTCGGCTTCGTAGAACCCACTTCGGGTCTGAGATTTGTCAGTAATGTAAGGGCCGCGGTTGCAGAAATAACTTCGTCAATTCTAAAACCAATATCAGATGACCGACTTTAATTTTTCACCGCCTGCAAATAAAATTACTCTTAATGTATTACATTCACTCTCCAGGCAAGATATCTCTTGATCTCATACACTATATTATACTATACTTTACTTCTAGAGGTATATTTACCGACGTAGTTATTGTATTCCTCTTTACATGTTTAGTCATAAGGTATATTAACTATATAATACTGTATCCAATTGTGTAATCATCCGAGAAGAGAAGTCACACGTCAGTCTGCTTCATTCAAAGGAAAAACTTGTCTTCATTGAATTTAAATTCTTTTTGAATGAGAATTTTGTTTATTTCGCTTTCTAAATATCATGGGAGAGTAAGCAACGTTATTCTTAAAATGTATTCTACTAAAGCCATGGATAAGATATGTTTTGACCTTATATACTATACTGTACTATTCTTTTCGAGCCATATTTACAAATTTAGTCGATGTTCTATTCTCTACATGTTAAATGATAAGGTATATTAACTCTATGTATACATAATCACTGTACGAGGACATTAGTCTGTCCGAAAAAAAATGTCTACATTCAATTGAATTTTTGTTTAAACGTCTGTAGAAATTTCCTGTTTGAATTTTATCACTTTTCTTATATCCCGCGGAAGAGTATGACAGTTTATTTATAAAATTTATTGTACTAATTCCGCAAACACAATGTTTCGATTACTTACGCTATTTTAAAAAGGTTTATTTACCGTACGTAGTTGACGTTTACATGACGTTTTCGTAAGGTATATGAAGTACATAGATACAATAATGTAATCATTGAGTCTCAAATGCCAATTTTTTGGACATCAGTCTGGGTAACTCGGCAGAAAAGTAATCTATATTCAAATTCATTTGTATTTAAATATGATAATTCTGTTCTGTCAGCAGTTCTGGCAACTTTTCTTCTATCCCGTGGGAGAGTATGTCAAGTTATGCTTAAAATGTACTAATCCCGCAAACAGGACGTCTTTTAACCTAATATACTATATCAATTCTTATATTTATCAAAGTAGTTGATCATATATTCCTCTTTACATGTTTAGTGGTACTATACCTGATATACAATAGTGTAATTACTGGAATGAGAGTCCCGGAATGGAGAAATACACGGGACATCGCTCTGCAGAATTGGAAGGTATTGTTGCGATGGTGCATACGTATGTGATATGATAAAGAATCGAATCGAATTTAGGCACTTTTGGGTTGGATGCAGAGCGATCCAGACGGAGTGTAAATACACTTATTGTATAGAGATATTATAAGGCAGCGGCGGCGATGTTCGACATGCATCTACTGTAAAACTATTATAATATTACACAACAGTTCAACAGTAACCGTTTTCATAATAGCATGTGCTACGTACTTGCGTTGTGCCAACAAATTCAGTTATACAGCAGTACGCTCAGTCAGAACATTGTATTTTTTTTATTTTGCATCAACAGTGTGTGCTAATCACTCGATTGTTCTTTTTGTAAAACCTGTTCAGGGAAAGGCACTAAAGGCACCCTCAAGGTTTCCGGCCGCGAGGAAGATCGCAAATAAGAGCTGCAGTAAACGGAGAGAAGTGACGGCGTGTTGTGAAACTTGCCGCCAGTACTTGGAATGAAGACCACGACCTGACAACAGTGACACCGAAGTGCACGTGCCGTGCAATCTGTTATATATTATTTCCTGTGACAAATATGGTTTAATGTCGTTCATCGCAGCGCCGATTTTGTATTCTTTGTGTCAAATATAAATGTGTAGAAAATGCTGTTTTTTATTTAACACTTGCCGTCTGTCCCCCGCTTTATTTCGGCTTAGTTCATTAACAGTCTTCAAATAATATGACTTAGGGTTTCAAGAATATACCATGGAACTTTTAAAAAACGTGTGACAGTATAAGTGAAGGGTATATCTCCAATAAGTTACGTCGCTTGCGGCTACAATATAAAGTACAACACAAAACTATAGGACTACAGATGTAAAACACAGAGATGAATCATCCACTTCTCTTTCGCTTCAGAAGGGAACTACAGTTTAACTTCTACTAGGCTTCAAAACAAATGAGCCATGCTCCGCTAGGATAGCCCACTCCGAACCCGACCATAGATCAGGCCATAAACAGAGGCATGGCTGGCTGGGGCCATAGACAAAACGCCAGTGTTGCCATTAAACTGACTGTCGTCCCATTAAAACCATTGTTTACCTGACAAAATAATGTTTGGAGATAGACATTCCGATAGGTTTAGGTCAATCCAAAAGTAAGTAAAAAAATAGTAGAAAACTTTAGGCGCCATAACTTCGTAATATAACTTCGAAAATAGTGGAAATAAGATAATTAATAATCTTTATCTATTTTTTGTCTGTCTGTTTGTGCCAGTTAATCTCTGGAACGGGTGGCTCTATTTTGACGGGACTTTCACTTGCAGATAGTGAATGTAACAAGGAGTAACTAAGGCTACTTTTTATTTAACCGACTTCAAAAAGTGGGTATTGATCATACCCACTGTTGGTATATACTGTAAATTATTAGTTAGTTGGATAGTTCAGTCGTGTTTAGTTTGATTCATCCCACCAATTCCTCTAAAATTATAAAGGTAAAGACAAATGGCGAGTAGAGTACGAACTGCGAGCGTAGTGCAGCATTCCGTTTGGCGGGAAAATAAGAGTTATAGTGTATCAGTTAACGCGTCGCTGCGTCCGACAGGAATACAAATTGAGTGCGGTGGGACGGGGCGTAGTTTGTGTTGTGTTCTATAAATATTCATTGTAGTGGTTAAACGGATCACGCGGTGGGGCAATTTCCGTTTGACGGGACACAAGGGTTGTATTAATAAACAAAAATGTATGGGGAAAAGTCTTGTTTCGGTTATTATTTTATATTTGAGACCCAGTATGGTGTCCCGATGAAACCGCTGCTGTGAAGTATGCCGCTTATACCCCATGAATATGAATATATTAAACTAGATAACTTTTTGTTAAATTCCAAGCGGAAGCAGTCGTGGGCACAGCTAGTATAATATATAATTACAACAATATAAGAAACACTTTGATATGTATATATGGCGATGTCAAACTTTTACAAGTTTTTATACAAAACGTTTTATAAAAAATCGTTACGTACTAGCTCTGAACGTTGCTGGATCGCATTTAACATACCGAGACACCAAATAACTTTGCTTTTGTCGGCCATAAGTACACGCCATCTAGCGGCAACTGTAAGGATTACGTCGTTATAACTATCTGTTCCACCGTTTTGAAACTGCCTATGTTTTGATTATTTTCAAAGATGGCGTGTTATACATATGGATTTAATTCCATCCATATTTAATAATAGCGCCACCTACTGCCAGCGAATACAATAACAATTCTCACATTTAATAAACCGTATAACAGATTGCGCTCGCTGTCTTTTAAGTACAACAAAACAAATATGTTTTCGTTAAAAAAACTATCTTTTACAGTGTAAGTTAATCATAGAATAGTATATAATAAAAATATCAAGTTAATATAAAGTAAATTTGGTAATATGAGGTTATTTAGTGCATACCTTTACAATGAAATTTACTTTTTATAATTATTAAATATTTACAACTCCGTTTAATTCGACTTTAGATTATAAGTTCGTGAGGTCGACGCCGTCTTGTAACAATTTAGTTGTATTGACAGTTGATTTCCGCCACCAAGTGAATATTAAAGGGCACCTTTTTCGGTAAAATTACTTAGCTAACGATATTTTTATATTGTCTCACGGCAGCATCCGTCCTCTGTCACAACATGACTTACTCAAACCCCAAGGAAATTGTTCGCATTCGTATTAATAAATATGTAACAAGTATGAAATTTTGTTTCATATAGTGTAATAAAAGTTTACTAAAACAAGCAGATTTGGCTCCCAATTTCTTTTAAAATTGTTCATATTTGGTACATTGGCTAATAAGTTTGCTGACCACTGTGTCTTCTCGTTAAAGAGGGCCTCGCGCTGTCGTCATGGCAAAAATGGCGGGAAAATTATTCAATACCGTTCCCGAACGTAGTTAAAAACTAACGAATGAATGACTGTGACGTTCCAAATTCATATTACATTCCTAGTGTTGGATGTTTCATTTTTTTTTAGAAATATTACTAACAACAAATAAGTTTCTAGGATATGGTTCACGACAATAGTCGAATCGTGGATTGGACCTATCTAGGCTATTGACGAAACAATGAACGAGTAGTACTTATATATTTCCTAGCTATTAGGTAGTAGTAAAGTTAAAAATTCGTTGTAGGAATCGAAAAATATATGAACATCTGGCTGGGAAACTTGTTATTGAGTTAAATTAAGAATACGCGGCAGGCGCGAATGTTTAGCGATGTTTGTGCGACAACATTGTGGGACGGAGGTCTTTTCTTGGTATATTGTATGGTATGGAAATTGTAATACGATTAAGAAGTTTTGGGTACTTCATCGCTCCGTTGATACTCTTTTGGAAAAAACAGCAGCTCACGTCGATTTCGAAGCGAGGTCAATTTGAAATGTTCGAGACATTGGGGGCGCTATCGCTCAGAATTCTTTGAAAAGCGATAAATCTGTTATATTCTTACGACAAAAAATTCAGTGTTATAGGTTTTTAAATTAAATGCTATCTTTTTATTCTCGGCTAATGAAAGGGTGCCATAAATTTTTTATTATCATCAATGTCGTTCACATTTGAAAATCGCTGCTCACCACAAATTGCCGGCAGCTACTGCACGAGACATTTGGCGTAATCACGATAAGTAGAGTTGGATGCTAACATTAATGGAATCGAATATAACTCATGGAACTCAATGGAAACTTAACACGCTTCACTTAGGTCGTCCCAATTCAGTCCAGTAGTTCTGGGCTCTCAAGAATATGACTACAGTATCCCCTGCCTGTCGTAGAAGGCGACTAGAAGGGGCCTCGGGTTCACTGGGCGACAAGGGTCAAGGCCCGTTATCAAAAAAAAAAGGTCGTCCCAATGAAATAGATGTCTGAAGGTTATCGTTATTCGTTACAATTGTAACTATAAATGTAATCGTAACTACTGTAATTATATATTATGTAACATTAGGATGTTTATAATTTAGCCTCACTTTTTTTTGTAATAATCATTGTTCGTTTACAAAGATTTGTGGCTTATCGAATCTGATGTAGTGAAGTGACCAGGGTTGTCTAAAATATATTTGCAGATTAAATATTTCAAGTCGTTTATGTGTTCCATTGAATACCCCAGTCAAGTGATCGTGAGAATTATAAAGAGCTTGAAACTTTAGAAAATGAAATATAAAAGCAAGTAAACCGCGATAAAATTCTTAAATATAATCGTTATACTAACAGAATTGTTTACGGAAATTAAAATGCACCGACGTCACAGGGCGCGGACACATTTGCGGCACGCTGATAGCTAATGTGCCATGAGTCTGTAAGTAAGTACTGAATAAGTTCTAGGTAAGACGGTTAAGTCGGGCGACCACATTATGTGCCCTTATGATTATGTTTTCGCCATTTCCTCATTTCGCCTGTGGAACTAACAAAAGGAATTTGTTTCATGTTTTTTACACTTTCCAAACAAGCTTCCAAGCTTAACCATCCTGATATTAATGGCTGATGCAGTCCTCTATGGTAAAACGCACTATTTTAGTAAATTTCTATTTACTCTACTCTTGAAAATACTCATATTGTAATCGGAAGGAAAGACGGACGCGGGGAAACTATTCCAATTCTTTGCTGTATGAAAAATGAAAGACGAAGCAAAGCGCATTGTTCGGGTTTGAAAATAAAATAGGTAGCACTGGGTGGGCTTTATCGAGCGGTTTTACATCCTCCACAAACTGCGAGAGGTCGCGGGGAAAGAGGAGTTTGTCGGTCGTTGCCACTCTCCCTATCCTCCATGACCAAGCGGTGTAGCAACCATGCGACGGTGGTGCTGCAGCCGTTCATTGGTGCTGTTTTCCTGACCCCCAAGACCACGAATGGATACAGGGAGTACATCACCTACGGAGATCGTGGAGGAAGGCGCGTGGCATCTAATCCAGTCTTCTTAATGTTTTCATTTGTGTAAACCCAAATCCAGTCCATTGTTAATACAATCGTACAACTGCTCGAATTGACTGCGCTATACGTACAAAATACTAATTTATACTGAACTGTATTTATGTTGCGACGTTTTCTCTCGCATTAACAGACCGGCTGGACCGGGAAAGTTCTACGACCTAATGGGATATCGCCGTGAAGTTTTTTCCTCTTATAGGTATACATGTTTCTATGTTGGCCGTAGCTTCGACGACGACGGGTGAGTATTAGGCGACCAATGGGTATGGTGGCCAGAGCTCCTACTATACAAGTTAGTGAAAAATGAACCCAACTGTTAAAAGGGCGACGACTTCAAAACAGAAAGAGGGACTCAATTCGTCTACTTTTTTGAAATGCAAACTTATTTGACTGCGTTTTGTTTTAATTTGAAAACTGGTACTACCCATGTGGTCCAATTCTGACAATGGTATTCATGAGAAAATCAGTCTTAAATTTGCATGAAGTATGTATCAAGTATCAAGTATGTGCGCTACAAATGGATTAAAACTCAATATTACGACAACCGATTTCGATGATTGTTTTTTTATTGTAAAGGATGTATTACAAGAGTAGTTTGATTAAATTCCGATTAATTCTATTTCGTAATATTCCTACAATAATTCGTAAATACAAAGCTCAAAATCACCGCTGTATTAACATAATATAATATATACCGTATATAGTATATATATTGTTAGTACAGCTCTGCGAGACACTTATTTTTTTTTCACTAATATCTCACATTCTGGTAGGACTGCACTTTATATATATTTCATAAAATATCGATATATGGACGCGATGTATCGCTTCAATCCGATATTATCGAATCAGCTAATATCGATATTTACATCGATATAATTCATCCGGTATACGAAATATCGTAAGAAATTAAATAAAAAGGCATTCCATTCTTTCTTTTATTTGTGGTTGACAACTTGAATAAAATGAAACCCTTACTTGCGCTGCCATCGTGACAAATGTAGTGTAATATGTTACTACACTTATTCTTCACGATGGCAGGACTCGTTGTATAAATTTTATAATCTATGCATGTAGCCTATACAGCTACCAGAATCAAATCAAATCAAATAATCTGGATTGGTATCGAGAACCTCTCAGTTACGCAGGCATGAACATCCCTACTTTCTGGTCATCACTCTAACTAAGATTAAGCTTGTGCTAGATTGTTCACGTCAATAGTCGAATGGTGGATTCGAACCTACAACCTTACGATTCGCAGACTATACCCCAAACCATTAGGTTATTGAAGCTTGTAGGTTTTTGTAATATTAATGTTTGTATCAATCCTGTCGTATATACATGTGTATTTAAATTAGCCGACTAATAATCGGACCCGGGACCAACTAGATCACGAGTAAATTTGTTAGTTAGAGTTAATTGTAGCAAAATATTATTATAGATAAGACATCTCATAATATATCATCATAAATAACAAATATTTATATAAACTTAAAGTTTGTAGTAGTTAAGCGTGGGAAAGAAAAATATCAACATTTTAAAAATAATGACAAACCTGTCACCTCCTTCAATATTTAAAAATATATATCTTGTGACATTGCTAGTATCCACATTGAAAATTTGATGAATTAAAAACAAAAATAAAAAATAATAATTTATAAAAGATGAAGGAAATAATTACGTCAAGTTCAATGATCAAAATTATAAAAAATAAAACTTATTATATTTTTAATTTTAATCCTGGAGCTGCCAAAGTTTAATAAACAAATGTGGAGGAATTGAATTAAAAATAATTAAATGTCTCCATAATGTTTATCGTAAAAAAATAGTACTATATTTTTACTAAATTAAATAAATTAGTAAAACCTTTTTCAGAACTACAATCAAGTCATGGCCGTTGAGACGAGTCGTATTTTTTTTTCAAAATTCGAGTTGCCGTTTGACGGTTTGACACAGACAAAAGACAACTGAGCCAGGTCAAATCTCCAGCACCGTCTCCCGTACTAAAACTGTTCACCCAATAATCCCATCACCGGATCCCAAGATGAACAAGCTGTACATAGGCAACCTGCCCATAGAGGCTGACGAGGCAGCCGTCCGGCAGTTGTTCGCGGAGCATAACCTTACGGTTGCTGACATATCCGTGAAGCGTGGGGGCTTCGCCTTCGTCGACTTCCCCGACCAGTCTGCGGCGGACCGCGCCATTGATAAACTACACGGTATGTATAATACATTATTTTTATAGCCGTATTATAAGTAAAATATCCACAATATTAACTAGTATTTTGACTATTAAAAATTTCGATAATTTTGTAGATTATCCCATCGTAAAACGAATTGTCATTTCTTTTTCCTCAAAACTGGAGACCAAAAGCCTTGGTTTACTTTCGAAAAAAGTTTATGGGAACTATGGGTCTAGCGTATGTGAAAATTTTGTTTCAAAAAAAGTGTACTACACATATTGTAGATATGGCTTGTTTTGGTATATTTTATTGTATTTAAACATTTGTGCAAAAGCCATTTGTCACAAGATGTCGGAAGGACATAAATGGCGGATAATCGCTGTCAATAAAAAATAAGTAATTGTTTTATTGTATTCTTTCATTTAGTTTTTTTTTATGATGAAATTTTAGTAATTTATTTTACTATTAAATTCAACATTTTGGCGGGTTTCCGTGTTATTCATAATTACCGCAAAATAATTGTGTATTGCGGTACCGGTGAATTGCTGAATTCTGTTATATAAATTAAGCAATGTGCATATTGCCTGGGGCTAGTCGGCCATTGTTTTATTGCATAAATAGCAAAACATTTATGGCGCAACAACGGTTCTATTTGCTTTAACCTAATTTTCAAATAGTTCAAATTAAGAACCATATTGTTTTATTAAAATAGTATTAATGTTGCCATTTTAAAATAAACAATTATACCACCACGAGCAGCTCTCTTTCGTAGAAACGTCCCCGTATCTATTTCGGAGGCATAGGACCTTTGTTTCGAAGATATACCAGTATATTCATAGAAACCGTATGGACGAAAGTATGTTGAATTGGTTTATGCCGATCAAAGACCAGGTACCACCAACAAGAAGTACTAGCCCCGCTACAGTTGCGGACGCCTGACAGTTACGTGTACATGCGCCATTGTTCCTACTGCCTGTCTCTAGGACTAGTCCAGGAACTCTCCGCTGTCGCGCGCGGTTGGGTTTGTTAATACCATCTCCCTACACGTAGATTGTTGCACTCAGTCTGTCTTTATCGAAGATGCCTACAAATAGCTTTTTATTTGTTTTAATTTTAATTTTAATAATATATATTTAACTAAGTTTTTATAACATCATATCGGTATTATATGTAACGGTATTATAATTTTTGTTGATTTAAAAAAATAACTCCTTAACGACAAAGATAGTGTAGACGCCATAACTTTGTTATATGTCTATGATACTTCGGAAAGAGAGCTCAAACCAAGATAACGTGAACAGAGGCAACGATGGAGGATACTACATAAACAATGAACTTTCAGGTTACTCCTACTGTGGACTCCCGCTAATCATCGAGCCTTCTGTCGCTAGTAAGAAAGCGTAAGTAGAACCTTAATCTGTTTATCGTGCCAGTGGTACGCCATCGTTAAACCATATGAATGTTCATTTTATACACAATTGGTTTAGCAGACTCGGGGCTCAAGCGTTAACCAAGATATCAAACAAATATCTCGACTGGGACTCCTCATATTTGTCGACTTCGTACAGCAAAGAACTGAAATAATCTGCTGGTGTCTGTCTTTCCGTTCAAATACAATGTGGCTGTTTTCAAGAGTAGTAAATATGCATTTACTAAACATCCAGGTCCGCACTTGGGATTGTGGTCAAGCACAAGTAATTAATACATACATACAGCATCTCTATTTTACGCGACAAGAGAAAACTCTTGAAATATTCTAAACTAATATAACATTCACCATTTTTTTATCCGACTTCAAAAAGTAGGTTCTTTGTTCGTCTTAATTTTTTATGTTTATGTACTCATAGCACCGACATTTACGCATCAGGTCAGCAAGTCGCATTTATTTAAGACCTAAATGATACAATTAATTTAATGGGATGCTGCAGACTGACACAATGTAGACCCATGCAATATTTTTAAACAAAAGGTGCACTATATTAACTGCATAAATATAACATGCTACACCTGTATTACATTGTAACCTCTTCGACGTTCAAGAAATGTTATTTTATTGCATCCGGAATGCATTTGGATAATAATTCAAATTCGTACCAAAAATATATATGGCACCCTACAATTTGTATCGCATAAAAATTATAAGACAAACATATTGGGTATAGAACGCCGGCCTAGAACCGTTAAGTTCTAGATTATTCTATAGGACGCATAACGAGGTGTCGATTAACCATTGTAATGAGTAATGACAATGGCATATAAAACGCCGGTCAATAAACAAACTCGAGGACCGCTGGGCCAGTTCTCGGAACTCTCGAAGAACTTTCTAGATGCGTCATACTTCTGATCGAGCGAAACTGCGCTCGGGCGTAAACAACTCCTCGGAAAGATTTGAGCACATAAATATAATAAGCGATTGAGCTGACGTTATCTCGGCAGAATAGTGGCCACAACACATGAGAGCGGTAAATGTTTATTATTTTAATTAGAATAATTAATCACCGAGTGTGATTTGGATACTGCTTTTAGGGAGCGGTCGCAAGTGGAAAGAATTTGGTTTGGTGGATCCTTAGGAGATGAGCGTGACAGTTGATGTGCTAACCAACGTCCTAGTGTGTTCACTAGGTTTATTTTACGCTAACTATATTTTATTTCACACAAACCAAACTGACACCATTAAAATCGATATCTGTCTGTCTGCTCCACAAAGCAAGCTGTAGGCAACTCTTGTAATTTTTTAATTAATTTGTGATTTAAAATATTCGCTTATTTTTAAAGCTTCGAAAAAAGTTACATAAAAGCTTCTAAACAATATATTGTAACAACTTCACCCCCAGTTAGTTAAGAGAAAGTAAGAAAAGAACGCGGTGTACGGTTTCTTTCCATTTATTTTCCTATTTTTAAATGGTAACCCAGTCCCGTCGCGCTGTAACGAAAAACAAATGTAAAAGTTACATTATAATTTTATTGTTTCATGGCCGTAGGTTAGCCATTCGGTCCCCTGCTCGTTCAGTAGTCACATAATATTTACTCGAGGTGAGATAGTTATATTTCAATATCCCTGTACTTTTTAAAGTAAAACTTTTTACCCTTGACTTGGGAAGTGAGGTGGTGAGAGCGTTACTAATAGTTGAGAGGTATAAGTTAGTGAAGATAGAAGAGAAGAGAGTTACGTTTCGTATATGTAAGACACATTGCAGGCCTATTGTCTGTATCACACTGTTATGTAGGAGCTATCAAAAGCAGTGCGCTCGCACATTTTCTTTCTCTCTTTAACAATCGTGTTTACAATTTGAGTATATATATAGGTATAGATAGAACTAAAGAAGTTTCTATTCATTACTGTAGTCTAAAGAACACTCGTTTTTCAAATGACTTGTGTGTGTGTTATTGTATTACAGATGAAGTAAACAATCTGTGTGCCATACAATGCAATTATCACGATAATGAATTATGTTGTCTGCAATAAACAAAGTGTAATCAGTGGCACAGACGTTGTGCAGTTATCACTCTCTCGTGCAGTTGTTGTTCGTATGCACCAGGTCAACGCGACGAAGACGGTCAAGGGAGCACTGATAAATAGTTCTTGCACTTACGCACCGTACTAAATCAAATTATATTGCTTCGTTTAACGATTAAACTGTGAACGAACTACACTTATTGCTCGCAAATATATCATATAATTATATATATTCCTTGCGCGTTACCGCTATTTTATGGGCCGGCCCCACCCCTTAGATGTTAGGAGCGTTGATGGAGTTTCTTCTCCCAGCACCAACGCTTCCCGAAGTAGCACTCAAAGTAAGTTAAAGTTAGCTTTTGAATGTCCCTTAGATTATCCGTAAAAGCTTAAACAATTGTGAGGTACAAACTGATTCGTTTGTAAGTTGTTGCAGTAAATCGCTCACTGAAATACATATTATACTCTTAATATTAGCTTTCAGTGTGTCCTCTAACTTGTCAATGCGACGCTAATATAATGATAAACACTTGGAAGCTCGCCTCAAACGCAGCTACCACCACGCAATTTAGCATTATGTATCCTTATGACTCGCCACAAATCCTTACTATACATGCATAGCAAAGTTTAAAAATTACTAGAGTTTTAGGAAACTTTACTATATAAATATGCGCCAAACAGTACCACTAATAATGATAGCAGAAGCACGAGAGCCATGTGCTAAAAATCCTTTTTAATAATATTATAAATTACAAGTCTATTCAGCACACTAACTCCTTATTTTCCTAATCTTTATTGATCACCAATAAATAAAGGCAAGGAATGAAATATGAAGAAAAATGTGTGTATGTATGCATGTGTTTGTCTCCCATCTGTACTATATATACGTATATTATATGTTATACCTATTAAATTAGTGTAGCTTTCGAATGTACTGTGTAAAAGCAACCGTCCGAGCCGCGGCTCGGGTGCGGAATTGGAATACTATCACGTAACATAGTAACCATCCAAGCCGAGGTTACCCATCACCCTAGTGTCGAGTTACTAGCGATAGAAGTTCAGGCTAAGCGACCTAAGAGCTATGCCACCTCTCAATCCGGTGAAGCTGCTTCTCCAGCTAAACTATATACACTAAACAAATACAAGGAGTATACGCAGAAATTTCGTTAAACAACTGGCCTATACGGAATTGGCATGTACAAAAAAAAGAATTGGTTATCGAATCTGACATGTCGAGTTTTGTTTCAGTGTGGTTCCAGTCAACTGTGTTCTCTGAGCTTTCGCTCCTGTGTAGGAACGTATACCCATTTACGAAGTATGAAGAATGTTGGTTATCACATATGTCTTAAAGAAGAAATTACATTGTTTTTCTAGAAAAAGGGAGCAAACGGGCTTACGGCTCTCCTGAGTGATCACAAACAATCCAAACACCGAAGAAATTACAGCAACTAACTAGCCGTTGCCGGGAAACATGTTAACGTACTACAACAAGTAATTGCGTTATCATGTAGTATTAGTTTGAACCATAGTGTCTAGTCTGAAGTTGGAAAGTCGTTACATCGATATCGACAACTTCATTTGTTACGGTCAACAACTCTAAGTGCATGTAAACGTATTTAAGTGACGTGACACACGGGCGCAGCAAAGTGACTCAGATAGTGTACGCAGAATTTAGTGTTGTGACTAGCCTTGTATTGTATCGAGATCGATTATCCATTAATGAATCGTGTATCGAATGAATCGTTCTGGTACTTCGTGAGAGACAAAATATGTCTTGAAAATCATTATGCTCTTCCGGTGACAGTCCAACCGCCAACGTAAAAGGCTCATCTGTTCGGAAGTGTTCTCAGCTTATTATAAATAATTGGAGGTTCTCGGGGGATGTGTGTCAGCTTCTACCCAGGAACCAGGAAGATGATGATTTTTTTACTTTTATTTAAAAGACGGCGCCGGAGCTAACGTAATACGTTTTAATAATGTTTTTATATTTTTTAATGTCCTTTTATGTATTTTACTTTTTTCTAATAATATTGTAGAAACCTAAGCAGCCTGTGTACAGTCGCACGCGCAATTATACATTTCTATAAATTACGAATAGTGTTTTTGTATTGCATATTCAATATTTATAAATATATATAAAATAGTAATATAAAAACAAACTATAAAAGTCAATTAACATAGATTGTCCCAATAGTCTAAAGCCAATAAAATAGCTACCGACCGAGTCGTGGTTCGGCGCCCTCGGATCGAAATGCTTACGCGTAACATAGTAACCGTCCAAGCCAAGGTTACCCCTCACCGAGGACCCATGTGTCGAGCTAACAGAGGTTCAGGCTAAGCGACCTAAGAGCTGCGCCACCTCTCAATTCGGTGAAGCAGTAAAGGCCGCCCGCGCCCGCTTCACTCCCCTTGACACTTGACTTCTGGGCATTAATGGTCAGCGTTAGTTATTTGACATCAACTAATGTTTAATACGTAAACGTAAAAACGTAACGCGTGTTGATGATTGCAGTCCCATTCTAACGAAAATTTTGTTGTGAAATTGAATGGACCCGACAGTTTGTTGAGTGGAGGGCGCGTTTTTATTACAAATATACCTTTTGTCACAATATTTTTATTTTAATTAAATTTTAGCGTATCTTTATCGCCGAGCACGTGGTAAATAAAAATCTGTGACGGACGATAAAATAGCTCTATTATCGTCCGTCACAGATTTTAATCGAATCATTGACATAATATCGGATGGTAGGGTAGATAGAGCGAGACACAACTTCTTCCCGCAACAATTAGTTCGGTAATCGTGTTGCGTTTAACTTCGCTCACCGTCTGCAGAAGTTAGTTCGGATGCACGCTGCCGCAGCGGATGTATCGGTTGAACTTTGCATTCGACTAATGACTCTGCGGTGTCTTTAACATGTTTCCTATACGTTTTATACCAGTCCCTTTGCGGTTTACGCGAAAGGAAAAGCAATATATACTACAGCCAGGTGATAGCTCTTTCGACGCACGGAAGATCACGCCATGCACGGTTAACGTTATTATCTGGTTGGACTTACCTATGAATTAGTTTTTCACAAGTGTAATTATGAGCAAAAACAAAAACCGATTTCAAATCGAATCAAACGTTAAACACAATTACGCGCGGACGCCCTCTTTGTATTTCCGAATTATTGTTATAATATTACGAAATAAAATTAATCAGAACCTAACCAAACTTTTCACCAAACTACTCTTAGAGTAATCAATAAAAAATAATCATGGAAATCCGTTGGAGTGATATTGCAAATTTAATACTTATTTAATTTTCTCATCGATGCCATCGATGTCAGAATTGGACCAAGCGCCAGCTTTCAAATAGAAAAAACAATCATCAAAATTGCTTCACCTTGTCCAAAGTTATATATAATACATAAACATAATAAAAATTCAGACGAATTTATAACCTTCTTTTTTGGAGTCGGTTAAAAACATCAAGTATATTAACTAGTAACAAAACAGCACTTCATATTGCTGCTGCAAATCAAATCCATTTTTTTTTAAAGAATTTTTATATTTTTGTACTAATTATATTAACATCCTTGTTAACTATTCCTACTACGCCTTTAAACTTTTGTTAGGAGATGGTTCACGTCAATAGTCGAATGGTTGATTCAATCCTACGACATAAGGATCCGCAAACCGTACCCAAAACCATTAAGCTATAGACTAAAAATGAATTTAAGTGTCAAAAATGTAAAGGTCTATCATCTATGACCATACCTTGGATGGACGCTCTTTTATTTACGAACTAGTATTTTTTTTATGCGTGTAAACTAGCGCTTGACCATTATCCCACCTAGTGTTAATTGGTGATATATAGCGGAAAGATGGTACGCGGTAGTTTAGTAAGTGCAAATTCACTCTACTCTTGAAGGCTCCCACGTCGTACTTGGACGGAAAGACTGAGGCCGGCAACTTATTCCACTCCTTTGCTCTACGTACGATGAACGATGACTCAAATCGCTTCGTTCGGACGCGCGGAACATCGACTATAAAAGGGTGGAGACCCGCCGAGTGTCTAAACGTCCGAAGGTAGAATGGGAATGGAGGAATTAACTCGTGTAATGCCTGTGCACACTCTCCAAAATGTAATCTGTAAAACACCGAAAGGCTGGCCACTAGTATATTATAGTTATTATTTGCAGTTCTGGCGTCTACTTTCCTTCTTACACTGTGTTATAGTGAGATCGGTGAGGACTACCTAGTCTCGAGCCTCGAACAAATATTTGTACGACTTTATAAGTCCCCTTGTGTGTCTGCTAAAAATCATAAGCCCCAATGCCCTTTTAATGAAAATGGGATTTTATTAGAAGTAACGCTTTTATACATTAAAATACGAATGACGTAGCTACGCCTCCATAATAAAATAATTGAACGCTTTAAAAATTTGTCGGCTTAAATTGAAGTTTTTAACAACCTAGTTTTTCTACTCCCCGCCCCCCACTCCACCCCATCGGAAAATCGGTCGTGGGAGTGTATCATGTGCAGTGTATCGACCTCTAATTAGCTATTCTATTCGGGAAACACGGCAGTCGAATAGTCAGGAAGCCGTCAATCCGTATACTAATATGAGAAAATGGAAATTATTTTATTTACCAGTTCTCTGTGCGAGCTCTGATCTGATTGTCTTTGCAGTGTGAACCCACCCAACCTGCAAAGTGCCAGTACCACGCAACTCAAAGAGAGCAGCAACGACTCTACAGGAGGGGCTTGGAGGTAAGTAATAGTTGTAACATAATATCTTCTTACAAAGAGTTACAGTCTCACAGGTTTCTGCAAAGAGAAATAAGTGCAAAGTCCACGCACACCTAGTGCAGATTGGCAGACTTCAGTTGTCTTAGAAACACGTGCAGGTTTCCTCAAAATATGTTCCTTCAGCGCCGCGCGCATGGAAATTTACAACTTGCAATCATCTCGGGTTGCCAGCTTACTATGCAACTTAAGACGACTTCAGTTACTCTTTATTTACTTTGATTTGTATCCAACCAATGTTGTTATTATTCTTTGCTTTGTGTGTCTAGCTCTCCGTAAAAATCCGTGACCTTTGCAACGAATAATTTGAATTTTTTATAGTGCCTATTTTGTAAATTGGACGGGGCTGTAATCAAGAATAACAGACACAAAGTGAAATGCTTGCCGTTGTTTCTGCTTGTCCGGTGCATTTATAACAAAGATACATTAAATATTTAGACTGAAAATGTCGAATGGGCGGTGGGTGTGTTTATTCCTTCCGCGATTTAACATGTTATGTCTGGCGCATATAAGCAGCTTGTTGCCGCAATTGACTTCATATTTAGAAGTTGCATTCACTAAAATGTGTTTGTGTCTAAAACTGAAGTTTAAAATCTTTCTTTCAACAAATTGCACCATTTAGTTCGTCGTTGGAGTTCTACAATGTTATAAGTCATTACAATTTGGTTTATTGGTTAAGCCACGTCCAAAAGGATATGCACACGTATTCAAATTTACGATACTGTCAAATCTAATTCGCAGTCGCGCGGCGCTCATGTATTCCCGCCGACTCGTCAAACGGATACACTTTGTTGTGACACGCAGACGCGATAAGGTGCCGGGTACCGGGTAACATGAGGATAGATTCACGGTATCGCTGAGAACCTACATGCGAAATTAGACACTTCATTGCACAATGTCGTCGAAATTGTTTCCATAGTGCTTATGCATCACTGTGCTGTACTGCCTTGTTATGTAGTTTAATTATCAGTAAATAACAAAAAATATTTACTAGTAAACGAATAACCGCGCTCAAGTTATACCTCTATTGCGTGCGGGGTTGGTCTCTTGTTTCCGACTTATTTATATTTATATATATATAAGAGAAAGTGTGTGGGTATGTTCCATATAGGCTCCGAAACGGCTGGACCGACTGAACTTTCAGGGAATCTTCAGATTAACCTGGCGAGTAATCCTGTAAAGTTTGGTGACGATCGGAGCTGAACTGTCAAACAAGCCATACGTGGTACTTTTATTTCTGACATTAACTTGAGCCCGATATGTTTGTATATATGTATATATTTAATGATGCAAGTTTATTGTTTAAATAAAATAAATCAAAATGTAGCCCTGCGAAGCGGGGTCTGGGTACGCTGATTTAATATAATTAAAACAGTCATAGCGTCAATATTGACTGCTTTATTGATTCACCACTAGGCAACAACATGATGATTCTCTTCTTATAAAAAACAAAACACTCTTCTTATGTTTCTTATCATCTTTTTTTTCTTTTATTTAAAACGAGAATAGAAAAATCGTGTATTAAATGCCTCGGAGGTGTCACACGTCGCCCACTTCTAGTGACATAAATGATCTCCAGACCTAACTATGTATTGTGCATGTTCTACCATTGCCTGTTGCAGCCTAATAAGACCGAACCGCGCTGCCTTTTTTTTTACTTGAATATCGACTACTTTATTGAATGAATAAACAACGTGGGAATATGACACACGTATTTTATCAGCTTAGTAACGCTATCTACTGAACTATTTATCGCCCGTGAAATGCAAAATTTCATAAACATCGTTAGAGAACAGCATATTACGAAATTCTAGCGAGTCCATTATTTTTTCTTTTATTATTCTGTGCTCGTTATCAAACCAATAAGAAGTACTATATAGCGTCAATAGCCTAATGGCTTAGAAGACGCTCTGCAAGACACAACATAGGAGGTTCGAATCCACTATATGACGATTGACTAGCCGCATATGAGCATAGTTGCAATGGTTAACAAGAATGTTAGTAATGTTAACAATACTCTTCGTCGTCGGTATCACTCTTGACTGCGTGTATATCACTCCAGATGCAAGTGGCTTCACGCTACGCCGCCACTCATCGCTGATGACCGTCTTCCCCGTGCATCCAAGTCCTGATAATAAGCCATTTAATGCCATTTAGTATAACATAGATTACGTAGTCTTTATATAGTCGTATTGTCAGATTTTTTTGAATTAACAAACATTCTTCTTACGATTTTAAGAGTTCCCTAGTATATCTTTGGACCCCTAGGTTCTATGACAAAATTAATATAGGACCTTATTGAAAATAATTCCCTTTGCAAATACATCGATTCATATACGACGGCTCTATGAACAGAATTTTTTTCTGAAATTTTTGCACAAATTTTAGGCTTTTTTCATATAAGTCGCCGGTGCTTTAGAGAGATTGAAATAACTTTACAAACAATTGTTTGTTTGCTCTTTGAACTGGTCGTAATTGAGTCCCGAGGGTATTAGCCAGTCTTAAGCTTCGAGCGGCATTAATTGTCTCTCCTTAGCTCGTCACGTCCTTATTTAACTGACAACTTTAATAAATATTAAGTGGCTCTGAGCTTCGCGACGTGCACTCACCGTCTCGTCTCTGCCTCCGATAAAATAAGCGCTTATTTTCATGTAACTCGTGCGTAATAAAATATGTCTGGTTATAAAACATTACCTAATCGCTAGTTCATTATTACGATTTATACATATTTTTCAAATTAAATCCAAATATCCGCGCAACCAAGCGGGGAGCCAAACGTGTTTAATTATACTATTGGTAATTTACTATTATTGAATTAGGAAGTGAATCAAGAATCGATAGCGGGGCCTGCATTCTAGCGACCACTGTGCCCCAATTTGTTTAATCAGGTCGATCAGACTGCCTGGCTTTAGGTCACAACGACCCTAATTACCTTCTCTTTCATAGTGTTTTATTATAATCATTATCATCTAAAATACTTTATTTTGTTGTATTATATAAATGTTTGCCCCATTATTTTAATTACGATACATATTGTTTATTGTCTTTGGAAGTCCCGTAAAGGAACTATACTAAAATTAAAACAACTCTAATTCTTATCTTCTCCTTCTCGCATGCTCTCACGTCCTGTAACCTTTTTTGTGGGGTAGACAGAGAGAGATAAAGTCATTTAAATATATATACATATATATGTATATATATATATATATATATAATATGTCCCACTGTTAGGTAAAAGGTGTATAAAGGCAAAAGGCCACATGTCTTAGAATACTTTTCTAACACGTAAGTTTCCTCACGATGTTCTCCTTCACCCTCGGTCACGTGGTAAACCTACACTTAAATTTCAACATAAAAATTCACTGGTGCTCAATTTGCACTGGGGATCAAACTCGGGTTTCGGGCGTATTACGCAACTTAAGGGGACCACCCGCACACTGGGCTACAATAGCTAATCTAATTCAATAGCCTTAAATTGCAAACATAATATTACAAACCATCACTCCATCGCAAAATATGTATATTGATCATTTATTAGATTTTATATAATAATTAATTTAAATATACTATAAAAACCTTTTTAATTATTAAGCCAAATCAAATGTATAAGAAGCCGTGCTAGTCTAGTGACCGTTCGAGTATTGTCGGGGGTTCGAATCGAGAGCGTTGAGTTTTTTCAGCATAAAATCATTTGCAATAATTTGTGCGGGCGAAGGCACACGGGATCGCTTGGGAGGATTCTAGAGGGAGAGGGAGGGCAGCTTTTGTTCGTGAAACCGTACCGAACGAGACGTAATGAAAACGTGTTTATTTCTTATTGGACATTTTCCTCTTCAGGTGTTTTTCTGATTGACTGTTTTTCAAATTTCCTTTTTGATATTTGAAGTTGTATTGTATAGGGCGATGTTTTGTTTGAAAAAGTTTAACAAAGGACTGGTGTTCAATTCAATATGACTACACAGAGGACCAGTATAGTCATATTTTTCATGGAGGCATATAATCTAATTTAAAATATATACAGCCGAAGGTGTTCAATCAGTGCGTCCTGCCAGCTGTGACCTACCTGCTACCTGCAGAGACTTGGACTCACAACTTAGTCGCACAACGAACGATGGAAAGAACTATGCTCGGCATTTCTCGGAGGGATAGAATACGAAACGAAGAAATTCGTCGGAGAACAAAGATAGTCGACATAGCTCTTAAAGTCAGTAAGTTGAAGTGGCAGTGTGCCGGCCACATCTGCCGAGTCAGTGAACGGCAGATGGGGGAGGAAAGTCTTGGAATGGAGTCCGCGCATGGGTTGAAGTAGTAAGTAGTTGAAACGTACGGCGCCGTCCAGATGAACCGTCAACCTTATAAGGATCCAGAAGTGGTTGGATGGGAAAAGCGGAAGATCGTATATGATGGAAGCCATTGGGGAAGGTCCATTTCCAGCAGTGGATAGAGACAGGGTGATGATGATGATGATATTATCTTGTGATAGTTGTTAGGTGAACGACCTTTCCATACAATTAGAGCGATTCCAATCATTTTTCATTTCATTTCAGATTCAAAAAATATTTTTATTATTAAATGGAAGTCCATCGAATAATAAAAATATTATTTTGAAGCACCCGGATTAATTGCTAGTTTGGTTTATCGTATACGTTTTCACTGGCACGTCAATCGTGTGTGTGTCAGCAGGTGGTAATAATGGCATGACAATTAATATGACTGTGACAGATCTGTTTCATAATAAAACTTAATTTGCAAATAGCGAACTCGGGGCCCAGTGGGACAACTACACACGACTATTATATGGGACTACTACGACGCGCGGCACAGTAGCACTTTTGAAGAGAGACTTAACTCACACAAACCTTGCTATATTGTATGAATGGAATGTAGAGGTCCATTTGAGGTTGCTCACAGAATCGGCAACAATGATGCGACCATCTTGGGAGAAAAGAAAAGAAAGATCGCATTTTATCTGTCTCTGCCATGGTGATTTTTCATAGCTTATTATTTTGTGGAGAAGAAAACGCATTGAATGTAATCAACGCTTGTCGACTATACACGACTTGCGGGACGCGTTGCTGCATGCTGCATGCTGTGCGCAGAGATTTCATTTTAGCTTTATTAATTTGGAGTTATTTTCAATTTGTTAGCAGCGTTGGGGTCTGTTTCTCTGTCACCTCCGCCCCCACCGCTGTCGTGTGCAAATACACCATTTCATTTATTTCCTTGGGTTTAAATGACGGGCGCGTTCGCTCCCATTGGTCGTCGGACAGAGGACGCAATCGTAAGGGAATAAAGTTCAAATTACTCGCCTGTATATGTAAAGTTACTTGGTCAACTAGCGCTGGAATTAAATGTAAATCTATACAAATAAATAGACGTTTTATGTCTCCTTTTACCGCAGAAACTATACACTATGCTCATATTTTACGACGTAGCGTGTTTCGTAGGTTTTAGTTTTCAACACATTGTTGATTAGTCATCTAGAACCAATATTTTTAGTTTTAAAAACATCTTTCTATTATTAATTGGTTCCATTCGATTGGTTGTAATTATTCAATATGACACTTTCTGAAGTATCACAGTTATATTACGTTCTCTTACTTGCACCACATTGGAGCGCGCTGTTGTTATCCTTACTTATAGCCTCCGCTTCTAGCCTTTGATTGTCATAAACCCATCAATATCACAATCAACAGGCATTCGTTCATACGATTACGGAATTCCCTGTTATATCCGGAAACCTAGTCATAGGTCATGCCAATTAAATTCATTTTGGGATCTAATTGAAACCAAATCGTATCAAAAACATGTATACTATCGATACATAAATGATATTTTAAAAAATAATAGAGAAAAATTGAGAACCTCCTCGTTTTTTTCAAAAGCACCATTTTTTAGCCAATCTGAAACCATAGATGATAAAGGGGGCACTTTTATCGGGGTGGCGATCGGCACGGCGGCGCTCCGGGAGACGTTTAGATTAATAAGCAGGGGCTGCCTTTTAAGTCATCTCGTTTTCAATCCTCCCGCGACTATTTAAAAGGAATATATTGCATTCGAAAACAAAAGAATGTTTTTCGACCGTTGGAATAGTTTTATTATGGCTTCTTTTGTAAGGTGCGCCAAGTCGATTGTAAAAATGGCTACAGCAAAGGATAATATGCGTGCAATACTGTACAACTTTTAAAAGAGAATTAACACGACTTCAGTACTTTAAGATTACTGCTGTATTTAGTAATGCAACATAATGTATTTCGTGTCAAGGGCAGTCTTATGCCATGACACGAGAGAATATCGACGCCGTGCCGCAGCTAATCGTCGGAGATCGCCATATTTCTAGCCATCCGTATGCATTTCATTGAAATGGTACGAGGAGTGAAGTACCCCCTTTAAAATAAAAATGAGCCAAACTCGACTAAAGTGATACACTCTAGAACCACTAAAAAAATTGACTGTGGCAACAGTGGTGGTCACGTTTACCACTGTTGTGCTAGAAGATCGTCAGATGGTTACCGCTAAGAGAGTATACAGAAAAAGTTGTTGACGGCCATTTAGGGGGTACCCTCTCTTAGGGGTGGAATGTTTTAAAAACAGGTTCTAACGCGGAGAATTCTTTGAAAAGCAACAAATCTGTTACATTGCTTATAACTTATTTTTAACGGCACGACTTAAAAGGCAGCCCTTGTATGGTATGAGAAAGCCTAAATCTCTAATTTCAGATCTGTTCTTCGCCCTTCGTAGGAACCCCAGATAATTTGATTCATTGATGATTAAAAAGGGCCCGCGTGTTATTTTGAGCTGGCCTTTGAAATCGTAACTGTCTTTTGAAATAACTGCCTAACGTGCGTGTCTAACGAGTACATCCTGTTTTGCTCGTATAACTCACCCTCTTTCAAAAAGCATATTGGCACGTAAACCGTTCCCTAGCGAGCGGATCTAAATATTGTACTTGTCTTCTATTAATTTCCCTTTTTGCATAAAAGATGCGGCTCTCCGGTTTTGTCTTTATTTATTATTAAAATTTGGACTTTTTTCACAATTTATTTTCTGTTTTTTTTTTTTAATATATTTCTCGCATAGGGTTGGCGAAGATAACTGTAGTGAATACTTTTTTGATCATGTCTGGTGATGTTTGCGTCTCAAAGCAAATGCAATGTTAACAACAGCCGCTTCTACACGAATGCATTTTCCACGAAGTCTTAATTTTTTTTTATACTCGCGATATGTTGGAAACATGCGAGCAAGTTTGCACGCAATGCCTTGCAAAAGTTCGCTCTTGAAATATCTTGTGTAAAAGTTGGCGGGCTCTCTCCGCTAAAGCGGTTGCTCTATTCTTTCACGGGAGGGATTGAAAACTCTTGAGGTCCTTGTGGTCACAGTTGTTGTCAATGTTACCTTATTGATTTTATTTTTTTTATTTTTCGTTTCGATGTAATCAAAGTAAATAAACATTTTGTAAGCCTTACCATTCAGGACTTTTGGGCATTTGCTTAGAAATTATTAAAAAAACTGAGCATATTATCTGGAGCTTGACTCTAGAGGTCTCAAGCAGGTGGTCTATCTTCTCGTTTATATTATGTTTTATTTCTCCTTTGCTCATTTCCAAACGGTGCGGGTCGCATCCTAACAAATATTAGAAAAAAATAAAAGTTTCTTGTCCATATTTTCATTTCATTTAAAAAGTAGTGTAAGTACATAATGGGATATACAGTTACAGCGATTGCCACTCCAACATTTGACAGTGAGTGCGCTAATTGATGGAATGTACTAACAAAGCTCTCCATCCTTTCATTAAAGAGACGGACAGATACAACGAATGCTACTCGGATTTTCATAGAGCATATTTTTTCAAAAATATGACAGAGTACGCCCACGGCCGTACACCGATCTATGTACTTAAAAACTAATGTACTTTTTTATATTTTATAACCGAAGTACAATAAAAATTACAGTTCCACTCCATTGGCTTGGCTGAGAATCGAAAAGTCAGCCAATCAGGCAGCCTTTTCACTGCTTTAAAAATAATACTCCAATTATTTGAATGACCACCATTTATTGTTCAGTAGTTTATTACTAATATTTAATACTAGTATGGTGATAGAGGTACGTATCAACAAAACTTTCGTTCGACGGTGTTCACGCACGTTTGTGGACGTCGTAAGTTGTGTTTGTTTGTAAATAGTGCACAGTATATTTTTGTATTGCACGAATATGGAATATGAATAAGATAAGCACGTCAACTAAATACTCCATATATTGTAGTTCTATTGACGAATGAACGTAAAGTTTAGCGGCTGTACTTGTAATAACTAACAATCCATCGAAACATCCCTCTTATAAATGTATTCAATTCAAAATAGCTTTGAGTCATTCATTGAAGGAGCCCTCCATTGCAATTTATTAATTGAAGGAGCTTGAAATATTCGTACTATATTAACTCCAGGCCACACACGAGCCACCTACGATTCCTTCAATACATTACGCGGTATGTTTACTACGTTACATATTACAGAAACCGTTAAAGGGATATCTATAATGCAACATCAGGAATAGCTTCTGCTCCGTTTTGCAATTATATTCAAAGATGAAATAACTGGAGCGAGGCTTGGCTGGCTGCACATCAAAATTAAAATCAATCGTTCCTCGACTGATATGATGGAGCCGTGGTAGCTCAGTGGGCGGGCGGAAGCAATTCCCGGTGCAGGCACTAGATTTGTTTTTGCAATTTTGTGTTTCTTTTATTTTTCTTAGAAAAATTTTCTAACATTTGTAAAATCTGCCAATCCACACTACGTGTGCGTGGCGGATTATTCCTTTAATCATAACTGTCTGTTATATACATATAAATATGTATATATATACGTATATACATACGTATATATATATATATATATATATATATATATAGAAAGGCTGTAACTTTAACTTTTTTGTTCCATGAAAAGCGGTTAGAGCGTAAAGCAAAAGGAGCACGCTCGGTGGAGTCTTTTTTTAGTTTTTTTGCTTCCTGCTTCCAAAACGTTCAATAGTGTCCGTTTCAAAGGGAATCCATTAGAATGTAATCCCTTTCAATTCAGTCGCGACAGCACCGGTTGAGTGCTCAGACTATAGTGGATTTGATCTCTTTCAAGTTCCACCAGGCCGCAACGCAGAGCGCCGAGATCTTCGCTTGCTTCATCTTGTTTTGCCTTTGTTCATACAATTGCAAACTGTTCCTTTTATTTACTAGCAACACACCATAACATGGAATAGTTTTGTTAGTGTTTATATATATACGTACGTCCATTCTCCTGTACGTGATAGAGGCATTTTAGGACCATGAATTTACTAAACTATCTAAAGTAA
Source organism: Meandrusa payeni (assembly GCA_029286785.1). NCBI lineage: Eukaryota > Metazoa > Arthropoda > Insecta > Lepidoptera > Papilionidae > Meandrusa > Meandrusa payeni. The sequence goes on along the minus strand of JAGSMX010000002.1, from coordinate 763,727 downwards.
AGCCTTAACTCTTAAATATGTTCTGTTTGATTTGTAAGCTTTCGTAATTGTTTATTTATGGTGTACTTCGTTCGATAGTTGGCAAGACTTATAAATATGTTCGGTATTTGCGGCCAGCTATAATAATTACCAAACATTTTTGAAGCCTTGAATTACCCAAGTTGGCGGCGTCGTAAGACATTTAGTTAAAGGGAAAATCAACAAAAAAACGGAGATCTAAGATTCGACTTAGCTTGCTTTCTATCGAAGTTAATAAGCGAATTATCGATCACTATAAAGTAATAATTTTATGGCAAAATGAGGTCAAACCTCATTTTCGTTGATCTGATTACCCGAGCCCTCGTGTTGGGAGAGCGCAACCGTCTTGACAAAGCGCCAATACATATTCATCAAGTCGGCAGCTGAAAGCGGTACGTCAACTTGAGCGGTGGTATCAGGGCTACCATCGGCGGCACCCTCGCGTACGCTATCGACACACTCCGCAACGAACGGTGAGAAGAGAGTAGGGTTACCACCCGTCTCAATAGTTGAGTTTCGAGGTCACCGCCTTGAACTAGACTTCTATATTTATTATTTTGTTCTCAGTTTCACCTGTCCCGTTGTCTGTCGGTCTGACATCTTGCGAGTTAAATTTGATCAACTTCCCGGTTTCCGATTGCTGAAATTTTCGTGCATATATTGGATGGCAATGCAATCCTATTATAGATATGATCTAATGTTGGAGCTAGTTCATTTTATTAACAAATCATAAAAGCTGGTTTATAAAAAAAGTTTTTTTAATTACATAAAATGTATATGTGTAGTTACTGCATATCTAGTGTAAGACGGTAATGGTTTGGAATCGCTAGTGCAAAATAATTGAAAAAAGCCGAATCCTCGAGAGACTTGATAGACGTGTCCAATGCATGGTTACCCTGGTTGCGAGGGCCAGTGCAAGTACGCCGCTGGCGTGGCGTTTATTGGGCGCAGCCTTCCGCTCCAGTCGCAACTGCCTCTTTGGCCGCCACTGCGACGTTGGTGACCTTAGAACTCTGCTGGCCGCACGAATACACGAGTCTAAAACAATCTTTAAAGATTATTATTTCGACATTTTGGTCTTATAGCAGTGAACTGCAGTAGGCTGGTGATGGTGATCATGATGCTATTTATACAAGTATTTAACGCAGTAGGCAAGTACAAATGAATGCAAGAGATAGACACGTCGACTGGAACAAATATCCCTCGAAGTTTGTAACTTCTTATCTCGGAATTGAATATCAGCTATGAATGGAGCCGCATTGTTCCGCTTCACCGCCGCGAGCTGTCCTCTGGCCGGAGCCCGCGCCACGCGCGCTCTCTAGTGGGCGACATTATCAAATGCACAAACCCTCGCTAAGCCTATTGTTCAATCTATGCCCTTTAAAATGTTTTGCTTTCCCCTTCCTTTGTTTACATAGAAATTTTTTGGAATTGTAAAAACATTTTCGAAAAAATATGATAGTGGCGAAACGTTTGTCTTTACAATTTATAGGTATGTTGATTCAATTCACAGCCGGCTTGTGTGTTCGAGCGTGCAATGAGTTTTTCTTCTTACCTATATACAAATCACTTGCACTCAATATTTGAATGTAAAAGATCATTTTTTTCTCACATATATTAAAATACAGAAAATATATCCATTTTTATAAACCTAATGTATTAACAGCCTATTGGCTTGCATATAAACATACAGCGATAATAATATTTTAATAATTATTTACGTGCGGTCGCCTCGCCACCTGCCGTATCTGGAACTATTACTGGGCAAAGCGGACCGCAATTGTTCTCTGTTCATCCACGTTTTAACATGAGCTTATTTTTTACAAGTATTTTATAGTTTGTTTTTACAAGCTTTTCTTTCTAATATTTTATATATTTACTACTCTTCCCATTTCAATCGTTTTAAAGTACAGCGCGTATAAAAAGAGTGGTGTAAAAGTGTGGTGGCAGTATGGGAAATGGATTTTATACCTGGCATTGACACTGCTAAACTAACCGGCAAGTGAAGTGTGAGATCTGAAGAGGTCTTATCTCATGCAATTTGCGCTCCTTACCGATTAATGTAAAGGAGCACTACGTCGTCTCTAGACCCTCGACAAACACTTCTGCTCCAATTGCGATGCGACTCTCTCTCCGGACGTAGCCTCTCTCGCTCTCAAGCGCCCGAGCGGGGGAACGCCACCCACTCCCCTTTCCTTAGCCGTGTGAAATCACAAGCCATCCATGCTTTCAATAATTTATCATTAAATGCCTTTTAAGATATTAAATTAAAATAAAAAAAATTAAATGATGTGTTTGTTTTAAAATGAACATTGAGAAAAAATAGTAATAGAAAGCTCTTACTACAGAATGTACTACAAATTTTTGCTTTAGTACATGTGGTATGATTAACAACAGATGGACATGTATTTACCAGAGCGGGTACCAATTGATAGAATAAGAAGGCAAGGAAGGCCAAGTAAAAGTTGGAGAGATGTCTTTAAAGACATATGCGGATATCGAAGGATGCAAATAGGGATTTATTATTATGACGAACTACACAGATCGGCCAGAGAGGCTGGCCTTGACTGCTTCATCGGATTGAGCGGTGGCGCAGCTCTTAGGTCGCCTGAACTTCTATTGCTAGTAACTCGACACAAGGGTCAAATGGGAGAGGTTTTTAGGTGAGGCCTATGCCGCAGGGACGACTACTACCAACTTTGTTTTTGATTATAACTTATTTTATCAATTAAAGTTAACTTAATTTTTGTGGCAAATAAAAGCTATTTTATTTTATTCAATATAATGTTACAGCGTTAACTTTTAGCAAAGTATGCAAAGACATTTAGTCGTTGATATGATAGGATGGTCAGCCCGTCCTCGAGTGATTTTTTTTGTACGAAAGAAACTGAAAGTGGAACTCATTTTATCAAGCATTATTTATTTTTATTTATACAACAGGAGCCTGACTTATTGTCCTAAAGAAACTTACCTGGACAAGGCGTACTCTTGTTCCGTTAAGTGCAATTAAGTTTTCCAAGAAAGACCAAGTTAGTAAGTAGTTGGAAAGTTTGTACGCTCACTGCCTGCTGCCGGAGGAACGCTTAACGCAAATTGAAAGCCATTTTTGTAAGCTTTGTGTACTAGTCGCCTTGTTGTTGCTACTCCGTTGAAATCGGAAAATAGAACTAACGTATACGAATAGAAATAACGTGTGATTTTCCAAGAATCAGCTCGTGTTTGTTTGTTCCTGACCTGCGTAACTCGAGCTCACTGTCTGGCCTTCATTTACTCCGTCATTACCAAATAAACGTTGAGACATTTAGGTCAATTATATTTATCATCTTATGTTCCGCCAATAATACTACGAAGAGTGGAATTCCAGCGAACTCTACGTCACGTGTGTTGACAATTTCCTTACACGCTTTTACTCAATGAAAATGTTCTCTTCTTGGAATATTGGAATTCGGAATCGATTCTTTTGCTACGTTGTTGTGACGGCATCGGAACGTAAATAAATTCTCGCCTCTTGTACGTCCGGTACAGAGGAAGTGTTCTCCTTTTAAATTTTTCACCGACACCGACCCTTATAGTGAAACAAATTTTATAGATTTAATTTTCAATTCTCAGTTTCGCTCAGTTCAGCCCTTGTGTTGTGTTGTTTTATTTAATTGCGAAACTCAGATTTCGTTCAGTAAAGTAAATCGTCATAGGTAGTCTATACTTCTTTCCTTTCTTACGGTCTCTGTTACTTCCTTTTTCCACATTGCTAGATACATGAACTCCAGCTCAGCCCGAGCATGACTCCTCTCCGAATTTTAGGCTGTTTACAAAGGTGAAACAAAACGAAACAACAAAGATTTAAAAAAAACTAAAAGTTACCCTATTTTCGAGATTTGATAACATAAAGTACGCAGCGGTAACTCCAATTCAGGCGAGCTGTTTGCTCTTTTTGTTCCGTTTGTCCCGTTCCCCAATAAAAATACTATAACACTTTATTTCTCCTTTTATCATATACAATTTAGTACTTAAGTCCAAGATGCGTCGGTATCAATAAGGTTTTGTGCAGCGATACAACTGTAATCTCTAACTCAGTTCAATTTTAAATTTCGTGAAGAGAAATGTACTCAAAAGCTCACGAAACGTTCCTCGAATCGCGCAGAGCAAAGGCGACTCAATTCAACAAGTAAAATTATATACAACTCTTTGAAATGGTGCGGCGTGACGAAAGGAAGGAAGGAAGGAGCTACATCTTACTTGTAAATGGTTGAAATTGGCTATGCGAAAAGATGAATTGCTGCCGTGGCGACTCAACGAGCTCTTTGATTGCAAGAGGAAGACTTTAATACAGTCGTTATTAGTTTTGTTCCGACAGATTTCAATATTAAACGAACGGCATTTGACGAACGGTTGTTTGTACGATGATGCACGGTGAAATATTTTCATTTTGTTTTGAAAAATATTTAAGCAGTGATGACGCTTATTGGCTGTCTCAGTCGGATTGTACCAATGAAATTTCCATTCATCGGCTTAGTACAAAAAAATCACTTCATAAAAATGATGTCCAGAGTATGACAATAAGTTATACCTCTCTCGGATATGCGACCTAATAAGCTGTTGTTGTTCGCAATAAAAGTCGCGTGCGTGCTATATATAAACATATATATGTACATTTCTGTAACTCGTCCAGTCAATCCCGAATTTATTTTAGCAAATTTTATAGAGTTGGTAATATCCAAAATATTTTACGATATTTGTATTACAATCTTTATATTTCATTGTTACAGTATTATTAGTGTGTCTTATCTATAAAACGTTTTTTGATTAAGATCAAGGATTTAGGATCAATCCTAAATTAAATAAAAACGGGAATCGAAATGCGTAGTTAATTTTGATTCGTGTAGAAAGACAGGGCACGGGGGAGTTAGTCCATCCTGTACCCGTGGGGGTGAGAGGTGGTACATACATTGCGGACATACGAAGCTGTTGCGTAGGCCGTAAATGGATCACTATGATTGATCAGTCGTGGGAGGAGGCAGGGGCGCCCAGAGCTCGGCGGTCGGCCTCTCTTAATACCGCGGTTATATCCATTGACGAGCGTGTGATCATGGAAGGGGAGGGGAAGGTGGGCCTGGGGAGAACTTTGTGTACGACGCGGTATACGCGGATGTGGCGCGTTTGGTGACCACACCTGCAGGTGTTTGTGGACTGTCTCGGCATGCTCTGTCTTGTATAACTGGAAATTGATCATGTTTAGTTTCATTAGATTTCGAAAAAATCACCACGCAACGTGGTCTAAGGCCGCAGGACGCAGTTGGATGCAAGTCGCTTACAACCGGTCCTTTTGGAAACCGTTGGTTAAGGTCTATGTCCAGTCATGGATGTTCTACGGCTGATATGATGCTAATTTATGGAGCTAAAGAAGTTTTACTTCAGACGTGTGGTCCAAGGTACAGGTGACGGTGGTGGGGACATAAATACGCTATGGTGGCGTGTCCGACGCGGACGTGCGATGTGGTCACCGCAGCCGGGGCGATCGATCAGCGCGACCCCACCGCGCCCGCCGCTCCCTGCCGATACTCGGCTAAGATGATACGTGGGCCCCATCAACTTCCTTTTTTGTTCCTAATAATTCTGTCAAAGAGCTTTGCTTGTTTATTTCAAATATGTCATCTCTCTACGAGATTTCATATTGGCCCTGGTGTTGATTTAAAACGAGAGTATTTGTTTATGCTGCGATTAGCATATGGTTGTGGATCGCTTTCTTCGATTTACGTTTAACCTTTTTCTAATTTTAATTGATTTCTTTTATATATCACGTTTGTTGCGACATTTTAACAATATAGTGACAAGAATTATAGTTCCGTAAAGCACAGCGATAATACGACAAAGCTATTGAATGTAGTTTCCCCGTGTCTTCAAAAGCCTAGCAACGTTTTTTATTTAATTATAAATGAATAAAGATATATACATACATATCTAGTTCTTTATAAACTACTATTTTCAAAATACCAAAAAAAGTAAATTTTTCTCCCAAAACAAATATTGAAAGAGTTCTTGTCAAACTATTTTACTCGTAGACACAGCGAACATAAAAAAGGGAATAAAAGCCGTTTGGCTATAATAAAATAATAGTTCTTCAGTTTTCACCAAAAAGTGAAGGAGGGGGTAGATCGGAAGGATTTGATTTCTTCTCGCGACTTCAACCAAGTGGCGTGTAGTTGCTTTTAGTAACTTGTTGTTACAAATTAACAGGCGGAGTGAGATAGGTGGGAGTGGGTGGGGGTGGTATGCGCCTCTGTCCCATGCTCGCGGGCTGATCATACCGACGGCGGTATTGGGGCGGCGCGCTCGGAAATGGGTCATAGGATGAATTACAACTAGTAATAGAGCTCATATTTGCGTAGTGAAGTTTCGACCTCAGCGATATCTAACATACCAACCACGTGCCTGTTTGTCCCTTCTTCTATATTTAAACAAAATAGTTACCCTGGAATCCCTTCACTAAGTCGTTTTAATGCTACACGGCCTTGCGCTAAAGATTAACACCACGTAATAAATGTAATTATTAATATTATCATTCCACCGCAATTCTTGAACGTTAATTCTCACGTACGTTTGTGCGAAAAATAGCCTCGATGGAACAATAACTATTGAACAGGGCCACTGCTAAGTTTCTCAGCCTCCTGACAGACTTACCAGCGTCCTGGCGGCATTCCGAGCACCGGCCGTGGTGTCGTTATTTTTAGAAGGAGCACGCCGCTCACCTGCAAGTGGCCGCCGCCGCCCGGGAACACCCGCGACCGGGGGCTCGGGCAAGCCGGCTTCAAACCAAAACATACGTAACGGAAAAACGTTATACGCTACTACGGCTGCTCTTTCATCTCCGATATATCATACGTAGCTATATTATGTATGTGCTAGCTGACGCTGACGTTACCGTGGTCTTAGTCTGTCATAAACCTACTAATGTTTTGACATTTTCAGAGTTCCTATGCAAAATATATAACACAGTTTTTTTTTGAAGTTATACTTTAGGCGGATATGAAAAAATGATGACAGTGAAATTTAAGATGCGATCGGATATAAATACATGCTATAAAGCAAATTATCTAATATAATTGATCTATCCGTATGTAATATTTATTGATATCAATAAAATACTATTATTTTATTGTAATTAATTATTTGTTATACAATTAAAAATTGTTTTATCATGTCAAAGAAGTATAACTGTACACGCAGCCATTTTTTTGTGACGGACTATGAACACATATTAGCCAAAGACTGCTTTTACTGCTTCAGGATTGAGAGGTGGCATAGCTCTTAGATCGCTTAGCCTGAACCTCTATCGCTAGTGACTCGACACAAGGGTCCCTCCGGAGGACTCGGATGGTTGCTATTTCACGGATAATGTATGGAACAAAATGTAATACAATCAAAAGCATTTTAAACAAAAAATCATTGTTAATAAAATATGACTAGAGACAATCATTACAAAGAAACATTACTAGTTGACAGTTAGTTTTTGTGCTCGTGCAGCTTTAATTTAAAGTAAAGAAAATAAATGTAGCAGCAGTTTGCAGCGCCCTAATGAATAGATAGCTTTTAAATCACGGCGCGAACTCTACCGTAATAAGTTTTGCACTGTAGGAGTGAAGTGCACGGCTCGGCGGTAACGCTCGCCGACCTTAATATCAGATTTAACTTTATAACATTATCGCACTGCAACGTTCCGAGATTTTATTATACCAGTGGAAGAAATATTTTTCAACTTAAAAAAAGCTTAGCGACATAAAAGAGCAAAATACGTCAAATGTACGTCGCATCAACATACATCCGAGTGTATTGTTAATCATGAAAATTGTGTTTGTTTTCAGACTTCATAAAAAGAGGTTCTCAATTCCAGTTTCTTTCATTTGTATTTTTTTTGTTTATGATTGACCGCTGTGTTCAACCCTCTCGAGTCTCTCAATTCACAATGCTACATATAGAGTAAATCTGTGAGGACCCTCTCCGGGAAATTTTTGCTTGGCTAAGAGGTTTGACTTACCTCCTAAAGGTCACAAAGTTCGAATCCCTAGCGGTTTTTACGAATGAATTACCATTCTTTGGTTTTTTAAGTACAAAGAATCATGTTATTTAAAATCGGACGGCGGAAACTGTCTTTCTACCCCGCTTGACTCAAAAGGACTTCACAATAATTGTCACTTTAAAAGCTCTTTATAAAACCTTTGCATAAGCTATCTTATTTCGAAACTTAATGTAGAGCGAGGCACTAAGTCGATTGAACGAACTACCGCCCAGTGATGGCCGACACGGTACTCTCCCGTTACTACTACTGCTTTCAACAAACCGTCTAAAATTCTGCGCAAAGAGAATTTAATATTGAGTTGTAATCAATTCTCTGTGCCCGGGAAACGCGGCGCCATCGTATGGTGTAAACTACTCAATGGCTATGCAGTGAAAAGCTCTTGAGAGAGGGGAGGGGGAGGCAAATATACAGGGACAAATGATACTCGCCACGTACTAGATGATAAAATGTAACGTTTGATAGTGGTATATTAATAATAGACTAACTTGTAACCGTGGCTTTATTCTACGTGCCCAGGGCTACAGGGCTGAACATGCACGTATAACTTTCTCGTGGACATAATTGATGGCATTTTATATCATACACATTTGTATAAAATGTCATTTTCTTCCATTTTTTTATTGTATCAGTACCTATTTTGTCGGTGAAGCTATATTCACAATATACTATTTATTGTTGAGTTATTTTATTATTCACTTACCTTTAGCCGACGATTATTATGATTTAGGGATGGGTATGAAAACTAAGTGCTATGTGAAAGTCTGTGCTCTACCTTATATTTCATGGCTCATTTAGTAGAGATTTGCTTTTCTAATAATATAATATTTCTAATAATAGAATAATAAAAAATTAAACGGAATAATAAAAAGTTTCAATCGAATCTAACCAATTTGTAACTGAAAGTAGAGTAATCAACAAATATATACTTCCATCGATGACCAGGACATCGACCTTCTACATCTCTATAATGTGTAGTATTGCAACACGATGTTGTGTTTATGTCCGGTCCACTGAATCGAATCATATTCCTTCAAAAGTCCAAATTACAAGAGCTGTCAAAAGCGTATTGACATGCTTTAAGACCAATCGAATATACGTCTTACGCCTTCTTCCTCGTTCCCAGACCTACGACACCGCCCCCCAATCACCGCGCCCCCCGGCCCGTCGAGGTCAAGCTTCCCACACCTTAATAACTAATTACCTTTTCACATTAACTAATTGGAACTTGGAATTATTTCATCAGAAATTTCGCGTTCATTGGTCGCGAACTCCATCTTCACTATATAGATGGTCGGCATTCAGCCGTCGGAAACCTATCTAAGAATGTCTTTAGCTTAACCCCAGAATGGTCACGGGTAACATAGTAATTGTCCAAGTCGAATTGCTGCAATAAAGATTCAGTCATAGCGAGCTAAGAGCTATGCCACCTCCCAATCCGGTGAAGCAGTCAAGATCAACTTCTCTGGCTAATCTGTGTTCGTCACAAAGGAAATAAGCCCCTGTTACATAAATAAATAGTACGCTCATACCAGTAAGTAGCGCCGTCTTTATTTCCTGATTTTTTAACATTTTTAATTTATTTTGTGTTTCGGATTTGCTTTCAATAAAGCATCTTATTAATTTGGTGGGCGCAGGACTCTGGCATCTCCATAAAAGTAAATATACCAGGGAACTCCTTAAAACAAAAATTGCACGAAAGAATGCTGGTTGATTGAGATATTGGTAGGCTCGTGACGACAACCTAGTATTATACTAGGTTAGTGCTAAATACAATAAAGCGTTCGTGCGTACCAGCGTATAATGTGTAACTGATTTGATTTGTAGTCGGCTTTTGTTTTGGCTCGGAGATACACTTGTTTGTTTACCGCACGCAGTTTCTGAATCGGGCTTTAGGACAGAGTGAGGTGGCAGCGTAGTCTTCCGGGCGAGTTTCAAGGCCGCGAAGGCAGCAGCGTGGTGCAGACAAAAAATAAAACCGCGAAGCGAGCCAAAAGGAAGGTCCGGCCTCGAGGAGAGCGAGGCGTCTCGACCGCACGCCCGCCTCTTCAGCGCTTTTTACCTGCGCCCAGGTAGTCGGCGCGCCTCGCCGGCCCTCTCGAGCGCTGCCGACCTTGGAATGATTCACTACTAGCTGCACTATACGATAATTTGAAACGAAAACTAACTACGTAATTAATATAATATTTATGTTCAGCATTAATTATTATTTGTTACTACTCGTATAGCAAACTCTCAAGCCCCTCAGCCAATAGGTGTACTTGACAACTATATTTATGATTGAAAACAAAACACGACGTCAAATCTAATCAAAAGTTACGCGCGGACGCTCTCTTTTTATTTCCGAATTATCGTAGGGATATTTTATTATTTTTTTACAGTTAGCGTGAAATTGAGTTATTCGTCCATTTGTCTCACACATGATAGAAATTTAAAACTTATATAGTTTTCTTGTGGCTTCCCTTGTCACAATTGGGCCACATTGGAAACAACGGCATCAATTAAAACAAGAATCATCAAAATCGGTTCACCCAGTCGAAAGTTATGCGGTAACAAACATGAAAAAATACAGACAAATTGAGAAGCTCATGTTTTTGAGTTCGGTTTAAAAATTGTGTAAATATAAGCGCTCTCCCCGAGGGCGGCAGATTTATTCGCTTTTCCGCCACGTCACTAGAATTCACATCACACTCTATTAATGTTAAAAGCTTTGCTGGAGTTTCATCTGACAATTTTTATCTCAAACACGCCCTGTTAACTTAATTCGAAAGCCGTCTTATAAAACAAAATGACATTAAAAATTGTGATGTACAATCTACAGTTTTTCTCAGAATGTAGAACAAAAGCCCTAAGACAGTTCGAAATATAGAGTCTATTGCACGGCGTGCCGTTAATCCTATCGGCACAAGGAATTTCCAGGAATTCGTCATAAAAGCACCACCGGCCGTTCGCAGTGTTATTAGAGATTATTAGAGATTTTTTTCAATGCTTTCATACCGGCGCCAGGCTGACAAGAAAATCAATAAGTCTTTGTCTAGATCCTAGTATTGAACTATTCTTTGTTCAAAAATAGAAATATGAGCTCACTAAGATTCGTTAATAAACATCAACGCAAGTGGCGCACGCACGCATAACGAGGAACTTAGAATATAATACGAGACAAATATTATTTACGAGTAAAAAAAAACGAATCAAACGTTAAACGGCCATATGAACACCCTCTTCGTATTCCCGAATTCGTAGAAATATTAAGAAATAGAATTATTCGGAACTAAACCAAATCTAACAATGTCATAATTGTGGTCAACATGGGAAAAGCACCAGCTTTCAAATAAAATAAAAATTATTAAAATTGGATCACAGTCGGAAAGTTATGATGCATGAGTTTGAGTCCGTTAAAAAAGGAAAAAGAAACAATTTTTCGAGACAAATTCAGAACCTCTTCCGTTAAAAAACGAATACTAATTGGTAAACATCATGTAACTGTATTACAAGCATCTCCAGTTGTGACCCGGCGCTCTCTGGCAGCCTCGATTGGAATCGATTTAGTGTCTAGAATACGGTCTAAGAGACATTTCAGATACCTCCCGGATTAATTGATGGAGTGCTCCTTTTAAACTGGTTAATGCTGTAGAGCTAAAACAAGAACATTTTGAAAAATACTGAATATTTGTTTCGTTGGATAAAGGTGGCTCAAGAAAAAAAATTCACTCTATGGGTACCATCAAGTTATAAACTCCAAAGATCAATTACGAGTGTCGCTCTTGTTGAAATCGACAAGACGGTTATCACCATAATCATACTCTGAACAAAATACATGTTGTAGTGATGTAACCACTAACATAAAGGTAAAGGTCGAGAGAATTATTGGTATTGCGATGTAGAGCCGCAAACCCGCGGCACTTGTTCGTATGCATAATCGGAAGCGGCTCTATCCTTCGATAAGATATGGCACATCGGGATAATGTACAAACTTACAAACTCGAAGCGCCGGACCCTCTCGAACTCATAACACGAGATTTCCTTTTAAATCGACACGGACAAATCTCATGACGGAGTTCCACAAGGCCGTATTAGGTCCCGTCCTATTCCCACTCTACAATGACATACCGCGCTGGAGTGAAGCTGAAATGGCTTTTTTCGCGGACATATTCCTTTGGGCCAATCAGGTAGTAGTATCAGTAGTAAATGATAACTTGCACGTTCATTGAGTGTGTCATACAATATCAATTATCAGTAAACGGCGACAGAGAGCAAACTTACTGCCTAGGGAATAGAAAGGGAAAGATCCACAGCTTCACAAAAATACATAATATACATACTATATACGTCTAGTGACCAAGAGCTCTATCACTTTGCACGAGGGGTGCACCCTTTACTCACCTATGCCTCTACCAAAGCCGCCATGGAAATTGGGAGCAACGTTTTTAATCGTACTTATGTTAAATTATTCAAACCAACATACTATGTAGTACTTTAATGATTGCAAATTGAGAGGTTGTTTAATAACTTGGATTCAATGTTATTGTTTTTTTTAATAAGTGTAGTTTTTGCAAATGCCTCGAGATCGTGACTTGGACGCAATGTCGTCTTCTCATGCTTGCGATGTAGAGCTGCGCGATGTTGTTGTCCTATGCTCTGGAGACTAGTCTTTCTCTTTTTCTGTGAAAATATGGATAGTAGGTTGTGATGAGGGCCTCAATTTTTGTCGAAGGCAGTGTTTCCAGCTGATATGGCTTGGGAGCTGGGCCAGCAGGTTGCGAGAAGTAGGCATTGCGGAGGTGCGCGAGCGGCTCTCGCCGTGCTCGGGTGGGGAGGGGGCGGTCGAGGCGGGGGGAAAGGGCCACGTGCGAGCCCGTTGCCTGGCGACGCGCGGGCGTCGGGGCGCGGGGACAGCGCGCCACCGCCGCCGCTCGCAGGTCCCGCTCACAGTACAGCCGACACCGGGCCGGCGTGTGCACCGCTTTTGAGCGCGAGTTGACCTTCCGTAGCCAATTCACTTCGGCGTCGCGGGCGCTTTCCAAGCTGTATTTCTCAACGAAAATGCAGGTTTCCTTGGACCTCGATGTTTCTCCGGGGGTTTCCGGTGAAGAGTCTCCACCGTACTATGAGGAGAGGTAGGTGGCATACGGCGTGTACGTTATTTATAGCCTGTAAGCTGGTTTCCGCGAATCGCACCGGTCTCTGGCGCGGGGAGCTTTTGTTTATTCGCGAACTGGCGCCGACACTATTTGCCACATTCAAGTCGCGCAAGTACCGTTCGGTGCAACTTGGCGTTCGCCCGCCTGCACATACTTGAGCCTACGTAACGGGTTACGAATGTGGCGCGCGTACACCTCCTTCCTGCCTCCGCCGCGACTCTGACACCTGTCTCACCTCACTTCTCTCCTTATACAGTAAATAGGCGCTGTGGTGGTGATCATCATCTCATTTTATACGAGTTTTTCTATAACATCAATAAGTTACCTTTTGTTATCACAGTGGCTTGTTTCTATTTTACCGCTCTAGAATTCCACTCCGTTTAGTCGGCCCAGTTCTGCAAAATTGAAAAGAAATGTAGAGACAACTTTTGTCCCCTTTTACTACAAGAGACAATGATATATATTGATTAAGATGCAGGATTTTATTGAATATCTAAGCAAAAATATTTTTTCTATTGCTATAACATTTTTATTGCTAATTATGTTTTTTTACGTTTTTTTCTGTACACTAGCAATACGACCCGTAGTTGTTACCAATTAATTCATTTTCCATTTAAAATGTCAATGAAATATTAAAAAATACCATATTACAGCGACCACACGTTTTGTTGACAATAACAATGAACATGAGGTACTGGTCATCTTATTGCCATTAATTTTGTGACTCATGACATTTACATGACAAATATTTAAAGTTTCAAACATAACTTAAAAAAAAAAAACTATTTCTATAACAGGCTTCTTTATCAAAGAAGGATATTTACAATGTTTACATTAGCATACTAACTTGTGTCGTTTAATTCTAATGAATGAAAAACCAAACCGGTATATTTATTTTATTGAGTTGAAGTATACAGGGTTGATGGCAATTTAACGTATATGCGTTAAGAGTCTGTAGGGGTGACTATTTTCGATAATTTTAACCCCTATAAGCATCAGAGTTATCATGTTTTTTAGCTTTTTCAAAATAAATCGAGAAAAGAAAAAAAACATTAATTAATTATCATTTATAAAATCATATGAATCTGATTTATAAAAACTGGTTATTTATCAATATTAAAACAAGAATTTTCGGTACAAAGCTAATAGAGGTTTCGGGCTAAGCGACCTAAGAGCTATGCCACCTCTTAATCCGATGCAGCAGTAAAGGCCAGCTTCTGTATGGCCTATCTGTGTAGTTCGTCAAAAAAAAATCCTTTACTAAAAAAACAGAATTTCGGGAATCAATAAAATCTTTGAAGGCGCTTTGGACTGCCTATCGGAGTTGATTTTTTTCCCTTGCAAGAAGTTATCCAAATTTCGAAAAAAAATGGTAATCTCTTGGAGCGAGGTCTGGGGAGTACGGTGGATGTCTTAGACATTCCAATTGAAGCTCTTCTAATTTGATAACTGTTCAGTGCGTGGTCAAGCGTTGTCCTGAAGCAGCAGTGGCCTCCGGCGATTGAACAGCCACCGTGGTTTAGTAGCTAGCTTTTCCATCGTGGTTTGCAATTGCTGACAATACACATCTGCCGTAATCATCTGGCCAGATTTAAAAAAGTTAGAAAGACCAGCACTAGTAACGGTGTTATAATTTTTGTTGATTTAAATAAATAAATAAATAAAATCGTCCACTAAACAGCCTGTAGCTAACTCGGACGTGGTTTGCGATGGATCCAAAAACGCACTGTGTTTTTAATGCGACACCACTGCCATACACATCATTTATCCTTCGAGATGTTTCTGCAGCACTGGTACCACGGCGGAACTCGTACTCGTAAATAACGCGAGTGACGCATAGAAAAAAACCAAAGATAGAAAAAACATATGGATTATGGTTTTCGAAAAACAAATACATGTAAGTGATGAGATGTATAAATTTGAAATTGAATTCCTAACCAAAGAGGAAATATTTGAGATCAAAGTGGCCAGTACGATAAAACGCCAATTTCATATGTAAGGAGCTAATAATTATAAACGTAATGCGATCCGGAATAATTTGGCTACTTCGGTAATGAAGTTACAACTGAAAACAGGAGACGACTTCGGGTACGCAACAGGGAACGTCACTTCGAGCACGAACTTTCATAAGGCTTAATTACAATATTTCTTAATTGTTCAATATTATTAATTTTTATTAATTCTAAATTGTAACTGGAATTAATTTTATTTTATATATGTAATAAACTTAATTTTAAGTTTTTTGTTTATTCTACTTTGTGCTTATTCTTTTTCAGTTTCTTTGAAATAAGTTCATAGTTGTTATGCATTGTTGGACAGCTAAGAAAACGGTTATGTAAATTAATCCGCTAAGTTTCATAAAGTTTTTTCACTTTTGTATTTTGCATATAGGGGTAAAAATTATCGAAAATAAAACCTTTCACCTAACGGGAATACGTCGAGGCACCAAAAACCCAGAGCATTATAGTTACACACAGTAAAGTTTTTGCATCGGGTCGGATAAACAGCGATGTTTCAACGCTGAAAATATTTGTTTTATCTTAAATTTGGCTATGCTTGATCTCACTCTACCCTCATTAATTTTGTTTTGTCATTCTACATTGTAAGTCGACAATAGCAAATACTTTTTATCTAAAATCAGATGAGAGTCCCTCTTTGTGTTTTCCGCATATTTTATAACTTGAATGCTTTGCCAATGTATTGAGATCTAGAACATAATAGAATCGTTTCCGTTTTACCAAGAGTTGAAGTAAATACAATAAAAAGGTGTAGATATAGGTGGGTACTGTAGAAGCCGAGACATTTAAATAATTCATAAAATAAACACGACAATCATGTCTGCAAATTTGAAATTCAATCGGATAGCATGAAAAACATGGTTAGTGGTGATGTAAAATGCAACAAGCTTGGCCACCGCGCCAGCTCGTGACGAATGAGAACATTTTGAAAACATAATTTTATTAAGCCTATAAATGAAACAATACCGGCCAATGTTTACTCTGGCTATAAAAGCTATCAATGAGGTAATCAAAACAATTCACCTGATGAAAGGCGAGTTGTCTGTCTATGTCGCACATGGCATTTATTATCAGAACGGCGCGCATTCCACACAACGAGTCTATTCTAGTTTATACTTTGCTGCGTCCTAATCACACTAAAGAACCAGCACAACTCTACTGGCATTGATTGGCAGAGATATAAAAAGCAAGATTTCATTTCGGAGATTGATATCATCCAAAATAGTTTGCTGCGACGAGCCACGGGTGCGCCGTGATTCGTACGTAGTCGCGAACTTCACGTCGACACAGGGTTACCGCCAACATCCCAGCTCTTTAAGCAGGCACCTCGACGGTTTTTCGAGACTGCCACGAAACATTCTAATAAACTTCTTGTGAGTGCCGCCACTTACAAGACATTACCCACTTCTAAGTTCCGACGCGTCGCCCGGAGGCCGAAACACGTTCACGACGATCCGGACGACGTGATCACTGTTGCACAGGCTAGATCAATACAGTTACTCAAAGCGTCCATTCGCGACCGTCGAAGGTTACGAACAATCCTTGCGCGATATAAATATTTCTTGGGAATGCCTCACCCTTGGATAGGATTTGGAGCGTTGCTGGAGTTTCTTCGGCCATTTCTTCTCCCAGCGCGCCAACGCTTCCCGAAGTGGCATATCAGTTAGTTGAGCTTAGATTGTCGCAATAGTTTTTATTAATAAAATAGCTACCGAGTCGTGGTTTGGCCTTCTCGGGCATCCTCGTATCGGAATACTTACGCGTAATATACCACCCGTCCAAGCCGAGGGTAACCTTCACCGAGGGGACCCGTGTGCCGAGTTACTAGCTAATAGAGATTCAGGCTAAGCGACATAAGATCTATGCAGCCAACTCTCAATCCGGTGAAGTAGTTTCATGCATAGGTTCGTTAAAAAAATCTGCGTAACGTGCCTAATAATGATTTCGAGGGCATGTGAAGTTTCAAATTCTCAAACAACTAGTAGGTACTCAAAACGCTGAACAAGACAGAAATATAACTTCTATTCAATATTATCTCAACGATATTGAATAGAACTGATCTTGAATAAGTAATAAGCATGTGTATTGGCGTCGACCAAGTATCGCAAACACAATGAAGGTCATCGGCGGTATTGTAATATATTGAAATCCAATCCTGCGCGCAGCCCGGGGATAAATCAATGTTTCTCATACATATATTAAGGCAGAAGGTTACTACCTGGAAATGGACGGGATATCGTTGTTTTTTTGCTTTCAACATGTCTGAGTAGAGCGCACCAGTTGAAAACGATATTTTCCTTATATATGTTTTTAATTATCGACCAGAAATATTGGCATTGTCCATATAAACACTGGCAACTTCGATTATAAATCAAATTGAAATGGAGCTCATTAATCTAGGGTAGAAGGATAATTAATTGGATAAGGAAAATTTATTTTAATGTGGCCAACAATTGTTCGCAATCACTCCAGTTGACAATTTACACTATCTCACATCGCGGCATCATTCTACCATAACACTAACGATATTCGACAATTATGCCTTTCACGCAATTTCCTTCCATGCACTATGAACTTGTGGAAACAATTGTCACCAGCGGTGTTGCAACCCATGCAGCTGGTGCGCCTTTGGTATACGAGCCTACTTCTCTGATATAGGGCGATAGTGTGATCACGTAAGCCGTCAGCTCGTTCACCCCTTATCATATAGAATTCCATACAGAAGGTTTAGCTGTAGACATTATTCATCTTTTACAATCTTTAAAAATCTAATATTCGTATTTCAATTCTTTAGTACACGACGAAAAGTCGACTTAGTTTTGACTCTCCATCTCGTCACGTTCTTTGTGTTCACTTCATCCAACCTTATTTCTTTGATACTTTTATTATCTCCTCGACTGCGTATGGTCACGTACTAGTCACAAGTCTTGTCACTGGTGTCCTCATATAATAAAAATAAATTAATAGTAACTACTTTCTAAGCCATTCCGGTAAAATAGGTAAATATGCAACTTATCTGCATTATCAACATTGGTGTTGTAGGACTCAAATCCCAGGCAGCTGTCATAACTCAATCAACATCAATTGATATTATTAATAAATAAACTTGATTCTCTATACTAAACAAGGGCGTCGTCAAAAGTAATCCCTCCTTGTATTGACGAGAAGGAAGCGAGAGATAAACCAGGATCGTGCAATGTTCTCCAACTCCATAATCGCTGCCTACCCTCTCAACTTCGTATCGGCATGCATTAGAGCATAAGACGAAATGTCTTATTACCAATTCCATATGCTCGTATCTTGTGATTAATTAAAAGCAGCAAGGAAAAATATTTTTTCGTGCTGAAAGTTACCAGTATGTATATACTCAAAAGAGATTGTGGCTTGGTCGGGCAATCGTGGCGGCGTTGCAACCGTTTTATAAATACTTGTTTGTTGCACTTACTCCGCTCTTATCACTGCATGACAGACAAAGGCGAAAGGGCGATGAAGAATGTTTAACTCATTGCATATAAATAGATGTTCTTGAAGATGATAGCCTCTTACTTGAAGTAAACAACAAGATTTATGTTTGTTGTTGTCGCATGCCGCTTGGTGCGCAGACGCTCGATGCACGCAGATTACTAACACCTTCACGACCATTTACCGAGGCCGATGGCAATTCAATCCCTAAATTCTCCGTCTAGAGGAATGGAGAGAAATCAATCAAAGAAATTTATTGTTTTAAATGCGACATAATTCATTGCAATCTAAACGATTGTTCTTTCAGAATGAAACAATAATAATACAGTTCAATTAACTGGCGGAGCGATAGAGAGAGTTCGCGCGTACCATGTTTATTGAAAGTGAGAGAACACCCTGTTACTTGGGTTCTTCACCGCTCGCCACTTAGCTAACGCTAACGCAAACTACGCTTAGAGTTACAGCCCCCACACTCTATCGGACTATCGTTTCGGATAAGTTTTACCTATAAACGAGGCATATATACTACCAATATAATAAATAGATAGATAGATTCTTTATTGCTCAATGTTACATAAAGTACAAACAAAGTAATAATTATAGCTCTCAGACTTTGTTCTGGGCATATTCCTTCTAACACATCTAATAGACTCATTGGTGCGGCGCTCAGTCCATGAGACTCCTAACATTTTGCACCAAAAACACATTTCAAATGCGTCTATCTTTTCTCTCACACGAGACCTCCGTGTCCAGGTTTCTGAAGCATACGAGAAAACGGAGAAGATGAGGCATTAGTTTGATTTTTGTTTTAAGGAATATGTTTCTGTTTCTCCAAATCTTCTCCAGGCGTTTTACGGCTGATTTTTTTAAAATATTATTATTTGATTATAGGGTAGATATAAAACGTAAAATCTTTTCCTAGTGAACATTTAAACGTGAAACAGTTCGATACAGTCGGGTACATTTTAGATTGGGGAAAAAGTTTCTTCGCATTTTTTTTAGAAAATTCAAAACATATTTTAATATAGTTTATTTATATTTAACTAAAGTATATAGGTACCATTTTGTTTTATGACTTTCAGCCATATTTTAGTATGTAATATATACGAAAGAAATTTTGGGACTTCTAATCAAAATACCGCGGCAAGTGGTTTGGCAGTCCTCTCGTGGTGTTAGCCAGACTGTCAAAAGAATTCCGAAGAGACCGAAACAATCGTGGTATTCATTCGTATATGATATGTGTTTATATTATGTATAAATACCTGCACATATTCATATCCTTAAGTTATTTTCGATTCATTATACTGACCAAAATCTCATAGAAACAAGTGGTTTTAAATTATGCAGCCGTGAGAGCGAGGACTCGGGAGACTAGGCTACTACTATCTCTGGCTCCAACGGAACAAGGGATCTCTAGTAGCAAGAATTAATAATTAAATCACACTTAAAATAAACAGAAATATTTTTTATTTAAATATAAAAAAAAATTAATTTAGTGCTAATTATTAAATCTAAAAATATATGTCTTACGCATACTTGACATTATTTCTTTTTCATATATAACGATACAAATAATTATACAATAAATTTATTGGAACTTTAAATAACAAAACATTTGCACCGCGTCACGTGGTCAGTACCCACGCCACCTAACTGAATAATGACGATAAGGTCATTGTACCTGCGCACTTACGTCATACCAGCGCCCTCGAAAGTTCTAGGTAATAGTTTGGCAACGCTAAAGATATTACGCGACGGTTAGGACGGGTGGCGTCGTGGAAACTATGCCAGAGCTAAATAGAGGGTCGGGGGCTGCGGGGAAGGACCTGTTGCGCCACGTAATCCTTGACTCCGCCACCCGCACTGTTTTGTTTGCCGAAGACCCCCCTCGCTCCCCATTTCCCTCTCGCACATAGTCACCCACCCTCCGACCGCCTGCGATAGTGAGAGTTGTTGCTGCGTCGACGTGGATTCTCAATGGGCCAACACCACACCCGGGAACTGGGTACATGCCACAAAATTAAGAGTTAATTTATTAATGTCGCGGTACGCAAATGATAAAGTTGAGTGTTGTACTGAACTTAATGTGTAGATGTTCGCGACGGAGGGAAACTTGCGCGGAGATTGGCGCTCGTTTAAGTCAATTCATCACAGGAAGCAACGAACCACAATATGCATTGCTTTTGGTTTTCGCGTTTGCCGTCGGCTGTAGCGACGATATTATATGTTCCCTCTCGCTTAGTTAGTGTGTGTCCGTAGATCTGTTGCGTTCTCTATTCATCGAGATTAAGTCACAAATAAACCAGGAAAGGGGGGAAACTAACATAATTAGTGCTCGTAACTTAGTGTCTTAGATACGTAGACTTTGAACGCCGACCATTAGCGATTTTCTTGCATTCATATTTATAGGACATCGTTTCGAACTCCTGAAAGACGGCTGTGACAACTTTTTGATCAAAAATAGTAGAATCGGTAATAAAATATAAAAAAACAATCTAGCGACAACTCTTTAGCTGGAGTGATCTTTCCGTTTATTTAAAATACTATATTTATATAAGCAGTTGATATCAAGAGGAGACTTGTGTGTAGTGGTGTGGACTTAGCAAATGAAGATAACATTGGGTTTGGTTAACAGAACGCTTGGTAAACAAAACATAAAAACGTTCCCAATGAGGGAATCCTCGGCTTTGATGAATCGGCCGACGTTTAGTGAGGCTGTCACTTGAAAGGCAAGCTTAAAATGACGTCCTAGTAGCTTTCACACCATCCCATCGGCTGCAACTTTCTGAACCGCAGCTAGGGCCACACACGTCTTTAGGTAGTCCCGGGCACCGCTGAAAATCACCGCTGTCGCATCCTTGTGACAACATATGCTGAGACGGTGTCCGATATTGGCATCATATGTTTTGTATTATTTGGCCGTGTAACTTTAACTATGTTTTGTTTATTTTTCATTCTTTTTTAATGTGTGTTATATTCAGTCTGTGATGTGTTTTTGTATTGTGATGCCAATAAATAAATGTCTATGTCTATTCAATAATTTTCCTTCACAATACCAACTCCGTCCATTTGAACGTAAATAACGGATATGTGCCCGAATCGCCGACTTTCAAGTTCCTCCCGATGGGGCTTGAGTCTCTGGTTTGCGAAAAGATGTCGGATCTCTTTGGTTTCTTTACTTGAACAGTAGGCATACTGTTTCGAGGAATTGCTCTGAGTTCCCAGCATTCCAGGTCCTAATTTCCATTACCGCACATGGACTTGTAAAGTAATGAATCGGTGTGTCATATTCATATTTTTTCTTTTTACTGAGTTTTTTCAATGTAGCCTTTAGGGAATCTTCAGATTGACCTGGCGAATAATCCTGTAAAGTTTAGTGACGATCAAAGCACTTTTTTTTTGAACTGACACAAGCCATACGTCGTACTTTTATTTCTGACATTAACTTTAGCCCGATATGTTTTTGTAGAAATGATAAGAATGATATTGTATTTACTGATATGTACTTGCGTGTAGGTAATCTTCACCTGCTCGAGAAGAGAATGAATACGGAGAGAAATGAATAGTTTAGTATATTGTGAGAGTTAAAATAAATATTTAATGATGTAAGTTTATTATTTAAATAAAATAATAAACAAAATCTAGTGTTGGGTACGCGCTAGTGTGATATAAAGAGTAAATGTTTAAAGTTTGTAAAGTAACTGGCATACAATTGATTTACCACAATTCCTTTTGCGCCACCTTCAACTTTAACATTAAAGGAATAAATAGCGGCACTTGTTTGGTTTTACTTTTCCAGTTCGAATGGAAAAACGAGCACGAGGTAAAAAGACCTCCCGCTGGATTACGTGTGTGTTTTGTTTTCGCCGGATGAAAGCCACTGTTAGCCCAAGCCATTTTACAACTTCATCTGATCGAGTGAGAGGCGGCCAAGCTCTTTATGCGCGGGGTGTTACTGGAACATTGTTCTTCAATTAGCAGCGCTTCGATCGGGATTTAATACCCGCCCTAACGTCTACCACACCCGTCGTCTCTCACTGTTATTTTTTTCTCATCTGCCATTTTGAAGTCCGATTTAAATTCTTCGAGACTACAAACAAAAGATTATTCTGCTTTCTAGGACTCTGGAGCTTGTGATGGCTGTAGTAGCTTCAGTTCGAGGCAGGCGCGTAAAAATCACGGTTGTTTTTATTCAACGATGATTGTATAAAATTGAAATGAATTACAATTTCTGGCATATTACAAGTCTATATATATAATACAATTTCTAATAAATCTATTAAAAAAGAAACACGTATGCAACCAAGTTTCCTGTTTGTTATGATAATATTGCAGATATTTCTTGGCAACCTGAAAAATATGAGTTCTATATCGTTTAAAGGGTGCTTGGTAAATTTGTTTACAGCTTCCTACTTTTATTTCCAATTATCTCTGCAGTAGGAGCAATTTTGTTTTCGTTTTATCGTTTTCCATTTTCTTTTAAGAGTGCTTCTAATTTCAAAGGGGTTGATCCAAAGATTGCAAACACCTTTGGATTGTCTGTATTTCGTTAGTCCTCGTTCTAATTAACTTCGCAGATGTCGCAATGCTTCGTGGTTGTTATTTCAGCCCTTCTTTAGACCATTGATGCATACAATCACCAAATTTTTTTGGACCAGGTGATCATTTGATGCTAAGAGTTGACCGCAGGGTGAGATACACAGTGAGGCTACCAGTTTTCGATGCTACGTGAACCATATCGCTAGCTCAGTCAACGCCATCTTCAGCAAACAAAACTACCCCAAGTTTAAATTATTATTCCCTGACTCTTTAGTTTCGATCTAAATTAAAAATATACTAAAAGAACTCTATATATAACTATACTAAAAAAAACTCCGGCATACATAACATGTACTACACTAGTAGTAGTAGTAGCGTTTCTTACATTACGTACTTGCATGTATAACATATAACAAAAAAGCTCAATCTTTCATGGCGGATTAGCGAGTCTATTACAACTTCACCCGATTCACCGATTCATTGTTGCAAATTAATTACTATTTCCCAAGTTATTAACTAATACTACTTCAGAGGTTTCACTTGCACGCGGCAACCCTACGCTCTGCCACGTGAACCGCAAAGCACTTTGGCGTATCAGCCGCAAGGAGATGTATAATTGAGGACCCTCGCAAATCCGTCGAGTTTTCATTGAGTTTGGCTTCCTTTTCACTGACAGCGGGCTAACTTTACCGACGTAAAAAAATATTAGAACCAGAGTGAGTTTTAAAACTTAAAGTGAAAGTTTAACTGGGTTTGATTTGTTTCCAACATTCATGGATCGAAATTGTATTTAAGATAGCGATTACGTTTATTTTGGTATTTTTGTGTTTTAGCCTGGTGCAAGTTTAGTGGCGAAGTTGTTCAATTTACGATGAATTAAAAAATCCGTTTTTTAGGTTTTTCAAAAACCTTTGTTAAAGTTGTTGTGCTCGGGACACCTGTCGCAAATGGGACTTCATAATCTTATAAAGTGGCCAGCAAAAGCTCTGTCCTACCCTGCTAGGGATAAAACAACGTGAGGGCTTATTTTTTTATATACGGTAAATTGCAATCAATGCAAAAGTTTGTATACTAATCCCAAATAACAGAAAGGATTTATATAGCAGCTGTTTTATCGACCTGTTCTTAGTAGAACCTTGTTGTAGGAGAGCAATTAGTACTTTAGAATATCTGGATTGGCTGTGCCGATCGAAACTCTTAGACCGGGATAGTACGCATAGCCATCAAAATAAGCCAACCTTACAGAATACCACTGTGACAACGTCCGTGAGTCTAATTTACTGGAGCCCACAGTAAAGTTAAATATCATCAAACGGGAACACCTAGTGATCGTCTTACTGCTAGACAGAGACGAGACAGCACCGTCTAAGCTCGTCTAAGACGTCGGTTAGAGCAATTCGGTAGAAATGTGGCAAAAATATTGATGCACACTTTACCTAATACTAGGTCCTAACATATGAAATTGGCGTGTTTTAAGACGATTTTTCAAAATGTAATATATTTATTTATGAAAAAGTGCATCGGTTTATATTGGAACATCCGTTGCTATTTATGCACTTTTACAATCTCATAGGCAGTTCATTGATACCTTTAATAAAAAAAAACCATTCAGACGGGAATCAATAAAATTTTTGAAGGCGCTTTGGACTGCCGATCGGAGTTAATTTATTCCCTTGCATGAAGTTCTCCAAATTTCGAAAAAAATGATAATCTGTAGGAGCAAGGTCCGGGGAGTACGGTGGATTTTTTAGACATTCCAATTGTTGCTCTTTTAATTTGATAACAGTTGTGCAGTGTGTGGTTTAAAGTTGTCATGAAGCAGCAGTGATTGTCCAGCCTCGGTTGTTTAGCAACTAGCTTTTCCATCATGGTTAGCGCGTGCGTGGTAAATCAGCACTTAAATTTTTTTGCGCGCGTACAACTTGAGGTAAGCGTGAGTGACGTGAGGTGGTAAATATGTTTTAATTAAAAGTTCACCGACTGTACGGGTAGTGGCGACTGGAAGGTCTCTGAGGCCCTCTGAGGGTGAACGAACCCTTTTAACGAGGGCACTTTCTTTGTGTTTAGGGATGCAACCACATTTGCATGCCGTTTGCTAATCATGAATGATGGATATACGCAGTTGACAGCGCAGATGTGGTGGCGGAGATCGATCACCATCAAACATTACGCGCTCGTAATTCTTTTTAAACTAATATAATTTCTATATACATGAATGGACTTTTTAACTTCCATCTTTCACTGCAAAAAGTACAGAAGAGATGACATGACGCTGCTATAATAAGATGAAAAGTGTTTCATGGGAAGCCGTTACTATAAAGTATAATTTATAGTTTTAAGATTATTTTCATTTTCTAGCCAAGAAATCGTTCGGTACTGAGACAGGGTACGGTGTATATGCTATACTCGGCATTCCTTGATCTCATCTTTATTTTGCCCTAATACGCCTTATATTCTTAATCGGACTTTTATTTTATTACTACTATATTAACTATACTTGTTTACAATTGTTTTAAATAGAGCAATATGCAAGATCAGAAGAATATCGTAGATATGAATGAACCATTAATTAAAGTCAGTTCGCGTGCCCTACAGCACAGTCCAGCGCTTATGATATCACCTTCAATAAAGATTTATATAAAAGAATTAGGTGTCGTGTCGAGAGGGGGCTGGGGAGTTGTCGCTTTTGACAACGGAAGGGTGACGCTTTGACGCGAAGTGCACGCCGCCGTGCGAACTGGGGGTGGGCCCGCCGGGGGCAACTGTTGCGTGGCGGGGGCGCTGTGCCGGCGTTCTTAACACGGTTATTCTATTAGCTGATGCAAACACGATTACGTAAATGGGCTGAGTGAGCATTCGATACTAATGAATCTCTACCGTGTCGTAAGATTTAGTTCTTTGGCAAACTAACTAATATGTTCAACTTATGGATGGGTTGTTTGCGCTTGTCGAAGTTAATTGCCCGGTTATTAAACAAGTAGCAGGCGCGCCCCGTGTTCTGGACAATAGTTAATACGACATATAATTTTAAAAAATCTAACCCTTAATCTGCTTTATATAATAATACTAACGTACCTAGCCCGCTTCGCCCGGCTAGATTTTACTTTATTTAATTAAACAATAAACTTACATCAATAAATATTTAATTAAGTCTCACAATATGTTAAATTATTCAAATCTCTCTGTATTCATTCTCTTCAATCCTCTTCTCGAACGGGTAAAGATACCCACACCCATGTACATATCTGTAAATACAATATCATTCTTATCATTTAGGGATTTATTATACTTCAATATACTCCATTGTACTTCAATATAGTTCACAATGACAAAAATATACACAACGCATGTGTCAATACAAATTTTGGTTATTAAACAATAGAATGTCATCATAGTAAGTAAATGCTATATTTGACAGTTCAAAAAGACGAGTGCTCCGATAGTCACCAAACTCGTTACAGGATTACTCGCCAGGTTAATCTGAAGATTCCCTGACAGTTTCATTGAAGTCGGTGCAGCCGTTTCGGAGCCTATACGGAACAAACCCACACACTTTCTCTTTTATATTTATAGATGCACAATGTATGATAAAAGAAGTGCCCGGCAGGATGTATCAAGTGCCGTGATCATTTAAACACGGTATGTGGCGCGCTCTTCTCGTGCTCTACTGTGAAACATGTCACCATGAAATAAACCATCTTCTGGATATGGAATGTTTAAAAGATTCTGTATAAAATTAGTTGATTGAGCGTGTAGTATATATGCAAACTATTCAAAATGTCAGACCTGATGGAACATGATCATGTGACTATGTGATACTATCCCTAGGGGTATAATATTTTTGCCACTTAGTTTGTGTTACAGATTATATTAAATTTGTAGGATGGAGCTGTACCACGTGTAAAGAAAAAAAATATAATAATAATTAAAAATAACAGAATGTTTCAAAAATTTGTTACAAATCTTCCGCAGTCTGGTGAGAGACGGAGCACATGATGCCTATGATGTTTGTTTTGTTTATCGTTTCAGTAGAAAACGAATTTGATGGCATAAATCTTATCAGTTAAGAATATGTGAGTGTTCTCGAAATAACAAAGAGCTTAATATCTCTTGCAGTTTCATACGATGTCTTATTCAATAACATACTGTTTAAAATTTATTCACAATGCGACACGTGCGAACGGGGCAATATTTATCACGCTTCAATTCGCTCTCACACGCATAACATTATAATCGGTCAGTTGCGGTAATAACAGAGGAGATGGTAGATGCTGGTGCATACGGACTTCTCAAATTTACGCGAATATAACTAAATAGAAATAACTTTAGTGAATTTGTCGCGGATTAATTTAACTTGGCTGCAGTTAACTAAGAACGTAACGTAAAAAAAAATTTAGTGTCCTGTCGCTGACAGATCCGGGACTCCCCGCTCATAACGGCTGATGGCATTCGCGGAAGGTTTAGTGGGTAGGAGCTGCCCAGGCCGAGTCCCACACATCCCTCCGGGCCCACTCAGGGTACCGGAGGATGGTCTATAAAAAGATTCCTCCGCGTGAACAAAAAAAAAAGGACGTAACGTAAAAGAATGATTGTGAATCTGAACTAAAACGTCATAAAAACTCGGCTTAGACTACATCACTCTGATTAAACTGGCTTGAAAAATATATGCTCTAAGTCTGCGATCTTATTTTGGACATCCTCGCCGTTACGTCAAGTTTGATGAACTTTAATCTAATATCTTTAAATGATGAAATTTTAGTAAAAATATATATAAATAACATGTGTTTGACATGAGAGGGCGCCAGTTGCCTTTTAAATAAAGAAGGCTTTCTACAGAGAAGTTCCATAGCCGACTAGTATTTAATAGAGAAAATGAATTTGAAATTTGAAAGATCTCCGTGTCTTAGCTTAAAACGGTCTGCGTCATGACTTGATTAATAAACAGTATGGTGTAAAAATTAAGTCCCTTTCGAATGCAGAACTCAGAAGTTTAAATGAGGTGTCACCGTCCGTGGCAGTCGTATAGGGTGGAGGGCACGTCACGAGTGGTGTTTTGACGTGGTGGTTAGTCGCCTGTAACACTCCTCCGAAGGGTGGTCGCAGCAAATAACACAACACTGCAAACAACGTGTAAAACAAAACTCAAAAAGTGTTTGTGACAACTTTGAAATGTTCAATTAATGATATTTCGTTTAAAATTCACATGAGTTGCTTTCAATTACGCAGTTTGTGCCTATCATGCCATTTATAGTAAATATGTCTGTCTGTACCTTTATAACATAAGGAATGTCATATGAACATGGAACATCATGTCAATGCCACAAGGAAAATAATGCCGATTTCGAGTAGTTAATTGGAAGAACGCAGCCCTGCAGCCCCTCCTGTGTAGTAGGTGTGTATGAGCGACGGTGATCCGTAAGCTCGGATGCCCCTTTTCCTATAAAAAATGAAAAAGTGCGGAACATATTGTTAGTACTGTACTTTTTATCTACAATCAAAAAGTTTCTCAATTCCTTTGTATTTTTTGGAATATTTTTGTACACTCATAACGCGCTGTTAGAATGTGATTTCATTTTTTTTGATTAATAGGGTTTGGCTTTATTTATTCTTCCCCATTTTCGTCTTGTTAGCAGAGGACCCTGGGTTCCAAAGATATACCAGGGGTCTAGCTTGTTGTAGAGGGATGTGGGTCACAGATTGATTATGATCACCTGAAAGATGTGTCACCGGGTAACTAACGTGCAGGCTTAGTGCTATATAAATATTTAGCAAAGGTATGTAGCTGAGGGTATTGACTTTGTTTAGGTCCGGATAGAATTTGCGTGAGAAACGTCGTAGATCAACTCTCCTGTCAAGTGAATGATTGCACTCGTTATCGAGTTTATGAGATGAGCTTTATCGACACTTTCCGCTGCCCGGGCACGGTGCAGCGGTGCATCTCACTCGAGATTTATTGTAAGGGGGCCCTTTTAAACAATGATCAGCCGCCAGTTGCCACCTAAACACTGACAATCATACTAATTCTACACATGCGAGAGTCGATACTCTCGTGTACACATGCGAAGCATCGGCCACGAAGTGCAAGCCGCCTTACTGTCGGCCATTTCTTGGCGGCTTCATGCCCCGTGAAGCGAGATGCCTCTCATGAACGGGCCGATGCAACTTGAGCATGCGTTTTGTGGTGATAAATTACACTTCTGGTGTGCTTTACAAATGACATAAATGGAAAGTTGCATGCATCGTGATGCAGCTGGATTGTAAAGGGCCGACCGGACGGGCGCGGCGCACGCGCCTCGCACGCGCACTTTTCCCGGCGCCCTTCGCACACCCCCCACACCCGTCGCTGCCCTCTGCCTCCTTTCCCTTCGCCCCTCGCGCCCCTTGCGGCGGGTAATAAGGCGCCGCAGCACTGTGGGACACCGCCCCGCGCAACTCGAACACATCCCACCCTCGCGAACGTAATCTTGTGTGCTCAATTAGAAATAACAATATGTACGTTTATTTTCTGCATATTTCATGTTTATTACATATAATGGTGATTTGCATCAGATCAAGTTGATAGACATTACAGATAACATAATTGCCACTGGGAGAAGAGGCGGACTTTAAGTAATTTTTAATGAAAAGCGAACCCCTCTGCGGCGAGGGGCGCGCTAAGTTGCTGTATTCGATAATTTGTTACATCCTAGTCTGATCAGGCGGCGTCGTCTTGTCCGGGTCGTCCACTGCGTAACTCGATTGCAACAGCAACGTCGGTTATGTGGGCTATCGATTTATATATGTATATATATAATATATATATATATGTTGTACCTGTAACTTGTACGGAACTTTGTATGTTCTACAACCCAAGTCCTTGGTGGTAAGTTATCGCCACAAACAACCTCTCTTCCTCCAGGTGGTCGTTCACCCTTGATTTTTCGTTGGATTATGATTTGGAGCACTTCATGTCTAAGCTCAACGCTTGACCCACTTATGACGGCCGATCTTTATAAAGAACTAGCGTACCCAGCCCGCTTCGGCGGGCTAGATTTTGCTCTATTTGATTTAAACAATAAACTTACATCATTTAATATTTAATTTAACCCTTACCATATATGAAATAATTCATTTCTCTCCGTATTCATTCTCTTCTCGAGCGGGTGAAGATCATTACCTACACCTCATACCTACATATCAGTAAATATAATATCATACCCGTAGCAGTAGTATCATTGTAAATAAGAGGAGTGCTCCGATCGTCACCAAACTTTATAGGATTACTCGCCAGGTCAATTTGAAGATTCCCAGAAAGTTTCATTGAAATCGGTCCAGCCGTTTCGGAGTCTATATGGAACATATCCACACCCTTTCTTATTTATATGTATATCTAAAAAATGTATATTAAAAATATTTACAACCAGATTATTTGAGCGTATTGCATATAAAACAATGCCATGTAATCTTTTGACAGTGTTTCGAGACATACATCACAAGTCATCATAACAACACAGTTTAAACATTATTTAAATTTATATTTGCTTATAACAAATTAATTTTGTAATGCCGTCAAAACGGTAACATTTTGTACTAATACTTTTACTCAAATTCAATAACAACGTGTAATTATACTAGTACCGTAGTACAAAATATAATCTCAGTAATAAGTGGGTTAAGAACTAATAATCAGTAAAAGATTGCTCTTACTGATGATCATTGACATCGTAAACGCCTCATGTCTAATGGCGGCCTTCTTCCAATAACACGAAAATAACGATAATTACTCGTGGGCGAAGAGAGCAGACGAATTGTAAACAATCTTTTCTTATACGTTTTATTTTTATTTCAATTTCCGAAAAAGAAACGAAATGTATTTGAGGTTCCCAGAAATTTGTCGGGGTGACTTCGTGGAAAAGTTGATATCGTACAACTGAAAAACACTCGTCTGAGGTACAAAATACACGGTAAAAGTCAACGTACCTCAATACCGAACAAATTGGGGTGCAAACTTTTTTCTTTTGAAAGTTGTGAGCGATTCTTGGAAAAGTAGCGTATTCATTGTTCATTTTAACGTTTCCTTTGAATGGAAAATGTTACAATTTATTACTAGTTTAAATATGAATGTATTTCTTGGTGAATTTTCGTGAATGAACTTACCTCTATTCATTTGGGAGGCCTCTGCATTTTCACCGGGTTTTGTGAGGTGGCACAGCGAGGTCGCTTAGCCTGAACATCATTAAGGAGTAACTCTGTGCAAGAGATTTCCACTTTACGGATATTCTAATCGTAATATCCCCGGCAGTAATATCTCAGCCAGTGGGCAATTTTACATTTGCGCCCTAGTTCCAACATTACAATCTATCAGGCAAACTCGAGTCAGTCCCGTCTCTATCCCTCGAAGTCTTCCTCTCGGTAGTATTCAGCACCGATCCAAAAGCTATAACCTCCTACGTCCTTCTATCCATCTAAGGAAAAAAATCCAGGGTAAACGACCACCTGAGAAAAGACGTATGTCGTGACTCGGGAATCTCCGGACATGGTTCAACGTGAGCACGCGTTCCTTGTTCCGTGCTGTTGTCTCAAAGATCAAAATATCCTTAATGATAGCCGCTGACCTCCGATAGGAGACGACACCTCAAGAAGAACAAAAAGTCCTTTTAACCCTATACACACAGACTACCGCGATGATATGTGGTGTGGTGAAGGTGGGAGAACGTATGATGTTCTTTTCGGTTCAAGCGGTGCAAGCTATCGCGTATCGTGTGACATAGATTAGTGAAATTACACCGTATCAGTCGCCTCGTCATCTGTTATCAAGAAACGCGCGGGGCCGTGTGGGCGCTGCGCGGGGAAAGCCGTTTTGAATAAGAGACCACTTGTATTCCTGTATTCGTTGAATTTTGTTATAAAAAGTTGTTTAGTGTCTCTGCTGTGTTAAAGGAAGCAAAATATATTTCTACCGACTCTAAAAAATCAGTTTTTCAATTTAGTTCGTCTGATAAATTAGGACCGAGTGAAACATTTTGAAGATATTTTCTTTTTTATTTGAAAGCTGGTGCTTTCTGTGTTCTGCGTTCCATTTAGTTCAATTTGGTCCAATTCTGCTAATGGCTCCATGAAATAAAACATATATGTCTTAAATTTGCATTAAGTATGTGCGCAACAAATGGTTGATTATAACTCAATATCACGCCAACCGATTTCATTTTATACGTGCTTCGAGGATATATGAGAGTTTGGTCAGGTTCTATTTAATAATTCCTACGATAATTCGATTCGAAATCGGTTTTTGGTTTTTACTCGTAAATAAACTTGTATGTATGGAAATCTATTTGAGATTGAAACAGATGAAGAAAGGAAACGCGACTTTGAGAAAACTTAACCATGCCTCGGCTATATCTAATATTTTTTAACAAGCAGTTTTTGTATATACAGAGGATCCCCGTAATGCAACGGTGAGTGGGTGTTGCAGGCGCCCGTTTGACAAATATAATAAAAAGAAAAATGTCATCTATAATTTTATATGAACATATTAGTGAAAATTGTGAAAACATCAGAGACCTTGTCCTATATTTTTAATTGGAAGCACAGATAATTGCGTTTTTGACAACAAGTACAATTAAAACCAGAAATATTACAATAACATAATAATTTTTTTTTGTGACTATTCATTAAATTTTTGAAAGAAAAACATTAGTCATCAGACTGACGCACACCATGCTGTAAAACAAATGTACTGTAATCATAGTGCCGAGTAATTTTAATTGTATGTGCCGCGATATTCATAATACGATATTCCAAAATAGACAACACCCTTACACATCGTTATCGTAACTTTTTAAAAAAACAATATTTTTTTGTTCGTCAAAAAAAGACTAGGTACCGTTTAACGACCACTAGCATGAAATGTGCCACCAGAACTTCGTAACATAACTTTGATACTCTGGAAATAAAAGATTAGGTACCGCGTGTAGCCGTTAATGATTTTATTTGTGGTCGGGTTTTTGGAACTCGTAAATAAACTTGTTTTATAAAAGTAACTAGTTGGGCGGAATAATATACGAAGTACTTCTGACACACAAATATTAAAAACTGGTCGGGAACATTATTGTATTTATTTGCTATTTAACTCTTCCCTAAGTTAATCCCGAGGGTAAATGCTAAATGCCGGGGAGAGCATCGAATGACATTGAATGAGCGCTCGCGTACTTGCACACTACAACGATCTGCAAGCTGGGGCGACTTGCCACCCGTGTGTCATTGGATTGGCCCACTTGATAGATGAAGTGGCTCCAGGATGCGCATTCAATTGTTTCGTGATCATATTACTCTCCAAACGCTCTCTCATATCATATTGAACATATCGACGCTGGAAAGCGAAAACGTAGTAAGTGACACATATGGCCATTTTCACTTTTTACGTCGTTGGAATCAGAAAAAAAAGACGCGTCGAATGATATGTGACTTGTAACAATTAGATTACAAAATATCGAAAATAGAATTTTCAAGATTGACACTTCTCTTTTATTTTTGTACCATAATACGATTTTCTTTTAGGACAACTAGGTTAATGCCGTGGTTCAATACTTATTTAACAAAAAAATATTTTTTAATTTTTTAATTTTAATTTTTTTTAAAAGTTGAAATGTTTTTCGGCTCTGGTGAACAATTTCATTTTTGTGGGTTACTACGGTTTTGTTTTCCAGCGTCGATATTGAGTCAATGTCATTAAACTTCCGTAAAATAGGTGTTTAAAAAAATTGTTCGCTGCTCAAAGACAGACTTAGCGTCCGCTTAACCTAGACCTTGCGGTTGCATCACTTAGGGGGACCCCACACCCTCGGCATCTGATCCACCGTGGGGTTTTAGTGGGTGCGACATAATCCGTCCTCTGGGCCGGTTATGTAGTAAAAAGAACACCTTACATAATTTTTCATTAAAATTTTGCCTTACATTGCCTCTCTTGTAAATGAGATTCGGTAACTATTAACTCTCTCCAGCCGTGAAAATAAAGTAATAATATATATGTCCCATTGTTGGACACAGATTTTTACGTACGGACCAGATGCGGGCGGTCCTACTGCGGATTGACGGACTTCACGAGACGGGTGGTAAACAATAAATTAAATTTTTTGCTAACGTATTACGCAAATTTAGGCGACTGCTCTGACAATGAGTTAAACTTTTCTGACACCTGTGAAATCCGCCAATTCTCACTAGTTGTGCGTGGCGGACTATGCCCTAATACTCTAATAATAAATAATAATAATCGAATAGTTTGACGCTTAATTTATAAAATACAAATAAATAAAATTGAAGTGTCTTTTTTTTCTGTTATAAACAGTAAAAAATGCACGGTAAATTTGATTTTTTTACCTTTTTTTTCTATCTGTCTCTTTGTTCCAGTCAATCTCTGGAGACCGATTTTGACGGGACTTTCACTGGCCAATAGCTGATGTAACTTAGGCTACTTTTAAAATAGTTTTTAATCGCGGGTAACACCGCGGTACGCCCTTAGTTCAGCTACATATAAAATTAACAAGTTACTAACAAATGGACGTATCGTGGCGTATTGCTTAGTTTAATTTATTTCGCAAAATATAAATGTATCGTTTTTAATAGCGGTTAACGCCGCGGGGCCGCTGCTAGTATACAATACAGGAGATGGAATAGGACTGAAGTTGAAGCATTCCCATAGAAGTCCAATGGATTCGTTATTTATTCTTCGAAAACGTTAAATTAAGGTGTATGTGAATAAACTGTGGATCGTGTCTTGTAAGTTACAGCTTCATATTTGCTTTACCAGCTTAAGTTGCACATCATTGTAACATGAGACAAAGTCAAAGGCATTGATCGGGGCGTACAGTAAGTTGTTGGCAGCAAGTGATGGTTGTAGAATTATCGTAGCGGGTTGGACTGGCGACTGGTTTTCCTCTTTTAAACATTATTGTACATAACATTAATGGAAAAAATGCGAAATAAATTAAGTAAATAATAGACAATTTAAACTTCATAAAAATATTATAAATTACAGTTAGGCCGTCTGTTGGTAACTTCATATTTTTATATTGAAATTCAAACTCCGGAATAAGCAAATGATCCTCCAAACGCAAACAATTGGATTTTGCTCTAGGAAGCATTTTGTTTGCTGTCTCGTGGAACATTAACTTTTGTGAAATTCTTTTTTGTAATATTCAATGTAATATTGTGTTTAATATCGATTTTACTTATGAAAAGTTAAAACAGTGCGTGTCTCAAGCACAAAGCCGAAGCTATAGTTTTTTTGCAACAATTTCCGTTATTATCTAAAGATATATAGGGATCGGACCTCAAATATACAATGAGGAGTGAAAGCAATGGTGTGCAAGCCGTCGTTGTAGTGTCCGCGGGGCTGGCCTGTAGTCGCCGGGGGCGAACTTATGTACACCGACTTGTGTACGCCCCGACCCAGTGTAAACCCTAGCCCTGTTCTAGTTGAAGGACATCACTCGGCTAGGGGACGGACAACAATGAGCGCTATTTAACGCGCGGATCGCGTCAAACCGCATGTGGAGCTTGTAGTGTAATTTGTTTCGTTCCAATAGATTGCTTCCGACGCACTCCTTTATTTAATTCTTCTAACTTGAATGGCGACACTTTTCTCTATAAATATATATGCTTGATATTCTGTTGATTATTATTAGTCCCGAATAGCGCAGGGCCGGGTCCAGCTCTTTCATTCAACTCTCGTCAATATCACTTACGCTTGTCTGACTTCGATCACTCGAGTTTCTCGTCAAAAGGTACTTCTGTTGGACTTGGAAGTCACGACTCTGTTCACACGGAGATATAAATGCAACGGTGCTGATGAAATTTGCATTACCACCGTCACAGCTGTCGCTTTGTATTGAGGGGTCTTAGAAACTGTTGATCCAATCTGTAACCTGCTTATGTATATTTATAGAATCGTTTACCCTCTTCTATTATGTTTGATCACTCGGTATAAAGTATACTTATTTTTATTTATATTGAATTTGATGCGGCCTAAGTTTGAGAATAAAGGTTGTCCCTTGACAATGTGACGAGGCAAACGTGAGAGCCGCTCGAAACAATGTTATACGGCTATTTAGTGTAGCTCTTCCAGGACTTGTAACTCGGCTTTTAATGATTAATCCATTTCTTAGTAAACTGCTTGTGACGTCTTAATTCTATGCCTTGCATTGTTGTGCTATCTGTTTGTCCATGTGTGTTGTTTATTCAATCAGTCAATCGAATATTCATTATATTGGTGGTTTGGAATATTTTCTTGATTTGCCCAAAAATGAAGTGTTACGGACAGTACGCAATAACAACCAAGCCTCAAGCTTGGAGCATTCATCCTCGGTGCGTTGTGAGGGTCTCCGGGAGCTCCAGCGGAACGCACCGGTACCCTCTGCAAGTGAGCAACGTCCCCCAACCTTGTGTGCTGGGGCAATACGGGACCACTCTGAGTTATCTTCCTCCCGGGTCCACTTTTAAACTAATCAGGCCCAAAATTTTAATAGATCAATAAAAATATTTCAAATTGGTTAAAACTTGTAATGAATAAATAAAAACAATTTGAGAACCTTATATGAAGTAGGTTTAAAATGCAGTACTACGCTTACGGGGTAAGTTATTCTATGTTAAGAATCAAAATACCCTTCCCAAATAGGCGCCACTGGGGCACTGTAATGAAAGTCGACCGCCTGGCACGCTTCCAACAGGGCTTCGCTGAAAGCAACATCCGTGTCAAACAGTCTCGCAAGTTTTCTCGCTGGAAAATTCCCTTTCACTCGGCCACAAAGCTAGCCAACCAACAACAGACCAATTACAATTAAAACCTTGATTATTGCCTGAACTGTTTCATAGCTTTGTTAACAAACATTTTTCGCTGCCATTTAAAATAAATCCTGTGTGTTAGTGTCGCTCCTTATTTTTGTTACGAACCTACTCTAATTGGCCAGAAGTTGGCCGCAACAGTTTCACCGGGTTTGAGAGGTGACAGGACAGAGCTCAGGTGGCTTAGCCTTAGGCGGGCCGAGACATTCGGCCTTTTCGGGGGCTTAGCGTTTAAAAGGATTTGTAGAGCTAATTATCTTTATACACTCCAGCTACGCAGCATTAACTGTTATGAGTTGTACTTCAAATGTCTTTAGTATACTGTACCAATAATAGAATAATGTACATTTATTTATACCTTAAAATGTCAATCTAAATATTTAGATAGTGTAGGCGAATAATGTGCCGGGTAAGCTTCCCAATTTTTATTATCTCGAAGCCTACAGAAGAATCTTCTGCACTCTTAGATCTCTTGTCTTCTAGAACTCGGGCATTCCTAAGTAAATGATATAGTGAAATATTGGTAAGGTAAAAATTATTTTATTTCAATATAAGAAACGATTAGGGAAGGCTTAATGATAAAACAATTTGACTAACGTCAGAGGTCACGTCAAGAGGCGCGCGGGTGGGGCGGTCAATGTTAATAGGACGGTAATGGACAGTAGTGGACGGTGGGTGCGGATGAGTCGTTAAAAATCTCGTTTAATCCTTTTCATCTCGGTGAACTTGACAGGTCTCATAATAGTCATAGCTACGTCTATCAAACTAGGAGTGGAGGTATTGCCGGGGGTGGGCGAGACACGCGGCGGTGGGGTGCAAGTGCAGTTGCAGAGGGTGTGGCCGGCGCGCTATTGGCCGGGGCTGTTCTTTGAAGACCTCCGAGTATACCGGGCGTCGCGACGCCACGCCGCTCTGCACCACCTCTCACATGGCGAGGTGCGCGCGACGCGGACGTGGCCAGCACAGGAAGTTGGCACCGCTGCCGCTTGGCGTAGAGCGGTCGCTTCGTTGTTGTTGTTGTTGTCGCCGTGTCAATCATGTTTGGTGCGTTTTATACGTAAGTGACAAAGAGCGAAGTATTTTTCACAAATACTAGGTATGCTTACGCTCTTGGTCGAATAACCCATTGCGTATACCTTACGCGATAAAACCGTGCACACAACAAAAATTGTGGATCTTTGTGACAATTAAGTTCATTTAGATTTTACTTATTATTCCACATTTTAAAATTACAAACTTCAAAACGAAAACCAATCAAATAACAAAAATTAGTTTGGAAAATTAAGATAAACTCTGCCAGACGAATGTGGATTTACTTCATTCGATTTCGTTTCGAGTGGCTTTTTTTCTGTTGACCGGATCAAATCTAAATCTTCAACCAGCTTCATTTACATTTTTTGTTCCTACTGCAACTTAAAAAAAAATTGGAGGTTCATTAGCTGATGTCTCTATCCAGCGAGTCTCGTATACTGCCAGTTGGATTCCCTTCGTGATCTCTTGCAGGTTCTTCGTTACCTCTTTTGGTACTTTAAAGGTTGAGTTACGTGTTAGTGCTTGTCCAGTTTTAAATATAACAGTCATATATACTTGGAACGTTGTAGTAATCTTGGACTAGTACAATGTACGCAGGTACTAGTCATAACTTGAGTGGCGATCTCCGCTGTAGGTCTGGCATTCTCCGTTTATTTACAGTAACTATTTATACTTGGTATGGGCAAACAAGTCGGTCAATGTAAATATTTAGACAAAAACGTTAATTCCAACTGAAAATCGAAGAAAACAAAACTTTCATTTTGCTAATGTGTACTATATAATATATATGACTTCAGCGCAGTACGCACGACAACTGTGAGTACATCCTGTACCAAACCATTTAAAACCTTATCTGCCGGTTGTCCTCGAGAAGTTAATAAATTTTGAATGATTTTGATTATCCGTGAACTAGCGCGCAACCCCGACCGAGTCGTGGTCCGGTCTTGTCGGGCGCCCTCGGATCGGAATGCTTAAGCGTAACATAGTAACCGTCCAAGCCGAGGGTACCCTCACCTGGAGGACTCTTGTGTCGAGTTACTAGTGATAGAGGTCCGCTTAACCTAAGCGGCCTAAGAGCTATGCCATTTCTCAATCCGGTGAAGCAGTCAAGACTAGCTTCTCTGGCCAATCTATGCAAGTCGTCAAAAAAAATCGAGAAATGAAATGTTTTCATGCATTCTTAAATAACAAGAAATTAAGTTCGTTGTCCTTTTCCGCTATTCCACTTAATCTAATAAGTGAAGCCAATTTTGGCGCATCTAATCAATTGTTAACGATGCTCGCTTCTAATAATATTGAGATGCAAAGCTCAACGTTCTAACGGCTCGAAACAAGCGAGGGGACCTTAGAAAACACCCGAGAGGGGTTGACCTCTAAATACTTGAGTCGCCTTTACAAAGAGCCCTGGAATTCCTCCAGTCTCTCTGCACGCTGTTGGGATAAGTCTCTTGCTCACAATAAGGCCTCACTTAGCCCCTCGCCTGCGAATAATATCGTTATAATAAAAAAAAGTTTTTATCCGGCTTCAAACCTGATCGCCAATTAATTCATATTTCGGAGGGGTCGTCGACGAGCGGGGATGGCCATCTAACGTTCGTAACGACAGCACTGCAGTCGTTTCCATACCGTGCGCACAACAGGCATCACTAGGCAAAAAGAAGGAGGCCGCTGCTATTCATCTGTATTTTTATTAAAAGTGTACGCGCATACAATACGTGGCATAAATAGAAAAAGAATGTAACAAAAATTCCTAATATAAATACGACACTTTTGAAATAAGAGGAGAGCGTGCGCGCAGTAACGTTTAATAGTCACTGATTAATTTTTAATTTAATTTGAAGTCCGTTTTTGTTGTTACTCGTAAATATGATTGCATGTCACAGTTACAATACATTTGCGTTGCTAGAATCTTGCCAACAATGTTCACACGACACACACACGACGACATCACCATCGCTCATTGAAGGAGACAGCGTTAGACCCAGTGTACAACACGTACTACCGAACACCAAAACCGAGGACCAGTGGTCAAAAGATTGCAAACAATAGTTCCTTTTCAATGTCATTATAACAATGTGCTTAGCTGAACAATACCAGGTAAAAGTTTCTGTAAGTTTAGGGTCCTCGGTTATTGTTCAGGTTTGTGTTAGGCAGTTCTTAGAACCCGGTCGGGTGACGGCCAATGTAGCTGTTAAGTTCTTAGTATCCGGCTTTTGATTTTGGTATAAGTAGCGTGAAACCTAAAGGATTAAGGACCTTTGAGAATTTGAATCGCATCATATAAGAGATTATCATCGTATTAGAGATGTGTTCCTAAAAATTTACCCTATTTTAGCAACTAATTTCATTGTTTTACACTTTACAACACTTTAATTTACAAACCTTACTACAAATATTCTTTCAAGATTAAATCCTTTTTGATCACAGAATAAGTGTAATAGAAATAATAAACAAACAACACCAACAACATTGTTTTCAGAACAATTCAGAACAATATTGTTTGAAGTTTGTAAAGATAACTTTCTTAAAAATATCTTATTTCAGCAGACTGGTTTTGTCACAGAAAATGTTATTTAAAATTGCATATAAACTCGGGGTTATATATATCAATTATTATCATACAAAATAAGTTGCAGCTGGGCGGAAGGACCAGATGTGTTCGTTTTTGATTATCCTAAAATTTAAATTATGCTTGAATTGACCGCAACAGAGAGCAACGGTCCCAACCTTTTCCAATCCTCTTTTTTATGCAGTCAGCAACGATGCAGTGCTAATGACTCTTTCATTTTTAAAATGTAAAAATGTTCTCACATAAGCCTTCCTTGTAAATAACCTGATACTGATTATATACATGTACCATTTGGATATAACTGTGTGTGTGTGTAGAAATATGGTAAATACGTACAGTATCTCCTCTGAATGTCCGATACATAAGTTAGGTCGCATTGTATTCTCCTTTCCATTCATTTCATTCCATTCCAATTAATGCAAACTAGTGCTAAAACAATTTTTTAGACGTTGGGATCGCCCCGATAATATAACCTCAACGTCTCTAGTATTTGAGTTTAGGGAGTTCTTTGTGGTTGTTTTTTTATTCTTGTGGCCGACTTTGTACTTGCTTGAAACATTTATCCCTTCAAATTTGGATAAACTCGTTTTCTATACCTTTTTAACCCATCTTCTTCCGATTGTCACTATACCATATACTCATAATGTCGAATATTGTATGGCACTTTAATGAAAAGAGACGATGCGAAGTTGAAACATTCCTTTGTGATTGTCAAAACCGG
Organism: Meandrusa payeni; assembly: GCA_029286785.1. Lineage (NCBI taxonomy): Eukaryota > Metazoa > Arthropoda > Insecta > Lepidoptera > Papilionidae > Meandrusa > Meandrusa payeni. The sequence continues at coordinate 722,338 of JAGSMX010000002.1, read as the reverse complement.
GAGAGCGTTAAAATATTGAGGTGGGTGCGGGTGGAACGCCGTACACATTGCATTTTTTCACGCGTGATAATAACCGTTTTATCTGAACCTAGAGCGTAATGATAATGATTCATCAACATACGATCGGCATCACTACAGGTTGTATTGATGCCTTATTGGTGCTTTGTGAGTGTAGTGAGGGTAGTACGGACTACGACACCCATGGTTCCGCAAAATTAAACTAAAGTTTTACCTCTGTATTTACAATATAAAAGCTGTTTGTTTAAACTTTTAAGAAAATTGACGAACTGTTAAATAAAATATAATTGTGAAGTATATAAAACTAAATTCAGTATTTTTTATACAAAACTAATCATGATTGAATTGGAGTTGGAGAACAATTCATATCAATTTTCCCAAAACATGCATTAAAAGTTTTACACGGTTATTGGTAATTATTAGTTATTGGTATTATGGCAACTATTAGTTTAAAATTAAAACGAGGCAAAAACGATTTCAATAAATTTATTCTTCATAAAAGCTTGAAAATACAAAAAAAAAGATATGAAACCTCGCTTGCAGATTATATTTAGAACATAACCGTTCTTAGCCCTTCAACAATGCATAAAAACTAAGAATTTATTTCGAAGAAACTGAAAAAAAATGTTGATGATACGTTTTGACTTTATTTGAAAAGTTAGAAAAATTATAACTCAAAAATAGTTCTCTGTTGCATCATGCATATCGCAAATACTCACCCTACCACCTCCTAACGGGAATACGTCAAATTAACAATAACCCTGTATATAAAAGGTAGGTAAAATATAACATAAAATGTGAAATCGAATTACCTATTTATTTTATTACGCGAGGCTTTAATTAAATTAAATACTTTTCGGTACCCATTCGGACATCAAGCATAAACAAGAGACACGTCTTTCTTGGCGGCAATCGAACTCTTAGAAAGTTAAATTTTTCCCAATGATTACCGTGGCCTGAGTTATGTTGTGCCGTGCTACACATTATTAAGCTTAAGTGCCTTTAGACATGACGGAAAACACATAATTCAGAATAGACGGGTTCTAAACATTGACTTAGGTCCTAAGTGGAAGGCGCTAGCAGCGGCAGTCGCGATGAATCACTGGTGACGATGCGGCGCGCGCTCTGCTCACTCACTCGCCGGGCCTCATTCTCTGCGCTCGAACGGAACGTACGCGTCGCTTATTGCGCGACATTGTTAACGCGATCGCCAGTCGCTTCGCGAGTTCCGTCCCGATCCCCTTGCCGCGCGGCACAAGTATTAATTTTTATCGCAGCTATGCTATCGTAAGATTGCTAGCTTAGAAGTCCCTCTAAGCCTTTGGCTTTGTGGCCCTTTTAAGGCTGCATGCATTTAGTACGCGAGAAAGCTGTGGCGATGACCGAGTCTCGGGGCTGCCGGTGCGCGCTTCTTTCCAGGGCCCCGCGGTCTTTTAAAAGGGCGTTTTCTCTCCTTGGGCCGAAGTCTCGGCCAACCGTGCTTTAAGGTGAAGGGGGACACGCGGCAGGCGACGCCTGTACCGGACGAAGTAGGCGGTATCGGGCGACCGCCCTGCGCGGGCCCCGGACGAGTGCCGTGGAAAAGGCATGGGCACGGGGCGCCGCCGCACGGCTCTACTAACGAATATACTTCACGAAGTGCTGTCGCTTTAGTGTTTGCCCTAATGTCGATTATTTTACTAAAGCAATGATTTTTATTATGTCATTAACTGAAATTCAAATACATGTCTAAATTATGATCGCAATATCTGTGAACGCTACGAAATCTGTTGCCATTTTTGACATGTTAATAAAGAGCGAGATTTTGTGACAATTGCAGCAATCCTTTCTTCGACAGAAAATACATTGAAACACATGCACAAATGAGAAGAATATAACGTGTAATCGAAAGTAAGATGTTAAAAATTAATACTTACCAATACAATGAAAAATATCAGACTTACGTGTTGTTTTCATTAAACCGTTTAAATTTTTTTGCTATTTCTTTACATTTCACTTATCGAAACAAATCTCTTAAAAAATTATTTGGCGCCGTTTGTATGCGGGTCAAACAACGCTATTTCATAATAGCCCCGATAGTACAACGTATCGTAAACAGCTTACACACATTGGGTCGCTCGAATTTTCGGCCGACAAATCTGAAAATATCGGTCAAATAATGTTTGTTAAAATCCGATAACGGAGCGTCACTAAGGTGCGGCGTGTTCTCCCCTCGGGGCCCCAATGCAGCCACGCCCAGCGCGCGCATTCTCTGAAACAACAAAATCTATACGAAATGGAGCCTCAAAGAAACGAGTCGTCAGGCTGGCGTCGTGCGCGCTCTGCTTAATTCAGCCACGCACGTCACATCAGTCAGTCGAGTAGAGATCTCGAAAGCCTACGAACCGTACGCACCGCGCACACGTGCCTTTGCGCGCTCTCGTCCCATCCCTACTCCTCCACGCCGCACAGATAGAGCAATAATTCTATACGCTTCGTACCTCAACCATTCGTCTCCGACTGTGTTATGTCACGAAAATAAACACCGCGTCTACAGAGAGCACGTGTGCGCAGCGACCAACGTACTAGCACTCATTTGACCCAATACTACCGTTACACAAGCAACATCCCCAACCGCCCTCGCTATCGCCGACTCTGTAGAGCTTAAAGTGTTAACTTGAATTCATTCCAGTTTTCAGTGTTTTCCGTCTTTAACACATTAGCAAAAACTGTGTAAATATTAAAGGGTGACAGTGGCCATTTGTTAACATTTCAAAATCAATCAGTAATTATAAACCAGTGAATATGTCAATCTCTTTGGAGCAACAGTTTGGCGATCTCAGTCTATCACAGGAAGAACATGATCAAATGTTTGACCCAGAAGATCACCACGATCAAAGGTTGGTAATTACAATGTTTACTTTTCACATTATGCATTGTTAGTTTTATTTTGTTCACACTTAAAATGCAAAAAATCTACCGTAGGGCCCTGTGCACTAAATCGAGCCAAACATTCATCATTTCGAGCTTTTAAAGGAAAAACCTCCATTTTTAGAACAGCATCCAAAATTCCAATGTAACATTCTAGATGAATTAATGAAATTCCTATGTAACATTTAGACCCCATGCATGTAACGTGTAACGTTTCATGAAATGCATAAAGTGTTTCAAGCTCTACATCCACCATTTTGAGCTTATGCTCTTTATTTATATTCTTTTCCTGTTTTCTTCGGAGATTTAAAGTTAATAAATTACAACTGCGTATTTAAACTGAACGAAATTTCTATATAAACTACTCAAAACAAAATAGGGGTCCACTCTAAGTTAATCTCGAATTTTGTTTAAAAAAATTGTTGGGTAGTAAATTGTGAAGTTAAACATTTCGGAGTATCATGTCAACAGTTTAGCTAACGTTACCAATGCTTCAAGTCAGGAATTCAAAAAAACGTTTATTACTCAAACTCTTGTCACTTAACCTAGTCACATTCTGAATGTTACAGTCGCATGTCTATTTTTTCATTTTGACTTGATTTCGGTGTTACTTGCGATACTATGCCTTGTTCTCGGCGTCATATGGCTGTGGAAACAGCAACAAGAGCAGTGTTTATGCTTCAAGAGGGAGAATCTCTAGAGATCAGTGGCAAGACGCCTTGGTGTGTCGCGATGAGCTATTCGACGCGTGGGATCGCTTCCTAGAAACAGGTAGTGTCGCGAGGAGTACTAGTGATCTTGATCAGGAAGAACGGGAACTACAGCCGTCCAGGAAGACCTGCATATCAGATTGACTGCACGTACGATTTCCGCCCGCGTCTTACAAAATCGATTGCGGCAATCGACTGGCACACGAACTAGTGTGACTAAACCAGTCGAAATCGGCTCTTTGAAGACGGACAACGTTACAGATCTCGCGTTATTCCTCTAAAATTGACAAGAGCGCATCGTGCAGCACTTTGTGAGATTTTGCGAGCATGCGGAGTGGACAATGGACAACTGGAGATATGTTACTCTTTACGGACGAAAGTAAAGTGAAGTTTTTCAGCGATGATCGTCCAGTGCGCGTGTGGAGAAGAGAAGGAGATCGTTTTGGAGGTCCAAATGTTATGGTGTGGACTCGAATAAGCTAGCTCTGTAAAACTGAGCTGGTAATTCTGGGAGAGGGCTCCATAACTGCCTCCCGGTATGTCGATTGAATAATTTGGCCAGATGTCATGCCATTTTCACAAAGAGTGGGTCTTTTGGAAGACAATGCTCGGCCACATACAGCGCGGACAACCCAGACAGCGTTCCCTGAAGCCAATATTATGATTTGACCGTGGCCGGCTATGAGTCCCGATCTTAACCCTATTGAACATTTATGGGGACCAATTGAAAAGAAGCTTGAAATCGAATTTCAGTAATGTGACTAATCGACAAGAGCTCATTAATGCCCTAGAATTGTGTTGGGAGCGAATACCCGAGGAAAACATCACCCACTTGATTGAAAGTGTCCCAGATAGACTCAGAGAGAGCATACGGAACAGAGGAGGACCAACTCGTTATTAAGCACCAAGCTTATTGTAAATCGATAAAAAAAATCAAGTCAATAATCAAAATCAAACATTACTTAAATCAATAATTTCTGTAAACTTTCCTAAAAACTGTCAATTTTGACTAAATTCCATAAAATAGGCAAAACTTATTCTTGTTACTGTTCACACACTTTCAAAAACCTTTCAACGTTTTGAGTAGTTTATTTTCAAAAACCTTAATTTATTCATTCTTAATCATAAAAACTGAAAAAAAAAGAATCTGTCATATTCATTTATAAAACATGGTGGGCCCTATTTTGTTTTGAGTAGTTTATTTTCAAAAAACCTTAATTTATTCATTCTTAATCATAAAAACTGAAAAAAGAAAAAGAATCTGTCATATTCATTTATAAAACATGGTGGGCCCTATTTTGTTTTGAGTAGCTTATTAATGAATACATGCATTTCTATGATTCTTTAAGAAAGTTAAAATTTCCCGGCGGCAATAACTGATGAAGGCTAACATGTGTAAAACACTGTCGTATCTATCGAGCAAGTACTGCGTCGTCGCATGTGCGCACATCACTACAGTTTGTAATTACAGGTCGATGCACTGCGCTCTCGCGCTCTCAATCGTATTCATAGCGATAAGAATTGTGCACTTTGAAACATAAATAAATGAACCAGTAGAATACATTGCGTTGAAGGAGATAACTTATTAGCAATGTTATTATACCAAGCTATATTCAAAATGTTCCCATTAATCCGCAGATCTTCCAAAATTATTTGACCAAGACTACCTATATAGATATAGCAGTAAGGCATAATATTTTTTCCTCTTAGGTGGCTTAGCCTCTATGGTCGGTAACTAGACAATGGTCCAAGCCGTGACACCCGGGACCATTGTTTCATTTAGACAGATACGCGATACACATGTGATAAACAAAAAAATTGTCTACAGTCTCAGTTTAACGAGCGCATATCAACCGGTCTACCATTTCTTTACGCTCGCATATTGAGCTACAATGATATCCTATTCCCCTCTCGCTCGTTTAGTTTGATGCGCCTCGCTTGTGGTACGCAATGTCAACAAACTCTATACAACATTCTGCATATTACGTTGTATTCATTTTGTGATAAACGATATATCACATTCTTTTCTAGTAAGCCCAATGTTTTGTATAATGATATAATATTTTTCTGTTGACCCACTAAGTTTTTGTCACGTCTACGTAATCGGCTACTAGGTCTAGAATCGTACGAACACATCATTTCCGATGTAATGGCATGTTTATTTCACTAATCGAAATAACAATATTAATATTATATAGACATTTCGAACATCCATAACCCTCAGCAAGTACATTTAAAAGTGAACTCACACACAGCGTGGCAATATTGAAGTAGGGATCCAGAAACCTTTGGACGGATGGACTTGACGCTCGATAAGTCTGAAACTATTACTTTTAGAGGGCAGGCATACGGTGCGAGTAGGCGCTTGTCTACGTGGTTTGATTTGATCCTGCTAACAGCCTAAAATGAGAACCACTGGTTCTGCTAACAAAGGTTTACAGACTCAAAAGCACTTCGGCTCTCCCTGTGCTAGCCGGGGTGTTGCCAACAGACCAAGATGTAAGACAAACTCAGGTTCTCTACTTCAAAAATTTCGCGCACTCTTGGCATAGGAGAAATACCTAATGGATCTGCCGCCGTTTCCAAGATTGTGATTGTTAAATTGACGCTACCTTGACCCATCATGACGGATGACGGCTCACCAGTTTTAATCGGTAGGGGCCTGTACTAGGTCAATCCCGACATAACTCGCTCGCTTGCCGGGCGGGCGTGTATCGATAGACGCATTTCCTCCCATGTACAAAAAGGAAAAAGACCTCAAACAGCCCATATAACTGCGAGGTTTGTAAGGGCCATGGGACTATTGGTGAGAAGTAGCCAGGAACTTTCCATTTTATTAAAGGAACACATGCAAAGTAATATCCATTATAATCCAAAACCTTCACCGCATTATGACTTCAAAATACACAATATATAGCTTTCAAAATAGACGAGAAGTAAAGGAAGATGATAACCCGAGTGTGGGCGGCCTCTAAATATTATATAATAGTTCCCATTGTTATTCCCACAATAATAATAATAACTAAGCCAAAACAAATACTGTATAATAATAAAAAACTATAATTAAAAACAAAAACTCTGACGTATACCGTAGTACGGCGGTATGAAAGTGGATAGTGTTACTACCTTCCGGAAAAATATTAAATAAAAAAACAGCCCATATTTCAATGGTTGTCAAGCAGAGCGAACAAAGCGCACACACCACCTCCAATGGCACCGTCTAGCTCCTGGCCGACATCGCCGGATGGCTAGCTTGTTACGCTCGAAATCGACCTAGAAAAAGACCTAGTATAATATAAGATATAAAACAAACAACTGAAAGAAATTATAATAATAAAACCATTAGCCTAGAGGGGTAGAGTCAGTGATTACAGATTCCATTTTTCAAGCTCGTGGCACGTGCTTAAAACCGACGAACAAGAAGTTCGTCGGTTTTAAGCACTTCATCCGCAATGGCACTTCCATTGATGCTTCCTCCATGTAATGGCAGCCATTTCGGCCGCGAGTTGCGACAATGAAACTTCGCAGCTGGGATGATTTCCAAAAATTCTGGACTCTGAAAGCTATCGTAGATAAAGGCATTAGTCGAAGATCCCTCCCCGGGGGAGTGAGGCCCTGCCGGCTCAATTACACCGATGGTTTCAGGATCTCAAAAACCCGGTGAAATTGTTTTACAATGATACCTTTTACCATGTGTACCGCTAATTTAAGAGAGAGATGGTGATAAAGATCTTAATTTGTTGGTTTCCATAACAATGTTCTCTGCTTAAACCTTTATAATATATTCTTTTGAAAGTACCGTTAAATTTGAAAAATTCACATGATAATAATGCTATCCGGGTAAGACTTTTACTAAACTATTGTTTTTTTCGTATTATACAAATATCGATTGTTCATTTTATTCAATGTGTTTATTCATACATTTCATAGTGAATTACGTAACAAGAGTGACAGCGTTGTTTTTAATTTAAATTTACCACCGCGTTGTTGTTGTATACACGAATTAGTGCGTAATCGTGTTCCCATTCCAATCTTTTTGCTAAAAGAACTTCACACAAACTACTTTAATAGATTTTATCTTCTCTTGATGTCATGTTATTGATTTTTAGATTTAATTCTATTTATCAAAAGATCAGGTGACCCGCAAACTTGTTTGACACTTTTCCTATTGAAAAAACATCAATTACTGCATTTCTCAATAAAAACTTGAGTGGGAACCACATACGCAATCGACAAAGTATTGAGATCGTATAGAATATAATCAGATCGAGATCCTCCAGCGATTCAGCAATTGAGACCACATCATCGGCAAACCGAAAGTGAGATCTTTAAAGAGACTCATGTTCCATATGACCCATAGTGATGCTCCAGTGCAGCAATTAATACTTTCGGGGGTAACGTTACCTCATGTCGTCACTTCGTTGTAACTGTTTAGTTCTAGATTGCTTAATCCGAATGCAAAGGATCATCGTCCGTCGTGTAATATAATTACGATATAGCGTTGGTCTACTTATCATCGATGTGAGGATTCCAGTAGTGACCTAAATAGACTGGTCCTTAAGTGGGATAGCATTTGAAACGAAGACATTCGTTAGAGAATAACAGTAGTCAAGAAAACTTAAAGTAGAAGTGGCCGGCCGTTTCTGCCGAGTCAGTGACTGACAGATGGGGGAGAAAAGTTTTGGAATAGAGGCTGCGCTTGGATCGTTGGATGGGAAGCATTTAGGTGGTGCCTTCTGCTCGCCCATGAACTGACGACTTGTCCTTATAAGGATAACCGGAAGTGGCTGGATGCGGAAAACGGAGGATCGTATATGGTGGATGGCATAGTGGAAGGCCGAATTCCTGCAGTTCCGAAGTGACTGTTGAAATCTGATCGGAAAGTTTTATCCGCACACTATTTTTGTTCTTAATTCGGCAGTGACATGTTATTCGATTTGCGGATGACTCCTGCGTCATACATGCCATCAATGTTGTTATTATCGCGCGGCCGTGACCGCTGCTTGCTCTCCGTCACTAGTTTAATTGATTGATGCACTTGTTTGTTATTGCGGAGCCAGGTTGATTCCTTTTCGATTTCAGGTCTCTTTTTTTCTTTTTCAATGTAATACCTTACGCTATACGTTCATGGAATTGTTGTCGCTGTTTCCCGCGCACATGCTAAATTCCGTGAATCGTTAACCGTCAATACCAAAAGTTATAAATTTATTAATATTATATGTTTACTGCTTCGACTGGATGATCTTTGTCGGTTTTACACGAACTATGAGATTTTAACTTCCTCATTTCTCACATTTAATTTACTTCTAATAGGGCGTACAATGCCCTACTTTGGTTAAAAACTGGTTTCGCGCTACTGTATAATCAATTTTTTCTAATTCGTTTTGTCTCGTGTGCTCGCAAGCAAACATTACATGATTTCTCTTCTGTTAGTCTTTTTGTCTTTGTTGTTTGTATTTTAGACCTGTTTACAAAGTTGACTGTTAATAATATTGGTCAAAATGTAGCGAACACGTGGTTACAACGAGCAGCAGCACGGTGGTGGCGGGGTACACGAGCCGCGCGTGACCTTGCTCGGTTGGGGGGTCTGCCTGTTGCCTATCCAATAGGGTGGCATGCCTGTGCGCACCCTGCTCGCCGCACAGTGCAGTAAGGTCGCGGAGGTAATGCACGATACACGTTGAATGCATTTAGCACCCACAGTGTAGGGTTTGCATCGTTTATTCCTCTTGGCTTTTCACGCCACCCCATTTGTTTGGCACGATTAAGAATTAAAATGTGCAAATGTTAACTTTATGCAGTTTGTATTTCAACGATTTTGCTCCCTCCGTGACGTGAAGTTATTCAAAACTAAGGGTTGTACCGTGTGGTGACCCTAAGCCCAATATCCATTTTAATATGTAAATTTACTGCGGTGTGTGCGTATTCGTATGCGTTCGCTCAAAGCTGCTTGGCTCTAAACGGAATACGTAAACTGTTTTGACGTTAACTTAACCTTGTTTTATGCAATTTGAAGGAAAATATCTCCTAGATGGTTGTTTTGTATTCTTTGGTTAATTTGTATTTGTTGAGGGTTAAGAAAAAGCATTTGATCATTGCAGTTCCTTATATTATTTGTAACATCAATTGAAAATAAGTATTTTCCTGAACCATTACAATAACTGTGCTGGTGTTATTCATGTTATAAGTCACGTAATGTAATTGCAAAGTAATCTGACAGTCTAAATTTATCTGATCTGACAACGGTGTTGCTATATGTATACAGTTTCCGCTTGTGCCCACAGTCACTGATTACACTAACCTCGGCAATATTTCGATCAAGAACTGTGTACCAGCTTTAACAATAATTATTGTCGCAGTTTCTTATTCGAGTTCCAGTACATAAAACAATCTACAGTTAATTGCACTGCATAGTGAAGACGCATTGGCAACATTTAATCCGTCGACTTGCGCTGCACGTTTTTCTTGGAATGTATTCAATAAAACCCTATTTATGGCAGCTTTTTTGCCATAATTTTACTTACAATCCATTTATTTCACAAACGGACGATGCCCAATATAAATATTGAGATTTTTAGGCGAAAATTAAAATTAGCTCCGTTACTGTTTTTCTAAAACAAAACTAGCCATGTTACCAATATGAATGCAGTAGGAGCGTGCTAAATTGATGTATAATAATATAGCGCGCATATCTTTCATGATAATTTCGATATTGGTGAACGTATAAATATGCATATATTTACATATTTAAAAATAATGTTTTGCGATAATCTTGTCTGCGGTTATCAATGATTACCAAAATAACTTTAACCTATTTGCGCCATTGGCTGCGTTACCTTGACCCGGCGCCGGCCTCATCGCTGTTGTATAAACAGAAAGTTGAATGAACTCCAAAATTTCATTGCCCCGTCGGCTTGTTTCTTTAAATATTTATACCGAATCATAAGTGTATTCATGCAACATAATATTTTTATGATAGACGACTATCTTTAATAATAACTAATTTCTAGTAAATAATTACTTGCGATGGCTATTCTCGTTTAAAATAAAGTTTTACGTTTACAATCCTTCAAATGCAGGTGACATTTACACAAATTGGGATCATTAAGTTAAGCATACACAACATTCGCAGTTTTTGTGACTGATCATTTTATTATTGTTTAAACTCTAGGCTCTGGCGTAGTCAGCTCGAAAATTTTCCATCCGCTTTTAACTACCAGTCAAATAATATTTCTAGCCTTTTTTTTTCTTTATACTGAGACTAAGCGAGCAGAGATTCGGAACACCAGAGAAGCCGCATTAAAAATTGCGTTGCAAAGTCCGATCCGATTTTAAAAAAAAGAGGAGGTTCTCAATTTTTGTTTTTTTTTTTCATTAAATTTAATTTATTTTTGTTAGCTTTCGCCTAGGTGAATAAATTTCAATGATTCTATTTTTTATTTAAAAGCTGGGTAATGAATATGATTCTATTTTTACTATGCATATAGTAAAAAGCAGTTATCTTAATATTACATACAGACACTCTAATTTTATTTATTTGAATAGATTGCAACTAACAATTAATCGCAAATTAATGGAATAAAAGGACTTCCGACCAGAGTTGGAAAGCGAATAATTATTACAATAGTGTGGCTAGACAATTTTATTATACGGTATTTTGAAGTTCAAAAAACATAATTTTCTTAGTTTTACGATACTTTACATTTTTTCACATTATAAACAAATTAAATGACAACCATAACTAAAGAATTCATAATAGTGCTAAAATTCACCGTAGGGGTGAGGTGTGTACACATATGATATACTTAGCGTAGTAGTAGTAGTAGTAGAACTTGTTTTTGTTTGATCTAAGAGTATAAAAGGCGGCTGCTCGTGAGTCGCGCCGGTAGATTATTGCGCATGGAGTCGCGTGGCGCGCCTCTTGTCCGGGCGGCGAGCGAACACGTTGATCTAGTTGTGTTAATAATAGCTTTACTGTTAATTTGCTCTTTATACGCCGCAATTGCTTGATACACAGGCGCCGCCTTTTGTGTGGCTTGCATTACGAATAAAGTTCGCAAATACCCTAGTAGACTATTGTAAATTCAAGGCTTTTTATTTACGGGGACGTAATTGGTACATCTATACAAATAAATTAAATTGGATATATCTGTGTCTGTTTGTAATATTAAAAGAGCCGCTTTCTACTACATGTACATGGTACCATGTACCAAAATAACTTTTTTTGTGTTTGTTCCGGCTGGATTTGATTCTGGAACGGCCGAAAAAGGACTTCATCTGGCAGATAGCTGATTTCAGACAAAATTAAATAAACTGCTTCTAATTGCGGGTAAAACGGGGAGCGCAGCTAGTTGGAAATTAAATAGTTTAATCACAAGTCGCTTTTTTTATGATCATCAATGAACTTTGTAATCGATATTAATGTTGAGTGTGTATGGCCTCCACGTGGAAAGTCCGCATCCCGGGATAACAAATTAACAGATGGCGGTCTCAACTCTGCACAGTCGTGTACAAATAAGCCGACGGAAGCTCGTGCACGCGGGACCCACCTGCCGGCAGGTGTGCCCTCAGTCCCCTCCCGCGCCCTTTTTACTACACTATCGTATTCTCTTTGATTTCGATGCGAATACCACGCGTAATTAATTACAAACGCTTTCGCCTGAAGCTTGCATGCAAACGGTTGCCTCTTACGCTTTTTTTTTATTAATTGCGGGAACCAACTGAAACGGCAAAAGGTGCTTTCTATTGTTCTACTTAAAACACAAAGCATTAGCTTATACGCGACGTTATCGTTATATAAATACAATACTCTAATTTCATTTATTTCTATAGAAGTATCTTAGTTAAATTACATTGATCTGGCGCCCTTTTACGTTGACACTGTATGGTTATGCTCGTGCCGGCAAATATGTACTAAGTACTACTGATATTAAAGTGCGAAGTCGGATCGCCATAGTTTCTGCTTGCGCAATGAACTTTGGCCTGAGGATTGGAATGTGCGCGGTCTTGTTGTTTACCAAGTTTCCCGCCGAGCACCGTTCATTTTTAACTTAGTCTCGACGCTACTATTCGTGCATCAACCAGAGGCGAATAGCGCGCGAAATGAGTTCGTATTATGTCTTAGTATTGCATTAAAGCACATTTTCTCTATTTCTTTATTGTCATATGAATACACTACATTTTTGTGCAGGGTTTACAATAATAAAAAAAGTTCGTCAGAGCCTGTAATTATGGCTATATCTCAGCGCTACTCAATACTGGGCATGTTGTCAAGTCTTTGGAAGGGGTGGGACCTATTGGGGATATTTAAATTCTAGTTTCACTTTCAATTTTCTATTTTGTTTTGTTATTATTTTGAATTTTCATAATATTATAAAAAAATAATTCATCTTTATTTACTTAATTTAGTTTACAAGTAATATTATCATTATACGGGTCGCCCGAAATATTCATTTCTAGCAATATTTGTAATTTTTTCACTGGAGTGAATATATTTTTATGAGAACATAAGATCCTAAAATGGTAAAAAAACAAACAAATATATACTTATCGGGCTTGATACGTTGTTTTGCCTTAAACTTTCAAAGAATCGCGGCATTTTGTAGCCAGCGTGTTATGAACTATTGCTGAAAACAAGTGGAGCATTGTATTGTTTCCGTGTACGAGGCACAGTTTTAGAGAGAGAAGAGACGCTATAGCGTTGTGTGTGCGATGCGGAGCCTACTTTAGTCCTTGAGAATAGCCGCGAAGTGTAATTAGCGGCAAGCGGGGTGAATGGATTGTTAGTTTTTATCAGAGCTCGCGGGAGGGAGAGGTACCGTCCCGCGCGCCCGCGCCTCTTGCGCCGCACCTTACTGTCTCAGTCACACAACGACGCTCGCGCTAGTGGTATCGTGTCGCGCGCGTGTCAGCCTGCCCGCAAACTTACATCGTGTTGTGACACCCGCACCGCCTCAGAGTACATTGTATTACGCCAATTGACGTAACTACAAGCGGTGTGAATGTTTGATCTAGTCCTCGAGTGTGAGTCACAGCTGTTTCACGACCCGGCAATGAACAGAATGGCCAAATTCCGCAGGTACGATACATCTCCCTCCATCACCCCCCTGCCATCTTTCTTTTCGCTTCCCTCGTTCCCTTTGAGGTTTGCATTGAAATCATTAGTTGAGATTGTTCGAGACACTGTCCCACTCTGCGTGCTAGCTAGCTAATATGTTCGTGTATGTATGGTGTGGAGGTAGGCGTGATAAGTAATTATGTTGCACAAGAGCACGTGGTGCGTAAAGTAAAATGGCGGCGCCGGCTGTGGAGCGACTGCGGCGCGACATAGCTGGCGGCCCTGTGAGTCACGGCATCGCGCTCTCCGTGCCCTGCCTACCGCTGATATAACAGTTGTCGGCGCCAGTCCATCGTTGAACTATCAACAATATTGAAAACTGCAATCAAACCTGCATACCGCCACCACTTCATCTCTGCTGCAAACAAAAACAAGTGTTCTCTTGTGGCCGTTAAGTGGGCTACCATATTTCTCTTTTCGTTTTGTAAATGCATTGCAGGTACACATTATGCTGCATATGACCCCATCCTATTTTGTACAGTAATAAATAATTTATTATTGTATCTGGTTTTACTAATACATACACTATAGCAGGTTTTGTTTTTCCGGCTGTTACTAGAAATAAGAATGACCTAGAAATGAAAATGGCTGACCCGGCTCGCGACCTAATTAATTTTATAAAGGCCAGTATTGATTGGATCAGAGGTGACCTAAGTTTATTCTTAGTACCATTTTGTTTTAGTTCCCTTTCTAGTTTTCCTCTGCCTCGGTTTTAAAATCGCCGTATATTGCAAGTATTTATAACTTAAAGTATTTACTTTCTATTCTTCATCTGTTAGTGCTACCTCATGAGGCATATCAATCAAATGAGTCAGTCAATTTCAGCTGTCAGTTTTCCGTAAATAAATTGGAACGCAGGAGACTTAATTTTTTTTATATTTATTTTTCCTCTTCTATGACTCTACCTTCACATCCTTCAAAAATACCAATGGGGTGAAAAATACAAATGTCACGCACATTTAATAGCTAATGTTCGCGGGAGTATAAGGTCCCTTTGACATCAGCTAGTTAATAGAACAGAGATGTGCTTGTGTGTGTATGCATTTGTCGTTCAACTAATACGTTGTATTACGAGAACTAATTTGAATGAATGTCTTATTAACTTTGTCGATGCCACGAGAAAGAATCCGGTGGTGGTTGAGCTCTCCCTCGCACAACTCTATTTTGTGAAGTCGTCTCTGACTCTGACACCGGCCAGTGAGTCGGCGATTGGCAAAGTAAACTAACATTAGGATAACCTATACAAATAAGTTGAATTGGAGTGTTTGTTTGTAATATTAAAATAACCGCTTTTTACTACACACATAAGGTACATATAGCAAAATAGCATTTTTTACAATTTTTTTACTGATCTCCAGAACGGCTGAACCGGCAGGTAGTTAATGTAATAAGGAGTAACGTCGTATACTTTTATTTCAGTAAAAATAATTGTTTATAATTGCGGGTAACATCGCCAGGCTCAACTAGTATTAAAAATAACCAACAAATATGACTACGAAATCATCAGTTTTATTTTTATAATTGATTTATCGGGAAATGTTGTATGTAATGCACTTAACGTAATATTTATACAGTGTTCCCTCTGTATGTTTATCACTCAAACTTCAAACAAGAAAGACAAATAAAACGACAATAATTATTTACCCGATAAGCTTAATCAACCATTTATGTAAGAAGTGAAGGAAAACTGAAAATCGCACGAAGAAACCTTTATCAGAAACATTAAACAGATAAGCGAAACGAATTTTAAATACAAAACACCTATTCCTTGAGCGATTTGATTTTACGTCCACGAAAGAATGAATCTGATGTACAAGATTTTTACCATCTTGTAAAGAAAGAAAGTCAAATGTCAATACCAAGGGTTCTGATAGACCAATGCACTTTGCTTTGTACGGGCACTATAGAGACCCGTTTGTGTACACTTGCTTTGGTGTTTTCAAATATACCTGGTCTAGTTGTTTATATTAAACGTACTGTATACCTAACGATAGAGGTGAGCATCTTGCAAAAAACAACCTGTAAATGTCATTTGTTTTGAACACTGAAGGGATACTACGACAGTTTTTACTACTTGTCTACAAAGCTAAAGAGATATTCAAATTAAAACGAGTAATTAACGAAATCGAAACCGGTTTCTAAAATTGTGTCTGTTAACTTGATTAGCCCGTGTACACAGTAGAAACTCGTTTAGTTCAGTTTTGAGGAACACACCAAATAGTTCGAGTGTAAATATATATTCTACTTATAGCTGTAACGGGAAAATGGTCTTCTTATTTCAAGTTGTGTTCAACATATATAGATCCAATTTTTAAATTTTTGCAGGGAAAAAACGTATATATTGGGACTTCAATTATTGATACTCTTATTTATGTTACATTATAATACAATATACAAGCGGATACAATAATATCAACTACACTAGTGGACGTGTTGAATGAAGGAAGGGCCGCGGCATGGGAACAACATAACTAACGAGAATGTTGATCATCAGTAAATCTTTGCGACACCCCCACTATGTCCAAAGATTTTGTACTTGTATATATTTATAAATCTTATATATTTAAAAGCTACTGTTTTAAAAGATTTGAAATTACATTCTACATATAGTGGAGCAGTGAAACTAAAAGAATGGAACGAAAATAAACTACTATTTTTTTAAATTATTAATTTTTATTATCTCATTGCCATAACGTTATTAAAGCAAAGAATACAATAAACCTTTTATAACAAATAGGCAACTTTAAATACTTGAATATACATCTTTACATAGTATAAAACAAAGTCACTTCCCGCTGTCTGTCTGTTCGTGATAAACTCAAAAACTACTACACTGATTTTCATGCTGTCTTCATCAATGCATAGAGCGGTTCTCTAGAAAGGTTTTAGTATGTAATTCATTAAGTTTTCGTATAAATTAGCTAAAATGTAACGATATTTCGGAAAATATAAGCCGCCTGGGAGTTTTCAACGAAAACGGTGCCTAAACCCTTTGAGATATAACAAAATAATGTATTTTGGAATTGTGTATCTTATATAGGTCTACAGAAAAGACCGTGATGACACGTCTATCTATCTCTTAAGAATAACATACTACATCCATATTAACACTTTAAAAATTGGGCGATTATCAGGTCCTTACATATGAAATTAGCGTTTTTCGTATTGGCTACTTTGATCTCAAATATGTCCTCTTTGATTATGAATTCCAATTTAAAATTTATACAGCTCTTTTCTCATGCATTTGTTTTTCTAAAACCGTAACACTCTTATGTTTTTCCATCATTGGTTTTTTCTTTGCTCAATTTATCAAATGGAATTAAAATATAGCGTTATTCACCAGTGCTGCAAAATCGGCTCGAAGTATTAATCAAAAATTGACCCAATAAAAGTTACTTGTGAGAATTATTGGACTAGTTCCGGGTGTTGTTCACTTGAGCTTTGTTAAATCTGGCCACACGATTACGGCAGATGTGTATTGTCACCATTTGCAAACCACGATGGAAAAGCTAGCTGCTAAACAACCGAGGTTGGACAATCGCCGGAGGCCACCGCTGCTTCAGGACAACGCTAGACCACACACTGCACAACAGACAGCTATCGAATTTGAAGAGTCAATTGGAATGTCTAAGACATCCACTGTACTCTCCGGACCTTGCTCCCAACATATTACGATTTTTTTTTAAATTTGCATAACTTCTGGCAAGAGAAAAAATTCAACTCCAATGGGGTTAGTAAAAAGCGCCTTTAAATATTTTATTAATACCCATCAGAATGGTTTTTAGTAAAGGGATCAATAAACTACCTGAGCTCTATGAGATTGCTAAAGTGCATAAATAGCAACGGTAAATTCTTTGATTAAATAAATATATTTTGAAAAACTTTTGGTTACTGCTTTACAAAACGCCAAATTCATATGTTATGATAAAGCGGTTATTGCTCCTCACGTTGGCGCCTATATCCTAACATTTTAACCAAAATATAATAGCAATGATTAAAAATACGAATTTATTGTTAGATAGTATAATAACAAAAGTAAAGTATTTTTATTTATTTTGAAGCGTTAGGTTAAGTTTTTATTATATTTATATAAAAAGTAAAATACACAAAAATATGTGTATAGTGCACATAGTGTGTGCCACCGGCAACGAAGCAGGGCCCAAGCAACCGGTGGTTAGGGCGACATAGAGAGAAACCTGACGACGCGTGCCGTGTCCCAGTATTGCCTTAAGTATTGTAAAATATCTAAATATGGACTAGTTATGTTCAATAAAGATTTTTATTAAGTGTAGAAGTTTACAGAGTTGTAAAAGCTAATAGAAAAATGTTTATTATTATTATTATAATAGTTCTAAAGTTCGTCACCGCATCAGCAATATTTAACGGTGGCTCGTTCACGATGTCACGGTGAGGTGATCACTTAACTCGAACCCAGTCTCAATCTGATCACCCGTCAGTACATAGAATCAGTGTAATCAGATCGGTAACGTATAAAGTGTAACATTGGGAGTGCCGGCTATTTTATGTAAGCTATACAGGGCGTCGCGTTTCCTCAACCAATTGTCAATATGGTTGATTTTGGGAATCTACTAGTTCAGTTGTGCTGCTATGCTATGGTTTTCTCATGACGTACCACTTTACATTTGCTTGTTCATTTTAAAAATGTCGATTTTGATATAGGTTTGTTTAACAGTAAAATCTCATTGGCAAATAGCAGACTCCAGGCATTTAAACTGCGTATTTGCCAAAATGAAGACAACTAGATCGGCAATATGATGCCATTTATATGTAGTGTAGCTCTTGCGCAATTCGCTAATGATGGCTTAGTATGATATAAAAATGTGCACTGAATAGATACGGTAGGCACAATCATACCCGCCTACAGCCACATCCGACCCCGGCACATAGGGTTGCGCTCTGTCTATCCCTGTATAAAGTCTCGCATGGCGATCAGAAGACGGAATACTACATAGCGACAGTACGAGTAAAACATACTTTTATATAGAAACTTGGCCCTTGAACTGTTCATAGTGGATTTAAGTTACAAATTTATCGTTAATGTACCTCCCGAAGTGGCACTCAAAGTTAGCTTTCGAATGTCCATTAGATTATCCGTGAAATAGCAACCGACCGAGCCGTGGTTCGTCCCTCTCGGGCGCCCTCGGATCGGAATGCTTACGCGTAACATAGTAACCGTCCAAGCCGAGGGTTACCCCTCGCCGGGGGGACCCTTATCCGAGTTACTAGCGATAGAGGTTCAGGCTAAGCCACCTAAGAGCTATGCCACCTCAAAATCCGGTGAAGCAGTCAAGGCCAGTTTCTCTGCCCAATCTGTGTAGTTCGTCGTATATATATATATATTATATTGAATCGAGACCCAAACCACGGTTGCTATGATACCTGTTTTATTTAAAATAAATATAATTAAAACCTGAATCGGTACAAAATAAAAAACGGAAATGCCTTGAATGAATGAATCTTGTCGCTTCTCATATAAAATAGCATTATCACAATATTTGAAGCCTATTGTATTGACCATGATATTTGGGAAAGACGTATGGAACGACTCGTTAATTATGTTCAGTTGGTAAATGCACTGCTCGTAGTAGGGGGACGAGGGGCAAGAGAGAAGAGCGGGGAGGGGGGGGGGGCGCTTGCAACGGAACCATGGCGGAGTTGTGAATGGCGCGCGCGGCAGTGGGCGCGGGGCAGGGGCGCCCGTAGTGACGAGCGATGATGTCACCTCCGGCCGGCACTCCGCCATTTTGTTGCGCGGCATGCCTCGACCCCCCTCCCTTCCACCCTCACCACCTTACTACCCCGTGTTTATGCCATATTTGTTGCGTGCGGCTAATGTTATTTTTTCTAAGTTGTTTCCGTCTGTGACGTTCTGTGTCCTATCGCCCTCTCCCACTATAATTTGTCTACTAAGTAGACTCTGTCAATCTACAATAGTCTACAAGTGGTTATATCGCTTGTCGCAGCCGGTCATCAAAGGTTCTCATCAGCGGACTGCCCCTGCATGCTCGCTTCGACAACATCGAGCCCCTGCTCGCCCAGTACGGCAACGTGCAACATTGCGACAAAGCACATCCGCGTGATGCCAACACCCAAGCGGTTTACATCACCTTCGAGTCTCCGGAGCAGGCGCAGCAGTGAGTATTGAACGCCCTCTCACTCTCCCAGCTTACAGCACCCATTTGTTTTTTCTTCTTTCCTCTGTAATGCTTGCCATTCGCTTCCTATTCTTCTTGTGGCTTGCATCACTTACGCCACTTAACATTACCACATACTGTGTGCTATTATTGACCGTGAACATATTGGAAAAATGTAACTGCATGTTGAAATTGGTTTATAGCTTTTTTTTGTATATAGTGTTTCCCGTATTTTATATTTCTATTTTGTATGGAAGATTGTACCTTGTATGTATGTTTAATTTAGTATCTCTTCCGTATGTGTGGTGGTTCGTTATTAGTTGGAAACAGACGTTCCCGAAGTACTCGGAACTATAATAGGTGATCTTTTTCTATTGATATTTGGCAGTTAACGGCTTTAGTACCAATTACTATAAAATACTTTAATATTGTACAGATTTGTCACTGTTTGATCTTTCATGTAAAATATGATATTTTTTATGAAGTCATATTTGAAATCATCGATTTGAAGTTTTCTTCATTCTCTAATATACTAAAGATCAGTCAATGTTTCATAGATCTTTACAAATCCACAAAGCGTCCATTCGCGACCGTCGGAGGTTGCGAATAATCCTCGCGCGTTACCGCTATATTATGGGCAGGCCCCACCCCTTAGATGCTAGGAGCGTTGCTGGAGTTTCTTCGGCCACTTATTCTCCCAGCGCCAATGTTTCCCGAAGTGGCACTCAAAGTTAGTTTAGCTTTTCGAATGTGCCTTAGATTATCCGTGAAATAGCTACCGACCGAGTCGTGGTTCAGCCGTCTCGGGCGCCCTCGGATCGGAATGCTTACGCTTAACATAGTAACCGTCCAAGCGGTGGGACCCTTGTGTCGAGTTACTAGCGATAGAGATTCAGGCTAAGCGACCTAAGAGCTATGCCACCTCTCAATCCGGTGAAGCAGTCAAGGCCAGCTTCTCTGGCCAATCTGTGTATTTCGTCATAAAAAAAAATATATCAATGTTTCAATTCGGCTTGTTTAACTTTTAATTGATTTATCAAGAATCAAATTGGTTAATTAACTATAGAATTACACAAGTGGAATGGAATACTATGTAAAATTATTTGTCAACAGGCCTTCTCAGAAACATGGTGTGTCTTGTGGTATAAGTATCACGTCTCATCACTTCTTTCTTTACTTTTTATAGGGAAAGGTGACAAAGTAAGCTTGTGGGGGGCAAAAAGTTATTAGTATAGATTTAAAGAATTATGTTTTACATACATTTATATTTTAAAACTTATTTCTATACACAATTTAAATGTGAATTCAAACGTTACTAATAAGAAAAATACTACTTTGTGAAACTTTCGTCATTGTAAATGTTCGCGAACCGCAATCAATATACACATTTGAAGCTAGTAGAAATCGACAGAAATAATTTAGAACTTTGATTATAACACGATAATGTAATATAGGGAGACAAATCTTTTAGAACATGTGCTTCGCACATTTGTATCGGGTATTTGTGACCTCACCACGCCACTCATTTTTGCTATAATTTTTTTTCATCTCTGCATTCCCGGGCAAACTTTTAAAATGCATTCTTTTCTTTGTTGTGATTAACAACTACTTTTATGCTTTTCCTCCCAAAGCAACTCTCACTTCCGTACGTAGCGGGCCCGAGGACTAACCGTTGTGTATTGCCAGGTGCTCCTTACTCGATATCATTTGGCTTCCCGGAGCTATACATTCTAAATTTGTCCAAAATATTAAGTTTAATTTTGAACAGCTGATGCCCTCAGGGCATGTGGCGGTGTATCCCTACACTAAGTTGACGGTCGACGATTGATTTGTATGCAGATGATGGTGTGCATACGAGTGTCGATTAACTTATCCCCGATGTTACAGGGCTATAAATGGTCTGAACGGGTACGAGTTGGAAGGCAATCGCATGAAGGTGGAGGCGGCCGAGCAGAGTGCCCGCGGAGGGCGGCGCGGCAGGCCGGGCGGCGGGCGTGGCGGCGGCGGTGCTGCCGTCGGCGCCTCTCGCCCCACGGACTTTCCCCTGCGTCTGCTCGTGCAGAGTGACATGGTGGGAGCAATCATCGGCCGCCAGGGCAGCACGATCCGCCTCATCACGCAGCAGTCGCGGGCGCGCGTCGACGTGCACCGCAAGGATAACGTCGGCTCTCTAGAGAAGGCCATTACCATCTACGGTAACCCGGAGAACTGCACGAACGCGTGCAAGCGCATACTGGAGGTGATGCAGCAGGAGGCTAACAACACCAATAAGGGGTGCGTTTCACCATTGTACGTTTCCTTGATGTTATATTTATTGAATGTTGAATCTTGATTAAGTTAGAACAAGCTGTTTGCTGTATCGACTCTGTCGTGCGCTTTGATTGTTGTTATGTGTTATCTACGTTTTTTTCAGTGAGATATGTCTGAAAATTCTGGCCCATAATAATCTAATTGGGCGCATAATTGGAAAAGGTGGGAACACTATCAAGAGAATCATGCAAGAGACTGATACCAAGATCACAGTATCGTCTATCAACGACATCAATAGCTTCAACTTGGAACGTATAATCACCGTGAAGGGGACCATTGAGAACATGGCCAAAGCAGAGTCACAAATATCGGCTAAGCTGCGCCAGAGCTACGAGAACGATTTGCAGGTATATTTGATTTCCATGTGCAATAATTACAAGCCGTGCCCATATGGGGGCCAGGAATGAGGGATATTATTTGATGTTTACTTTACTGTTATAGCTTGATACGTAAGTACCGCATTGGATGTAAAAAAATTGCTAAGAAACATTTAATACGTTTATTAATAGAAATTGACAGTGGTTACAAAAGAGCCCGTTTTTTTTATCAGGTGCTGGCGCCGCAGAGCATCATGTTCCCGGGGCTGCACCCTATGGCCATGATGTCGACGGGGCGGGGCTTCTGCAGCGCGCCACCACCCTACCCGCCGCCGATCTACACCCCGCTCGCCGGGCGGGGCGGCGCGCAACAAGGCGCCGGCGATTCCCAGGTTGGTCCTTGACGTACTGTCCTTTACCTGTCCACTCTTGCGTCGACCAGGCGGTGCATAGAGTTATGTACATTTGTGCACATAGTTTTGCTGTAAAATATTGGAAACAGTAAATTTTCTAAAGATTTCTTTCATATTGTTGCTTTTTAGTTTTGACACGCCACTTAGCGCGTTAGTTCTCTTCTGCTTGCGTCTGGCTTTCATGGAGCTAGCTGTAGAAGTCACTAGGGCTAATAGCCAAATACATGCACGTTAATAATTTTTAAGTTATTTTTATACCTTGTTTGCTTATGATTTTTTTTGACCATGTAGTGTAAACACATTTTGATTTGGAAATTAATTTTGTGCGTTTTAGACTGAAACGGGTGTCGGTTCGCAGGAGACCACGTATCTGTACATCCCGAATAACGCGGTTGGTGCTATCATTGGCACTAAAGGGTCGCACATTCGTAACATCATCCGCTTCAGTAATGCGTCTGTGAAGATAGCGCCTCTCGAACAGGAAAAGCAGAGCGAGGCGGCCGCAGGCGCCCAGCCTGAGCGCAAGGTGACCATTGTTGGTAGCCCTGAGGCTCAGTGGAAGGTACATATATTTTTTACATAACAATAAACCGACGATCGACTTCCTCTGTACAAAATTATCCAAACGAGAGTTGTTTACTTCAAATCCATTGGACAATTTAGCCCACTATTGTTTAATTGAAATTTTTACACTGTCGACTCCCTATAGTGTTCCAAGTAGGAACAATATAGGGACATGACAAAATAACCGAAAAATGGTTCAGATCATCAGATTATTGATTTATTTATACTCATTATGTTTTAAATCAATCAATAATGACAAATAATTTAAATTTCAGGCTCAATACTTGATCTTTGAGAAGATGCGTGAAGAGGGTTTTATGTCGGGCTCCGACGACGTGCGACTAACGATTGAGATCGTAGTGGCGTCTTCTCAAGTGGGCCGCATCATTGGCAAGGGTGGGCAGAACGTCCGCGAGTTGCAGCGCGTCACCGGCTCGCTGATCAAGCTGCCCGAGCAGCCGCCGCCCGCCGGCGCGCAGGCAGACCACGAGACCACCGTGCACATCGTCGGCCCCTTCTACAGTGTGCAGGTGAGTTGTATGCGGACTTGACTACGAAGAAGCTTGGAGATCTCACCTGTAACCTAACATACCCAGGAAACAAGTAGATAGCCATTCTTTATGCTGTTAGGCTTCAAAGGGATTCGCGTTATAATTCTTTGGACAATACAATAACCTCACGCCCTAGAGATAGGAGGGTATGCATTAGTTAAGGGTGGTTCGGCTCACATCCTTGCACGTCCATCGGCTCTGGCTACTTCTTTAGTATGTCACCTGTCTAGTCAATGTAAAACAAATACACATCCGCTTAGGATACGTATAACCACCGACACTGCCACACATATATACATTTTGTCATTCCTGGTTCTTTATTCATCAGTTCTACTTGCATCCATATTCACGGCTTTATTTTTTTATGACTCGTTAAGTTACCATCGTCACACTTTTCTACCAATGATGCAAGTAATAATCATCTACGATCAGAATTAATAGCCATTACACAGCCTCGTCTTGCCCCCTTTTGGATGATAAACTTGCTGGAGTTTTGAAGTGGCATTAATCTCCTCCACTTGTAGTTCCAAAATATCTACCAATCCGATAGGAGAAGTGACCAAGCTGGTTTCGGCTACAAGGCACTCTCGGATCCAGAGTTACTGCAATAGAGATCCATGCACCGCCCTCTTTTTCGAAAAGCAGCTTTCACATCTTATACTCTTATCCATACCAATTATAAAGTTTTCATTACTTAAGTAACGGTAATTCGTATTTGTATCAATAAACACTAACACTTAACTTCCGAAATAGTATTTACCAAGAGCTCATAAGTTTTCGAAAACATTTTCTCATCATTTTAATAGAAATTCGTTTCTATTCTTTGTATAAGGGTTTTTTTGACCGACATTCGCGAAACGAACAAGACCAGGTCTTGCATATCGAAACCTCCATAAGCTTCCATCGTAATCTTTATTAATCACAGCTTTGTCTATTTTATTATACTCTACATTATGATTGTAATAAAAATCAAGACTGTTCAATTGACTTTTCGTCTTTAAAGTGTTTCTTTGTGCTTTATTCATTGCCGCCTCACGCTTTAAAACTATTAACGGATAACCTGCAACTCCTCTGAATTTGTTTACGTGAATTCGGTACATTAGTATTTTTTCCTTACTTCAAAGTGATGTTTTTTGCATCCTATCTCATATATCTGGGGCTGAAGTGTTCATCCTGTTGATGATGAAAAACTGGAATGTTAAATAATCTTAAACTATCATTTGAAATATGGAATGTAAAACAATCATTAACATTCATTCAAAAGAATGAAATGTTTAAATAATCTTTAAAATTGTATTGTGTCTGGGGGCAGATGGAGCAATTAACGGTTGCTGTTGAGTTTGCTCCTACCATACAACTCCATCTGGTATCATCTCTCTCTCTCTCTATCCTTTAGGCATTAGTTTAACCTCCTTTCTTGTGTTGATTTTGGCACAATTATTTTTTTTACTTTTCCCGGCATTTTGTAAAATAACTTGGAGGCGCACACTGCTCCTGGAAAAGGGCTCCTCTCCTTTTCACTGCTTCCTATCTTTTGCAACTCTTCACTCAGCAGCTTGAACCTGCTGTTATTTTAGTCTTCCAATCTTGTTTGTTGTAAGCCTTTCACTAGTTTACCATCGCTTGGGTACCATTCAGTGAGGGTTGTTTCCATTTATATTTATCCAAAATAATGCTCCAGCATTCACTCTTGTAAAAGTCAGGGTGCCAGAATTTACACATCTTTTTAATGACCGTTGCCGGGGGTACACATTATAAGCTCTAGTACTTATACGGAGACGACGACGCATAACCCCGGGCCCGGTGTTTGTGATGTGATATCATTTTAAAAAAGCGACTAAATGAGGGTATTACGCTCCGATAGGCACGTCAGAGAAGAAATTTGAAGTTCCATTCTCGATAGAATTACATACTACACAGAATTGAAAATGATATTGGAATCATCCAGTGAAAAGCAAACTCTAGCACAAAATTAGAATGAAAAGAAATGACACCGTGCTGACGTGGAGCAGGCATTGGTCAAAGGGGCTTCGACGGTAACCTACTGCATCCTTTGGGTCAGGAGAAAGGATCAGGATCCCCTCCACATTTCGAACTCCCAGTGGACAAGATAACCAGCGGAATCGCATGAAATCTAATATGCTAAAATAAAATCGTGGACGGAGGTGTGTCCGCCCTGCATGTTGTTCGGTAGTGTGCGCGACACAATCCTTGTAGAATTGTACACGCGCCGCGAGAGCTTCAGTATGAAATATATAACCAACTTAAGGAAAGGATCTTCTCAGGAACAGAAGCTACAAACGGTGTTCTTAATGCTAAACTGGTTAACCAAAGACCTGTTGTTTGACAGTCTTAAATGTTTAATCTTCAATGTGGATTTAGTCGATCCCGGATTGTGGGACACAGAGTTTCCTCTTCTAACATGAGTTTGAGTGGACAAATCTATATATACTTTAAAATCTCATCTTTAGATCTGATGTGCGTTTGGGTTTCTTCAAAAAACTTCTGATATCACTCGGCTGAGATACTGTGAAACAATCAGTGCAGCAGGAGCGCACTGTCATGCACGAAAATATTACCTGTCCAATGTTCTATACATAGCCAGTATAAAGGTTAAGGTCGTTTAGAATGCCATGCCTATTATGCCCTATACATTAATGAACTTTCCATGGGGGCTCCATTCAGGCAGTGTAGCTCGTCAGTCTCTGATCTTCTCTTCCAAGCCAAAATGGTATGTTCATTCCAATGACTGTACTAAGTTTCGACTATGGTTCACAACATGGCTGTGTCATTATTATATTTCTTCGCTTGCCTTATGGAAAAATCTTTTGGTTTCGACGTTAACTCTAGTTTATAGCTCTTTCTGTATCAGTCATTATAATATCGCAAAGAATATGAGTGTCACATTATGCTGTGAAATAAATTAAACAGTCATTTTAATACAGAGTTCTTACTAACAAACTGTTTTTCATATTTACGTTGCTCTTTTCTTGTTTGTTGTTATTCCGTGACAGTTTTAAGGAAATGTATTAGCACCTGTTACATTTCCATTTGAAATACGACGCATTGCCACTTGCTAAGCGAAACTGTTTTATTTTGAAGCGTTCTGTTTGTGTATGGATGTCTAATTTGTTTATTTGAATATCATATCGTCAATTTGGGTAAGAGCGTGTGTGAGAGGTAGAGAGACAGACTTTGGTGTTGGTACACATGTAGTTACAATACAATGTCGCGAAACGTTTCGGCGAAGCGTGTGCTGTGAAGTGACGGTCGTCCACTCAAATAAGATAAGTACTATTTCCTAATTGTCGCTAGCGCCTGAGCGAACTAATTCATTCGGTTAGCGACTCACTCTGGCATAATAATTTTTTGCATTTTGTAGCAAACGCCCGAAGCGGGGTGAGGAAGGTGTCCATCGCCTCTGGATTCCAACCAGAATTAGTGTTCGGAAAGATTACCATGTGAGAAACAGCCGTGATGGTTCAGTTTGTTCATATGACGTCGCCCCATAGGTGAGTTTGCCCTCGTTTTTAAAAATTTCTCTTCAGGCGAATGTGTTATGTACTTATTATTATATGCAATAAAATGATTGTATTATTACCGTTTTTGATTTTGTGCTGTTGCCTCGGTTGTTCTCTGGTTATATTGTAACTACATGTGTGATCGAGTGGTACACTAATAATAGGTTGATTTTGTGAATGTGAACGAGTGACGAACGTGACGTTTTTGAGGTCTGAGAGCTGGATGAGTTTAAATGATCTACCTTATTGCTTATAGAATTATTTACGTAACAATTTTATTTTGTTTTCTCCACTTACATCTAAAATAAGTGAGTGTAATGCACGCGTCATACTGATGCGGCACGGTCTTGTTTGTTGCAGTCTGCACAGCGGCGCATCCGCGACATGGTAGCGCAGGCGACGGCGCCAGGCCGCCACCGTCGCGCGGCCCAGCCGCCGCCGCCGCAGCAGTAGGCCGCCGTCGCCGCCGTCGCTACCGCCTCCACTGCCACAATCATCACCGCCGCCACCTCACAGCCCACACCCCCCATGCACCTCACACTCCGGCGGCCGCACCGCACCACATCGCTCCCACCACCACCAGCGAAGCCTTATATCATGTTGTTGTTTACCTAAATTCTATTTAATGTAGCGAAATGTGATTTTAATATTGACAAATATTTCTTGTATTTTACCATATTTTATCCCGGATGACTTATTATATGTTAATAATGATTGATACAATACAGATTATACAAATAATTGCAATTATATATTCATATACAATTTTAGCTTTTGACAACATTATGAGAATTTTAACGTAGAAATAGTATATTCGTTGTTATGTCGTTTTTGTGACACCGTTAACTCTGTCACTTACACCACGCAGGTGTATTGGTGAATGATAGCCTTACTCAAATTTATTGGTCCACACAAGATCCACATCTCCCGAGCCAGATACAAGCGCGTCCACAGCGATGTATGTAGTAGTGCCACTCTCGTACCAAATATGATGCACGTTCTTTGTTACGCATTGTTCTAAATGTACCAAGGGGAATGGTGGGATTGGTGGCGATGGCGGAAACCACGCGAGTCGCGGTTTCCTCTCATCGCGACGATCCATGGTATCTATTCCCCTCGCACACACTCCCACCGCGCACCTTGCCCGCACCCCACGAGCACCGATGATTTTTGAAAAGTGAGATCGGACGGCGGGATCCCCGAGGTCGTCAAGGTACGAGTTATTTGTAAGCGACGGTCTTTAATCGTTAATGTTTTTTTTATCATTTTTTATGTTGGTTAGCTTGATGACGTTCTCGTGTCGCCGCTACGACATCTTAGCAATTTTCGAGTGTACTTTTTGTGTTACGATTGTGCCAAGTGAGATATTTAACTAAGAGGGATTAAGGTTAAGTGAACGATGTCGAAATTGAGAACCTAGATATTTATATTTATAATTGTGATGTGATAAGATATGGAAGTGTCGCTAAAATGTTGTATGACTTTTTTGCGTGGTCTCTTTAAATTTTAGGTTAGACTGTAACCTGAAGGAAATTGCCCTCGAGGAGTGTCAGCTGCACCCAATTTCAATATAAAACCACCAACATATTAGTGTGGTGGGAAAGGCAATTCTTAATTATGGTGGCCTAAAAATATATATTTCCACCCTGTAACACTCCTCAGGTGTTCATTGAAAAGCAATAAATTATCGTCACATATCCATTAGATTATTACAAGAAATTGCGCTTTATTGCCCGTAGCAAGTGCCGGGTTTCATTAATTAGGAATTATTCTAAACATTACCTACATGGTAAATGTTTAGATGAGAAAATGTCACAAAGCAATCGTCAATTGTGTTTGTATTCGTGTTGCATGCTTCGAGCTTCAGTCAAATCTACCGATACATCGCCTTAACCCGCCCATGCCTAGTGTGCGCGTCAACGGCTTGTTTTAGCAACAGCTTTGAATCTTTTTTGCATATTACGGAACACTACCTTGCGTTGGTATCTGACCACCGGCCCGTAACACAGTCACCGACGGACCTCTGGAAACTGTTCCTAGTGCTCTCGTCCTATTTTATTGCCTCTCCACAGCTCCGAGTTCTATTGTGGCTACTTTGTTGCCAATACTTCGCTAAGATGCCGCAGACTTTGTCCTTTTTCATTCTTTTTGAAATTTTGCTTTTTATAATAGGACACAACGGAACGATCAGGATGTTCACCTGATGATAGGTGATGTGCTCCGCCCATAGACATGCGGCGCTGGGCAGTATTTTTTAGTTGATAAGAATTATACGATCACTGCGTATGCGCTCGTCACTATGAAGCACAACACTGTACGGTATATTTAACCCAGTTATACCACTAGCTACACCGGACACTGTTGTGGTGACGTCGCTATCTACAAATTACTTGTTTCGAGTGTTCGCGCTCAATGTCTCGTGTGACAATTCTTCTTATAATATTTTTGTATTAACAATTGATCGTGGTGAGTCAATATACAATTATGCGCAGTGAACACGTTTATTGTACGCCTGCTGCCCCATAGCGGAGCACAGCGGATCCTCGGTCCCAAATATATTTTGACATTCCATGCCTGAATGATACATGAACAGGGAGTGTCCGGTGTGGTACCCACCGCTGCATCGACACAACTTCGTTTGACGTTTTACTTGTATGCTGAGTTAAAGAAAAAGTGTTTCTTTGTCGGCCTATCACCGTAAAACAGTATGTATATCCGAGACCGCTTACGAGGTCGTCGTGCGTTGTCCGACATTGTATAGACGAGGCAATGCTCGACGGCTTCCTTTGATAGCAATCACTGGTGCCGCGTGCAAGCGGCCAGTCTCTGGGAGAGGAGTGACAGAATAGGAGTATCGTTGAATCCTTCCAGTTGATTGATTACTTTAATTCGTATTAGAATGCTGTAATAGTTTTAGTTTATTGTATCGTTGTGAAGTAGCGTTAAGTTAGGGGGCGCGGGCGTCGCGCGGCCCGAGACTGAACTACACCGCCACCCGGCCCCGCGCCCCCCCCGCGCCCCTATTACATGCCGACATTCTCCATATAGTTTACTTTGTCATTCTCCTTTGATGGTTCTTCGAAAGTTCATTTCTCGTTTGTGTATGTGACGTGTGATCGATTGTGTCTGGATTAGTCGGTTTCGTTTCGTGCGTGTTGAATTGTAAATTGGTTTGACGATGCTGCGGTACAAATTTGTTTTGTCTGATTGAATTTTAGTTATTATTGTGAGTCGGTCGAATTGGACTGGGCGTCTGTCGCAGTCCCACCGTTGGAGGGGAATCGCAGAGGGAGCCGTCGTGTCGTCCGGGGCGCCTCGCGCGTTTGCATTACTTTTATCCGAGGGGCTGTTATTGTTGCTTCTCTCGTAAATGTGTTAAGGTCCAATATACTACATTTAATTGTTTTTTAATACAAACTCCACAAACTAATTTTACTGTTATATCTATAGAATGATTGTAATAATTGGTTTTAAGTTCTGATTACTATTGAACTATTAACTACCTCAATATTACTAAATGATTATGAATAAAATAAATTTGAATTATCATTTTACATGTTTTTTGGGAATCGAATTTTAAATATTACAGATATCAATATAGTTTAAGAACCTACTTTTATCAAATGGAAATGTCAAAATTAGATTTCTTTTAATGTAATAAAAGTGATTAAAATAAATCGTTTCCTTATTTGTCGAGCCCCGTCTCCCCCCAGTTGCGAGCTCGCCACCACGCCGCGCCGTGCTCACCACGGGACATTCATCCCTGCCAGCGCGCTTATACCATACGTTTGAATTGATGTGCACTTAGTTTAAGATTTGCTTGTTTGTTTCTACAGACTCTGATGGTGGTCATCTTGATAAGCACATGATAACACGTTTTAAACTTAGAATGAACTGCAGACTAGAATTATCGTGAAAATTGTTACTTAGTTTAAGATAAACAAACATTGTAATTGGCATTTTCTATGTAAATTGTTGCGTAAGAAATTATTGTAATTGTGTTTTAGATTTTGGTAAAATAAATAAAGTAAAAAATTATCTGATTATGATTCGTATAGATTGAAACAACCGCCTCATACCTTAACACGTCTCACGAGGTGCCAAGATTAAAAAATTCATCCCTCGATGAACCAGAACGACGACATTTCACGTTAATGGGGTGTCTAACCTTCACAGTCGTCATTACGCGAACCAATGTTTCGAAATGCCTAATATCTGTGTTGCGACTGGGATTTGTCTCTCATATCACTTGACTATATGAATATAACATCACGCCAACCTATGTTGCGTCCCACTGTCGTTAACAGATTGTTATAAAGCAATATTATACTTCGAGATCAACCATTCATCCCGAAGTTGAACGGCCACTTCACTCCATACATTCAGAATTTGTATAGGATGTTTGTGTCCGTGCGTTAAATGGCGTTGCTCAATCTTTTTGACAGTCATGAACAAGATAATATTACTAAAATTAGAAGAAAAATAAGAATTCGACTGTCAAATTAAATCAAAATTTCATTAATTTTTATCCACTATTATATATTAGATCCACTTATAGTACATAACAATTGACCAATAATATAGTTTAATATCAATCCTCCTCGTGTTGTCTTCTTGTGTTCATTGTTTATTACGCATTATGTTGTGGACGATTACCACCTGGTGCGGTCTTTGATAGTGTGTTATGGCCTCATGGACTTTCGAATTGGTGTTATCGCGAAACTGGCCTAGTATTTCCAAAATTCGAATCTTATTTTTGAAGTGTCAATGAGTGATGTCATAATTGACACAGACAATATATGAATTATTTATTGCGGACAAGATCGCATCGCAGGTATTTTGTTAGTGCGGAGATATATAAGCGAACAAACGACGATGACCTGACAATGAGTGAGCCAGCCACTAACCCACTAGAAGATATGAGAAGAAGATAGGTATGCTTCTGCAGACTTCTTGTAGGTCCTTAATTGTGTCATTACCGCTTCATTGATCCAAATGGAACTTGGAGGTCTGTCGTAATGAACGGAAGTGGAAATAGAGTACCTATTAACGTACGTACGTTCTTAATTGCTCTGACATCTCTTTCAGTAAAACGAAGACAGGTCTGCAGGGGAGAACTATTGTGGGCTATCATTTTATGTAAGATAATGTAAAGCAATTGTAGGTCGACCATTCACGAACAGCTGACAGCGCGCCTACAAATGAGCAAAGCACGTGATCAGTACGCAGTTATTTTATATTGTTTTTAAAAGCCCTTGCGGTATGTCGCGGCCTAATAGTTTTTTATGCTATGTCTGATATGTTTTTGTTTGATATTCTGCGCTATTTGTTAAGTTTGGAGTTGGTGCTAGGAGACGGTCTGTTGCTCCTGTACCGTCCCCGAGACATCAGCAGTGAGTGTGCTGCCTCCCGACACCTTCGCTTCGACCTTTCCTTCGGCATGGGTATGTCGGACACCACCACCTTGGTACCGTCACAAGTAATACCGTATTCTATTAATTTTACTCGCGGAGCTAATTCTACGTCTCTAAATTCGCGTACGAAAGTTATGTCAGATCATTTTTGACCATTTTCGAACTAATTTTGTTTTTTTTCCCTTGAAAGTTTTATTGCAGTCCTATATCTAATTTTCTTGGTATACAGCTTAAGCTCCGAATATATATCAGGGAATTCCTAAAAGTCGTATGGAAGAATACTTGTATACATTTGATATACATAAGGATAGGTTATGCCTGTATTACGATCAGTACTCCTCAACGACATTGAGCACAAATGTGAAGAAAACCAAAGACGTGAAGGTTCCGAATTATAAAATATAACATTTTATAAAAAAATGAGAACATTAGTTACATTTGAAGTGTATTTTCGTTTTACTGTTTAACCAACCACCAATTTAAGATATTCCGCACTCTGAACGACTTCGACTACGGGTGCGAGGTGGAAGTGACCACTGAGTTGTCCGAGCTCAATCTGCTCGTGGTGATCCGGTACCCGAACAGCGTGGCTGACAACTGCGCGGCCAATCGCGACGCTTTTACTGTGCACAAGCGGTGGAGGTGCCTCCGTCTCTGTGACTTCGTCCGCCGCCAAGACCTGAACTCCCAGTACTACATCCTCACGTTGCGCGAGAGGATACGCTTCCGTTTTATCAGCAACAGCAGCATTAACACGGATATGAATGTTAGTGTACAAACATTTAAATTCCTGTCTTCATGTTGGTTACATTTTAAAGACAATCGTTCACACAAGATCAACAAAGACAGGAAGAGACAAAAGATAGATAGATGGATAACTTTATTGTACACTACAAATCTAACGCGAAGAAAATTACGATATTAAGCTACGTTTTACAATTTATTGTACTATAGGGTGAAATGAGACCAAAACTATAATGGCTGCGAGGCGGGAATTTTGGAGTGGAGGAGAGGTGACAACACGCATCCATAATGGATTTACCCTCCTATCGTTAAAAAAAGCTTTCAAACGTGGCGGTAATTCTCAGTACGAGATTACCGATTTAGATTTTTTTGCTTGAAGAGTTTTCTACCTCGGGCTTTGAAGGTATACCAAGATTTTGTAAAAATCGTGTCCATTTTTTTAATATTAGTAGATTTCTTACGATCCAGAACAAGGTAAGTGTACACTAAAGACAACGAGCACGTGTGTGGAAGAAGAAAGAGATAGATGCTAGAATTTAGTAATATATCTATGATACATGGGAAAGGAAATAGAATGGCCGTGTAGATGAGTGAGCGTGTTAATGTATGAATATCACTGATTGGAAGTTGATTTTTGTTCTTACTAGTGACTGTACTTGTGTCAAGAACAGCTCGGACATTAGTTGTTAGTGGTGGAGTCATAGTTCGTTTCTCCGTTGCCTCTTCAGGGTTCAGAAGTGGCAGTAATATTGTGTCTGTCCTTTCAATCATAGAATCGGTGCTCAATGGTGTTTTCCCGCCTTACAGACTTGCTATTCTAGATTGTTATGAATAACACATTGTGACCTTTCAAAGCTTGTAATCAGGCAAAGCTGTATCAAGTGACAGTAACGTCGGCAAGGAGCGCGCCCCGCAGTGGTTGTAGCCGCAAGAACGAGACGGTCTGCACCATTGACGGCAGGGACTACTGTTTCACAAGCGGCGTGGTCTGTGATGGCATCAACAACTGCGGCGTCGCCGACTGGTAGCTCTTTGTTGATTACAATACATATCTAACATTGAGTGAAGACACTTGGTAGAGTAGTAGCGTGGTACCCTTGCGTTTACTAAAACATCATCTTTATTATTATAGTATAACTGTCGATGGATTAGAAAAATCACTGACGACTGCGGAATCTACGTGCGTGCTGGTGGATTCGAATTTGAATGTGTGCTTTGTATTGATCTATCAGGGGTTATCTCCTGCCACTGTCTTGCCCTTGAAAGAGGTAAAGTCAGTCATAAATGATAAGGCTGAACGATGTAAACTTTGAAATCGAAGTTGAATCGAAATTAGCCTTCGGTCTTAATAATTAACTAAACTAAATGAAAGCTTATGTAACTCTAGTCTGCTATTCGTGACTTTTGTCAACTGGGACTCGCAGCTCGAAAACTCGCAGAAGAAAAGATACTGAAAATTGGAAGTTCTACAATGGGAATGTCATGTAGTGGTACGCGCAGTTGTTGGTTTTTAACGTGCTTCGTGTCCTGACGTTAAATAATTGAAGGTTCGACGAGCGTAAGGTGCAATGCGGGCTCCCGGTGGAGAGCATGGGGCTGGCGCCGGTGGTGGCGGTACTGTCCGCGCTGCTCTGCGCGCTGCTGGTGGCGGGGCGCGCGCTGCTCCGCTGCCTGCCCGCCCCTACCGCCTCCTTCTTCATCTTCAACGCTAATGAGGACAACCGCCTCTACATCTCCACGGTGCACACGGCGCCGGCCCCCGACCAGTGTCCCACACAAACTCTCAGGAAGTTCTCCATTATACCGGTGAGGTTTCTTTTATGTCAGCATTCAGAAAGCTTTAGAGCGGAACATGAATCAATTCGTTACCATCGCCATAGAAATATCGATCGCTACATGCTCAATACAAAATATCCTATTGAATATAAATGATACTTTTGTCCCACTGCAGGGCGCGCACACACATTTAGTGTAGGTAACATGCACGTATTATCAAATACTTCTCACAGACAGTTTGGTCAGTGCTAAGCAATAACGGATAGTTTACTGTATTTGGCATGCATACCTTCAATTACAGTTTCGTTTCGTTTAACTTTTATCATCATATAAAGGTGTTTTCTGATTCATCCACGGAGAGCGCCGAACCGAACAACGTGGAGGAAGTCGCCGTTCAGCCATCTAGCTCCAAGATCGTCACAATCGATTGCGATCAGTCTACTAAAGTAGAGGTATATATGTACAGCAAAAAATCTATTTGAAATTGTCATCTTCGCAGCGGTGGGAGTTATGCACGATATAAACTGATCATCTAATATCGATATATTTCATCCGAACTGCATTTATCTTTACCTAATCTACCTAATAAAACTATTTATACCGTAACAAAATTATTTCCGTGTTGTACACCGATCCCTCCGAGTGACCGTTGTGATTGTACGTGTGTACGTTATATGCTGTGACTGAACTAAATATTGTTTTAGAAAAAAATATTAACAGGAAAATATTGCGAAAGAATGACGAAATAAGGTCATTCAGTTTTAACGAAGTTTAATTTGCAGGCACCGAAACGCCCGCCGCGGAAGGTCACCCTCATGAAGTCCGTGAAGACCAGCTTACAGAAAAGGTTGAAATCCATCACCGGCCACGACGAGCGCTGTCCCGCTGTGACCCCACCCTTACAAGCATAAAGTCACTCTTATCAGTTCGTCAACTGGCAGTAGACATCACCAAAGCCCTTACCAACTGTATAGCAGCATGATCCCTGAAGCTTATGTTTTCTAAAATCACTTAATTGTAATAAAATCTTCTTTTAACATAAGAATGTTATCATTGTAATGGTATGACAGAGTTTTTGAAATCAATTAACGGCGACTCCTCACCGTTGGTGGCAATTCTTGCAAAGTCAAGTCATGAGGAAATAGTGGGCTACTTGACTTTTTATAATTTCCTTATTAGACATTCGATTGATGTGTGTTCCAACACATCGTATATTATAGAAATTTTATATACCTTTTAAAAATACGATATGCGTTAAATGCAATGGCTTCCTACCGTAGCGCCTGTTACTGCGCTCGACCAGTGTGCATTATTATGTGTGTTAGTATTTGGTAACGATGGATTGATAATTGATATGATTTTATTACTCGACACCTAGGAATGTTGCTGGTGATGTTGCTGGGGGACCGGGACGTACCGGCTGTCCGTGTAAACAGTGTGCGTATGCCGTGTGATAGTGAGAGGCAAATGTCATTCAATTCAATTCAATTCAAGACGCATCGCTTTGTAACGGGCCGACGTAATGTACCATTAGATTTTCGTATCCCGTTTCTTACTTAAAACTATTTACAAATTGTCTGTTGTAATAATTGCTTACTGCAGATTATATGTCAATCTCTCTCACCAACATATAATATAACATAAACGTGCATTGGAGCACGTTGCTAGTATCTCTCTTCGAAAGCTCTGATCACAGTTAAGTTTCTTAGTGATATTAATGTAATTCCGGTTACGGCTCGGATGATCCCGGGACAAGATGATGCTATCGAGATTGGCTCCCGGCACTAATTTCTAAAGATAACTTCCCTTTCGGTAATGCATGGAAGTTGCTCATTATTTAGGTGCAGGCGCCTTAAGATCTGAGTTAATTCTCTTTAAGCGGTGTGGCTACTGATAGTAACCCCGAAGGGCTAAGGCAGTAGTATTGAATTGAAACACACGTAATGCACTACAAGCATTGTTTTTTTTATTATTATCTATTTTAACAATACAAAGAATGCTAACAATATATATTTTTAGCAAATATTACTAACATTCTTGCTATTATTACAACAATAGCCTACTGAAGCTTTTATTATTTTTTTTTTTTAATGCGAACAATAATACTACATTCTTAATATTATAGCAACTTAAACTAGCATTCTAGAAGCAAATATATCAGTTACATAGACGAACTAAAAACTGTCAGGAAACAAACATATAAGCATCCTATCCATTACTACTTATGCTTTTATAAAGTTGCTGAATTCTATAAAGCGAGCTTGAGAAGTGTCCGTTGACGATCTTTCTGCATGTCCTGTGATGTCTTCATTCTCAGCGCCGAATCATAACCTCGTCGTTATTGTAGTACACGGCCGGCTCAGGAGGGGGGATTCCTTGCGGGGAAAATAGGAAAAGTTTGATTTGTTGTTCTCTTTGCGTTTTGTTGTGCTGGCAGCCTATTTTATTATTAAGAAACTTATATAGAAAATTAAGCCTTCTATTGATTTTAAAAAAAGGAGAAGGTTAACATTTCGTCTTTTGTGTGTGACTGCCCACTGCATTGCGACCTCCTTTTTAGACCTGTTTTAAATTAGGCTTCGAAAACGTTTAGATTTTATGTTTAGACCGTATTCATTTTGCAGATATTAGCCGGTTTCTGGTATAATATCCATTTATTATATCTAATATTAATTTTGTTTTTGATCATGTTAACTGAAATAGAAGGGAAATAGACATTTGGGTAAACTTACTGTTAGGCAATTCTGTGTCCAGGTCGTCTCCAAGGAAGTGGTTAAGCGGCCAGGCGGCCATGTGGAACTCGCCGACGGTACGCCTCATGTATAGTTCCTGGAACAATCGTCTTTTAGCTTAGTATGATCATTAAGTATTGCTTCGACAGCTGGCCGCTAATGATTTATAACTTTAGTGTACATTAATAAAAGTAATTCGTTTTAACTGAGCCGAGGAGTGAACCTTCGGACATGTCAGGGGACGTTTGAGTGATCCCACGCGTACTAACACCTACTGCAGGCTGCCGGCGCTCGCCCAGCCTACCGTAAGGAGACAGGTGAAAGTCTCGGCCGTAATTCTGTTGTGTTATGGAGATGCTGCAAAACTCAAACTCCCGAATTGTGATTAACTGACACGAATGAACACGAACAATATTTCTCTCGGCGCGTTTCTCACTATTTAATTGAAAACAAACAATAAATCAACCATAGTTAAGTATGAAGAGTAGTTTGTAAATTTAGAACATCTCAAAATATTCCTAGAATTATGTAAGTCAACGATTTTCGTGACTTGTAATTTGCTCAGCGTAAGCCCAGCAAACGATTGTAAATTTCTCAAAGCAGATATAACTATTAAGAAAAGCCAGAGCACACTTTATAAATTTCAACCTTAGTAGTAAAGAAGATAATTGATTTGAAGGAATTTAATATCCAAAGTAGATTGAGGTTTTCGGGATCGAATTAACAACTAAACTTACATTTTGCTTAGAACATCGGATATTGTTACACTGCCTATAATGTAAAACTAAACAGATGTCATATCTCATACCACGTGACTTACCGTTAAGTATGGATGTGGTCAGATTGCGAGCTTCACTTCAAATTGAGCTGGGTTTAGGACGACTCATCAGGCAAGTTAACTTCTAACATTTTATATTTGAAAACTATATTCTTTCCGAAATAACTTACATGTGTACAATAAATCAACTATCAATATGTACACAATATATACCATTCTATTAATTCTAAATGCCTACAGTACGAGTTAACGTAGAAGATACTTTACACAACTTTACGGTACACAATTAAAACGTAAAAATACTCGACACTCTTTACAGTTAGGTCTATTTACA
Organism: Meandrusa payeni; assembly: GCA_029286785.1. Lineage (NCBI taxonomy): Eukaryota > Metazoa > Arthropoda > Insecta > Lepidoptera > Papilionidae > Meandrusa > Meandrusa payeni. The sequence goes on along the minus strand of JAGSMX010000002.1, from coordinate 682,974 downwards.
TAGGTCGCAATATTCACAGGATTAGTGTTTTACACAAGTACAAGTTAAACAAATATATGATAATGTATAAATAATTAGTAACTACTTAATAAATAGTTTTTAGTGTTGTTTTAAAAAGATATAAGTATAAATAAAAGGAAATGAAATTATGATCAAATAAGGTATCTATATGTACAAATTGTCTTCAAAAGCGTACAAAACTCCATGCCGGTAGATTGAGTGCTGAAATGGAAAGAAAAAAAATACATTTATTGTATATGGCTAAAGTTGCTTGGTTGGCGCATCGTGCAGAATGACAAGCATCTCATGCAAAAGGGTTATTGTATAATTGTAAAGGCCTATAGTCTAAGAAAAATAATTGTAGTATCTACAATAAGATTACCGTTGACCGTTAATGAGCAGAAGTCGAAATTAATGTATCACAGGGGAGTGAAGGGGGCGCGGGCGGACATGCGCGACCATTTATTGGCTCCTGTGGTACCCTGCCCCGCGCACCGATACCACACCCCGCCCGCTCCTGGTGTACAGTCGCTTACTAAATTTTATATTAATTAACTTTTGTTTTCTGTAAATTTTAAGTATTTTGTATCGATTAATACAGTTTGTTTTTATTTTATTAATTTATTTGTAACTTTAACTAGTCCGATAATGTCTAGAAGTTATACGTTATCTTATGATTGTATTTATTAGGGATAACAACGAGCACGGTCTATCGTGACGGACTTGGCCGCGACAGCGACCCGCCCAGGGTTGTCCGAGAGGGCTGTACCGTGATCTAAGTGACAATAATATCTAATTCTATAATCTAGTACTCTATATTTCAGTTATAGAATAAGTTAAGACCCAAGCTGAAGTTCACTCTCAGCGAGTTTACGCTCAGTTAATGTTTGAAGCGTCCTAAAAGCTCGACGACCTCTGGAAGTGTAGATGCTTCTTGGCCGATCAACGTAGACCTCTCCCAAAGAAATAAATTAGAGAGTTATTTGTACATAAGGACAATTTCCTAATTTGTAATCACATATATCACCATGACCAGTTTATACTGTAATGTATTTTCATGAATTTGTTATAAAGCTTAGTGTTTGGAACATCTGAATCGTATTGAACTCGACGCTTAAATTGGTTTCAGTATTATCTGTATCTTCTTAAAGTGTCTTTCCGAATATCGAAGGTTGTCAGTTCACCATGTCTCTCTGACGGAGAAGGCTTCTCTATGTGTTCTACTGTCATGGATCTTGCAGCAATGTTGGAACTATTGAGTTATTATATATTTTCTTGTATTGTTGTTTTTCTTAGCACCAAATTCTCCCATCATGTCACCGCAGAGCCGGCCCTGCAAGGCGCATTATGGCACGAGGCTTTGCGAGGCGAAACAAATACGAACCACCGTATTGGCTATTATATAACTTTGAAATTCAGCTGATTAAAAACAACAAAAGACACAATTATATACATACATAAAATAACAGACGAGTGTGCATCAAGCATAATGGTTATCAATACGAGTATATATAAATTTAAATAAAATATATAATTTAAAATGTATTAATTACGTGATAAAAACATCAATACAGAAAAATTAATTACCAATGACTATGTGCGTTCTGGAGGAAATACTGTCCGCCTTGTTTCTTAAGTACAAAACTAAACTTTGCGCCTATTATATAGCGATGAGCTCACCTCTCACGATGTTCACATACGTGTACGTGTAGCACTGGATTAAATCTATATTTTATATTACACATTTATTTGGCAATTACAATGTATTTATTTGTTTATAAGTTAAAAAAATCTGTATAACCGTACATATCATGTAAGCAACTGATTGGCCTAAGATGCGGGTAGACCACACTTTGTTCAATAGACTTGCATCTACGTGAAGGGCGCGAGAAACATCACCGACGCACAGCAACATGACATATTCTAAGCTTGTTTTGAAGCGAAGGTCATAATGGTCTTATGAGCCATAGCAGCTAGAAGCCTTACATTAGTCAGAGAAGCCGACTTTTACTGCGGATTGAGAGCTACCCTCGTTTTGGACGGTTGCTATGTTATGCGTGATCACTCCGATGCTAGGGCGTCAGAGAGAGCCGGACCACGCCTCGTTCGGTTGCTATTTCACGGATAATTTTATGATGTCTAACAAAGCTACACGATGCAATATTGGGTCGCTGTCTTTTGTTACCACCACCATTGCAGCGAAAGTTGCACGAGATAAAGGGGGCATAATATAATTTAACTAACCAGCTGAAACTAATTAACTTAATTTATTAATTACTATCGTTAAAAGCATTGCTAGAGTTTCATCTGCTACTTCTTCCACCAGTGTCTGGAATGGTAGTGGAATTCCCATCATTCTCTCTGAGAGCAACATTCTCAGACAGTGATGGAAAGACTGATTACTTAACATGGTATTTAACCTTAAAAAAACCCCTTGGTTTTTTTTTCAGTTGATATTTATATATTAGATTTGATAAATTTTGTACGGCTCGTCTAATCCTATATTCAACTCGCTCTTCGAACCCTTTAGCGATTCCTGCCCTAAACCAAGTCACGTTATCGTGTTTTTGTTTTAAAATTTGTGATCTCTTATGTAAATTCTGCCATTGTCTGACCTACTGTCTACCCAAAAAAACTATCTCGGTGTGCTGCCTCTTCTTGACTTGAATATCGATTACTAAATTGATTCATCACTAACTATATGATACATGTAATTTATAAATAACTAGGTGTACCTGCGCGCACCAAACCCAACAACCTTTGTAGACTCATGCACAACCCTTAACTGAAGATCATCACTTGATCAAATGCATCAAATGCATAGTTCACGATTCTAGAATAGACGTACGGACAAACATTCGTTTTTATGTATACAGAAGATTAACGTTACAGCAAATACAATTAACTTACTGTTGGTTAGCAACGCCATGTACTTAAGTAATAATGGGGTGTACGTCGATAAAACAACATTTCATAAAGAAATATCGTAGCTAGATCGATTCATCGCCCCTGAAACTCCCTCGATTGTTTCCGAGATTCAGATTTATTATTTGACAAACATTCATTAGTTCATATCAAAAGTGACAGTTAAGTAGTGCAAGGTTCATATGTAGTCATTCGATACTTACATGATTATGCAAAATTTCGTTATCCAAATTCCTACGCCGTATGTAATCTCCAATCATGCATATGATCGCGACATCCAGCGCCAAGTTCACCATGTGCACCAACAAGCCTTTCAAACTTAACACCATGAGACTCAAGGTAACGACTCGTAACATTTTCAGTACGTTTAAGTCAAGTCGTGGTCTTGAATCGTCGTGCTAGAAATGAAGTACGCATTTAACTACACAGTGCTAATTTGACAATCAGAGAGAGAAGGGGGAACAAGCTATTTAATTTTAGCAGTTATTGTATATGATTGACATTTATAATATGACGTGTGCTCTGTTTGAAGTTGTTATTCGTTGGCTGAACAACAGAACATCATTCCGGTTAACCGAGCTTTTATAAAAACAATTTTTTAAAAAGTCTTTTATTTTATTAACATATAAACATCTGTCAGTACCTACTCAGAAACCTTCGTAGAGCCTCATGCACAATACTTTGAAGAATATCATCACACAATCAAATGCATAGCTTACGATATAAATGACAGGGACAATATATAGCTTTTGGCCTCATCGGCTATATATAGTGTCCCTCGCTGTCCATCGCTAACTCCACTTGCTTATAAAAATATTATAAATTCATAAAAATAAGTTTATGTGATACTTACAAACGGGAGACTGAGCTTAGTGTAGTCAATGCCGAACTTATACGTGATGACGACGTCCACCATGACCACAGCTACGTACGCCACCAGGTGAACTGTTATGAAGAGGTAGCCTCTTCTCTTACACCACCCGCACGACGCAACTACGAACACATTGCAAAATGTTATTTATTTAAAACCTACAGCGGCAACAGCAAGCGGCTGGTCTATTGTTAACAGATCACTGCTGTCAGCATCACGAGAGTTGCAGGTGCGTTGCCGGACATGAAGAGCGAGAAGAGGAGCTAGATATCAATCAATATGACATACAACCGCATATCCTGGAAATCACACCTAAAAGTGCAGGTGTCTCTGTCTACATGGGTGAACAAGAAGTTCAGGTGCCTCTGTCTACATGGGTGAACAAGAAGTGCAGGTGTCTCTGTCTACATGGGAGAACAAGAAGTGCAGGTGCCTCTGTCTACATGGGTGAACAAGAAGTGCAGGTGTCTCTGTCTACATGGGTGAACAAGAAGTGCAGGTGTCTCTGTCTACATGGGAGAACAAGAAGTGCAGGTGTCTCTGTCTACATGGGAGAACAAGAAGTGCAAGTGTCTCTGTCTACATGGGAGAACAAGAAGTGCAGGTGTCTCTGTTTACATGGGAGAACAAGAAGTGCAAGTTTCTCTGTCTACATAGGCGAACAAGAAGTGCAGGTTTCTCTGTTTACATGGGACAAAAGTGCAAGTGCCTCTGTCTACATGGGACAAAAGTGCAAGTGTCTCTGTCTACATGGGAGAACAAGAAGTGCAAGTGTCTCTGTCTACATAGGCAGACAAAGTGCAGGTTTCTGTCTACATAGGCGAACAAGAAGTGCAGGTGTCTCTGTCTACATAGGCGAACAAGAAGTGCAGGTGTCTCTGTCTACATAGGCGAACAAGAAGTGCAGGTTTCTCTGTCTACATGGGACAAGAAGTGCAAGTGTCTCTGTCTACATGGGACAACAAGAAGTGCAGGTTCTCTGTCTACATGGGAGAACAAGAAGTGCAGTGTCTCTGTCTACATAGGCGAACAAGAAGTGCAGGTGTCTCTGTCTACATAGGCGAACAAGAAGTGCAGGTGTCTCTGTCTACATAGGCGAACAAGAAGTGCAGGTTTCTCTGTCTACATGGGACAAAAAGAAGTGCAAGTGTCTCTGTCTACATGGGAGAACAAGAAGTGCAAGTGTCTCTGTCTACATAGGCGAACAAGAAGTGCAGGTGTCTCTGTCTACATAGGCGAACAAGAAGTGCAGGTGTCTCTGTCTACATAGGCGAACAAGAAGTGCAGGTTTCTCTGTCTACATGGGACAAAAAGAAGTGCAAGTGCCTCTGTCTACATAGGAGAACAAGAAGTGCAGGTGTGTCTCTGTCTACATGGAGAACAAGAAGTGCGTCTCTGTCTACAGGCGAACAAGAAGTGCAGTGTCTCTGTCTACATAGGCGAACAAGAAGTGCAGGTGTCTCTGGTTCACATAGGCGAACAAGAAGTGCAGGTTTCTCTCTGTCTACATGGGACAAAAAGAAGTGCAGGTGTCTCTGTTCACATGGGGAGAACAAGAAGTGCAAGTGTCTCTGTCTACATAGGCGAACAAGAAGTGCAGGTGTCTCTGTCTACATAGGCGAACAAGAAGTGCAGGTTTCTCTGTCTACATGGGAGAAAAAGAAGTGCGTCTCTGTCTACATGGGAGAACAAGAAGTGCAAGTGTCTCTGTCTACATAGGCGAACAAGAAGTGCAGGTTTCTCTGTCTACATGGGACAAAAAGAAGTGCAAGTGTCTCCTGTCTACATAGGCGAACAAGAAGTGCAGGTGTCTCTGGTTCACATAGGCGAACAAAGTGCAAGTGTCTCTGTCTACAGGCGAACAAGAAGTGCAAGGTTCTGTCTACATAGGCAGACAAGAAGTGCAGGTGTCTCTGTTCACATGGGAAAAAAAGAAGTGCAAGTGCCTCTGTCTACATGGGAGAACAAGAAGTGCAAGTGTCTCTGTCTACATAGGCGAACAAGAAGTGCAGGTGTCTCTGTCTACATAGGCGAACAAGAAGTGCAGGTGTCTCTGTCTACATAGGCGAACAAGAAGTGCAGGTTTCTCTGTCTACATGGGACAAAAAGAAGTGCAAGTGTCTCTGTCTACATGGGAGAACAAGAAGTGCAAGTGTCTCTGTCTACATAGGCGAACAAGAAGTGCAGGTGTCTCTGTCTACATGGGACAAAAAGAAGTGCAAGTGTCTCTGTCTACATGGGCGAACAAGAAGTGTAGGTGTCTCTGTCTGCGTGGGCGAACAAGAAGTGCAGGTGTCTCTGTCTACATGGGAGAACAAGAAGTGCAGGTGTCTCTGTCTACGTGGGCGAACAAGAAGTGCAGGTGTCTCTGTCTACATGGGAGAACAAGAAGTGCAGGTGTCTCTGTCTACATGGGACAAAAAGAAGTGCAGGTGTCTCTGTCTACATGAGTGAACAAGAAGAAAGTTTTATTGGGTTTATAGAAATGTAAAAAGCAAGTAGCTCCCTCTCAGAATATATTTTTGACGATACTATACAGATTAAGTAGAGAAGTTGACTTTTACTGAGTCACCGGGTTAGGTAGCATAGCTCTTAGCCAGAACTTCTATGGCTAGTAACTCGACACAAACTCCTTCCCCCGGAAGCAGTAACCTCCACTTGGACGCTAACGCTTGGTGAGCATTCCGATCCGAAGGCGTCCGAGAGGGGAGCTAGATGGATGGTGTTTACACCTGTTACTTAAAACTTCAGTGTTTACGTACTAATACATAGAACGCAGGAAGCGATGAGGCTGAACAGACTGAACAGCAGTGACACCAGCACGAATCTCTGGATGGTCTCAGGTGTCGTCAACCTGAACTCGGCTCCTATACCCGTGCATTTGGTGTCTGAAAAAAAAACCCAATTATTTTACTACTTCTGTCTCTGTCTCTCGTTCAAATGTTGTCAGATAGTTGTGTATGTGTGTTGTTTGTTTCAAACAGGGAATGAAAAATTCATAATTTATTCTGGACAGAACGAACCTGAATCTTCCGGTAACGTTTGGAGTTCGATTTACGTTCGATTGACATTATAGTTATCGAATTTTGGTAGTTATGGTAATCTGCTAATCGATTTCTGTCACTATGGTTTTCCGATGATAGTTGAATATGTTTTTAATTTAAAATATTGATTGGTGATCAAAATACCTAATCTATATAAATAAATAAAATTGGAGTGTCTATTTGTAATATACAAAAAAGCTGTTACTACATGTATATGTGCTCATGTACATTTACCAAAATACCATTTTTTTGTGTCTGTCTGTTTGTTCCGGCTGGAAGGGTACTGATATTGACGGGACTGTCACCGGCAAATAGCTGATAAGGAATAACTCAGGCTGCTATTATTTTACAAAATTTAAATAAATAGTTTCTAATAGCGGGTAACACCGTGGGGCACAAATCGTGATGTCTGTTAATCGGAAGCGGAAATTCATAGGACAAATACTACATGCATTCTCCACTGTTTCCGCTTCCTGACACCACCGCTTCAATTTTATATAGAAAATAATACTGACAGCGTGACACTTCCTAACTGTAGTGTTGTAATAGCAAAATTATCAAATATCAAGATGATTCTTTCACGTTGGTGGTTCTAGTTCTGGTACCATAGAATACATATATAGAATAAATAACGCCAAAGAGACTGAACAAATATTTACCTAGGACGTATTGCTTCAGTAGCATTTGCACCGTGTAGCCGGAGTCAACCACCGTGGTGCTGGAATACTCCTCGCATTTGTAGGAGCTGGTCATCGCCGTGGTGAGTATCACCATGTGGGAGAAATTGGATATCTGTTAACAGAGGGATATGGTAAGAGAACTTAATGAAGATTTTTTATGACTTTGATCCTGTGAAAACGAAAAAACATCATTATTGGCCGCGGCAAAGTCCATTCCTGAAGTCATTATCACTTCACGTATTATAACATCTCGTACTCGTTAGCCTTTTTCCCTCATAAAATAATAGCTTTCTTATATCATTCCTCCATCGGCGACACCGACTTTAAAAAAGGGGGAGGTTCTCAATTCGCATGTATGTTTGATTTTTTTTTATTTTTTAAGTTTGTTACTGGGTAAACTGATGTAATGATTCTTTTTGTGTGCATATATAACCATATATGTCTTAAATCTAAGATTTGTTCTGGTTAATTCTATTCGTAATATTCCTACTATAATTCGGAAAGAAGGAGTCCGCATGTAATAGCGTTTTGATTCGATTTCAAGTTGGTTTTTGTTATTGCTCGTAAACATACTTGTTAAAATAAGAAACGTATATTAAAAGTGGGCGGTAGAACAGATAGTCGATGGGAGACCACGGACCGGCAGGCGTAGCGTAAGACGCCATAATGGACGCAGGACGCAGCTGGATGCAAGCCGCTTACAACCCGTTCTTTTGGTAATCTTTGGGTGTTCTATCCAGCAGTGGATCTCCTACTGCTGATATTATGATTAAAATGATGTTTAAACGTAATTCCAGCTGGCATGCCTTCTATTTGGTGTTTTAATTATCAAAGCCAGTAGCTGGCAGCACTGCAACAAGCCTAGTATCACAAATCGGTCGCTATCAGACAAAGCTTTACATGTAACATGGCTAAACATAAAACACCTTTTAAAATTTAATTAAAATTCCCGCCGTGAGCAGGGTTATATCAATCAGATCTTGGAATGCTTCATTTAATATTCTGATACTATAAGCTGCTTTTAATTAATGAAAATTTATTAATAGCTGTAAACGTATAAATAAATTCACAATATACCTAATCATAATTTAATAAGACATATAATGTATATTGTTTACATAAGTGTAAAAAAATAAAAAACCTTCCGCTTTATTTAAAGGTTGATCAAATCAAGCTATTTAAAACGAAGGAACAAACTAATAATCGATCCCGAAAGGACGGCGCTGAAGGTGAACTGTTTAACAAAATATACAAATGAATTGAGAACCAAAACAAATGTTTGAAGTTGGATGAAAACAATTGACAACAAACGAAGCGTCAATAGCCTAATGGGTTAGTGTATGGTCTGCGAATAGAAAGATCGTCGGTTCAAATCCATTCGACTATTGAACCATCTCCTGGCACAAGCTTAAGCTTAGTTGGAATGGTTAACAAGAATGTTAGTGATATTTCTGAAAAAAAAGAAAGAAATATTGTCTTTCTTAAAAAATATATATAATGTACTAACTGCGTCCCGAGATTAAAAACGTAAAAAGTTACGATTAGAAGTTAGCCCAAGTGACTCGTTATTCAGCTGTAGTTCTAGGCTCTCAAGAATAAGACTACGGTGTCCCCTGCCTGTCGCAGAAGGCGACTAAAAGGGGCCTCGGGAAAAGGTGGGATATCCTTTTGATAATTTCCTCCCCGATAACAAAAAAAAAGTAACTCGTTATTAGCCAGTGAAAGTCCCATCACGATCGGTCCAGCCGTTGCAGAGGTTACATACAAATAAGACAAACAGGCAGAGACAATAAAAAAAATGTAATTTGGTATATGTACCGTGTATATGTATACCGTTTGCATTTTTACTACATAAGCGAGCATTACAAAGCGGTTATTTTAACAATAAAACAGACAATACAATTTCATTTATCTGTATAGATGCTTCTGAAAAGCTTGGTGATAAATAATATCAAAAATGAAAAGCTTCCATTATCAAAGTCTATTCCAATTAAGTCACATTTACCCATTCATGCTAATATCTACAGAGGTCGACGCGATGACGCCACGTCCACATAAGCTTGAAATATCTATCGGTTTTGTTAAGAGAAATTATTTAGCCTGTACCACAGACGTCACTACGAGTCATGTCACTAACTCGCTTCGCTGCCTCATTAACAGGAATAATTTATGAGATACGCAAGTGGGCGGAAAACTCGCGGGATGGAAGTTCCCCCCTATCGATAAGGCACTTTTGCTACGCTTTGTTCAACCTGTCGCCTCTATCGACACTGTTATGTGTCCATTAGTTTGCCGCCTTTGTTACCTGCGGGCCGTCGCACTTTGATGTCTGTCATCTGAGCATAAGAATGTTTTGTTATAATATTACATTTACCAGAGGAATAATTTAATATCAACCAGAGGTTTAGCCACCTCTATTTTGTAACATTATGAATACCCTTTGTTGATTTTCAGGGTAGCATCAATTGGCATAAGGATACAAATTCAATAATTTTTTTCATAAATATTCTTGTTAACCATTTCAACCCTAAGCTAGGAGGCGGTTCACGTCAGTAGTCGAATGATGGATTCAAACCTTACGATTCGTAAACCGCATCCTAAACCATTAGGCTATTGACGCTTATAACCAAAAACCTGAGCCTTTGAGAAAAATGTAATTTCATTCCTTTAAGTTGTATTGGAAACACCACTGATAACAACTGACTCCACTGGTTATTGGCTGGTGGTACCAAGTTACCTCTCATGAATCAGGTAAGTGTCATAGGCCAACTCGTGAATGAAGAATGAAGTTTAACTATAACTAAGCCGTTTGTATGATAGAAGAGTGACCCGGCACGTGTAATGGAACGTGTAACGGCCGAATACCTTATAACGACAATGATGTCAAAAGATTGACAAATTAATGTTATCTTCCAAAGCAAGTTTGTTGAATTATACAATTACTGAATTAGCTTGTTTGTGTTTGTGTATAAAATATTTTCGGTAAGTAAATATGGTTTATTGTGAATAGACTATCACGAAATTATGATCGTTCTGTTATTGAATATATTTCTAAGTACACTATACGCGAGTTGTGAATACAATCTCTCAATAGGTGGGTGGGCAGATGTACGAATCGGACAGTCAGCTCCTATTTCTGGCGACATTAATCAACAGTGCTGTGTTTCAGTGGGAGGTGCATTAGGCTCGGAAAATTATATAAAGTTACAGCCTATATATTTGTGTCCCACTGTTGGGCACAGGCCTTCTTTGTAAAGAACTCGGGTTGCTAGCGTACTATGTGCGGTAAATTACATAACGTTAAGAATCTTTCTAATTGTGTCCCAAAAACAAGGGGAAAAACGGCGTAGCACAGGCTTAAGACCGTGTTTAACATTGTAGCACGTAGCACTGCTACGGGCGCCGCGTGTTGTCTTACCAACTAGTTGAATCATTTATTCATATTTTTTCTTTATTTTAATACATATACCGAAATTGAATATGAGCTAGAAATATATTAAATAAAGAAATACACACAATTATAATATTCTCACAAAATATATGTTTTTTAATATACATAAATAAAATGACCGACACCGCGAACTTACGAGTATATCGGTACAGTTTGTTCGTAAATGCCTGTATTTATTGCTTATTTGTTTAGTTTTACGATTTTTACCCCAAAATTTGTAAATTTGTAAATGGTAAATTATTAGATTCTTGTCTCTCTTATAAATCTTGAGTTTTTACGTCTCGTAGTCATAGATGTTGAACGGAAGTTTGGAATAACTCACTTGCGTCAGATGTTGCTATGAGTCTTCAAGACAAGAGTGACAAGCATGTAACAAGCTATGTATTACGATCGAACACAAGGCGAACACGTAGTTACAAGCATGCTTTCGTCTCCTCTCAACAAATTTCGAATGGGACTGTGACGGTGTACGTTGCTTTGCGAACCCATGCTCGTGTCGACTCCACGATTATATTAATTTTCATTTGTTGTACCTAAAAAGACTCACGTGAGACTTTTATGAATTTATCGGCTTAGAATTTTTTTAATTAAAGTGATTTTAGAAAATTGTCAAAGGTAATTAATGTTAAATCGAGGGCAAGACAAATTATTAAGAAAAGAATTCTATGAAATTTGTATATACTTAGAGACAAGAGAATGTACCAAATATTATTATATAATTAATTAATTATTAAATAATAACAACAGGAGCTGTGCGCGCATCTTTAACTTTTGTTCTCGAAGATAGGGAGACACGGGAAGTATCAACCGCCATTGGTGTTTCTAGACCGCAAACCTCCGACACCGGGAGTCTAACTTCCTGACGCCTGAGTCTTAATGTGCGTTACTACTTCACCAGGCCACTAGTAAGGAGTCCGTGTAAAACGTTCAGAGTGAACCTGAACAAGTATGACTTAGTGCATCGATTCCTGCTGAAGCACTGGATTGGCTATTGAAATCGGAAATTTATTCACCACTGGTCACCTATCAGACGCCATAATCTTGGTAAAAAGAAACAGCGACCGCTGTCTCTGGTACAGAGAGTCACTGACTAACAGTTACCAGGATGTGAGAGTAATTCTATTTAATTTTTTCAGACATTATTTGAAAAATTATAATGTGTGAATGCATGTGATGCGAGTCGTGGTCCACCCCCTATCAGTCCACCCCCATCAGATCGGTACTATGATACTACCGCCGTCATAGTAGCCGCCCAAGCTGAGGCCGATTTTTTGTGGTCGAAAGTTTCTAGACACCTTCAAACCAGCTAAGCGGGTGATCATGGTAGAGATTTTTTTATTATTTAGCGGGTTTTTTGTTTTTGAAACGTATAAACATCAGGACCGGCCGGGCGGGGCCACTAGTCAAATGTAAACGATGGTTCATTAAAAACATCATTAAGCTCTAGAAAGTAAATTAAAGGTATTTTTAGAATATGGATTTTAACCTCGATGTTAAAGAGACAAAATAATTGAGATGAACAGTTAATGGATTAGGAGTAAAACAAATAATTCGACAAAAACAACCCACGAGATAACTCATTAGAGCAACAAGATTGTCAACTCCGGCGTGGGAGGGAGACAGAGACTACTTGCTTTTTGTATCGGGTTTATTTTTTATTTTCTGCCTGCTAGGTATTGTTTTTGACTTGTGATATTTTATCTCTAAATCTCATTCCTACAAGCCGGCATGGATTCGAACTCTGACCGTCCTTTTCATAAATTGAACCCTAAGACAAATCTGATGTACAACCTCAGTGAGTGGAAAATCTCCATCACTCGAAATCCATGTCAACAGCCATTTCCCCTGAATTCCTGCGTCCCATAATGCTAAAAGCCAACTAGTCGTTGTTTATTTTAACCTCCTTGGACAAAAAATATTTCCTTTAAGATATCAGTATAAAAAAAAAATTGCAAGACGGTTTGAAAGGTGGTGACGACCGCGGCGGTCATGAAATGTCTCCGTACTTGCTGCATGGCGTTCTGTTAAAACCTGCATACAGGCGCAATTTCAAAGAAGCAGTAACAGAATAAGGGCTAATCATGTGGCTTTCTGAATGAAATGGGTTCGATGCCGTTGTCGTGGCACCAGTATCATATATTTTGTTAACATCTTGTCTCTTAAATATGTACTTTTTCGATAAACACATTTGTATGCTTTAATTTTTTTTTGTTTTTCCCCGTAAAAGCTAAAATCTTTCTTATCTTTACGTGAATTTCGAATAAATCCGTTTCAAAACCTGAGACACACGTTTTTGCGTTTTTTTGGACGAACTACACAGTTGGCCAGAGAGGCCTTTACTGCGTTGTTTTGCGTTATTGGTGACGTTGTCGGTCGAGGAGGAGTGGTATTTACCGCTGTCCCTCGTGCTCGGCCCGTCACTTAGTCTTCGAATATAAACATGAGCATTCAATGGGAGTGATAAAAAAAAAGTCTAACATAATATCAAATAAGAATCGCTACACACCTATTGCGTACTAATCGATATTGGTATAAAATGGCTGTCTATAGAAAGTATCAATTCAAAATGGCCGCCACAGCGACCGACGAATTTAATTTATCTGATGACTATTTATTTTATCATTGAACACAAATTACATAACGTATTGCTATTGTATTTTAAGCATGTTAAATTTATGAAAAAAGCTTAATCATTTAATTTCGAGAACATATTTGTAAAACTAAATCAAATATATGTTCATATTATTGGTGAAAATAATTCAATATTATATATAGAGGTGATATTATTTATTTACAAAAGGGGGCACTCTCTCTGAGTCTCTGCAAATAACAAGAAAAAAAATTGATTGAAAAAAATGATCCCTTTTGCAAAAAAAAAATATGGGGCTTGTATTTATTTTCTTTCGAAATATCCTGTGACCGGAAAGACTGAGATGGGTTTGTTTGAATATAAAAAAATTACAGTCTCTTAACTTTTGGGATGCAGCGCGCATCCTCCCTACGCACTCTTATCTAAAAATAAAATATGAAATCGTGTCGAAATTATTTTTTTACAAAATGCCAGGATGAAACAAACTGAAAATACGTTGGATGGTTAGAAATCGGGGAAAACCAGTCAAGTGTCGCCATCTTTGAAAAAATAACATCCACATGGTACTCACAGCTGTAATTACGCAGGAGATGAGCAGGACTGAAGTGAAGTGGGCCATCGCTGATGACCTCTGTCCAATCGGTACCGTGACACACAACTCAAATTTAATATTAAATATTAATTTTACTAGATTAATTAATTTCTATCAAATTATTTTTAGCCCCACGACTGCGAGTGCGCGATTCGGCAGCCACGGCGACGGTCCTGAGTGGTCTGAAGTCTGGAAGAAACTCGAAGACAGAGTGCGCGCTGTGATTATAGGCATAAGCGATTTACGACTTTCCGCTATTCCATAGATCTATTAATTATATATATTATCTGTGCAATTAAAAAAATATATTAATATATAATGTTATAATTAATTTAATTAACGTTTACGTTTTTTTTAAATCAATGTCGGCAAAACAAATGTTCATTTTAAAAATTATAACGTCTGATTAATGATGGCGAATTTAAAAATAAGATACCACGATGGGGCAAGGCCATGTAATACGGGTTGCATATAAATTAGTAAAACGAATCACTCATTTTAAGGAAAGTTTATTCCAAATACATCTTCTTGTACAGTCTTGTTCCGCCAAACATTTTGAGTTTCAGTTTTCTACCTTTTTCCCGAAATGTTTTTATAAACTGAAATATGGCCATCTGGCCCATATAATAGACCTTGACTTAAAGGGTAAGAAAACCTGCACATACCAGCTTGTCATATTGATTGCTTGATGCAGGGACCGTCTAAATTAATAATCAGAGCACCGTTCATGTTTACCGGTAAACAGTTTGTTCCTGATACGGGAGCGGCTAATAATATTATTGGGCCGACGAGACGAAGTCCCTAAGGGAACGTGAAAGTGAAGCTGCGCATCATTGTTTTAAATTCTATCTATCTACAAGGTAACTATCCGCTCTTGTCAATGTTTTATTTAATATATAAAAGAGAAAGTGTGTTGGTATGTTCCGACCGTTTTCAATGAAACTTTCAGGGAATCTTCAGATTGACCTGGATATTAATCCTGTAAAATTTAGTGACGATCGGAGCACTCCTCGTTTTGAACTATCATATACAGGTTTTATTTACGATGATGATATTCTATTATTTTATAACCTAAATTTGTATTGACACATGCATTGTGTATATTTATGTCATTATGAACCATATTGAAGTATAATAAATCCCTTAATGATAAAAATGATATTGTATTTACTGATAATGATGATGTAAATATGGGTGTAGGTAACGATCTTCACCCGCTCGAGAAGAGAATGAATACGGAGAGAAATGAATAATTAAATATATTGTGAGAGTTAAATAAAGTATTTAATAAAATAATCCTTTTGCACACGGCCCCCCTTCGTGTGGTGGTAAAGATGGTATCGTCCACTACGTCGTAGACGATTGATAAATCAAAATATATAGATAAAATATATATTGCTCTCACATTTTTTGAATGGTGTTAAATGGCAAATGTTTTAGTAACTTTTCAGTGATACAGGCAATACCGCATGAGATAGATGAGACAAAAAATTGTTGCCGGCCATGTTTTACGATGTCTCTTACCGACGAAAGGCACCTCTGTTGGGTTTTTTTCACAATATCTTTCTTAGGTAACCTAAAGCAGGCAGGCTACTCCCGGTTTTTCTACCGACTTCTAATTGTGATATTTTTTGTGTTTGCGACGGCATAACTTTTAACTAGGTGAACTTATATTGTAGATTTTTTTGAAAGCTGGTTGGTACTTCCCGTGTTGTCCCGTTTATTATTATCCTTTTTTTAATTAATTTAGTTATTATAAATTTATTTATTTATAAATTTGGTCCAATTCCGACAGCGGTATCCATGAGAATAAAACCATAAGAGTGTTAAATTTAGGTCTTGTGCGCCAGAAATGGACACAACGCAATATCACGCCAATCGATTTCGACCATTCACTTTTTATTGGAAAGGATGTAATTTAAGAGTAGTTTGATAAAAGTTTGGTTAGATTCGGATTAATTTTATTTCGTAATATTCTTACAATAATTCAGAAATACCAAGAGGGCGTCCGCGTGTAATAACGTTTACGTTTGATTATTGTTTTTACTCGTAAATATAAGTATATTAAGTAGTAAAAAATCTTGTTATATTATATAATTTATATATGTGTTATATTATATAACTCCTATATGTTTATACTGATATATCTTAGTTATAATTGTTTTTGATTATGCTTTCGTGACCTTCAGTGGCAAGGACTTTTTTTATTTTATATGCTATTAAACAGTGTCGTACTGTGAGGTGTCTTTGTACAATTTTTTGTGTGTCGTGTCGATTTTGCCTTATGTGCTAACCTTGTAATGAATAAACTTGTTATTAATGAAAGTTTTTTTTTAATGTAGTTGTTTCTTTTGCTTGGGCGCACTATGTTCGACGTTATCCTGCTGGCCCCAAAATAAATATCTTTTCTCCTGATCGCAAAGTCGTAGCTCTGGGTGCTTATCTCTTTGTTTTATAGAATTTTGCTCGCGGGGGTGAGGTAACATCGAGTGGGGGGAGGTTTTGTGCGAAGGTCAAAATGAAGGTGTTTATCTTTAAAATCTTGTGCGACATTTATTCGCTCCTGCAAGACTTGCCCGCTCGACAGCCCAGCTACAACACAACGTAAGTACGTTGTAGCATCTATTTCTATGAGCTGCTGTGTTACCTGTTCGTCACAATTTTTTGTCTTATCAAAGAAGGTTAAAAAATTGGATAGAATTACCAATACTATCTCTGCTTTTTTGTGACGGACTACGTCTGTCTTATATGTTTGTCGGACTGGGTTATGGACCAGCTTAATAGTTGCCTAGCTCTGCAGCCGAACGTAACACCATTGTTGCCAATAAACTGTTAAAAATATTGGTATTTTAAAATCTAATATCTGTTTCTTTGATTGTTACATTCCTGACGTGGCGGTAGATCATGCGCTCCAGATGAATCCTGACGGTGAGCATGATCTTCAGACATGAAGGAGACGACCGACCCGAGAGTGATCGAGAGATTATCGGTAAATAATTTTATTTAATACTTTAACCCCACTAAGATCAAAGGGCCACTTAAGATCTAATCGTTCAAACGTAACATTTGGGATGTTTTTATATCTACGAAAACATTAGTCATTTAAATAATATATTTGATTCCATTTCGACTTATTTCAAGTACAATATTTATTTGATTTAAAAAAAAACCAGATGTTTAAAATAATTAGTTTGAACTTATAAGTTGAGTAAAATATGTTTCATCCAATGAAACCCAATAATAAATAATTATAAAAATAACCACACACAAAAACTTAATACAAAGTTAATAATTACACACCGTGGTGCAGTAAATTATCCATATAAAACAAAATTTGCTTTTCATACTATTAGTATTCAAATATTCTGCAAGTTTTCATCGTTATTGACCGAATAAGACTTAGATCAGTCCGTGGTCATTACTTAAAGGTAAGCGTATAGCACTGTTCATGTCTACTTGTTGTCTGTCATTTACTCTTTGCAAATACCAAAACCTTTAAACGATCAATTCTTCTGTATAATATATAATAAATATATATGAAACAAACAAGGAATCCATCAAAACGCAATTTAATAAACCAATGTATTGTTTTTAATTATTTACTAGCGAATCTTTATGTAACGAGCGCTTCCTACTAACTTGTTACTTAAGTAACAGGTGGGCGGATTCAGTGCCCCAGCAAACACTAGTTCCACCTATCACGCACCAACAAAGTTCTATTGTATTGTACAATGACTTTGTGAACGTAATATATAATTGACTTGATTGGACTCCGAGGATAAAGATATTCTACGATAGTTTTTTTAAACGTCAACATTTACTTTCACTTTTATAATGTTAAAAAAAAACAAATAGACTGAAACAAAAACGCTGTAAGAATTTTTTGTGACCATCTTTGACAGTCCGCGCCATTATATCATCTATATATATACAAGAGAAAGTCTGTGGGTATGTTCCATAAAGTCTCCGAAACTGTCGGACCGATTTTAATGAAACTTACGGGGAATCTTCACATTGCCTTGGCGAGTAATCCTGTAAAGTTTTGTAACGATCACAGTACTCCTTTTGAACTGTCAAGAGTTGAAAAAGAAAAAAACCATACGTCGTACTATTATTTCTGACATGAAGAATGATATTGTATTTACTAATATGTACATGGGTGTAGGTAGAGAAATTAATAATTTAATATATTGTGAGAGTTAAATTAAATATTGTAGTTATAAAAAAAATAAAATTACGTAAGTATATTGTTTAAATAAAATAAAGCAAAATCTAGCTCGGCGAACGGGCTAGTACTTGATAAACCACAAGTCATAATCATCAAAATAAAAGAGTATAGATGCCTGCCAAGAATGAGGAGCCAGGAGAGGCTGTGGTATTTAAAAAGATATATCCAAAATTAAAGAGAAAAAGACTGACTTATTTGCTACTGTAAAACTTCAAGATACTAACTTCTTACTAAAACCCCCCCAGTGGCCCTCTTCGGTACATGGCGAAGGGCTCCAGGATCTCGAGTGGAACACGCCGTAGTCCCTCTGCATTACGCTTTGAACATTCAGGGAGGTTACTCCCTCGCTCAGCACCCTCGCAGTTTTAAGGGTCCACTATAGCGGACGACAGAGGCCTTTTACGATAGGCAGGGAATATAAAGCCTTATTCTATACCAGGACTAGAGGCCTGAACTAACGGTACCAGTGACATTTAGATGTCAATCTCGCATCTCGTCGAATGGTCAGGAATTTAACAAATTATATGAAGAATAGAAACAGACTTCAAATCGAATCAAGTGTTTAACGCTATTACACGCGGACGACCTCTTTTATTTACAAATTAGAATTAACCAGAACATAACCAAACTACTCTTGAAGTACATCGTTTCAATGAAAAATGAATCATCGACATCGGTTGGCGTCATTTTGGCATGTAAATAAAATATTGATAGAAATCATCGAACATGTAGACGAATTGAGAAACTCCTACGTTTTTTGAAGTCGGTTGAAAATAGGATTAGACGGCGATAAAATTGTCATATTGAAATTTCTGTTCTTTATTGAGGTCCGCTTCATTCCCTCGTACGTTTCGTAGCATCAACAAGCAAGCTACGCCCTCCCCGTAGAAATTTTTGGCATAACCGCCTTGAAATACAGGCAGATTTCACTCTATTAATGTATGCTAGCGCCATCGCTAGAAAGTGGTAGTATACACTTTAAACGGTACCTATAAAATTCGTAATAATCTCACAGGATCTATTATAAGCCAAGTATGCTATTGCTCTTCAGTAATGTATCCGAGCCGACGAAACCACTACAGAAAGACAAACAAACTCATCAACAATCAAGTCTACAAGTCGTATTAAATCGAGAGCATACTTCAACAGCAATCAAGCTAAAACTACGTGAAAGATTCATTTCATATAATAAAGTCAAGTAGTATTGCTTTTACTTTAGAAAGTATTAGGGAGACCTTATTTATTTAGTTCACTGACGATATTTTCTAGATAAACGTAACGAAGATTATAGGACACCAACAGGTCTACTACTACGGTAACTCGAATGAAAAATATGAATAATACATTTGGAAAGTTGTCATAAACAGTATATTTACGTTAAAACACAAGCGGGCTTCAAATCGATACTTAATATTACAAAATATAATTAATCAGAACCTAACCTCACACTCATAAAACTTTTAAGTAGCATCATATTGAGTTATTGGTCCGTTTGTACATACTTCTTCTTCTGCTTAAAGTGTCACCGATTATGGAAGGTTGACAGTCAGCTCACCTTATTTCTGTCTATCTCTTCCGAGGACGAAACATATGTACGGCACTCGCAATTCCGGTCCACTCTCTTACGCTCACATACTTAATGCCTTAATATTTAGTACTATTTTTTTCATAGATGCCATCAGAGCTGGGGCAAATGGAATGAATGAAAAAAGGAATGGGATCTTCAAACAAAAGAAGAATTATCAAAATCGGTTCATTCAGTCGGAAGTTATGAGCTAACAAACATGAAAAAACATACAGCCGAATTGAGTTGGTTGATAAATTAACTACTTTTTTGACGTCGGTTAAGAAAATAACTATTACAGCTTCTGAAATTGATTTAAGTATCAGTATTAATAAAAGTTATCAAGTTTTCTCCCTCATAAGCCTCTATTGTGAAGTACACTTTTATGAGTTGACTTTGTATAAATTGTTTGTGTGGCGAAATTGATTGTAATTGGAAATACCGAAGGCAAAAGATGTCGCGGCCGTCCAACAGTAAAATGGACCGAGCAAGTTAAAGACATGTCGTCCTTCATATTGTAGACGGTCGTAAGAGACGCGCGGGACAGAAACCAGTGGAGGCAGTTATTAAGCTGGAGATGCAACCCTGATGGAGACCATGATCCTCAGACTTGAGGGACTTACACTAGGGAGATTATAATTTGCTGGTGTGTTTATAATGAGTTGTGAGCGTTCTAATTCATTAATTTCCAATCCTTTTTTTTGTGACGAACTACACAGATTAGCCAGAGAAGCTGAATTTTGCTGTTTCACGGAATCATATATATAGGTATACAGAAGTTTCACATACCGGTTTTTTTTAAAGATATTCCCCTCAATGACAAAAAAATCCAAAATCAGCGCCCTGCATTTTTTTCAAATCGTTTTTCAAATAAAGTGTTGAGTCTGTCCCATAATACCGTCGAGCATTAATTACCGCTATCATTATATCGATTCTGTGACCATTTAATATTTATTGTTCATCATCATCACTATCATGTGAGTCGTAAAACATCCACTGCTGGACATAGGCCTCCCTCAACGATTTCCAAAAGGACCGGTTGTAAGCGGCCCGCATCCAGCTGCGCCCTGCGACCTTTAAGTGGTCGCCAGACCACCTTGCGGGTGGACGTCCCACACTGCGCTTGCTGGTCCGTGGTCTCTAATCAAGAACTTTTCGGCCCCATCGGCCATCTGTTCTACGCGCTATATGCCCTGCCTATTGCCACTTCAACTTGCTTACCCGGCGAGCTATGTCGGTTACCTCCGTTCGTCTACGTATCTCCTCATTTCTGATTTGATCTCGTAGAGATACTCCGATAGCCCTCTCCATAGCTCGTTATGCGACTTTGAGTTTTCGTCGTTGAGGTCCATAGTGAGTTATTGTTAACATCTACATTATGTTACTGTAGCCGCAAATGTATGCATTAATAACTTTTATAATTTAAAATATTTATACTGCCCTCTATGTGATACATTAGTAACTAGAATCGCAGTTAACGTTGATATACGTTAGTGGACAAATTCATAACTAGATAGAGCGAAACAGCGAAATGATAAATTTCATATTTATGAGCTAAAAATTGTTTCGTTTTTCGTACACAAATAATTAAAAAAATTGCCATACGTAAAAATTACCATAGACACATTTTAGAAGTGTAACTGCTATACGCCAGTTTGACTTGGGAGTAAACTGGTGAATGCGTTACAAGAGCGGGGTCAACACTTTTTTTTGATCATGTGTCAGAGCAGTCTTTTTAAAAGATTAGCAGTGGTTTGTTTGAATCGTGATTTAATTTTACAATTCGCAGCATCTGAAGCATTTTGCCCACGAATGAATGTATTCACGTATGAATGAATGGAAGCTCTTTAATTTAACATTGTTGTAATTGTGACACACCAGCGCAGACGTGCGTCCACAGACAACTCCACTTTCCAAATTAAAAAGAAACACTGTCACAAGCGTGACTGCTGGAATATGTCAGTACAATATCATAGTTTTGAAATGTTATTAAAAAAATTACAGTGTATATTAATATGTGGAGAGTGCTATGTTGCCTGAACAAGCCCTGCTAGGACTGATTCTCCTGTGCTGGGGATGGAGGTTTTGGAGCGTGTTTTACTCGAGCTACTCCATCGCTGACGTTGTCACGTTGAAATCTCAAAAGTCGTGGCCCAGGAGTGCCGTGGCGGGCACGCTGGTGGTGCTATCGCTGCTGCTGCAGCTCACTCCCTCGGACTGGCCACTTCTCAGGCTGGCGAACAAGTTCGCGAGCATGCCGTCGGAGATGTATACGCTGTATTTCGCGCACCGATACGTAGGTCCCGCCGTGGACAGCCGCCGGTTCACGATGCTGCTCTACTTTCTGACGATGCTCTCAATATTTGAGATCGTGCACTCCATACACTCGGATTTGCAACGACTGCGATGAAGTTTAACATAACCGTATTACATACACCGCCATGTTTTGTTGCTAATATTATATTGTAGAAATGGTTGTCCCCCGACTTTGTCCGCGTGGAAATTAACAAAGAAGTAATTCATTTTAGTTTTGTGTTTGAACCCGTGGAGGTTATTGTGGCCATTGGGCTCTTTACAAATTGATAAGGGCAAGATTACCATTTGTCCTAAATTGTTGGGGTGACGTTAACACCGGTTCTTATAGTATCCTCTAATGTATACAGCTGCCTGCTCTGATTAAGCGCTATGTATCTCAAGCACTAGAGCAAAACTACCAAATAATAGATAAATTAAAAACTATCGGTTAAGTATCGGTCAAACATCCAGCCATCCATTACAACTTTCAAAAACAGTGGAACAAACAGACATGCAGACAGATGAAAACTGTAAACATTGTTAAATGTACCATACTATATATATATATATTAACATACAAGTTTTTTTTTTATATTAAAAACAAACACTCCAATTTAATTTATATGTATAGATTTAGTTGTTCTGTTCATTTACGAATACTAGCATTCATACCACCCATCTAAAGTGGTAGACAGAGATTACCGACTTCCACTGAGCGCATACATAATCGTCATCATCGTAATTGTACTGCTTACGTCTAATACTTCTGTACATTAGTTAGATAATTGTATCAGGCTTGGGCTTGGTATGAGTAATGGGCTTAAGTTGTACTTTAGCATTTTTTTAATTAGACAACAGTTATATATTTTTATAGGAGCTTACGGCTTTCCTGATCTTAAGTGATCACCGTCGCCCATGAACATCCAAGGAGCTGCAGGTATGTTGCCAGCCGGGAAAGAAGTAGTTTCTCGATCCCCAAATCGTACCGGTTCGGAAACACCGCTGCCGACAGTTGGTTCCACAGATTAATAGTACATGGAAGAAATGCGAAAAACGTACAGTCGTTGAACGTCATCCACCAAGATGGTGTCGATGGAATTTGAAATTCTGCCGAGGGTGCGGTAATGTAAATCGGCAGCTAGGATGATTCCCAACAATCCCTTAGAACACTCCCCGCGGTAAATACCATACCATACCCAGCTCACTTCGCCAGGTTACATTTTCCCTTATTTTATTTAAACAATAAACTTACATCAATAAATATTATATTTAATTTAACTCTCACAATATATTATTGTTCTCCTCTTCTCTTCTCAAGCAGGTGAACATATATATATATACACAACGCATGTGTCAATACAAATTTCTGTTATAAAACAATAGAATATCATCATAGTAAATAAAAGTTGTTTTTGACATTTCAAAAAGAGGAGTGTTACGATCGTCATCAAACTTTACAGGATTACTCGCCAGGTCAATGTGAAGATTCCCTGAAAGTTTCATTGTCATCGGTCCAGCCGTTTTGGAGTCTACATGGAACAAACCCACACACTTTCTCTTTTATATATATATATAGATAGATATTACCTGGATATCTCCTGATCGCCTGCGAAAGTGTGCTATTTGTGAATTAGGGTTCCACAGTACAAATATGAGTGTTTATCGGTCTTTGTATTGGGTCGCGGAGTTCCGAGTTCCGGCCTGTTCCACTATTTTTTAGGATCATTTAAACCGTTTGAATTTGTTCTTCAGTGCCGGGTGTGAGCTTGGCGCCAGTTGGAAACTATGCAGTGGGAGTAGAATTCTTGTGATGTGATGAATAAGATATTTCTTGTGCATTTTAAAATAGGAAGCAAAGCTTACACTGGAAGTGAAATAAAAAGAGTATTCGATTTAACGCAATATATTGTGTGATTTAGAATTTTTTTGGTTAAAATACTTTACAAATTAAAAAATAAATGCATTTAATATTTAATTAATCAGTGCGTTAAAATTCTTATTCATTAATAACATGCATAAGTATAAAAAGAGTTCACAAAATGACGGCAAACAATTATACATAATATAAATATTTATCTTTTAAAAATACTAAGATTTTACGAAATATTAAAATATTCTGAAAGTCGAAATGTTAATATAAATTAATTGTAATAGTAAAGAAATAATAGTACATGATGAAACATAATATAATGTTATTCAAAAAATATAAAATTAATATAGGTCAGACTTGTAATAAAGAATCGTGATTATGTCAATAATATGGAAAAGAAAGACGGCGTAGTAAACATCAAT
Organism: Meandrusa payeni; assembly: GCA_029286785.1. NCBI lineage: Eukaryota > Metazoa > Arthropoda > Insecta > Lepidoptera > Papilionidae > Meandrusa > Meandrusa payeni. The sequence continues at coordinate 658,442 of JAGSMX010000002.1, read as the reverse complement.
TTTAGTATTTCTAACAGATATTTAAACATATATAAATATAACAAACAAAACACTTAAGATAAAATGACACTGGATTATGTACGCAGTATTTGAAGTTCGACCTCCTGCGGTTATAAAAATAATTTAAGGCACTTAAATAATTACCAGGCTAAACACGCTGTGTACATTTAAGTCAGTTCAGAGCATAAAGCAACTAATAAGTCCAAAAATTATCACCATGTTACTGTAGAAACACCTACTTAGACCAATTTCAATGTAACGAAACTGTGAAGTAAGTAACCTTAAAATTAGTGGCAATGCAAGGTGTTTGATCTTTCTGGTCTTGCGCGTTTCAGAAGAACTTGCCAATCCTATATAGGGGTTGGCTTAGATGAAGGTTGCCAGAAATAAGTTCGTAGCCCTATAGGAATTAACTTAAATTACTGACATGCAAACAACACAACAATCTTCCTAGTGCATTATAACATTTTCTTTATTACAAATTAATAATCCGTTAGAAAGCTAAATTCACTGTTAATAAAGGACGTCGGGCTGGGTGTTCGAATCTGAAAAGAATTACAAAATATCATCAATTCTGTTCGATCTTTCTCCTGTGAGGGAACGAGGGCCTGATTCAGGTCTGACGCGTAATTTGCAGGAGGAGAGATATAAAGCGTCAATAATTTAAATGTTAGAGTCCGCGAAATTGATAGTCATAGCTTCAAACCCACTACTCTCCCGTTGAGGTGAATCATCTCATAACATTTAAGCTTTTGTAACTGAAGGATTGGTGAGGAGCGGATGATGGAGCGAATAATGCGGTGAAGGGGACAGGTTGCGAGCGCAGGGGGTGAGGCGAGGATAGAGAAGGAGGTTAGAATACAAAAGTGATTGATTTGGTTGGCGGAGGTCCGCTTCGTTGTCGGTAAAGCAAAAAATAAAGTGTGTTCTTTTCTTTATCAAATATAAAATAGACCTTATTCCTTCTTTAGGACTAAGGAGTGGAACTCTCTGCCGAGATCAGTCTTTTCTTACGGGTACAATCTGGTGCCCTTTAAGACTAATGTAAACAGACACCTTATAGGCTCACGGGCTCCATCCTAGGCTTCATCTTTGCCTTCCGTCAAGCGTGATAGAAGCCAAACGCCAGCCTATTTTTGTATAAAAAATGTTAGAATTTAGGATTAGGGTAGGGTTTGTATGCTAGTAAATTGAATGGTATAAAAATGTGTACGCAATTTTACGTTGAGCTGAATGACATGCTAAGCACATGTACGACATGGAATATACTTGTATTTAAATAAAAAACGGCTAAATAATACCCACAGCCGTCGAGCGGTCATGTCAACAACCCGTATATTTACGAGTAACGACAACAACCGACTTCGAATCCAATCAAATGTTAAACGATATTTACTTGTACTTAAAAATATCAAAAAACAGTCTGTGTGTCCAGGAGTATTCTTCAAAATATATTAAGACCCTTGTCTGACCTCCATTTGGATGTTATTGATTGTTAGTGCGCACCAGATCGGAACATGTACACACGTTACTTCCTTAACTTGTATAAAAATGTACAGACTAACGCTTATACAGGCGAGATATAGTGGCAGCCCGCCGTCTCCACACTTCTTTCCTTGTCCCCTTGTTCTCTAGCGCACTGGAACTCGAAGCAGCTCGATGCACGGCTGCAAAATATTAACATTCTAACAAATGCAATAAAAACACAGATCGATCGATATATAATATATGATTTGACAGGGAATATTAGTGATCTAAAAATTATTATCCTTGGCCTAATCTATTTCAATCATACATTACTAGATAAATACTAATCAGTACACATCATTTTAATAAGTCGAGAACAACCAATAAGAGTATTTAACTAATAAATGTTCTATTTAAATACCTTTACGATAATTGGATCGATGTATGTTAAATATCGCTCAAAAATATCGATACATTGAAAAATAAACCGATGACGTCACATCAGCGCTCAGGTCCGGTGAGAGAAGCAGAATATTATTGCTAATAATAAAATATATTTTTTTACCTTATTATTATATACATTATTTAATAATCTATTATTGACTCGTCTAAAAGTGTTGTGTTGTGATTAATATTATTATAATTATGAAAATAAATGAAAAAATCTTGAATAAGTACAAAATTTTCGAATAAAATTATTATATTACAAAAAATCTATTACTTTTAGGATTAATAAAGATAATCTTTCTTGTCTGTGAATATACAAATATATCTTTCATAAATTTTCTAAACAGAAATGAATTTGAACACAATAACGACAAATATTCAAATATAACAAAAGGGCACGTGACAATGAAGTGTTAACAAATAAAGCAATGATAGAGCGTCTCTTACATCACATGTTGGAGGTATGAGAAAAACAAATGTACAGCATGACAGGAAGACGCCAAAAACGAAATTGCGATATTGCACGAGAGTAAAGCCCCATAAAAGCTACCGACAAAGTAGTGGTTCGGCCCTCACCGACACGATCGATTCGGAATGGTTAATGCAATTATAGTAACCAAGAAGAGTTCCCCGAGCTAAGAACTCTGTCACCTTACAAATCTGAATCTTCATCTTCTCTGACCATCAGCGTACGTACATCAAAAACGATAACTGAAGGGATTAAAACCGGTGAACGTAAAACAAATATAATAAAGCGACCTTATTGCTCCCCAACTTGACAAAAGCCGGGCGCACATTGAACACCAGTTGTATGGAAGGAAAATTCCCAAATATTCCAAAACAGTTTTCCCTTCACCGTGCTGTAGCGAAGACTCACAGTGTCTTCTAAACGAGGGAATAGCTGTGTAATCCGGCAGCGGTACAGGGGGCAAGTCTTCATCAGGGGGAAGCTGGTCACGCATCCGGTGAGAGGAGGCGGGGATGTACGTCCAGGGTAATTGGCCCTTCAGTTCGTCTGCCGTCCCTCGCCTGTTATCGTGCTCAGCCGGCAGCTCCTTAGGGTGCGGCGCCGGCGCTTCGCTTTTAACATTGAATATAAAAATAAGGTACATTTGAGACATCAATACGCTCGCAGTGATCACGTCACGTCATCGCGTCAGTGTCTTGGTCTAGCAGCCAATATGGAATTCCAAAATCATTATAATAGCTTTATGTCGTCTATCAAACAAAACATAGCGGGAATACCTTTGCATTCTACACCATTATCTAAGCTAAGCCGTTACTGTTCATAAAAAAATGGCTGTGTGTACTTATGTACGCGCGAGGAAGTTATACTTCTTTTGCATCATTAATAATAATAGTTTTTAATTGTAGGTAAATAATTAATTACTATAAAATAAAAGTGCGGTACCCTAGTAACTCGAGTTCGATCCCGGTGCCGGCACCAGTGAATTTGTTGTAACTTACCACATGCTCGGCGGTGAAGGAAAACGTAGTGAGGAAACATACAAACATTTTCTAATACTTGTGAAGACTACGCCTTATACTTTCTTTATAGAGAAGCCTGTGCCCAGCAGTGGGACATATATAAAGGCTGTAACTTTAATAAAAGGACTGGAAAAGGAGAGCTAATACAGTCAATAAAATTGAAATTTGATAAATTAATATTAATAAATAATAATATTTTAATTTGTTATTATCAATAAATATATAGACAGTTAATCTCAATTATATCGGGGCTCGTGTAAAAATATATAATCACATTTTTTTCAAAACTTTAAAGACGTTCAATTTCTATATATGTTATTTAAAAAAGATATGAAATGCTTCCTTTAAAGTTATTTTTAGCTCTTGTCAATGATATTTTATTTACTCAGTAACTCAGTACTCAGGAACTACATGATCTAATTCCGCATCCCCGTTCCACCATCGGACTTCAAGACGTACTGCGGGATTTCATCCCTTCATCATCTTACATTGTGAACATCCCTCAAAGAATAAAAAAGAGAGTTAAAGAGTAGATCCAGGACTGTATTTCCATTTAACGTGAGTTGGGATCGTAGTCAGGCACTTGCATAGAAAGTGTACAGAATACAAACTTGTACTGACCATATTTTATAGTTCTTGAAATATAGTATTTCTTTTTCCGTGAACATTTTCTATTTCTATTTCTGAAAAACTTTCTACTACTGCCCTCGTCGTCACATAGGTGGTGTGCCGTGGACTAAAGAAACCGATATTTTGACGCCGTACTGGACGCATTCTTATCATTATAATAACACGACGACGGACCTTTTAACACAAACGCAATTTGAAAAACCCGTTTTTCTGTTGCGAAAGAAGCAGTAATTGTATATGATTGACATTTACGATATGACGTATGGTCTGTTTGCAGTTGTCATTCGTTGGCTGAACCACTGAACGTCATTCCGGTCAACTGAGGGATTAATAAAATCTGATTTTAATAAAATATCTTTCATTCTATTTTATATACAAACCTCTTTTGTAAATATTTCTTTTTTTTGTTAGTATTTTTTAACCATGCCCTTAAAATAACAAGCACACAAGTATATTTACGAGCAAAAACAAATAGAGACTTCAAATCGATTCAATCATTAAATGCTATTTATTACACGAGGACGATTTGTATTTAGGAATTCTGTTAGGAATATTACGAATAGAATTAACTAGAACCTAACTAAATTGTCAACAAACTACCATTGAAGTAGATTGTTGCCAATAAAAATGAATCATCGAAATCAGTCGGCGTGATATTGAGTTATTCGTCCATTTGTGGCGCACATACTTGACGCATATTTAAGACTTATATGGTTTTCTCATGCCATTATAAAAAAAAATATTATGGATGCCGTTATAAAAATTGGACCAAATAAAGAAAGAATCATCAAAATCGGCCCAGTAGAAAGTCAGGCAGTAACTATGTAACATAAAAAAAATATTCAGAGAAATTTCGAACCTCTCCCTTTTTTGAAATGGGTTAAATAGAAACGCGAATCGGGAATGAGTGGCACCGATGCTGGTGCGCCGACCATATCACTACCATATTTCTGCACATCAGGTGCCGCAAAGTGCAATGTGTCAAATTGAATTACATTCATTCAACTCACGGTGGGGTCGGGCTGCGCTTTTTGCGATCGGGAAGTTCTATTAACGACATGGTGTAACTGTCGCCGTACGCCAGCTTGTTTAGCCAGTAGCGCTGTTTCACGATAACCATCTCCACATGTTTCGGCAGCGACAGCTGAGTCTCTTCAAAATACACTGGCTTTGGCATGACAGGGCTGTGCAGCGGACTGACTATCCTGTTTTGTTTATTTAAGAAATTCAACTTCAAAGTAAGACTTCTTCAGTTTTAGTTCAGAGGGAGGTAAGGGAGAGATAGAGTAACGTTTAGTATATTACACATTTACTTTATACATGGGCCTATTGTCTGTATCACATTATAGGATCAAAAAACAGCGTGCGCGCATTTTTTTCTCCCATTAACAATCGTGTATATTTTATAAGCAAAATCTCGACCCACCGATATATCCGTGAAATAGCTACCGACCGAGTTGTGGTTCGGCCCTTACGGGGCGCCCTCGAATCTGTATACGCGAGACATAGTAACCGTCCAAGCCGAGGGTACCGACCTAAGAGCTATGCAAAAAAAGAAGTATTGTGTAAGCAGTTGGTGTAAAGTCGCCGTGTTACAATATATCATTGTTCCTGTTTACAAATGTTCATCGGGAAGTAATGAAGTATCAGGTACCTGTACATTGACACGGCCAAAATCGCATCCGCGGTCTCTTCGGAGATATTGCGGGCACGTATAAGCCGGCGCTTCCTCTTGTGGCGAGCCTTATTCTGATTCTGGGGTGAACAGATTACTGCCCGGGGAATGTGGATTGGAGCGCGATCGTCGGTGACGTCACACTCGATGATGTCATGCTCGGAGGTGGCCGACTCTTCCAGGCCCGCTGGAGGAGTTTCCACCTGCTAACACAAAGCTTACTTGTTGTGTGTGCACCTCCATTTTCGTCCATATTTCTTCAAGCGTCAATAGGTTAATGGCTTAAAGTACACTCTACTTTTCGAAAGGTCGTAGATTGCAATCCACCATTCGACTATTGCCGTGAACCATCTCCTTTTTTTGGGGGGAAGGCTGGATCATGTAGGGTTCTTAACCACTAAAACCCCCCGGTGGCCCTTTCTCGGTGCATAGTGAGTCTCCGGGATCTCCAGTGGAACGCACCGAAGCCTCTCTTCACTGTGCTCTTCGTTGAATACTTCCCGGGGGGGAGAAGGCAGGGACAAGGGGCGGAGATAAGGGTGGGGGTTAGTCCCACCCACCCTTATCTCCCAGTGAACCCGAGGCCTTATTTTGTCGCCTTCTACGAAATGTAGGGGATACCGTAGTCCTTTTCTATGAGCCCAGAACTACAGGGCTGAAACTGTGAACCATCTCCTAAAACAAGCCTACACTTATTTGGAAGGGTTAATAAGGATGTTAATAATATTAAAAAAAAACAAAATATTATTAGCATTGTTTTAAAAACTTACATTGATATCAATCGAGACTATCTTTTGAAAGTAAAGTTCAGAATAGAATAGAAACAAATATATATTTGTAATTTTAGTAGTTATTTCTTCTGCTTCTAGTCTCAAACAAATATTGGAGATGTAGAGGGAGCCTCCTATAGCATGACAACAGACAATTTTTTAAACTTTTTGGCAAATTAGCTATTTCAGTTAATTGACACATTCTGTCAAAGTACCAAATTAAATCCAGTGATCGTATGAACACTCGTTAGTTTTTTGTATGTGGTCTGCGTCACCACCACTCCGAACTTGTCAAAGCGAAATCTATCCCGGTCTAAAATCCCCGTTTGGGTTAAAAGGTCGTGAGATCTTTTCGTATGCTTACCGTTGTGTTAACGTTGGTGATCTCGTGTCTGGCCGTCATCACGAGGATCAGCAGCAATATATTGACCACGATGAACACTCCGAAGCGACAGTACAGCATCACCATGAACCAGGCAGCCAAATGCGTGTCGATCTCAATGTTGCCAACACCCACGACTCGGCCGCCCATGTACCTCATCATGTCCGTCAATGTCTGCCAAAAGAGTCTTTCCTTCATAACGTGGTGGTACCCACACGATCAACTTTCATCGCTAATATACCTTTATTATTAAGCGAAAAAATTTAAAAACGATACCCCACCTTCTGGGGGAAAGGCGGAACTTATGTGAGGCTAAAAACTCTGGCAATGGGTTCCGGGATCTCCAGTGGAACGCACCAGAGCCGCACTGCACCGTGCTCTTAGGAGAGCACGTCCTGGGAAGGGGCGGAGGGGAGCGGCGGCAACGGGATCGGTCCTCACTCGATCCCGTTCGGTCTCCTTCTGCGTCATTACTGACTCACAGAAGAAGACCAGCGCCTTCCATTTAGATTTCCGCCAGCGTAGCCGCTACTGCCGCTAGCGGGGAGAGGTCTTGCCCGATCTATAGAAGCGATACATATATATATATATATGAAGGAAAAATGTTAATAACTTACACGCGTGTAAATGCTGTCGTTGATGTAAATGACGATGGAAACAATATCCATCACAGTCGTTATCACTGTCAACGTAATCCAAGGGTACCGGCGTAACTTGCGGCTGGAGGTCCCGGCCCCACCAGCTGAAACCAACACAAAATATCTCTTCTCTTACACATTACAAAAATGAGCTGCATTCTTATTCTGAAAATGGTTGTCGGCAACATTTACAGCGTTTTGATGTAAAACTTTTATAAGCACGCTTCACTTGGGGACTAATCGAATACGTTACGAAAAGTGTGGACGGGCGACGCAAAGGGGACTTGAGAGGGAGATATATGCACCTCTGTCTATTGCCCCTAAAGTGATATACGAAACGTAACTCACTCTCTTCACTAACTTATATCTCCTTCTCAACTTCTCTTCGCCTCGCCCGATTACTCTTTTCGTTACACTCTCGTCACATATACGAGAATTGCTCGTTTAAAGATATTAAGATAACTTCTTACACATAATTAAGCCGCTGCAGATAATCCAGAGGGCGCTGCAAGCGACGTGAGCGCAGGTGATATAGAAGTTGCGCGTGGTGGTGACAGGTTCTTCAGCGGTGTACACATACGCCTGGTTTGGTATTCCCGCGATGATCTGCCCGATGTTGATATTGGCTTCACATCGTGCTGGGTCTAGAAAGGGATTAGGTTTAACAATAAGGGACGGGCAGAGATTACGAATTTTCATTTTGCACAGACCAGACATCCATCGCCTTTTTAAACAACTTAAAAACAGGTGGAGGTGACTTCCAAGCCTAGGTTGAGCTTTGCATTCATCACTAGAAGGGAATCAGACAAAAAACTTTTAAATATATTTTTATTACTTAGGTAGGTACATAACATAAGTGGCAGAGGTATTCTATTTTAATATATAATAATAAAATCAAAATAATAAGCAAAAATTGTTAAAATTAAAGCCAGCTACGGGCTTGATCAATACCAAGGTCCCGTTTTATGTTGGCATAGGACCATGAATTCCTAAGATATGCCAGGGACATCCTAAACATATTGAATAATTATTGTTGATTTAGATATCGGTAAGTGAATACTCTTCCAAGATGATACAGCGCGATTAATTAAGATAATTTATATAAATAAAATAATAATGTAATAATGAAGACCAGACATAATACATACCTTCAAAGCTCAAAAAATTACATATCTAATAGACATTTCTGTTCCAAATACTAACAACCTAAAACAGAAGCACACAGAAAAGATTCAAAAATACATCCAGCTGGCAGACCAAGACACAGTCATCCCTATAAACATTTCGTCTACCGGTGTCATACCAAAAACCCTCAATCTCCCCTTAAAATTATTAGATCTCCATCAAAAAACGTATATCTCTTTGCAAAAATCAATAGTGATAGACACATGCTCAATTGTCCGCCGCTTTTTAACCGGACCACCCTGTCTCTCGAATATGACCAAGATATTCACATAGATAACATCACCTAACATTCACGCACACGCATATATACACACACAAACACCTGGACCAGGATTCTTGGCATAAGCCCGTACTTGATTCAGTAATACCGACCCTTAAGGTCAAGATCAAAATGTTACATGTAATAATGAAGTAAGAATGTTAAAGCAATATTTTCACTTTCCAACGTGCCAGCTGTATTTTTATAAGAATATTAATTCCGACAGAAATTATATGTTGAAAATGTCACATAATCACGATGGTTGACCTCATAAAGCTGTGTGCGCTGAGCTTAATATCGTAAATAAAAACTTTATTTGACAGTTCAAGACGAGGAGTGCTCCGATCGTCACCAAAATTTACAGGATTACTCGCCAAGTCAGTCTGAAGGTTCCCTGAAAGTTTCATTGAAATCGGTGTATCGGAGCCTATATGGAACATACCCATACACTTTCTCTTTTACATATATAGATGGTTAGTATTCGCACGTTTCCAAACTAACCACGTAGAAAAGAAATATAGGTTATCGTCAGTAGTGTAGTCGGCGGCAAATAACTCTAGCGCTGAACGAAACTTGGAAGGGATAGCAGCGCATGTAGTCAGATGTAGAGATAGACTCGATAAAAAAAACTAAAACTTAACAGAAAAGAAAATTTAATTAACATAAACTTTAGTAAGCGACTGTACACCAGGAGAGGGCGGAGTGTGGTATCGGTGCGCGGGCCAGGGTATCACAGGAGAGCCAATAAGCACCCGCGCCCCCTTCACTCCCCTGTGGTACCTTAATTTCTACTTCTGTTCATTAACGGCCAGTGCAAACGCTGGCAGAAGTCGAAATAACTCTAGAGTTATTTGCCGCCAATTATAATTCGTTACGTCGTTTGTTAAATCAGCCGCCAATTCGATACCCTAACTGCTTGCTATGTGTAATGTCTACAGATTAGACAAAGAAGATTTGACTGTTTTATCGTATTGAGAGGTACTTCTATTGTAGTAGGGACAAGGGTCCGCCTGGTGAGCAGTAACCTCGGCTTGGACGGTTACTATGTTACGCGTAAGCATTCCGATCCGATGGCGTCGAACCACGACTCGGTCGATTGCCATTACACGTACAGCTAATGTGACTACTTCACTTACTATTGAAATACAGGATCTTGACGAAGAGGAGTAATGCGTATCCCCTCAAGAAGTCGATGAGGCAGAAGTATTGGGCCAGTGCCAGCGCGGAGAGTATCAGCTGGTATACCGCTTGCACCTGGAAATCAAAATACAATACCTTTTTCTATTCAGAATAAAAATAGTTACGTTACACTAAACTAATTGAATTAACTACAGGTTATAGATAATTACTAACGTTTACTCGGACACGTATTATTTAATCGACTTAAAAAAAGTGGGGACATCTGTATTTTTTATGTATGTATGTAAATATGAGGATTCATAACGCCGTCACATATGACTAGATTTAGATTTAATTTTTATTTTGAAATTTGACTCTCTATCTTCACTAACTTATATATCCCTCTCAACATCCCTTCCCATCGCCCGATCACACTTTTCGTAAGGCATTCACCGACCTCATCCAAGTCAAGCGTGCGTAAATTAGTTTTACTTCAATAAAATCCACACATTTCGCAATTACTCAGTTGCCGAGCTGTTATAAGAAAAGTTTCACGATCTGAAACATCAAAGGAATTCGGTTATCACTGGCGCCGATAAGGTTTCGTAACGCTAGATCAGTGCGAGACGAGTGACACTTTGGTGGCCCTTGCGATTAGATAGACGCTTCACTCGTGCGAAAGTTGTATGGCAGCGTGTGACGTCACACCAGCATCTAGCTCTCGATGGCAACACCTGGACAGTGCTCTAAACTCGTCAAAACGCACCTTTCTTAATTCTTCACGCAATATCGACATTCGAGTGGATGTAGGAAGGAATGAAATCTCCTACAAATAGAATAAGAGAATAATGAAATAGAATTAATAAGAACGTAAGTAAACTCTGATCAAACTACATTTAAAGTACTTCTTTTCAAATAAAAAGAAACATCGAAATCGGTTACCATGATAAATAGTTTTTCGTCCATTTGTGGAGTACATACTCAATGCAAATTTAAAACTCATGTTTGGACCAAATTAAAATGGAACCCACACTGGAAGCACCAACTTTCAAATACAAGAATCATCAAAATCGAGTCAATCAGTCGAAAGTTACGAAGTAATAAATAAAAACAACGCATACAGACGAATTAAGAACCTCCTCCTTTGAAGTCGGTTGAAAAATGAGCTTTTTTAGCTTAGTTGGTATGGTTAACGAGAATGTTAGTAATATTTCTGAAAAAAAGAAAAGAAAGAAGTATTATACTTACTTAAATACTTTCTTTTTAAAAAGAAAAAAAAAGAAATCGACTACTTTGAATAATGTTTTATAGTTCGTAGTGCCGCTATGGTATACGACAATCGTAAATTTGACGTATTTGGTCATTATGGAATGGTGATTGATATGACGGTAGCGACGGACATATATATTTATTACATTTATAAATACACTCGCGGACCCGGCAAATGTTGGTTTGCCATCTTCATTATTTCTAGTGAATATTTTAGTAGACTAACAAAATGTAAAAAATAACTAAGTTATTGTATGACCGCATGGGCTGCCGATCATATTTGTTGAAACATTATCAAAAAGCTATTTATTAATTTATTAGTTAACGTTGAAAATTATTTAAAAAATATATGTATTTTTTAATGCCAAATCATAAAAAATAAAAAATAATAATTTTATCCTCGTTATAATATTAATCCAAGAAACATTAGCATAACAAACATAGTATCCGATTACCTACTGAATTTGCAAATAAAATTTCACGAAAATCGGTCGGATAGTTTCGGAGGAGTATGCTAACTAAATGATACGAGAATTTTATATATAAAATAAACACACACAACTGTTTACAGACAGACACAGACTTTAAGCTTACAAATGACGCTCAGCAAATGACCGAATTATGAGTTTAAAATTAACCGAAAAGCGCGTCCATATGCGTGTTCGTGGGAATGTTACATATGTTATTAGCTTATATAGAGAAAAAGAGACAGATATTGTAAACAAGTGAAATTAAAGTTGCCTTTCTCAAATCATAGTCAATGTTGCCAGAGAAAATAGTATAAACAGTTTCGTTCAGCATGTTCAGTTTCAAATCGCGAGCATCAGTTAATTGTTTAATGAAAGTTAAATAGGGCCCGGAGTCTGCTAACCGCCAGTGAAGTTTCATTGTGAATCTGATCTATTACAAGTCATATCAATTGCCATTCCATCATTACCAAATACGTTAAATACACACACGATTGGCATGCCAATTAAAGAACGGGATATTACCATTACCAGTGAGAATAGATCATACGAAATGAGTTTCCGATATTTTTAAGTAATAATTGTTAAGTTCGTGACCCTGTTAGTTAAAATCATAATTATGTTAATATTCTGTAACTTTGAAAATACTCAGTTTTATTGTCATTGGGAAACAAAACATTATCTCCATTTTAAAACATAATTAAAAGTATAACAAAATAAAGCTTATTGGTTTAAATTTATAATAATAAAACGCAATACCTAACTAAATTTTATGTCATTAACATCCCTCTCGTGCATAAGTAACTAACCTACGTATATATATACTTTTATTTATTTATTTAAATCAACAAACATTATAACACCGTTACAGATAATACCAATATGATGTTATAAAAACATAGTTAAATATATATTATTAAAATTAAAACAAATAAAAAGCTATTTGTAGGCAGCTTCGATAAACACAGACTCAGTGCAACAAAATATATCAATGTGCAGGGAGATGGTATCAACAAACCCAACCGCGCGCGGCAGCGGAGAGTACCTGGACAAGTTAGTACTGGAGACAGGCAGTAGGAACAATGGCGGACGACGGCGCATGCACACGTAACTGTCATTAATACGATTAAAACTATAGCGAATATTTGAATTGCGTATTATCTTGTCTATATAACTAACGCTATAGCTAACGAACATACAAAAGACATACACACGATTTGAGACCTCCTTTTTTGAGAGTCGGTTGAAAAATAAATAATTCAAAATGGTGTACACCATAATGATCTATAAAAATAATAAAAATGAAATGTCTGTTCGTAATATTAATACAACCACACTTTTTACAACATGCGTATGCACGTATATTCGTTGCATATAGTAATATAACATTTTTTAAAAATATTTGTCTGTCTGTTTGTTCCGGCTAATTTCTGTAATGGCTGGACCGATTTTAACTTTCACTGGCAGATAGCTGATGTAATATGGAATAACTTTACATTTTATTTTAGAAAAAAATAATAAATAGTTTTTAATTGCGGGTGATACCGCGGGGCACAGCTAATGTTATAAAAATAAAGGGTATACTTACAAAAGTTATAATTCCGGCAGCAACCATAATCTTATGAGTATTCATTGTGGCGTCCTTGAAAAGGATTAATAAAGGATTAATTTATTTACTTGTTTAACTTCAAATATTGATCAACGTTTCCACTGTCAAGCGGTATAATGTGAATGAATGAAGTGAATCACTTTATGTATGTGTTCGGCGTGACGTGACGTGTGGCGTCCCGTGCAACAGCTGGAGGATCGGCCGGACGGGCAGCGCGCGCAAGTCCGCCGCGAGGCTGCGCGCCCAACTAGCTTCTGCAACAATGTAATCTCTCAGTTCTCAGGCGATAACAGCGATATCCCAATATATGATAACTGTAACTGCTCATATGTATGTTTTTTGTATGTACCTCATAAATTTCGACCGGATGCAACAAATTTTAATTATTCTTTTTTTTATTTGAATGATGGTGCTTTTGGTAATTTAAAATTGCTAAGTTAATATTACGCCGACCGAAATTGATGATTCATGTTTATTGAAAAAAAAAATAATCAAAACGGTTCACCCACTCCAAAATTATATAAAAAAAACAAAGATGAATTGAGAAACTCCTCCTTAGCGAGAAGATAAACATGCGAAGATATAAGCATGATGGACGGTGAAAAACAGAAATTTCTGTCTCCCTTCTAGAATGATGGCGTGAGTGCTTTATGTCGCTGCCTATATTAAGAACAAACATTCATATACAAATAGTGTTGTTCATTATCTCTGATATGTTAAGATTAGTATTAATTAACGATCTGTTAGTTGTATACTAAATAAAAGGTATATAAAGGTGTCGACTTCAACTCCGCTAGCAGTACATCATCATGGCGGTGCTGGTCAGTGTCTTTTTTTTATAAAAAAAAATAATTATAAAAGTTAGGACTTTTTTAGAGTGCACGAAACAATTTGCGTACATATTTACCATTTGTTACAATAAAAGTACACCTAACATTGGCACAAATAAAAACGAAAATTATAATTGAGTAGGAGGTAGTTACAGAGCAAGTGTGTCACATAACAATATAACAGTAAAATACAATTATATAAAAATAAATTCAATATTAACTGGATTAAATGTTCGCTTTAAGTAACGATAATTATAATCTAACTACTTTATGTTTGTTCATCCATAAAATACTTACCAGTTTTTACCAAATCGAGGTAAGAAATAGTAAACAGTATCCCCTAATCTGCACCTAACTTATATAACGTAGCAAATTTACTAGCAAACAAACCTTTATACTATCTTCTAATGATAATCAACAAAAGAATTACATATCTGCGATGAAGAAATGTAGATGCAGGGGAAAAAAATAATTAAATAGCCCTTTTTCATATTATTACTAAGGTAAACAATCCATGAATAAAAACCGAACTGTATAATTTCAAAGGAATATTAAAAGAACTATAAAATATCAAAAAATATATAACTATTATAACATATCTATTAAATAACACGTCATATTGGTAATAAATAGTGTTAATAATTCTACGTACTATCGTATTTAAATAGATTAATCGATTAAGAAGTTTAAAAAAGAACTTACTTGAAAATATATCATATATTCAGATTCAACTTTTGCTGGTATACGTGGCCACATGTATAGTTAACTGCGGAAGGATTCAAAATAACCGTTCAACTTCAACTAAAGACACGTAAGTAATGACACTGGCAGTATAATATTTCAATTTTAAAAAATAATCGGTAGAAAAAGACGGAAGAAACTGCAACCTTAATATGCAATCATTATAATAGTACTAAAATAATCCAGCTATGATCGGAAGTCAACAATTTGACATAACAGCCGTCTTTGTCAGGTGTGTTTTTTCGAATACACCCTCAATTTATAATTATTAATTTCGAATGTACGAATGACGTCACGCCGCCATATTGTATTTTTAACATTGGCTCACCCGTTATTGGTCATTTGAATCTATTTGAAATGTTGCCTTTCTTCAACGTCACCAGTAAGCGAACATTACCGATATACTAAGAATTGCTTATTATAATTACGTTGTCACAACCTCACTGAAAGGACAAAATTTTAGTGAGGAAAATTATAGTGTGAGAAAAAATATAAATTTTTTTTTTTCTCAAAAAAAATAACATCTCATTTATTTTTTTTGCAATTATTTTTTAAGTTTACTTAAATTAATAAAATCAAATAATAAAAACTTTTTTTTTTTACTTTTGTACTTATAAAAACCGAAAACCGCAAATGTTATCGATACATCGGTGTTGCAGGAATATGATAATGACAGACATTTCTATTAATTTATTGTGTATTACTATTATGTTGCTTTAAGGTACGTCGTCCACGCGACAGTATACCAGGTGGGGATTTTGACAAATAAAACTGATGGGGAAATGGCGAAAGAACAGTAAGTAACACTTTAGTAAATATAGTAATTTATCGATTCAATTAAAAATAATTGTTTTATTTATACATATGATTTTAAACTTCTCGTAAGAGCCGCCACTTACAAGACACTACCGCGAAGCCGTTGCGTCGCCCGGAGGCCGAGACATGTTTTTTTTTAAACATTTTTTATGTGTTTTTTCATTTTTATTTTATTTGTTATAAAATATCAATTATTTTTATTTAAATAATGTAAGTATTATTTAGTTACAGCATTTTATTGCTTCGACTGTAATGTTGAACTTTTGTCTAATCTATATATATAAGAGAATGTGTGTGTGTTTGATCCGAATAGGCACCGAAACGGCTAGACCAATTTCAATGATACTTTCAGGGAATCTTCAGATTGACCTGACGAGTGATCTAAAATGTCAAATACAACTTTTATTTATTATGATGATATCCTATTGTTTATAGTTTTAATTGGCAGCTGGATCTCAAGTAACCTGGCGTTAGGAATTTCAAATTCAAATGTAAACTGAATTTATGCTTGTATATTTAAGTTTATGTCTGTATGTGATTATTTCCGTATAATAGTATCTCTTGTACATTATACCATACTAACATACCCTAAAAACTATAATATAATATACTAAATGCAAAAAAAACACAACGGAACTATTAAAAATATTACCAAATCTAACAAAAATCGACAACTACGATGTCATTGATAGTTCCTGTTAACGCAATTGTTATAATAGACTTGGTGACAATTATAGTAGCAGCTCCGAACAGTGGCTCTAAACTTTTGAAGATTGGGCAGAGAAATATCTAAACCTGATTGAATTTTCTGAGAACTTGCCACATAATTTATTTGGGTTGGTAACTAACGCTCTGTCTTTTATATAGATAATCAGTCCAAAGGATATACTTTCTTGTACAGGGGACATCAAGAAGCCATCACGTTTTACAAGCACAACGGGTCAGCTATCGATTTAAGTGGTATACGAAACCCTCTAATGACCAACGTGACTGCGCAGAGCATGCTGGGTTTGGCGCCAGTAGAAAATGTTAACCAGACCCAAAGCATCATACCCTGGAGTGCTCTAGAAAAAATTGCGTCTTTACAATTCACAACTACGACGCCTGGTAATATTAGTTTATTTTTAATTACATTCGATACTTGTTGCTATTATTATTTTCCAGGCGTTAAATTTTCTTATTAAATAGGGCTTTTTATGATATTGTTGTAAGAAACGAGTGATTCGAGCCACTTAACACATTAAATAAATAGTGTAACGACATCAAAACGAATTTAACCGTTATCAATCAATCTGTTATAAGCACATTCGTTTGTATTTTGTGGCTATCTAGTGATCATTTGTTTCGGCATGTTACTTGCTAAAGAAGCTTTAAACTGTAAGCACATACAACACTAATTTCAATCAACGTGTGTTGTGTGTGCCTACTTCATTAAAATCCATTTATTATATTTTTATATAATAAGGGCGTTAATAATTTTAATAAAATCATTATTTGTTGAGTATATCGTTTTTATAGGGAATGAAAAACAAATTAAAACAATTTGTCGCTAATAGATGGCGCTAGTTTATTTACTTCTTTCAGTCGACGTCTAGTCTACGGTAATATAAGTAAGAATCGTTATGGATTTTAATAATGAATAATAATGTGTATATGTGTAGTGTTTTTATTTATGTAAGTTAGTTTTAATATTATGTGTATATATAGATAAATATGTATGTTTATATACACATTTATCTAAATATATATATATATTGTGTTTTTTGTATTAAATTAAATTTCAAAACACAGACCCACTAAAATCTTTTTTATACATAAATTTTTGTCCATACAAACGTTGTCTGAAAGAGATTGCTCTTAGCGATAAGACCGCCCATTGCGTATGCAATTACACCAACTAATATGAAAATTGTATAGTTGTTATTTCTGTGATATATTTTGTTTTTAATTGTTGCGCAATAAAGTATATTCATTCATTCATTCAATAATTAGAGAATCTTTTGCAGGCAATCTGCAATCATTTGGAGATTTAAAACAATCAGCGAAGATTAAACGAGACCTCGCCAGCGTTCCCGTGAAGATAGTCAAGGGCGCCGCTATTATTTCTCCAGAAGAGGGAATTCAGTCGCTGAGCCTGCCACCGCTTCTCGCGCTCAACAACAACCTCTCCCACATACCGGTGCCCATTCCTAACACCTCCGTAGTACGATACGCCAAGATCAACACACTGGTAAAGAGCCCATGAAACTGGAGCGCTATTTAGAAACAAAATCTGTAAGATTTCTTTAGATACATCTACAATATTATTGTACTTGATTAAAGAAATATAGATCAGTATATGATTTTATTAAGCCACTTAATCGACTGTGAATACCTGATCATATTCCTGTTGTTCTGTCTGTCAGAGCACTGCCGCTTCAGATGGGACACACCGAATATGCCTGATGTTGCCGTAATAAAAAATGTAATTCTCACATTTGGCGATCTAGAGGTGAATCAGTTCGGAGCACAAAACAACCAACATGCGATTCCGTTATCACAGTTACGACCAAAGTATTTCAGTCCCCTGAATTATCCTACTTAAATATTTAGATGGAGTTCTAGGTCATCACAAATTGTACACTAGACACGAGTCCATATTTGACTCCCTGTAATCGCGGTAATATATTTTTAACGGTTCTGCACATCACTCGCGGAGAGCAAGTAGCGCCATTACCACACACAAAGCTTTGGAGCGGCATTTCGAACCACAAGCAGGTTTCTAACAGATTCAGTGTGACTATGTGTCCCACTGTTGGGCGCGGGCCTTCTCTGTAAAGGGAGTATAAGGGCATAGTCCGCCACGCGGTGTGCTTATTGGCAGACTTCACATGTCAAAGAAAATTTTCTAGGACTTTCCTTACGATGTTTTCTTCACCGCCGAATGGTAAATCAGGACATAAAATTGCAACAAAGAATAACATTGGCGCCGGCACCGGGGATCGCATTCTGGTTGCCAGATTATCTATCTGAATGGTTCCAATATAACTTACTACTTAATCTTGGTACATAATATTTAAATCTTAAAACAAACCTGTATCACTACACGACAAACTAACTATCAATAACATAACATTAGAACAGAAGACGTAACGAAAAATACCTAAGACTGAGATCTAACAACTATTTGACTTGGAATGACCAAATCGACTATATAAAAAATATACTTTCTTCACTAACCGGTTCACTACATAACATAAACAGATGTTCACGTCAGCAAGTACGTTATACAATTTATAACCCTTTAATAAAATCCCACTTATTAAATAATTACTAGCGTACCCAGCCCGCTTCGCCGCGCTAGATTTTACTTTATTTTATTTAAACAATAAACTTACATCATTTAATATTTAATTTAACCCTCACAAATATATTAAATAATTCATTTTTCTCAGCGGGTGAAGATAATTACCTACACCCGTGTACATCAGTAAATGCAATATCATTCCTATCATTTTTATAAAAACATATCGGGCTCAAGTTAATGTCAGAAAAAAAGTACGACGTATGGCTTGGGCGTGGTAAATGTGGATTATCTGTGAATTAAGGGTATTAATAAATACTTATGAAGCAATTTAAAATGTTAATCACAAATAAGGAATAATTATAATGACTCTACCTGATGTTCATGAAATTTTAATATGAACAATTCAGAGTTATCTCTCAACATCATCAAGTAGTTCATGATCTCCGTTTGACAGTAAATATGAAATATTTCGCACTTCCAGATGTTCTCAAGCCAATGATATTTGAAATTAAGCCAGCAATTCTTGTATAAATGTTAGAAACAATGAACATTTATTTATGATTGAAAATTATTATTAATAAAATTATGAATCATTTCATTTAATTATTTTGTAATAATTTTTTTTTAAAGAAAGCTAGCAATATTTTTTTTTTCAGAAATATTACTAACAATCTTGTTAACCATTCCAACTAAGCTTAAGCTTGTGCTAGGACATGGTTCACGGCAATAGTCGAATGGTGGATTCGAGCCCACCACCTTACAATTCGCAGACCGTACCCTAAACCATTAGGCTATTGACGCTTTTAAAATTAATTATATAATTGAACTTCATATTTTGAAAAAATTTTAACTTACCGGTAAGCTTGATTAATCTGGTAAATGGGTCGCGCGGCCTTTTTATTTGCAATTAATTGGTCATATAATATATGTATATATATATATATATATATGAATTTTTAATACTTTTATTTACTCCAATATGTTTACTTCAATATACTCGTAATGACATAAATATACACAACGCATGTTTCAATAGAAATTTGGGTTATAAAACAAAGAATATCATTATAGTAAATAAATCTGAATTTGACAGTTCAAAAAGATGTTTGCATCGATATTTGACAGTAAAAACTCCGAACGTCACCAAATTTACTCGAATACTCGTCAAGTCAATTTGAATATTCCCTAAAAGTTTCATTGAAATCGGTCCAGCCGTTTCTGAGCCTATACGGATCAAACACACACACATTCTCTTTTATATATATATATTTATATATATATATATATATATATAGATAATCGAAGTGTGGGGCAGTGCTACGAAAACTAAACTTAATGAATTACAGATCAAGCAAAATAAAGCTCTAAAAGTTTATTTCAAGCAAAGATGGAGATTTAAAATGAATATGAGGATAATAAACGTTAGCCCTTCCCACAATAAAGATATTCCAATGACCAATCGAAGGTTCCTCCAAATATAAAGTTAAATTAGAATTTGTAAATTGCTATAATTGAAAATTATTCACTACTTGATAACGATCTTTCTTTTTTTACTGACGAACTACACAGATTGGCCAGAGAAGCTGGCTTTGACTGCTTCATCGGATTTAGAGGTGGCATAGTTCTTAGGTCGCTTAGCCTGAACCTCTATCGTTAGTAACTAGATACAAGGGTCCTCTGCTTGGAGGGTTTCTATGTTACGCTTAAGCATCCGAGGGCGCCCGAGAGAGCCGTGGCAAACGAGACAGACACAAATAAACTGAATATTATGAGTTAGTCACGAACACGCTGTTACAGCACCACTTAAGATTAGGTGAGACGTAAGCTTGTTTGTCTTTTCTTACACTTTTCTTACAAACAAAACTTAATTATAATTTTCCCGGAGTGGCACTTAAAGTTAGATTAGCTTTTGAATGTCCTTGCTTAGATTATCCGTGAAATAGCGACCGAGTCGTGGTTCAGCCCTCTCGGGCGCCTTCGGATCGGAACGCTTAGGCGTAACATACGTGTAGTAACCGTCCATGCCGAGGTTTTCCCTCACCGAGAGGATCCATGTGTCGAGTTACTAGTTCTCTGGCCAACCTGTGTAGTTCGTCATTAAAAAAAAGGGGACATAAAGGTAGACTAATTAGAATATACTAAATTTTAAATTCCACCTACCTATTACATATATTGCAGCGGAGACGTCCTTATCAGCAGTGCATACACGCCTTCTACCAAGGTTTTATTGAAGAAGCATTATTGATTTTCTAACTAACCTACTAAGGGAGGCACGCCATTAAAGCGCATGGTGCTTCGACTCCCACACTATATAAAATTTTCCAAACAAATTTATCAGTAATTTTCTGTATGTCTGTACGATTAGTTTTTTTTACCAGTGTTCATTATTTTGTAAAGATTGCAAACATCATAACACGTTTTTCTCCTAATCGGATATACGGTGACCTTTGAGGTTACTAGCCCGCTCCCGAGAGTCATGACATTGGTTACAGCTTTCTCCAACACTTCGACCTAAGCAATCATTAGCAATACGAGAAAAAGCAAAAACTGACTTCAAATCGAATCAAACGCTGAACGTAAACTTATTTCCGAATTATTTTAGGAACATACATTTATACGAAATATAAATAATCAGAACGAATCCAAACATTCATCAAACTACTCTTAAAGCACATCCTCTCCAATAAAAAAAAATTAGTCGTGATTATCCGTTGGCGTGATATTGCGTTATTCGTCCATTTGTGGCGCACATACTTGATGCAAATACGGTACCTTAAATGGTTTTGTCAGGATACCATTGCCAGAATTAGAACAAATTATTAAAACACACTTTCAAACAAAGCAAGAGTCATGAAAATCGATTAACCCAGTCGAAAGTTATGATGTAACAAATATAAATAAACCTAGAGAACCTCCTTTTTGAAGTCGGTAATATAAAGTAAATGAAAAGAGATGCCGCGGTACTTAAGAAAAATTGTACCGTAACTTAATAACATTATACTTGTTCTCAAAACTACTACAGTACTTTAAAAGAGATTAAGTTCGCTATCAGATTCCAGCAAACCAAAATTTTATCACATAACGACGAGCCCGCGGATAAATTAAAAAATGGTCGAAGGAAAAACACCAAGAGGCTGAAGTCCTAAAAGATGGTCGGACAAGATCTCCGAAGAACTGGAGTCATCTACCAGCGACGCCCTCCACAGGGCCATGGACCGGAATACCTGGGGACAGGTGATTGATCGCCGAGAAAGGAGTCACGATCCTTAGCAATGGGGAGGGTTTTAAAAGAAAGATTCAGAGAAATACGAAAAAAATCATTGAAACATATGTTGAAAAAAGAAAAAAATTTCATCACGATTGGTTTAGTCGTTCTTAAGCTTTAGAAGGACATTCTGATCGAGAGATAAAGCTGAAAGAGAAATAAATAAAAACACATAATTTACCAAAAAAAATACCAGTGTACGGACAGAGCCCGTAATTTTCATCTAGCTAAAACAATTCTATTTACGTATTTTTATTTTCGGTTTTCGCATTGATTTCTAGAAAGTGGTCATCTCACTGTATTTTCACAATTTGACCGCTCAACGAATTGTCGACTTTATTGTTTCTTACGTAAGTAGCACATCAGATTGCATGATTGTAATGGTTTTATTTGTTAGAAACTTTTTTTATAAAAACTTAACAGCCCTGATAATTGATGCGATAATTTCTCCTGAATTGTGTTTGTCTATTGTGATTTGGAAACTAAATTGTAGCTATAACCTTGTGGGTTATTGGATATAGTTTTGTAGTGTGAGGAATTCTAAAAAGACAGACAAACACCGACAAACTTTTTTACCAAATGATTTTTTGGTAAAATTACTTACTTAACGTAAACTTACTATAAAACGAACGATGTTGATTCGCTTCATCGTTTAACCTAAGCGACCTAAGTGCATTAGCCACCACTCAATCCGGTGAAGCAATTGCAGCCAGCTTCTCTGGCCGATATGTATAAATTCCAAAAAATAACCTGCCAACCTATTATAACAGTTGGGTCGCCGACACTTCGCTCACACACAATAAGTAACACACCTCAACGTCAAGTCAATATTCTGCAAGTGCGTGGTTCTTTACCAATCGTCCCCCACCCATACGCTAACAAATTTGAACAAAATTTATTTTAGAAAATTTTAACCATTTTAAAACTAGTTCCGATTGTACCCTAAACCATTAAGGCCAAATTGATACTTTAAATATTGTGCAAACACAGTAACACACACACACACACACAGAAAGACACATATAAAAACAGATTTTATTTTTACCTTTATTAATATTGTGTTACCTAACATTTTTTTCTCTTACTAAATGTTTAAGATTACGGTCAAAAATGACGGTGAAAGACATTGACTCCCTAAATACAGCTCACGCTCGGAATTTAAGGGACTCACTTTTACCCCCTACCTTTATATTATGTATGGAACTTTTTTTCTGATGCAAATAAACTGAGGAGAGGGTGAAAATGTAGATACGGGTCGCAGCCAAGTACTTGTGATGAAATTATATAATATTAGATAGGCATGTATGTTATTAATGTTAAATAATTTATTATTATTTGCGCTGTTCCTGGAATGCTCAGATAAAAAATCATCCCATATTGAATACAGGATAAGAAATGCTTCACTTCAGTTGTCGAATGGTGGGTAATATCCTACTACTACATGTAAACTTGATTTCTATTAGCTCGGCTTCAATAGCAGTAGCAACGACTGTTCCTTTGAACCTAAAGATAATACGAATGGAATAATTGTTGCAGATAATAGGAATGGAAAATTCTGTACGCATCTTTGCCCGTCTCAACGATCGCCGCACCCAAACCCATAAATTGCTTTTGATAAAGCAATGCAATGAAAATAGTATTAAATGTCCATGATAACACAGAGGTAAACGGTTGATACCTGTCACTGCGATGACCCTATTCTAATCTTTAAAATTAATGCGTTAATTAAACTGAGATAAGTAGCGTCTAGTGAAAGATACTTTACAAAGTATGAGAGATAAAAGCACAATTTATGAACATTTAATAACGGAATTTATGGGTATGGGTGTAGCAGAGAAACGTAAACAGTGGAAATATTTTTGTTCGCAACAAAGACAATTTGTGCTGAATTATTAAGTTAACAAGTTATAGATAGTGGACCTCGTACAGTTTTAAACGATAGACTTCTGCTTTAATATTAGATTCCCCGATCAATAACAACTTGTGGTCGTATTGATTACTTGGAATAACAGGGAGTAGAGTCTAGTCTACCGTGTACACTGTCCGTACGTTAGGAAGTCCGAATTCATATCATTGAATTAGATTTTTAGCTACATCTATCTTACATCCTGAATAGATTTTTTACAATTTTATATAAAGCTAATGTGATATCATTCAAAAAATGATAGCATAGCGGTTAAGCGTTTGATTTTTTAAAAGTAAGCTGACAATATTTCTATTTTTTTTTCTCAGAAATATTACTAACATTTTTGTTAACCATTCCAACTAAGCTTAAACTTGTGCTAGGAGATGGTTCACGGCAATAGTCGAATGGTGGATTTGAACCTACGACACTACAATTCGATCGTTCCCTAAGCCGGCTATTTACGTACCCAGCGAGTCTATTTCTCCTTTTTTTAGTTTTAAAAAATCACTGGGTAAAATTGGTGCTCGGTGTAGAAGGAAGGAAGCTTAAGTACATATTCGATGTGACATCTTCATTCGCACAATGCTATTGTTAATTCTTACGAGTAGATGTAATTTATTGTGATAAATTTTACTATTCCTATATTTGGGGAGGGAGGAGTGGGGAACGGTATATTTCTTTAATATTTTAACTAATTGTTTATTACATTGTAATGTAAACTATGTTATTTTATTGTGAAAGAATAACACTCCATATACATCTATACAAACTTTCGCCGTTATAACATTAGTGAGATGGTTAACAAGCATGTTAATAATATTCGAGAAAAAAATATTGCTACTATTTTTGAACAAAAAAAACCTTTATAGAGGAGAAACAGGCGCCAGAGCTTCGTAAAAGAATAAAAGAGTCCCATCGTTTGATTCGAAGTAGGTTTTTGTTTTCAACCGACTTCAAAAGGAGGAGGTTTTCAATTCCTCTGTAGTATTTTTTTGTTTGTTAGCACGGAACTTTGGACTGGGTGAACCGATTTTGATGATTTATTTAAAAAACTGTTACTTCCCGTGTGGTCTCATAAATTTGGGCCAATTCTTCAATGGGATCCATGAGAAAACTTAAGTCTTAAATTTGCAACAAGTATGTGCTCCACAAATGGACTTTTTTTATTGAAAATGTTGTACTCTAAAAGTAGTTTGATGAAAGTTTGGTTACGTTTTGATTGAGTTTGATCCTTACGATTATAAGGAAAAACAAAAAGGGCGTTACACAGATGACTGTGACGACGCCACTGGAAGTCTGGTGACAAGGGCAACGGCAGCATCAAAATAAAAAAGAAAAAATGGCCATGAGAAACAGGGACGCAGCGGTCGCGGAGAAACTTTATCAATGCTACGGCGCGTCTTCGACGCGTAAACCAGAACATTCTCCAACACCACCTTAAAAATCAGGCATTATAAAAACAAAAAAATGTACTAACTGTAGAGGTAGCACTCTTATTAAAAAACCAAAGTAACCAATTAAAGTACATTACAAAAGAGCACGGACACTAGTCTGTGGTTGCGCGTTATTGGAAAAAAATATACTAGACACATTCTCTTTAATAATTTTTGGTCTGTCGATATTGGACAGTGGACACAGAATAGATCGCAGACAATGGTTGTGATATGGCAACTTTTGATTTGCTCGAACCATAAATGATCTGGGCAGGAACTTTCCTATTACGAATATATTGTTTTCATTTGTATTGAGAGCATTACATAATAGGCAAAGGTACAACTCGTTTAAGGTCTAGTAAGCTTCGTACAATTAGTTCTTGTGAAGTACAGGGTTATTTATTTCACAAATAGCAATTGTCGATGCAGCTGTTATTATAGTATATAAGGTGACCCGGCGAACTTTGTTTTGCCATCAAAATTATTTTTAATGATAGTTGTGGTAGTCAAAAAAAAATTCTACATTCAGCATGGATCATGTTTGTTCAGTGCGCAAAGTGTCAACAGTCTAATGGTTTAGGGTACAGTCTGCGAATCGTAAGGTCGTGGATTCGAATCCACCATTCGACTATTGACGTGGACCATCTCCTAGCACAAGCCTAAGCTTAGTTGGAATGGTTAACAAGAATATTAGTAATATTTTCTAAAAAAGAAGAAATGTTGCTAGCTTTCTTATTTAAAAAAAAGAAAAAAAGTATCAAACAGCCATTGATCAATTGATTTGCTGGATTAAAAATGAATCAATTAATAAAATTACTAGTAAAAAAGGGTTGGTGATAGAAGGGTTAAAATATAGGGTTGTATTTATTTTTTAATGCAACATTATAAAAAAATTGTCCAAAAAATAAAATATAAATGTTAGGGGTGGATATCACCTTATCACTTAGGATATGAAAATAGATAATATCCAATTCTCAGACGTACTGAATATGCATATAAAATGTCATTAAAATCTCTGAGGAGTATGGTAACACGAGAATTTTAAATATAACATTATCATCGTTGAATGGTGGTTCATACGTCGTTTTTAACACAAGCAATCGCTCCAATGCTTTAGTTGTGTATTAACCTGTACTTGTTATGTCATTTTATTGTAATACAATGTTATCAATTCGTGGTAGCTGATCGGGGTCTGTGCCCTTTTACTCTCTTTATATAGATGGCCTGTGCCCAAAATCTAAATATATAGTACAAATTTAACGTACTAAACATACTGTTAACTGTTATAAAATGATAATATTTAATTCAATTATGAAAACAAGAAATGCGATCGAAATGCTAAAACTTAATCTTGGTTCTCATTAACCATAATTGAGGTTCAATAAAAAACTGAATCCGCTCAACATAATGCTTGTTCATTATAACATTTTGTTTTTATATTAATTATTGTGTTTTTCTCGAGCTTTGTGATCAATTTGTGGATGACCAAGTTGTATTGTTCTTGTGAGAAAAAAGGTTTTATACACACTTATGGGCAGTCCGTTCCGGCTGAGTACCCCCCTCCGCATTTCACAATATTAAATAGATATTGCGAAATGTTTTCCAAATTTACGGAGAGAGATCATCGTTTGATTACTTTGTAATATATTTTTTTACCAAATGAAATCTTTTTTTTTTGTTAACGGGGAGGAAATCTTCAAAAAGATTCCCCGCCTTCTTGGGGAAGGCGGCGGTTATGTGGGATTTTTACCTACTAAAACCTCCCCGACGGCCCTTTTCGCCTTCTATGACAGGCAGGGGATACCGTAGTCTTATTCTTGAGAGCCCAGAACTACAGGGCTGACCCTATGAAAACCAAATGAAACCTAAAAAAACCTCCCCGGTTGCCTTTCCTCGGTGCATGACGAGGGGCTCCGGGATCTCCAGTGGAACGCACCGGAGCCCCTGTGCACTGTGCTCAAGGAGAGCACATCTCGGGGGGAGGTTACTCCCTCCCCCCCTGTGCCTTCGTAGCGCAAGGCGACACGGGCCAGCCGATGTCGCCTTCTTCCCGGTTCCACTTTGGTGGACGACTCAGGCCCCCACCCTTGTCGCCCAGTGAACCCGAGGCCCCTTTTAGTCGCCTTGTACGACAGGCAGGGGATACCGTAGTCTTATTCTTGAGAGCCCAGAACTACAGGGCTGAACCAAATGAAACCTATCTCAACGTATTTACTTTCGTACTTTATTGATTCATCACTAAATATAACACACGTATTTTGTAAATAATTTTGATTGAAATTGATTTTCTTGGTTTAACGTCAATCATATTGACGTTGACGTAAAACGCCGTCTACTGAAGTATAGTTTGTATACCCTATACCCGAATAGAACGACATTTACTAAAAATAAAACCTACCTAGATCGATTTATCGCATAATCGTTGGAGCCGTATCCGAGATTCAAAGTATATATGCAAGAATTACTTGTTTAAAGATATTAGATTTGCCTGTACAGGTTCTGATAAATTACAATAAATACGTCACCTATGACGTGAAATTATTGGGCCACCGACACGGATAAAGAGATTTGTAGTCTCTGTCTACCGCTCTGGGTCAAGAGCATGAGTATTGAATATTATCTATAGAAATAAATAAAATTGGTGTGTGTTTGTATTATTAATATAAGCGCTTTTACTGCATGCATATGAATATACAGTACGTATAGGAAAATAGCTGATGTAATCAGTAGTAACTTAGGCTACTTTTATTCTAGTAAAATAATAATAAATATTTTTAATCGCAGGTAACGCCGAGGGGCGCAGTAAGGTACATAGATTCTTTGAACAAACGTCAGCATAGTTTTAAAAGACTTGATATAATGTTTAGTTGTTATGGAAATTTATGCGACATGCGTTGCTGTTTACCTATTTGACCTTAGCGAAGGTGATTTGGAATTAATTTGCGAACCGTGACTCTTGGCATACATTACGTAGCACAAAATCAATTCTATTTATTTAAGTTTTAAGAGATTTCAATTTTTACGCCGTTATTTAACGATGAAGAGGTAACTTTGGCGCGAGTTAGCTAGATTGAAGCGTCAATAGCCTAATGGGTGCAGTCTCGTAAGGTAACGTAAGGTGGTAGGTTCAAATACAGCATTCAACTATTGACGATCTCCTTTTTTTTTTGTTGACGGGGAGGAAATCTTCACAAAGATACCACGCCTTCTGGGGGGAAGGCCGCGGTTATGACGATCTCCTAGCACAAGCGATAATTTTTGGAATGGTTAACAAGAATGTTAGTAATATTTGACTACAATATCGCTAGCTTTATATTTAGTATCCGAGCACAAACTATACGTTTCCCAATTCTTCAGCAAAATCAGTTTCCTAAGTGAATACGTTTGTACAAGAAATTCAATTAATGTTAAATTGAAATGAGTGTCACCTCGCTAACTGGCACGTTAATGTGGTGCCACCCGGGTCTCTTGTCTGTCCCTTCTCGTATGAAAATTGTTAACCTAGCTTTCATAGTTACAATTTAGTTCTCACCAAACTCGGTAGCATAGAATGACACAATGTGAGTCCGATGATCTAGATGTGCTAGATTAAATGTATAAAGACGCCTTCTTTGTATCTCTATTGTCTACTATCGATCACACGAAGACATTAACATGAACTGGCTCGTTGAATTAAAAAATAAAGTATATTAATAGCTCTAAGGTGATGGTTCACCTGGTAAGTAAATAAAGAAAGTTGAAGTCTGTTTTCAACATTGAAGTAACCACTTTTTACTATATATCTATGAATATATACGGACATATACCAAATAACATTTTTTTACAATTTTTCTCTGTCTGTTCCCGCTTATCTCTGGAATGGCTGGACCGATTTTGTCGGTTTCTTTGACGGGACTTTCACTGGCAGATAGCTGATATAATAAGGAGGAACTTAGACTACTTTTTATTTAACCGACTTCAAAAAAAGGAAGAGTATTGATCAGTTACCTACTGTAACTTATTAATAGCAATATGTAAATATTATATAAGATGGTGTGTGTCTCGCTTGTTACGGATGTTGAACCACTTCATTCCGGGGATGATGTTAACTTTTCTCTCGTAAACACACTATCAAGTGCAATATAGTTATCCTCCCCGCATAGACCTCAACATTTCCTTATAAGCCATTTATTGTAGTGCGTCTCTAAAATCAACTTCAGTATAAAAGACGTGACGTGACGTGACATAAGTACGTTTTAGCATTATATTGTTTGTATTTCCCTATTCGCTGTCGAGCTACCGCTTTATGTTCACACGCTACTAACTTGTAAATTGAGCGAAATGTTTAATACAAACATTACTAGGTACCACAATAGTTGTGCAAGTCTTGTGTAACATCACGCCTTCACAGTTAGATTATCCGTGAAATAGCAATCGACCGAGCCGTGGTTCGGCTTTATGGGGCGCCCTCGGGTCGGAATAACATAGTAACCGTCCGAGCCGAGGTTACCCTTATAGTGTGGACGTTTTTGTCGAGTGACTTATGCCTCTCAATCCGAAGCAAAAGAAGTCAGCTTCTCTGGCTTATGAACTGAACTGATTCAGTAGTTTGTCACAAAAATAAAGTCGCTTTTGTAAATAGCTGCATGCGTCTCTAATCAGATTTCCTAATATTCGTTTGTCCTATTCAGCAGCAGTTATCTCGTCCTAGACACGTGTTATTCAAATCAGAGATATCATACCTTAGTAAATGCACAGAGTTTCTATTTAATGGTGGTTCCTCCCAAGAGATGTGCCACCTCTGAAATCCGGTCAAACTGCCCTGTTCAGCTTCTCTATTATTATTTCTCGCCAATAGTCTATTGGTGTATGGTACGGCCTGCGAAAGGTAAGGTCGAAGGTTCAAATCCACCATTCGACTAATGATCATCTCCTAGCACAAGCTTAGCTTAGTTGGAATGGTTAGCAAGAATGTTAATAATATTTATGAGAGAAATAGTTTTGACATTATATTTACAGTCAGCTTTAGCTAATTATAGTAAATTCTTCAAATACTTCTATCTAACAGCGGTAATAGGCCTTAAATTTGAAGTGTTGTTTTTATATTTGTTATTGTTGTCTCATGTGTGTTTTCATAATCATGTCAGCCGTAAAACATCCACTGCTGGACACAGGCCTCCCCAACGATTTACAAAGGACCGGTTGTAAGCGACCCGCATTCAGCTGCGTCCTGCGACCTTTATGAGATCGTCAGATCACCGTGCGGGTGGACTTCCCACACTGCGTTTGCTGGTCCGTGGTCTCCCATTGAGAACTTTCGGCCCTGTCGGCCATCTGTTCTACGCGCTATGTGCCCTGCCCATTGCCACTTCAACTTGCTTATCCGGCGAGCTATGTCGGTTACCTTCGTTCGTCTACGGATCTCCTCATTCCTGATTTGATCTCGTAGAGACACTCCGAGCATAGCCCTCTCTATAGCTCGTTGTGCGACTTTGAGCTTGCTTATGAGGCCCATAGTGAGTTGTGCCCATGTATGTTTTACATAGTTAAATTTAGGAGATTTGATTTTTTTAAAAAGACAAAGCTATTTATTATATGTGCCATATGTATGTGTGTGCGTGTAACTTAAATTTAAAAAACATCCCAAATGGAAACTTAATATCTATGCGAAGCGTTATCTGTTTGCCGTACTGCGGACCACCTGTCGGGCAGACGCTAGATCAGCGTCTCCACTTACACCTACGTGACGCTTGTGACCGCGTCCCGTGCTCCAGAGTACATAACTACTTATATTCTTGTTGTTGTTGTTGTCCCATGACTTGCCAGCGGGTTGATGTGCTGCTCGATTTGTTAGTCTATTCCATAGAAATCATCACAATATAAAAATTGAAACCATAAAACAATTTGATTTTAAAATGAAACAGTGAAGCCCGCCCATTCGTGCAATATCTTTGATATGTGAATGTTTCATGTGTGAAATATTTGTAACGTTGCGTAATGTTTCCTAGACCCACCGGTGGCCCAGATTAGATAAGCTGTAACACTGAATCTGATAACAAATACTTGTGAAAATTAATTGCAAATATCTAAGTGACGAATATAACAAGTCGATAATCATTATGACCGTATGCTGTTTGTTTCTGCATTGTATTATAATAATGTGAAAAAGATCGATCACCTCGTTATCCGTAGGAGAATTAGGAGTATTTAAAAACACGCTGGAAAAATAATCAGGATCAGTTTCAGCACCTTGGTTAGCAATGCTTGGCAGACGGCAGCAGATAAGTGACCGGATGGGGCGGAGTACTACACAGTAACCACTGTCCCATGTAAACATCATGTCTATCCAATGCTGGAAATAGGCCTTTTGAATGATTTCCATCATATACAATTCTCCACTTGCCGCATTCAGCCACTTCCAGCTATCCTTATAAGGTCGTCGGGATATAATATAACAATTTTAGGTTAGTCAAAATAAGAAAAATGATAAAAAATAGTACAAGAATCTAAAAATGAGAAAAAGTCAAAAAGAAAACGAAACGAAATAATAATAAAAGACAAGTGAAAAATTATAAGAAACTAGCGTATCTAGCACGCTTCGCCGAGCTTGATTTGGCTTTATTTTATTTAAACAACTCACATCATTAAATATTTAATTTGATGAAATGATGAAAGGACCCTGAGTTTCAACACGTTGGGGAACGAAAAAAAAATAATTTAAATAGTATATCAATAAAAGACGTTCATCTATCATGAAAGGCTATGGCTAATGTAACCTTAACTGGTTTAAAAAAGCGTAACAAGCCACCGATCACGTGGTAAATCAGCACTTTAAATTGTATCATCGGTGTCGGCACCTGGGATCGCACTCAAGTTGATCGAACTTGAGCCGACCGATTGGACACTGAGCTATCGCGGATCTATTATTTATTTTATAGTGATCAATTAGGAAGTATATGAGTATTTAAATTAATTCTCACAAGACTCAACAATGTGATGGATATTTACATTAAATGTCAATGTCCTGTAGTATATATATATATATACATATATATATATATACATATATATATATATATATGTATATATTTATATAGAAAAAATAGTTTTAAAATTGTCACGTTATCTTAAGCCCAATGCATTACGACATAGTGCACTGATTGAAATTAGACTGCTTCTGTAATCACCGACCCTGACATCCATACGTGGCCATACCTGCAATAAGCTTGTCGCTTGTCACTTAGTGTGGTGACACACCGGGACGTATATGTACGCTTCTTATTTTATACATTTAGCGCATTCAAATTGTATGTTTACTGAGACAATTACCCGTTCGTGGATATATTTATTAGGAACACAAAAAAATGTTGAATGATATGTAGTTTTGATTACGCCAGTGCCTGGCCGTCTTTATCGCTATGTGTGTTTATATCTGTGTGAGTTGAGAATACGAAATGATAGTGACATTATCTTTCCGTCTTCTATGTGTGAGAGTAATGTGGCCATTTTATTTTACATTTATTTTTTTGTTCTTTTCAACTGACGCCTGATGTTTATGGAAGATCATCACATGAGACCAGCAGTGACCATGCGCCTTGTAATATGTCCTTTTTAATCGACTTCGAAAAAAGAGGAAGTTCACAATTTGACCTTGTTTTGTTTTATATTTGCCAGCTCACAACTTTTGATGATTCTTTTTCTTATATTGATATTTGTGATGAGATATTTCATAGTATTAATAAAAATACTTGTTCCTATAAAATACTTATTTCACGCTTAAATTATCTATTAATTTAGATACACTAGGAATGGTATTTCGAAAGTTCTGGATCTCGCCTATATTGTATATGTAATATACACGTTAGTAGATTTGTGTTAACTTAGATCGCTTAAACGAGCCCCGATTAAGTATTAGACTAGACGAAGACCAGGAAAACTTGCCGGACGGAGATGGCAATAACATTGTCAACAATCCAACTGTTAACATTCCTTCCTCGGAACCCGCGATTCCATGTCAACAATATTTATATAGTGCCCTAATTGAAACTAAACTCTTTTAAACCAAATATATATACATATATATATATATACGTAATATAACAATTTTTGTTATTTTTCAAGTCGGGTAAAAAGTGTGGTCATGAACAGTGGAGGTGGGAATTTAATCTATGATAAGACAAAATAGCTAAAGTATTAAGATAAATGTTTTGTGTTCTTAAAAGTTAATTACAATTATTAATCTTATGAATAATCTATACATTATGATACAAATCTGTTTTCATGCTTCTATGTTTCTTGAATGATCTCGACCAGTGTTTTTACGAGAATATATTCATCATCATCATCAGCATCTATTTATCCACTACTGAGAATAGGCCTTTCTTGATGCCTTCCATCATATATGAACCTCCGCTGTCCACATCCAGCCACTTCCGGCTTTTCTTATAAGGTAGCTGGGTTCATCTTTCCCAAGAATATTAAAGTCCTGGACAGCACAGCTGTCACTATTTCTCCCCTCTTCCTCTCCAAATAGTGACAAATCAATCCCACAAATCCTTCTCCAGATATCCCCTCATTTCACAACACATACCACAGTCACCAGTCGCCCTACCTAGTGGCGACTTAAAGGCAAATGTCGCCGTGATATGATACCGCATAATAAACCAATATATACAGTACAGTTGTCGGAGGCACACGCGCTTATAATTTTTTTGTGTGGGGTTTTCAATTATAATTACAGTATTGACAATGAGCGTGAAAATTAAAAACAAAACGTCAGTAAATTTTTGAAATAGTCTGTTTTGTGTTCCGAAACTTTCGAGTGAATAACGTAATGATTTATTATGTTATCACAATTACAACAACCTTTTTTACTAGATAACATAGTTTTACTAGATTTGTTAGATTGGTAGATAAACACTTTATGTACCTCCAAACCGTACCGCTTTTCTACACAAGGTTTGTACGAAATGTTGACAAAGGCGGCCTTATCGTTATGAGCGATCTCTCCAGGCTGTAGGACAGGAGAGGTAAAATAAATAAAAAGCAGGCTAACTAGAAAATTTTTCTCCTTTCTTACCAGTACAGATCAACCAGAGAAGCTGACTTGTACTACTTCACCGGATTGAGAGAAGGCATAGCTCTTAGGTCGCTTAGACTGAACCTATATAGCTAGTAAGTAAACTCAAGGGTCCCTCCGGTGAGGGGTAAACTCTGCGGTTACTGTTAGATATTAAGCGTGAGCATTCCGATCCTAGAGCGCCAGAGAGGGCCGCTACGGCTCGGTCGGCTGCTTTTACACGGATAAATTAAGGGACATTCAAAACCTAGAGCAAAAGAATAATAAAGATATAATTACTGAACAGACACAAAGTCAGTAAATTGAAGTGGCAGTAGGCCGCCATCTGCCACGTCAGTGAAGGCGGATGGGGGAAGATCTTATTACGATAGCCGGGAGCGGCTGGATGTGAAAGGCGGCTGGGAAGGAAGCTGGTAAATGCGTTACGAAAAGTATGATCGGGCGCAGCGAAAGGATGTGGAGAGGATTTTTTTAATAATCATAATAATTATTAATCAAATAATAATTATAATTAATCAGTCGTATAATGCTGACCACTGTACACTCGTTTTTTTTAACTCTTTAAGAACGTAATAACTCAGAAAGTCGTCAAGTGTGTCACGACTCTGCAATATGTTTTTGGTTGTCCGCGACACCGCGAAAACCTGTTTTTCGAGTTATGGCCACTCGACGGCGAGCCTCCGCGCCTCACTGCTTGCGAACATTTACGTAGCCGTTTTATATTAAGCGTTGCTCAGTGTATGACTTAGGTATAGCAGTTATAAAGTTCGAAGGAAATTTTTGGCCCCAAATAAATCGCAAGCAGTATCTTGGTAGGTATATCATTCACTTATTATACAATAATCAACCATTAAAATAGAGCTTGGGCAAGGGATATGACTGCTCTATATTCTTGTCCATGAAATAGCAAGCAACCGAGCCGTGGTTCGGTATTCTCGGCGCTTCGGATCGGAAATCTCACGCGTAATATAGTAACCGTGTGTCGACTTACTCGTTATATACTTAGCTATAGAGGTTCAGGCTATGTGACCGAAGAGATGTCTATAGTCACCTCTCAATTCGGTGAAGCAGTTGAAGTCAACTTCTCTGGCTAATCTCCATTAAAAGTTAAATTTAAAGTTACAGCCTTTTGTTTATGTCCCACTGCTAGCCCCAGGCCTGCTCTGCAAATAGAGTCATAGCCCGCCACGTACACCTATTGCGGATTGGCAGACTGCACATGTCTTAGTAATTTTTTCTAGGACATGTAGGTTTCCTCACGACGTTTTCATTCACCGCCGAGCGCGTGGCAAATCAGTACGTAAAATTGCAACAGCAGACTTATTGGTGCAGGCACCGGAGATCGGACTCGGGCTGCTAGCGTACCATGAAACTTGAGGCGACTGCCTGCACACTGAGCTACCACGGCTCTCCTCTGTGTAGTTTGTCAAAAAAAAAACGACTCTACTAAACTTTTTAAATCTTTATTCGTCTGCGCGAGCAATGATTAACCTGTAATTTGTATATACATGAGAATGGGTCTTCCACATGTATATCTTTCATGTACACATAATGTATGTGCTGTTGGTTGACCAATTATAAATAAAAAAACTATTCTAGCTTCTACTATTACTAACGCGACTATTTTCCTCTTTATTTTTATCAGAATTTTCCAAAAAGTCGAAATTATGTAATGTATCAAAGGGGAATGAAGGGGGCGCGGGCGGACATGCGCGAGAGCTTATTGTCTCTCCTGTGGTAATCTCTCCGCGCAACGATATCACATCCCATCCGCTCCTGGTGTACAGTCGCTTACTAAATTTTATGTTGACTTTTTAATATATATACCTTAAAATAAAATCAAATATTTTTATCGATTTATTTATAATTCATTAAAAAACATAAATTTAAATGAAAAAGGATACCTTACGTAAACTTGGATAGTACATTATTTTTCATTAATATTTTCATTTAAATTTTAGTACTTCGTGTTGGCCCCATATAGAGAGATATTCAAACTTTCTTTTGCTTACGGCTATATTATGGTATTTTGTAATAACTAGCTTAAATTATCTAGAATAGACATAAAAAATACAAACAAGAAAGATTTATTCGTAATTTGTAGAAACGAAGTAATATTGGACAAATGAATAATTGCGTACGACTGTACATATCCATGCCTTCCACTTTATGCTCAGCGCAAGAGTTATCTGCTGCCAACTATCATCATCATCATCATAAGTCTACTAAGACATTTAAGACATGTAGGTTTCTTCACGATTTTGTCCTCCACCGCCGAGCGCATGGAAAGTCAGCAAATTAAATTGCAAAAACAATTTAATACCGACTCCCCATTTGAATCCATTTGAAGTCGGCTTTTGTTTTTACTCCTTTTTCTTTGTTTTTGTTAGAAGCGGGGATATGTGAGTTTTTAGTCATTAAAACCCCCTCGGTGCATGGTGAGGGGCTCCAGGATCTTCAGAGGAACTCACCGGAGCCCCTCTGCACTGTACTCGTCGGAGAGCACGTACCGGGGGCGGAGGGAGGTTAATCCCTACTCCCCTGTGGCCTCGTAGTGCAAGGAGACTCGGGCCAGCCGACGTCGCCTTCTTCCTGGGTCCACTTTGGCGGACGACAAAGGCTCCCACCCTTGTCGCCCAGTGAACCCGAGGCCCCTTTTAGTCGCCTTCTACGACAGGCAGGAGATACCGTAGTCTTATTCTACGAGCCCAGATCCACCGGGCTCTTTTTACTCGTACTCTAACTTAAGAAAGTTGATCTCCCCTGCCCGAAGCTCCATTATGTCCCGTTGATAACTGCCATGTTTATCAGCACAATGACATTCGCCCCTTGCTCTCTGAGATTTGCAACAATATCTATTTAATATAGAAATGAGTAAACAAGTGATATTTTATCGCTTAACTTGTTTTATTCCTTTAGTTGTAATAATATGAAGAATTATTTTTTATACTTATTGAGTAGTAATTAGTCTCGGTCCGTACGCCTGACAACACAAGCCACGCGAGCTCGAGCGCTAGTGCTAGATCACGTTTCAAGTGCTGATTTATTACGGAGAATACACGAGAGGAACACGAGCGGGAATCTGCATGCTAGGGCGAAAACATACCAGAGAATTGTATACTTTCTTTTTCTAACATAGTTTTTGTTTTATCGTTAATTCATCTGCTTGTTTGTTGTCCCATTTTAACAATATTGGTGTTGAGCCTTGGCTTTCTGAAATATACCAGGGTATGCTCTAAAATATTTGTTGTTTGAGATATTGCTAGGCTAACGATTCCAAGACTCCCGGACAAACACTCCTTGCTAAACTCCTTAACGGCGTCGAGAACAAATGTGGAAGAAGGTAAAGTAGTGGCTAGAACTTCGCTCGAAGACCAGGTAAGAGAGACTATAAGAAATCTAGCGTGCTTTAGTCCACGCGACCGAAGTAGCTCTATTTGTATAAAGAGAAGAGAAGAGAGAAGAAGAAGAGTTAAATATTACAACTTGAAGTTATAACATTTAACCCCTTTCCTTTATTGATCTCTCTAATCTTGATTGATGGATTTTAATTGCTTGTTTACCGCGACAAAAAAAACGACTCTACTAAAGATACAGATTTATGCTATGTGCTTTCATAACATATACAACTAAAGAGATATATTAATAAATTAAACGGAGTTTAATTTTAAGGTGGAAATGCGTGTTTACTACTCTTCACTGGTGTTCGTATTCGATTTGGACGATTACGTAAAAACAAATCAGGCGTAGTATTAGTTAATAGACACAATGAAATCTATTGTCTTGGCTGGTGGAACGTTCGCGATGGCGATGTTTTATTGATGAACAATTACTACGTATGTAACCCCGTCACCTGTCCCGATTTGCTGTGCTATGCCGATTTGAAACATGGGCTTTAGCCGTATACTCTACTAACGATTGTATTGTGAACCGGGGGCGCTCAATAGAGCCGAACCGGAAACCGACTTTAAATCCGATCAAACCTTAAAAACTATTGAGCGCGGATCTCGTTGTATTTCCGAATTAGTTCCTGTTGTATTTCCGTAGGAATATAACGAAATAGAATTAATGACAACCTAACCAATCTCTCTCTCTTTGGAGTACATTCTTTCCAATCCATTCGACCATTGGTCACGCACATGCGTAATGCAAATTTAAGACTTATATGGTTTTCTCATGGATACCATTATCAGTATTGAGACCAAGAGACCAAAGAAGAAGACCAAATTCAACTCACGGGATTAAATAAAAGAAAGGATCATCAAAATCGGTTCACCCAGTCCAAAGTTATGAGCTAACAAACATAAAACTGTACAGATGAATTGAGAACCTTCTCCTTTTTTGAAGTCGGTTAAATTTGAATTAAAAAGGGTGATTCGTGAATTTATTTTGTCAATACCATCGAATCTAATTAAATATTACATGCAACATTGCATGCAATGAAATCTTCCACTATTCGAACGTATTGTTTGGTTTTCATTGCCATGACAACTTCGCCTACCCTTTCAAGACATTAGTGTCAGTGCATGTAACATGTCTAGAATCGGAGAAACTTATAACAATGCAACGGGGCGTCTTCGACGCGTGAACCAAGGCATTCTCCAGCACCACCTTCAAAAATCAGGCATTATAATAATAAAAATGCAGTAACAGTACACGTAGCACCCTTATTAAAAAAGAAACCAATGCAAGAACATTACAAAAGAGCAAGGACATTAGTCTGTGGTTGCGCTTTATTGAAAGAAAAAAAACACGTCAGAATGTAGAATAATTTATGTACAAATTACAAACTTGGATCGTTACTACAAACTGTATTGTGTTCGCTATAACGTTTGATTTATTAATCTACTTAAAATGTATTATATATTTTTTAAAATTAATATTTCTTTTTTTTTTTCAGAAATATTACTAACATTCTTGTTAACCATTACAAATAAGGTTAAGCTTGTGGTAGGAGAGTAGTCCTGGGCTCTCAAGAATAAGATTACGGTATCCCCTGCCTGTCGTAAAAGGTGACTAAATGGGGCCTCGGGTTCACTGGGCGACAAGGGTGGGGGCCTTTGTCGTCCGCTAAGGCGGACCCGGGAAGAAGGCGACATCGGCTGGCCCGTGTAGCCTTGCACTGTGAGGGCTCAGGGGGGGAGGGAGTAACTTCTCCCCCCTCCCGGGACGTGCTCTCCTTGAGCACAGTGCAGATGGGCTCCGGTGGGTTCCACTGGAGATCCCGGGGCCCCTCGTCATGCACCGAGGAAAGGCCTCCGGGAAGGTTTTAGTGGGTAAAAACCCCACATAACCGCCGCCTTCCCCCTAGAAGGCGGGGTATCTTTTTGAAGATTTCCTCCCCGTTAACAAAAAAAAGGAGATGGTTCACGTCAATAGTCGAATAGTGGATTCGAACCTACGACCTTACGATTCTCATACTAGCCGTAGACATTAGGCTATTGACGTGACACTATTATTTTATTATTTGTCATTTAAGAATTGAAATAAACGATTTTGAACTTGTTTGTCGAGATATTTGTTAGTTATTCTTCTTCTCATTGTGTCGTATTCTTCATTGCTGAGGGTCGTGACCTCCGTCAATTATGTTGTGGACGATTGCTTTCCTGTCTGACGAAGTCAGATATATATATATTAATGGAACTCCGCATTGGTGTGGAGGTAGCTCGTCGACACATCAGTGACGACACTTCAGGATGAGCAAAAAAGGTAAGTACCAACTCTGCGATTGG
This sequence comes from Meandrusa payeni, assembly GCA_029286785.1. NCBI lineage: Eukaryota > Metazoa > Arthropoda > Insecta > Lepidoptera > Papilionidae > Meandrusa > Meandrusa payeni. The sequence continues at coordinate 617,970 of JAGSMX010000002.1, read as the reverse complement.
TAAGTTCAAGAACAAGTCTGTCCATAGACGGCTAACAAGGAGAAAGAAATTTAAGTGCACAAAAAGTTTCACCTTGTTTTGTCCTTGAATCATTATAACCTATTGTTATACAATGTATTGAGATGTCATACAAAACGAAAATAATAAACATTTGTTGCCATTAACCAATTTTCAACCGATTTCAAAAAAAGAGGTTCTCAATTTTTAAAGTTTGATTTGTTTTTATTTGTTTGTGTCTCGAGGTGGTCGTAAACTGCTGCGACACAGTTATTAACTACAGTAGCAGTTTCCGAACGTACAGTATTGTTATATTTTCTTTTCTTTTGTCCAAATCAAAAATATTTATTAAAAAAATCTGTATTTTTTATGTCTATCACAGAACTTTCGACTGGGTGAACCGATTTTGATGATTGATTTTTTTTTATTTGAAAGCCAGTGTTTTCCATTACAATTTGAAAAGTATGTGAAAATATAATATTATACTAACGGCTTGACTGTGCTTACCTTACTCCATGTGAGACGGCGCAGCATCTGTTTACATAAACACAGTCAAGCCTTTGAGCGATCATGCTCAGGATGCTGTTGGAGCTGGTCCGCACCCTGCATATGCACACCTCTTGCGCATTTTCGCAAAAAAGCATGCCATCTGTGCATCCGCGAACATCCCCGATGCACTACAGAAACGGAGCAATCCCAACAGAACCCTGAACGCGTTGTTATATTGAACACGGAGAGCGCTGTACGATATTTGAGTATACTTCGCCCACAGACTGCATGTGTAGAAAGTTGTACAGTAGGCTCGGAAGAGTGTGAGCTTAACATTTAGAGAACAGCGTGCAAATCTGCGGGCCAGCATGTTGGCTCTTACCGACAGCGCCCTCCGCTCTCGTTCAATGTCGAGGTCATCCTTTAGGTCGGGCGTCAGTATATGACCAAGGCTTAGCCTGAACCTCGTTCCAAAATCCAAGTACCGTCACTCTCATAGGTGCTCGAAAATCTCTGCATGTTCAGACAAAGTAAAGTTTGTTGTGTGCCATGCAATATGTACTGTTGATGTGGAGAAGAAACAAGAAATTTCTTAGGAAGTCGGTGATCGATGATGCTCCTAAAGTGAAACAAGAGGAAGTGACGGAGGCCTTGGGAAAATCAGCCGACAGCGCACCGTACCTCGTGACATTGATAATGATAATGGGATAACGATATTAAGCTAATGATAATAATAAAATAAATGATAATAAAACATTTTAAATTATATAACAGAATGTCCCTCCCTGAAGTCCAAGTAATAATGGAACTCCACATTGGTGTGGAGGTAGCTCGTCGACGCATCAGTGACGGCACTTCAGGATGAGCAAAAAAGGTAAGTACCAACCCTGCGATTGCTAAGTTCAAGAACAAGTCTGTCCATAGACGGCTAACGAGGAGAAAGAAAATTATGTGCATAAAAAGTTTCACCTTGTTTTGTCCTTGAATTATTAAAACCTATTGTTATACAATGTATTGAGATGTCATACAAAACTAAAATAATAAACATTCGTTGCCATTAACCAATTTTCAACCGATTTCAAAAAAAGAGGTTCTCAATTTTTAAAGTTTGATTTGTTTTTATTTGTTTGTGTCTCGAGGTGGTCGTAAACTGCTGCGACACAGTTATTAACTACAGTAGCAGTTTCCGAACGTACAGTATTGTTATATTTTCTTTTCTTTTGTCCAAATCAAAAATATTTATTAAAAAAATCTGTATTTTTTATGTCTATCACAGAACTTTCGACTGGGTGAACCGATTTTGATGATTGATTTTTTTTTATTTGAAAGCCAGTGTTTTCCATTACAATTTGAAAAGTATGTGAAAATATAATATTATACTAACGGCTTGACTGTGCTTACCTTACTCCATGTGAGACGGCGCAGCATCTGTTTACATAAACACAGTCAAGCCTTTGAGCGATCATGCTCAGGATGCTGTTGGAGCTGGTCCGCACCCTGCATATGCACACCTCTTGCGCATTTTCGCAAAAAAGCATGCCATCTGTGCATCCGCGAACATCCCCGATGCACTACAGAAACGGAGCAACCCCAACAGAACCCTGAACGCGTTGATATATTGAACAAGGAGAGCGCTGTACGATATTTGAGTATACTTCGCCCACAGACTGCACGTGTAGAAAGTTGTACAGTAGGAACGGAAGAGTGTGAGCTTAACATTTAGAGAACAGCGTGCAAATCTGCGGACCAGCATGTTGGCTCTTACCGACAGCGCCCTCCGCTCTCGTTCAATATCGAGGTCATCCTTTAAGTCGGGCGTCAGTATATGACCAAGCCTTAGCCTGAACCTCGTTCCAAGTACCGTGACTTTCATAGGTGTTCGAAAATCTCTGCATGTTCAAACAAAGTAAAGCTTGTTGTGTGCCATGCAATATGTACTGTTGATGTGGAGAAGAAACAAGAAATTTCTTAGGAAGTCGGTGATCGATGATGCTCCTAAAGTGAAACAAGAGGAAGTGACGGAGGCCTTGGGAAAATCAGCCAACAGCGCACCGTACCTCGTGACATTGATAATGATAATGGGATAACGATATTAAGCTAATGATAATAATAAAATAAATGATAATAAAACATTTTAAATTATATAACAGAATGTCCCTCCCTGAAGTCCAAGTACCTTAACGTCCGGGACGACCACCAGTTCCACGTGGGAGGGGAATCCTTGTAAAATTGAAACTTACAAGCTAATAAGGTTTGGCAACCTTCAAACATGAAGAGAAACAGTAAAAATGGTAATATTGGGCCGCTTCCCGGGCGTGATCGCCGGGGCACGCCTGGAGCTGGCGCTGGACGTTTCAATATGCAAACCGCCAGTGACTCTTCGCTGAACAGGCGGGCAAGAGTCGGGGAACCCGAAAATACCACAGCCAAACATAGCCGTAACGCTGAAGACACTTTGTAGATAGAGGCATCGACCTCAACCTCTACCGGTGCTTCAGAAATGACCACGACAAGTTTTGAAAACAATACAGATATGAGAAGGAAGTGGTCTGATCAGGAAATGAAAGAACTAATGTTCTGCTATTACAAAGCAAAGTCTCTAGGAATCGGATACATAAAACGATTACAAAAGTTATTTCAAGATCGAAACCCTCACAACCCTAAAATTAAACTTTTCAACGGGAATATGCTTTCAAATCAGGCACGAAGTATTATAAAAAGTAACTTTATATCAACAGAGATCCTTAATGAAATTAAAATACGAGCTGAAGGTACACTTATAACTGACAACATATACACAACAGAAACTACACAACAAACACCGCAAGAGTCAAATTAAAATAATATTAATCAACAAACAATTGCTACTAATTCAGAAGTTAGTGATGACAAGAAACTGATGAGTTATTTGACTATTTTAAAGCGAAAGCAGGAGGAACAGGATATTTAAAACGATTAGAGAAGCTATTTAAAGAACGCAATCCATTAAGTCCAAGAATTAAAAAACTTAATTGTAATACGTTAGCAAATCAAGCACCTTGTACAATTAAGCGAAATGTAATTACACAGGCTGTTTTAAATGAGATTAAACAGAGGGCCACACAGACAATAACAATATATATTTATTATTATATATATTACTATATATCTATATAATATCGATTGGGAAGTGGCATTCTTTTTCTTGAAGTCGTAAGACGAAATGCACACATAAGACCGTCTATAAACCGAGAAAAAGGGCAACCTACACACAAATATAACAGAATGTAAAGCTAATAAATATCTCTTAGTAAAACTATTTTACACGGTAACCTTTGTTGCTCTATGTGTTAAAAGAGATAGTTAAAATTTACAGCCTTTATATATGTCCCACTGCTGGGCACAGACTGGCTCTCTGTATAGAGAGTATGAGGGCAGTCCGCCACGCGGCTCGCGCGGATTGGCAGACTTCACATGTCTTAAAAATTTTTCTAGGTCAAGGAAGTTTTTTCACGATGTTTTTCCTTCACCGCCCACCGCGTCGTAGATCAGCACATAAAATTGCAACAACAAATTTATTGTCTGGCACCGGGGATCGAACTCGGGTACTATGCAACTTGAGGCGACCGTCTGGACAGTGATCTACCACGGGACTATATGTATTTCTATTTAAAATCAAATAAAATAAGTCTATAATTTTTCAGGAGAGTCTTGTTACCCTTCTCGAAGACTAGGGCAACCACACTCTTACCCTACGTCTTTGGAGTTGTCTCTTTTTTGTGACTAACATACTTATGTTAGTCAGAGAAGCTGATGTGCACTGTTTCACCGGATTAAGAGGTGGCATAGTAAAACTATAATAATAATATTTATTTATTGATCTTTCACAAATTTACAGCAAATATAACTTATAGTACCGTTTTACATAGTTCTTAAATTTGTGAAAGACTGGTCTCTATATTAGGTTACCCTGTAAGACAGATCACCAGCCCCCCACCATGGTTATAATAATAGTGTCATTTTAAAATTGTATATTATTATGTAAAATTAAATTAAAATTTAACAACCGAGAGAGAATGCGTGTGGTGTGTGTGTAAGGTCATGTATGTGTGTGTAGTATGCTTTTATATGTAAGTCTCTCTTCTCTCTCTTATATTTAAGAAATAGTACTTATTAACTAGTAAGCTTTTAAAGTATCTGATAGTGAGGAAATAATCATTTTATTACCATGTCACTTGGAAACAGTTTTAAAAAGCAACATACTGTTTAGTTTTTATACTTTCTAAGCATGTCCTTCACCACGATCTCACCTGATGTTAAGTAGAAATGTCCTGACGGTAAGACGTACTAGTTTAGTAAATGCCTAATTTGCCTCTGGACAACACCATCCACATTGTAATCGGAGGGAAAGACAGATGCGGGCAAATTATTCAGTCCCTTGCTGTACGGATAATGAAAGACGCAGCAAATCGCTTCGATCGGATTTAAAGGGATGCTCACAGCAAATTATGAAGTCATCCATTAGATCATGTAATTCATTTGTACACTCTCCATCTGAACGAAAATGTTGAATTTTGGTCATTTTTTATTATTATCAATGCTCATATTCTAATTAAGGAGTTGTAATATTGTCCGATAGTTGCTACATATTATTTTGATATCAGTAACGAGTTCATACCGCACCTAAAAGTGGGCAAAGGTGACAGACGTCCGCGTAAGGTCGATACATTAGGGTTGTAAATGTTAGAGCTTTTACAATTAATAATATAAATATATACTCAAAAACAACAAAACCGACATTAAATTAACACGGGAAGAAATGCTGTTATTCATACTTATTGATGAAGTGAGAAATTATTTTCCTTCAGGAATACTCGGATCTTTATCGGAATACGATGACACCTGTACTGTCAATGAATGATCGTATTAAATGAGTGACATTTTCATATCCTATCATTAATATGGAGCTATTTGAGAAAGCACGATAAATAGATAGAAGTAAATCTTTCTATATGTGTACTCGGGGCAAATTATGTCGAGCTCGACCTAGACTGGGACCCTACTGACTAAAATCTCCCATTGTGCTATCTCCATGATGAGGCGAGAAAGGGTCACGTTACCATTCACCATCTCGGCCTGGAGGCAGGCCAAACAATAGGCCTGTTAAGGGCCAACCAAATGGGTTTGAGAAGGTGGGCAAATTATCCATATCCTCGTCTGCTGATAGGGTTATCAGACCCGCTTCGTAGCAACAGCAAAAACAGTAGCAGTACCCTACTGCTACTGTTAATACTTTCACAGTCGTGGTAGTTGTCGTTAAGAAGTACTTACCTAGTAACTTAACTTAAGCACTTACCCAGTGTTATAAACCTGTAAAAACCTTTTAAAATTAGGTTTTAGGATTATCTTAATATTGTACTCGAATATCTGCAAAGCCCAAGGTCTTACGCCCAGCAAAAATAATTTAAATAGTCTTTTAAAAAAATCAAGGAACGTGCTCGTTTTTTTTAAGTTGGTTAAACAAGCCTGTAATCTTTAAAGATGTCTCCGTGGCAATTTTAATCATTAAAATGCAAGTTGATGATTATTTATTAAGAGTTTGAAGAGTTTGGTCAGCCCTATTCCTATTCCGTCGCAATGATTGTTCGATCATTGACTTTCGCAGAAGATGGCGGCCACTGTGCTTTTCCAAGGCCTTTATCGCAAAGAGTTATTGCGACATTGCCCCTGGAATCCTATCTTTCAGTTCTTGACCCAGCTAACAACATTGTAACTGTGCAAGGAGATAAATTCAGGAGCAATGATTGTTCGATCATTGACTTTCGCAGAAGATGGCGGCCACTGTGCTTTTCCAAGGCCTTTATCGCAAAGAGTTATTGCGACATTGCCCCTGGAATCCTATCTTTCAGTTCTTGACCCAGCTAACAACATTGTAACTGTGCAAGGAGATAAATTCAGGAGCAATGATACATTTACGCATTTCGTTAATCAGTAGTGATAGCAAAGTGGCTACGACGCACGGTCTAGGAGTCATCGACCTTAGTCTCAGCAAGTTAGTACGACTTGCAAAAACTTTTGTGTCCGGTCTATGGGGATAGACACATCCCATGTCACATGGGGCAGGTCATCACTCGTCATGGGGAGTGTTAAGTAATAAGTTAAAAACAGTTTTTAAACTATACCTAAAGGAAAGGAATATTTAAATATGGGTTTTGGATTAGGATTACGATCTAGCATAGAGCCTTGCGGAATTCCGCCTCGAACACGGTGTGGAGTGTACCCTACTGACGCGATAACGATGGTTACATTCGTCAGGAAGTCTCGCACTATGTGTATTGTATGCACGATCGGGCACCCCGAGTCTGTATAACCTGTATACTCACCGGTGTGCCAGACCTTACCGAAAGAATTCGCCATGTAGACGAATATAGATTCAGTATTACTAGTACGTAATCCGTAGTTACCTTGGTTTGGCTCTAGGGTATTCTTGAACCGGAATGCTTATACTTAAAACCATCCAAGCCAAGGTTACCCCTCAATTACTTACCATAGAGGTTCAGGCTATACGACCTAAGAGCATATGCCGTCTCTCAATCAGGTAAAATGTATAGTCGCGGCCAGCTTTCCGGGCCGACATGTAGAGGTTTGTAACAAAATCGTCAAGACAGCAGAGTGGTGCTAATGCCTGAGCGCGCTCGGCGAGACGGAAACGCGTCGCCGTCTTGTCTCGCTCGCTGTGTTTCCGAATCTCATGTAAACGATACGAACCCATAAAATTTTCTTCTAACAAAAATTGCTCAACGTGGCTAAAGAAGTTTTCACTTCAAAAATACGTGTCTTTTTTGGAATGAATTACGCTGACCAGACAAAAGGCCTCTACAGTTTCACCATGCCCTTTGTATTGTACATTTGTGCATTAACTATAGATGTATTTTATATATATGTATATATTAGCTGATCCGACAAATGTTTTTTCAAAAAATTATTTCTATTTTGTCGTGACAAACCTATGCTGACTGGCAATCTGATATAAATAAAATAATAAAGCAAAAGTTACTCCTTATTACATTAGCTACCTGCCAGTGAAAGTCCCGTTAAAATCGGTCCATATCCATAGATTTTGAATGAAGAGAGGTACAGACAATATTTGTAAAAAATATTATTTTGCTATTTGTACCTGTATATACATTCATTTGCATGTAGTAAAAGTACATACGTATTAAAATTACAAATAGGCATTTTTGTTTAAATTTATAGGTAAATGTGTAGTGCTCCGCCTGGTGCAATAATTTTAAGTATTTCATTTGGCTGCAAGACACGCGTTCAACTGCAGTTCTGTCGAATAATGAAAACAACACGATAAGATAATCGTGCACATCGCACGCGAAATCAACTACTTATATTCAACAGTTGGTATTTTATGTTTCGATAAAAAAAACTTTGTATGTATCGACAACTCAAGGACGCAGTTACGAACGAAATAAATTAAAATACGCAATGAACAATGATTGATTTATATTTGTATTTAAAATGGACTTGAACTATGTTTGTGTATAATGAAATACAGCTATGAGACGTGCATTATTGCATAAATGAAGACGCCCAGTAATGAGGTACAGCGCCCGACAAACTACCTTTAGTATCTTATATGTAAAGCCTACTGTCTCTTGTCTTAATACAATGACCCACCTGAGTCATTTACTAAATCTACAAGCGGATCTACCAGCCTAGGAGGTGTTAAATGGTTTGCAGTTTTTTACATTAAAAGGAGAACATTTTCGTTTTTAATCACCATATAATGAAAAAAAGGTGGCTGTGGTTTGGCCTTTTGGTTCGGTTTTTCCCACCCTATAGGATTTACGGTCTGTCTGTCTCCAAAAAAAGAACTCCGAACTTCGTCGGCGAAGCAGCTGCAACTCCTGCTATGGTGTAGTCTATGGGCGACGGTGATCATTAAATAGGTTTGTTTATGATATCTTGATATCTTTTTGTATCATTCATTATCACCATCAGCCTGCAATAGTCCACAGCTGGACAAAAAAGCATGCCACTGAGTACGATCCCCAAGTACTCTTATTCAGCTCCACACGGTCTCCACTCAAGACCTTGTTTAGCACGGTTATCCTTTCTGATATTGCTGATATCAGCTGCCCCTTGCCACTTCAATTCGTTAATTCAGTGAGCTATGCCGACACCTTTGCTCATGTTTGTACAATTACTTTGCTTCAACTGTTCATTGGACATTTGGTCGTGTCCACACATTAACACAACAATATCTTCAATTCCGGCGGCAAGATCTTTCAAAACACACTTCCATCCAGCGTTAGGAGCGTAGTCAGATAGGTTTAATAATAATTTAAAAATAAAGAAGATAATCAATTTAAGCGTAGATTTGATTTGATTTATTTCGGGTTTTTACTCTTGATACATTTACTCGTTGTATACAAAGGTGTTATTAAGTAGTTCAAGGGCAATGATATCTTTACCTAATTTTTGTCTCGATGAATATCTTTGGTATATGGCAAACATACGCCGAGTGAATTGCAACATGCAATGCAATATTACTATGAGTAAACGTCTACTTCCGTTATATAATTGTTCTCTAGGAATCAAATCACCGTATAGCTACGTTATTCGCTTTATGATGGACAAGGACTTGTTACGTAACGAGATGACTGGCTTTACTTGTACAAATCGACTGCAGTTGTGAGGACTTCACGTGTTGTGACTGAAGACAAGTCTTGAAATCTAACGTGCCGTATCAAACATTAAACGCTATTACGCATATACGCTCTTTGTTCTCTTTCTTCCTCCATTTCATATTCTTCCATAATTTCTTTTTAAAGAGCTTCTCCTGCCATCGAATGTTCACCATATCTCCATAGCTCTCTCTGTTTCTTGCGAGGGAAATAAACGGGCGGCACTCGCAATTCCGGTCTACTCTGATGCTTTAATTCTAGCCATGATTTCCTTCTACGACGGAGACTTATTTTTCCAACGAATTTTCATCAAGATAAGTTGAAGAAAGTCGTCTCTCATACTTAAGCACATGACCGAGGTAGGATACTTTTCTAATTTGAAAAGTATAGTACATAGTAGTATAGTATATAATATATAGTAGATAACGATGCTATATAAATGCACAAATATTAAGAAAAAATTACATACAAAAATTGAAACCCTTCTTTTAGAAGTCGGTTAACATGAAAACTATGCTATTCTTTTGATGCCAGTACTTATGCTGTGCACAACGATTACGGTACCATTGTGCAGCAGCTGGTCGTATGCGATATCTGCGACATGCATTGAACAATCATTATCACATACATTAGTGATCTAGTATAAAAGGCATTGAAGGTCTCGATTGATATGTACCTGCTTACGAGGCATCAACTAGTTTGTATATACTTGTAGTAATATACTACGAGTAAAAACAAAACAACGACTTCAAATCAAATCGAACGTTACAGATCAAATATTAATATGACTTAACTTTGCTCAGGCTTAGCTTAGGGCAAACATGCGTGAGTTTCTGCTCTGTGAAATCTCAGCATTCGAATTTATAGTCCTTCCCGCGAAGATTAACCTGAAGGCATACTAAAATAGAGCTCAAAATAATTCGTAAAACGTGGTAACTATTTTAAAAACATAATATTTATAAAAACAAGCTCCAATATTTTTTAATGTCTATTCTTGCTTTATCTCGGCGCGTTTTCCGTTCAAAAGCCCACTATTTAAATTAAAACTTTAACAAAACAAACAATAGAAAATCTCTCTATAATTTTCAACATCTCAAAATGTTCATAGAATTATGTAAGTAGTTAGTCCACTTGCGGTAACGCTTACCCGGTAACGCTAACACTCTAACAGTCGGTTGAATTGGATAATTTTGTTATACTGAAATGATTATAATTTAACTTTAGCAATTTTAACCAAGCGGTTAGTGAGAGGTCTTCAAATCACAAAACACCCTATGTTCGGATTGTCGCATTAGACGTTAACACGATGAAAGAGATTACCTTAGGCTGTTACATTACTGGAACTAATCCTGGAGTGTATAATGCAATTATAATTAATTTTAAGAGAAACCCACAAAACTTCAGCTTCGATTATCAATGCATAAAGTACATTAAATGTTTTAATATAAACTATTCGTGTATCACAGATAAACATGTTATAGTTATTTGTCGTACTAAGGTTAAAGGTAAATATGATTGTGATTATATATTACACTTTTAGGTAACAGTTCTGATTATTTAAATATCAGTATTAAGAGATTGAAAATTATTCTTTTTTTTCGGTTCTGTTTCTATGCTATCTCTCTACTTGCAAATTGCAAAAAAAGCAATTAAATAGAAATAAATAAAAGATGTTCTATTTCTTAGAAAACTGCAAGGCTATCATGAATAATTGCTTGATCTAATTATGTCAAAAAGGAACAGAATCAATGAAATTAAATCAAACATCACACAAGAATAATTCATAGTCTCATCATCATCTAAGTGCACGCTACTAATCCCTGAATTTATTTATACAACAATTAGATTAGGTTTATGATAGCTTTATGACAGCTGGGTAAAAATTAAGAAACATATTGTGCAACCAAAAATATTTTTATTACAGAAGTTTTACTTTTTATTCGAGCATTAGTAACTCTTCGATTTTTCCAGACTCATTTTTACGTATTATATTTTCGTAAAGATTTCAACGAATGTCTACAAGTATACATGTATACACGTCATTCAATTAAAATTTATCATACAGTTTTATGATAAACAAAATATTTTACCTTTGCCATGGCCGACACTGATAGTAATATATCGATAGTATTTTTTCTGTGATAATTGTTGAGTATTTACTATACCTGTGGTTGACGATATAATGAGAGTACCTCCATGAAATTATAACTTTCTTTGTGTTCAGTCGTAATCCAGACACTACTCCAATCTCCAGTGAAAATCCTAGCGGTTTGATTCCGAAAATGGAAAATTAAAATTATTTTGTCGAAAAGCCTGGCCAAGTCCATTTTGATGCGTAGATTACCTTCTGTTCCAACAATATGGCTCACAAGTGGCCTGAGTTCCTGGACCAACAAGATAAATTACTTAGGAGTCTGGCTAAGAGTCGTCGCCGTTCAATAAATTATTACAGTTTACCCCATCTAGAAATACTTTTTATCTTTACCTATAAATAAATGTAAATCGAGAAAAAATATAATAAAAATAAGCAATAGACAAGTTTCGTCGCATTCTCCGGAAGCTGAGGACACAACGTGTGAAGTTCTGCAAGATCAAGGTTCTTCCGAAATTATGCCGGTCCATAAATTTAATAGCAAAAACCTTATGTTGAGATGCTAATAAATGAAAATAATTTAATTTTAGTTTCTTTCATAGTTCGTTGCGTATCTGTAATCCTGGATATTTCTGGACGTATTTGAACTATACTCTGTGGAAAAAAATAAAATAAAACTCTGCTACGGATTACTTACTCTATTCATGCCACAATGGCATAAATGAAAATATTGTGATTTCGATTTTTTTAGGTAATAATATACCCAATAATATATTATTAAGCCCGCCAATTAATTTAAGTATTTTTTTTAAAGAACTTTACAAGTATTTTATAATTAATAGACTTAAATGAACATCAAGGTCAACCCGATCTTCCTTTAATATTCGTTCCGGTACTTGGAGCAACGTCGATTTCTTCGATAGATAAAGGTTTATTTTGATCCTACGCCGTTAGACTTTTGCACTCGTTCGATACGATAGCTGTTTATCGCGCCTCGAAACTATATAAAGCGGCGTACGGAGGGCTCGGGTGCTAGTTGATAATACGGTGCGAGTGAAGTGTGTCGCTTCTACCGGATTCTCAATAACAACATTATGGCTTCGAGGGACCCCGCCTCAGACCAGCTGGTGAACTACAGCAAGTCTGTGAAGGTCAGTACCGTGTTATATTACCGTCTCGAATTTTGTTTGCGTTATTACATATTTGTTTATATTGTTAATATTTCAATTCTGTACACCTATGTATGAACTTTGATCACTATTATTAAACAGGGAAAATATTTTGTATGCGCACTTATGTTAGCATTGTTAAACTTCAATGAATTGGTTTCATCAATGTACAGTTTTTAAAGTAATATCACAAAAAGATCTTAGGAATCCTTCATTATTTTTCTACAGATACAAAGCTATAATAATGGTCAAAGTTTGTAACAATTGAATGCTGAGCGCAATATGAGTTCTTAAAATTTAGGGATTTATTTTCGGTTTGAATATAATTTATAATGTGTTATAATTTATATTGAAATTAACTGAGTTTTTCAATTTTGTCCACAGGATTCTCCTGGCTACATAACAACCAAGTCAGGTGCTCCTGTTGGTGTCAAAACAGCTATACAAACAGTTGGCAAGAATGGGCCTGCTCTTCTACAGGATATCAACTTCCTGGATGAAATATCTTCATTTGACAGAGAGCGCATCCCAGAGCGTGTGGTGCATGCAAAAGGAGCTGGTGCCTTTGGATATTTTGAAGTGACTCATGACATTACAAAATATTCAGCTGCAAAGGTTTTCGAATCCATCGGAAAGAGAACTCCAATTGCTGTACGATTTTCAACGGTTGGAGGAGAAAGCGGTTCTGCTGACACTGTCCGTGATCCAAGAGGATTTGCTGTTAAATTCTACACTGATGACGGCAATTGGGATCTGGTGGGCAACAATACACCCATCTTCTTCATCAGAGATCCAACACTCTTCCCGAGCTTCATTCACACTCAAAAGAGGAATCCTGCTACCCATCTCAAGGATCCTGACATGTTCTGGGACTTTCTTACTCTCAGACCGGAGACCAGTCATCAGTTGCTGTACTTATTTGGTGACCGCGGTATTCCTGATGGATACAGGCACATGAATGGCTATGGATCACACACTTTCAAGTTGGTCAATGCTCAAGGGGTTGCACACTGGGTGAAATTCCACTACAAAACTAATCAAGGCATTAAGAACTTGCCTGTTGACAAAGCTGCAGAGCTTGCATCCTCGGATCCAGATTACTCTATAAGGGATCTGTACAATGCCATTGGAAATGGCAATTTCCCCAGCTGGACCCTGTACATCCAAATAATGACAATGGCGCAAGCTGAGAACTGTAAATTCAACCCATTCGATCTGACAAAGATCTGGCCGCAATCTGAATATCCTTTGATCCACGTAGGAAAGCTGGTGTTGGACAGAAACCCAAAGAATTACTTTGCTGAAGTTGAGCAGATTGCTTTCAGTCCTTCAAACTTGGTTCCTGGTATTGAGCCATCTCCTGATAAGATGTTGCAAGGACGCCTGTTCGCATACAGCGACACTCATCGCCATCGTCTGGGTGCCAACTTTTTGCAGATTCCAGTTAATTGCCCGTACAGGGTTTCCGTTGCAAATTACCAACGGGATGGCCCCCAGGTCCTGCAAAACCAAGAAGGTTGCCCCAACTATTTCCCCAATTCCTTCTCGGGACCGCAGGAGTGCCCCCGTGCCCAGCGCCTCCAACCAAGATACAATTTAACTGGAGATGTGGATAGATATGACAGCGGACAGACTGAAGACAATTACTCGCAGGCAACTGTTCTGTACAAACAGGTGTTTGATGATGCTGCTAAGGAACGTGCTGTCGAAAACATTGTTGGAAATCTTAAGGATGCCGCCGGTTTTCTTCAGGAGCGCGCTATTAAGTTGTTCACTCAGATTCACCCAGATCTGGGCAGTAAGGTAGCCGCTGGCTTGAATCCGCACAAGAAATATCATGCCAATTTGTAAATGATAATTCTCTGACTGATTCAAGGGTGCTGTTGTATTGTAATTGATAGATTCTCTGTATTGAAACGTCAAGCAATGCACATTATAACCTAAAGACTGTTGTTATTTGCAAATCATTGATAAAGATTTAAATATACAACATTTGTATAATCATATCGTGTTTTTAATTTCTTCTCAACAACCTTGACTGATTGCAATAGATTGTAATTTATTTGCAAGAATATGCAATGATAGTATTCTGGCTTACATTCAGTTCAACACAAAGTACATAATTATTAATCAGTAATGGTCATTATGTACATTACTCTGTCTTTATAATGCAAGACAACATATACCATTGCAAATATATAATTGCTTTAAAGATTTTATTAGTCATAAAAACATATAATTCACTGACAATTAGCCACTGATAAAAAGATTACATACTTAACATATAGTTTTGGTGACAGGTTTAAAAATAGTTTTTTTTTAATATTTTAAATTTTACACACATATTACATACATTTACTTATGTACATATGTACAAACTCACTTATTTAAAATAGCTTCTTATTAAATTGTTTCATTTAAATAACATAAACACTTCATGTCTATAACCTTGAGGGGTAGGCAGGAACACAGTAAGCTTTCACTTTCCACATTCTTTTACTGCATATATGTCCATGTTTTTCTGCTCACATATTCATCGACTATGACTTACATCTATTTTTCTTGCATATTTGGTTAAAGTACAGAAGTTATTTGATATCTACCAACTTTTTTTTTGTTCATCGTTTTGGCACTATAACTATAAGCGATTTCTTGGGGATTTAACATAAATAGCATTTTGATAAGAAAAAAAATGTTTATAATATATATAAATACTGAACAGATGTCTCTATTTGTATTAGAAGTTATTTACAAACTTACATTTTACATAAATTCAACTTAGATTTAAATTAGAAAACGACTTTGCCTCAATTATCACTTAGACCATTTAACAGGTGCTAAGCCTTCACAGCGGAAGAATCCCTGAAGTAATGAGATTTAATTAAACGTAATTTATTTAAACTTGTTTCTTCATTGAAGTTCAATTAGAAGAAGTAATATATAAAACAAATTCAGAAAATACTTCTGTGAGAGTTTGAAGAAATTTTAGATTTTGTTACGTAATAACAAACATTATGTAATTATTCCAATCCTGATCGTTAGATGTGAATACGTCGTGTATTTACTATACTAAGTAAGAACTAGTAACTGTTCAAAGGGAACTGTGCCTTGTATTCATTGTGTTAGATAAGTGATTTCATTATTGATACGGAAACATACCTAATGTTTTGACGTAATGACGTTGACATCTGTCTTATGAATTTTTTTTATTCTAAAATAATTTTGTCCTCTAAAATACTTTTTGCTAATCGGCGAACGCCAGTCGCAACAATGTAACGTGGAACTTACGATGTTTTGTATATAAATACTGGATATCACTACTTATCACGTAATGGAAATCGATAAGAATTTCGTTTACCAATGAATACTCGTAAGAAATACATTGATAAACGTGTACTAAGTAATTTTCATTCGTATATATTGGATTTATCGACGTGCTTCGTAAAATTTTTTTGGAAGGGGCAAATGAGCATCCAACTTGGTGATCGCCGACCTTGGTTAGGCCAAGGTCAGGTTAGGCTTTCTGCAACGGCAGAAGTATAATACCCGATAGAGCCCTCCCATTCGTGCAAAAGTAACATATTTAATGTCCTAACACTGTCATGCTTTGTTACTATCATAAAATATACTTAATAGATATTTGTTTAATTAAGAAAAATGTACAATATTATTTAAATTCAACTGTTCTGTATGTGCTGTTACGCTTCGAAGTAAGGTGAAACAAACAGGTTTACAGGTAAACGTTGCTATCCTCATAATCAGTTAACTAAATAACTATCAGCGAAATTTGTATACTTTGAAATATTTTTTATAATTTATTTGAAATAGCGACATCTATTACAAAGTAAAGAAAACTAATGTGACAATTAAGTTAGTGTGACATTATTTTGACTTTAACATTATAGATGTCACTAGTTACCCACATAATATCTTTTAAAACTACACAAAACTCTTATTATTATAGTAATATACTAAACATTTATATAGAAGTTTTACTTCATCCTAGTCGAAAGTATGTGTTAAATATTTTGGTCATATTATATAGTTTAATCAGACAGGTTTCACTTCTATGTTATTCTTATTTATTATTGACAGCGCCATCTATTATGTAGCATATTTAAGAGACGTTTTCGCTTGGCACCTATTTCCCAAAACTATCGTTAGATAGCAGACTCATTTAAAGCGGCGATCCTATTCTGTAGTTAAAAAAGTTGTGATTGTTTTTTAGAGGTTTTTCTTTCTTAATGGTAGCATTTACTTAAAAATACATGACGTCACGGGTCGAAATACATTTTACTTTGACTACATTTAGCTATGCATTTGCTTACGGCTCTTTGCTGTTGGTAAGTAATATAACTTAATTTTATAGCCACTTCGGGAAACGTAGAAGTTGTTAGAAGTAACGGAAATTCTGAGACTCCAGCAATGCTTCTATCATTAATAAGTGAAAAATTGCACCGCATTGGTAACGATAATAGAAAAACGATGTGTTTTGAGATTATTTTTCTCCCAGCCTGAGCGAGATTCGTTCGGATCTTCAAAGTCGGAGAACAACGGATATTTGTACTTTGACTTTGCTTAGACTTAGCTTACTAATTAAGTCTGCATTGAAATTTATAGCCATTTGCGGAGCTTACGCTTTGCAAAGTCACAAAATCGTTGACTTACCGAGAACTTACACAATTCTAGGAATATTTTGAAATGTTATAAATTTTTGAATTTTTGAAAGTTAGATGGATGTTGAAATTTAGAAAATAATGAACGCAATTTATTAACTCGTTTATGGTTGTTTTATAATTTGTTTTGTCTTGGTTGTAAATTAAATAATGGGTTTTTAAATGGGAAACGAGCAGAGATGAACGAAGAATAGATATTAAAAAATATTGGACCTTGTTTTTATAAATAATATGTTTATAAAATACCAAGAATTACCAACAACATATAATGCGAATGGGAACGGTTTACGCATTATCTTAAGCTCTAGCTTAGTATGCACTCAGAGTAATCTTCTCGTGAAGGAGTTATAAATTTGATTGCTAAGATTTCACTGAGCATTAACTCACAAATATAATGTGTATTACACTAACGTCTTAAGAGACATGTGCCATTATTCGTTTCAACACACAACACAAATTTGACAACACGATTTTGTTTATCGAAATCGTGTTAAAATAGCCTCGAAATATTGTTAATCTTAATTGGTTTCTTCAAGGCCTTAATTTGAAATTAATGAGAGGTCATCGTTAAACGTGTTACTTGATAGATCGGCCTACAGACACAAAAACAAAGCACTACTTACGTTGAGTAATTGTTGATTATAAAGTGTTTGATGATTTCGTTATTCTGACAGCTTAGTCAATAGCTTGTGTAGGTCCAGAGGAACATCCGGAGTCTTAATCCCAGGAATGTTCAGTCAGTCTTTTACATTTTTAGAATTATTACTGTCGTTTAACCACCAATCGTCAACGAAATCCTTGACGATTGGTGGTGTGGGAAATCAACACAACTTCGTTGTATACTGTTAGATGAGAAGCGCGTACCATCTTTAGACTATATCACTACTTAACATCAGGTGGGATCGTGGTCAAGTGCTAGTTTATACCCCATAAAAAAATGGTAAGAGTTGGTAATGGGATGACGTTAAAGACTGCACAACTTTGTTATTCAACTTTATTGAGTAGACGAAGCTTTATAACGGTCAATATTACCAACCCTTCCAGTTAGTCGCTTAATTGTACGTTATTCCATATGTTAACCTAACTGCTGAAAAATATCTCTGTCAACTATTCGGTTCATACTACCATCTTTCTAGTGAGGTTTTTCTAATGCATTGCAGTCATGATCAATGAAGAACTTCACGACGCAGTATACCTGGCAGCAAAATCAGTTTTGAAAAGGAACAAATATTCAAACGTTACTTAAATTTGGCTGTCAATTACTTATAAGCCTGTCATGGAGTAAACGCCAATAATTCTAAATAACTTAGTGTTGTAAAATGTGTAAAATGCTGTTTAATGTTTTAAATTTTTTGTAACTCGTTCCGGATTTGCGCAGAATATGCCACGGCGGTTGGGGACAAAATTCTTTTAAAGTAAGGTATAGCGGTCGACCACTTGTTCCTTGCGCAAGTGACGTATTCATGTTGGAGTATTTGAACCGTCTTGGGTCGAGTGCATCGCCTCTAGAATTTTTGTACACAGCTGATGAATTTTTTAAGGTACAATTGTCTAACAGTCTGTTTATCCATCATATAGATTTATGTAAATAATGTTAAGCTTGACTCGGGAGATCGAATTCCTTCTCCCCTTCTCGTACATACAACAACAGCACTTTCTAACAATAGATAAATTTATGTCCAGTGTATGGTGGTGGGTACACTACCGTTACATAAGTGAAAAGCTCACTAGTCTTCTGAAGGGTGCTAAACAAATACCTCTAGTTAGTTTCATATTAGTGATTATGATTCTTGTTCTTCATATTAATGACTATGATTACGAATCTTCTAACCTATTCCAGTATGATCTGCAAACAGTGTCAGAAACTTCTGAGGAGCGGCGAGGGTATCAAGTGTTCCGAGTGTGACTCCAAGTACCATGTGAGGTGCGTGAGCGAGACGCAGGACGTGCTCGAGAGCGGCGACCTCGGGTACCAGTGGACCTGCGCGCTTTGCCAGCACCCCGCCGGCAAATCCGAGGACAAACTGCCGACCCAATCGCACCACGTTCTAGCAGCGATGAACACGATCACGGAGAAGTTCGAAATGGTGAACAAGATCCAGCTCCCGAGGCTTAGTCAGGACATTCTGTACATCATGAACATCGCTGATCGTATCGTGACGCAGAACGAGAACATCATGCGCTCGTTGGAGGAGCTGAAGAGTATAAGAGAGGTAAAGCCGCAGTGCGTGAAAGGATATCGCAGGCGCCATTTGACTCTGAAGCCCAGGCCGAAAATGTCTGCGGAGGAACAGGCCGCGGCGGCGCTGCCAGTCACCGAGAAGTATGCCAATAAAACCAGATACAGCACCAGAAGGCGGCCCAACACACTGCACGAAATGTTCTTGATACTAAATAAGAAGTTGCGTTGAACTAGTTGTGTAGGGAATGTCATGAAATTAAACGCATTGTCCAAAACCTTGTGTATTCTTGATACTTTTAAATTAGTGATGTCGGCTTATTTATTTAAATAATCTTAATTTGTACACAGTAAAAGTGTACAAAAACGGCGAGTTAATGTCGAAAGGCATTCTCTGCCAGTCTACCTTGCGGTTATATAGAGACAGCAAGTAAGAATACCAAAGAAAAAAAACGAAAGCATCATACATAAATATACAAATATCGTTGAATTAGTAACAATCATAACTTTTATAAGTAACAATAAATAGATACATAACATCGGCTCATTAACAGTACATTAACTAACAGGGATAGGCAGTGCCTTGGCATACACTATACTGCGAGTGACGTGTTCCACATTCATGTTTCTACTCAGATATAATGGTTTACCTCATTTGACAGGTATTTTTTTATTGCTCAATGTTACATAGAGTACAAAGTAAAGATTACACTTTACTCAAATGTGAGCAAGGGCGGCCTTATCGCTATGAGTAATCTCTTCCAGGAAACCGTGTAAGACAGGAGATATAAATAGATGTAGGGTAGTAAGAAAAAGCAAGAAATAAATAATAGCAAGACAACACAAAAGGACAGACATCTAAAAATAACTTAAATATTACATAAAACTTACAATATAGATAAATTATTTATATACATATATAAATAAGAAAAATAGTTTAGCAGGTGACTTTGCCTCTCGAAGATCACATACATCATTTTTTTTTTAAAAAAAGAAAGCTAGCAATATTTCTTTTTTTTTTCAGAAATATTACTAACAATCTTGTTAACCATTCCAACTAAGTTTAAGCTCGTGCTAGGAGATGGTTCACGTCAATAGTCGAATGGTGGATTCGAACCTATGACCTTACGATTCGCAGACCGTACCCTAAACCATTAGGCTATTGACGCTTTTAAATCATTGGTTAGACTATTCTACACGTTCGCAGCCTCATCCAACTACCCTTTCCAATCAAAACGAATCATCGAAATCCGTTGCCGTGATATTAAGAGAATCATTTTGTCGCGCGCATACTTAATGCAAATTTAAGATATGTATAGTTTTCTCATGGTTGCCATTGTCAGAACGTGACCAAATAGAGACCATACCGGTAGCACCAGCTTTCAAATAAAAAAGGGATCATCAAAATCGGTTCACCCAGATCAAAGTTATGAAGACAAAAACACATGAAGGAGCTACCTTTACAGCTAATAAGTAACTCAAGTGTTCCATAACGGGAACAGAGGACGCCGAGTACATCGCGTACCAATGTGGAATCCAAACTGCTTGATTAATTGATACAATCAATGAGGTTTAGGCGCCGAATGTCAGGCCCCACGTTTTGAATAACATCTAAGTATTTAAATAAACATGCTATGTCCATAAGTGGGGGACAAATAGAATCCTTGGACGCATAGTGGTCGTCACTCAATGACCTCGGCCGTCTGGTTTGGGAGAGTGCAATTAAAATTGATTATTAACCATTCACTACAGTTACGTTAGGGGTGTGATGGTACGATTCCAACGGAATGCGAAATTGTGCGCAACAGTGCTGCACAGCGCTCGGCACAAATGTTTTGTTTTGGTCGACTCACTCTTAACAATAACAAAATATGCGCGAACATTTTAGTCATGTTCGTGTACAAGTGTGCCTTTCTGTGCGCGCACACACTCGTTGTCCGCGAAACCAATCTTGTGTCCGCTACCGAAGCGGAGACAATTGTGCGCGCACAAGTTATATTTACGAACAAAAATAAAAACCGATTTAAAAACGAATCAAACGTTAAACGCTGATACTCTTTATTGTATTTGTATTTCCGAATTATTGTAAGAATATTACGAAATATAATTAATCAGAACGTAACCAAACTCTCATCAAACTACTCTTGAAGTACATCCTTTCCGATAAAAAAATCATCAAAATCGCTTCACCCAGTCGAAAGTTATCTCCTCTTGTGGAAAGAACCTCCTTCTTTTGAAGTCGGTTGAAAAATAAAAAACTGTTGGAAAATCTGTCAAAGGAGTTGTCAAGAAAGCCAATGAACAAGTTATTCATTATTACATCAGCTTTCTGCCAGTGAAAGTCCCGTCAATATCGTTCCAGCGGTTAGACAAGCGGATAGAGAAAAAAAAAAAAATTGTAAAAATTACAAGTGTCTCTATCTCACTGCGTCGTTGTGTATTTCCGTTATTTTCTTTATAACAAATTATAACTCCTTTTGGTAACTGTTGGTTAGTAGTCTATTTTATATCGAAGAAATAAAATAAAAAAAACTATAAATTCGTTTGAAAATAGATTTCTCTATTTAAATATACGAAAACGCAATACAAAACAAAAATAAAATAACTTTTTTCAAATTTCACTCGGACGAAGTCGCGGGCACAGCTAGTCTATGATTAGGCTCTTCATCACAGCTTTATGTTTTCTATTCATATTTTATTTCCCACGATCTATAACGTTATTGAATCAACAAATTCACATAAATAAATATATTTTCGCTGTTAACTGAGGTGCTATTGAGTTAAAATGACGCGGTTCACCGCAAAGGGTTCGGTAACGATTGACCGCAATGTTTGGTTTTTTATAGAACCAGGGTCAAATGACCTCCCTCAGTTGCAGGGCTAGGTAAGTATTCCTTAACGGCAACGGAGCACGGTCTCGGATCGGAATGCTTATGTGTAAATGTAACAATCCAAGCCGAGGTTGTCCCTCACCGGGGGGACCGTCGTGTCGATGTACTAGCGATAGAGTTTTAGGCTAAGCGACCTAAGAGCTTTAGGCTGACCAACATGTACTGGCTGGATTAAAAAATAAAAAAATTGCAGGAATACGTATTGAAAGTAGGCGTGGCGTATACTTATACGTAAGGAATAATTTCAAGTCCGTTTTTGTTTTTATTCGTAAATATACTCGTTATATTTTCTTTGAAAAATGAAAACGACAGAAGACACGTGTTAACTGAAGTGGTTATTGACTAATTTAATACTATTCTGTAAATTTGAATTTGAAGCGTCAATACTGTAATGGTTTAGGGATTGTCTAATAATCATTATCATCTCTTCATAAGCTAAAGCTTAGTTGAAATGGTTACCAAGAATGTTAGTAATATTTGTGAGAAAAAATACTGTTAACAAAACATTAGTAGTGTAGTAAGGGTAATAGGAATAGTAGTAGTAAAGATGTAGTACCGTGGCAGTTTCATACTGTGATCCTGTGGCGCGTTCGGGGAAGTACCTTGCATAATTAGAGCAATACTTTTTTTTTTGTTAACGGGGAGGAAATCTTCAAAAAGATACCCCGCCTTCTGGGGGGAAGGCGGCGGTTATGTGGGGTTTTACCCAACCTCCAAAATAAAAACCTCCCCGGTGGCCCTTTCCTCGGTGCATGACGACTTGCTCCAGTGGAAAGCACTGTGTTCAAGGATAGCACGTCCCGGGTTACCTTCCCCAGGTTACTCTCTCTCCCCTGTGCTCTCGCAGTGCTAGGCGACACGGGCCAGCCAATGTCGCCTTCTTCCCGGGTCCACCTTAGCGGACGACAAAGGCCCCCACCCTTGTCGCCCAGTGAACCCGAGGCCCCTTTTAGTCGCCTTCTACGACAAGCAGGGGATACCGTAGTCTTTTTACTGAGAGCCCAGAAGTAGAGCAATACTTAGGATAATGTGTCTTTTGTTACTAAAACTAATTAACAAAATATTACTACCACTTGTGTCGTACTAACTGTGAATCCGACCGATGGCATCGTTAGGCCAAAAACCGCATCGACATCCGGCAAGTTATTTTCTACTTTGAGATATTAAATAGGCAAAAATTTTAATGTGTTTTCGGGTCCAGTGACCTCGAGGCAACCGAGAACTGGTTAGTTTTTCGAAAATATTTTATATAACTAACCTGCACTATCTTCACTCCCATGACGCGTATTTTTGAGTTTCCTTCTATCTTTGGATAAAACTGGTTTTTACGATCTTTAATTTTCTCTCGACAGATTTTAATGAATTTTATTGACACGCATTGTATGAGATTCTTGGACTGCAGATGTTGAATCACTTAACTGTCTTAGCTCCAAACTTTGATGTCCGCCGATTTTGTTTTGAAAACATAAATAATTCATTACTATCAATTTTATTAGTGATTAAAAATGGCTGAAATCTGAATTTATTTTGCGATGCTAAAAATATCGTATAGTAGTAAAGTAGTATATTTTTAAATTATCAATGATTAATTTAGAGATATTTAAAACCTTAATTGTGCTAGGAGCACTACAATGTCAGCGAATGCCCCGGCACGACCTGATTTTTTTAAACCTAGCAATATTTCTTTTTTTTTTCAGAAAATGTTACTAACATTCTTGTCAACCTTTTCATCTAAGCTTAAACTTGTGCTAGGAGACGGTTCACGTCAATAGTCGAATGGTGGATTCGAACCCACGACCTTATGATTCGAAGACCGTACCCCAAGCCATTAGGCTATTGACGTTTAATAGACCACGAGCTCGCTGTGTACCAACGTGTCGTATTTTATCCAGGATTTCGTTTGATAAGTAAGAGATGTTGAATCTTTTTATAAGTTTTTTTATTAATAATATCTCAGAAGTTTTCTATTCACTTTTTTGTGACGAACCTACGCTAATTGGCCAGAGCAGTTGACCGGTGCAGTTTCACCGGATTTGAGGAGTGGCAGAGAGCAGCACTTATCTGTGAAATAGCAACCGACCGGGCTGACGAGCGAGGATCGGAATGCTTACGCGTAACCGTAACCGTGGACGGTTACGGTTTGGGTTGGTTGAGTTACAAGCTAAAGAAATTCAGGCTAAGCGACTACTAGAGCTACGCCACCTTTCAATCTGGTGAAGCAGTCAAGGGCAGATTCTTTGACCAACCTGTGTAGTTCGTCATAAAAAAATAATAAAAAGGAGCAACAAGAGCAAGGGTGCTCGAAAGGAGACATCGGTTTGAACGTTTACTCTAGGCGCGTTAGCATTACTCGAATGGTAGCTAAACGTCGGAGAAGCCTCTATTCACATTCGTAACATCTTGTTTATGGTTAAGAGGTACCCGTAATAAAGATATTGTTAATTGTTATTCGAAACATACAATTCGACTATCGATCGAATTGTGTGTTTGGCCCTACTCTTTGGCCTTGAGTTAATGACGCTTGTTAAATACTATTAACATGCAAAGTTTTTTTTGGACACTTTTGAACTATCTGTATATCCATGACAATCGTCACTTCTGCTCGGTAAGGTGGTGACAGGAAAATAAGAGATTTTGATCATTTGTTCTTCCCCGGAACGATTTTCCTGTAATAAGAAATCTTGTTGTGGGTTTACTGCAGGGTATTTGTACGCGTCACACACTTGCTTCTTGCCTGTTGCTCTGACGGTTGTGTATTTTATTTACTACGTTGATTGTTTGAATGTATTTTTTTATTACGTCTTCGCCATTGTTACAATCGAAGTCACGATTGAAGTTATTTACACTTTAATTATAACTGTCGAGATTTCCTACGTTGAGATAAATACACCCGAGGCAATACATTAGAAATGTACCCACAAATGGCTTATAATAGGAATCCATATTATATTGCAATAATGAAAATCGTATCCTCAAACAAGAAATCGATAATTTATACATATATAATTTATTTTCCAAGCTATATTTGTTTTGCAATGTCGTATTTTAGCTATAACCCACCTTTGAACCTATAGTAAACGCTAGGATACTATGGCTATTAGAAAGAGATCTCGATACCTAAACTGCAGGCCTCCAGATTAAGTCGGAAATAGATCCCAAGATCTAGATCCTACTGCACGTCGATCTTATAGTACAATGCCGAAGATCCCACGGTAGGGCCAAGAAACACTGGCTGGATGTCATAGAAGAAGACTAAGTCGTCCGCTGTCGTGACCAGTGAAGCGCTCCAAGATCCAAGTTTTACGTAAGATATCTTTTTAGTTTAATTTTTTGTTTTGTAATGAAATATAAATAAATTAATAAAAATATTTTATTTTATTTTAAGGATATTTAATTGTCTATCATGCACAATTTATTTCAGTTAGCTATCGTCTTTATCTTACGAGATTTTTAAACTTTCTTAACCGACCCTTTATTTTTGCTCACGGCTATATTTAATAATGGCAGTGAACATGTTCTACGTAAGCAAATTATAAATTTTGTTTTGTTGTCTTCACCATACAGTTGTTGTGATCATTTTTAGCAACCGAGCGTCGCATGTACGAGTATGTGAAGAAGCTGTGCGAGAGGACCGTGGGAATGAATCACTATGACTATGACAATCATCATGTCCACTACTTACTCCTCTGGCTCAAAGGTGTGATATCTTTAATTTTTTTATTTATGAAAAAATATTATTCTTAGTTAATGTCGTTAAATAGCTAAATGTGGGGCTCCTCCACATGGAACATATCGCTCAAAAAGCGAAAGTGATGAAGCGCCAGGTCCACGAGAGGCGGTGGTTAGACACCGCTAGTGTCGCCCTGTATTTATCTATCAGGCATTAACGTATTTAAATACCGCAGTCGTTTGACCAAAGATTTCATTCAGGTGTACGCTTCCGTTAGAGCCGGACTGTGTAATATGTATCTAAAGACGTGTTTAGTGTTGACGCTTTGTGCCGCCGTGATCGCCGACCCACTGACGGTTAGAACACATGTGGGGGAGCTGAGAGGGTACCCCATGGAAACCAGAGGAGGTCGGCTGATTGCCGCCTTCACTGGTATACCATACGCGAGGCCGCCTGTGGGTGATCTGAGATTTAAGGTAATGCCCGCAATTTTTTTTTAATATGCAATTGTTCATTCGCTCATCATTGATTTAATGACAGTTTCATTTGAAATTGCGCGCGTAAATATTTTGTTTTTCTATACGTTGTACTATGTAAATGGCCAGTTTTTGTGTGTGTGTTATGCTTAGTGTTAAAAGTTATGCTGCGTTTATGAATTTTTTAGGTGAGTTTTTTAATATATATTAAATGTGCGATAATTTCACATAAAAATAAAGAGAATTTTGTTCATGCGTTATAGAGTCGTTTATGGCGATACAGAATATAGCTTGTTAAAACAATTTATGAAGTGCATTTTCTTCCTCTCTCAGAGTAGACAATTATAGTAGTCGCTATCTTTCCTCTTGAGACAAATCTGGTAGGTGGTAATGCTATTTGTATAAATTGGCGACAAGTTCAACGCAGTGACAATTAGTTTCTTAAGAATCCGGAAAAAAGTAACTCATTGCTAAAAGCCGCCAGGGAACCCTTGGCCACTAGAATACTGCATTTATAATAACACATGTTACTAATGCAAGCTGGTGAGAATGTTACGGAAAGTGTCATCGGGCGAGTCGAATGAGTGAAGAAGTTAGAAAGTTGAGAAGGAGATTTTAGTTAGTTAAGATATATAGAGATATAAAGAGAGAGAGGGCGAGTTACATATCGTATGCATCAATATCCTCAGAAGCCTCTTTTGTCTCATTGACATACAAACATATTCACATACATTCTCACAGGTTCTGAGTAACATTGCCGTATTTTTAATCCAAAGTGGTGTAAATGAAATAACGGATTTCCATTCTCTATTACTTCATTCACATCCATACGTGGTCGTATTTTCTGAGTAACACTGCCGTACTTTTGCCCCATCCATTTTTTTCTTTTATCCAACAAATCCTGAGATAGTACAAATGTAATACATTAAACATAGCTATATAAACAGATGTTCCGAAATCCGGGCTAACTCGCGCGTTTAGCTCTCATGTAGTAGGCAGAATTTCAGTCTTCTTAGAAGGCCTTAATATAGCCAGCATGGCTTTAGACCAAATGAGATTTTTTTGTTATTTAAGTAAAGTCTAGATCTCCTATACATTGATTTACGATCGAATGGGAAATTAAAGCCACGTGCTTCTTATTCCATTACGCATCAGTGGCACAAATTATTCATTACAAGGAAATAGATATTGTATGTTGATATAGGCATTAACATTGATTTTATTGGCACTGTATTATACATTACATGCAATATGGAAAGGTAAATTATTAAATAATTAATACAATCAATATCTATATATATCTATATATATATATAAAACTCAAAAGCGACTGACTGATCTAGTGATCTATCAATGCACAGCCCAAACCACTGGACAGATCAGCTTGAAATTAGGCATGCAGGTAGATGTTATGACGTAGGCATCCACTAAGAACGAATTTTGATCAATTCTACCCCCCAGGGGATAAAATAATAGGGGATATACTAAAAAAAAATTAAAGCCGTAAAAACTAAACTTCTTAACGCGAGTGAAGCCGCGGGCAAAAGCTAGCTTAAAATAAAAGTGAAGTAATTGTAATACAAATTAACGACAAGTTAAATTAACTGTCGTTACTAAGCTTTGTTTTTATTTTATTTTTTCTCCCGTTTCCTAATTTATGACTTTTCGCCATGAAGTTTTATTCTGGATTGTCCACGATGTTTTAGGTCTCTCTTATCCACTTATTACTAAAACTGTATTTTGGCTTCTATTTCTATAATTTCTAATAATATTCTCTACGTTAGTTATCACATATTTATTGAATTTAAGTGGCAAGTATTAGTATAAAATATTGAGTACGTAAGCACCGAAAAATTATCAACCGATTACCACAACGATTGATATACAATATACTTGAATAATCTGCTTGTGTTTTTAAATTGAGCGCATATTTAGACAATTTTTTTGATCTTACAAAGATTGGTCATTATAAGTGGGTTGATAGCGGACCTTTTGTTCGGCCACATATGGAATAAAAACCGAAAGATTGACAGAACAATTAAATTTATATCTATTTAATCCATTTATTATATTTATCAATAAATGGTTTTGTTATTCCTGTAATAAATAATCAAGTATGATACGAGTAAAGTGGTAACAACTCAATAAATACGAGTAAGCAGTCGAAATGACTTCTCCGTGTTTAGGTGCTCAAGTACATTACTCTTTGTGAAATTAGTGCGCAGTGTGTCAAGATGACCCCAGTCGTGTTTGAGCCCTAGTGACGTCTATGAAAAGCTACAAGTTCAACCGACTTCAAAAAAGGAGGTTCTCTCGTCTGTATCTTTTGTTTTGTTTGTTACCGCATAACTTTGGACAGGGTGAACCGATTTGGATGATTCTTTTTCATTTGAAAGTTGGTACTGCTCTGACACCATGCCATCTGATTTGGAATGGAATTAAGGATTTTTTTCCAACTACACAGATTGGTCAGAGAAGCTGGACTTGACTGCTTCACCGGATTGAGAGGTGGCATAGATCAATTAAGGATTTAAGGATGTACTTCAAAGATAGTTGGATGACAGTCTGGCTAGGTTCGGATTAATTCCATTTCATAATATTCTACGATAATTCTAAAATATGAAGATGTGGGATTTGAAGCCGGTTTTTGTTTTTACTCGTAAACATAATTGTATTATACGGATTTGTACTGCCGGTTGTAGTATAGAGGTCCATATAGTATAGGAAAATTCACCGTAAAACTTGTTCTACGGAGCGGCATTTGTATGAGCAGATGTGACAGCATCTACGTTTATTACAACGTCAGGCGTGGTCGCGGTGAAGTGATAGTGTTGGTGAATGAAGATAATGTTATCGATCGCATTAAGTGAACAAACTTCTGATAAAGACGATTTAGATTCAACGACCTCTAACTAGTCGAGTTGTTTTCCAAAAACACATTCCCGACGTGACATAAGGCTGAAAGTGCTGTAAAAAAGTAGATTAATGCAATGTGCAGTCAACATGATGAAGCTAAAAATTGGAACGTGATAACGCATCACATAGTTTCTTACTGAGTTGCAATCACTATTCATTTTCATCTGATTTTGTAATTACCAAAACATGAATTAATTAATTTATTTAATAAGGTACACCAGCAGCATTACACAAGCAATACAATAATAATGTACAAATTTATTTAAAAGTGGATCCTGTTGTGTATTGCAAATACGTGTATACAACAATTGCTATTAAAAAAACGTATCTTTATAATAATTATAAATAAATAAATTGTTTTTAACCAAACAGTAACTTCTCATTTAAAAAAGTATTATGAAAATCACCCAGTCCAAAGTTCCTAGGTAACAAACATAAAAGAAAAATACAAACGAATTGAGAGCCTTCACTTTTTTTGACGTCGTTTGAAAAGAGAGCGACAGCGCGTGGTAGCGTCTAATCGCTAACGGTAACATTTGTGTTAACCAGAAGCGTAGATGTTTTAACTCGTAAATATACTTGTATTTGCTTTGCTCGTTAAATGTGTAGTGTGTCTTGTCTGTAGACACATTTATCTATCTTTTATAATTCAATTTGCCTTTTTATCATGGCTAATGATGATCGTTTTTGTGCCGAAATAGAAAGTTTCCGAACAGCCACTAGTGTCGTACAACATCAATTTGCTTCAGTTTTCGAATGACGTGCGCTTTTAAGAATAATGAGGTGAAACTCTAGGTGGTGATGGAATTACAAGCTAGTTTCGATACGCTTAATGGATGTCATTTGTCAAAAATCAAACGAGATATCTTTATACCGCGAAACAATTAATCCAACTGTTGTTTAAAATTTTGTGATATTTTGTAATTTCAGTTGTGTAGTTGCAATTTTCCTATTAGATACTGTTACAACAAAATCAGTACCGGCGTTGGCAGTTGCTTTGGGTCGACGGCCGAAGGTGAAAAATTTCAAGGAGCGATCGGTGGGAATAAAAAGAATCATTAAATCTCTCATCATCAAAACTACGCCTTCCACCTTATACGATCCTTCGCTTTCTGTATCTGTTGTGTGTGGTGCTGTGCTACTTTTGTCTGTCTGTCTGTTCCGTCTAATCTCTGGAACGGCTATACTGATTTTGACGGGACTTTCACTGGTAGATAGCTGATATAATAAGGAGGAACTTTTATTTTAGAATTTTTTTATTAAATAGTTTTTAATCGCGGATCACACTTCGGGGCGCAACTATATTTATGTAGAAAGCAAGGACTTAACCGTGGGACGTAAATATATGGGTTACTCTGATAGGTTTGTACTTTCTACGTGCTTGATTGATTGATTGGTTAAAGAGCAAACAAATACTCGTAGGTACTCATAATGGGAAACGCCGCTTTGAATAATGACGATTATGATTTTCCCTCCATAGATCTTCTAATATGTATATAGAGTTTTTATATCATTATCTACGTGCAAAACTTATCATCGCCTAGTTAAATCTCTACTAACACAAATTCGAAACGGTTACGTAGATTTTTTTCTGTACGTTTAGTTTTAACTACAATCAAACGTCGGTTATCTCTAAGAGTTTCCTTGAATTAAACTGGTTTGAGGATTCTCAATGTACTTGGTTGAAACGAAATAAACATATTTATTCAAGGTGTCAAATGTCACGTTTAACAGATATTCGAATCTGTTAACTCAGAATACAAGAATACGATTTGTCATTTAAATTACAAATTACAAAAGATATAGTACAAGAATATCTAAAAGTTTAGTAGCTTATTTTGCATATAATTGTTTTTATTAACCCAACTGACCGGGCCGTGTTCTGGCTTCACTCACGAACTCTCCAGTCGGAATTATATTTTGTGATGCGTAATCATTACGTCTTTCAGTCGGTTTATCTGTGTGATAAATACGGGGAGTAATGGCCTTGGACACCACAGCTGTCATTATTCTTCTTCAAACATCCTCCCCTTATTCGCACAGTCACCAACCCCGCCCAGATGGCGACTGACGGACAAATCTCCCTGTAGTTAGATACCGCGGTGGCGGTCCCCCCAGTACACAGCAGCCTTACTACTCCTGGCCAAGGCGGCGGCTACGGTAATGGCAAGGCAGGAGTTGCTAAGAATCCGATCAGGCCACCACCAGACCTTCCCAGCTGTGACCTAAGGTGCAGAGACTTGGACTCTCACCGCTGAACTGGTCTACAAGCTGAAAGTCGCACGAGGAGCGATGGATAGAGCTATAAAACGAAGAAATTAGATGGAAAACAAACGAAGTCGACATACAAACCCGAATAGCGTCCACCACTCATCTTTCAAATTTAAACTCAAATTTATTGTCTGTGTTAACTTTACTTTTGCACTCCTTTTATTATTTTATTGTAATTATTTATTTGCAACTTCTGACGTATGTGCATGAGTACATGCATTCATTTTTTACGTTATAGACTTTGGGGCTAACAGCGGAAATAAGGTGTTTTTTCATTCACTGCACCGCGGACTATTCCATGTACCAGCCTAAATTCATGCTTAAATATATTAACACGAAGTGCATTGATAGAGAAAGATTTCTTTTATCGTAGCGTATTACCTTATCTGATGAGAAGTAAATAACACAATTACAATACAATACGCAATAAATAATACAGTATGCAATAAATAAAAAAGAAAATAGGTAATAAAAGTGAAATATAATAAATATATTGAAAATAAAATATTTTAATATTACATGTATTATAAAATACAAACTCTCAACACCCGTCACCCCAGAAGTAGACCAAGGACTTCCACTTAGTATGTTCCTGACACATCTCTTTCGATGCATTGACATCCAAACATCTGCGCTGACATACGTCCCTGCCCCTTTTTATACCTCGCCAGTCTGGTCAATATGCCTCCTTTAGTAACCGATCAAGCCGAGGTTACCCCTCACTGGAGGGACCATTGGTATATCGTTTTTTTTTGTGACGTAGTACACAGATTAGCCAGAGAAGCTGGCCTGGATTGCTTCACCGGATTGAGAGGCGGCATAGTTCTTAGGTCGCTTAACCTGAACCTCTATCGCTAGTAATTCGACATAAGGGTCCTCTCGGTGAGGAGTAACTTCGGCTTGGACGGTTACTATGCTACGCGTAAACATTCCAATCCGAGTGGCCGAAGAAATTCCAGCAACACTCCTAACATCTTAGGGGTGGGACATGCCCATAAAATAGCGGTAACGCGCGAGGATTGTTCTCAACCTCCAACAGTAGCGAATGGACGTTTTGTGAATTTGTATAGATCTGTCCGGATCGTCGAGAACGTGTATCCCGCGGCGTCCGGGGTCGCGTTGGTATTAAGTAGAGAATGGCTTATAAGTGGCGGCACATGCAAGAAGTTTGTTAGAATGTTTGGTGGTTTGAAAAACCGTCGAGATGCCTGCTTAAAGAATTGGAAATATTTCTTTAAGCAGGCTTAGCTTTTAGGCTAGCTTATTTACTCATTTGAGAAATTCTAATCTCACTAACGGTGGCTTCAATTAATTAACTATGTAAGATAATGTTCACGTGCTGACTCTCAGCGTGCTGAACCGGTTCTTGAACGTGACGACAAAAAATGATGTTTATTCATGATGATCAGTAGTTTACCTTTAAGCCTTGAATTTTTTTGACAATGAAGAATCCTCGTACAACAACAACAACGTAACTGTTAACGGCTTTTTACTCTACAAGTTGTTTAAAATGTCCAAGTTGTTTATTACTAGCCGCGCCCTTCGGTGGTACCCGCGATTAATAACTATTTTTCTTTTTTCCTATCTGTCAGTGAAAGTCCCGTCTAAATCGGTCCAGCCATTTCCGAGTTTAATCGGAACTAACTGACGAAAATTGAAAAAAAGTTATGTTGGTGTATGTATCTTATATACAGTAAAAAGGTTATTTCAATTTTACAAAGAGACTCCTATTTTATTTATTTGTACAGATTTGCAAACAATTTAAATTTGTCCGAAAAGGCAAACTCAAAAGGCACGAAATAATGGGTAAAAAATAAAATCGTTTACAGGAAAAAAAACAAAAAATCGTATTGTAATAAGAAGTAATTTAATTTAAATAAATCATTTTAAATCGTAGCTTTTTCTATTTAAAATTGAAAATAACTACTAAACGATTATTATTATTATTGAGTCTGCGTCACTTAATAAGATAAAAATTATAACTATTATTTAAAAATGAATATAAAGTAAGGTTTAGTAGAAAAAAGTATTTTTTCAAAATTAAATATAAAATAGTGAATCCAAATTCGAAAAATTCTTTAACGTTTTCGGCTGAAAATAATCACGATGTAACGACGCAGTGATCATCGCGAGCCTCGGTGCCGGACATCTTTGTATCCTTTTAATTGTTCATTTTCCAACCTTGATTTCTGTGTTTTTACCTATATAAGTCGAGTAATAAGTTTTTTATTCTATTCAACGATCATGACACAGCTATATACGCGCCTATATTTTCCATCTTTTTCCTTCCCGCTTTTGTTTACAAGTTAAAGTATGGATTATGTTAATAATGATAATTATTAGTACGACTGACTTGACTTGTTACTTAACTAGGCGGTTTGGACTGGGTAGATTACATGCTTGCGTATAGGAATTACATCAACCATCTCAGGTATTCTTCATCGAAACATTACGTAATAAATCCTCTCCCGAGAAGCCAAATATAATCTGTAACCGCCCAAGCCGAGGTTACCCCTCACCGGTGGGCCCTTTGTATCGAGTTACTAGCGATAGAGGTTCAGGCTAAGCGACCTAAGAGCTCCGGCGAAGCAGTTAAGGTCAGCTTCCCTGGCCAGCCTGTGTAGTCCGTCAAAAAAAAGCGAAGTTCATCATAAAATTCATGACGCAACATGCATGACTTTCTTTAAAAGTACGAGGATTGCATAGAAGTTTTACGTTTATGTGTTTTGGAGGAACTTAATATATAGATAATTTCATAAAAGAAAGATAGACAATTGCACCAAAATACATGTATGATGAGCTTAAAGCTATTTAGCATTTTTCCAGGTTACCATAAAAGCAGGTTAGGAGGAGCGCCGGTAAAAATAGCGTTATAAGAATCTTATATAGATAAATAAAGACTACGAGGTCGAAGCCCGACACGCTGGACTAACTAGATCCGCACCACTCTCGTCACGTTGGTTAGCGATGCTCTACGCACGGCTGCAGAAAGAGGAAAATGTCGACGGATCACCAAAGACAGACTCTTCCCACGAGATGGTCACGACATTGGGGAAACCGACGCGTGGATGAGGATAGAGATAAATAAACATGTACATATATTTTCTTTTCACATTAATTGATGAATTCTCCCTAATCTCCAGCCGTGATCAGCCCTAATCTCGTGTACTGGAAACGGCTTGGTAATGGGGTTACCTGAGCGATTTTCAGAAATGTATCATATTGATTATATTTACGTAACCCAAAAATAACATGAACAATTTCTTTTGAAATTTGTAAATCCGTGCATACATTAATTTTCGAGCAGTAAGCATATTACTAAATTTGATACACAAGAATGTCTAAGCCTTTAATGTTGTATGAATGATTGATCCGCGTTTATGCAAGTGAATGATTCACTGAACATCACGCAGCGCTCTACATCTTATTGCGAATATTTAGCGACAACTTACTGTTTTCCTTGTAGACGTCACGACGTTTCTTTATCTCTTGTGGAATGTTAAGCTAGTTAAATACAAGATAAGTTATATGACGTAATCCTCAGGTCATACTTTGTCCCAACATTTGATGGCGTTTCTGACTTCTTTTGTTTCTTTATGCTTGAATTTTATAGTGCATTATGCATTTATATAGACAAAGAATTATTAGAATTATAAAGAGAAAAAAAGTCAGAGTTTTGCCATCTTATCAGTAAGAGAGAATTAGGGTTGTCAAACGTGTATTTTAACAAGTCTACCTTTGCGTAAGTGAACAAATAAAAACACTTATTTGTCGAATATGTTATTTGGCTCTTCCCTAATTTTTTTTTGTACATATAATTATTTATTGTATATTGCGGTATTACCAGCTTACGATAAAAAATCCTTAATTTCCTCTAGATTTAGAGGTATGTAAATATTTGCGATTTTACGAAATAAGACTATTAAAGAGCATATAACAAGTGAAGTGGCACAGAGATGTGGTCCCTCACCAGGGACCTTAAAAGCAAGCTGAAAATCGCACAACGAGCTACGGGCTAGAGGGCTATTCTCAGGTTATCTCTACGAGATCGTATCAGGGTTGAGGAGATCCGACGAACGAAAGTAACTAATATGGGCTATACCGGGTAAGCAAGTTGAATTAGGATTGGTAGGGTGGATAGGATTTCTACGGAGGTCTCGTGCGATCCATGGCCCTCTACGGGGCGCCCGTGTGGTGTAACCGCTTCACGGGCGTCCGGCGCTGCAGAGCTAAGCTCCTTAGCCTGCAGCGCAAGATGGCCATTCGGATCGCACGAGGATACCGTACGGTATCTTACGAGGCGGCCGCTATCCTGGCTCGGTTCCCGCCGCTCGACATTTTGGCGGAGCTGGACGCGCGCGTTTACACACGCGTCCGGGCCGTCGACGGCGGGCCCGGGCCGACCCTGGATGCGGGAGAGGTGCGTCGGCAGGAGCACAGGCGGGCGATAGAGGTGTGGCGCGAGCGGCTCGGAGCGACGTTGCTCGCGCCAACGCATCGTCTGTGCCTTCCTGCCGAACTTCGAAGCCTGGCTACGTAGGAGGAATGACGCGCACGTCACCTACCGCCTGACACAGGTACTCACCGGGCACGGGTGCTTCGGTGAGTACCTGAACAGGATAGGGCGCGAACCGACCGCGCAATGCCACCATTGTGGCTGTGACCGGGATTCCGCGCAGCACACGCTTGCCGTGTGCCCCGCGTGGGAGGCGGAGCGGCGGATCCTGGTCCAGCAGATCGGGCAAGACCTCTCCCCGCCGGCGGCAGTAGCGGCTGCGCTGGCGGGGAGATCTAAATGGAAGGCGCTGGTCTCCTTCTGCGAGTCAGTAATGGCCCAGAAGGAGACCGCAGAACGGGATCGGGAGAGGGCCGATCCCGTTCGGAGATGGCGCAGGCGGGCCGGTGGCAGACCGGCCCGCAGCCCTGTAGTTCTGGGCTCTCAAGAATAAGACTACGGTATCCCCTGCCTGTCGTAGAAGGTGACTAAAAGTGGCCTTGGGTTCACTGGGCGACAAGGGTGGGGGCCTGAGTCGTCCACCAAAGTGGACCCGGGAAGAATGCGACATCGGCTGGCCCGTGTCGCCTTGCGCTGAGAGGGCACAGGGGGAGAGGGAGTAACCTCCCCCCCCGGGACGTGCTCTCATTGAGCACAGAGCAGAGGGGCTCCGGTGCGTTCCACGTGAGATCCCGGAGCCCCTCGTCATGCACCGAGGAAAGGGCCACCGGGGAGGTTTTAGTGGGTAAGATCCCCACATAACCGCCGCCTTCCCCCCAGAAGGCGGGGTATCTTTGTGAAGATTTCCTCCCCGTCAACAAAAAAAAAAAAAAAAAGGATTGGTAGGGACCAGCCCTGTAGTTCTGGGCTCTTAAGAATAAGACTACGGTATCCGCTGCCTGTCGTACAAGGTGACTAAAAGTGGCCTTGGGTTCACTGGGCGACAAGGGTGGGGGCCTGAGTCGTCCACCAAAGTGGACCCGGGAAGAAGGCGACATCGGCTGGCCCTTGTCGCCTTGCGCTGCGAGGGCGCAGGGGGGAGGGAGTAACCTCCCCCCCCGGGACGTGCTCTCCTTGAGCACAGTGCAGAGAGGCTCCGGTGCGTTCCACTGGAGATCCCGGAGTCCCTCGTCATGCACTGAGGAAGGGCCACCGGAGAGGTTTTAGTAGGTAAAAACGCCACATAGCCGCCGCCTTCCCCCCAGAAGGCGGGGTATCTTTTTGAAGATTTCCTCCCCGTTAAAAAAAAAGGATTGGTGATTGGCGCGTAGGACAGATGGTCGGTGAGGCCAAAAAGTTCCTGATTGGAGACCTTGGACCGGCCAGCGTAGCGTAGGACGTCATAAAGTCCGCAGGACGCAGCTGGATACAAGCCGCTTACAGCCGGCCCTTTTGGAAATCATTATTTGCTCAGTCCCGGTTGGGATAAAATCGTTACACCTGTCACTTCTTTATGTATTTTAACATTTCCTGTCTTTATTAATTGTAGGCTCCGGAGCCAGTGGAGCCATGGGATGGAACCTTGGACGCGACGCAGACCAGTCCAGTGTGCGTACAACGTAACCCGTACACCCGCCAGCAAGAGGTGGTGGGGCAGGAAGACTGTCTCTACCTCAATATCTACACACCAGTTACAAGCAATGTAAGTAGGCAATGCTTACCATTTAGTAGTTTAACTTAAATTTAAGCTGCCAGCACATGTTGAGACTTCCCGTAATAGTTATTTTCACAAAAGAAGAATGATAAAAATTAATCGGACTCGACCCAGGATTTTCATTGCCTGGAAACACGAATAAAACGACGTTTTTCTAAAAATAAATCATAACTAGATCAAATTATCGCCCCCGAAGAATACAAGAATTGGTCGTCGACTGCGGTTATATAACTGAATATGAATTATAAATTTATTTTCTAGCAATATAATCTAATGCTACTCGAGCTTTTAATAGTTATAAGAACATTTCAACAGGTCAGAGTAAGCTCGACGCCTGTCTCATGTCAGACAATATGATTACAACTGAAGGCTTAATTTACTTATAATCGATTTAATATGCCCTCAGCGTAAATTTATTCAGATTACCGACCTCCATAGATCATTCCGTAAATAATTCCCTTGTCCTTAATATTAATCTGATACACATATTGATATAAACCTTCTATAAGCTTAGAGCTGGAATATTTCACAGTCAAGTATACTATATAGTTGAAAAATAGGAATCTTTTTTGTGTATATGTATTTCCTTTGAGTACCGCTACACGCATTTAGTAATTGTTCTTCGCCGGTATCACACCAGCGTGACCGTGGGTATCACTCTCTACAGGCGCTGGTCACTGCCTCACACGCCGGCACTCCTCTTTGGTGGCAGTCTTGCCCGTGCATTCATGTCCCGATGAATCATTTATTACCGCTTTCACTTGGTTATTCCACTTCATAAGCGATCCTCCTCCGGCCTAGTGCCCATAACGTTTCCCTGGAACACAAGACGCTTAAGGTAATGTAGGTAACATTTCCTCGGCGGCATATGTGACCAAAAATGTGAGGATACGGTGCGTGATGCCATGAAATAATTGAGTATAAATGCCAAGAATTTCCC
Organism: Meandrusa payeni; assembly: GCA_029286785.1. Classification (NCBI taxonomy): domain Eukaryota; kingdom Metazoa; phylum Arthropoda; class Insecta; order Lepidoptera; family Papilionidae; genus Meandrusa; species Meandrusa payeni. The sequence goes on along the minus strand of JAGSMX010000002.1, from coordinate 579,377 downwards.
CGTGTCGTTATAAGATCACATCACTCTAATTGCGGTGCACAAAAATTGTTATAAGGTCACTATGTTCCCATTTATATGTCTATTTTTATTATGATTTTTCCTTTAGAACATCGATTCGGGACGCCTCCTGCCGGTGATGGTATTTATCCACGGCGGCGGGTGGATGTGTGGCGACGCCACCACGGAGATGTACGGGCCGCAGTTCCTCCTCGACCAGGATGTTATCTTCGTCGCTATGAACTACAGGCTCGGTAAGTAAAACTTTACTATTCAATTAAAGTAACGTGATAATAACAAGAGCTTTTCTATAAGGGGCGTATTATGGATGCAGATTGGTAGACTCTCAAATGGGATAACTTAGTGTATCTGATTTAGAGTACCTTACCAATAGATCTTCATATATAATTATATTCAAAAGCTCTCAAGTATATTTAACTAGGGTAGGCGAGGATGGCAATCGTTATCTTCCAAAAGGAATAAAACAAATGACGTACAGAATGACTGTATGGCCAGGATTTACCACACCCTCATCCATGACCGATTTACGTCCCTTCTACAATCAAGGTAAATCATCGTAGGTGTTTATCTATAACGCTTAGTGAGCCTATTAAAATACGTATGTATAATTTAAGCCGCTTAGTACGTAAGTATGTTGACAGATTAATTGACCAGTTAAGTTGTAAGACTCGTTAATAATATTCGCCGTAAGTGTTTAAGTATATTTTATGTAATATAATGTAAAGTCCATCGGTTAAAGTTCTTATGCAGCTATGATTTTCACTTTGTAACCCTAATATTTTTCTAATTTATGACAGTATTCTGCAAAAACGTTATACTTCCGCAAAGGTTTTTAAAGGTAAGATAAGATTAATATTAAAGTAAGGAACATATTGTAATAGGAATAGGAATAACAGAGAAGGGAGAGAAGAGTATGAGAGAAAGAAAGGATGTAGTATGTCAACCACTAAAGGAAGCATTGACGCCTGGGTCCAAGGCCAGTTCTGATTCTGATTTCACAACCGGCTGGGAGATGGTACACTATAGTAACTAAATAGTTACAAGCTTACTAAGGCTGGCCCCTCAACAATTAGCTATTGATATTAATATTTTTTATAAATTAGTATATATCTAATTCTTCAGAATTTGTGCAGGTCCCCTCGGTTTCCTGTCGACTCAAGACGAACACTGTCCCGGCAATAATGGATTGAAGGATCAGCAGGAAGCGCTGCGATTCATCCAGAAGACCATCCACACCTTCGGCGGCGACAAAGACTCGGTGACAATCTTCGGCGAGAGCGCGGGCGGCGCCAGCGTTCATTACCATATGCTCTCAAAGACTAGTATGGGTAAGACTAAATTACATTCCAATCTTAATCACCTTACTGCGTATGGAAGACATTAACTAAATGAAAAAGATTCCCTTTGTTATTTTATCATCTCCATCCTGCAAACTTCCACTGCTAGAGCCGGCAGTCCATATCAGTCGGAGAACGGATTATCGTTAGCTTAAATGAGTTCTTGAGTGGAGACCGCGGAGAAGTAAATGTGTGCGACCAAACACCAGGGGGAGATACAGCTTTTGGACAGGCATTCTTTACTTATTTTTTGAAAAAATGGTAAACGATTTTTTATATGACTACTTATTAATTACTGCTGCTGTCACTGAACTTTCCCTATTAAAACACAACAATTACATTGTGCTAAAACCCTTATCTACTAATTTCATCTTTTGACATTTATATATAGATTTTTTTATGATTAATTGATATTGATTAATTATAATTGATATTGAGAATAAAGATATTAGAACAACTGAACTACTATAAGAATATTTACGAGCTAAAACAACAACCGTCTTCATATCGAATCAAACGTTAAACGCTATTTCGCGCGGACGTCCTCTTTGTTAATCAGAACCTAACCAAGCTCTTACCAAATTACTCTTGAAGCACATCAATTCCAATAAAAAATGAATCATCGGAATAAGTTGGTGATATCCATCCATTTGTGTCGCACATACTTGATGCAAATATAAGACTTTTTTGGTCATGAACGTCAATATTGGTTACACACGGGAATCACACAATTCGGTCCACCCAATCGAAAGTTATGAGGTAACAACATAACAAAAAAACAGGCGAAATGAGATCATCGGATCATCCTCCATTTTTGAAGTCGGTTAAAAAACTAGCAAGTACTATTTGTTTTATTTAAAAAAAAAAGAAATATTGCTATTTCTTTTTTAGAAAATATTACTAACATTGTTGTTAATCATTCCAACTTAAATTTTTATTTAACACTACAATGTAATTTGATGCCGACAAATAACACTCATTCACCTTTTTAACCTGCACAATACATACACTATTACATACAAATTTAATAAAAAATGTTAATTGTATTGGAAAAACAACAATTAATGTACAAAGAAATATTTTGTTTAATTTACCTTTAATTATTGTTTGATGATCGGTTCTTAGCCATTTAAAATTGTTACATAGTTTTGGTACTAAATATGTTATCTATAGATTTTTTAAACAAAAACATTTTTTTTTCTGGAATGTTAGTAATACATTCTTGTTAACCATTCCAAATAAGCTTAAGCTTGTGTCAGGAGATGGTTCACGGCAATAGTCGAATGGTGGATTCGAACCTTACGATTCGCAGACCGTACCCTAAACATGTACTAGGCTATTGACTAGTTAATGATCGTTAATTTGCATTATTATTGTATAGATTTAAACGTGTCATAATAAGCTGCTTTAAAATAATTAAGTGACAAATGTTTCGTAGAGTGACCGTATAGAGTGCCGGTGAGTGTGTTATCAGACTTAAATTATACATTTACGGTTTGTGAGAATTTTATTTCCTTAATAAGAATTACAAAAAAATCACTTACTTAAGGAATAAACACAAATATACAATTTTAGACTAAGCGTTACAGTTCTAGTAATATGTTTATAATCGGAACTTCTCTGAGTGCCGGAGAAGTCCCCTTTGAGGATGAAGTCCGGTCTTTGCCGGGACCGGCCGGTCGTTGGGGTTTCCTGTCGCTGACAGATCCGGGGCACCCCGCTCATAACGGCCGATGGCATTCGCGGAAGGTTTAGTGGTTTATTTATTACATAGAGAATTTTAATTTATTTTTTATTACTTCAATCTGACTTCTGTTCTTTTTTTAAAAGTATATATAGTACTTAATATTTCTTACGTCGTTAGGGAGTTTATTATAGATATTTACACCATCACATTCAATTGTTTTTTGCCATAATTTGTTCTTGGGAATCTAGACATTAAATTATTAGCATTTCTTAGTTTAATTTTCTGTTGGTGATGTTTTTTGAAAATGTTATTTTTGTATTAATGTCTTTGTTGATGATTTTGCGTATGAGCATACATGTATAATATTTTGGGTAATTTGAGTAAGACAATTACATAGTCTTATTTAAATGCAACATTATAATTGCTTTGTTTATGCAAATCGATTCAATGCGCGCCATTTGTTGGATTGTGTTCATTTAATTCAAAGCCTGCACATGGCGGCCGCACTCAAATCTGACAGATTAATGAAACCGGTGTTTCACCGTCGCGTGGGCGGATTAATTCGTGGACAAGTTAAAGGTGGTATAGGGTACAGAGATCTGAAGACGTCTGAAGCGATGTTTCACAAGAATTTATGTTAAACTAATTTGTCACGCAGTAAGTCTGCCGATCACTTTGGAACCGATAGCTACAACAAGTATTTTTACAGGTAAAATAATTTAACTTTGGCTGTCTTCTTCATGAACACTAATTTTATTTTTTATTTTATTTTTTTGTTGTTGTTTTTGTGAATTGTGTTCTGTTTGTTTGATTCACGTGTTTTGATTGGTATTACATCGTTTTTTTTTGTGTTTATAAATGTAAATTTAAATGTGTATATAAATTTATGTTTTAATTTTGTTAGTAAGAGCAAGTGTTCGAGCATTATCGGCTTAAGAGATGGGGGAGGGGCCACGCTGAAAACCAGTGTTAGGCGATTCCATAAAAATACGCTGAGCGCTGTCCCGTTTATTTGCGTTACACCTACGTTGTTGTTACTTTTGTTTTGTAATTTTTGTTTCTGTTGTTTTTTTCCTCTCTTTAATGCATTCACCAAAGAAACAAACTTTTATTCTAGTCTATTCTAAAAACAAAAACTGACGTGAAATTCCAGTATCTACTTTGTATTTCCTTTCCTTTGTAATTGTCGCAGGAATATTACGAAGTTGAATGAACCAACTGAATTATCGAAATCGTTTGGCGTTATATTGAGATACTCGACTTTTAAAATTTAAGACTTTTATGACGTAACAAAAAGAAAAAAAAAACAGAAGAATTGAGAACCTTCCCCTATTTTGAAGTCGGTTACATAGTGGATCCAACCGTCACTAACAGTATCACAAAGTGGTGCAAAGTTCCACAAACCACTTGTTAAAATACATTATATATCTTTCTCATCCAGGGTTGTTCCACAAAGCCATCTCGGAATCAGGAACTGCTCTGGTACCGTGGGCGGAAGCTCCACCTGGAGAGGCGCTGCGAAACGCCTTCCGCTTGGCTAAATTCCTGGATTGTCCTCAAGCACCATCGGATGTGATGCTGGACTGCCTCCGAACTAAGGACAGTCACGAGATTATAAACACGGAATATCAATTCTACGTAAGTGAATATTTTCTAACATAGTTACAGATGCTAATCTTATTTTCATGAGTTATACTTAAACCTTCCAGTTATCGGTTAACTGATGACCATTATATTTCATGATACGTAACAAGGTTGTTAATAAACATTAATAAGGTAAAAATTTGCCTCTAGTTTATGTAATAAAAATATTGTGTTATTTTTTCGTTGCAGGCATGGGATTATGAACCTATGACGCCATTCAAGGCAGTAGCTGAGCCCGACTTGCCCGGGGCCTTCATAACGACCAGCCCACGGAAGACCCCTTCGATCGCCGCCGTACCTTGGATGACTGGACTCACTAAAGACGAGGGCTGCTTGAAATCTGTCTGTGAGTTGTGTTCTATTCTCGACTGAACGTGCCTTTACTAAGCTAGTGCGCTTAACCATCTAGGACTGTATTTCCACTTAACATCAGGTGGGATCCTGTTCAAGCACTTACTTAGAAAGTTAAAATATTTTTTAGTTATTGATTTATTCAGATTATCAACTTAACAGACATTAAACGGTCTCATTAACAATTTAAAACCAAAGCATGTACAGATCGTTAAAAAATGATAGCATTGTATTCCAAATGTCTTCGTTCATGCAATGTTACTCATAACAACACAACATTGTTGATGTTTCGTGTGGCTTGCAATGTGTTAATTGAATTTTGTCATTTTAACCCCCACGCCCTCCCCGAAGTATTCTCGTGCCGGGAGGAGGCAGGGCCTCAGTAGCTGACCAAATTAGAATGAAACCACACTATAGGCAGCCAGCTTTTAAATAAAAAGATTTATCAAAATCGGTGCACTCGTGTCGAAAGTTATGTGGTAACTAACAAGAATAACAATGCACCTCCTTTTTGTTGTCGGTTGAAAATCGGGATGAGATTGTCTCACATACGATGTTTAATGAAATCTAATTGATACAGGGATCACAGCCAACTCGAGCAGGTATCAAGAATTCATGTCCGCTTTCGAGACGATAGCCCCAGTCACATTCTACTACGACAACTCCCCGTACGCTCATGACATCACCTGCCGCATCAAGGACGTGTACTTTAATGGAGGCGACACGCAGGAGATCAAGAGCGGGATACTTGAAGTGAGAATGAGTTAACTTTCATACATACGGTAGCATACATCCCATGGAAAGCCGGGCCAAAAAGTTGATAGGTGACCAAGATCTACATTTAAATAGTCTGGAGCAACGGCGCAAGGTGGCTAACCTGAGTTGTTTTACAGATTACACGAATTAATTCCCTATCCCCATTCTATCTTCGGATGTTTAGACATTCGGTGGCTTTCCACCTTCATAGCCGATGGTCCGCGCGTCCGTACGAAGCGATTTGAGACATCATTCATCGTGCGTACAACAAAGGATTGGAACAAGTTGCCGGCGTCAATCTTATCGTCCAAGTACGACGTAGGAGCCTTCAAGAGTAGAGTGAATAGGCACTTACTAAACTAGCGCGTAAAAAGTTAACTTTGCTGCAAAACATTTACTGTATAAATTTACATGTGTCGTGCGTTAAAAAAGAGACGGAATCAAAGAAGTCCAACTCCATATTGCTTTTTCTGCTACTGAGACGAGGCGCATGAATTAAGAGAGCTTATACTTACATATTACACATGCTCATAGATTCTTATATAACCTTACAGATTTACACGGACTCCTACTTTGCGTACCCTGCACTGGAAGCTGTCGAGCTCATGTTCAACTATACGAAGAATCCGGTCTTCCTATACGAGCTCACATATAGGGCCACCAACAGCTTTTCGCAGATATTCGGAGACGAGGAAGGCGATTATGGTTAGTGTAATAAATACTCTTTAGTTGTAGATGTTGATACGAGCTGCTCAGTTCCGCCCTAACTGCTTGTAACATGACTCATTCGAGAAGTGACTTCAAAAAGAGGAGGTTCTCAATTCGTCTTTATTTTTTTGTAATGTTCTTACCGCATAACTTTGGACTTTGTGAATCGATTTTGATGCTTTATTTGAAAGCTGGTTCTTGCCGTGGATCCCCATTTTATTTTTGGTCCACTTCAGACAATGAGATCCACGAGAAAACCATTAGACTATCTAAACTATCGTAAACTTGGATAATATAGTATTTTTCATTAAATTTTATTTTTATTTAAATTTTAGTACTTAGTGTCGCCACATGGAGGCAATGTCTATCGTGCACAATTTATTTCAGTTAGCTATCGTCTTTATCTTCCGTGATATTCAAACTTTATTAACCGACCCTTTATTTTTACTCACGAGTGTAGTTCGTTAGGTTATATTTTTTTTAATAAAATTTATGCCCAGTGCATGCAATGAACGTACCTCACGTGCTGATTTAAAACAAACAAATTCAATAAAAAACGCGAAGTGATTGTTAGTTCAGTTTATTGAAAATAACTTCCACTCAGTGTTTACTACAGGAACGTCAAACATCTCAGTCTCCCCACGACCAAGAATACTCAAAACATCGGGAATCTAAAAATAGAAATAAATATAAATTACTCTAAGTTGATTTTCAATATTTAACATTCACTTGAAGGAGGTCATAATGTTTAAGCGCATTTTATTACGATTTCCATAAATATGTATATAATATATGAAGTTTCAAATTCACTGGATACGTCTTTCGTACCGTTGCACAGAAAAATAACATTGGACGTATATTTTTATGGCAATTCTTTTACCTGTACAGCTACTAATATTTATAAAACTACTAATTTGCCGACTGAGATTAGGGAGGCTTCGTCATCTAATGTCTTTAAGTGGCGTGTATCTGAATACTTTCTACTCAAACAATGAAAAATTACAAACTGGTACGTATGTTGTCGTCTATGTATTCCATGTATATGTTCAATATAAATATTATTATATTTATATTGAAGTATCTATGGATGTGTATGTAAACGTATATTTATTTATCTATATAATATTTTAAAAATGTTATTTTTAGCAGCCTACCTTTAACCTGCTCTTAACTAAAAATTAGTTGGAAGAAAATGATAAATAGTATTAAGTTCGCTTTTGTACATATACTTTTAGATTTATTTGTACTATTTTGAGTGATCATTCTCGCTATGACGTATAAATAAATTTGGACCAACCAAAAGTTATTCACGGCAAAAGTACAAGAAACAATTTTACAATATAAATTTATTTTTTAGGAATATGCCACGCGGACGAGCTGATGCACTTGTTCCCTATCCACTTCCTCTCGAAACCCTTCTCCCAACAGGACAGGGAGATAAGCGAGCTGATCGTCACTCTATGGACCAACTTCGCTACCACTGGGTAAGAGGACAACTGACAACATTGTATTTCGTAGAATTATAAAAAGGTGTAAGAGCAGTCTTAAACAATTACACATTGGACTAATCATCAGACATCGTAGGCACAGATCATTTGACTTGGCCAATCAAGGGTTAGGTATTTCGAGTCATTTTTTTACAAACTACACAGATTGGCCAGAGAAGCTGGCCTTGACTGCTTCACCGGATTGAGAGGTGGCATAGCTCTTAAGCCGCTTAGCCTGAACGTCTATCGTTAGTCGAGACAAGGGTCCGTTGCTATTTCACGGATAATCTCGAGTAAGTAATTATTTTGTGATCTGTTGGATATTACAAGCGTTTTATTTATTTTCACCAGTTCTAAATCTTTCAAGTTAAATTTGATCCACTTCCCGGTTTCCGATTGAGCTGAAACTTTGCTTGCGGGCATAAATCGGATGACAATACAATATTATTATCGTATAGAGCTGATCTCATGATGGAACTAGAAGGTGGAATAGGAACTCCGGAATTAAACGACGCAACCCCACCGTTGAATTTGGTTCGAACTTTTTAGTTCATTTAATTACCAATTTTATAAAAGGTTTTTTTTTAATTATTTGTTATAAATATTAAATGGGTTATCGTTCGGATGTCCATTGGCTGATGATTTACAAAACTCAAATGACACTGATTTTATTATTCATTTAGTGACCCCAATAAGCCAAAGAAGCTACCGTTCAAATGGGAGCCAGCGAGCAGCAGCAAGCAGATGGAGTACTTGGAGATTGGAAACGAACAGAAGATGAGAAACCACCTTGCCTCTCGCTCGAGGGTGTGGGCCACATTGCCTCTGTGGCACAACATCCGGTCTAAGAAGTTCATCGATGAACTTTAGATACAAGTTGAAGTAACTCTTCCACTTGCTCTATCGAAATGAACATGTATTATATACATGCTAGGAATATATTATTTAGAAAATATAACAAGTTGTAAGACACGCTGCTTTTAACTCAAAATATCTATTGCTGGATCTCTGATGATGACTCGGTGTGTAATGTAAATAAACATCAATTTAAATTACATTTCATTTTATTTACTTTTGAACTATTAAATCTCGATTTAAAGTCTCTAATCGAATTAAACGCGCGGACGCTCTCTTTATATTTCCGAATTATTGTAGGAATATTACGAAACAGATTTAATCGAAGCCTACTAAAACTGCCGTCGAATTTGTTGTAAAACAATGCTAACAATATTTTTTCCCGCAAATATTATTAAGATTCTTGTTAACCATTCCAAATATGCTTAGGCTTGTGTTAGGATGGTTCACGTCAATAGTCGAATGGCGGATTCGAACCCACGACCTTATGATCCGCAGCTCGTAGCCTAAACCATTACACTATTGACGCTTAAAAATACCCTATTTTATTTATTTTTAATATTTGAAATACATCCTTTTTAATAAACGCGCACGTGCGTTTTTTCGTAAATGCCATTGTCAGAATTGAACCAAATTAGAATGGTAGTCTCATTACAATTTGATTCACTGGAAATAGAGACAAATTGAGAATCCCTTTTTTTTGAAGTCGTTCGAAAATAGAGAATTTTTTATATTATAGCGTCAAACCGTACATTTGTCATTTGTATTCCACCAGTCTTTGAAGTTATCCCTGACAGTTAACGTACTGAATAGTTCGGGGTCATTGGCCGCCGCGCACAGGTTACAGTAGTTGTCGTATTCGTTCTGTGCGTGGTAGGAGTAGTGGTTCCTCCACCTGAAGAAGCTGTGGTACAGCGATGGCTCCTGCATGATTTCGAACATCCGTCTCGCGAGCGTCTCAGGGCCGCACTCTAAAGCGTTTAGATAGGATCCGTTCGGTAAAAATCTGTAAGACGTAATCGGTTCAGAATGTATCATCAATAGAATAGAAAAAAATACAGAATAATAAACATCTATTCCACACGAGAACACAGAAACAACAGGTAAAACAAGACAAAAATAACATAAACAAAAGTAATTAAAATTTTGTCGAAAAGGGGTTGGCTTTTGGCAGCATGTGCTGTTCACACCCGTAACACAGCCTGATTTTCAGCCAAAAAACCTGTAAAAACTCATGGTAATGGTACACAAACCATCTATTATGAATTCTATATCAATTAATTCCTACCACGCTTTAATTACCTGTCTCAGTTTGTACAGATACAACTAAATATGAAATATTATTGATTTTTTGTTTAATATTAAATTTTATTGTTTAGAAAATGAGTAAATATTGTTTCAAAATTTGACTTAACGGAAACAATGGTCAATTGGAGACAACATCATAAATGATAAAGCCGCCGGTTAACTCTATGATGCCTACTATTACCATTGCGCAGTGGAGTCGACTAAAAAGAAAGCAGATCTTCTGCGATCTCATTCTTCATCTATCTCAACTCTAGACGGAGGAATAAAATACATAAATTTAATGAGATTTTGAAATAATAAAGTTTTTATCGCACCTGGTGTAATTTGCTCCTCCGAACACCACAGGCACTGTGTTGTGGTTGAGAGCGTGCAGAATAATATCTGTCACGAAGTCTTCGCTGAAGGAGTTTTCAAATGCCAGATAAAAATAGTATTCTTTCTCAAGAACATCAAGGCAACTGCTCATCATTTCTGTCGGGCAAGATAGAGTTCCGCATGGTCCGTAAATATCCAATTTCACTTTATATTTAGCTAGATATGATTGCAGCTCCGTCACGAAGTCCTCCCTGTGGCTTTCCGTTAAGCATTCGCTCACAATCCAGGCCGCTATTTTCTTCTTAGACTCTAAAGCCGTTGTAAGCCGACGGTCAACTGGATCCATGGAATTTGTATTTATCCAATTCATATTAGTTTCTGGTCCAATTACTCTTCCTGCAACATCTCTTATTACGAAATACTTCCAAACTAAATCCGAGTTAAGTTTATACGTCCAAGTCCAATTGAAGTAACCGTTCCAAAAGTCATGACACATTGCCAGAGAGGTGGCGGAATCCCCGCTCACAAATACAAATTTCTGATTTGGATTTCGGTATTTCGGGAGGCGAACTGGACTGCGTAAATAATTTACGTCCTCTGCATAAAATAAAACGATACTGAAAGTGGAGGGGTTTTTCAGAATATTAACCTGGTTAGTTAGGTAGCAGTTCTTCCAATCGCAATTTTCCTTTGCGAACAGTCGGGAACCATCGACAATATCTGTAGATCCCTTACTTGGATTTACCCAACGCAGGATGTACCTCAACCTAGAATAGGCGTGTGGTTGTCCGTAATTATCTTTCCTTGTGGTGTACGTGTATTGAATTTGGTTTGGTTTCAGCTTAAAATTTATGCGGTAATATATAATTAATATGGATATGGAGATTATGAGTATACAGGTTAGTTTCGTAACTTTTGTTGGAATAATAACGCGCCTGAGTGAGAACATTTTCGTGCAGGTTTGGCTCGTCTAATGGCGGTTATTCCGCAGAAAGTTCATCAGCTGTGTCGACTTTGTTTACAAAATGTCTTCGCAGGCAATAACACTAGTTGTGTAATTGTCTTATTGTTACGTGACAGGTTTGTTTTTCTTGTAAATGTTTACAAGCGTCAGTAAGCTCGTGCTCATATGAATTCTTAATCTTGGAATCGCAGGAGGTATGATTTCTTCTTAACGTGAACCAAGATGCGAAGACTAAAAATTTATACACAGCATACGACTCCTATAAATTATGCCTTTCAAATATGTGAAGTAAAACTGGTGAGTGCGTTACGATAGGTATGATCCGGCAAGGCGAAGCGAAGTTAAGGACATATGTAAGTAAAGATAGAAAGATTCACTATGAGTTACGTTTCGTATATTACTGTAGGGATAAATGAGAAAGGTGCGACAACACATTTTCCTTCTCTATCTTTCTCTCATAGCCAGTTACGTTTCGTATATCTAAGACACAGTGCAGGCCTATTGTCTAGAGATTCAAAATTCCCTATTCTTGGGAGCTTTTGATCAGTTACGCTTCACCTCTATCTCAACCGAGATCAAGAGTTCGGGAGGGCGTAGTTAGTCGATAGATTCGTCGTGGATAACGTTTGAGGGATTAGCCTCGACGTAAAAATAGTTTTTCCTAAAAAATCGGTCTTAAACGGTAGCAATGATTAGGGGAGCAGTTGCCCCCTGCGTTGATTACATTGGTCATACCCCGAAATGATGGGGTCATACCCCGAGGCCCGTACCTGCGAGCTTCCTCGAACCTCGCCGACGACCCAGCTTATTATCTGTATCATATTTTCTTGCTCTCTTGAACAATCGTGTATTTATTGTACACATACATTATTAATAGCGCTAAGGGTGTTTAACTTCAGTAGTCACGTTTAAAATATACACACTACAGCATACTATTTTTTTTAATTTTCGATATGTGTTTGGCAATGGGAAATTATAAAAAACTAAATAAAAAATAATATAAGTACTGTAGTATTTATTTATAAGTCCAATTCAAATATGAATAAAACTTAAGTAAATGTAATAACAAACAACTTTTGCTATCGACAATATTATGGTTAAAAATAATTTGATTAAATTATAAATAAAATTTTTAATTATGTTTTAGGTGATAGATTTGAAATGTTAAACATTTTTTTTAAACTTGACTACAATTTTTATTTCATTTTAAAGCCGGCGCCCTTCAGCCCCAAACCCTAACACTCTGGTCCCAGGAACAGCTCGCCATGGCGATCCCATTGGGCGCCACCGAAATGGAGGTTACCCTATTTTCGTGTCCATTAAGAGTACCTAGGGATACAGTTAAAATATAAACCACGTCGAATAGTCGATGGGTAAGCTCTATTTGCAGTCGACACACCTCTCTAGCTTCTTCCGCGTCACTTCGCCACACATCAGGTATCACTTCGCTTGCATACATCTATTACGTGTACACTTAACATCGCCTTTCTTTAAAATGTACCTGGTCATAATGGTATATATTAAAATTTATATAAAAAAATAGAAATGGGTGGGTTTTTTCCTTGTAATTGTGCGCGCATGAGAAGTAATACTTCTTTAGCATGATTGAAAAATAGTTTTTAATCGCATGGAAATAATTAATTACAATAAAATAATAAACACGGTCAGTAAAGTTGAGTTTAAATTTGTAAAATTAAATAAATGTAATGTAATATTAAATTGCAATATTTTAATTTGTATTAATAAATAATACATACGGATAGTAACCTCAATTATATTGGAGCAATTGAAAACTGTCATCACTTTTTCATGACAACCCTAATCTAGGTTTTTTGTGTTCTAAGAAAGTGCTTGACTACAATCCCACCTGGTGTTAAGTGGACATGCAGTCCTAGATGGTAAGACTAGTGCGTAGACATTTACTAAGCTGCAGCTGTCTGCGCACTCTGCTCTTGAAAACACTCACATTGTAATCGGAAGGAAAGAGAGACGCTGCAAACTATTACAGTCTCTTGCTGTACGAATAATGAACTTTATACTGAAAGTATAATTATATAAAAACAGCGGGGTAGATAGACACAGTTATCGCAGAGTTAAAGTGAAGATCTCATCGGTCTTACGTCTGTGGGGTTGGAATTCCACTCAGCACGAGTAAGATTTCTTTGACGCTTTCTGTGTCCATGCTACGTCAATAATATCTAACTTAGCGGTTTTCTTGAGTACAATGAAGCGTCAATAGCCTAATGATTTAGGATACGTTTTGCGAACCGTAAGTTCGTAAATTCGAATCCACCGTTCGACTATTGATGTGATTCATCTCTTAGCACAAGTTTAGTTTAGTTGAAATATTTATTAAAACAAAACTATAAATTTTTTCGAGATTCCTTTAAAAAATTTAAATAGATACACCATTTTGTAAGGATATAATGTACACGTGCATATTAGATTCATTACTCTCATCTAGTCGACTTTTATATTCCTAGTCGACTTACCTGTATGAGATATTTTCAATGTGTCCCAGGAATGAACCGAGTTGTCGTCGGAGCCCGCCAGGAGGTACCTCCCGCTCAGTGACAGGGCTAAACAAATGTGAGTTAGTAAAAGCTACTTTTGAGCCTGTAATTGTCATTGTTAGTAAATCACACAAGCATAATTAGGACTAAAAATCGCCTCCAAATAGAATCAAACGTTAAATGTTACCGTATTTCCGAATTATCATAGGAATATTAGGTAATAGAATTAATCAGAACCTAACTGAACTTTCATCAAACTGCTCTTGAAGTACAGGATGTACCAATTCCAATAAAAAATGAATCATCGAAATCGTTTGAAGTGATATTGAGTTATTCGTCAAATTGTCGCGCATACTTAATGCAAATTTAAGACTGATATAGTTTTCTCATGCATGCCATTGCCAGAACTGGACTATGTTGAAATGGGGAAGCACCAGTTTTCAAACAAAAATTATCGACTGACCCAGTCGAAAGTTCTGAGGTAACAAACATAATATTAAAAATACAGACGAAATCGAGAACTTCCTCCTTTTTCGATGTCGGTTGAAATAAATTACATTAAAAACCCAACGATAAATGAACATCAATTATGTTATCTATCCAAGTTAGGCGAAGAGAAAAATTGAGAGCTTAATTTTTAAATTGATACAAACAAGCTCTATGATAAAACGCTTGCAGGAAACGATTCCATTTTTTATCTAACTGCCGAACTCACTACAGCCGTCCTAAGTTAAACAATGCACAAGGCTTTCCATTTCCCCACACCTTGGATGTTAGGAGCGTAGCTAGAATTTTTTCGGCCACTTCTTCTCCCGGCGCCAACGCTTCCCGAAGTAGCACTCAAAGTTAGTTAAGCTTTTGAATGTCCCTTAGATTATCCGTGAAATAGTAACCGAGCGAGCCGTGGTTCGGCCCTCACCGGAGGGACTCCTGTGTCGAGTTACTAGCGATAGAGGTACAGGATAAGCGACGTAAGAGCTATGCCACCTCTCAATCCGGTGAAGCAGACAAGGTCAGCTTCTCTGGTCAATCTGTGTAGTTCGTCATTAAAAAAAAATAGCTTCCCATTTTCTACAATACAGTTGGTCCTCGACAGAAGTTGTTACAGCAGAGGTTTTCTATTGTGGTAGACTCGTCTGAATTCAGACGAAGCGGAGAGAAGTTCGCTTAAAATGGTGTTGGTATATAACTTGGCCGTTGTATGTAACAGCTGCCGGTTTGTATGCTCAGCCGCTCGCCTGCATTGTTTTTGAATTGACATCACAGCCACCTTCGTGTGTCATTGTGTAATATTTGCCCCATTAATATTCATATTATTTGTTTCTGTAAATGTTTAAATATATGATAGAGTCGACGGCAAATTATTATGTAAATATTATTAGATAGCTGAACATGTGTACAGTCGCGTACGAAATTATTAATTTCTACAAATTACGAATAAAGTGTTTTCGAATGTATTTTTTTATTGGCACATTCACCGATTACATACAACACTCCATCAACGACAGTCAATTAAAAAAAATCAAAATTAACGGATAAAAGTCATTTAACTCGACTTAATTATTTCAGTCTACCTTGGTTCTGTAGTAAAAACGTAACTGTGACAATTATATGTAACTGTAGAATAGATACGTATTTAACTGACATTTTAATAATTAATGCTTTACCAGTGACCATCGACAAGTATTTTTATTAGTGAATATGTTATATGTAAACACTTACCGCAGCTGGTGAAGCCACTGTTTCCAGGTGGTGTGTAGTGACCCAACTGCTGGTCACTTCGGAGGTCGAAGAGACGTGCCGTCTTGTCTTCGGAAGCGGTTGCGAACGCCTGTCCGCTCGGATGGTACTAGCGGTTTGGGTAAATGAAGTGGTACATGTGGTAGTTAAATATATAACATTGGCGTTACACTTTTACGCTGCAATCTTAAGAAAAATCTTTATTTAGGTCCTTAATATTCATTCTGTCTATAATTCTAATTTCGACATATAACATACATTCGCGACGATGAAGACATAAAAAAAATATCGCCTGACCCAGGTGAGGATTGGCAGCCTTACACACACACACGCGTCAAAGTTAAAGTAGTGACTACACCTCTCAATCTAGCCTCTACAGCAATATACGAAACGTAACTTTCTATCTTTATTATAAATCCTTAACCTCATGCTCGATTAGACTGTTCGTAATGCAGTCACCAGCTTACTCCCCAAGTCCAGCGTTGCAAAGAGAAGTTTTACTTCAATAATTACTTACACAAACGCTATTGACATCAGCATCGTGTCCGAAGAACGTCTGCTTGGCCTTCTCATCGCGGACGTCCCACAACTTGCAGGTGCGGTCTACCGAGCCCGTCACGTATGTCTTCATGTCTGCCCCATACAATATAAAACAAGTATATTTACGAGCAAAAACAAAAAACCGACTTCAAATAGAATCAAACATTAAACACAATTATTCATACATTTGTGGGTCACACACGCACGCAAATTTAAGACGTATAAGGTTTTGTCATGAATTCCATTATCAGAATTATATCAAAAGTCACCACATCAGCAGCACCAGCTTTCAAATAAAAAAAAATTATCAAGATCGGTTCACCCAGTCAAAAGATATAAAGGTTACAAATATGAAAAAAAACATAGAGACGAATTAAGACTTCCTTATTTGAAGTAGGAAAATAGCAAGTATCAATAATAATCATTTATTAAACCTAGATGTGAATATCAGATTGAAGTATCAAATCGTTTAGGCTGTTCTGATTCTTCTTGGATATTCGGGTTCGTTGCATCGTTCCGGACCACGGCTCGGACGCCCGATCTGGTCAATGTACATAAGTAGGCATATTCCATACCGACGGCACCAATCACCTTAGCTTGTCTGACTAATCTATATAAAATGTCACAAAAAAAAAAAATTATGCGTGAAATTTTACTAACATCCAAATATTCACGTTTATAATATTAATAGGATGCCTGCAAATACTATGAAGGACTGTGATGCGGTTGTATTGGTTTAGAGCAGTGGTTCCCAACCTTTTCGTACTCTAGAGCACGTTCTAAATTACCGGTCGAGTGGCGGGCAACGCCTATTTTTAATCGACCAACTCCAACCAACCTTTTATTTTCTCATCATTTATTTTCTTATAATCTTAATTTATTATTAAATAATAAACAAAAATGTTTCAAAATAATATTAAGAAAAAATGAGTCTGTGTCGAATAGTGGGGAGCACATATAGATCGTTGGCACGAGGTTAGGAACCTCTAGTTTAGAGTGTATAACTTAATTATCATCCGCTCACATACAACTTACCTGTACACCATTACTTACCAGGTCCTAAGGAGATGCTAACGACGTCACCGGCATGTGCATTGAAGTCCATCTCCCTCTTACCAGCCTCCAAATCCCAGACGCATCTTAAAACAGTCACAGTTTAAATAAAGACGCATATTACTCCAACGAAACACAATATATACGTATTCATAGCTTAATTGAGACATTTCACAGAGCTTATTATAACTTAACGCATATACAGGATAAAACGTTAATAAATAAAATTTCAGAGTGAGTGAGTGATAGGGGTGGGTTATACACAGGTGACTTCAATACTGTAGTGTTACTTTGTTATGTCTACTTATTTTTTCATTAACTACAGTGTAGGTAATAGAAGCATTATATCACGAAATTGTTTGAGTAAAGCTTCGCACTAACTCAACTGCTTCGCGTTTTGAAGCAAGCAATATTTAACTACACAGAAAATACAGTACGTACATTTTCATGTCACCAGAACCGGTAAGGATGTGGGTGTCGTCGAGGAAGCGGCAGGAGCTAAGGAAACCTTCGTAGCCTGCCAGCTCGCGCACCATCTTCGCGGCCCCAGTCGCATCGCGGTTGTTCACGTCATACACCGTGCACATGTTGTCCATACCACCGCATGCTACGGACACCATTGATAACATTAATACAAACAGTAAATTTCAAGCCTGGAAACATTGAAGGATAAACGGTGTATGATTTGAATAGATAATACATAAGGATAGTAATCCTCAATTATACTGGAGCACTTAAAAAGTATATAAGCACAATTTTAACGGCAGCTCCAACCCGTTACTATCATCATTTTTTCATATGACGCCTAGAGAAATACAACTTTAACAACAAAACTATTAACAGTCGCCGTTAATCAAGTAGTTGACGATAACTGTGATGTTGATTTGAAATGCTGAATGTTCATTATTGCACAATTGTAATAGCGTGAGTTGAGGCAAGGTACAGTTTTAATTTGTTAGTATATGAGAGATTGGACCCACCGACGAAATTGCCCGAGGGTGCAAAGGCAACGCTCATGACCCAGGCGGAGCGCAGGGGAATAACCTGCACCTTGTTGCCGCTCCACGTGTCCCAGATGATCAGCTTGCCGTCCAGCGAGCCGGTCACACAGTGTCTGAAATGAATACGAACTTCATAACGATGTTGAAGTTGCCAACTACTTTTGAAGTACAACTTCTTTTTGCACGCTTTACTTAGAGAGCTAGTGAATACGTGACGAGTTGTTACGAGTGTGATCGGGCGAGGCGAACGGAAGTTGGAAGGTAGATATAAGTTAGTGAAGATAGAAAGAGAGAGTTACGTTTCGTATTAGATATACGATACGGCACAGTGCGGGCCTATTGTCTGTCTCATACTGTAGGAGCAAGAGAGATCAGTGCGCACACATAATTTTTTTCTCTCTTGAGCAATCGTGTATATATTAGACATACAGATTGAGCTATTGAAGTTTTAATTCAGTTTTGTGGTGAGTGGTGAGGGCCCACGGCTCGGTCGGTTGCTTTTAAACGGATAAGTCCATATTTAATACAAGAGTAGAGTCGTATTGCTTCTCTATATGTAATCACAGGCGTTATAAACATATTTGATAACGAAATAAATAATAAAAAAAACAAAATAAAATGAAAGAATTACTCTGGTGACGCCACAGCTAAAAGAAATCGATCTAGGTTCAGTGGCGTTATATAAAGAATGCAATCAAGCGCGACACAGCTACTATCACTATTGTGTCAATGACTTTAGGCTATGCGTAATGGTGAAATTGTAACTTTCCTCTATTACCCATTCGCTCAAAGACATAAAGAGGCACCTTGATGCTCTCTTCCGCCAACTTTAGTGAATAAACGCGAAACTTTTTTATACCGCCTGTGCAGTAGCGTACAAGGTACTTACTACTACTAAAATTACTTACTATAGAAAACATTATACCTAGTAAAATTACTGGGCTATTGAGACGTATCTTCTTATATATCATGGTGACAGGTAACGAGTGTACTTACGAGTATAAGTGTACGAAAACACCCGCTTCGATTCTGATACAGTTATACAAGTTATATTTATAAATTCTAAGGGTTGCAATTCAGTGTGATGCGATGAAGATTGATAAATGCCAGCTTATGTTAAATAAAGATGCAGCTTTGGGAGGCAAAGGTCACCTACGTCTTCTCTTGACGATGTCCAAGGTGATATAGGAGAAAGAGACTTTACAGCACGTGCTATGAAGGACGAAGTAAGGCTTCCATTGCAATACCATCATTTATAGCCCGAGTCTCTTACACGTTAATAGGATTTGTGTGTTCCATTCATTTGATGCAGCGTAATACCTATTAGTGATGTCGACTAAATCTATTACAAACGGGATTATCAAATCGTGAGTGAACACAGCAACAGTCGAACTTTATGATCTTACTATCTGCGACTCGAATTCCAACCGTTTATTATGAGTGATGATTAAATACCATATAGTTATAAAGTAGACAGCGATTTTTGTGATTCTCTACCCAACTAGTCATGTGCGTCCCACCACCACCCAAAAATAAGTTGACTTAATTGAATTAGGGATTAGTCAAAATCATTAAGTCAATAAAATTAAACGCTAATAACGCGCGCCACTTATAACAGTTTTTTGGACGAACTACACAGGTTAGTCATAGAAAATGACTTCGACAGTTTCACTGGATTGAGAGGCCATACTCTGCTCGTCAAAGGTCCCAACAAATTCCAAACGGACCAGTTGTAAGCGGCTTGCATCCAGCTGCGTCATCAGACCATCTTGGTCTCTATTCGAGAACTTTTCGGCCCCATCGGCCATCTGTGCTATGCGCTATGTGCCTACCCGTTGCTACTTCAACTTGCTTACACACATAAACGTAGCAACGCCTCTAACCCAGGTGGTAGAATATGTAGTAGGACCTTGACTATCCAGATTTCTCATTACTCTGTTAGATGGTCAACATTTGGAGCACCTGGTGTCATGGTCCCAAACACTGTTCTACCTTTCTAACATAATGTCTCACCTGGAGTCGCCGCTGTAGTGAACAGAGTTGACCTTATTGATGTGACCTTTAAGGGTCTTCTTAGTCACGAACCGTATCTTGGGGACGTCGCCCATATCACCACACTTCTCTCCGAGCTTTGCATCTGCAACCTTCTCCTGGGCCGCCTACAACGAATTAAATGCATCAATTATTCTCACATTTTATCAGAAAATAGTTTAACATTGCATTGCTGTCTATAAAAAATTGTGCGCTCTTGATGATATTAAAGGCTGAAAACATTTGCTGCGACCATTACAATTACGTCATGACAAAAGTTGAATCATCTCTTGTGAACAGTATATATTACCATTGCTGACTCTAAAATCGTGTAATACAATTATATTTAAGAGTAAAAACAAAAATCAAGTACAAATCAAATAAAATTGGACCACACGGGAAGCACTGTTGTAAATTTCGGGACATATACTTTTATGTTATATTATTAGTGAACAATTTATTTAAACCTCAATGGAAATGTGAGAAATGTAATGTCCAATGCAACAATATAAACGGCGCAGGTCATATAAATTAATATTCCCGCTGTAATGAAACATTTTCGCTAATAATTTATATATATACCTTTGCTTTGGCTATCAAATCCGTCAGCTCCTTCTTCAAGGCAGTAGTTTCTGGATCGTCTTTAGGCATTTTGATAGAGAAGCGTCCACGACTGGCGGCGTCAGCTGAGTCTCTGTTTAGGCAGACCGCGTCACATTGCCCGCTTCTGGCCTTAATCCCATTGCCTTAATTGGATTCCAATTTGTTGAAGCCTCGCGTGTGCCACATCTTACGACACAGTTAACATATCCTGAAAGCGTGTTTCCATGTATTTAAAATATAAGATATAAGGTACATTATAATCGTAATCAAATAATTAGTGTAATAGACCTTAAATCGGCCGCTAAGAGATTTAACAGTTAATGTTATTACCACTTTTGAATTGCGGAGATTGCAACCGGAACGCTGTTGAATCTTTTGAAGGTGTCATCTCCCCATACCGGCTGTGGATCAGTTTGCTATGCCTCGCAACCAAAATTAGTCATTGTCGAATCTGAAAGGAGAGGGCACTAGAGCTAAGTACGTACAGTAATAAAAACTTCACTCAAGCGTGACCTTGCCAGGAATCAAAACTTGTTCTTATTGAAAAGATTCGTATTCCTAATATACCCCATTGAAAAGATCGTTGACCGTTAAAACCGTTGGGGTCGCTCTTTTGAAAATGTGAAAGGAATTATTAAATGAGCTATCTTCATTTGTAATTCAAGATTTCATTATTTACAATTGAAATTACATAATATGTTTATATACATATATTTAGATATGTATATAAATATATTTAAATATTGTATATGTTTTTTACTTGTATAATTACTGCTACTCGTTCTTTTCAAAAAATTAATAGGTCCGAAAATGATAGCGCTATGAGTACATAAACATTAAAAATCATAAACTTAATATTAATAAACGAACTGAGAACCTCATTGGTTTAGCCTAATCTACAGATTACATTTTGGATTGTACACAGGAATTACACGAGTTAATTCCCCCACCCCCATTATACCTTCGGACGTTTAGACATTCGGCGGGTCTCCACCCTTTCATAGTCGATGTTCCGCGCGTCCGAACGAAGCGATTTTAGTCATCGTTCATCGTGCGTACAGAAAACGAACAATTTTTACGGCGTCAGTACCGTCCAAGTACGACGTGGGAGTTTCCAAGAGTGAATAGACACTTACTAAACTAGCGCGTATCACCTTCGACTATATCACCACTTTACATCAGGTGGGATCGTGGTCAAGCAGTAGTTTAAACCCCATAAAAATACTAGATACAGTGCTACTAGCTATTGGTTACACCGATTTCATGCTGTATATCGTAAGATCTAAATAGATATAAATTAAGATCCCATCGAAAAAAATATTTTAAAAACGAGTGTGCGTTAAATCTCATGACTGAAGTAAAACTTTTTTTGTATGTATAGTATTTAAACAAAATTTAAAATATACACGATTGTTCAACAAGGAAAACGTGCGTACTGCTCTCTCTTGCTCCTACAGTGTGATACAGACAATAGACCTGCACTGTGTCTTAGATATACGGAACGTAACTCTCCCTCTTTCTATCTCTCTTCACTTTCATTCGCCTCGCCCGATCACACTATACGTATCGCATTCACCAGCTTACTCCCCAAGTCAAGCGTGTGCAAAGAATAATTACTAAAAGTGATATATTTTTCAGTTACAGCATAACCGCTTTTTTCGTCGATATAAATATCTGTCACAAGGCGCCGTAGATAACGGTAAACTATTTAGTGTTGCCCGCTCAAGCGTTACCATCGGCCCGCTACCACTTTCACCGAATCTTTTTGTCCCAGCCACGGTTCTCCGCGATTCAATTCTTCCACCGAGTTAATTTTGATACTCTACGGATTTCTTTTATAATAACGGTCGCTTGGCTGATTTCGATAACTGTGACAACAAGAGGCCAACAATCTTTAACGATTGTACTGTCTAAAGCGTCTATACCATCAGACAATCTAACAAATATTATTTATTACATCAAATTATAATATCATTACAGATAATCCAATTTGATGTTATTAACCTACATATTCTTAAAAATAATAAATTAACTTTAAATCTATGTATATAACATAGATTTGACACATAATTACCATCAATACACATTTGCAGCGGCAATGAAATGTATCAATTGGTTTTGAAGAGATTGATTCCTGACAGGCCGTGACATAGGAGGATTCGCCGTCATGTTAGTCTTGAAAGTGGCACTAATCTATCAGACTATTACGGCTGCATGCGGCCTATACGAGTACTTAACCAGCGCGTAGCTTAAATACGTGTGTCATATAGTTCCTTAGTGATGAATCAATAAAGTAGTCTATGTCCATTTAAGAATAAGGGGCATAGCGTGTGGAGATAGGTTTTGTTGGGTTGCAACACAATAGGGATCAGGGATCGAAGAGTCTTGAGTGTCTTGATCGAAAGTTGAATCTAGAGTTAGAAGAGCCATACAATCTGGAGGTAATTTAACTTTTTTTTTAAATTACGTTTACAAGATGTAGCATTTTTTTATTATCATGTCGGTAGATCGAAAAATATTATTCATATTTCATCATTATAACTAAAAACATGATTTGCAAATAAAAATCAAGCAAAGGTTGGTCATCCAGGTCCTTATTCCATTAAGTAACAATGGACATGTAATTAATAATTTAATCGTGAAATAATTCAATAAAATACAATAACGAAACCGGTTATGCCCTTCGCAATGTTATTTAAAAAGCTTTTTAACTTTATCTAAACCGCGTTCGCCGACAGTTGACAATGTAGATAACTTTCATTTCACTCTATCGATTTTTTGTCTCTTAAACTGTGAATAAAACGCATCTCTCACCGTTTCGGTAATAATCAACTTGACAGAGTTTATCGTAAGACAGCGTACATTCGTGCGGCCGCGGCTTACCAGTAAACATGTCCAATAACCACCGCCGACGGTCTTTTGGTTTCATTTTAATAAACGTTCTTTTCACAATCACCACCGCGTCTTCACCTGAAGAATTCTGCAGTATAGATTCTCAAGGGACGGACTGTAAGCAACGTAACTTTTTTCATAAAGGTAAATAGCTTTTGCTTTTCTTGCTGTGCGATTTGTCTATAAATTATCAATTTAGTTATCATTTGTCACTTAGTACGTGCTACAGAAATACAGAGCAGTGATATGTTTATCAATTTTTTTTATTACTTCTTTTATCTTTATCTCCAAATGTTAAATAATTTTAATCGTTAATATACATTAAACCTCGTGAAGTGTGGTTGATGTTTTAAAATATGATTACATAATATGCTTGTAATATACGCGATATGACGAATACGGTTTAAGTGTTTGCTTCACGAACTTATGTTCGAAAATTCTAATTCTAGCCAGTTTATACCAATGCGGTTTCCGTTTTTCGGCTTGTACAACACACAAATTCACTTGCTTAATATCTGTACCCGATCTATGACAATGCTGAACTTACCTCCTGACATATGTATATAAGACCAGGTAGCTCAGTGTCCGGGCGGTCGCCTCAAGTTGCACAGTACCCTAGCAACCGTAGTTCGATCCCCGGTACCGGCACCACTTAATTTGTTGTTGCACTTTTATGTGCTGATTATCACGCGTTCGGTAGTGAAGGAAAATACGTGAGAAAACCTACATTTCTTAGAAAACAAATTCTAAGACATGTGACGTCTGTCAATCCGTACTAAGTGTGCGTGGCGGACTATGCCCTTATACTCTCTTTATAGTGGGACATATATGTACATAGATAATTTTAATTATTACTAATGGGGGTATAATTTTTTTCCCATTAAAAAAATTATGGAAGAAGACGTATTTCGTGATTCAAGAATCTCCGGTTGTGGTTCATCATGAGTAGGTTGTTTCAAGCCTTTGTATCAAAATAATTTTAAAAGACAGCCGACTTCCGATGGGAGATAGCACCTCAAAAAGAAGTGGAAAGGATAAATGTCACGATATTTATTCCACATATCATGCAGCGTGTCGAAGATAATTTTGTAGTATAAAGTACATACGTGATTACACAAAAACGGTTGAATGGTGTTATAGAATATACGTACCTTATATTTCGCGGACTGTCTACAAAAACATTTACTATTGTCGTGTTAAATATAAACACTTCAAGCCGAGCTTCCCACCCGGGATCGTCGCGTCAAGTTATTCCTGTAGACACAGACTACAGATGCTCCACGAGCTCAACCACTTCTCAATTCCGATGAAACTATTGTGGCTTTCTAGATAGTTCAGAAAACAAAATTACAAAAATAATTTGAGCGCTGGTCTGTCAAATTAGTAACTTTTTAAGCACTCATTAAATCGTGTAGATTATTTGTAGTGCACATGTGTTATCGCCGGCATTGTGGTAATAAAATATACCGCCAATGACTAATAAGTTAAAGTAAAGAAATATCACTTGTGTAAACTCGCTTTTCTAATAAAACCATAGCATTGAATAAAGTTTAATATCGCGGATTTTACCTCGGTTTAATTTTATTTTCAAATTGCGGACGTTTTGTTCCGTTCATGGTCACGGGGGATGGGGTGTTTAATATACCAATGTCATGTATATTTGAAGACTACCGTTTAGTTATTCATTTTAGAATCGGTTTTAGATGTATATATATTAATAGACATAGACATTTTATTTATTGGCATCATAATACATAAACACATTACAAACAAAATATAACACACATTAAAAATAATGAAAAATAAGTAAAATAAAGTTAAAGTTACATGGACAAATAGTACATAATATATGGTGCCAATATCGGACAACGTCTCGGCATATGCTGTCGCAAGGATGCGACAGCGCTGATTTTCAGCGGTGCCCAGGTCTACCTAAATACGTACGCGCGCAATACTACTTTTATATGGAATTTGTACAGACAATAAGATAATAATACATATACGATTCAGTTCCCTGTGCCATGAATATGGGGATTGGTGGCCACATCTACTGTGACTAGGTAGGTTGCTCAACCACGTCCTTTCCCAACACTGACAGACCCATACCGCCAGTCATACCGTCCTAAAGGTTCCTTAAGCAACTCTCCGCCAGCGTGACGGTTAAAGAGATTAACTCCTTAAAGTAAGAAATCATACTCTACGACCTCCACTTCCCAGGAGCCTTGCCTTTTTTGCAATGGCGGTGGCGGTTGCAATAAATCCCCCGGGGGTTACTCTTGTGGGATTAGCTCAGGCTGCAGAATTTATGATGCAGTACTATGGTTACATAAAACAAGAGCCTCCATCCAATTAACAAATAGATGATACTAATCTGCCTAGCTCTGGAGAAAGTGATTTTTTTAATACTAATAATTAGTGTAATTTCTACAATAAAGTATAGTAAAAATTGCGTATGTTTAATTCGATATGACATGAATGAGGTGAAAGTCCTAGCAAAAATGACGCTGGAATTTTAGTGCAAAGATTAATTATTAAAATGGGCTTCAATGACCTAATTCAAACGACGGATGGTAAAATCATACATAGGCCACAAACTCTTTGGAGATACAATTGTTCCTTATCTGTATTTTTCGTCAATATAGTAATTATTCATGTGAGGTTGCATACGGCCTTCTCGTGCACCATGGAGTCAGCATGCTGCCGCGAATAGAGTAACGGCCCAAGGTAAATTTGGAGCTTTGCGCTTATTATACCTACATACAATTTACGGAAATAACGACCTTGGTTTTTATTAAAATTTGTGTCCCAATTTTTCAAAAGGTTTATCTTTGATAATAATATGTAAAACATAAAACGTTTTACGCTTTCTTACGTATTAAACATGCAAATGTCATGTATGTCGATGGTCTCACCAACGGCTGCATAACGGACCTAATAAAATAAGCTTACAACGTTTGTTGTCTCTGGCTAGCTCGATTAAAAAAAATTGAAAGGGAGTAAAATCCGAATGTCACAGTAGCCAAATACATATTTTAATTAGTATCGAAAAAAAGATATGTTTGTGATTTTTGAATAATATCATAAATAATCTTGAAATAATGCGCAGATCATATTGAGATCATTTCTTTTCGAAACTTATTAAGTAAAAAAAATAAAGCTTTTTAATGCCATCTAGCGGAAACATTTGACAGTAATTTACTAATCCTATAGGTTATCATATCTTTAGGTAAAAAAAAAAAAGTTTTGACATATTTTCCTATACAATTTTTTATATATACAATACGTGTTTTGTATATATTTATAGAAATAATCAATTAATCTAATATTCTTTATATTGTATCATAAATCTTTTGTGACAATTTTCTTTCTAGTCTTTACTAAAAAAATTATGCTGTTTCGGTACTAAATTAAGTGCGATCTGAATATTTGACGCTGAGTGCTGTGTTGAGCTAAATACGCCATCAAAACGGTGGTCATATAGTCCAGCCGGTTGTTACTAAATCAATATTTCGAGATTGAGCCATAAAACACACGCGCGGGGTGAACTAGCAAGCACCGGGCAAGCGGCGGGCGGTGAGCGCAGTCGGGATCGTGCTGTGATAGACACCGGTTGTGTCGTTTCGTTGTAGACATTTAAATATGTCTACCAAAGGTTTTAGCTTTGTATCTGGCACGTATCTGTCCTAAAGCGCGATCGTCAACCGAACCGCTGCTTTCGTATTTCGGAACCCGTCGCGTACGATGTTTGGAAACATGAAGACCCTGTTGATCCTGTCCAGTCTGCTTGTCCTGACTTGCGCAGAAGCTCTCGGTAAGTATAAAAATAACATGCTTGCGTTCTTGGTATTATATTTGAGAGAGTTTTTTCTATTTAAAATAAAGTTAATTGAATATGATTGTAATAAGCATATATTTCAGGCCACCTGAATTTAAAATAGATTAAATCAATAAACTATTTAGGTCAGCCAATAAAGCTCAACAAGTAAACCAATGAGACAAGCTTGACCCAATCAATAATGTCTATGGATACCAGAACTAACGGGATGGCACTTTAGTTCAGACTATGGTTCCTTTCTTTAAATTTAGATATGTGTGTTTATTTTTTTAGTACAGATTAAAAAAATTATATCTTTTATTTGATGGTTGAAACAGGACAAGAGGGCAGGGGAGGGGGTTGATCGGAGTATGGATCGGGTGGACGTATGGGGTGGTTGAAGGGGCGGTGGGTTGAAAGGGCGGTGGGTTGAAAGGGGGAGTAGTGATGGAATAAAACAAAATGGATGGATAAAGCTAGGAGTACTGAAGGGTGTAGCGGTGGATCGATTAGGCAGTTGAGGTTGATGTAATAGGGAGTGTCCTTGATAGGGTGGCGCTGACATGGGTGGGAAAGGGGTAGATGAAAGAAGGGGCCGATGGAGGAGGGGTGAAATCAGGGGCCGAGGGAGGAAATGAGGAGATGAGGAGAGACAAAATATGGGATGAGGGGTAAATCAAGGCTGACAAACTAAGGGGACAAGTTTATGTATGGGTGAGGGAATGGGGCAAACAGGCTGAAAAAGGATGTGGAACTTATTTGCACTTAAAAATTTAATTAAAACTTTCTTTCTCCTACTTTTGTTATAGGAATTCCTTTGTCATTAAATAACCAGTTTTATTGGAAATGTATTCTTTTAAATATATCTCCTTTACCTAAAATGAGAAGCAAGACAAAGCATATATCTGAATACAAAATAAGACAAAGTTTCACTTAACTATATTGAACTTTAACTTTACTCACATGAGTTATATATGATACTCTGAGGATTTATTCCATTTGGAATACATCCTTACCAATACATTGTTAGTAGTGAGAGACATATCCTCAGCAATGTATATATTTATACATACATATATAATATATACTTGTGACGCTCTAGGCCAGCAAAGACATTCAAGAGGAATTTTTGTAGCTGCCAACTTCCATTACCTCATGTCACATCTTCATCGTTGGTTGTTGAATTATAAGCAGGTGCCCCTGAGCAGGCTTCATCATCATATTTTTCATGCTCATTACCATTGTTAGCACACCTTTACTACTTTACTGGGTTGAAACAACCTATCATATAGATAGGATAGCATTGCACAAAAAAAAATTATATGTTGTTTAATAGTTTAATTTAATATTATTATAACATTAGAGCTCAAAATGCACTGTTAAACCCATGAGATACTAAGAATGTGTAATCCGAGTGATAACTTTTATTTCCCGTGTCATATTACTTAACATTGAGGCACATAAAATATTTCAACAAGTCTTTGAAAGCAACAAAATGCATTAGATAAGCTAATAACTCAAAGCTCATTCACTCTTTTCTTGATGAATTAGTAACTGGAGAGAAATACAATCTTCAAACACACACTACATATCAACTCTTTAAATAAGTCGTATAACAACTTTAGTATTGCATTACCACATACTGTGTATATACACCATATGGTTTTTGCATCTAATGAGACAGTTCATCACTTTCCATGCTAATTGAGGACAACAAAGATGAATTTAGTTAGGCAAGAAAGAAATGTTGATGTATAATTATAAAAAATATGTATATATACTCAACTCTTTTTGCTCTTGGGGCTGTAACTATCAGGTGTCCGAGTTAATATATGTTGCATCAAGGTCTAGAAAGATGAACTCCACTGGCTGAGTCAGATATAGAGGCAACATGATCCTTATTGTGACCATATTATTAGTTTGTTCTGTAAAATAGATTCCGGGATTACTTTTTGAGATTGACCGACAACTGTCTTTTTCTTTTTGTCAGTAAAATGCGCCTATTTTATTTAAACTATTATGAGCATGTTTTTTAGATATTAAAACTATTTTAAATGTAATGTGTAACAGCCAGCGTTCAATACATCTAAGCATTGCCAGTCCTTTACTTTTGCGAATATAGTCTGAAGCGATAATGCTCATGTCACTCATTGGGTCTTATTGAAAAAAAATGAATAAAATAGAATAAATCTAAAATGGATTGGAATATCTGAGTCCTGTTTAATACACACTACTAAGTACATTTTACAGCTTTAAGCAGAAAGGTTTGTGTGTGAATAATAGCTCATCATCCAAAATCCCTGATGGTGGAATATAGGAGTCCACTCTACTACGAGGGAGGCGCTGTAACTGAAGTCTTATTAAAGCCTCCTGATGCAATCTTCTTCTTCGTCCCCTCGTTCTGAGGATCGTGACCTCGTATAAGCAGTCTTCTCTACTCATTGCATCTTCTTCAGATAGTGCCTTGAAGACTGCATAGTGTGACCAAAAAGCTGATGGATCTTTAGGGCCATATTTCAGAGAGTTGTGTTGTGACGTTAAGCTTTTTCAGTATAGACACGTTGGTTCTCATTGCAGTCCACAGTATACGAAGCAGCTTCGACAACGACATACCTCGAAAGAGTCTATCAAACGACTATGCCGACTTCTCAACTTCTCGTAAAACGTTAACGCCCTGAAATCTATTCCCAGCAGTGTTGGGCGGATGGACTTTCAACCACAATACCTACATTTATGCGAAAGTTCACATCATGTGCGCTGCTATGCAGGGTGCAGTGGCATACATAAGATATAGCTAGGGTCTAGGCAGCTTTGAAATTTTATATTCGAAATTTCGGATAGTTTTAGAGTTCTGCGGAGTTCCAGGAATCGTTGTGTAGCACCATATCATCGTGTGACTTACAGTATGATGAACTGATGTACGCGAGTCTCCTTTGACAAAATCATGAACGTTATTAAGGCCAAAAGCAGTACTACAGCTACTATCAACGATATCAAGTCGTAGTAGTTTCCGGCCGTCATTTATTACATACTGTAAGCAATAGCGTGGGATTTATAAAAAAAGGAGCTCTATTTCTGAGAGATACAAAGTCCTGTTTCAAATTTTGTATGCAAACGATGTGTTGCATTTTAATTACCCGAGCAGTCCGCGTGTCCATGATCTCAGCGTTAACGTACATGCCCGCATACATCTTTATTTTTATAATAGAACAGGTGACGTCACCGCACCTAATTGACCGAGATGTAGTCATCAGCATTATCAATTGTTTGACAATTACCATTGATAAGTTCTACAATACCGCCTGGACGTGTCTGAAGGGCTGATGGGGAGGCTCCTCTTGCCAGGACGTAGCTAGAGCAAGGCGGTGGGTGAAGTGATGTGCATCACACGACGCATCTTCCTCTACGGAAGACCTTTAGTTAAATCGAGCACGTTACAGCACAGACCCCAGCAGTGGATCCGATCTGTGGCTCCGCCGCTGACCACATATCTGCATCAGAAAATAGCAAACGCATTAATCCCCGATACGAGCCGAGAACCCTTCTCCCGAAGGGGAGGCATTTGGGGCCAATGCAGTATAGAGCTTCCAAACGCCCCGCCTGTGCAGTGAGATGTTACCTGCGGATGGAGAAAATGCCTCATCCCACCGCACTGTCAACGCCGACGCTCAGTGCTACCCCCTTAGTCGAGGAGAGAGAGGAGGGGGTGTACGTAATAACGTTCGCCCTCACCCTCCTCGGCCGCGGGCGGCAATGGCCACCCCCTGCAGCCTACCGACAACCTTGGTGTAGGCGTCCAGTATATATATTGATATTTTATATAATATGCTGATAATTTCGATGAACGCGATATATCGCTTCAATTCGATATTATGGAATCATCTAATATTGATATATTTCATTCCATAACCAAATATCGTATGTATGTTCCTACACGCCTACTCTCCGCGATGGCAATAATAGTTGTTTACATTTTATAATCTGTGCCGCTATTTTTTTTCTGGGATACTTAAATATAAATAATTTAAATGAAATTATACAATATAATATATTTATAGAATACAATATATAACATATCGAAAAATTTATCGATATATTTATTGTACGGACATCCCTACCTTCGTCTAGGGTGGTTGGGGGTGACCACTTGGCTCAGTCGCCTTAGTCGGTCCTACCTCACGTGTCGGCATGTGGTTTCCTCTTAATTTTCCCATGACCATGTTGGCAAACAAAGGTCATGGCCATAGATCCCATTATAATACACAGCGTGTTTTAAATTAGCATTCAGTATATCAAGCCTATATTTTTAGTAGACAAAATAGTAATTTTCTATTACTATTACAAATTCGTTTTGTTTGATCCATTTTAACAGTTGAAAAATCATTTATAAGGTTATATAAGACTAAGTGGAACGAGCGGGCGTCTCCTTAGTGTTTTAGTTAATGTTTTATGTCTCGGGAACTTCTAGATGAAGTGTCTGGTTTGCGCTAGAAAATCGATTATTATTATATCACTTCACTTTTGTGCAGTTGTGGCGAACACGTGTGCTGTTTGCTGCAGTTCTTTGTTTCAATCATTTATTTATATAGTTATATATATATATATATATAAGACGTATACGGCATGGGAAAAAAAATAACTTTGTGTTGCTCTGTTATCAAAGAAACTACATTAAAAATTGATTCCTGCTTTTGCTTAACTGAACAAATTAAATGATGACGTGACTATTCTATCTTCATTGACATCACGAAGATATGGAGTCTATGGAGGTTGCATACAAAAAATAAATATCATTATTTTTTTTACATATATTATTCATACTTATTAAACGAAAAACTGCCCTCCGAATAAATATTTAACAATGTTTTTAAATCGTAAAATAAAAAATATTGTGGAGTCAAAGTCGTTGAATACATTAAAAAAATTTCAAGGAAAAACAAAAAGTGACTTAAAATCAGATCCACCCTAAAAAATTAAGTAGTAGTGACGGATTACCTACTTGCTTCCCACGAAAGCTCTCTTTTGTTTCCGATGTATTTTAGTTATAATATTACGAACTTCTGGCCTCTACATTTACGTTCTTCTTCCACATTTGTCCTCGTTATGCAGTACACCTGGTTGTGCTACCAATATCGCAATCAAAGAGCACTTTACTACAAGATTTTTAACAGTTCCTTGGTTTGGTCTTCGGGACCCAAGATCCTATGACAATTCAAGATTCAGTAATGACATAAGCGACGTATAAGCATAGAAAAAAAGGACATACGAATCTTCGTCCTTTTTTGAAGTTGGTTAAAAACGATATAAAACGCTCAGCCTGTATTCTCGTTCTGGTTCGATAAAGTTAATATCGAGAGACTTGCACTTGGCAACTATTTACGGACTATTGTTCTGTGGTCATTACCCCCCTTTCGTCCATCTGGGCGGTACTTATCGAATTTATGTATTTGTATATCGGAATTATCGTAAGAATATTAGCGAAATAAAATTATTCAGAACCTGATCAAACTTTTATCAAACTACTCTTACGTTAGAAATAAAAATGAATCATCGAAATCAGTTGTCGTGATATTGAGTTATTCGTCAATTTGTGGCGCACATACTTGATGCAAAATTTAATACTTATTTAGGGTTTTCTTATGGATTCCACTGTCAGAATTGGACCAAATTTAAATAGGGCCACATGGGAGACTAATTAAAAAACTCCTCCTTTTCGAAGTCGGTTGAGAAAAAAACGTCAAAGAAAAGCATTCAATGTGTAATCTGTTGCTGATTCGATTCAAAGTAGCGGCTTGATATTTATTATTCCCGAGCAAAAAAGCAACGTAAGAATTAATACTGCACCTATTTCATCCAATTGTGATTTTTGCAAATATACAGACACGATAGATTCCGATTTATTGCGAGGGTTATTTTAAACTCTATATCCTGGTGCTAGCTGAAGCTCTCCACTGGCTTCTGATCTCCGCGTCGGGTAAACTACGTTGGTAGATTCGTTATTTGCTTTGTTCCTGAGGCTCTCCTGTGACTGGTTGCGACAAAATCAATATAACAGGGCGTGGTTTAGTGACCTGCGCGTCACCTATGCGCGCAGTATAGAGCTCCCGGTACTAATGTACTAACGATATATAGATATATCGTTACCGGGAGCTCACCCCATCCCGCATTTGTCTCCGCTTTGTGTCCCTCAATATAGTAAAGTTATTAAACATGAGTTACGAATGATAACTTGTAATATATCTCTTTTTGGTTCAGCAATGATAGACTATTGGACAATCTTAGGGTCGAGGTCCGAATGCCAGACGGTCAGTACCAATGAGCTTACGTTTTCGGCTTCGTACCAAAAAAATCATCATCAGCCTGTATCTATCCAGGCCTTCCCCAATGCCTTCCACTATTTACGGTCCTCCGTTTTCAGCATCCAGCCAATTCCGGCTATCCTGATAAGGTCGTCGGTCCAACTGGAGGGTGGGCGCCCTCCACTTCTCCGACGTATGCGCGTCCCCCATTCTAAGACTACCCAAATTTTCTTTATAGGCAAAGGAGCACCCGAGATTCCGACTCATCTGGTCTTAAGTGATCACCGTCGCCCATGCATATCCTCAGAACCGGAGGAGCTGCAGGAGCATTGCCTGCCTTTGAGATATGAGTAGTCTCGTTTCTTGAATCGTACACGTCCGGTAACACCGTTGGTGTAATTTGATTCACACACACTGCGCCAGCCACCAAGAAGGTGCCGATGAATGGTTAAAATCCTTGAATTATAATGAAACGGAAAAAATAATGCAATTGAATATATATATATATATTTATATATATATATATAAATATATATATATATATATATATATCAGTACACACGCACTTACACATTCACACACATGACATCTTAGAATCCACCATTCGACTATTGACGTAAACCATCTCTCAGCACAACCTTAAGCTTATTTGGAATGGTTAACAAGAATGTTAGTAATATTTTATGAAAAATAAAGAAATATTGCTAACTTTCTTTATAATTACATTAGAATTATATAAATATATACTTTCTCCTTCTCTCTCCAATGCTTCCCCAATTGTTTTAAAAGCAGTGCACATCCGTGGGGTGTAGGCCTGGTGATCCATCCCACAGGTTTGTTCCTAGTTTGGACACCAGTGCCCCGCACATAATTGTAATTTAATTAGTTGCTATTGAAGTTATTGTGGGATAATAAGATATGTTTGTTTGATAGAATATGGAATTATGTCGAGATGTAATGTAATGGAAATCGGTAGCTGTGATGATTCCGAACAATTCCTTGAAAGAAAAATAAGAATGAACGAACATAACAGTTTTTTTTTCAGATGACGTCACTGTCCTCACCGTGGCTACGGAGGAAACCGATGGCTACCATCGTTTCATGCGTTCGGCGAAGGTGTACGACATCGATGTAGAAGTGCTGGGCAAAGGCAAGAAGTGGCATGGCGGCGATATGAATTTCCCAGGGGGTGGACAAAAGATCAATCTCCTGAAAGCGAAGCTTGATGAACTGGTGAAAACCAAAGACAAGGATCACATTGTGCTGTTCACAGATAGGTTTGACTTTTGCATTGAAAATAGTATACTAGGAATTGTTTTTTTTGTAGGAGAGGCAAACGAGATTTTAACTGATCACAGTCGCCAGAGGTTAAGTGCGTCCTTTGAGACCAAGTCGTACGAGTCCGGAATTATTCGGCTGGTGGCAGTCTATTTCACAGATTGTTTGTGAGTGGAAATTATGTGAAAGCGCACAGGCGTGGAATGCTAATCATCAAGATGATGTTGATGGAATTTGCCTCTCGACTGGTCTTTGGAACGGTATATTATTATTGAAATAATTGTTTTAGCTATGACGTCATGTATCTGGGCAGCTTGGGCGACATACTTGTGAAATTTAAAGCGATGCCCAATACTCGCGTGCTGTTCTCCGCTGAGCCGTTCTGCTGGCCTGATGCTAAGCTCGCCTCTATGTACCCTAACACCGAGGTCGTTAATCCCTACCTCAACTCGGGAGGATTTATTGGTAAGTTCCAAATCAATTTATAGTTAGCTTATAATAGCAGTGCTTATGGCCTGGAGTTAGGATGTGGAGATTTTTTGGGGAGTTCGTAAGTTCTTAGTTCACGTGTTCAGCATTTAAAGAAACAGTGACTATAAAAACCGAGGAGCTTCTCAATTCGTCTGATTTATATTTTTAATATTTGTTCACCCATAGCTCCGTTATTTATGAATAGATGCGATATAAACGTCGGCTACAGTTACGAGTCATATGATTTCGAGGACTTGGGTCAATTTTCTTGACAGTATAGTGAGGCAGTTTTAAAGCGATTTTATCTCACTACATTTCAAACCAGTGCACCTCGGCTGATTTTTAAATAATTTTACACTAATAAAACAAGAGCACATTTTCCTTCTCGACTCTGTTTATAAAAGACAGTTATTAATGGAAAAAAATGTATGATACGTGCCTCGGTGAACAACACTATTATAACCTTTAACTCTGTTTATTCCTTATCTTGTCGTTTAATTCTTATCTTCGTTAGAAAAAATATTATATACTTTGTTCCTGCGATAATGTTTCCTAGTTACGATACAATAAACTTTAACCCATTTTCTGGCTCTTTATTATTTTATGTTGCAATAAATATTGATTATTTTGTTCGACGTGGCTACGTTAATAGATCTGTGACTTGTGGAAGTGGAAATAAGAATGAAGTGAAAGAAGTATATGGCGAATATCGACTAGTTAACATAACTAGGGTAAATTAACTACCATGTTCATAAGTGATAAGTAAACTCTTAGGAAATAAGTAGCCTTAATGTAATAGTGTTACGACGACTAAGTCATCCACAAATCCAAGGACCTTGAATGAAAAAGTATACGTACGACTAAATATAACCAACTTCACCACTTGTGTACAGGCAACTTCACCGCTAGTGTATAGCTTTCTTCACCGGTAGTGTATAGCCTACTTCACCGCTAGTGTATAGCCTACTTCACCGCTAGTGTATAGCCTACTTCACCGCTAGTGTATAGTCTACTTCACCGCTAGTGTATAGCCTACTTCACCGCTAGTGTATAGCCTACTGCACTAATAGTGTATAGCCTTCTTCACCGGTAGTGTACAGCCTACTTCACCGCTAGTGTATAGCCTACTTCACCGCTAGTATATAGCCACCTTCACCATTAGTATATGGTCATCTTCACCATTAGTATATGGCCATCTTCATCGATAGCGTATAGCCTACATCAACGCCAGAGTATAGCCATCTTTACCGATAGTGTTTATGGTTTATGATGAGAGATCTATCAGTTGTCTTTCCGCTAAATATCCGTTGAAGTTTGTTACACAAGTAACGTAGAAATGTACTATGAGATGCTGTCATTGGGGACAATAATACAAAATGATAAAGAATATAACAACATTTCCGATTGGATTAGATTTCAAACATAAAGAACTTATTAATTATTTGTTTTGTTATGTTAAGAGTATACTATGGTACGTATTTAATGGGTGCCCAGTAGCCAACCTACTGCGTTGGTGGCACTTCGTTTAGTTTCCCACCTGGAGAGTAATTATCCAACCAGTGTGCTTGATGTGGACGCGAAACAAACCCCAACGATTGCAGTAATTAAATAACTTGTATAATATAGAATGAAAGGAAGTTCAATAATTTTTGTGCGATTGGTACAGAAACATTGATAACGGGTCAGCACCGATAGTGTAGTTAAGTCGACTTTTTACAATCGCTTGTCACAATAACAGTTTGAATAATAGTAATAATAAATAAATCTTTATTGATCACCACAGAAAATGATTCAACAATGAAACATGAAGTCCCTGACTCCTTGGCTACGTTCTATTGGATCTGTTTCAGGAGTCAGTGTCTTCTCTCATTTAAAAACAATAAAATTCAATGTGAGCATTAATAATATTTTACAAATATGTGACGAAGAAAATAAATTTCAATCAAAATTATTAATAAAATACGTGTGTCATATGGTTGCTTAATGATTAATCAATAAACGAGTCGATATTCATGTTAAAAAAGATAGATTTTGTAGGGTTGCAACAGACAATAGTAGAACATATAGGAGAAATAGATCACAAAGTTTGAACTAAAAGATGGTGCAGTCACTTGGTTAAGGCCAGGAATCACTAACGGGGTCGAAGAGCGAGTTGAATCTAGAGTTAGACGAGTCATACAATCTGGTGGTAATTTAATTCTTAGAACTACGTATACGGGATGGATTGAAAGCGTGCTGGGTCCATAACCTGTTGGATGGGGGATTTCTGTCTGGACTCTTGAGGTGTTGAGGAGAGGATGCTATTTTTAAAAACACTATTTCTTCATAATATTATATATTTATATTACATATATTTTACTTCGAGATGTTCCGGTGTTGATGTCTTGATGAGAAGTACAGAACTTTCTTAACTGAAGACATTCGTTTTAGTATTCAAATAATTATTCTAATATTCGAATCTTCAAATTCAAGTATGAGAAGTGTTGCCTGCCAGTATTAATATATTAAACCTCCAAAATGATGTCGGCAACATCGAAAAATGTTATTGATATTTCATCATTTTGTAATTGATTTGTAAATTTCATCCAGGCTTTTTTAGGGAAATTATCCAGGAATTTTTTTTATTCTTTTATTCTATTCCATAACTATTGATAAACTTTTATGATGCGTTATTGTTCACAGGATATTTGTCGGAGCTCGTCGATATAGTGAACGCAAAAACGCTGAAGGACAAGGAGGACGACCAACTGTTCTACACCAAAGTGTATCTGAGCGCAGACATGAGGAACTCGTTGAGGATCTCGCTGGATCACAAGTCCGAGATTTTCCAGAATCTAAATGGAGCGCTTTGTAAGATGTCCTCTAGTTTCTTGGATCACACATCAGCGCAGTTATTTATTTATAATTCGTCAACCAACACCATATACATATTATAAAGACGTCAATAACCTAACGGTTTAGGATATGGTCTGCGAATCGTAAGGTCGTGGGTTCGAATCCAACATCCGACTATTAACGTGAACCAGCTCCTTGCCTAAGTTTGTTTGCAATTGTTAACAGGAATGTTAATAATATTTGTGAAAAAACATACTGTTAGCATTGTTTAAAAAAAAAATGTAAATTAAAGAAATATATAGGACCATATAGGGCATATGGCCCTCACTTCTTGCAACAGATTTTAAATTAAGTGCGGACGAGCTACAGAAAGGAATACTTACTATAAATAAACGCTAACTTTTCATCAAGTTTGTGGGGTATTTGTTTGTTATTTGTAACATTTGTGAAATGGAAGAAATTACGATTATGGCCAGTCCAGTGTGGACATGGAATTAATTTTATCTAAATTTTATGACAGACAAGAACAGTCAAGAAAAATATATAATTTTCCTTATTACATAATTAATATATAACATATAAATTGATATATTACATCAATCACAAACTTCTCTCGCACCATTCACATCCATACATATACTCCTAGACACTTGCCGGGTGACAGTTTAGTCGGTTTACAATCTTCTTTATAACGTAGTATTGGAAATAGTTACATCTCATGGGTAAAATTACTATGATTTTGTAGCTGACGTCCAACTGCAAACCAACTCCAGCGACCATTGGCCTTACATAGAGAACGTGGTCACCAAGCAGAGGCCCTTGATCGTCCACGGCAACGGGCCCGCCAAGTTGACCCTTAATCATCTAGGAAACTACCTGGCCAAGTCCTGGTCGCCTACCGAAGGCTGCGCTTTGTGTAAAGATAAAAAGATACATTTCGAGGTAAAATTATAGATTTTTATTTTTTTTATTGTAATTACTTATCTTCCAGCGCCTATGTTCCCCGGAATGGCATTTAAAGTTAGTGTACCTTAAATTGTCTCTTAGATATCCGTGAAATAGCAACCGTCCAAGGCGACGTTCAGACGCTTGCCTACAAATCATCTGAAATCCAATGAATCAATGGTTAACACTCTAAATTTAAGGTGTTTTCATGTCACCAGAAAACCATGAAACTACCAAAACACACGCCTATATACAATTAGCCACAGGTGTTTTCTGTGGAGAGATTATCTGGTAATGCCGTGAACTTCAAATATCTTAGAAAATTTTCTTCACGATGGTTTTTCTCATCATCAATCAGCACTTAAAATTTCAACAAGTAATTTCTTTGCGTCAAAAACAAAATGTTTCCGGCGTCTAGCTTGGGTTGATAATATGTTGTACTTCCACTCTTAAAAGGAACGGCCACGGTTATCAACAGATGTCATGGACCATCACAAGTAAGTAAATATTGATGACCATGACGATCCTAAACGACGGGAGATTTGAGATTTTAGAAAGAAAGAGAAAAAGATAGAAAGGTTTAAGCAGGATTAGATGAAGGTCTGATGAAAAAGGCTGTGTGCGGAAGTCTTAAGTGATCAACGTTACAGCAGAGGAGCTGCAGCTGCGTTGACTGCTTGCGAGATACGAGTAGGCTAGTTTTAGAATGTTCCAAGTTCTATCGTTTCGGTAACACCGCAGGTGACAACTGGTTCTACTAATAGTGCTAGCCTTGCTAGGTAGCCTTCCAGCATGTCCTGCTGGTCTGCCACATTTGCCCAGTTTCGGACTTAACTTTAATTATTTTTCATAGGAAGAAAATCTGCCTAAGGTAATGGTGGCGGTGTTCATCGAACAAGCGACCCCATTCCTCGAGGAATTCTTCAGCCGTATCGTGGACTTGGACTATCCAAAGAATAAAATCCAGCTGCTTCTTCGCAATAATGTCGAGTACCACGAGCCGCTCGTTGACCAGTTCTTCCAGAACTATTCCAGGCAGTACGCTACAGCCAAGAGGATTAAGCCGGGCGACTTCATTACCGAGGCTGAAGCAAGGAATATTGCAAAGTAAGCACTGAAATAGCGAGAAACCGGAAAAGTTCCAAAATTTGTCTACCTTTACCAAACCTCCGAGAACTCAGAGAACAATTTTAAGTAAAATTTATTAACGCACGCTTGACTTGGGGAGTAAGCTGGTGAATGTGTTACGAAAAGTGTGATCGGGCGATAGAAGTTAGTGAAGGTTGAAAGAGAGTGACGTTTCGTATATTACTGCAGGAGCAAGAGAGAGGGGTGCGAGCACACATTTTTTTCTCTCATAGCCAGTTAAGTGTAGTATATCTAAGGCACAGTGCAGGCCTATTGTCTGTATCCCATTTAACCTTGATTTTGATTTGATTCTTTTTTATTCGAAAGCTAGTGCTTCCCGTGAGGACCACATAGCATAGCAATTTGGTCCAATTCTGACTTACTTCATTTTTCATTAAGTATGTGCGCAACAAATGCACGAAAATCTCAATATGACGCCAACTGATTGAGGTGGTAATTTTTTATTAGGAGAAATGGTAGCTTGATGCGAGTTTGGTTTTCTGATTAATTATTATTTATTTATTTAAATCAACAAAAATTATAACACCGTTACAGATAATACCAATATGATGTTATAAAAACAGAGTTAAATATATATTATTAAAATTAAAACAAATAAAAAGCTATTTGTAGGCAGCATCGATAAAGGCAGACTGAGTGCAACAAAATATATCTATGTGCAGGGAGATAGTATTAACAAACCCAATCGCGCGCGACAGCGGAGAGTTC
Organism: Meandrusa payeni; assembly: GCA_029286785.1. Classification (NCBI taxonomy): domain Eukaryota; kingdom Metazoa; phylum Arthropoda; class Insecta; order Lepidoptera; family Papilionidae; genus Meandrusa; species Meandrusa payeni. Next base: position 538,075 of record JAGSMX010000002.1, on the reverse strand, counting down.
CTGAACAAATTAGTCCTGGAGACAGACAGTAGGAACAATGGCGGACGACGGCACATGTACACGTAACTGTCAGGCGTCCGCAACTCATTCCTACTAATATACTATACTATACCTACTTACTATATTCCTGATAATTTTGTAATACAACGAGGGCGTCTGCGAGTAGCGTTTAACGTTTCATTCAATTTGTAGTCCGTTATTGTTTTTGCTCGTAAACATACTAGTAAAATAGAAATAATTGAACTGTGTTTGACCAGGGATCGCTGCGCCACCAGCACGTGTGACTACCTGTTCTCGGTGGACAGCGCGGCGCGCATCAGCAAGAACACCTTGCGTTACCTCCTGACCTCCGGGTACGACATCGTCGCGCCCCTGCTCATTCGGCCGGGCCAGGCGTGGTCGAACTTCTGGGGTGCCATCAACGCGTCTGGGTTCTATTCCCGCTCCTCTGACTACATGGACATCGTTTATAACACAATAAGGTAAAATTTTAAAAGCTTATTTTTATCCATTGCCATCTCACAGCTTTAGACTCGGTGGAAAGGCGGGCTAAGAAGTTGTTTGGTGATGCAGCCGAAACCAATCTGCTCAGTCTTGAGCACAGCCGTAAGTATCCTTTCGTTTTCCTACAGATTACATTTTGGAGAGTGTGTTCAGGAACTATATGATGTAATTCCCCCCATTCCCGTTCCACCAGCGGACTTCAAGATGTACTGCAGGATTTCATCCTTTTGTTGTGGACATCCCTCAAACACGAAGTGCTTTGCTTCGTCGTTCATTATTCAAGCAAAGGACTGGAATAATTTGCCCGCGTTTGTCTTTTCTTCCGATTACAATATGGGTATTGTGGGTACATATTCTTTAAAAAAACTTAAATAATATTTAAAACTGTGTTGTTATGATGACTGTGTATGTTCCGAAACACTGTCAAAAGATTACGGCAACGTTTGATATACAATAGGCTTGTATAATCTGTTTAAAAAAATTCCCATTTGTATTTTTTAAAAAAAACTGAGGGTAAATTTTAATTTTTTTTGATCTTTATTTTTACGACCGATCTTTGGTTGTTATAAGTGGGTTAAATGCATCTGCGTCTCATGTTTACTATGTTTGTAAACATGCATCCACTTCAGTAAGCAACTGCTGAACCGGAGAGGAGCACTGACTCAATCGAATTCTTAAATATTAATTCTCTGAATGATGACTTAGTAAACTATCTGACACTATTCTTCTTTTACGCCGCGGGTCGTCTAATGCATAATTACAACAGATATTAGGTGTGCCCTTGTTATCTTATAATTTTATTATCCGTATTAGTCAATGGAAGTTTTTTAAAAGTATAGACTTGATGAATATATATTTTTTAATTAAATTATACTAAAATGAGAATTTTAGACTGTACTAGACACATATGATTTATTTATTTACATATATGTATATTATACAGACACGTTACATAAAATATACACATTAAAACAAAGAATTGAAATACAGTTAAAGAAAGAACGGACATATAAGACGTGATTCCAACATTGAATATAGTCTCAGCATGATGCCATGGCGCTGATTTTCAGGCGTTGCTTAGAGCTACCTTATGTCGTGCGTGCGAATAGGGCCTATAAATTCAGTAAATATAATACGGATATAAATGAGACTAGTCATATTTACAAGCATATATGTTTATTAAAGTTTGAATTGTTATGGTGTGGTGAAACGAGCGTTCCATAGCATCTTATGGAAGTACTATGGGAGGAGAACGCTTGAAATTAGATTAGTGACCTAGTGTTGAAGTAATTGATGTACCCAGTGATTCTTAACTCCAAATCTCTAAGTTTGCAACAACAATGTTAATATCACTTAATTGACGTACTGTTATTGTAATACATGTTATTTTGGCTCTGGTTGAATGTGCCAGGATGTGTGTGGTGGTGAGTGTCCGCATGTGGCTCAGTCGAAGGCGATGGAGAAGTCAGTTTTGAAAGAGCGGCGGTCGATGGAGTACATGTTGTCCGCGGTGCACTCGTACACGCCTGCGTCCATCTGCGTGGCCGGGTCGATCTCGATCTTCGATTTCACGCGGTCATCTCCGATCGGCCACTCGTGGATCTAAAAAAATTAATAAAAACTAATTAAACCTGATGATAGAAGTGTTGCTGAAGTATCTTGGCCTCTTCGCAAGATGATATTCGACAGAACCAACTAACCGTGCTTGGCTTCGGCTATCGGGTCACGATACCACAGGTCCCAAGCTCGAGGTTACAGATATACGAGATAGTCGAGGTCAGAAATACTCCATAAAAGTTCAGGACGAAACATCATAGTAGGGTCTTTCTCAAGGAAAGAGTACGCCAGAATGTTCATATTTCAGCCTAGCCCTCTATGAGACAGGAGTGAGTTTATTTTAAACTTACGTGTAAGTAGTGATGCGCGAAGATCTCCACTCCATCTTTAAACCAGGTGATGTGAGGCCGGGGGGAGCCCTTCGCGATGCAGAGGAAAGCGATCTTGTGACCCAGCACGTACTCAAGATCGAAATGGGATGCTAGTATTATCTTTGCGCCCTGGGAAACATTCACACGACAAATGCATGATTTGGTTAATCTAGCTACCTACTCGTAGATTAGATAACCTATAGTCAGCGTGCGAGTTGAATGCAGTCGGACCGTGAGGCAAAGAGCGGGAGCATTTCCCCCCTGTCCCCTCCGCGCGACTGAAGTGTAGTGATGTGACAGTTATCGTACGCTTTTATGAAAATATGAAATTTTAATCCCGAACCCTGAAGTATATTCTTTGCAAAATTAAAAATAGTAAAATTTTTGTATACGCGAAAGACACCGCACCAACCTCACTTCGCAAATACGTCAATGCCTAGAGAAAAGGTCTTCAACCAGTGCGTCCACCCAGCTATGACCTACGGTGCATAGACTTGGACTCTGACCGTTGGGTATTTTTCTAAGCGGTAACGAAGAAATTCAACGGAGAACAAATGTTGTCGACATAGTTCTCAAAGTCAGCAAGTTGAAGTGGCATTAGGCCGGCCACATCTGCCGACTCATTGACGGTAGATATAGGAGGAAAGTCTTGGCATGGAGGCTGCGCATGGGTCAGAGAAGCCTTGGGCGCCCTCGCTCCAGATGGACTGACGACCATGATGACCTGATAAGGATAGCCGGAAGTTGCCGTATAGTCACAGGCTGATGGTGATGATGATAGCTACGAGAATGCACATAATACCATCAAATTGAGTACTACGTAATTTATCTGTTAGTATACATGACCCTTATGGAGAAATAGTTACTCGGATGCACCAATTCCCGAGCCCCCTCTTGTTTGTTCTGCGTAATTCGTAACAACGGACGTTGGACGATTTATATCTACTATTGTTGACTCGATAGCGGAGGCGGTAAATATGATAACGAAGACGTAAGCGGCAGCGGACTAACATACGAGTATGACCTGATCGAATTTTTTAAGTAAAAATTACATTAGTAAGAAGGGAATTATATTATGTTATGTAAGAAATAGTAACAAGGAACGCGTGGTAAGAAAAAGAACTCGTTGATACGAACCGGTTGCGATTCGAAAACCCAATCATAAACTGGATCGTTTAGCTATTGGGCTATAACTACTTCACCGTATGGCATAATGATATATATTTATATATTTCAAGTACACATCGCGTTTAAATAAGAGACTAAATCAGGAATTGACTGTCGTTTAATATGTCTTCTGGATACGTTTTTCATTCAGCAAGAAACAGTGGTATTCTTAATCTTTCTCCTGTCTTCTGCCGTTCAATAGAAGAGTGAATTTAACACATTCAAATAAGTTTACCGCATCATGTGGAACTATGTTCGAGAAGTTTCTATTTGTAAATTTTGTGTTGGTGTAAAATTTTTCTACTTTTATATGCTCTCGCTTTTCCTATGACTGTAACACTGGCCTCAAATTTCTAGCAGATAGAACCATTACGGTTTGTTATGAAACAGCGACCAGGGGGACTCAATGCTACGGTTATTTTCCGAGTACCATAGTCTGTTGGAAGTGGGGTTTCTATTATTTTTCTTAAAAATGTCTACTCCATTTATGGCAAGCGTTATGGGAAAAAAAGTGAAAAATCAGATAGGGTCTGTGTGTTTACCCTGTTTTTGTTAAATAATCTACAATGTGGATAACAAGGATTTCTATACATTGAAATGAACACTAGGATTTTCTATATTTACTCAGTGTTAGTAAGCAAGAAGCGTCATGCAATCTTTGTAACAATCCATACATACGAGAAAATTAATTTGGAGTGTAATATTGATACTTTTTACTACATGCATATGAATGTTACATATACCAAAATAAAATTGTTTTACAGTTTTTGACTGTCTGTTTGTTTCGGCTAATCTGGAATAGGTGACGGGACTTTCACTGGCAGATAGCTGATGTGATAATGAGTAACTAGGGCTAGTCTTATTTGTAAATTAATAGTTTTTGATCGCGGGTAACAGCACGGAGCGCTAGTTATTCACTAAGTGGTAAGAGGACAGTAGTCCAACCTAAATTGTTTTATATATTATTGCTCTTTGTATTTGATATAATCCAGGAAATTTGAAGCAAAAGGTATTTAATTATGTTGTGTATATAACGATGACGATTCAAGGAAAACTATAACTTTATGTATCATATTTATGACAAGTTTCGACAAGTATCATTCTTTTAAAGGAACAATGTGAAACTTTAACTGTATGATGGTTGTTTTTTATTCATCGGTAACTAATTCGATTCATGTGAACCAGCGATGCAATCTGATGTCTGATTCATCAGACATTTCACATGGCCGGTCTGTGCCTTATCGGCAGAGGAAGTCGTGGGAGTGATTCTATACAGCAGCCGCTCTTACCCGCTTCCGGTTTGAAGTGATTAAAACTGTACCTTTCGTCAGTATTCGCATAGAATATTAAATGTAACTTTGTGAGTTTTCTTTACGCGCACTTGACTATGGGAGTAAGATGATGCGTTACGACAAGTGTGATCAGGCGAGGAGATCAGAAGTGGATATAAATAAGTTGTATATAAATATATAATAAGTTATATAGAAATAGAATTACGTTTCTTAAATTACTGTAGGGACAAGAGAGGGAGGTGCGATCACACATTTTCTTTCTCTCTTTCTCTCGTAACCAGTTACTTTTTGTATATCTAAGAGACAGTGCAGGTCGTTTGTCTATTATCAATGAAATAACAATCGACCAAGCCGTGGTTCCGACCTCTCGGGGGCCCTCGGATCCGTAATATTTACGCGTTACATTGTAACCGTCCAAGCCGAAGTTACTCCTCACCGGAGGGACCCTTGTGTCGAGTTACTAGCAATAGAGGATCAAGCTTAGAGCTCTAAGAGGTGGCATACCTCTCAATAGGTTAAGCAGTAAAAGTCAGCTTCTCTGGTTAATCTGTGCAGTTCGTCACAGAGAAAGCCTATTGTCTGTATCACACTGGAGCTAGTGAGAGAAGTAAATGCCCACATTTTCTTTCTTACTTGAACAATCGTGTATATATTATGTTTATGTATATGTTATACATATAGACGGACTCCTTTGCTGTACGCACGATTAACGATGACTTAAATCGATTCGTTCGGACGCGCGGTTTATCGATTTTAAAGGCAGCATACCACAGCTCTTCGGGCGCTTAGCCTGAACCTCTTTAGGGAATAACTTGCACAAGTATTCCCAACAAAGGACCTCAACTTGTACGACTAAATTATCGATAATATACGATATTGTTCAATATCTCGTTTTACTGCCTGTCTATACTAAATAAGATGGGTTAGTATTTGTAATTTTGGAATAAGTCAATTTTTATGTAGGCATTCGCGAGTGAGCATGGCAACTGGAATTGCATTTAGGAGAGAACATGCCAGACCGTGAGCAGGACTAAATATAACCGAGGGAGTATTCGCACGTGCGTTTTATTTATAGTCACGGTAGGGGGCGGAACTTGTGTGTTCTTTGTTTATAAATTTGTTATGGTAACACGCAAGACGTTCAAGAAATAACAGTATAATATTTCCCGTAAACTAAAACAAAATTTAGCCTCCGTTTTGTTTCCCTTTATAGATTTATGTATTTAGTTGAAACGATTCCGACTGTTGCCAAAGAGCTTCGCTTCGAGACAGTCACGTTTAATATGGCCGGGTGGATTTACATGCTAACTTTTTCAAATGAAGCCACCAAAAATATCCCTTGGACCCTTGAGGTACTAGCGATAAAGGTTCAGGCTAAGCGACTTAAGAGCTATTCCACCTCTCAATTCGGTGAAGCAACACCAGCTTTTTTGGCCAATATATCGATATCAGATGATTCGATAATATCGTGCACTCCTAATTCCAACCCCTTCAGATCGTAATTGAAACGCTTAGCTATTAGACTAACAGTGGCGATACTGTGTGTATTAAAAAAAACCGAAATGGCAATCTTAACATTACCAAAATAACTTAATTTAAAAAAAAACATATGTCACGTGTCAAAAAATCTATGCGTATTGCGTTTCCGCTAGTCTTTCCGTCACTAAATGCACTACGCACAGATGCCCTCTAGAATTTCCTAAGCATCGTAGTTACATACGAAGCATTGGCGCTTGTATTCCTCTTTCCTTTGCCAAATTCCTTCTCGTTGGTGTTATAGAGTACGTAGTTTGGAATTGACTCAAGCGTATCGTTATTTCTATCATAATCATGATATTTCTGTACGAATATTAGGAATCCGTCGCGAATGCGAAGCGGCCAATGGCAACAACATTATCATGAGATCTAATTGAAAGTAAAGCCTTTCAAACAAAACATATATCAAAATTGGTTGATAAATATGAAAAGAATACAGACGAAATAGATACCTTTTTTTTGATGTCGGCTAAAAGAAAATAAACGCACTCACGTCATTGTTGTTGTAATACTGGTCCGACTCCGGGTCTCGGTACTTGCCGGTGATGGGGAGTCCGATTTGCACCTGACGATAAAACGTGCGCATTAGTCACCTGCAATACATTCGCAACAACCGGCGACAGCGTGCTGCCTCACCTTCGATTTGGTCCTGCTTCTGGCGCGTCCTCGCCGGCACTCCACCGCGATCAACGCCAGCGCAAGTACCAGTATTGGAAGCAAGCACCTTGGCAGCATTTGGTTAAAGGGTTGTACTGGCGATGCACCTAGACGCCTGTGCCCATGAGAATGGCGCGCCGGCGGCTCGACCGTCTCCAGTCGCACTCTCAATTGATTAATATCGCAGGAGCCCACGGGAGGGACATATCGCCCCTGACTCGGCTCACGCAATTTGTTTCGCAATTTGGGCGGGGCTTCGAATTGCCATCAATTTGAGCGGCGTTCGAGTTGGCTCACAGATGCGTTTTGTTTTGATTTCCCGACCTACTGAGATGCTAATGTGCCTCTCTGGAACTTTCCTATGAGAAATATTATTTGTTCAATTTTTATTTTTAATGATGAAAAATGCTGGTAGTATCATGAATACGGAAATGATTTTGATTTTGAAAAAAAATACCTCTAATTAGATTAGTAAGGTGCCTAATAGAAAGAGTCTCCTTTTGTTGGGGCGAGACAGTTATCTGAGTAGAGGGTGTCATGTTAGAAGTTTACGTTTAGGATCATATAAGCTTGGTGAAAGGCGAATAACAATTATCTTTGTGTAACCCGGTCTAATTTTTATTTTATTTCATTTGCGGTCATTAAGAATGCACGGCAGCAAGCATTCCCAAGAAAAAAATGTGGAATAAACAAAACACTGATTTTATCATATATATATTTTCTACTTAGATTCTATATCGTAATATATTAAATACCTGATGATTGTCTATTTATAGAGGCGTATGGAACGTTCCTTTCATCACCAACTGCTACCTGGTAAAGATGGATCTATTCCGCGAGCCAAAGGGCTTGCAAGTGACCTATGCTAAGGATGATCAGGACCCTGACATGGTCTTCTGCAAGAGCTTGAGGGAAATTGTGAGTAGTCGCTTATACTGTTAATGACTTCTTTTCTGATACGGAGTAGGACCCTAGCAGTACATGTAAAATAGACGAAGAATTTTATAATTTTTCTGTTCCTGAGAGATGAAGTATAAAGCTTCCCATTGCATCATCGTTATGGTGACAGAACTACGATCATAACTCGATGTGCTTATGATCGGCAGAGCAGTGCTGTGTTTGTTACGTAAAGTTTTTAGAGTGATTTTTTATTGAGAATATGCATGCATACTTTCTGCAGGGCGTAATGATGTACGTAAACAACGAGGAAGACTTCGGGCACCTGGTCAATCCTGAAACATACGACATCACCCGCACCCATCCGGATATGTACCAGGTTCTGGAAAACAAGATTGAATGGGAGGCCCGCTACCTGCACGAAGACTACACCGCCAGCTTTGACGAGGCTCACAAGCCCAGCATGGTGAGATTTAATACAATTCATTTCATATTCATTTGTAAACTTTTAGATCTGTTAAATATTTATTTTGACCACTTATTGATTTAGACTTGTTGTATTATATTTATGAAAAGAGGCAAACGACCTAACGCTACATGATCATAAGTGATCGCCGTGGCCATTAGCGGCCATAATTTCGGAGGAATTGCAGGTGTGTTGCCGCTGAGAAAAGTGTAGGCTCGTTTTTTTGAAGGTCCCCAAATTGTTCAGAGTGCCGATGATGGCAGTGACCGTGGAACGCCAATCATCAAGATGGTATCGAATTTGGAATCGTACTGTGCGGTAATGAAAATCAGCAGCTGGGATGATTCCGAATTCCGACTTTTCTTCACAGAACCAAAGGGTCCAGTTATATTACTTGCGATGAGTAATAGTGGTTGGTTAATATGTGGAGAATGGTTTGTGTAGAGCGTGTATGATTTCCAAGTAGCAGCTATAACATGTAAGAAAGAGTACAAAGTATTGGTCTCGCAAACAAATATTTAAATGTCAGTTTCCGTTGGCTACCAAGATAATTTGTCAAGAGCCTAATGGTCTATGGTACGACCTGCGAATCGTAAGGTCGTAAGTTCGAATCCACCATTCGACTATTGACGTGCACCATCTCCTAGCACAAGCTTAATATTATAAGCAGTACGTAAGCTGTCAATAAAAAAAAATAAAAAATTGGATTCCGAAATTACCCTGTGCCTTGACGGTTATCGATTCTGGACGTACGAAGCCAGATACAAAATACAAACTGCCCAAAGAAGATTAGAGAGGAGTTCCCTAGGTTTAAAGTTAAAAGACAAAGTCAGAAACGAAGACATCCGCCGAAAAACGAAAATAACTCATGCAGTAAGTGCTTTCTCCCTTCAAAGTTATTGGAAATGGGCTGGGCAATAGATGACGCAAAACATTTCTAAATTGTTGATACCACTGCCTGCCTCTGCCTGGCCACTGCCTTATGCCAGATGGTTCTATGAAACCGTAGCAGTGGCTAGTCGAGGATGCCAGAGACAAAAAAGTGGAATTCTTTGGAGGTTTTCTACCCTAAGGGGGTCCATTGAATCTTTTGAATTAATTTTAATTTGAATTGTATGAAATATAATAAAGCTATATTTATTTATGTATTTAAAGCTATAATATGTGTGTTCTTTGATAGCCATGTCCCGACGTGTACTGGTTCCCGATGGTGTCTCAGCGCTTCTGCACCGAGTGGATCGAAATCATGGAAGCTTTCGGACAGTGGAGCGACGGCTCCAATAGCGTAAGTTGTTTTATTTACTATATATTCAGGTAGCGGATCCAGCTAACATTTGTCAAGTCCACTGTTTCACCTTTAATGGCGGCTGATCTTACTCTAGTGTGACCTATTTAGTACAAGAGCATGCCTATGCTCGATCCGGAGTCGAGAGCTCTTTCAAACTTGCCTTGTACAGCTCCAAGCCAAGCCTGTCCTCGTGTCAATAAATATTATTAAAATGCGCTTAAACTATCAGGATAAACGGCTGGAGAGCGGCTACGAAGCGGTGCCAACTCGCGACATCCACATGAACCAGGTCGGGCTGGAGCGCCAGTGGCTGTACATCCTCAAGGAGTACGTCCGCCCCCTGCAGGAGATGGTCTTCACTGGTTACTTCCATAACGTAAGTATTTCGTTCAATTAAAAATGTTATTTTCGGAAATAATGACCGTCATGCATAGGGTATTATAGAAACATTAATCTGATACCTTGCAACTCTTGTATTTATGTGTAATGTGAATCTCGGAAACAGCGCCAACGATTTTTATGAAATTTAGCATGCAGTGTGTTTCGGGGGCGTTAAACCGAATAAAAATATCGTTATGCGTGTATGCCCTAAAAGTGGTTCAATAGGTGGCATTGCTGCAAGTGCAGAGTCAACTCGTCTGGTACTAATATTATTATTGACATTTTCCAGCCCCCGGTTTCAATCATGAACTTCGTTGTCCGCTACCGTCCCGATGAGCAACCGTCTCTGAGACCCCACCACGACTCCTCCACGTACACCATCAACTTGGCTCTCAACACTCCCAGTGAGTATTCTGAAAGTATTTTATTATATTGTAAGATTATTTGAATACGAGTGTATAAGTAACGTATGCCTTGTACAGATGTGGACTACACTGGTGGTGGCTGCCACTTCCTCCGCTACAACTGCTCGGTACGCGACACCCGCCAGGGATGGCTTCTCATGCACCCCGGCCGCCTCACCCACTACCACGAGGGCCTCAAGGTCACCAACGGCACGCGGTACATCATGATCTCCTTTGTGGATCCATGAAACACTACCCACCGCCAGCCCGTCAGATCGCTTCGTGTCCGTTTATTCCTACACATGTTATACTTTTTCCTTAACATGCTACTTCTCAGCATTCTTTACAACTACGTCAATGAATTGCCTGGACGTAGGTAAATCCTCTACTCCTGTACGTCCTCCTCCCCTTTTTATGTGTTACACCTCACCTTACTAGTGAAAAACCAATTGTTGTATGACCGGAACAGCTACAGCTAAGGACAATACCTACCACCATACCTTGTCTTCTCGGTATAGCTGCATGACATGAATCGCTCGGTAATCTTACTGAGATAAGCAAATTGTTTTTGTAATTGTGGGGTGTAACTCTTTTACCTTCTTTCCCCTTCACTTCCTTTGAAACGACGACACGACGCTGTTACGATGGGTTGGTGGTAGCCATTTGAAATAAAATGGCAATTTATTATTAAGTCAGCCATCTGCCGCTATATTATCGCGCAAGGCAATGGCAATGTAGCATTTAGCCATTTGCCGCTATACTACTGCGCTAGGCAATGGCAATCTAGCAGTTAGCCATCTGCCGCCATATGGTTCAAGGCAATGGCATTTAGTATTCAGCCGTATGCCGCTATGTTACGGCTCGAGGCAATTGTAGTGTAAGATTAAGCCGTTTGGCGATATTATATGGCTCAAGGCCAACTTAGGATTACAGGCACATCTCATGGCATAATAATGTCTCATGGCATAGCTGTTAAGTTTCTCTTAAGCATAATTTTCGTTGTATTAAAATACCAATTCTTGCCTATTCTTATTGACACGTCTACATATTCTTCCTAAGTTTCTATATCATTCAAAACTAGTAATAATTTGTATCCAATACGTTACTACTCGCTCTGTGTGAAGTATTCAGATATTTTTGATATTTTACAACTTTTATACTTTGTTATTATTAATTTTAATTTGTAAGCTTGTGTGCCGTTATCATATAAGATTATTACAATTAATATCAATTGAAGTCTTTACGGATGTATTCTACTCAGTGACAATGTAGAGGAATGCCGTTTGACCTAGATACTGGCTTTGCACATTCCCGTTCGCACTTGACCCAAGATGTCCTGTAGGCACGCCAAAGAATCTACAAGTGTATTATGATTGTGCGCAATATACGATAAATAAACACCGTGCCTTTCATTTTAAACCTTCCTTACAATAAGTAATGTTGAATATCATCGATACACATACACGTATACGTACGGATTGTACAATTGATAAGGGTGAATGTAGAATGGAGTGACTGATAAGACACGGCTGCACTCCATGCAGTGTTTGTGCCCAATGCTCTTTTATACAGAGCTGGGTATGCCTATGTGTTTAAGGATATTCAAAAATATATAAAAAAACTATTTCCACAAATGCTATTCTATTTACAAATTTTGGCTGAGACCTTCTTGTAAGTATGAATATATATATATATATATATATATATATATATATATACCATATACTTGTGTCAGCAAATAGTATCAAATTATGTACTCAAGGAAATATCACAGGGGTTTTTGTTTAAATATATATTATATAATTATTTTTTGTTTATTTTGAAGCGTTAGGTTAAATTTTTATAATATTTCTATAAAAAGTAAAATACACAAAAATATTTGTATAGTGTGTGCCACCGACAACGAAGCAGGACCCAAGCAACAGGTGTTTAGGGCGACACAGATAGAAACCTGACGACGCTTGACGTAACCAGGAGTACCTTCTGTGTCTGACCCTTGACCCAGCCATCCAGCGAAAGTCTCTTAAGATGTTGATCGAGACTTTTCGCTATAAGACCGTTTGCAAAAACGACTATCGGGACAATGATCGTCGAATCCATATCCCACATGGCGGTCACCTCGTGAGCCGAGTCGAGGTACTTAGTGTTTTTTTTAATTTATTATTACAATAATTTTAATACAACTATTTAAAATATTAAATATGTAATCTTAGGTGACTTTTATCAATTCTTCTGTGATGTCGTAATCGAGTGTTTTTAACCGCATCGAAAGCGTTCTTCTAGTTGCATAATTATTCATGGGGTATATCTTAAGTTTCTTATTTATTTTGTTGTAAGAGTGACATGATTGTTTCGCAAACTGTTGTGTAGGCAAATTAGTTTTAATGGGGTAAAATGTCATAATGATATATGAAATCATCTGAGTGTGTGAAACTAGTCTTGCGCATAATAGTTCGCGAATAAGATCGATCGATTTAGTTCGCCGCTCCGAAACCAACTAGTTCGCTCTTCTAGTTCGTCAGCTCCCAGCTCGAGTCAAAGGTAGACGGAATTGTTCGTTCCGTCTTAAACCTACAATTTTATACTCAAAGAGTAAATATCGGTATAAATAATTTTAAAATGTATATAATTCTTTTGAAAGTGCCTACGCTTATTGGTGCAATAAATAAATCCACGGCTTAGTGTAGTGAATGATATGTAGTGAATACGTGAACGATATATGCACGTGCAGTGAGTATAAGTTGTGAGTGAACGAGCGGCAGGTTCAGAACGGGGCCGGGAACGAATGAAGAGGCGTATGACGGAACTAGTTTATCTGTGGGATCGGTTTTACGACCTAGGTACACAAGACTATAAATTTCAGAGCATGTTACAGAATTACTGAGGAAGTCTCTGTTTAATCGGTCCGCTTTTGGAAAGCTCTGCCACATAATATAAGGTGCACAAAATCCTCGTTTACTTTTAAGAACTTCATATATAAATCGATCGACCTATTTTACACTTTAGAAAATCCAAAGAAATTGGTTCAATATCATCATTTATCGCCAGGATAGATTTTGCTTTATTTCATTTAAACAATAAACTTATAACATTAACATTCTCTTCTCGAACGGGTGAAGATCATTACCTACACCATATCACATATCTGTCAGAAATAAAAGTACGATGTATGGCTTGTTTGATAGTTCAAAAAGAGGAGTGCTTCGACCGTCATCAAATTTACAGGATTACTCGCCAGGTCAATTTGAAGATTCCCTGAAAGTTTAATTGAAATCGGTCCAGCCGTACAACATAAACAAAATTAAAACGAAGGAAATTAAAAAACAACAAAGTCCTTCTACCAAAGAGGGGTTCGGTCAGCATGTACTGACACATGTAACACAGCGCTGATTTTCAGCTGAGTAATAAAGAAAAATAATTTAATTAAGGAAAATCTCCAAAATCGAATAATTTATTATGAAAACAGATCAAAGCCTTACATATGTTTACTACCACTTATAGTTATGTTGCCATTTAAGTATTAAATGTTATCGATTGACAAGTGAAATTAAAAAGGCTATAATATGCTGTTACTATGATATGAGAATAAAGCTTATATCTATCTGCTCCATTTAGAAATAGAAGGGATTAAAGAACGTGACATATTTGTTCCTACAAAGAGAAATCGAAAGCGCATTATTTAAGTAATCGGCACGCAATTGGTTTAGCAGACTCAGGATTTAATCTGCCTGCTAAACCAATTGTGTAGAAAATCAACGTCCATTGGCATCATAGTGGTCGATATTTGGTAGTTTTAGTAGTATTTTTCAACATAATTAAAAAACGAGGTTCTCAATTCGTCTGCATGCTTGTTACTTTATAACTTTCGACTCAGTGCACGGATTTCGATTATTCTTTTCTGTTTGTAAGCTGGTGCTTCCCATGTGGTCCCATTTCAATTTGGTCCAATTCTGATAATAGCATTCACGAGAAAACTATGTCAGTGTTAAATTTCCATCAAGTATGGAAATGGACGAATAACTCAATATCACTCCAACCGATTACGATAGTTCATTTTTTATTAAAAAGGATGTACTATAAGACTGGTTTGATGAAAGTTTGGTTAAAAGTTAAAACGGAAATACAAATAGGGCGTGTAGTTGCGTTTAACGCTTGGCTCGATTTGAAGTCGGTTTTTTGTTTCGTACCACTGCCACGCCAAACGTTTGTGTTAATATTTGACGCATATGTTAATGGTAATTAATATTATCATACATCGGCTTCATAATGAAACGACGCTGGCAAATAGAGACTAACAACTCTCTCACCAACAACTCAAAAACTGGCAAAAGTGACTAAAGACTCGTGACTCTGAGTATGAAATAAAAACCAAGCAAAGCTCGTTCACCTAGTTTGATGAGAATGGTCTGTAGATTAACCATTCAATAATCAGCACCATGAATGTCTATCGAGAAATCAGATAAGTCGAGATTTTCAATAGACTCCGTCGTATCTTCGGACTTAAAATCGTCGAATTCTACGCCGGGGTAGTGGAAGTGCTTCTGAAAAGCCGGCAGCACATATCTTATGAATCTCCTGTAGTGCTTTTTCTCCCGGTCGAACTCCCACACGTGCGGCAGGAACCACTGCAGCCAAGGCGGGATGAACTTATCAGAATACCAGTAGCGTCTTCTCCACACCCTATGAATGTCGATTATGCTTCGGTTACCACCACCTTGCAGCCAAAGCGGTATTCTGTGGGAACAGAAGTATGAATAAAGAAAGGTATAAAAAACTAATCAAGCATCGTCTTCAGATCTGGTCCGGCAGAATGCTATCCCTAAGTTTCTCCTATTGTATTCCGTTGTTTAGCCACTACATACAATTACACAACAAGTAGACAGATTTGTAAATTGTGTGATATAAGATGTTGAATTACTAATTGATACGAGGCGTAAGAAAATAATTACTCGCCAATAGATGTAAGAACCAGTCATATTTTTCAGTGTATGTTTGGTGATTATCGACGCTTCATTTCCAGTATTATAAATTTCACGAAAATTGTTGGAGCCATTTCTGAGATTCCGAGTACTTACAGAGAAAGATGCCTGAGCGCCCATCTGTAAGCGGTGGTATAGAACCAGGCTTTGAACGGATTGAGATGGGGAAAGTTTTCCCATTGCTTTATACCAATACTCAAGGCTAGCACCGTCAATCCCACTTGGTAGCCGTTCACAATGACTGCTGTTCCTCCTTTTATTTCGTTTACGGTAGGCCGCTGCAGTACGCTCATCTGATATCTCGCCGGCTTCACTATTATAACAAAAGTGTTAAATGATATTTAATTTTTGTCAAGGTCGGAAGATGAGACTAGTTATAATTTTTCCACCAAGGCCACTCATCGAATTTAATTCAAAAGTAGAAGTAAAAGACGGCAACAAAAAGATAATGGTTTGGTTTGTGGAGGAGAAATAACCCGGGATATACTAAAACTTCTGTCTCATTGAGGGACTCTGTTCGATGAACTCGTCTTAAACCCACCCCTTAGGTGTTAGGAGCGTTGCTGGAGTTTTTTTGGCCACTTCTCCCAGCGACAACGCTTACCGAAGTGGCACTCAAAGTTAGTGTAGCTTAGATTGTCCCATAGATTATTCGTGAAATAGCAACCAACCGTGGCGAGGTTAGGCCTTCTTGGGCGCCCTCAGATCGGAATGCTTGCGCGTAATATAGCAACCGTCCAAGCTGAGCTTACATCTATTTACAAAGATTCAGGATAAGTTACCTAAGAGCTATGCCACCTCTCAATCCAGTGAAATATTTCTAGGGAGTAACCTCCTTAACCATAATTATGATACTTTGGAAATCCATCCGCACGTAATAGCTTATGAAGTCAGTTTCCATTTCTCTTCGTAAATATACTTATTCATATGATCTTTATATACTTACATGTGGTTGGAACTGCTAAATCAAGTCCCAGCCTGGGCTTCCAAAAGTACGATCCTGGCACGGCGGCCTGAAATTTTATAACTTATATTGGACTAATTCGATCAATTCAAATTGGACTATTATTAAATAAATGTAGGACTGGGCGCTAGAAGCGTTTCAATAATTAAAATTTTGAGAGAGAACAGTTGTGTTGGTAACACCACTTTCCTTTGTCTGCAGCGCACAAACAAAGGACAACTCTATGTAACAGCACTGCTAATGCTGGCCTTTCAAATCATTTTGATTCGCGGCTATATTGAATATTACTGAGTGGGTGGGTTTGTGCTTAAGAATTATTAGATTAATGAAAGCCTTGCGTTATGATATCTCCACTTAAAGTTGCATTTTACGCTAGCAACTTGAGTCGAGTTCGATCCCTAATTAAGATTTTTGTTAAAATTACAAGTTTTAATTTCACATACAACAAAAACATTGTAAGAAAACCTGGAGAAAATTTGGAATATGCGTGAAGTCCGCTAATCCGTAGTAATGCTTCGGCGGCCATGGGCTTATGTCCTAATGCTCTCTTTAAAACGAAGCCTCTGCCCAACAGTGGGATACACATATGTTACATTACGTAAATTTATAATTCGCTAAAAGCAACCGACATGATTTGCGACATGATAAGTACTGCCTGCTACAATTGATTGTAATGGGAAAAATAGCTGGAAAAAGAGGGGTGGGAAGAAGGAAAAGTCATGGCTAAGGAACACCAGGGAATGGACTGGAATAAAAACAGTCGAAGCACTATTCCGCTTAGCCATGGATAAGGAGAAGTTTAGAAGACTGACTGCCGACCTTCAGTGATGGAGAGGCACATGAAGAAGAACCGACCGAGTCATGGTTCGGCACACTTTGGAGATTAGTGTAACCGTCCAAAAATCTCACTAAACCGATTGGGTTCAGATCAAAAAAGCAGTTGTGTTCATATCTGACCGGTCGCTAATAAGTAAAGGCTCGAAAAAAATACATACCTTTGCTACTGTTATCACAAGGAGAAGGGAAACCAATTTCACGGTACCGTCCATCTTGATGATCCGCGTGACACGATCTGTCCGTCTAATGTGTGATCTGCTACGAAACCTTGTGTTTTACTCACGAGAATTCCAAGCAACTGGGAGGGTGACGCTGTTCAAGATCCGGTCGCGCGTCTGTTGCGCATTCTTCATGAAATGAAACAATGCTTATTTATTCACGTCCAACTTTATTGTGACATATCTAAGATTGCTAATATCAGATGCAGATTTGACGTATCGAAGTCAACATTTGAAAGAGTCATGACCATTTTAAAGAAGCTTTCTGTCAATTGTTTTTGTTGCTCAAGGCACAGTGTAATCCACTTACGTCAAATTTCTGTTATTTTAATATAGTTATTGGCAATGTTTTAATAGATAATTAACACGATATATTTATAATTCTAAGAACCGGTAACTACTTACATATATTCATTTTTCATGGTACTTTGATTGTTCGCCGACCTTAGCTCGAGCCGGTATTAGGCTAAGCAGAACAAGAAGGATGTAACTTTATTTCTTATTAAAATTGGTATTGGTGATATATTCTGGTAGAAGTATCTCAAACGCAATGCTATAAGGAACGATGGTGTTCTAACGTAGTTAAACAAATCCTAAAACTGTACCCCACTTCAAACACTTTTCCTTTCGAGGTGGATAAATATCACAGAGATAAATGGAAGAGAATGTAACGTTACTTCTTATTAAAATTGCATCATTGATAGGCCCGTTTCTGATTAGAGGTATCCAAGAAACATACCTATAAGAAAGACGGTGTTCTAACGTAGTCAAACGAATCCCAAAACTGTACCTCACTTTGTGGCGACTTGCATTCGCCAGCCACCAAAAAGTATTTTAGATGATAAAATTATTCATATTGTATTTGGAATTAGAAAATTTTAAACAAGACATATGTCAACATTTTTTACTTACTTTTTGATCTCTTTTTGTCTAGACTTTTCTGATTGTACATATTTTAATGTAACAAGAATGTATAAAATATAATTTCCGTATTCCTCATAATTTCTGTGATATTTTTATTTACCGGCGGCACATTAGAAGGTCAAGATCACGTGCAAAAGTAATAATGGGATTGGCATTCCGCACCAATGCCACATTACCCAAAACTTCACATACTCATGTTCCTTTCGAGGTTCATGCTCCTTTGGATAAATATCACAGAGATAAATGGATGAGAATGTAACGTTATTTCTTATTAAAATTGCGTCGTCGTAGGACCCGTTTCTGATTAGAGGTATCCAAGAGACAAAGCTATAAGAAAGACGGTGTTCTAACGTAGTCAAACAAATCCCATAACTGTACCTCACTTCACACACTTATGTTTCTTTCGAGGTGGATAAATATCACAGAGATAAATGGATGAGAATGTAACGTTATTTCTTATTAAAATTGCGTCGTCGATGGACCCGTTTCTGATTAGAGGTATCCAAGAGACAAAGCTATAAGAAAGACGGTGTTCTAACGTAGTCAAACAAATCCCATAACTGTACCTCACTTCACACACTTATGTTTCTTTCGAGGTGGATAAATATCACAGAGATAAATGGAAGAGAATGTAACGTTACTTCTTATTAAAATTGCATCATTGATAGGCCCGTTTGTGATTAGATATATCCAAGAAACATACCAACAAGAAAGACGATGTTCTAACGTAGTCAAACGAATCCCAAAACTGTACCTCACTTCTTGGCGACTTGCATTCGCCAGCCACCAAAAAGTATTTTAGATGATAAAATTATTCATATTGTATTTGGAATTAGAAAATTTTAAACAAGACATATGTCAATATTTTTTACTTACTTTTTGATCTCTTTTTGTCTAGACTTTTCTGATTGTACATATTTTAATGTAACAAGAATGTATAAAATATAATTTCCGTATTCCTCATAATTTCTGTGATATTTTTATTTACCGGCGGCACATTGGAAGGTCAAGATCACGTGCAAAAGTAATAATGGGATTGGCATTCCGCACCAATGCTACATTACCCAAAACTTCACACACTCATGTTCCTTTCGAGGTTCATACTCCTTTGGATAAATATCACAGAGATAAATGGATGAGAATGTAACGTTATTTCTTATTAAAGTTGCGTCGTTGATGGACCCGTTTCTGATTAGAGGTATCCAAGAAACATACCAATAAGAAAGACGGTGTTCTAACGTAGTCAAACAAATCCCAAAACTGTACCTCACTTCACACACTTATGTTCCTTTCGAGGTGGATAAATATCACAGAGATAAATGGATGAGAATGTAACGTTATCTCTTATTAAAATTGCGTCGTTGATGGACCCGTTTCTGATTAGAGGTATCCAAGAGACAGAGCTATAAGTATCTTTGACAAATCGGTAGTCAATAGACATTGTTGGAGGTTGAATATGTAATAAGGGCAGACAACACATGTCACATTTGAATTCATAAGATTCGAATATTAGAATAATGATTTAAATATAACATAGACGATTGACTTCTAAAAGAAAAACATCGGAGAATTCTCATGAAGACATCAACACGAAAACATCTCGAAATTAATATGCTGAAATGTGCAACAATATATATAATATAAAGGAAGAAAGTGGTTTTTAAAAATAGCACCCTCTCCTCAACACCCCAAGAGTTCAGACAGATCCAACGGACATGCATACCATGAGATTTAAGAAAATGATTTCGCACAAAAATAGATCACAAATAAATCACTCAATGCAAATTTCTCCATTATATTACTTTTCAAAGTGTCCAATAACGTTATTAAAGCCACGTGAAGATTAAAGTTATATAAATTATGAATTTTCGAGTTTTCTGTCATTTTGAATGTCAAATGACAGTTTTGAAAAGTGGATGGCCAGTGTTTCATTTATACGCTTTTAGAGTTTTATCTTACAACCTCCTTGCCTCTATCGTTTTTGGGTATTTTGAAATGATTCTCCTTTCTGTCTACACCTTTAAGGTTGACATAGAAAGGAACGTTCCTAGTTAATGTATCAATTTGAAGCCCATTTGAACATTCAACAAAGGACGTGGCCGCGTTTTTATTCCCTGCTTACTATAGTAATAGTTGAAACGTAATATCAACAGATGTCGCTACTCGTATCACTAACTTATTGTACGGAACTGACTGTGATTTTTTTATGGAAAGATTTTTACGAAGGAACGTTCTAAATCAATAAATTTTGGTTCAATAACTTGAATTGAATAATTCATTTGGAGTTATAAGATATCCTGACTCAGTGTCAACAAGCAGATATCATATCATGGTTCTATTGATTGGTCTTGAAGTCGGTATTAGATTTTAGTACCAGATAAACTGCGCATAACAATACAATTTAACCTTTCGAATATCTCTTTCTCTTTGTATACCTAAAATGGCCTTATTGAGATACAAGTTAAAAAGGGATAGATATAGCAACAAGGCAAGCGCAGGGATGCGACTACCAAATGGCAGTGTGGCGTACATCGATCCGCTCCACCCTTCCCCATTTGCGCATACTTCACGACGCTCCGTGCCTTGCTCACTTCACGCAGTCTAAACCGTCTATGAAACATACTATTTATACGCATACGTCTAGATATCCACAAAAAATTGAAAGTAGGTTGGGGGTCGGGCCACCGGGGCGGGCTGTGGATTCGGGCTCCGCGTGGGCATACCGCTGTTCGTACGAATTTTCCTTTCCTCGCCTCCGTAACGCCGCAATTAGACGTGTGTCGGGAGTCACCAAGCACTTAGTGTGACCCTTTATCTTTACTGGGCACCGCTGTAACCGTTTGTGCCGGACGTAGCGATAGACTTGTTTCGTTGTTGTAATATTTATCTCAAAACAAACTATGTTTGTGAACGTAATGTTTAGCGAGCTTCTCGGTTGAAGTGTGATTAGTGGCCGAGTGCGTGGCGTGGAGCCCGACCTCAGGCGGGTGACGGCAAGGCGGCACCACGTTTCGCCACAGCAAATTACGGTACTCGAATCATTTTTCGGTGCGTAGTTCACCGTCGAGAGTGCGCGAGCAGTCAGTGAAAGCGGGGTCACTGAGCCGCATCGAGGCTTCGCCAAGGCTGGCTGCAGACGAAGACTGCGGGAGGGGGCTATCAGGGCGAGCGCCCGCCGCCGAAGCGCCCGGCGGCGGCGCCCGCCCGACGTATGGTTATGAAGCACTCTCCGCCACCAGCGACGGCAGCGACGCGGAGCCCGACGAGCCACCGGAATATACAGCCTTTGAAATGGACCTCTCTGGGGGCGGAGAATCGGCGGAAGGTCCTTCGTCCCGCGGCTCCGCTAAAGTCAATTTCCCACCGGACGTCGAACTGGAGCGTCGTCCCACGGCGACATTCACCTCTGTCTTCCGCCGCAGCCGGGGCCGTTCTATGAGCGCCTGGAGCGACATCAGCCGATCCAGCATCCGCTTCGAAGAACGGTAAGGAATATTCAAATTGTATACTTAGTACTAGTGGTATCTGATATGCACATAGTTAAACATGGGGAACGAAATGTCGAAGAATTGATGCGGATAACAACAAGACATTGCGAAAGTGTTAACGGGGGTAAAAGGACTACGGCATAACAAGTATTAATGCCATTGATGCTATTCCAGGATACACTTCTCAATTTATCATTATTTTTAGTTAGACAGTCACGTCCCTTACGCATCTTTGGTCCTTCGAGATTTGGCATGCGCAGTACGCCTCCCTGCATTCTTAGATGTAATGGCAACTCTAGTTGCTACGACTTACGTCTTCAATTTGATCTACTGTAAAAACGTGTTCGGAATAGTAACAAGTTGAACGATGCAATTACGGCCAGATAATA
Source organism: Meandrusa payeni (assembly GCA_029286785.1). Lineage (NCBI taxonomy): Eukaryota > Metazoa > Arthropoda > Insecta > Lepidoptera > Papilionidae > Meandrusa > Meandrusa payeni. The sequence goes on along the minus strand of JAGSMX010000002.1, from coordinate 515,756 downwards.
ACGAGGAAAGTGTGAAAGTCATTATTTGATTAGAGATTGATTACCCAAGAACAGTTGAAATACAAAATTATAACCCAACAAACAATATAGACAATAGTTTTATTATCTATATTAAATTATAGCCTATGTGTTAGTCTGATGTGTAAACTATATTATAGAACTGTTTCATCAAAATCGATCAGTAAATATTGCGTTAAAGAATGACTCTTGACATACATCCTACTATTATTATAAACTTTCTCGTTACATATAGTATAATAATAGGAGGATGTGTCATGTCTACGAGTATCTACTGATCGTTTTTGCGTTAAAAGCTGACAAACAAACGATCAAATCAACTTTTCATTCAGCCAGGGCTAGAGTATTATTATTGTTATGACCTGAAGTTGATACTCCACATTACTTTAGTTATCATTAATGATCGGATAAAATACCATAATTGTTCTCAAATATAAAATAATAAAAGAAAAAATAGTTTTGCCCATAATTTAAATAAATGTTTGTGAATCAACACAACCCTTGTGTCTCGTCAGGCGAGAAGTGCCCCATTGTGTGACCCGTGTGACCATTACAATGAACATTTATAGAACACAATACAAACTATGACCAGCCCCATCGCACTTAATTTGAATTGCCGCCAGACAATAAAGAGTAGCCTAAGTTACTCCTTGTTACATCAGCTATCTGCCAGTGAAAGTTCTGCCAAAATCGGTGTTACTGTACAAAGAGACGGACAAAATTTGTAAAAATGTAATTTTTGTATAAACATTAAGTAAAAAGTGAAGTGGTTATTTTAAACTTAACAGAGACTAAATTTTATTTATATGTATAGATTACAAAGGCTTTCCCTTGGAACAATTGTTCTCATTTAGTTTCGTGACGACTCCAAATTCCCTACAAGTTGTAATGGGGTCACGAGAGGTCACGAATCTTGCATTGACCGAATTTCACGGATGACGTAAGCATTGTATTGAATGAAGAAAAGAAGCTCTTTGTTACTTGATATAACATATACCTAGTAACAAAGAGTCAAGTAAAAATGAGTGTAAAAATACTTTCAAGTCTGATGTTACAAATAAAACAAGTATATTTACGAGTAAAAACAACAACCGACTTCAAAACGAATCAAACGTTAAACGATATTACGCGACCATTTGTATTTCCGAATTATTACGAAATCAAACTTAGTCAGAACCTGACCATGCTTTCATTAAACTACTCTTAGAGTATATCTTTTCTCGTAAAAATTAATCATCGAATTCCGTTGTCGTGATATTATTGATAACTCAATATTCGTCCAGTTGTGGCGCACATACTTGATGCGTTAAGATTTATATTTTCTCATTGATCCCATTGTCAGAATTGGACCTTAAATAGGATCACGAGAAGCACCAGCATTCATATAAAAAAAGAATCATAAAAATCGGTTCTCCCATTCCAAAGTTTTGCGCTAACAAACATATAAAACATACAGAATTGAGAACCTCCTCTTTTTGAAGTCGGTTGCAAAGTTAGCGGTCCTATGTTAAATGAACCTCATCGACGACAATGCAGTCGCTTAGATCTAACTTGTTTGGCATTAAGACATAATTGTTAGTACAACTTTCTCATCTAAGTCGGCTGATGCAAACGTTACGAACGATCCATTACAAACAACGGAAACTTTTCCAGCGCTGAGAGCGGTATCAGTAAAATGTGTACTGTGAATCATCACCAAGTCTTTCCCAAGTTTTTACTGAGCTATAAAACAATACTTTCCTACATTGTCGTAACCTCTAAGGATTGACTATCCATTAGGTACATTGGATATCAAGAATGCATTATCAAGGCTACGCGACCTTGGCAATGCATTCCTGCATAAATAAAGCACGCCATATTCATTCCATTAAAACAGAGTGTAGTTATCATAAATGCCTTGAACTTCAACTGCGATTGTAATAGAAACAATTATCGGTCCAAGCGATACTGCACCGACACGTAGTGCACATAAGTTTCAGAAGATCACTGTTGAACTGCGCATCGGTAGAACCGAACATTTATCATCATTTCTGAGACATAGGGCTCCCCTAGCGGTTTACAATAGCTCCGATTGCAAGTGGAATATCGGAATTTCTCGAGGTTGTATCTACGAGATTGTATCAGGAACGAAGAAATCCTTAGACGAACATACACGTACTAGCACGCCTACATAGCACATACAACGGATGACCTATGGGGTTGAAAAGTTTCGAAGGAGACCACAGAACGTAGATGCAATTATGCAACCAAAGCGAAAATATCAGAAATCTGGCCTAGAGGAACTCTTTCGATTGACTTTAGACACAAAGAAATTCGCAGAACTAACGGAGAGGTATTGAAACAAATTCAATTTCGAGTTTGATACCTGTTATTTAATTGAAATATTTAGTAACATAAGCTAGTAAATTATTTAATGTCATGTTGGTTAATCCCATTCTGGTAACACTGAAAACGTAGTTTGTACTCGTAATGTCTCAGCAAGTGTATTCAATATCACTTCAGTATGAGAACGTAGATTACCTGCGAAGATGATGACTGGCCCTGGATATGCGACTCTAGACGGTGTTTTCCTTTGAGTACCAAAAAGATATAGATAAGTGAAAGATAGACAAGGAAAAGGTCTGGTTCGTTTTTCTTTTTCTTGTATAAAGTTTAATTGCCAGTTCTGTGTACTAACATTTTCTTATCTAAGTTTTCTTTGTACTATTATTTAGCATGATATATATATGATTTAGTACCTTAAATAAATAAAAAGATACAATTTAACTAGCTAGCTACTAATGGGTTTTTGGTTTATAAGCGTGCTGAAAATCGAACAGCGAGATATTTTTTTTATTACTTATGTCTTATCTTTTTAAAAAGGGACTATTAATTAAAAAATTCCAATAAAATGATTACCATATGTACAAGGAAACTTGTATAATTTGTTAACAGTGAACGAGACCAAGGCTTTGAGTGAAGTTGATAAAAATGTACTTGCACTAATTTAATACTTGTTTTATTATGTTTTCAACCGACTTCAGAAAGAGGAGGTTCTCAATTCTGTATATTTATATGCATGCTATCTCGTGAGTTGTTATTTAATCCAATTCTGACAATGGGATCCATGAGAAAACCATATGTCTAAGACTAGTTTGGTTAGGTTATGATTAAGTTTGATTTCGTAATATACAATACGTCGGAAATACAAAAGGTCCTGCGCGTAACATTTTTCAACGTTTGATTCGATTTGTCGGCTTTTGTTTTTACTCGTAAATATACTTGTTAATTGAGCCATTAAGTTACGTAAAGGTAATAAAAGTCTAATAGTTATGCGTTCCACTCTACGACCCTCTGGTCGGGAGTCCGAATCTCAGCCGGATTGTACTACAATAAGTTTCCGTTTTTCCTTTTGTTACGTACAAAATTCACTCGCCATCGAGAGAATCATAAAGCAGACCATGCGTACCCTGCCGCGTTTCATTCCATATTAACGCGAGGTTAGACGGGCCATGGGAGGTGGTGGGTAGCCTAGCGGGCTTTTGGCTGTCACTGTGATTATGAAGTTTGACTAATATACGAGTACGTCATTAGTAAGTATAAACTATATTTTTACAACAATTCAGGTTGCAAATTCTCACAGCCTCTCATTTGGATCATTACGCATTACGTTGCTCCGTTCAATAAACTGCTATTTCATTGATTAGCTTTTAGTACAGGAAATCCTTTAAACTATTAGCAGACCTACCTTTTTAGTAGTTTTAGTTATATTTTTATGATAATTATATACTTTTTTAATAAAATCTAGTAACATTCTTGTTTAACTTTCCAAATAAGCTTATGATTATGCTAGGAGATGGCATACATCGGCTGTTGGAATTCGCGGAAAGTTCAGTGTCGCTCAGACCGATTCCCACACATCTCTCCGGGTCCACGTAGGGTTCCGGAGGATGGTCCGTAAACTGGACTCCCCGCGTAAAAAAAATAAATTAAAAGAGTATGTATACCATATACATCAATAGTACAGTGGTGGATGTGGACCTACGACTTTAACTATCTAGTTTTCGCAGACTATATCCTAATCTTGTTTTTAAATACTATTAATTGCTCTTTTTTCACATGTGTTGTTGAATTTTTCCTACTTTCGAGCTCTTTGGTTAAAAAAATGCCTATACCAGCGTTAGACCGTTAGTTTAACAATGCAAGAAGTTTCAAGATTGTTTGCATCATTAGGGCAGGAGCGCGACGGCGGCTCTCGTTAGAGAGCGGCGTATTCTTTCCTCTTAACTTGTTCATAAAATCCTAAACAATACGCGAACAACTCTGGATGGTATCCGCGTAGCACATTTGACAAGGACGGAGCTTAGGTATTCGTAGTACGCCATGCGACTCCACATTATGCTAGCGTGTTTGTTTTGACAAACGCGAATTCGATTCACGACGTCGTTGTTGATTTATTACCTTTTCACGCACTTTGCCTTTGGTATCGCACTTAATTTTTAAAAAATGCTAACTCTATTTGTTTGGCACAGTCCATCTCTGTAAAGAGAGTATAAAGTTTATAGTTCACATGTCACATTTGTTGTTGCAATTTTAAGTACTGATTTACCACGAGCACGGCGGTCAAGGAAAACAACGTAAGGAAACCTACATGTTAAAAAAAATTAAGACATTTGAACTATGCCGTAATGTGGGACGTAAATATATATAAAGAAAGAAATTTTAACATAAATAATAATTGGAAAATACAACGGCCTAATGCTAGCCAAAAGTTTTACTGAGTCACTTAGAGCTTTAATGTGGAAGTCGTAAGAAGGATCAAGTTGCGACGGGAGTAGAGCGGGAGAGCGGGAGAGCGGGGATGTAGCGGGAGTGGGGCAAGAGGGGGGCAGGGTTGCGTACAGGCGAGCCAGTATCCCACAGCGGCACTCAAATCACGTTTGTCGTCGCAGGCGGGACACGCATCGCGAGTCCAGCACGGCGGACGGGACGTGACCTGACTCGTTAAGTACCGCGCCGGTGTCTTATCGCCTCGACAGCGTGTCGCGGAAATCACCCTTCGCGTATCTCCACCGAACTCTATCCCCGACACTCCGCTTCCAATTATCCGACTACCTTTATTCCGATCCTCTCTAACCGCCGTTAAATTAGTTTGACGGTGCTGGCTGGTTACAAAATTAGGGAACGATTTGTATTCCACGGACGGGCACAGTGGGTTTGTATAACGTGAAATTATGTTTTAAGGGATCGTCGTATCGAATTATGAACGCTACTAATGAGCTCTATTGACAAAATATCACTCCAATTTGACTGATAATTCACCTAACTAGCTATAAAAATTATTTAAAGAATATTTTCTGCGTAGATCGCGACCGCGTTTTAGCTTCTTTTGGCTACGCTCAATCTCATGCGCCCTTTAATTTGTTTTTTTGTAAAGAATGCTAACAATATTTTTTTTCATAAATATTGTCAACTATTCCAAATGAGCTTAAGCTTACCTAGGAGATGATTCACGTCAATAGTCGAACGGTGGATTCCAACCTATGACCTTGCAATTCGCAGACTGTAAACCTAAACCATTATCTAATTAGGCTATTGACGTTTGAAAATCAAACTATTTCCACGAGTATACATTTTTCCTCTATTTTGATTTTATAATTTTATTTCGTCAAGAAAATATCTAAAAGTACATACATAAAACTTTATGGAAAATGTTTGTTTCTTACAGAGAGTGTTGTTTTGTTGGTGTAATATTTTTACAACTATTATTATTGACAACAACGCAAAAGAGCCGCTAACTTTATTCTTGTCGAATATCCTCTTCTAATCCGTCTCCTTGTCAAATTTATTGGGAACGCGTGATATGCTTGTCAATATGCGTCTTCGGGTTTTTTGTTAATATATTCATAACAATTATTATTATTAAAATATCTATTTTTATTATATTATGATTAGAATTTTTAAATACATTTTGTATTTTTATATACATACAATATATTATTACAATACAATTATATATTTGTCTTATTTTACTTTTTTTTCTCTGAGATTGCACGCGGGACCAACCCTAAGGTAGACTGGCAGATAATGTCATCTGGCATTAAGTCCGCCTTTTTGTACACTTTTATTATGTGCAAATAAAGATTAAATAAATATTACGAGCTTTATTCTAAACTCGCGAGACCTACCAACTAAACGAACAAAAAAACAACTAAAAAAGTTAAACCACTACCACAGTAACTAAAGTTCCCTTTACTCCGTCACTCTTTAAAACTAGCTGTGCCACTTTGGGAAGCATTGACGCTAGGAAAAGTCTGGTAACGTTTCTATCATTATTGTGACACTAATGAAAGGACTGAGCTTGGCTCGGTATTTTTTGGTAGACCGTTCTATGGTTCGTCTAACTCTAGATTCAACTCACTCTTCGAATCCGTTAGTGACTGAACCATCTTTTCGTTTCAAAATTTGTGATCTGCTTTCGTGGTCTATGTTCTACCATTGTCTCTTGCAATCCAATAGGACCTATCTCCACGCGGTCTTTTTTTGACGTGAATATCGACCTTTTATTGATTTATCAACAATTGATTTTCTTGGTCTAACGTTAAACCAAACACCGTGACGTAATGTTGCTTAGCAACGCCTTGTACTGAACTAATTATAAGGCATACGCGGATAAAACATTTTCAAAAAAAAATCTTAGCCAGATCAATTTATCACCTCCGACATACAAACCCCTGTATACAAAATTTCACGAAAATCGTTGAAGCCGTTTCCGAGATTCAGATTATATTGTACAGATGTTAGACAATCCATCAAAGATAATATAAAGATAAAATACTTTATTTGCCCAAATTTTTTCCCAATGAGATGAGGGTATCTGAAGTTTATTCGGATTAATGAGCTACGAAGCGAATGGAATTAATAAATCGTTCTTGCGTTTACACGTTCAGTAGCTAGAGCAAGAAACACAGAGATTAGATCCCCTCGCGTTCTCTACGTGTTCTGGGCCTCATATGTCCTATCACAATATATTTTGTTGGGAAAATCACAAATGATTAACATTAGTTTTCGCTAGATTCCTTTGCTACATTTTCAAATCTTCGAGCAACTTCTAAATTGGCAATAAAAGTTGCAATGACCAATTGGCGTTGCCAACGGGGATCGATCTATAATTGCCCACGTAACGAACTCTAAGCCGAGCGCCCCGCTACCGTAATACCACACTCTAAGTGGGTATTTAGTAGAAAACATGTGGTCATGCTAGATGTAAATCAATTGGAATCGTTTAGATGTGATCGAATGGCACTTTTTACTTTAACTATATAACGTACTATTTCCGCCAACAACTCACATGTCCTTACCAATTCTGATCTTGTGTCAGTGACTTTTACTTGGCTAAGCTTTGGTCAGCATAAGCCCAGCAAACGAGTATAATTTCAAAGCCGACTTAATTATTAAGCTAAACCTGAGCAAACACTAAGTACGCTTTATAAATTTCAACCTTACTCCATACAGTGTGAATGCATGTTGGCCGAATTTAAAGTTGTTTTAGTTGATTAATTTGGTATTCATTCAGTAGGTAGCATGAATAAAGTGTATATGAATTTTTACATTATTTGATAGACTGAAATTTATGAAATGAGGGTTCTCGGATGGAGAGCGAGCTGGCAGCATACAAATGTTGCTAAATATGAATGATGCACATTCATACTCAACGATACGTAATTTATTATTTTTAATTAGTCCTTTTTGTTTTTAATCCTTCATTTATAATTATATTTAGTTTCTGTTTAGTTAATACAAATGGGGTAGTTAGTGGAGGGTTTATCAATGTTTCATTCGACCTACTTTCACCAAGGCGCCTGGCCTGCCCCTCCTGTAATCGTGGATATCCCACGGATTCGGGCGGACCTATTCAAATCGTCTTACATTACGCGTATAGAAAATAATTGGTATAACTTTCCTACGTTTCATTACTTACAATTTAGATGTCCGCAAGAGAAAATTGATTAGGTATTTACTAACTACATCCTAAGAGGCCAGCCGCCAACATGGTGGTCTGATCAAGTGAAAGGCGCCATCTCTTCACCTAATCTCTACCAGCTACTGAGAGTTGCCTCGGACCGGGGTCTCGTGACTCTAGTGACCACGATGCTCAGAAATGAGGAAACTACAGACGAGCACACAAACACATAAACAATATTGTTATGTAAATAAATGCTAACGTTCGGGAATTCGAATTCCAAATTACTCTGAATATATTCAGGCCATAAAATATGTATGAGACCAGAGGAGAGGTGAATTTGTTTGTGAACTTGTCTTATTATAACGCGTACATCACACTAGACTACTGAGTCACTGTTCTCCTATACATCTCCACTCCTATTTCCTTTCCTTAAGCACTCCGTGCCACCACATGCAAGTTATTTTACCTAATCCACAGTGATCATACAGTTTTGGAAAAAGTAGTAACAGCTTATAAGTCATGAGTGCGGAAGTGCTGGTCGATCTCTCAGCCGACGAGCAAACCGACTCAGATGAAGAAGACGAACTTGAAATAAGCAGCAGGTACGAAATCATTTAATACTTAATTTATATTTCGCCGTTTTCAACCGACTTCAAAAAAGAATGAGATTCTCCTGATTCGTCCAAATATTTGATATCTCATAACTTTCGACTAGGTAAATCGATTTTAATAATTCTGATTTTTGTTAGATAGTTGGTGTTTCTTATGGTAGTCCCATTTTAATTTCTGACCAATTCTAGCATCCATGAGAAAACCATAGAAGTGTTAAATTTGCATCTTGTATATACGCAATAAATAGACGATACTATAATATCATTCAATTATTTTTAGTTGGAAACGATATACTTTTAAAATAGCTTGATGAAAGTTTGGTTAGATTCTGATTAATTCTATTTCGTAATATTCCTACGATAATTCGGAAATACAAAAATATTCTCGTGTTTATTATTCATGAAGTTAATTATGATTTTCAAAGTAAATATCTATACTAATTTCGTCTATGAATGCAATTCTTGTATCAACGCTGTAACGTAAATCGTTTATGTATAAATGTGTAATGCACACCCGTGTATACACATAATGTTCCACCAACCACAGGATGACACTTAAGAAGTAATTGATATCACTATAGTTATAATTTGACACCATAAGACTACCAGAGTTGTTAAAAATTATTTTCGATAAAAAAGCTAAAAATTGAACAGTTTTTGACGTTTTGTAGCTTGTAGCATAGCTGAGGTAAATAAAATACGAGGATCGTTTTTGATATTTTTTTACTGTACATTGTAACATCAGTTAAGTGTGCCTTATGTGATAATTATGTGCTTATGTGTTAATCAATATATTATCGTATTTATGTCGTTCGAGTGCCTCGAGAGTTGCAAGTTTATAGCGGAAGTTGCAACGTGAAATTTAGTTAATTTCCTTCCCTTTGACGGTGTAATTTCGTTTAAAATATTCGCCGCCAGTGATCTCTTTGCGAGCCACATAAATGGTTTATAGGCAAACGCGTTTGTGCGGCGGATGCGGAGGTACATAATTAAGTTGGTGTGGAGCATGCACAAGCCCTATCGGTCAGTAATTCGTTTAAAAAGGGCAGGAGATCACTTTGCTCCAGTCCTCTTTGAAACATCAAAGCCAATTTATTATATTGGTTTTATTTTGTTATATAAGCTTCCAACTGCAATATTTTATTTATAATATTTATAAAAAAAATATATACTACTACTAGGTGCATAACCGAACTACTGCAACAAATTGGATGATTACTACTTTTTTGTGTTGGCTATTTTTAGGACAAGGTTTGTATGTAAAATAAAGTTAAAGATTTTTTTTTTTGAAAATCAGATTTTATAAAACATTATCAAAGAAAAGTGAGTAAATGTTACTGAATGATGTTCAGTTGTCCAGCCAACGATTGACGGCATCAACCAGACCACATGTCATAATCATAAATGTCTATCATTTACAATTTAGATGTCCGCAAGAGAAAATTGATTAGGTATTTACTAACTACATCCTAAGAGGCCAGCCGCCAACATGGTGGTCTGATCAAGGAAAGGCGCCATCTCTTCACCTAATCTCTACCAGCTACTGAGAGTTGCCTCGACCGGGGTCTCGTGACTCTAGTGACCACGATGCTCAGAAATGAGGAAACTACAGACGAGCACACAAACACATAAACAATATTGTTATGTAAATAAATGCTAACGTTCGGGGATTCGAATTCCAAATTACTCTGAATATATTCAGGCCATAAAATATGTATGAGACCAGAGGAGAGGTGAATTTGTTTGTGAACTTGTCTTATTATAACGCGTACATCACACTAGACTACTGAGTCACTGTTCTCCTATACATCTCCACCCCTATTTCCTTTCCTTAAGCACTCCGTGCCACCACATGCAAGTTATTTTACCTAATCCACAGTGATCGTACAGTTTTGGAAAAAGTAGTAACAGCTTATAAGTCATGAGTGCGGAAGTGCTGGTCGATCTCTCAGCCGACGAGCAAACCGACTCAGATGAAGAAGACGAACTTGAAATAAGCAGCAGGTACGAAATCATTTAATACTTAATTTATATTTCGCCGTTTTCAACCGACTTCAAAAAAGAATGAGATTCTCCTGATTCGTCCAAATATTTGATATCTCATAACTTTCGACTAGGTAAATCGATTTTAATAATTCTGATTTTTGTTAGATAGTTGGTGTTTCTTATGGTAGTCCCATTTTAATTTCTGACCAATTCTAGCATCCATGAGAAAACCATTGAAATGTTAAATTTGCATCATGTATATACGCAATAAATAGACGATACTATAAAATCATTCAATTATTTTTAGTTGGAAACGATATACTTTTAAAATAGCTTGATGAAAGTTTGGTTAGATTCTGATTAATTCTATTTCGTAATATTCCTACGATAATTCGGAAATACAAAAATATTGTCGTGTTTATTATTCATGAAGTTAATTATGACTTTCAAAGTAAATATCTATACTAATTTCGTCTATGAATGCAATTCTTGTATCAACGCTGTAACGTAAATCGTTTATGTATAAATGTGTAATGCACACCCGTGTATACACATAATGTTCCACCAACGCCACAGGATGACACTTAAGAAGTAATTGATATCACTATAGTTATAATTTGACACCATAAGACTAGAGAGTTGACTCCAGAGTTGTTAAATATTATTTTAATTTATTATTATATTTAATATTAAATATAATTTTTTAAAAGCTAAAAATTGAACAGTTTTTGACGTTTTGTAGCTTGTAGCATAGCTGAGGTAAATAAAATACGAGGATCGTATTTGATATTTTTTTACTGTACATTGTAACATCAGTTAAGTGTGCCTTATGTGATAATTATGTGCTTATGTGTTAATCAATATATTATCGTATTTATGTCGTTCGAGTGCCCCGAGAGTTGCAAGTTTATAGCGGAAGTTGCAACGTGAAGTTTAGTTAATTTCCTTCCCTTTGACGGTGTAATTTCGCTTAAAATATTCGCCGCCAGTGATCTCTTTGCGAGCCACATAAGTGGTTTATAGGCAAACGCGTTTGTGCGGCGGATGCGGAGGTACATAATTAAGTTGGTGTGGAGCATGCACGAGCCCTATCGGTCAGTAATTCGTTTAAAAAGGGCAGGAGATCACTTTGCTCCAGTCCTCTTTGAAACATCAAAGCCAATTTATTATATTGGTTTTATTTTGTTATATAAGCTTCCAACTGCAATATTTTATCTATAATATTTATAAAAAAATATATACTACTACTACGTGCATAACCGAACTACTGCAACAAATTGGATGATTCCTACTTTTTTGTGTTGGCTATTTTTAGGACAAGGTTTGTATGTAAAATAAAGTTAAAGATTTTTTTTATGAAAATCAGATTTTATAAAACATTATCAAAGAAAAGTGAGTAAATGTTACTGAATGATGTTCAGTTGTCCAGCCAACGATTGACGACATCAGCCAGACCACATGTCATAATCATAAATGTCTATCATTTACAATTACACATTTAGTATTGTTTTTTGGCAACAGAAAAACAGTTTTTCAAATAACGTTTGTGTTAAAAAGTCCATCGTCGTGTTGTTTATTGTTGTTATTATATTGATAATAACCTCCACTAAAGCGTCTAAATATTGGTGGACGTACGCATATTGCAAATAGAGTGCACAATCTTCGAGACAATCATGACTCCGAACGTATATTTACGTAAATTTGTTGCACAGAGTCTGTGTTTATCTAAGCTGCCTACAAATGCGTAGAAGGTGTTTGACTCTATTATATTTATATATTATTGTCAATACATCAAGCAGCTTTTTATTTGTTTTAATTTTAATAATATATATTTAACTAAGTTTTTATAACATCATATTGGTATTAGCTGTAACGGTGCTATAATATTTGTTGATTTAAATAAATAAATAAATAAGACGATACGAAGTTCGCCGGGTCAGCTATATTATTGTATAAGTATATCAATATGTTACAACTAGCTGATCCAGCAAACAATGTTTTGGTGTCCCTACGTAACACCTCCCATGGCACATGCTCCCCACACGCACCTTGTTGACTCCCAAAAAGTTCTTTGTCAAGGCCTTTCTTTATTACTCACAACTCTCCACCTTAAGGGGCTCTACGACACATCACAACGGCGTCTCGCTCGACGGAGTCAGGCGACTTTTAATTTCCTTCTCTTGTACCAAGCGTACGCGAATTCCTTGAACTCTAGGAAGTTGCTCTTCGGGGAGACCAGATCGTAGAAGTAAACTGGAACCGTACACGTACGTGTCTGTACATCATACAGTGGGCATGACCAGAGTATATGGTAACGATCCTCTACATCCTGTCCATAATCACACGCACGCACATCGTATAAACGTATCTCGTGCAGCCTTTTACGAAATGAGCGTGACCTGCTAGGAGCTCCAAAGTCACATAATCCGGTGCGATACAAGTTGCTTTGAGTCGGTCTGCATCTGCCGGAAAGAATTGATAAAGTTCTCTGCCTCGCGTTTCCCTCGTGTTTTTAATTTTTTGGTACATAAATTAATTTTAGTAAATATTTTGGTGGCCAAATTGTAATTGTGTTGGTCTTTTGTATTCTTATGATCTATCATGGAATGAGTTACATACTAAATTAAAAAAAAATTATACGACGTGGCCATCATGATCTATATTGTCTAGATTAAAATGACGAGCTCACCACTATTCTCGTCCAAATTCTAAATAGAAAGATATTTTAATATACAATTAAGTAATACAATTTGGTGACGTATTAAAGAAGAGTGATGTCATAAGTATTCACAACGATGTATTGATTTACAAAAGCCGTGGCGACTAGGATGATTGTGATGAGAACTGGAAATCCATAATTTCTGCCTACCTCTATGGGTCGATGGCGTAAACGCTTTATTTATTTATTTCAAACATGTAATTGATCATTTTCAATAATTTACGCTCAATTCACACATAATTCTACGCGTGTGATCATCGCATATGAGCATTTTTACCATATTAAACAATTAATAGTATGTACTTAAATTAATTGAAAAAGTACAAAATGACCTCTAACGTCCTTTTTAACCCTTACGAGTCACAAAATGCTCGCAATGAATTTTACGAGCACGTGTTTCACAATAACGAATAAAAATAAAGTAGGGAAGACAAGGATAACAACAGCTCACATAGCTGTTCGCGTTTATTTGTAAAGCCTAATACAACATTTTAACTTAATTCGTTTAAGTAACCGGATTAGCTGGAGAGGTACTGCACAAGGTTAATGGTTCAATTAATATTAATTTGTGAAAATGGAGATATTTGAACTGAATAAATTGCGAATAAAGGTTTTAAATGCTTGGACTCGAATGGACGGACGGAATGACTTTAAGATTATATCTGCAAATAAATCTTAATCATTCTAATTTGTAGAATCATCTATAAATGGCGGTGTTTCCGGAACGTTACGACTTGGGGAACCAACTATATAATATATAAATCTAAAAGTTTATCATTCACATTTAATTATTTTATTACAGAAGTAGCAACAATTATTAGTACAATTGCGAAATAACATTTGAATAATAATTGAGAACTTATTAAATCGACATACACCAGCCATATATTTGAGTAAAAAAGTAAATTTTATACGTTTTACTGTTACAAGTCGTTTCTGTAAACGTAAAATTAATATTTTTTATTCATATCGACCCTTATATCACCGCAAGGGTCGAAAGTACGTTGGAGAATAGGTTGGGAAGAGCCCTAGAACCTTAAGTAGTCATTTAAGTCTGAACTTATTTTGAGGATGTAGTGGCGCGTTCCACTTTAGTGAAATGCACGTGACGTCATCGATGTAACGACCCTTTGAAGCGAGTCATGGCATTAATTGCATTTCCTTTGCACGTGGCTCGTGCTGGTGTATAGAGTTGCCAGTTAAAGACTTAATAGTTTCTTCCGGATATAATACAACGCAAAATTGGAAATTTGTAACGCCACAGTGATTTTTAAAACTGGTAACTATGGTTACATTTAAACATTGATAATTAAAACTTGTCCTGATGTAAGACGATAATACTGTCTCTTGTTTTTATACACGATTATTTATTTCATCACTAGTGGCAGATACAATGTTCGCGGCATAGCGGCTTCATAATAATATTAATTAAAACTAATTGCTAGTAGCTAATGTAGTTACTCTAGCACTCTATCGTGTATCATCAAACAAGCTTTAATGCTTGGTGTTGTTATTTCCATTTATCAGCGGTACACTGTAGATTACCATACATCAATCCTTACATTAAAATACAGCTTGTGAAGAATTTCGTTCTGCACAGATATAACACATGAGTGAAACGCATAGTTTTCCAAATGAAATAAAAAAGTGAAGGGTAATACAACATCAATAATTTAATGCATGCAATGCTCATTTTATTCTTCAAATAGGTGACCCCAATTCCCCTTCTACAATAGCAACGTAAACCAGTAAATAATAATTTTCCTTAAAACAGTTTTCAGACTTTAAAAGCAGTGCATAATCGCGCCACTCGTTAACTAAGTTGCCAGCGGTCGTAGCTCGTAGACGTCGTACACGTGGATCTACGATTACACGAGACAACATCATCTTTTGTCTGAGTTTTTGTCCAAGATAACATTTGAACAAACTCGACCGTTTCCTTTTGTTCGCATGTACCTTACTCGTTAGATTTTAGCCAAAGGACATGTACAACGCACGTCACTCTATTTCATAAGCAAGGAAGAGCAAAAACATTTTTTTAGTAATTTAATAAAAAAAGATCGCTTTTTTTACAAGTTCGTTTTAATATCTAATCTGATATTGGTATTAATATAAGGTAAAATATAATAAAAATAAAATAAAGTCGACTTATAGTCCTGGTCACCGCAGAAAATCAGCGCTGTGGCAGCCTTGTGACAGCACATGCTGGGACGGTGCCCTATTTGTACGTTTTTTCTTTCTTGAACTTTTTTATTTCTTTAGTATATGTATGTTTATCACATAGTAATATAGATATATATGTTTAGATGTTAACCAAAAACGCGGGACCCTCAATACAATAGATATATCGTCGTGCAAAATAGAACTTTTCACAAAGTAAACTATATTTAAAACTTTTTGGAGATATTTAATATTTGTTTTAGCACTGGCTCGGACCGTACTCCGGGGTGGACTGTTAGACTTTCAAATTACGATTCTCTGGTGCATAAATTCAGTAAAACTCAAACATTAAAATTTAAAGCCTTTGTACACGTTTCCAGAAATGTTCTAACTATACTTGTTTTAGTTTAAGTTTGTATGTTCTTACTTATCCTATACTGAACTTTAGTCTGATTTTATCGAGGGATCAGTACAATAATAACCAAAGAATTTTTAACAGACAAAGCGTTGCATGTGGTCTGAACTATCAACGTGAGACAGAGAGCTATGATACGATAGTAGTGGGATAAATGTATAACGAGGAAGCTGAATCAAGGAAGCCTCGATTGTTTCACCGGTGGCGTAGCTCTAAGTCACTTAATCTGAACTGCTATGGTTGGTAACACGGCATCGGTTTGCGGTGAAATTCACATTCAGTATTCGAAGACATTCTAAAACTAACTTTAAATGCCACTTTGGAAAAAATACTAACGACTAGACAACTCATAATCTAGCTATTAAAGATGCTCTAAACTTTTTAACTCATATTACACATTTGAAATCATATAACCTTATTTTTTTCGGACTGCTGGCAACGAGCAAACGTTCACGATCAAATATTAATGAAAGTGCAGGATTTAGAAAAGTAAAGTATTATATAAATATACATATATATATATATATTAAATATAACACATTACAAAATGCAAGTAGACACGTCAGCAGCACAAAGAGGATAATATTATAAAAGTAATCATGGAGTTAATTTTCTTACCTTTACATTTTTCTTGAGATAAGAGCAACAAGTATTATTCTATTTTATATTTAATATCCCGTAGCACAAAGCGTAGCGCTACAGTAACAAGTCAAAAGACTCGATCTCCTTTGATAAAAATGTAATCTACTTTACTTTAAGTCAGCAGCTCCTGCTTGCGTAGACTTAAGTTATCTAAATAGTACAATATCTATAATGTCTTGTATATTATGTTCTATAATTGGCGAAAATATAGTCTAACATCAGAGGTAATATAACGACTTAGTGAAAGTCGACCTTTAGACCCCGGTTCAAATCTCGAACGACAGTGCGCATCCTTTTGTAAGGCAATATAATGGTATTTAATTAAGTCTAACTACGAATGTACTGAAAATGTGCTTAAACAATAAATTTAATGCGTCTGCTGAGATGATGTCAAAGTTTTTGACATCATCTCAGCTGACGCAACATACAGACACACCATTTGAAGAGAAAATAAATTTGAAATTGTTCTGTATTTATTAGCTAACACAAATATCTAACAATTTCGAAATTATTTTCATTCAAAAAAATAATATTTTAAAATTGGAACCTTAACGTCTAATTTGATTTGAGGGTGGGCATTGACAGTAGCAATACAATAACCTTCTATTCATGTAACATTACCGTTCACTAGAGACTCATGTGTTAGAAAATTGTCTAACATATATGAAGTCTGCCAATTGCATGACCCGTGTTAGGATTTACTACTGCTAATAGACGGTAACTATAAAGAACCATTTTCCTTGATAGTAGAATAACATAAAATAGAAAAAAATACTGAAAAGTAGTAATTAATAGCGATTACACTAGATTACAGCTCGCGATTGAATCGCTTTAATAACCTACAGTCTGTCTATAATTTTTTATTCTTAAATGTCGCATCGGAACAGAAATGACGCAAAATCGATGCTTGGTGAGACCTAGACCTACAGGGCATATGTGACCTTTTTTCCGAAGTTTTGATTAGTTTACGTTGCGTTATAGTCGAGGTAAATTAATACAGTGGCCATCTTTTGGTGCTTTTCCGGATACATTTTTTTACAATTTCTGCAAATGCTAGCCTTTCGACATCGTAATTTGTGATAAAAGATTGGTCCAAACGCTTATTGGTTTTCAAAGATTACACATCCGATTATAAGTGACGATAGCTGCACATAAAAAGCAAATGAAAACTTTATTAAACTTATTTAAATTAGGAGTTTGGATTTGAGTTTCATAACCAAAATCCTGTATCACTGTGGTTTTAGCTATTGGGATATATATAGTGGTCATTTAAATATAAAACTACGGTGGGAAATGAATTGGTATCGAGTTACTAGCAATAGAGGTTCAGACCAAGCGAACTAAGAGCTATGAAAAAGTTAAAGTTACAGTCTTTATGTCCCACTGTTGGGCACAGGCCTTCTCTGTAAAGAGAGTATGTTCTTAGCATTGTCTGCCACGCGGCCCTAGTACTGATGGGATGATTTCACATGTCTTAGAATTTTTTCTAGGACATGCAGGCCTCACGATGTTTTCACCGCCGAGGGCGTGGCACATACAATTGATACAACAAATTTATTGGCGCTGGTACCGGGGATCGAACTCGGGTTGCTAGCATCTTATGCAACTTAAGGCAACCGCCCGGACACTGAGCTACTAGGACTCTTCTAAGAGCTGCGCCAACTTTCAATTCGGTGAAGTAAAAGTCGGTTTCTCTGCTAATCTGTGTTCGTCACAAAAAAAGAAACTACAACTTGGTAAAACTTGGGGGTAGCTATGGTGCCACTTAAAATAAACAGTCAGAGAAAGTAGCAGCGTAGTGAGAGAGAGAGAGATATCTTGAAATTGTCTAAAAATATTTTGATGATAAGATAAACTTTAACTTAACACAAAAGCACCTTGACTTATCTTGTGGTCTGTAGAAATCATTCAAGAACTGGTGGAAAGCAATGAGCAAGATCAAGAAAACTGTCGCGTTTCATTATAATTGTAAGTCCTCAACAAAGAATATTAAACGACGAAGTTAAATTGCAAACCTCTGACATTTAAAGTTTCGTTCGTTTTATTATCGTTGGGAAAGTTTATCACGTTGTATTTTATCTTTGTGATAGGAAACTTTGTCCAAGCGTTTCTGTCAATAGTCCCAGTCTTCACGACTTTCGGATAGTTTATCTCACGTAATAAACATTTTATCGACAGTTGAATGTTTTTTTGTCTTCCTATCCATTTGCCTAAAGACGTCATGATACTATAATAATGATAAATATATAATAATGTCTGCTCTTTATTTATAATGATATTTTTGCGTTTCTGTACGATACTAAAGAACATTTAAAGCATTAATTTTGTCTTATATTTATAGAACGATTTTATCGAGAGCACATAAGATGAAGCGTAATAGCCTAATATAATTGAGGGTACGGTATATAAAAAATCTTTACTCCTAAATTTATTTTACAGCCAAAAACAAAACGTTGACTACATATATTTTATGTGTGTACATATACTTTTACATATTTCATTGACGAAATAAAATTATAGAATCATAATTAAGAGGAAAAATGTATACTTGAGGCAATAGGTTGAATTTGAAACGTCAATAGACTTATTACATAGTGGTTAGGGTTTGCGAATTAGTCTTAGGTTCGAATCCACCATTCGACTATTGACGTGAACCATCTCCTAAGCTATGATATGTGTAAACAAGATATTTTAAGCATTATTTAAAAGATATTAATAGAATTAAAAGTGCTCATTTATATGCATATAGATTACAGACCTACTATATATTAATTATTTTGTGTCGATCTCCATAATGTTCCTAGGTTTTGCAATTTTGGTGCAGGTTACAAATATATAATACTAAGTAAGGCCAAATAATTAAAGCTATATTGTAATTCCCTAATATTATTTATATAATTTGAATAAAACTTTGAAGGAGATTTGGTTATAGCATTCTGTTCACAGATACGGTCTGTAACAAGTATACTATAGGACATTGTATAATATGATTAGTAACTGTGTGATAAGGGTTAATTGTGGCTTCTTAGAGGATGCTGTGACTAGAATAGTGATTGGTGTGCATTGTTGGTTTGTACATGAATAGCTAAGAAGGGACAAAAACATCATGAGTGAATGTGTTGGACGACACCCAGTGCGAAGGCATGCAGACAGAAGACGTCACATTTACCTGGAACCGGTGAACATGTTGCAAAAAAGGGTGCCGGGGTCATGTAAAGTGGAAATACATAATCTCTGCGCACCCCTTTCCTCGTAAACGCTACCACTATGCTGTATCTATTAGCGTTCCTTACATATAATAATACGTGTAATGTGAAAACATCTATATTTAACAAGAGATGTTTTATATCTCAGAAGACATACTGTACTTAAGGGAGTAATAGCTCGCAACCTTTTAGACGAGCTTATTAAGTCACGTCTGTAACAGATGATGAGCACATTGCCTAACAGGCACAAGTTTTAGTTAATGATTTATTGGTACATAAGAAAGTAAAAACGAAATATCACCTGTACAATATAATAGTAATTTATATATTTAATAAAGCCATTTTGCCCAAAAACATTTTTAGTAAAAATTTTGTGAACAGTTTTTATTTCTGATTCAATCTTTAAAAGGGTACAAAAGCGTTTTCATAAAAGTAGGTCCGTATTCACATTATTTATTATCTAATTCGTTTCGCCAGAACACACACACAATAAAGTGTTGTTACGGCCGGCGGTATATTGTGCGATACTTCACTCGAAACGTCCTAGGTAACTAATTTACAGCTTCAGGGGCTTGCAATCAGCTGTCTGGAAGAAATCGACGTCACTTCCGACCCCGGTATATTACAGAGTGCATAGTGGTGTGAGTGTTTCTATATGTGCATTAGTATACTTATATTATGATAATTCATTAAAAATTGTATCGCCACTGTAAAGGCTTCTGCTGTGGCACGAATGGGTCGGCAACGATTGGGTAATCCGAGCTCGTTCGTCCCATTCTCCTGTAAAATATAGAAAAAAGAAAAAAATTATACCAAAACTTCAAAAGCTCCAATACTAAGGCTATGCGTTGCAACGAAGAACCGACAGGGTTCCCTGCTCAGCGTAATACTGACTACCCAGGAAGGGTAAATCAGCGCTGGTATTCTGGAGAAACCCAGACGATTCTAAGAAACAATTGTCAGCAGCTGAATTTTTTTAACAAAAATATGAATACTATAAAAGAAATTAAAATTAGGTAAAAAATGTACAAAGTGGATTGTATATAAAATAGGGAATTAAACAAAACAGTAATACTTTTTATTTTTTACCAACCGCACTTAATTTATTGTAAAAATTGTCACAGTCGTTCTCTGTTATGGTAATCTCGCCCATAGACCTACTTCAATGTCTCTTAAATCCGGTTGATATATGTATGCCGCCGACATCCCTCGGCAACAATGCCCCACTTTTGTCACATAAATTTTCTACACACCTCATTCCTCATTTATCCGCCCTGAGCCCGCTAACAGCATTACTTTTCTGTATTCTAGCCGCAACAACTCTGTAAGAACATCTTTCTTTGTAACACAGTGCCTTAACTGATGTCTTGAATAGTCATATCTAGTATTATTCCGTTGGCAATTTCCAACCATCATAGTTTTAAGTTTTGCATGAATGGGTATTTGAAAATACATTCTGTCTGGGATATGACAAGGAAGGTTCAACTGTTAAGGAACTGAACGTGAGGATATCTGTACTTCAAAATATATCAAAGACATTCTGTCTAAATGTTAACCGCGTGGTCATTGACACGGTTTCTTTTCATCGGGAGATTGGCCCGTAAGCCCCGCTGGGCAGGCAGCTGTAGAAAAGATGTAAGGATGGTTAGAAGAGAAACGACTTGTGGGATGGGCTTGTCACTATTTGGAGTGACAAAATAGTAAATAGTGACAACCCACTTGTAAATACAGACACGTCGCCCTGAGGCCGAGCCATGTTCTCGACAATCCGGACGACGTGATCACCGTTGCACAGGCTAGATCTTTACAAATACACAAAGCTTCCATTCGCGACCGTCGGAGGTTGCGAAAAATCCTTGCGCGATACAAGTATTTTATGGGAAAACCCCACCCTCCCCATAGGATTCGGAGCGTTGCTGGATAGTTTCTTCGACCACTTCTTCTCCCAGCGCTAACGCTTCCCGAAGTGGCATACAAGTTTATAAGTTTAGCTTAGATTGTCCACATCTTTTGTTAATAAAATAGCTACCGACCGAGTCGTGGTTTGGCCCTCTCGGGCGCCCTCGGATCGGACTGCTAACGCGTAAAAATAGTAACCGTCCAAGCTGAGCTTCCCCTCACCGGGGGGACCCTTGTGTCGAGTTACTACCAAATAGAGGTGCAGGCTAAGCGACCTAAGACCTCTGCCACCTCTCAATCCGGTGAAACAGTAAAGTATCACGCTGACCTATTTCGATGATTCATTTTTTATTGAAAATTATGTACTTTAAGAGTAGTTTGTTGAGAGTTTTATTTGATCCTGATTAATTCTATTTCATAGTATTCTTACGATAATTCGGAAATACAAAGAGGGCGTTCGCGCGTAATATTGTTTAACGTTTGATTCGATTTTAATCATATAAATCGGTTCACCCAGTCGAAAGTAAAAATACAGACGAATTGAGAACCTCCACCTTTTTGAAGTTGGTTGAAAAAAGACTTGAATTAAATCTATGTCGTCACACAATACAAGAATGTTACTGAAATCATGGTTTATTATTATATTAGCTTATTTAAATTTTATTGTTTATCTTAAATTACAAATCATCCCACAAGGAAAAGGCTTTTACTTGGAATACTCAAATGTTTTCTATTGTTGTCGCTTTGAGTATTTAAGATTAATGTTTTGATAAATCTCGTTGGTAGAAGTCAGACAAATTAATTGTGTCTATCTTACTCGAAGAAAAACAAATGCAGCACGGTCTAGAATGGGACGGGCCGCTATGTTTTCGTAACGAGAAAACTATTGATGTTGCTTGTACAATATTAATTGGATTCGTGGAGTGTTGCAACTTGATTAAATAGTTTGTTAGGTAAACAATCTTATGCTTAGGGTAACATTCAGTTTAATGGCAATGCTGGCGTTTTCTATGGCAGCAGCCAGCTGTGCGTCTATCTATGGCCATCTATGATTAGCTTCGGAGTGGGGTCGTGTCAATACTGATATGAAAACGGTACTCCAAGCGGAGATTGCCTTACTTATTTTCCTATGAGAAGTGGGTGAGTTATTATTGTTTTTCTCTGTATCTATAAATTTTTTATTATTCCTGTCCTAAATACTTTGTCGTTTACTATTCCAGCGTCATGTGGTGCGAGAAATTATACCCCAAGTGGAGTAAGTCAAGGAAGATCTTTCTTTACATATTGCATCCACGTTTTCTTTCTCACAAGGTCTCACATATGACAGGTGAAAAAGTAAGCCAATTTTAATTATACTCCTGCAGTATTGATAGCCCGCTAGGTCGATTGCGTGACGATTTACTATTGTATATTGTGTATAGGATATACATGTTTCTAGTATATGTGTAAGTGCGTTTTATTGAGCAATTCTTGTATACGGTTTTATATTTTACTACCCTATAGTTACTCCATCAGTCGACCTCATTATAGTTGTTGATATATGGAGATAATATACAATTTTATCGACTTTTTACCGCCCTTTACGAATGTTTTTCAAATATTCACAAGTGATTTTAAACACGTGCACTTTCATAAATAATGATAATGGCATGAGCGAGCAATAGAGTAAGCTTAGAGGAAAAACTTATAGCAATTTTCTTCTTCTTCTTGGTCGCCTCACTCTTTGTCAGAGCGGTCATGCTCATCATGTTCCAATGGATTGAAGCAGACCGCATGTACGAAGTCTCGCCACCTGCTGGCCGTCAATCCGGTAGATTCGTGTATTCGTTCGGGGAGCACCCACCATACGTGATCCGTCTATTGCATTGGCAATCTGCCTCGTGGTATTGTGCCTTCCACTTTGCTCTGCACTGCAAGTCGTTTCCACGTCGGCTAACATTTCCAACGAACTTTGGTATCTGCGCACTTGAGTAGATAATAGACTAAATAAGTAATAAATGGAATTAATATAGATAAATCAATTTTAAAACGTACTATCATATGTTTAATTCGAACGGTAGCAACGTCGCAAAATACCCTATAATATATATATATATATATTTTCCGAAGTACGGTATCCGTACCGAACTCCTAGTGCTATATGTAATATTTTCGAAATTTATTGGTTTTTTGTGACAGATTGGCCAGACAAGCTGATTTTTACTACTTCACCGGATTGAGGGGTAGCATAGTTCTTAGGTCGTTTAGCCTGAACCTTTATTTTAGTAACTCAACACAAGGGTCCTCCCAGTGAGGGTAACCTTGGCTTGATGGTTACCATGTCATTCCATACCACCCCAGTTCAGTTTAATTCCAATCGTCAGTTATGTCTTCATTTAAGCTACTTTTTACTACAGAAAGAAAATAAATAAATAGTTTTGATAGCGGGTAACACTGCGGGCGCAGCTATTCTTAGTGTACAGCGTGTCACGTGAAATAATTTCCGCGTGTAACCTTTACAATTGAGTGCGCGATCAGGTCATGGTAGATATCGTCGGCGAACTCTTCGTTTCGCTCACTGACGACGACGCGCCGGACAGTCAGTCAGTCAGTGGAGACGCGCCACGCGCCGGGCGCACTCTTCCGTACTCCTGCGGATACTACCAACCCCGCAATTTTATTATTATATTAATAATAGTTTTTAATATCGTTCAGTCGTAAGTTTCTTTATACTATAATGGTGTCCACGGCTTTGTTTGACATCGACTGTTAACCGCGGCCGTTATGGTTGAAGCATAAATACAAATTTTGTTTTCATGTGATTTTTCCCTTATGGCTCAAATTGGTTCTCTTCAATTCAATTCAGGATATTGTACCAGTGATATTTTCCCGCATGTTGCTCCTCACAAGAGGGAATTGAAGTAAATTCTTATCGAA
The DNA here is from genome assembly GCA_029286785.1 of Meandrusa payeni. Taxonomy (NCBI): domain Eukaryota; kingdom Metazoa; phylum Arthropoda; class Insecta; order Lepidoptera; family Papilionidae; genus Meandrusa; species Meandrusa payeni. The sequence continues at coordinate 491,239 of JAGSMX010000002.1, read as the reverse complement.
TTCAACTAAATTAGTCTAGTCCTGAACTTAATGTTTTTTCTGCTGCAAATGTTTTCATTGAATGCATTAGGAAATTCAATATGGTCTTTAAATAACATAATTAATAGATTTGTAGATTTATGCATTAAATATATTGCAAATTTAAATTTAATTAGAAAAACTGTGTTATTTACTAAATTCATTATTTAACTAAAAATATAACTTTTGAAAATATTATTTCCCTATATATTATTGAATTAGAAGGAAAATAACTATTTTTTATTTAAATTTCTAATAATATCGAATATCAGAGTGAAAATAAGTTAAGTGCGGAAGTCATCAATATATGATGTCCTTTAAGATCTTGAAAGACATTGAATTGAGAGAAACTTTGCAAGCTTGAAAAATAATTCCAAGCTTCTACGGTCCGGTCGCTTACCGTTTAATTGCAGACACGTAAAATGGACGTAGACGAACAAGAAGTGGCCGCAGGGGAATAGATCCATTAAAATCGCTGAGTTACCACCGTCAGTTCTCTGAGTAACGTCCACTTGTCGACTCATTTGGCGAGATCGACCAAATCTAATCTGAAAGACAAAGTCACAAGAACACATTAGATAGTGGCGCGACGACATGGGGAGTATAAGCAGGTACAGCTCATACAACTGCCTGGCCGCGTGGGACAGCTACGACAGGATACCGAGGTAATTCGAGCCATTCATTTTTGAAAATAATCCATATTTTTCAACCGACTTCAAAAAGGAGAAGATTATCAAGTAGTAGGAGGGAAACAATGACGAACCCAAGTTAGAAAGTACAGACTAGCACGATCACGATAAGATTTCATTTACCAGTAATTGGTATGATCTCCTCGTAGGAGTTTGGCCTTACCCAGGTTTCTTTTCAAATTCTTAATATAAGTCTGCTTAACACCACCTTTGCTTTATCAACACTAGGAGTGTTATGCGTTAATGCTTCCCCTTTGATATTTACTGACGTCGCGGTGCAGCTGCAATCGTACCTTAACTCTGCAACTTTCCTGAGCTCGCAGAATATTATCGTGAGAAGAGTCGTAGCCTTTGACTCTCCTCAAACACTTCGGCGGCGCACCCGCAATCTCTTTTCGTTTTTAAGGGCTTTCTTTGATCAATTAACATAAGATTTGCTTTATGCCCGTTTGCCAATTTTGCAAAATATGTATTTGTTAATACGCGATGGACTAAATAATGCTTAAATAGCAACATTTACAATTTATGCAAACAAGTCGCGTCAGTAGTGTCAGCAAAAAATCTTTACACACCGAATGACTTGAAATATAGCAACTATGGTGACAGAGCTGCTACATCATCATTGTTTTCTATCATATTACTTGTTTCTACGACAGCGATATCACATTGGCATTTCGCCAATCTTGAGCAGGCTTGGGGAGAGCGAATCTTCAACAAGATACCTCGCCTTCTGGAGGAAGGACGTTTGCGGAGAGGTGTGGTTTATTAAAACTCTCCGGTGGCCCTCTTCAGTGTAATATGGTGCGAGGATTCCGGGAGCTCCAAAGCACAAAGCACCGCCCTCTGCATTGTGCTTTGAAGTATGTCCCGGGAGATATACCCAGCACCCTCACAGTGCTACAAATCGGGTTATAAATGACGACGCTTATCAGTGCGTTTGGTGTTGTTTAAAAAATTGCCACAGGAATTAACGTAATTTGCACAGTACTATCCTCCCGGAACGAACGAACGAAGAGAAGTGGGTCGCCGCTACTCGGCTATTTCAATTTTAACCGCACATAAAATTGTCTTTCACCCCAATCGTGGTAATGAAAGCGCTGTCCCGAGGGTAAGCAACAGCCCTGCCCCGCACGCGATTCGAGCGTGAAGGTCACGCACTAGCACAGCGAGACCTAATGAAATAAATAGTGTAGCGTACATTCACATAGATAAATAGATGAACCCTTTATTGCACCAATATATGTGAATAAAGACGAACTTAATGCTATTCGAATAATTCTATTACAATCTAACCTTTGGTGGTTAAGAGCAGATTAGGACAGGGCCGCTAAAAATCTTATATGGAATATACATGTACGTATACATACACTCTTCTTTCTTAGTCGTCTCCTTCATTGCTGAAGGTCGTGTCTAGCATGTGCGTTGATCGCTCGCTTAACGATTAACTTCCACGTCCCTGTCCCCGGCGATCTTCATGGCTTTGGTTATTATCAAGCCTGTGAGCGTCTTAACTGCGTTAGCCCACCGAGTAGGTGAGCGACCGCATGCTCTTTTTCCGTCCACCTGGCCAACAACCATTAGCTGAAGTTATCAGGATTTCTGCGAGCAACGTGTCCAAAATATTGCAGTGTGCGCTGGAAGCAAAGAGTTGATAGCCTTGTCAGTAATCCGAGTGTCGTAAGAATGGATATGTTGGTTCGGCGAGCGGGTCCGGCGGGATACGTGTAACATCCACCTCCAACACCACATTTCAAAAGCGTCAATTTTCGCCCTTTTTTGCCTTATCGTCCAGGATTCGGCGCTGTAGAATAGTAATTGAGAAACCAATGGTGCACAAGCCCTTCACTTTTGGTTTTACGGGATATATACATACACGGTTAGGTCAATATAAATAGAATAATGATTTGGGGTACAGTCTGCGAAGCGTAAGATCCAATAAAGTAGACGTGAACCATCTCTTAGTACAAGCTTAAGTTTATTCTTAAGTATATTTATTTAAAAAATATTGTTAGCACTCCATTAAAAAAATGTAAAACAATAATATATATTCCAGTTCGTCGTTTTTACTGTAGTAAAAAGTATTCCGACACACATTTCGAAGTTGTCGAAGAGTTCAATATTTCTTTCTTTCTGTTTGAAGTACGTGTAGCGGAAGCATCTTAATTATAGTAATTTTTGTTCCTAATATTTTTTACATTATATACAAGCACTATTTTTATATAGATAATTGTTAAGCCACGCACCTGCGCGTGCGCCGTCGCAACCGGCCGGTGAGCCCGGCGCTAGGCAGTCTGCCTTCGTCTATCCTCTGTGAAATCTGCTCACGGCTTTACTTGGTAATCTTTACAGGCGAGCAGAACTACCAAACTTGCATCGCAATAAGATGAATGATATACAATAAACAAATATTCATTCTTATTTTATGCGGCAGAAATTTACTACTGGAAAATTTTATCTACTGCCTTTTCGAATCACAAAGTTCTCTATAAAGTTGACCTTAATTCGAAAGTGATATATCGTTTACGTACAAACAATAAGAGACTTGGGAGTCCTGTTTGACACTAAACTAAAATTTAAGGATCATATTGATAAAGTGTGCTCCAATGGTTTCAAAAATCTAGGATTCATTCTTCGCAATTGTAAGGACTTCAAATCACATAAAACCAAAATACTCTTGTTTAACTCGTTTGTTCGGTCCGGCTTGGAGTATTGCAGTGTCGCCTGGAATCCATTTTACAAAGTTTATATCGATAGACTCGAGAGCGTCCAAAAAGATTTTATGGCATTTAGCATACTCTGCTAATTTGGGAAAGGTCCTTCGTCACACCAACAGAGATTAAATTATTTCAGAATAGCCTCACTTGCGGATCGAAGACGCATGCTAGACCTCACATTCCTCTATAAAGTTGCAAATGGCATTTTGACACCCCTGAGCTTCTCTCCGCCGTAGCTTTACTGTACCGTCGCGGTTACCTAGACCTTCACGATACCAATTGTTGAGAAGCAGTTTATTCCGATCGAACGTAGGTAAGAATGCGCCCTTAAATAGAATTAGTATAGAATTCAACTCTTTTCAAAAACGGACGATATCGACCTCTTTTCTCCTAGTATAAGTATGTATAAACATTCACTAAACTACAAATAGTTTTTTTTAGTTAATTTTAATTTCAAATTTAGATTTATTTTACTTTTGTGTTAATTTTATTTTTATCTTACATTGTCACTCGCCAATTAATTGCTTGCAATCTACGCCTATAACTGCGATGGCATTAACTTCACAACTTTTCACTGTTTTATGTATTGTTTGTTAAAAATGTTCATTGTGTTGGTGTAATAAATAAATAAATAAATAAATAAATAAATGTTGTGCGAGAAATTATACCCCAAGTGGAGTAAGTCAAGGAAGATCTTTCTTTACATATTGCATCCACGTTTTCTTTCTCACAAGGTCTCACATATGACAGGTGAAAAAGTAAGCCATTTTAATTATACTCCTGCAGTATTGATAGTCCTAGTAGTAGCACAAGCCGGGTGACGTAACGAGTACTCGAAATCGAAAAAAAAAGTAGGTTTTCATATACGACCTCTCTCGCCAGGAACGTAAAAATTTAGTAATCTCTGCCTAGCCCGCTAGGTCGATTGCGTGACGATTTACTATTGTATATTGTGTATAGGATATACATGTTTCTAGTATATGTGTAAGTGCGTTTTATTGAGCAATTCTTGTATACGGTTTTATATTTTACTACCCTATAGTTACTCCATCAGTCGACCTCATTATAGTTGTTGATATATGGAGATAATATACAATTTTATCGACTTTTTACCGCCCTTTACGAATGTTTTTCAAATATTCACAAGTGATTTTAAACACGTGCACTTTCATAAATAATGATAATGGCATGAGCGAGCAATAGAGTAAGCTTAGGAGGAAAACTTATAGCAATTTTCTTCTTCTTCTTGGTCGCCTCACTCTTGTCAGAGCGGTCATGCTCATCATGTTCCAATGGATTGGAAGCAGACCGCATGTACGACGTCTCGCCACCTGCTGGCCGTCAATCCGGCAGATTCGTGTATTCGTTCGGGGAGCACCCACCATACGTGATCCGTCTATTGCATTGGCAATCTGCCTCGTGGTATTGTGCCTTCCACTTTGCTCTGCACTGCAAGTCGTTTCCACGTCGGCTAACATTTCCAACGAACTTTGGTATCTGCGCACTTGAGTAGATAGACTAAATAAGTAATAAATGGAATTAATATAGATAAATCAATTTTAAAACGTACTATCATATGTTTAATTGAACGGTAGCAACGTCGCAAAATACCCGATAATATATATATATATATATATTTTCCGAAGTACGGTATCCGTACCGAACTCCTAGTGCTATATGTAATATTTTTCGAAATTTATTGTTTTTTTTTTGTGACAGATTGGCCAGACAAGCTGATTTTTACTACTTCACCGGATTGAGGGGTAGCATAGCTCTTAGGTCGCTTAGCCTGAACCTTTATTTTAGTAACTCAACACAAGGGTCCTCCCAGTGAGGGTAACCTTGGCTTGGATGGTTACTATGTCATTCCATGTACTATCCCAGTTCAGTTTAATTCCAATAGTCAGTTATGTCTTCATTTAAGCTACTTTTACTACAGAAAGAAAATAAATAAATAGTTTTTGATAGCGGGTAACACCGCGGGGCGCAGTTATTCTTAGTGTACAAAGTGTGTCACGTGAAATAATTTCCCGCGTGTAACCTTTACAATTGAGTGCGCGACTGTACGCGGTAGATATCGTCGGCGAACTCTTCGTTTCGCTCACTCGACGACGACGCGCCGGACAGTCAGTCAGTCAGTCGGGTGGAGACGCGCCACGCGCCGGGCGCACTCTTCCGTACTCCTGCGGGTACTACCAACCCCGCAATTTTTATTATTATATTAATAATAGTTTTTAATATCGTTCAGTCGTAAGTTTCTTTATACTATAATGGTGTCCACGGCTTTGTTTGACATCGACTGTTAACCGCGGCCGTTATGGTTGAAGCATAAATACAAATTTTGTTTTCATGTGATTTTTCCCTTATGGCTCAAATTGGTTCTCTTCAATTCAATTCAGGATATTGTACCAGTGATATTTTCCCGCATGTTGCTCCTCACAAGAGGGAATTGAAGTAAATTCTTATCGAATTCAACTAAATTAGTCTAGTCCTGGAACTTAATGTTTTTTTCAAGGTAAATGTTTTTCATTGAATGCATTAGGAAATTCAATATGGTCTTTAAATAACATAATTAATAGATTTGTAGATTTATGCATTAAATATATTGCAAATTTAAATTTAATTAGAAAAAACTGTGTTATTTACTAAATTCATTATTTAACTAAAAATATAACTTTTGAAAATATTATTTCCCTATATATTATTATTGAATTAGAAGGAAAATAACTATTTTTTTTATTTAAATTTCTAATAATATCGAATATCAGGAGTGAAAATAAGTTAAGTGCGGAAGTCATCAATATATGATGTCCTTTAAGATCTTGAAAGACATTGAATTGAGAGAAACTTTGCAAGCTTGAAAAAATAATTCCAAGCTTCTACGGTCCGGTCGCTTACCGTTTAATTGCAGACACGTAAAATGGACGTAGACGAACAAGAAGTGGCCGCAGGGGAATAGATTCATTAAAATCGCTGAGTTACCACCGTCAGTTCTCTGAGTAACGTCCACTTGTCAACTCATTCGGCAAGATCGACCAAATCTAATCTGAAAGACAAAGTCACAAGAACACATTGGATAGTGGCGCGACGTCATGGGGAGTATAAGCAGGTACAGCTCATACAACTGCCTGGCCGCGTGGGACAGCTACGACAGGATACCGAGGTAATTGAGCCATTCATTTTTTGAAAAATAATCCATATTTTTCAACCGACTTCAAAAAAGGAGAAGATTATCAAGTAGTAGGAGGGAAACAATGACGAACCCAAGTTAGAAAGTACAGACTAGCACGATCACGATAAGATTTCATTTACCAGTAATTGGTATGATCTCCTCGTAGGAGTTTGGCCTTACCCAGGGTTTCTTTTCAAATTCTTAATATAAGTCTGCTTAACACCACCTTGCTTATCACCACTAGGAGTGTTATGCGTTAATGCTTCCCTTGATATTTACTGGACGTCGTGGTGCAGCTGCAATCGTACCTTAACTCTGCAACTTTCCTGAGCTCCCAGAATATTATCGTGAGAAGAGTCGTAGCCTTTGACTCTCCTCAAACACTTCGGCGGCGCACCCGCAATCTCTTTTCGTTTTTAAGGGCTTTCTTGATCAATTAACATAAGATTTGCTTTATGCTCGTTTGCCAATTTTGCAAAATATGTATTTGTTAATACGCGATGGACTAAATAATGCTTAAATAGCAACATTTACAATTTATGCAAACAAGTCGCGTCAGTAGTGTCAGCAAAAAAATCTTTACACGAATCGAACACTTGAAATATAGCAACTATGGTGACAGAGCTGCTACATCATCATTGTTTTCTATCATATTACTTGTTTCTACGACAGCGCGATATCACATTGGCATTTCGCCAATCTTGAGCAGGCTTGGGGGGGAGGGCGAATCTTCAACAAGATACCCCGCCTTCTGGAGGGAAGGCGGCGTTTATGTGAGGTGTGGTTTATTAAAACTCTCCGGTGGCCCTCTTCAGTGCATGGCGAGAGGCTCCGGGAGCTCCAAAGCACAAAGCACCGCAGCCCCTCTGCACTGTGCTTTGAAGCATGTCCCGGGGAGATAAGGCCCAGCACCCTCACAGTGCTACAAATCGGGTTATAAATGACGACGCTATCAGTGCTTATACATTTGGTGTTGTTTATAAATTAAGTCACAGTGGAATTAACGTAATTTGGTACATTACTATCCTCCCGGAACGAACGAACGAAGAGAAGTGGGTCGCCGCTACTCGGCTATTTCAATTTTTTAACCGCACATAAAATTGTCTTTCACCCCAATCGTGGTAATGAAAGCGCCGTCCCGAGGGTAAGCAACAAATTCCCGCCCTGGCACGCGACTAGCGTGAAGGTCACGCCGCACTAGCACAGCGAGACCTAATGAAATAAATAGTGTAGCGTACATTCACATAGATGAACCCTTTATTGCACCAATATATGTGAATAAAGACGAACTTAATGCTATTCGAATACTCCTCTTACAATCTAACCTTTGGTGGTTAAGAGCAAACTAGGGACAGGGCCGCTAAAAATCTTATATGGAATATACATGTACGTATACATACACTCTTCTTCTTAGTCGTCTCCTTCATTGCTGAAGGTCGTGTCTAGCACAAAGTGTTGATCGCTCTTTTTCCGTCCACCTGGCCAACAACCATTAGCTTTTCGAAGTTATCAGGATTTCTGCGAGCAACGTGTCCAAAATATTGCAGTGTGCGCTGGAAGCAAAGAGTTGATAGCCTTGTCATTAATCCGAGTGTCGTAAGAATGGATACGTTGGTTCGGCGAGCGGTCCATGGGATACGTAACATCCACCTCCAACACCACATTTCAAAAGCGTCAATTTTCGCCCTTTTTTTGCCTTGTCGTCCAGGATTCGGCGCCGTAGAAGAAAATTGAGAAAACCAATGTACGCACAAGCCTCACTTTAGTTTTACGGGATATATACATACACGGTTAGGTCTATATAAATAGAATAATGGTTTGGGGTACAGTTTGCGAAGCGTAAGATCCAATAAAGTAGACGTGAACCATCTCCTAGTACAAGCTTAAGTTTATTCTTAAGTATATTTATTTAAAAAATATTGTTAGCACTCCATTAAAAAAATGTAAAACAATAATATATATTCCAGTTCGTCGTTTTTACTGTAGTAAAAAGTATTCCGACACACATTTCGAAGTTGTCGAAGAGTTCAATATTTCTTTCTTTCTGTTTGAAGTACGTGTAGCGGAAGCATCTTAATTATAGTAATTTTTGTTCCTAATATTTTTTACATTATATACAAGCACTATTTTTATATAGATAATTGTTAAGCCACGCACCTGCGCGTGCGCCGTCGCAACCGGCCGGTGAGCCCGGCGCTAGGCAGTCTGCCTTCGTCTATCCTCTGTGAAATCTGCTCACGGCTTTACTTGGTAATCTTTATACAGGCGAGCAGAACTTACCAAACTTGCATCGCAATAAGATGAATGATATACAATAAACAAATATTCATTCTTATTTTTATGCGGCAGAAATTTACTACCGGAAAATGTATCTACTGCCTTTTCGAATCACAAAGTTCTCTATAAAAAGTTGACCTTAATTCGAAAGTGATATATCGTTTACGTACTCTACAGGACATTTACGCCCACGAAATGGTTCATGATTAAGGACGTACAGTGAGTGACCTTTGCCCTAATTACTTGCTGACTTATGAAAATAAATATCTCGAAAATAAATTGGAATTACTCCATAATCACTCGAAATCCATAATCCATAAAGACTGATTCTTTATTTATTAGGAACTCAAGGCATAACCTTTGTTCCCAAAGAAATGATTTCAAGTTAAATGGACAAGTTTTTAATTAAAAGTTTTGCTAGGGACTCCGCTTACAGTTCTGACGAATATAAAACAAAGAGTTCCCCGGGGCCCCGCGGGATATCCACTAAGTTTTCAAGTTTATTTTCACATCTTAGAAAATAGTTCTGTAACTGCATTATTATTTAATTGTATTAAAATTTTAGCAATTAGCGCAGGTGATGGAGGATGATTTCTAATTAATGCTAGATTACAGATGCTGTAAATATTTGTAATTTATTTTATGATTAAATGCTAGTGTCAGCTTTAATGCTTTTACGACTACACCGGCCTAACATGTAACCGACGGAAATACAGCGCTCACCCATCAGAAATTCTGAAACTTTAATGCTAGTAAATTTAGCGCGAGCACTCAGTCGGTTACAACAATAGTCACAGGTATTAAGAATTCATTCAGTGCATTGGAGAGGGAAGATAAGTTCTGTGTTTGCAAACTAACGTCCAACGTATAAGTACAGTTGATGGCAAATAACTATAGCGCTGAGCGCAACATGGAAGGGATAGCAACGCATGTACAGTCGCACACAATTATTCACTTCGTTTCTACAAATTACGAAAAAAGTGTTTTTGTTTGCACTTTTTTATGTCTATGCCAGTTCGTTAACGCTAGTTATTACAATATAATATAGCGTACCCAGCTCGCTTTTGCTAGATTTTGCTTTACTTTATTTAAACGACTTGCATCATTAAATTTTTAATTTATTTCTGACAATATATTAAATAATTATTTCTCTCCGTACTAATTCTCTTCTATTCTGTTACGTATCAGCAAATGCATTATAATTCTTATCATTTATACAAAAACATACTGGCGTCAAGTTAATATCAGAAATAAAAGTAGGACGTATGGCTTGTTTGACACTTCAAAAACAGGAGAGCTCCGATCTTCACCAAACTTTACACGATAATTCGCCAGATTAACCTAAAGATTCTCTGAAAGTTTTAGAGCATATATGGAACATACCCACACACTTTCTCTTTTATATATATAGATATAGTATATATTAACTATAACAGTCAATAAAAATAAACTAAAACTGTAAAAACTAAAGTCAATTAGCACAAACATGTATCCTTGATCTTAGTAAAATGTATGACCTGTCTTCAAGTTTAACTTTATAGCATAACTTAATATAGTGTACATCTCAAAGTAAGTATCGTGTTTAGTTTTAACATATTTTGTTAATAAAATGTAAACAGAATATGAATAGAATTAAAAATAAGCGGGCTATCTTAACAAGTCGATTAGATCAAATCAATAATAACTCTGTTCATTTCCTAGAGGAAATGGAGCCGCCGTAAGTAATACTAATACACTACTGTGAGCTTCCTTGCTCAACATCGCACACAATATATTTTATATATTGTTAACATATTTTAGCATAGCATCAAGAGGTAATTTAATAAAGACACTGACTTTCTTTCAGAGGTTTTCTTATAAAGGGCTTTTCTCCTATCATAACACTCTAATTTTAAACTGTTCACTGATGCAGACTGATGTAGACGACAGAGAGAGAGTCAAAGTTTGTTTCAAAAACGGAAGCGGAAACGAACTCTGTTGCCGACCTAGTCAACTAAAGTACTTTTATATTAGTCTTACTTATTCTATTAGTCTAACTTATTCTAATTTATAAGTATACTTCATAATATTTATTTAGGCATTAAAACTAAATTAGCATATAGTAGGACTAACTGTTGCTATAACTACATATATAATATAACAAGGAAGTATAGTATTACAATTTACAAATACCAGTCTGTATTAAATTTGTGATGCAACATTGCAATTAACACGTATACATTTTAAACAAAATAACGACGACATGTGGTTTTTTAAGTGAATTTTCTATTTAACATAATATTGTACGTCCTTCACTACTCTAGCGGGCTATACAGAGACGGCTTTCGGTGTTTGCTTTTCACCAATCTCATTTATTAGGTTACCATACGTGACGAGGTAAATCCATCACCATACACTAGGCACTAATTATTAAAAGCAAGTGTTTTTTTGTAAGCAATTTATTGATACAAACCAACTTTCATTTGCAATCTTTTTTTATATTCGAGGAAACGCCGAACATGTATGAATCGCAAGAAGGGCGAGTTATGTGTCGAGTAGAACCTCAAAATTTTCCACTGTTGACAGCACGGAAACGCTCGCGCATACATCCGTGTTCTCGCTTGCCCCACGACGGCTTCATCCAGGGGAAGGTCGAGCCCAATTCCACTGCAGGCAAGGCGGAACATAATACGCGCCTTCCTCCACAACCCCTGTTAGCAGGCGAATTACCATTAGGAATTATCACGGTCTTCTAAATATACAACGCTCCTTATTCGTGCTCGGAATATAAATTCAAGTCAATTGCCTCGATCAGGCGCGATATCAAAATGCGCGGACACGATACAAGACAACTCAAGCCTCAAAATAATGTAAAATTAAAGTTTTAAATAAAAATTGTAGATTATATATTATATATATTGTTCGTACGCCATCGTCCTGATTTGTTCATATATTTCCTGTCCATACACAGTCGCCCATTGTTTTTGATGTTTCTGCTCGTTTGATTTTTGTGTACAATAAAGTTATATCTATTATACCTAAGAGTAGACATAATCTGACATGAAGGGAGGCACTCGATTACGTAAATGCACTTTTCGCTTGAAGACGTCTAAATTAGCATCGCAGACATAAGGCACTGGCAAGAGGACATTTATTACAGATACCTCACAATAATTTGGAATAGCTACCACGCGGCGATAATAGCTAAGATAACGTGCCTTGTACTTGCAATATTGAAACTTTTTTATGTTTATTATTATTAAATAATAAAATAAATAACTTCTATTTTGAATCCAACTAGGACATACGGTGGACATTTCCTATTATTTAACAGTTTAGTAGTAAAATTTTGTTTTCTTCCCGTCTAAAGCACGTTGCTAAAAGACTTTTTTTTGTCATTAATACTGCAAATTTTTAAATAATACTTTGTTTCACATTCAGGCTCGATGTCGAACTCACCTAGTCTTGGATTATCATAAACCTATCAATATTTTGTGGTAAAGAAATTGCTAGGAAAGTTTAAAAAAATAATTAACAAAATGAATGAATGGGAAAACAAAAAATACAATTTAACTTCCTTTTTTGTTTTTACTTGTAAAAAAGGCATGTACGAGTAAAAATAAACCGACTTCTAAGTGAACGAAATGTTACACACTATCACGCGCGGACGCTCTCTTTGTATTTCAGAATTCGTAGGGATATTATAATTATAAATAGAATTAATAAGAATCTAACTAAGCATCCACCGCACTACCCTTGAAGTACATCTTTACCTATCGACTGTATAATCTCCCTCTGAGATGTTAAGTAGATTCAGTCTCCCGGGACTCGTCGTCGGAGCGAGCTCTATACGATGACGACGCGAACTGAAAGGTCACCGTGACACTAAAACACTTTCCGCTTTCACGAAACGAGATAAACAAGCTTTAGAACTATGTAAACGTCAGAGTTCAATTTATAAAAATAAAAAAAAAATATTTATTTATAATAGTATACACGAGAGCTAATTGAATCACACAGTTACATAGGAAAATAGAGTTCGTTATTAACGTCATTCAATGATTTATGTAACAAAAATGACAGTGCAAATGTTATTATTATAATACCTTATGTGTAATGCCGTAAGCTCTCACTATTTAACACAAAGGTTGACGTAGAAATAAGCAGGGGTTAATTAAATTTAGAGACAGGCTCACAAATTAACGTGCATAATAAAAGAGTTGGCGCCCGAAGCGTCCACTTGCGTTAATTATATATGAAGCTCTAAGCTTTGCCAGAGAGGGGGGCCCACTGTATTTTCGTAAACCCCATTCAAAGGAATACATCCGTGAAAGTTGGAATAATTTAAATTGCTCTTAGTGAGTAATTGTATTTGCTTTTAGTGAGTAAGGACTTCATATGAGGCCCAACAGAAGGCGGGGTATCTTGTTGACGATTTCCCCCTCACTAACAATAAAGTTTAACAATTGAAACTAATTTCGGCTACAGTTACATATGGAAAGCACAGATTTAGATTTAGGAATAAATAAAGAGTTATTTAACTTAGCAGCGACGAAGTGTGTTGCAACAGAAAATCAATGCATTAATCATTTATAGACTATACTATTTCAGTCAACTAACCTTATTCGATGTTGAAGGCTTAAATTTCAGTTGCTATTCTGACCTTTTCATTTTGTTGTTGCGTAGTTTCTGTCTCGTCTAATAATAGTATTTTATATATTAACTGGCGAAGTGTCTTATAATTCAAATCTTCCACGAGTACGCTATCCTTTATTACCTTGCGAAACAGAACAGTCGGTTGCCACGAATGGCAATTGCTCGGCAATATGCTAACTTCGCTTAACTTTTACTTAATTAAATATCGAAGTACTTGGTATCATTGTATCTGCTGTTTCCAGTCATTAATCTTGCCCTAACTGCATATCAAGTGACATCTTCTTAATGGTATCTCTTAATTTATGTGATCAAGCAGTATTTCGCTTCTATCGCTTTAATCCGTTAGGTAATAAACTACTGCAACTCCTGTGATGTTGGGGACATTTATGTACTTATCAATTGAACGGGTCCTCGCTCGCACCTTCTGTTTGAGAATAAACGGTTTACTACAAAGTAGTGTGTTTGTTTAATGGTCCTCTTTCATTGTTCCAGAGTTCGCGTGGAGTATTATGTCAACGAGAATACTATAAAGGAGCGCTTGCATCTGTATTTCATCAAAAACCAACGATCTAGTAAGTAATACCGGTTGCCATAATTAAATAATACCTCACTAGTAAGCAACGTAGATTTTTGTCATTTCATTATTCATCCAGCAAAAGACTGAGATAGTTTGCCCGTGTCTGTCTTTCTCCTCGATTACAATGTGAGTATTTTCGAGAGTAAAGTGAATAAGCATTTACGAAACTAGTGCGCCTTGCCAGGACTGCATTTCCACTTAACATCAAGTGGAATCGCGGTCAAGCACTTGCTTAGAAAGTATAAATTAAATGCAAAGAGCATTCTTATTTCAACCGCCTTCCACTGGCAGGGTATATTATTGTAGATTTCCCCTTGTTAACAAATATGTTCAATCTAAGAATACATAATTATCAAAATTCAGTAATGCTAGGATTCAATTTTCATTCTCTATAAAAATGATGACGAACGCTCCGGTGCCAAGCTGTCGCGGTTACCGCGTTTGTTTACAGCGTGCTGTTCATTCATTTGAATACTAAATTCACGTGTTCTTCCCCTTTCTGACTTGCCTTTTATCAATTTTAAACTCTTTCCCGACGTCGTTCGGTAAATAGAATTTACATTTTGAAAATTTCCTCACATGACGCGTCAAGTTTAAAAGGCTTTGAATTTTTCAACACTAACGAAGAGCTTTGGTAAACAAAATGGATTCACTAACAGAATATGAGCAACAACAAGACAACCAAACTTGAATTCGAATCAGATGTCGTATTAAACATTAAACGATAGTATCGTTCGGCCACTCTCTTTATTATTATATATTTACGAGCGCTAAGATTACCTTTAAATAGGTATACTAGCTGACCCAGCAAACGTTGTTTTGCTACCAAAATTATTTTAGTGGTTCTTGTGTTTTGTTTTATTTTGAATTTAGCATTATATGTATTTTTTAATGCTACATTATAACAAAAAGTATGTATACAAACATAAGTATTTAAATTATGTAATTTTATAAAAGTTTACATTATATATAGAAGTAACACTCTGCATATTGCTCTCTGTCACTCAGCTTATGAACAAAGAATATAATAATTAAAATCGGTTCACCCAATTGTAAATAAATATTTAAAATATATAAAATTAATAAATTTTATTAAGTAACAAACATAAAAAAAATACAAAGGAATTCAGAACCTCCAACTTGTTTGAAGTCGGTTGAAAATAAGTGAAAACAAACTTTTTTTAAATTAGTTTACGCATAATGTCACATACCGCTAATTAAAGCCATCGTGGGTAATATTATAATGAATATACTTTTTAAAGTAAGCATAGAAATGTAGGACAATTATTGTAATGAATTACATCGTTGTATACTGCTATACTACAATGGTAGCGAATGACGTCACCATTTTACCCTAAGCAGCTCAATAGCGGTGCTCTGTTTTGCGGAAACGAAGCGTCACTTATTTCGTTGTATTAATAATTTGACACAGTTTTTCTATGGCTATAAAATCGGTCGATTGACAAAATTTTATAAAGGTATAGAATCTTGATGTTGTCAACATTAAAAATCGAATGACTTATAATAATATTTAATAAATACATTTTTTGCATAACACAATTATGCAATATGATAATATTTTAAAATATACCTTAGTGGACAAACTTTACTTAGTTGTTATTTAATAAATTTACTGACAAAGTAATTTTCAATGGTATAAAAAGAACGTTCTATCAACCATTCTTTGAGCTTAAATTTAAAAATGTCATGTATCAATTGGAAAATATTTGCATAACCTCATTACGGTGACATTTGCTTAACCAATGATTACATGAAAGCCAGAGTAAAACTGAAACTATAAACTTAGGTGTATCAGGAAGATACTAAATAGATCGTGGTCTCTGTCTACCTGTCCGGGTGACGACCGTGAGCATTTGTATTTGATGTTGTAGAACATATGTTATGTGCGCAGAAAAATGGTGACCCAACTGAAAGTAGGAGCCATAAAGCCGATGTTAAAATTAAAATTTCTACTAACAATAGTTTTTGAGCTAAAAATGTTACTAACAAATGTGTCTAATTAATTTGAATATATAAATAATTATTATTTTGATTTGACATTATGAATCTTTTACATTAATTATGATTAAGCGATACGCTAAAAGGGATAAAAGAACGTGACATTTTCATAAACAGCATCGTGGGATTTCAAGTTATTTGAGGGTCGATATATTTTATAGCCAGCAATGAGAGTAGAATAAAAGCTTTATAAGGATATATAATACTGAACTGTTAAGCGCTGTGTGACTAGATAACTTACATAAACAACAATTATCCCGCACGTGTAACACAAGGGTTGGACAAAGTCCTTGGCATTGATAAGAATACACGCTAGTAATTTAACAAAAACACAACAAATTTATTCATACACAGGAATGACAACAGGGAAGTATTAACATATTTTTAATCAAGGGTATTGTAGCGTGTGAGCAATTCATAATTACTAAGTAGTGATTGTACGTTGTATGCTGTATGTAAAGCATACTATACCCTTTGTGACGGTCATAGCAACA
This sequence comes from Meandrusa payeni, assembly GCA_029286785.1. Lineage (NCBI taxonomy): Eukaryota > Metazoa > Arthropoda > Insecta > Lepidoptera > Papilionidae > Meandrusa > Meandrusa payeni. Next base: position 474,644 of record JAGSMX010000002.1, on the reverse strand, counting down.
TTATGGCATCAAATTTCACAACGATTTACTGAGCCACTAACATAACCACCTAATTAATGTTGTTAATTACGCTAACAGCTCTATTTCTTGGCTTTGAGTGATTAATTAATGTTGAAATCTATTCAATCGTTGCATTATTACTATCTTTGATCGTAAAATTTCATGTTATATACTATACTATATCTTCTCTATAGACATGATAGTTTTATCAGTCTAGAAACAAGATGCCGGATATTGTAAGTAATACCAATATAAGGTAATAGTATCATTTTTAAAAGTATTATTATTACTAGCAAATATCGTTCACGTCGATTGTCGAATGGTGGATTCGAATCTACGATCTGCTTGATGCTTTATAGCCTTAGTTACTCTCTACTACGTAAAGTCCAGTGAAAGTTCCGTCAAAATTGGTCCAGCCGTTACAGAGATTAGCCGGAACAGACACATAGATAAAAAATATAAAAACTGTTATTTTTGGTATATGTGCCGTATACATATATATATATTCATATGCATGTAGTAAAAAGAAAGCTATTTTATTATACATATTACAAACAGACACTCCAATTTTACTTGTGTATTGATAAGTAATAGCTATTAATAGTTTAAATAATTTTTATATGGTGGATCGGTTGTTTCAGGCTTGCGCATTAGAATTGCGAACTTGGTCTTCAAGCTCCTGGCATGCCTCCTGTATATCATCCGCGTGTGCACCGAAGGGAATCCGATCTCGGCATCTTGGTAAGGATACAAATAACCATTACCAGCATATGTAGAGAAAACAAATGAAAAGAAAACAAAAACAAACACGTACAGTCATGAACACAATACACGCCTGTATATTTTTATTTACTTATATATTTATTAATAACAAGAAGCACCGTATTTGCAAATTCTATACTGCAAGTCTGGCGCGCAGGTTACAAGTGCCTACGTAGTTTGGGAGTCACTGTTTACTAATGCGCTGTAATGTTTACATGCTGTACATATATAATAAACATTTTTCTATTTAAAAAAAAAACTATATTAAAATATAAATGATGACAATCCTAAGTTAATTAAAGTCTTACAATGTTTTCAAAATAATTAAAAATATTGCTATTCTTTAAAGTAATTTTACTATGTGTGCTATGTTTCTCTGATGATCAATTACTTGAATAATTAGTAATTGTAGCGTATTTATTAAAAATATCTTTCTTCACACTGTACATAGCCGGATGACCGAGATATTTTTTTTGTTACTCGTGTTTTTTGGAAATTATATTTAGGTAACACTTTTTTGTCAATAATTTATGTAAACAATATAAAACAATAGATTTAAATAAATAAATAGTCAAACCAAAGGCTCCCTGACTTACTGTAGCAACGCCGTCTACTGAAGTAATAATAGGGAGTACGCGGATAAAACGACATTTTCTAAAAATGAAACCTAGCTAGATCAATTTATCGCCTCTGATACCCCTGCATGCTAAATTTTGTGAAAATCGTTGGAACTGTTTCCGGGTCTCAGTTGATATTTATTGTTTATAGTTGCTCGAATAAATGTATTAGAATAACTAGACAGATAGAATAACTTAACAAATTCTGTTAAATTTAAAATTATACCTTACAGTTACGGATGTCTGCCGGGAAATAAGTCGGAGTTTGAGCACTCTGCTAGCCTGACCGAGGAAGAGTTCCAGGAGCGACCCATCATCAACTGGGACGGAATCATATGGGTCAACCGCCCATTTAGCCTGTGGATATTGCAGGTCATCCTGGCTATAATATCGTTTTCCGAGACTACCCTGTTGGTCTATTTGGGCTACAAAGTGAGTAGGAGACTCTTTATATATTTCGTTCTTCGCTTGCACGTGGGATGTCTAAAAGCACTTACAGATACTTAAATCAAAACCTATTCGTCTCTGATCTGTTCACCACCGTCATAATTAAAAAAAATCAATTCATAAGTTTTCTAAACTAAAACACACGACCAAAGTCATAATATATGTAAAATACAAGGTAGCCTTTGATATTTGGGTAAGGCGGCCTTCATTGCCATGGGTAGCTTGTCATTGTCTCCATATATTCAATTACTTTATCTTTCGGGTTTCTCCAGATTTAAAAAGTGGCAACAGGTAGCAGGGATAGGCAGCAGTACTACTGACACCACACAAATTGGGAGTCATTAAAACAATTATTATTATCTAAGGACTAAGGGCTGAAGTTAAAAAATAGTTTTGATTACAGGGCAACATATGGCAACAGGTGCTGTCGTTCCACTTCATTCTGGAGATGATGAACACGGTTCCGTTCATCCTGACAGTAAGTACTCTGCGTTTAATACACACAAAAATATGCCTAAAACTGATAAATATTTAAATATTATACTATATACTCGTATTTGAGTATTCAATTGGAAGTGGAGATTAACAAATTCAGTTAATAAAGCTCAGATAAGTCGAGATGGCTGACTGCATTTTAATAACTGACAATCTAAAATAACAGGATTTTCATTAGTTTATAAGTAAATCTTCTCTTCTTATATCCACAATATCTATTCTAAGTGACAATTGATTAGAACAGAACTTAGTGCTTGTATTCATTTTTAGAAGTTTATTCATTTCACAAATAAAAGAGGCAGAAGGAGCAGCCTTGAAAGACCAATACATGCATAAGCATTGTATAGATATAAAGTAAGCAAAAGGCTAGAATAGTAAGAAAAGGAATTCCGGGATCTCTGGAAAACGAGCGTTTCTGTCTTTCACATTTATAAAACAAATTACTGCAGGAATTAATGGTTTCCGTTGTCTCTTCATATTTGTCGTCGCCACCCACTTCTGTTCAAACAGTAGCATACATTACTAGGTTTTGATTTTATTGTTCCGGTGATAACTTGGCGGCCACAGTTGCAGCATGTTACCACAGCACCAGGTTAATTTGATCGCGACAGCTTTTTTTTTCAGTTTATCTTGTTTATTAACAGCTGATTTTCCCACCGCTACGAAACCTGTTTATTCCGGTTTTCCTCAACTGCTGGTTGGCCAAGAGGTCCCTGGAGAACATGTTCGTAAGTATATAATTTTTATTTATTTCGGAAATCAAGCCAAAGGACCTCCTACGCAACCACGACTACCTCGAGAAGAGTTATGTCAAAGCTCCAAAAAACTTACTTTGCTTGCTTATTCATGTCACTGGTAGAGTAGTTTATCTACATATACGATAAAGATTATTATATAAAGATAAATAAAGAAATTTTCTTGGCACTAAAAGAACTGTACGTAAGTGTGTAAGTTGCTTTGAAGTAGCTAGAAGCTTTTGCGTAAAAGCTTTTAACCGACTTAACTAAAGGTTTTGAATTTTTAGAGGTTTGGTAAGGTTATACTTTCAATTAAGTCCCCTGTTCATTGAGTTGACACAGTTCTTAGGTAAGAGGCTTTAAGATTGTCCAAGTAGCTAGCGTATGTAGTAATGACTAAATTAGTTAGCATGAATGTGGAATAAGAAAAAGAATATAGTCGAATACAGTCAACAATTTCTATATAATTAACTACAATATTTCGGATATGAAAGAGTCTACGTGTAGCAGCAGTTAACCCGTAGTTAGGGTGACACATTTTACGGTCATTTTAGTATATATTTTTTATATACATATTGCATATATACACATGTTGATCATCTGATGATGATAATAACGAATAAAAACAGAAACCAACTTCAAATCGACGTAAACCTTAAATGTTATTAGGCCCTATCGCCCTCTTGGTATTTCTGAATTATCTATCGTAGGAATATTAGGAAATAAATTAATAGAAATAATAAAATTTACTAATATTTTCTTACTATTAACTTCAAAAGAAGCTAGGATATGGTTCACGTCTGTAATGAAGTGGTGGATTTGAACCTACGCCCTTATTGACCGATAGTATCCCAAACCATTAGTTCAGTATCACATACATATTCCTTTACATACAATTGTCTATGTTTCCAGAACGATCTACACCGTGCAATGCAGAAGTCCCAGTCCGCGCTCTCTCAACAACTGACGATCTTGTGCGTCACGCTAATATGCCTTGTCTTCACTAGGTAAGTGAATTTAAACATGACTGTTTAGGTCCTGGATAGTAGAGTTTTCGGCAAACATTTCTAGCGCTGAGTGAAACGTAAAAAGGAAACGCTGCGCATGTGTACAGTCGAGCGCGCAATTACTTTTTCTACAAATTACGAATTAAGTGTTTTTTGTACTTTTGTACATTAGCATAGTTACTATTTAAATCACCAATAAATTAATAAAATAAAAATAGATTATAACAATCAATCAATCAGTCCGTAACATCCCACTGCTGGGTATAGGCCTCTCTTTTTTTCACGCCATTCACTTCGCACTTCGGTCCTGTACTGCCCATTGAGGCCCCGCTGATCTGAAACGATGTTAAATAAAAAAAACTCAAAATTAACAGAAAACAAAAGTCAATAACATCATCAACAATCAACATAAAGTTTAGTAAGCGACTGTACACCAGGAGGAGACGATGTGTGGTATCGGTGCGCGGGGCAGAGTACCTCAGGAGAGACAATAAGCCCTCGCGCATGTCCCACACTCACCACCCTCCCTTCACATAGTTATATGTACAGTGTAAGCAAAAACATCTCTCTAAACTAAAACACAATATATAAATTAACATAGAATGACTGTTTATAATATTACAACTATTTTACTACATACGCCGCTAAACTTGTTTGAAACTTATTAAAAGAATTATTTAAAGTTGGATTCATCGCCAGCGTGAACTAATGATATTTCTATTTTTCGATACGTAACGTTAAAAATCGCTTGGCTTTGTACCGGGCTTACGATGAGTTTAAAATGTCTGAGGTAATTTATTGAACTAATACTCCTTTATACACGTTTGACCCGGGCGAAAGCTGGGAGACAGAATGTAGAGAGCGATGGCTGTCAGGATAATACGGGGCTATCGCACTATATCCTACGAGACGACTTTGCCTGCGGCGTTTTAGCCGGATCTCCTCCTTGGGACCTAGAGGCGGAGTTAACCTGGCGTTTACGTAGCAGTGGCGCCTAGTATTTGTTATTGCTCGTAAATATATTATTATTTTCATTCCAGCGTATGCGGCATACAGCACTTCCAGCGCGCGGGCCATCGCCACCTGAATCTCTTTCAAGCTACTTACTTTGTGGTGGTCACCTTTTCCACCGTTGGATATGGAGATTTCGTGCCGGACATCTGGCCGTCGCAGTTGTACATGGTCATTATGATAGGAGTCGCCCTCGTTGTCCTTCCCACTCAGGTTTGTATAAACGTAGATCCAGTTAGTACAGCTGCACCAAACATACCAATTACGGAGGTTGTACGCAAAGACAATGTACAAAAGATAATGACTTAATCATATTTTTGATAAAATTACAATAACAACGTTAGCCAACAAATCGTTTATTTAATTATTATTTATTACCACCTAATGGATATTTTTGAACTTAAGCGACCCTAATGCAAATTTCATTTTATATATTTAATTCGCACATATGTACTTTCTAGGCTTGACTAAATCTGGCTCAATTCTTCCTAAAAATACAAGTATCCACTAAGAAAACACCCTCCTCGTCTCACTTCATTTTGAGATCACTCTATCGGTAAAAACATTGACATTCTCGGCGTTGATATATCAAGTGACGTTCAATTTCGTTCCATTGCCGATCAAAAAAATACGAGGTTATTTTTTGGTCAATGGTCACTTTATTTGTATGTGTAGCGTTACGATAGTCATAACGTCTGATCTACGGTATCCCCTGCCTGTCGTACAAGGCGACTAAAAGGGGCCTCGGGTTCACTGGGCGACCATACCATCCATCGCCGTATGGTAACTTCTTTGTTTTTTTAGATAAATTAAGAGAAAATACATAATATTTTCTCTTTCCAATCAATAAATCGACGTGTAATCTAGAGCTTTGACATTTTTAGGCGGCGTGGAAAAATGCTAATATAAATGCCAATCGCCGTCGAAAAAGACTTGATAATGTATGTACAAGCATCATTTGCATCTGTACAGCGGTAGACAATAGAGTTCCTATAATAGAGTTTCCTGTGCTTTTTAAGTATCTTTTTGTCAATTTTGATGCTTATTTCTTGATGTTAAGACCGTATTGCTTGCATTGATTTAGCATGATTGCTTTATGATCGCGTTACGGTTAAATAAAATACCAACGCCGCATTTTAATCCTTAAATCCCTAAAATACGATCAAGAATCAAGATTTCCCATGACATGTATATTAAGTCTTCTTCTTCGTATTGTTCATTATGTCATGCTTATCCTGAAGCGCCTTCGCTGAAACGTCGACAAGCTGTCTCCATACCGCCCTGTCCTCGGCTTTTCTCATGGCGGTCGGAATGTCGAGTCCCACTATGGGTTGGATTTGGCCCGGTGATCTTTTGCCCTCGATTTTCCCTACAACAACTATTTTCTCCAGATTATCTGGTTGCCTTCGGGCAATGTGGTCAAAGTAGCTGAGGACTCGCCGGTAGCAGATAGTGGACAGTCTGGTGGTGATCTTAAGTTGGTTTATTGATAAATAAACATTCAGGGTAAATTGTTTATATTTGTTCTAACTCATTCATTCATTGTTCATCTTATCCGGTTATCAAGTGGGCAGCTAAGAGTCTAATAAAGTACTTTCTGACTAGACTGTATCTTTTTTAAACTTATGATTACTACAATACAATCAACAGTCTATATAGTCAGTCTACCTCTACATAGTAATTGCTAGTGAATATGGTTCATTATTTTTTATCTGTTCTATTTGTGTTGTGAGACTATCGCAGTAATACAGAAATGTGATAGCAGTGTGGAAGGCAAAATATTACGTGTGAAAACACCGGTTGGTCGCTGCAACATCTACCGTAAAGCATGTTAACGTTTTTTAATTTCGGGGGTGGAAATGTGACAGATACCGAGCGAAAATTGAATACGAGAGTTTTGTTTGTAGGCCAATTTAATGTTTTGAAAGTCGGTCGAAGATTTCGTACAATTTATTAATTAGAACTATAACTTAAACCCTGTATCAATTTTAATAATTTCAGAGAGACTTTTTCGTATGCGTATTTTGTTGTTGTATTCTGTAAAACCTCAAACATAAAATATAAGTGGCTTATTTTAAGTTAAATGTTGTCGTAGATTTTCTCATATTTTATCAGATAAGTCTGGGATGTACGCTATTCGAAAATGTTGCCTGTTTTTATGTATTCCTATTGCTGTATTGCCCCGTATTATTATTTTTAATAAGGTAGACAATTTAATAAATATGTATTTTGTGGAGAGAAACAAGAATAAATTATAATAATAGATGAGTGTGCTTTAAAACCACACGACTGAAGTAAAACTTCTTTAACTCCATATATATTTATGTATATAATATATGCATGATTACACTCCAGTAAAATACGCAACGTAACTCTTTCTCATTCTATCTTCACTGACTTATATCGCCCTCTATAACCCCCATCGTCTCGCCCGATCAGTCTTCGTTATGCATTCACCAGCTTACTTCCCAAGTCAAACGTGGATAAAGAAGTTTTACTTTTACAAAGCTGAATATTATGTGAATTGTAAATGGTTAAACAAGATCAGACCATTTTATAGGAATCGGAGTAAACGAATATGCCGCGAACAACTGCTACACCGCAAGTGTCGCTCTATGTTGCATCGGTGGAGTCCAGTGACAAAGGCGAATTCACAGCTCTTTCTTCACTTATTAAATTAACAGACGTCCAGTAGTTGAAACCCAACCACTAGGAGATAGTAGATTTTAAACCCTTGGTCTAATATGAAACCAGGAAAGTTCCATAGACGACCTATCCCGAGCACAGAAAGTTAAAAAATCGAAAAGCATTCCTTAAATTTAATAGAAGTCGCTCCTGCGTCGTTTGAATGAACGAGTTTCAGTTGTTCAGTCTTTAGAGAGTGGCCGACTCTTTTTAAAACTAAATAGCACCATCACTCTACAGTTCGAGCAATTGGCGTTCACTTGGATGGAGAGACAGAAGTTGGGCGGTTCGTATTCATCGCACCGAGCGCAGTCTGAGAAGCACGTTGTTGTTTGCTCGACGACCCTTCACGCTGACGCCATCATGGACTTTCTGAACGAGTTTTACGCCCACCCGTTACTCCAGGATTTCTACGTCGTGTTGTTGTCTCCCATGGAACTCGACACTACTATGCGAATGATCCTCCAAGTAAGTGATTGTAAAATGATTGTTATGCACATATTAATAACGCACAATACATGAAAATGCTAGCGATTACTTCACTTACAATTTTAAGAACTCAGATATACCACTTAGGTAATAGACGCTCCAGGTAAATGAGTTTTCGGAAAATTTATAAGAACGTGAAAGCTTATTTCTAACCTACTTAAAAAAAGGAATTCGTCTGTATTGTTTTGTTTGTTACCTCATAACTTTCGGTGAATCGATTTCTTTTTTTTAAAGCGTGTACTTCCCTTGTGGTCCCATTCCAATTGGTCCAGTTCTGACAATGGCATCCGTGACAAAACCATATAAGTGTTGAAATGTGCACGACAACTGGACTGGATATCTCAATATCAACTCAATTCAACCGATTTCAATGATTCATTTTTTATTGGAAAGGATGTACTGCAAGGAGAGTTTCATTAGATTCTGATTAATTCTACTTCGTAATTATTCTACGATAATTTGGAAATAAAGAAAGAAGAGCGTCCAACGTTTGTTTCGAATTCAAGTCGGTTCCAGGTTTTATTCGTAAAGATTGATTTCCTGAAGATTTAAAAAAAATCAGTTTCAGTTCACATTTCAGTATATTATTACAATTTTTAATGTTTAATGTATACAATGACAGGTGCCAATTTGGGCTCAACGAGTAATTTACATCCAAGGATCGTGCTTAAAAGACGGCGATCTGGTGCGTGCTAGAATGAGCGAGGCAGAAGCATGCTTCATTTTGGCTCCACGCAATTATGCCGACAAAGCAGCGGCTGATGAACATACTATATTGAGGTAAGAAGGTCTCACTTTAAAGACTCCAAGTCCTCATGAACTAACTAGCGAGCTAAAGCTAACAACTAGAAAAGGGAAGTACCGCGTAGGTATGTGCAATGTAATGCTCCATTTTGAGTAACTTTATAAACAACTGAGAGAACCTTAACGGGTTGTTTACTATTCGACCACACAGACCATTCCCTCGTCACAGCGGGAGTCTTCATCAGGGAGCCTATGATCGTAGAAGCGATATCCGTCTTGCAAATGGATCAAATACATCACACGGTTACTGACGACGTAGGTTTTGAATAGGTTTAATGAAGATTTTGGTAAACAGTTTCGAAGCACTGTTAGTATTTGCATTGGTTTCTTACAGATCTGAGGTGGCTCAGTAGAGCCTCTATGCAAGTGCGCTAGGGACCCAAATTGTAAGTGTTGATTTACTACGCGCTCGGCGGTGAAGGAAAACATCGTAAAGAAACTTCAAAAAAATATTCTAAGACATGTGAAGTCTGCCAATCCGCAATAAGGCCGCATGGCGGATTATGGCCTTACACTTTCTTTAAATAGAAGCCTGTGCCCAACAGGGGGACGTAAATATAGGCTGTAACTTTAACTTTTACAGATCCTGGGCTGTGAAGGATTTCGCACCCGATGTTGCCCAATACGTGCAAATCTTTCGCCCGGAGAATAAGCTGCACGTGAAGTTCGCCGAGTTCGTTGTCTGCGAGGATGAGTTCAAGTACGCTCTGCTGGCGAACAACTGTACCTGTCCCGGCGCCTCCACCCTCGTCACTTTACTGCTGCATACCAGCCGCGGACAGTGCGTACCAAATTATTAGCTACAACATATAAGTAGACATATAACTGCATACATTTAGATTTGTTTCTGTAACAAAGTACGGCATATTCCTACTATTATCATGATGTCCGTTCTCAAGTTTAGATTGAGCTCCTATGTTCAAATCTTCAAACATCTTGATACAAAAGACACTTCCAACACTATTGTATAACTACTTTATGTCCACAAAATACTTGACTCATGTATTTGAAAATTAATCTTTTTAATGTTTATTCTTTTTTTCCACAAACTTTTCGTCAATATTCCAGGGAAGGACAGCAATCTCCAGAGGAATGGCATCGCCTCTATGGTAAATGCTCTGGGAATGAGATCTACCACATAGTTCTCGGAGACAGCCGCTTTTTTGGAGAATACGCGGGCAAGAGTTTCACTTATGCCAGTTTTCATTCTCATAAAAAGTTAGTGTAATGTTTAACATATTAATACTTAGAAGTCCCTAATGCAATTTGCATCGTATAATGCTGATACCATTTTAAGGTACGGAGTTGCTTTGGTGGGTGTGCGCCCCGCTGAACTGCCCGAGTTCTACGAAGAAACCATTCTCTTGAATCCCGGCCCGCGTCATATTATGAAAAGCAGTGATACGTGCTATTACATGAGCATTACTAAGGAAGAAAACTCTGCTTTTGTCGTATCCGATATAAAAGCGAGCAAAACAAAGAGAAAGACGACAAAGCGCAGAGATCAAACTGCGTATAACGTCACGTCTAGCGAGAGGAGAGCCGACGATCCCGGAGAAGGCACAAGTCAGCAAAGAAGACCAGACGGTAGTAATGTGGTTCAGTATGAACTACCACAAGTGGTTCTTGAAGGTCCCGCGAGCTCCACACCAGTAGCATCGCCATCTCGCATCAATCCAGCTAATACCGTTTCATCTGCTAATTATGCCGTCGCTAGCAGCTGTGAGTGTCACAGTGAAACTAATGCTTCTAGAAGGCCCTGCACGTCCAACTTGTTTGTTCCAGAGCGGACGTGCATACAATATAATACTGTTGTTTGCTAAACTTGATCTGTACAAACTAAATTCTCTCTGACTTCAAATATTTTAAATGTGACAAGGAGACGTGCTTCTATTTAATTGGAATTAATTTATATGGTCCTTAAACTCGGATCACATGTCTCAATTAACAATTAAATTGCGACATCCAATTGTTCCATATTCATGGTATTTCACCTTATTGGCTGACTTTATTTATTATCGACGATGATGGGGTTGTGTTTAACGGTCGTACTATAAATAGAAGACATCCGCTGTTTGTTTTAAAAAAAATAACTTAATAGTTTAAATTTATGCGACTTTTTAGTACAGATCTTCAACCGTCCACGCAGGGCAAGCTGTGAGTGCGCTTCAAATAGATTTAGTAATATCAGATTAATTAAATAAATTTGAAAGACCATTTGGCAGAATTTAGATACTAATATTGCCGTGTGAAAATGGTTTGCATGCTATTGAATTAGTTGGCGAATCTAACATTAGAATCATAGGCTGGCTCATCAGGCGCAATGTTTCAATTCTCTTGTGTGTGACAGTTTTAAACTTTGCACCTGGTGTATTCTCAGTCATGCCATCCACTGCTGTACCATTTTATATAATCAAATATTGAATATTGCTTTAGTAACTTCTAAATCAAATCGCTGATATTTCTTATATTCCATTACAGTTCTCATTTTCGTATTATAAACATCGTGTAATCAGTAAAACTAGTTAAACTCGCTCATTATCTTTTATTAATGACTATTTTATGAGATATATGAAATCTATTTCGCATTTTACAAAATTAATACAATTATTGTTTGCAAATTTACAGCCAAGAAAGGCGGGGGACCCACCACTTCGGAATCGCGTAACTATTTGAAGGAATCTCCGGCTACAGACAGCGCAAGCGATAGCCACCTGCTGGTGCCTCGCCCAGATAATCATTTTCTGAGCCCAGATTCACTAAATAATCGCAGAGGTTAGTATATTTTCGCCTTCATTTACTCTATAATTTAAGTATTGTGCCCAGCCATAAAAGCTATCTACCTCAAGGAAATTTAGACATCACTTGAGCTACTTAATGAATCTAAGAAAGGAAGGATCAATTACCTGCATAAATGCGGTTATTCATTATAACAGTGGTCGACATATGTACCTTTGTCTGGATATCGCCAGTAAGGAAATCGAAACTTGACTCGGTTTGGTTTGAAAAGCAGTTGTCTCGAAGCCGCCTTCGAAAGGCCTTTATCATCAGAAAGCTCGTCTCAAGTCGCGTAGAACGCTGACAACCCTACTTCGATTCACGGTCCTCTAAGAAAAATGGTCCTATTTTTTGTTCACGGGGAGGAAATCTTTAAAAAAGATACCCCGCCTTCTGGGGGGAAGGTGGCGGTTTTATGGGGTTTCTACCCACTAAAATCCCCCCTGCGGCCCTTCTTTGGTGCATGGTGAGGGGCTCCGGGATCTCCAGAGGAACGCACCGGAGCCCTTCTGCACAAAAACTTAAAAGTATGCCACTTAGTACGATCCTCGGCCACTCTCATCATCTAGTCTTAAGGCGTCCCATTCAAGAACTGGTTTAGCACGGTTATCAGTTCTACGGCTGATATCGCCGGCCCATTACCACTTCAATTTGTCAATCACACAAATCCGAGTCAATGTAATTAATTATAAAAACAGACATGGACCCAGGAAGCCGCAGGCCGTCTATACTGCCAGTTCCTGATATGGTAACATCGAGCCAGAATACAACTTCCGATAATCAGGATGATGAAGTTGTGGTCGATGATAGCGAGGATGAGCTGGATGATGACGTCCCGTGGCGTTCACCGTCTGAGAAAATTGCGTAAGACTTAGCTCACCACAATACTAGCGATGGCCTCACCTGCTCACTCTTATATTACACCCATTTCAAGTTTATCCTACTTCACGGACTTTTCGTAGAATTTTTTTATTATTTCATTCCACGCACTCCCTTGGCGGAATTTTATTCGCGGAACCAATTAATTATGTTATATATATGTATACTGTTTATTATATTTCTATTTAATTAAAATGATTGAAATGTTGTATGTTTTAAAGCAGTACTCGTATTAGCAATCCAACACTATTTATTTAGCTGGTGACTATATTTACGTATTAGTCTTTATGCATGCCTGTATAAATTATTTTAAAAACATAGACTGTTATATGACACCGCCTGTAAATTCACAGTTATGACAGCTGCTCACGTCATCTGCTTGCACCGGTTTGGTGCACCAAGATCTATATATTTTTTGTTGTTTTAACGAGCAAAGAAAACTTCTTTCTTAATCTTTAACTGATGTACTGCAGTCTACAATAATAATCAATCGCCTAATGGTTAAGAGCACGGTCATAAGGTCGTAGGTTCGAGTCCACCATTCGACTATTCACGTGAACCCTCTCCTAGCACAAGCTTTAGCTTAGTTGAAATGGTTAACACAATATTAATAATATTTCTGAAAATAAAGAGAAATATTTCTAGGTTTCTTTTTAAAAAAATACTTCTTTTATTGACAGTATATCTAATGCAATTGTAAAAGTCGAACAAAAATTTGCAACTTTTTACATGTACCCTCACAACTGTGTTAGCACAGATAGACCGCAGTCCATATGAATATAGGAAGTTGATATAAATAGTTTGATAGATATTTTATAAAGTAATACCATCAAAAAGCGTCAATAGCCTTATGGAATAGGTTACAGTCTGCGAAACGTAGTGTCGTAGGTTCGAATCCACCATTCGACTATTGACGTGAACCATCTCCTAGCACGAGTTTAAGCTTAGTTGAAAATGTTAACATTCTTCTTAATAATATTTAGAAGAAAACATTGTAAGCTTTTAAAAAATATCAACTCCCTCTATTATTTGTAATGGCAATATAAATATAACCGCACAGAAAAAATTTCTCCCTCACGTTGATTTTAATTCTAAATCCAATTAGCACGCACTTGTATATGTAATACATAATGAACAGTGAATTGGTTTGCGTTTGTGTGCATTGTGTCGTACACTCCCGAGCATTTGTCCCAACCGGGCGCGCCGTTCCTCTGTCGCAGCGATGATCACAGCAGCAGCTACTCCTCGACGGCAGGCAGCGTGGTGCTCAGTGCCTGGGGCGCAGACTTCTCGAGGTGAGAACACGTCGAAGACACTACAGTCCGTTCGCGTTAAGAAAATAGTGAGTCGTCCCTTGGCAGCGTGCTCAGAGGGCTGGTTGCATTACCACGTTGAATGGCAATACTTAACCTTCGTGTAACCTCTGATCAACAGATGTTTCGACCAACCTCTTTGATACGTCATTAAAAAGGTGGTGTGCGCTAGGACCACATACATGGACCCAAAGTCCGTCCGTTGTATTAACTTGAAGTCGCTGTTTGTAATATCAAAATAACCGATTTTTATGTGCGTGTTATATGCGTACGAATATATATTCGGTACATATACGAAAATGTCTTTGTCTAGTAAATAATACATAATAAAAACATTTATTTGTAATTTTTGCCTGTCTGTCTGTCTATTTGTTCCGAGTAATATCTGGAAAGACTCGACCGATTTTAACGTTACTTTCACCAGCAGATAGCTGATCTATGAGTAACTTAGTCGATTTTATTTCAGAAAAACTAAAATAAATAAATTTTAATCGCAGGTAACCACGGGGCGCAGTTAGTTATAATTAAAATGTCTGAGTCATGAGTCGTGTAGCTCAGCGTACGGGCGGTCGGCTCAAGTTGCGCGCATTAGCTGGAAATTCGAGTGGGAGCCGCGATAACGACACCGATTAATTTGTTTGTTGCAATTTTATGTGATGATCTACCACGCGCTGGGCGGTAAAGTAAAATACCAGGAAATGATAATATACCTACATGTGATAGAACATTTTCGTTCGGATATAATCCGCACTAGGGCCGCGTTGCGGACTATATCCAAACACTGTCTACTTAGAAAAGGCCGCGTGAAGGAAAAGGATTTGATCTGTGTTCTCTATGATGTGTCATCCAAATTCCACATAATATTGTCAACTTATCACTGTCAACTTAGCTTTGTAATTTGTTGCGATCTAATGGGTCGAGGGCTAGACCGAACTGACTCAATATTTTCTTAACGCGAACGGTCTTTCTATAACGTAACCACTGTCAAGTGCGAGAGGAATTGTTTTTGATAAATCAGAAATGTCGCGATAAATCACATTTAACTATGTATTATTATATAACTCTATGAGACATCCCCTTAGAAATGATTAGGTGTAATGTAATGTTAATACAATTAACGTATTTCTGGCTTTTGCACACGTCCCCTTTAAACGTATGCATGAGACGTACCGATTTAAATGTTAGATTAGGGAGCACTCATTTTTTTTTACTAAATGTCTCTATCCGAATGTTCTTTTTATATAGCTGTATGCAATTTTTTTTTCCTTTTCTGTATTTAATTCACATATATATTATAACTAATCTACTTACTTTAAAATCTTTTTTTTTAATAAATTATATTTTACTATTATTTCTATCAACATATGTATATATATATTTAAACATATATATAGCTTCGCTTTTGCTATATTTTATATATTTGTTTGGTGATACTAGAAAATGTAAAACATCGACTTACATTGCATTTCGCAGAATTGTTAAGGGTTTCCCGCCCGTGTCCCCGTTCATCGGCGTAAGTCCGACTCTGTGTTACCTTCTGAAAGAGAAGAAACCGTTGTGCTGCCTGCAGTTGGCGCAGATATGTGAACACTGTGCCTATCGGAATGCTAAAGAATATCAGTGGCAGAATAAGACGATCATACTGGCAGCAGATTACGCTTCCAATGGAATTTACAACTTTATCATTCCCCTACGAGCCCATTTCAGGTCCAAAACTTCTCTGAATCCAATCATTTTGTTATTGGAACGTCGCCCTGACGTTGCCTTTTTGGATGCAATATCATACTTTCCTCTCGTCTACTGGATGCAAGGCACCATCGATTGGTAAGACAAATACGACTTAATATTAATATGTTTACGAGTAAAAACAAAAACCGACTTCAAATGAAATGAAACGTGACGTGAATCAAGCTCTCTTATATTTTTTAAAGTATCACAATTATGTTAAGACGTTCTGGCTACTTACTATATGCTATACGACCGTGCTCGTTGTTGGAGAGACAACATTGGCTTGGATTGTGAGAAACCTGCCAATATCTCATTCTTATACTTAGCTACTTAAAGGCATTCTTCCATACGTTTCCTGGTAGACCTTCGGAACGCAAGGGCCTATGCACAGGGAGTGTCAAAATCTATTTATAAATAACGGCGCTATTATAGCGCACACATTACTAAATAAATAAAAAAATGTAAATACACACCAATTGAATACTACCTTTTCAGAAGTCGGTTTAACACTTCTCAAACTATTAGAATTGTGTTCTGATTTAACTATTATTATTTATGACAGCCTGGATGACCTGTTACGAGCTGGAATAACCCTGGCTGAGAACGTAGTGGTCGTTAATAAAGAACTGTCCAACTCCGCTGAAGAAGACAGCCTCGCGGATTGCAACACAATAGTTGCTGTCCAAACGATGTTCAAGTAAAAATATATTTAATTATTTGCGCATGCGAAATGACACGTCTGTGCTGGCGGTACAAACTGCTAATAAATATGCATTGCTGTTTATCCAGTTGTAAATGCGCTGAAGTTGACAAGCGTGTTTGATCTTATGAAACAAAGCGACAATTATAATTTCAGGTTCTTCCCATCGATAAAATCAATAACGGAATTGTCTTCATCGTCGAACATGCGCTTCATGCAATTCCGGGCTCACGACAAGTACGCTCTTCACCTTTCTAAAATGGAAAAGGTAAAGATGACGCCACACCGCGCTATTTAATCTCGACTGTGGATAGTAATTACAAATGTTTGTGTACATTTTCAGCGTGAAAAGGAACGTGGTTCCCACATCTCGTACATGTTCCGCTTACCGTTTGCGGCGGGCTCGGTGTTCTCAGCCTCCATGCTTGACACGTTGCTGTATCAGGCATTCGTAAAGATTACGTCATCACTTTCGTGCGCCTGCTGCTAGGCATCGATCAAGCACCTGGATCTGGATTCCTTACCTCGGTGAGCTTAGACACACAACAGAGAAACGTGAATCTGTTTGATTGTGACGCTTGCGTGTTTGCGTAACCCGTACAACCTCGTCTCGTTTGGTCATTACTGCTCGATGCGAATTCATGGAAGCGACACCGAATGCGACATTTACAACTTTAATTAAAATACAATTATAATTTTAAATCTTCGTGCATAATTAACCCTTGGACTTGTAACAGATGAAAATAACAAAAGAAGACATGTGGATCCGTACATACGGGCGACTGTACCAAAAGTTGTGTTCCACCACTTGCGAAATCCCCATTGGGATCTATCGAACCCAGGATACAAGCCTGGCCGAGCCCGCGCACCACGTGAGTATGTCGCCAGGAGCCCCGTCAAAGTGGTTCTGGTCACGCTTCGCGAGAATGCGACCATCGCGCACACCATCCCCGTCGCGCCCTGCGGTGAGTTGGATCCTTATCAGGCAATACATTCCTCAAATACAGTCCTTCGCAACCACCGACACTTTGTGTTTGATGAAAATCTTACCACCTTTTATTCCAAATTGTAATAACTGTTTCCAAATTATTCACGCATATGTACTGCAGAAACTGATTGTGAACTTTAATGAGTAGTCCCGAGTTTTTGGACTGTATTTCGGGTTGACATTTTTTATATCCTTCTCGCGTTTGATTCGCACCGTTTTACTTTGTTATTGTAAAGTGTCTTCGTGTACTTCTCGAGCCGCGCACTTGTGGCGTCTCTGCAACTACATGTGGCCTCTATTTGACTTTATATCTGTTACACACAACTTGGTTTTCACGTAAGACGTACACCTGCTTTAATAACTATTGTTTCGTCGCAAGCTGCTATTGCAAAACAGTCCTCTATCTATTGCTTTTGCGTGGACAACGAAATTCAGACGTACTGATCGATCCCCTACGTCTGAACCGACGAAATGTAACGTCGATGGAACGATGACGCTTTGTATAAGGTCCAATCCACGAAATAATAACGGAAACTGTCTTCAAGTATTTCTCGCAAGTATCACGATGATCGCAATCCCGCCAGTGTTGCCCGTTTCATCTATGTAGTACGTGTGATGCATGTTGTGTTATAGGATATCGATTAAATGTAGCATTGACTTCGTTTAGTTTTACATCACCATTCAATTAGTGGACGAGATTTTTCAAGTTCAAAATTATGATTTGTTTTGTTTAACGCTAGGGACGCTTGCGAAAAGTAGCTAGATTTTGTTTTAGTTTAAATATTCACAATACTCATATTAATTATAAGGAGCTTTGTATTTATTTCTTCGTTATATGTATCTAATATTTTTTAAGCAATCAAAAAGTAACATAACTCAATTATGTAATACACTGCGACCATACTAAACAGAATTCGTGGTAAGACACTAAGGAAAATGTTTAGACCTTACCAAATTAATTCACGTGAAACTTATAATTAAGGTTCGCACTTTTGCGAACCTTAATTAAGTTTTTTGTTCTTTAACCATTAGCAATTTCACATTGACAACCGCTTAGACAAGTAGATCACAGATGGCTTAAGCTTAAGCACGTTCAGCTGAAACCTAGCTAGTTGATCCTAAACGTACAATACGTGCATATAGTAGAAGTAGTTTAGTAGCGGCTATTTAACATTTGCTTTAACTGAGTCGTTAGTGGTAAAGTCGTGCTTCTATGTGAGGATTAGGGCTCAAGTTCCTGGTTGAGTTAGTGGTGTGACTCACCAATTACAGCAGGAGGCTGGAGAACGAGGAGCAGGAGCGGCCGGCGGCGGAGAGTCCACCGGCTGCCTCGGGGGCTGCCACGGCGAGCGCACGCCCGCGGTAAGCCATCGACCGAGGAGCCCTAATCTAATCGCTGACATACTACTACCGCACACAGTGCTCCAAAGTTCCTTCCTTCTAAATTACTTATACAATTGGCTTGTAATATACACTATATATTATTGAGTGTGATGTGAACGAGAAAAACAAAACCGACTTCAAATAGAATTAAAACGTTTAACGCTATAAAGCACGGATTGCCATTTTTGTATTTCCGAATTATGGTAGGAATATTACGAAATATAATTAATGAGAACCTAACTTTCATCAAATTACTGTTAACGTACGCCCTTTCCAATAAAAATGAATTATCGCGTGTAGTCTTAGGCGTGACTAATTTGGTTATTGAGTCATTCTTCTATTTGTCGCGTACATACTTGATGTATATTTAAGACATATGGTTTTCTCTTGGATGCCATTGTTCCAAATTAAAAAGGTATTATCAAAATCGATTCAACCAGTCGAAAGTTATTAAGTAACAAACATAAAAGCATACAGACGAGTTGAGAACCTCATCCTTTTTGAAGTCGGTTGGAAAATTATATTTAAAAAATAAATATTTTAAAATTTAAATAACCAATTAGATTAATGGATGGAATTGGTCCTTTTGCACACGAGACAAATGTTAATTTAGAGATAGCAGAGCTATCAAATAGAGCATACATGCCTCCATATTTCAGTACGCTAATCTCATCTTATGAGCCAAGCCTTAGTTTTGTTAAATAAACTACTTTCTCATAGTCATAGAAATAGATGTTAGCTGTTGTGATAAAATGTTGGGTAACTTCAGACGGATCACTGCGTAGGAAATAAAAATAGCAAACATTTTATGTAAACCTAGTATTCAGCCCTTTAGGGACTACGATATTAATTATAATAAAAAAAGAATGATCAATCATACCAATAAATACCGTACTCCTTAAATTTATAATTAACAATAGCTACATATTTTTATATGTGTGGGAATTTGCATGTAAACATAATTGTTATTCCGTTCCAAGAAAGCGTCAACAAGTTCACGTACGCGCCGATCTCGCTTGATCTCGAGTATTTCGTGCTTATGACTTTACTCGAACTTAACTCAAACTTAACGTAATAAAGTCTTAAATATACAGTATATTCAAACCAATGAACACCTTACAGTACTCCACAAGCTTAACCGATGAGGCTAGAGACAATCATGTACAACAAATCGAAAGAGCCGAAATCGCCAACTTGGTCCGCTCTAGAATGGAATCCCTAAACCTCACTGGGATTGATTACGATGACGTCAGCGAGAAGAGGAACAGCTTGTCCTATGTAATCATCAACCCGAGCTGTGACCTCAAGCTACAAGAGGGAGATATAATGTAAGACCCGTAGATGAAATTATGTTCATAAGGATGACTTCGATCATTAAGTAATGACGTTCTATAACAACTTTCAGATATTTGGTTCGCCCATCTCCCTTCTCTGCTCAAAAGACTTTTGAGAGGCACAACAGTCGCCGCAAATCTAACATCAGCTTCTCTCAAGCTCTGATCCAATCCCAGGGCGGTGCCAGTCGTCGCGGCTCGTGCGTTGGAGCGGGGATGTCGCAATCTCCCGCTCCACCGCTCTCCACAACTAAAGCTAACTCGCTGTCTCTACCTGACAGTCCGACTAATTTGACGGACCACCGCGGGCGCTCTAACTCGTTGCGCGTGGTTGACGACGTGTTTCCCAGGTCAAGCTCACATCGTAGAGGAGTCAGCGGCGCGGGACGTCGCAGGAAGAGCAGCCTGGAGGAAATTGGAATATCGCATTTCAACTCTTTGCTTCTACATCAGCAACAACAACAGCAGCAGGATGCGGCCGCGATTAGAAACGCTATGTACCTGAGTAGCCGATACTTAGAAGTGGCTCCACCAAATGATTTCCCTGGTGATCGCATGTTGGGGGTGAGCAACCCCTTGATCCCTTATCAAGACGTTGCCGCTGCACTCCCTTCGACCTCAATGACTCCGACGCTTCCGCCGCTAACTCCAGAGCCTCAGGACCTGCAGGGAACTATCGTTTAATATAATCACGTTGAGACGACGATTTATTGAAGACTGAAGTAAAACTTCTTTAGGTCCATCTGTATACCTACGAGTATATATGTGTATGATTATCCATGAAAAATATAATATACACACGATTGTTCAAGAGAGAAAGAAAATGTGTGCTCGCTCTCTCTCTTGACCCTACAGTAATATGCGAAACATAGCTCTCTCTCTTTCTATCTTCACTAACTTATATCTCCCTCTCAAGTTCCCTTCACCTTGCCCGTTCACACTTTACGTCACGCATTCACCAGCTTACACCTCAAGTCAAGTTTGTCTAAAAAAGTTTTACTTCAGAAAGACCCCCGGCATTAACAAGGAATTTGAGTGATTACTAAAAATATTTTAATTGGAATGCAAATCAAAACACATTGAGTTATAATAATTTTACGGATTTTCCCGCGACGGGTTTGTGTATTTGTTGTTTGCCAACTAATTTTAATTTATAAATTCCAATCTAAACAGAATGAGCAGTCCTTGGTTCTTGAGGTGTCCCTCGACTTTTGCCTCAAGATACTTTGTGATACTAGATCGAGACAGATGTTTGAAAGTTCTTGTAATAATCTAGTAATCTCGCACCACAAGCCCTATACCCTACTTGATTCTTCTACTTCTTATAAAATCTCTCCGACTAGCCAAGGTTGGCAGTCAGCTCATTATATCTTTTGCGAGGACTCGTCCTAGTACCTCCTTGAAGTCCATCCAATACTCAGCATGCGTTTAAATTGCAGCCTATTAACATCATTAATCTACTATATCTATAAAAATGAAAGTTTGTCTGTATGTCCTTTATGGAATCATAAACTATGCATTTGATCTTGTCATCTTCTACAAAGTGTTGTGTATGAGTCTACAAAAGTTTCTGAGTTAGTACTATCAGATGTTTGTATGTAAAATATTTTTTTTTTATTAAAATCAGATTTTATAAAACCTCGGTTGACGGAATGACGTTGAGCTCTTCAGCCAACGAATGACAACTTCAAACAATTACTGCTTCTTTTTTCGAAAAACGGTTTTTCAAAATAGTGTTTGTGCTAAGAGCCTCGTGTTATTTATTGGAGTCATTCTAATAATAATTCATTTATTCAAATAAGTAACTAAGACTCATCATTATTTTAAATAACTATTAAATAACAACCTTAGACTAACTAATTATATTATAATATAAAATTATTATTATAATTATTTGATTAAAATTATACTAACGGCTTGACTATGCTTATGAATACCTTACCCGATGTGAGATTGCGCAGCATTTATTTACATAAACACAGTCAAGCCTTTGAGCGATCATGCTCAGGATGCTGTTGGAGCCGGTCCGCACCCTGCGCATCTGAGGTGCACACCTCTTGCGCATTGTCGCAAAAAAGCATGCCACCTGTGCATCCGCGAACATCCCCGATGCACTACAGAAACGGGGCAGCCCCAACAGAACCCTGAACGCGTTGTTATATTGAACACGGAGAGCGCTGTACGATATTTGAGTATACTTCGCCCACAGACTGCATGTGTAGAAAGTTGTACAGTAGGCTCGGAAGAGTGTGAGCTTAACATTTAGAGAACAGCGTGCAAATCTGCGGGCCAGCATGTTGGCACTTACCGACAGCGCCCTCCGCTCTCGTTCAATGTCGAGGTCATCCTTTAGGTCGGGCGTCAGTATATGACCAAGGTATTTAAAATGATAGACCCTCTTTAAAACTTTTCTGTCGAGTATGATAGGGGGCAAACTATCCTTACTTTTTCGCCCATCCTCAAAGACCATGACATTATAGCGATAAAAACAATTTATATGGCAAAACAACATTTGTGGGCTCAGCTAGTTTAATATAAAACTACGAAAAATTCTTAAAATCATTTTTTTTTAATTATGATATTACTAATATTAATAAAAATAAGTCGTCAATCTTAAAGTTGTTATATTGTTGGTTGTGTTTCCAGATTGCCCGTAATGATTTCTAAGCCTGTAATCTACGAAGCTATATACCAAATTTGAACATGGCGTGGATCGGCCTGTGTCTAGAGCTATAGTAGCAGTAAGGGATCAACTAGTTATTACGAACCGGGGCTTACACGTCGCCGTAAGCCAAGTTTATATAGCAGGGTTTTCTTCTTCATTGAGTTGGCACTGTTTATAACCTTAGCTTCATAATAGATATACATTTCTTACTTATCGTATGTATTATATACTCACTTAACTTTATTAAAAATATTATTGTAAAGTAGAACCTGTATGTAACGTTCGAGTGATTAACTATTTGTGTCTAATTATAGCTCTCCTCTAAATTAAAACTATATCATATTAAATCATAAATATACTTAAAAATTAATACAAATCGTTAGTGGTATTAGACTAATTAAAAAATTACTAGCTTAAATTATTGCACGACTCATAACGCGAAGCGGTTCAGCAGTGTTTTAATATCGACAAGACAAGTTCAAGCATTTTTGTATACCCAGAACACCTTTCGCGTTCATATACGATAGAGGTAATTAAACAAAACAAAATAATTTCATGTTGATACGAAAATAACTTTAGATGGACGCCCGGATGTCAGCGCCGGTGTAGGCGCAAGATATTGAAGTATTGTCACCATGTCACATATATTATTATTATGTCACATATATTGGTTTAAGTAATTGTATGAACTCCGAAGCCATTAAGGAATCGGAATTCAATTCATTAAAGCGGCTTCGTATTTCATAACAATCGAAATTAATAACAAGTGCCAACACTTTCGACTGCGATCATCATTCAAGTGAGTTCTATGTTAATTACATTTGTCATTAAAGTTTCATTGTGAAACCGATCTATTATAGTTGTATAAATTATCATTCGATAAGAACTGAATTTAAACACAAACATGATTGGCGTGCCAGTGGTACGCCATCGGTAAACCATAGTGGCGGCAATTAAATAAAGATGAATGAAAGTGCAGAATTATCAGTGAACTGTGACGAACACACAGTAAACAGCATTATTACAAATGTAAACTGTATAGTGGGTTCAATCTTTTTTCTTTTATAAATTACTGAATGTAAATTGTATAATAAATTGAAATAAACGTATTTTACGACGGTTTACTTGATGAGAAGAATGAAGACGACCGTGTAAGCCGCCGTAAAACTGTAATAATGGTTTATGTTCAATATTTAAGTAACTGTGAGAAGTCGATATTGATACAAATAATTACCTGTAAAATAATCGAATGAGCGTTATGAAGATTGCACTTTTTATGAAGATTGTCATTTTTATAATAGTTAAGAATTTTATTATAATTTTTGTTGCCATAAAAATTACACCCGCAATTACTAAAATAGTTTTCGATAGTGTTGCACTAGGCTTATTTATTTATTTATCGGTATGGCGATGGCTAAGTAAACTTCATGTTAGTTTATTATTCAAATACATATCCGTAATATGTTAATTACAAACAAAGTCAATATTTTAAATTATTAGCTCTATAATATTATATACATTTTTGTAAATTCCTTATGACTTGTGTAATACATTTTTTGCGCTTTAATTACTGTGTTTGTATCTTTATGTAATTTTAAGCGGCCTTACTTAAGTGGCGTTCTTAACTTAGATTTAAATGTATGAGTACATTATTAGCATTATATTAATCAATTTGAAATATATTGGTAGTTCAAGCATATATTACATACATACTCGTATTTGAACCACAATTTGACTCCAAATTTAGTCTATTTCAATTCTCATAGCACCAATGTAGACGTAGTAATAAAAGTCGTGTACTCACGATACTGTTGTTTTATTTAACATCCGTTTGTGTTCAATATTTTGTAGTCCTACGATATGTTAGCTCCTAACATTTGAAATTGGCGTTTTGTAAGAGAGTAACCTAAAGTGGATTTTTCCAAAATATAATATATTTATTTAATCAAAGTACCATTGCTATTTATGCACTTTTGCCATCTCATTCTTTCAATTCTTTAATAATTTTAAAAGATAGTTTACATTCTCAAGTTGTTCATTTTTTGTGTATTACATATTAGCATAATAAAACATCCTGGGTAATCTCCGTATAAAAATTATGATAAGATAAGACTGTAGATTGAGGCATTCACAGTTATTCATCGTTAGAAACAAGCAACAGAGTCGCGTTACATGCTGGTGTAGCAAAATAAATGTATTCTGACACCGGCCATTGTTCAATGATGATTTCATGTTAAGCAAAGTAAGCAGTATGTTCCTTCCATAGCTATCTTTATGGGAACGTTTTACTGGCATGAATTTAATCACAAGCGAATAGCAAGTTGCAGCATCAACACACAACGGTTTTGTTTCAAGTCAAACGCTCGCCAGTTTTAAATTATTATTGCTAACCGTTCCGTTTTCTACGCAACCAAAGCGTGTAAGTGTGAATATATTTTATTCAGTAGTGGGCCTAGACTAGTATTTTTTTGTCGATATTACATAAAAATTAGGTATATGTATTTAAGGGTATGTTCACTATAAATATAAGTTCGAAATTAACACCACGTATAGACTAACAAATCGATGTTTTTCCCATTTGAGACATTGCGCTAAGTAACCTATGATTGAAGTCCAGGTTCAGTGACCTAATCTTCCTCAAAATATCCCACATATGTTTTTTAAAAATAAAATCCTTTTTTTAATTTTAACATCTCTTATAATTGTGTCATCTTATTAATTATTTTTATCGATATTCTTAAAAATTGTTGAGCATCGGTACCACATCGATAATTCATTAAATATTAATAATGCATGCAAATGTTACCTACAACACCACAGCATTAATACATGTTTAAACAGTATTTAAGATAAAAAAAGGCATGAATAAATATGTTTATTACAGTATAGGTCATCTAGTATTAAATTTTGAGTTATGGGTGTTATTTAAGAAACAATTTAAGATTAAATTTTCCATAAATAATTTTGCATAAAGTTAGATTGGAAAATAATTGAATGAAATAATAGGGCATTACTAATAGCCAATGCATAAGAGTATGGCAACTTTAAATTTAAGTCAAATTAAACAAATTTGACAATTTCAGTTGAACAATCGTTGCGTTGTGTGAAAAATCTATAAACAAACTAAAGGTCGTGGGCAAAAGCTCAAGTACTTCAAAAGTTTGACAATATTTCGTGCCATGATGTCTTTACCGAAATCGTGCGACACTTTTGTGGTTTTACCACCACTCACGAAAGACAATGAAGTTATCTTTGGAAAAAATTCCGACCGTCCACAGAACGAAGTCCAAGAAGTCATCTACGTAAAAGAACGAGTTCGTAATTCAAAATTAAAGGTAAATTTTAACTTTTAAATACGCTTATTAGTTTAATTTAACAAGAAATTTCTTTACTATACTATATACTAGTTGTGTAATTTTTAATGCTATTTTACTATTTTACTTGCAATGAAAGTTGTGGTACCCGCATAACTGGTTTCCTATAAGAGTACCTTAGGAGAAGTTCAATGTGCAACGTCATTGCCAGCCTGTAAATATTTCAGTATAAGATTACTTTCGGTTTCAAATAATTTTTTTTTTTCTAAATCTACCCTCATAAAAATCTTACAATAAATTTGCACATGACAATGTAATAATACAATATTAAATACACATCAAACAAGAATAATAAATATAACTATAATTTGCCTGCATTTCAGGCCCGCTCTAACGAGGTGGTATAGCATTATTGCCTGATCCGATTGCGGAAAAGCAAGAATGCTGTTACATATACCCACATGTGACAAATTAATAATAAATTTCGCCGTGAATATTTGTCTTTCGGCTTCGTTCTGGACACACTCGACCATAATGTGATGACCATGCTCAACTTTCCTGCACTCCATACATTTAGGGATTGACACCCTTCCCATCATGTGGGTAGAACTATTGAGAGGAGTGTGTCCGGAACAAAGCCTAAAGGCCAGGGGTACTTCATCCCTGCCCATGTAAAGGAGATCTGTGAAGTGGGGAAGACAACTACTGTATGTAACCTTCACTTGCCGCCTCTTTTGCTCTAAGATGTACATACTCATTACCGTTTAGACCAATATGAACAGATATCCATTGTAATATAACTTCTATGTTTCTAGCAAGCCAGCTTGTTTGTATGATGCTATAGTCTATCGGTGTGTAAAATTAGAGGTACATCAAGCCGTGTTGTAAGGCGCTTTTACTGTCGGTTAATATGACATAGAAGCCAAATTGGAAGGGGTTGATGTTGGATATGGCGTCAGCTATAGCTGAACTATAGCAATGAGTTATATAATTACATAATTGAAATCTTAACGGAAATGTTTAATTTAAAAGCTTTATTCATTTGAGGGTCAAAAATAGCCACACCTGTCCCAATTTTATCAATGGTAGTTTTATCAGTGTATACTTTGTAGAGTTTTTCACAGTATTTATGTCAG
Source organism: Meandrusa payeni (assembly GCA_029286785.1). Lineage (NCBI taxonomy): Eukaryota > Metazoa > Arthropoda > Insecta > Lepidoptera > Papilionidae > Meandrusa > Meandrusa payeni. The sequence goes on along the minus strand of JAGSMX010000002.1, from coordinate 447,372 downwards.
GCTTGACTATATTGGACGGGTTCACTGAAATTCACCCTGCTAAAATCATTGGTGGACCCACAGAGATATATATAATAGATATATAGATAGATAAATTCTTTATTGTATTAAATACATGTACAAAGGTGAATTTGATGCTATTGAGCAATTTTTACTGTTTGATACAAGTGATATAAAGCCTCTCTAATCTCACTTGGCAAGCTATTTCAGAGTTTCATTGCAGTGCAAGTAAATGAATTGCCATAGAAATTCTTGTGTCGCTCGTGGGTGGTTCAAATTTTATTATAGTAAGTGTGGTGTTCACAAATGATTAATTGTTTGAGTCAGATTAAATTTGAAATGTTGTTGTAGCATAAGTGAGCAATCTTGATAGGGTAGTACTATAACCTTATATCATTCCAATGTAAAAAATTCCTCATTACCCTACTCTCATTACCATAATTAGATATCAGTCTCTCTTTTTATTTTATAGAGGACAAAAAAAAGCGACCTCTTACTCTTCTAGCAATACATTGGTTTATTTATAAGCAGTCTCATGGTGATTTCTAATGAGAGTGTAGTGTGTGCTTAGTTCATCCACTTGCCTAAAAATACTGCTAGCCATTTTAAGCTGCATCACAGTATCACTATTGTATTGTAAAACATATTGCAAATATGTTGTACAATACCTGTTAATTCTATGGAGAGTAGTGTTATTTGACAATTTGTCATGTATTGTCATAGAAAGAGCTAAAATAGTTGTAATTATGTTTTTCAGTGTACTTATATTACAATTGATGAAAGTTCCAGTCCAATAAACAGTGTGATATTAAGCAAGCCAGCTTGGATGTGGGGAGCGGAGATGGGCGCTAATAACAAGAATGTTGTTATTGGTAACGAGGCTGTCTGGACCAACAACAACGAAGGAGAAGGTGATGCTAGGCAGAAGAGGCTGTTAGGAATGGACCTTGTGAGGTAAGAATATTTCTACATTGCATTACCAGTATTGGCTAGCTTGGGAGTGGCTGGATGCGGAAAGCAGGCAATCATTCTGGAAACATATTGGGGAAGACATATGTCGAATAGTGGCTGATGATGACAATATTGATAGGTCTGACTGGCCAGTATTGTAATAATGTAAGATAAATTACACTTTTTAAATCTAGTAGAACTACTTGCCACATTATTTTATTTATCAAAAATATATTAAGTGAGCTACTTATTATATATGTCCCTTTTGAAAGTAATTCTATAAACATGTCACTACAATTATGTTTTAACAAGATTAGGGAACATAACCTCTAAAATATTTCCGAAGACATAATGTCTTGATTTTGGTGATAAAGTGAAAGAATATTACCAACATTTTTTATAAATATTCCTGTTATTATTGTTTACCACTCTAAATAAGCCTAAGCATGTCCTAGGAGATTACAGACCTCAATAGTTGAGTGGTGTGTAAGAAAATGCTAATATTTCTATAATGTAATATGTGAATGATAAGACCTGTGGACACAGATGATAGATGTGTGATGTCTACTAAGGTCTGGTGTAATGGTATATTTTTTTATATATAATGGTAATTAAATATGCAAAGTGAAATAAAAAGAAAAAGTTTCTAATTTTTTTGGTTTTGTATGGCTCATAAAATCAAAATAATTTAATGTATGTGCCCTGTTTCATGCAGATTTATAATGCTAATTCTAAGTTTTTAAAGTACCTGAACTTATATTGATTGAATTTGTTTCCAATCTCTATTATTCATGTATTAATGGTTAGACTACATATAAATAAAAAAATTGATTAATGTAGATTATGTTTACTCTTAGATCATTCATCTCTCTATACTTTGAAATGCCCTACAAGCAAACTATTTTTATATGAATATGTAAAGATATCCTTTGAATTGGTAAGTTGTTATTGTATACATTTGAAAAGGTTTTTAACCTACTTGTATAATAAGAAACTTTCTCATTTATGTTTTTACATTTTCCTTTACTTGGTTGTTTTCAGGTTGGGGTTGGAGAGAGGAAATTCTGCTGAAGATGCATTAAATGTTATCACAAGTCTTTTAGAGAAATATGGACAAGGAGGGCCGTGTTCGGAGTTTGATGACAGTCACATTTACCATAATTCATTCTTGATAGCCGATACCAAGGAAGCTTGGGTTCTGGAGACTAGCGGTAAGCTCTGGGCTGCTGAGAGAATCAGCTCAGGCTATAGAAACATCTCTAATGGTTTGACTATAAGAACTAAAATCGACAAGCATTCTGATGGATTGCTGGTGAAAGCAAAGGCTATGGGTTTATGGAAAAATGGGGTAAGAAGCACTTTTAGCATGTATTTTATTATTTTTTTAAAGTAGTCATAGCAGTTGTGGAGCAAACTTTGTTTTAAATATGTATGAAAATATATAAAAGATCTCACCTCCTAAAAATCGTATGAAATTCTTTCATACAGTTTTAGGGAGCTCTTTGATCGAGATTTGGTTTATGATAATTCAAGACTAGAAAGTAGTCTGTAATGACTACACGCATGAGACCATCTGCTCATGGTAGTGTTTAATCTTTTTTTATTTAATTTAGGCTTGTTTTAAAGTCCATTTTCGTTTTTACTCCATAAATCTACTTATGTATACTATTATACTGGCTTCACTATAATTACTCTGTAATACTTAGGGAAGCTTTTCTGATTCTGTAAGTCTGATTGCCTAATGGATTTTTGTCCAGCTTTTATAAAAACACTGTTGCGGCTTTAAGATAGTGAGATTATCCAAGTATATTTACAAACAAAAACCACTTTAAATTGAATCAAATCTTAAACGCTATGACGCGCAGACGCCCTCTTCGTATTTCCGAATTAATAATAATAACCTAACAAATTGCATGAAACCACTCCAATACAAATGAATAATCGAAATTGGTTAGATTGAGCGTTATATTGAGATATTCGTGCATTTGTCGCGCACATACTTAATGCAAATTGAATGCTTAAGAATGACAAAAGAAACATGTCCAATATATTTGCAACACTAAGTAGATGTAAATATAGGTGCTGGATAATCATTCAACAAACAAGGGGCCTTCTAGGAGAACAATTTGATAAATAAAATATTTCAATTATAAATATTTTTAGCACACCCATATTATTTTATTTTATTTTGTACTTATACCTTTATAAATATAATGGTGCTGCCTATGTTCCTTACCTTTTATGTTTTTATTATCTTATTTTGCGAAATAAATTGTGTTAAAAATGTTTTGTTTTGTTTAAAATATTTTTAGTTGTATATATGGAATAATAATAATAGTACCGTATATCTATCTGAGTGCTGTATATCTTAATGAAGGTGACAGATGCAAAAGGTAGTGCTGTTGTAGGCTCTGAATCAACTGAAGCGCTTCACCCCAATCATTCAAAAGATTAATTATAGCCTAGCTTTGCGTGAGATCTCTAATTTGCTTAATTAATAGGTTAATAATAATGAAGCATTTTTATTTCCACATGTACATTTTTAACAATTATCCATTAACCTTATGTCTATGTTAGTCTAGTAATGTTATTTGAACTATTGTACATATGGACTGTTTTGAGTTAAGGCCATCTTCATTTTTTTCCTGCCATTTGTCCACTTTTTACCTGTTACTTTAATTTTATCAGTTCACCGTTTAAGTGGCCTGAGAGCACTTCTAGTTCCCTCTGACATGTTGATTCAATTGTTTACCCTATTAATAATTAGTTACACAGGCATGACAGCTTTAAGGGTGCAGTCCGCTCACTTTTCAGTGGAATATTAGCAGTTCTTGTAGGGAGACTATAGTTTTAGTTTCAGTTAGGCCTCAAAGTAAAAGCTTACTTATTGTTACTTTTTAATGTTCTAAATTGTCATGTGTTTATAACAAAGCTCATCATATTTATAAATGAACATTCCAGGGAGAATTTGACTTCACCAATTGTTTCTCGTCTGGAGGAGACGAGAAGCGGCAGAAGGAGGGAGAGAGGCTGCTGAAGGAAGGAAGCAAGTCTTCTTCTTTTAGTGTCAAGGATATGTTCGACGTGCTACGTCACAAGGAGAGCTACATCTGTCGCAGCTGTGATGACACATTTCCCACACAGGGCAGTCAGGTAAGGAAATCATACTATGAAATATTTTTTTTTACAAATACTAAGACATTGTATTGAGCTTATGTTATGGCCTATGTTTCACAAAATGTCCTGAATGATCACAATCTAAATATTTTCCTCTAATAAGGACATATTACTTCGCCCTTTTAACTGACTTAAAAAAGATGGATGCTGAATTAGTTTTTCTTTTTATTAATGTTTGTGCACTCATAGCGCCATCATTTATAAACCGATTTAGATTTTATTTGGTTTCAATTCGTTCCATATGAATTTTGTGGGTATGGACTTTGAGTTCCGAAGAACCTAAATTATCATATGAAAAATTGTTCGTTGATTGTGACATTGGTAGACTAATTTTTTTAATCGCGTCGCCCGGACCGTCAAGAACGTGTCTCGGCCTCCGGGCGACGCGAATTGGTAGACTAATGACACTACGCCTTGCATGTAAGGTTTGTTATAGGTAAGTATTAAAAAGTGACAATGAACATGAATTAATGATAACCGATACTTCGGAAATGAAAGCGGGCGTCCGCGTTGTTCAAAGATTCGATTTGTTTTTATTATACCGAAATTGAAAATGCAATATTTCCCGTTTTCAGGTATCTTCCATCGCCGATGACGGCGTGAGCGTTCATTGGTTCACGGCGACGCCGGATCCGAGCTTGTCGTTCTTCAAGCCGTTTGTTTTCACACCGAATGTTCAGGTGTCGCCCTTCACGGAGAGCCCTAACGAGGTATTATTAAAACAATAATCTATCTAACATCTTTAAACGACTTCTACGATTTTCATGAAATTCTATATGCAGGGAGTTTCATGGCCATAGAAAATGTCGGTCTATCCGCGTATACTCTGTTATTTGTGCAGTACATGGCGTTGCTAAGCAACCTTAAGAATGACGGTAAATCTATATATCTAAAAGCGAAAGTGTGTTTCAAGTGTGAAAGGGCTTCCATATAGGCTCCGAAATGGCAGGACCGATTTCAATGAAACTTTCAGGGAATCTTCAGATTGACCTGTCGAGTAATTCAGTAAAGTTTGGTGACGATCGTAGCACTCTTCTTTTTCAACTATCAAACAAGTCATACGTTGTACTTTTATTTCTGACATTAACTTGAGCCCGATATGTTTTTGTATAAATGATAAGAATGATATTGTATTTACTGATATGTACATGGGTGTAGGTATGATCTTCACTCGCTCGAGAAGAGAATGAATACAAAGAGAAATGAATAATTTAATATATTGTGATAGTTAAATAAAATATTTCTGTCTAATAAATTTACTGTCCGGCGGTCGCCGATGGCATGGCGCGATGCCCCGTAAGGTGGGGGTTTGCGCTCCGTCGGCCCTCTCAAACAGAGGTACTCGGGCGTCAGATGTGGTCATCCAGGCTCTCCATGCGCAAGTCCCTGGCAATTACCATATTCCGCACATGGCGCGGTGCGTCGGTGATCCTGCGCAGCGCAAGTGACTGCTGCGGACGTAGCGACTTCCGGATTGTTTCGCTGGGTAGCGCGTACCAAGCCGGGACTGCGGATGTACTGCTTGTACACCCCGAGCTTGCCATGTGATCCCAAGACCGGGCGCAGAAGAGTGCGTGTGGTGCGCGCCTGTGTGACCATATGCTTTTTGTGGGGTTGCATGTTGAGGTTAAGGTCAATGATCACTCCTAGGAATTTCACCGTAGGGGACCAACTGACCTTGTAGTGTCAGCGGGGGCGGCAGGCGACGTGGCGAAGTGGCGAAGTTAGCCTTAATCTTCCTAGCCACGTTGACCTTCACTCTCTAGGCCTTCAGCCAACAGGGGAGTGCTCTAATGCTCGCTGCATCTTGACGGCAGCGATGTGGTAATGAGTGAGTCATCGTCGGCATACAGCGCTAGCATGGCGCCGCCAGCAACTGGGATGTCATCCGTGTACCTGCTATAGCAAACGGGTGACAAGCAGCTTCCCAGGGGCACGCCGGCGCGGATTGGACGCACTGTGGAAAGGGCGTCTTCAACCGCCATTTTGACTTTGAAGTGTCTGTCCTGCAGGTAGCTAGCCATTGTCTTAACTATTCGATGAGGAATAGTAGAATTGGATAGCTTGTATGGCAAGCCAGCATGCCAGAAGCGATCAAATGCCTTTTCCTTGTCGAGGAACACCCCGACTGCTCTTTCCTTCCTGTTGCTGTTCACAGCCACGTGATGGAGCACCCTGGCAATTTGAAAGGTGGTGGAGTGTTCTGCACGAAAGCCTAACTGTTCATCGCGTGACTGAAGATGAGGCGTTATGCGTAAACTTGTCAAAATACTGTAATTAGATCATGTATAACGTGCGCGTGCGCCCCTCCTCTGTCCCTCCTGCGCCGGTTGTCCGCCCCACCCCCGCCCCCTTCGTTCTTCTAAGGAGTATCGACCGCACTTCCCACGCGCGATTGTATCGGGTTTTATGCGATTTTGATTCTATACAAACGCTAAAACCGGCATCAACGGCACAGACTTCGCGCGTTCCTCTAAAGCTGTCCTCTGTGCTTTTTAAATACGCGTAGAGCCGTTGGTCACGGCTGTCAGGTGCATTATGGCGATGCCATAATTTAAGAAGTGGCTTCTGTGGTCGTTCTTCGTTAGGTTATGTCTCGAATCATTCATCGATGAGACTTCCTCAGCGGGCCATCCCCACGAGGGCGATCCGTGGACTATCGTTTAACGTTTGATTCGATTTGAAATCGATTTTTGTTTTTACTCGTAAATATACTTGTCTTTACTCGACTTTGGGTAGTCCTGGGCACCGCTGAAAATCAGCGCTGTCGCATACATGCGACGGCGTATGCTGAGTCGGTGTCCAATATTGGCGTCATATCTTATGTCTTATTTCTTAAACCTTTTTTTATTTTTTTCTGTCTTTTTGATGTTTCATATTTTGTGTGAATAAAGAATATGATGTCTACGTCTATGTTTTACTGAAGTTCGTCTTTTCTGTGGTAAATTATTGTTGTTGTTATCTATAGAAATATATAAAATTGGAGTGTCTATTTGTAATATACTCTTTGTCATGTTTGCTTTAAGAACAGCCATTAGCCTGTGCTATCTTTAGTTCCCCCGGGCCAGGACGGTCAGAGCCTTTCAATTTTCTTCCTTTCATACATCATTTATTTAATAATACATACAATTTTACACTTAGCTCATTACATATCTTATCTATATTCTTATTCTACTTCACATTTTTAGTTCCTATTTTTGCTAATTTCTATTTGTAATATTAAAATAACTGCTTGCCAAAATAACATTTTTTTTTGTTAACGGGAAGGAAATCTTCAAAAAGATAATAAATAAAAATAAATAAAATTTTATTTGGACAAGAGAAAAAGAAATATTACAATACAGAACGTACGTAAACTGCTATAGTAGTTGGCAACTGTGTCGCAGCAGTTTACGACCACCTCGAGACACAAACAATATAAATACAAATTTAACTTATAATTATGTACATATTATTGGAAGACAAAAGATATACATAAATAATTGTAATAATATATGTGTGTGTCTTTATAAGTTAAATTTTGCAAGTAGTTGGTGACTTGGTTGGTGACGTGACCGGTGCGAGAGAGGATACAAATTCAATAGTTTATTAATTTTGTTATAAGCAGTAGAAGCTAGGTAAACATAATGTCGCCTAGCAAATGCAGACGGACAGATTGCCTCGCCGACTGTTAGAAGTTAGGTTCACAAAAGGTAATTGAATGTGTTTACGGTAAATCATTTGACGAATGAATAATTGTCTGACAGTTGGGACCTTAGCGATTGTAAATAATTCATCGGTAGGGAACCGGATTGGCTTTGATATTATTTTAAATTGGCTTAGAAACCCCGCCTTCTGGGGGGAAGGCGGCGGTAATATAGGGTTTTTACCCACTAACTAAACTTTTTAACCTCCCCGGTGGCCCTTCCTCGGTGCATGGTGAGGGGCTGCGGGAACTCTAGTAGAACGTACCGGAGCTTCCGCACTTCCCGAGAGGGGGGGGGGGAGAAAGGTTACTCCCCCTCCCCGCCCATCATTATTTACAGTTTTACAGTTATTGTCTCACTGTTTGTTTCGGCTAATCTCTGAAATTGTATTTAATTGTCTGATGTAAAAAGGAGTAACTAAGGATTTTTTATTTTAGAAATATATAAATAGTTTTAATAGCGGGTAACGGCGCGGGGCACAACTAGGGGAAATATATATAATTATAATAGTAGCGTATTAAAAGTAAGGACCCTGTATCAGTTGTTCTTAAATGAAATGTCTCCATTTCAGCTGAACAGGGAGCACCACCTGTACAAACTCCACGCCGAACATCTGGCGCGCGCTGACCTTAAGAAGACATTGAAGATCATCCGTGAAATGGAAAATGACTGCATCTCCGAGTTAGATGAATTTATAGGTCTTTACAAAGTGTTGAAGACCGACATAGATGAGCTGGATACTCTCATGAAGGATTGCGTGGAGAAGGAAGTGAAACTTTACGGGTAACTTGACGTTCACACTTCTTATGTATTCGCTGTTATACTTAAATTTCTAGAATATCTTAGCACAGCTTATGTAAAGCTTATATTTACTCAAACTTTATGAATGTTTATTTTTTTTTCTTTGTATCCAAATAAATTTAGATGGGATATTGAATAAGGAACTATGAATTATTCCTTATCCTAGTATTCGTTTCCCTCTTGGGAACGTATGAAGTGCGCAAGAGCTTTTTGCTAATTGTGTCGGCCTTATGTTATATAGTGCCTTGTCGGTGTTGTAATGTTACTTAGTCTGAAGTAGACATATCGCTCTGACTTGTTTTGCTATAGAGGGCGCTGTGTGCGCGTATAAGTAAGGTTTCGGTAATAGAACGATGGCTAAATATTATATCGTAGTAGCTATCTTAAATCTGATGACGATGAACTAGAGTATTCAGGTTTGCAGCTCTCGAAGATGCCAGAACCTTGAGCGTAGAACGCTTTCATGCTAGTAAGTAGGGTAGTTAAGTGTAATAATATTTACTCCTAAATTTTTTACTTGTGTGCTCGGGGCACTAACAAGTCGGACATCTGCAAAGTTCAATGAATCTTGCACGCAGGGGTCTCGTGGTATTGAATCCATTACCCGGGGTATCATTGCAGGGGGCAACTGATCCCCTAATCATTGATACCTTGTGTGAAAACGGATTTCTGGAATGGCTATTTTAATGTTGAGCCCAATACCTCAAGCGGCAGCCACGACCTATCATCAACACCCTCCCGACGCCTCGGTCGCGGTTGACACGGAGATCGAGGGGAGCCGGCGAGATGGGGAGAGGGCTATTCCAAAGTTCCCTAGAATAGAGTTGAGGCCCCTGGCTTATATGTGCCTTATACCTTTGCGTGTAAACATTTTGTTGATGATTTAATTTAGAGAACTATTTTGTTGTTTATTACGTATACGTTTACAGTTACGTAACGGTTATAGTATTCTACGTAGTTTATTGAGCGAATTTATGTTCTATATAAAGGAATTTTTGTCGCCAATAATATAGATTTAGAATTAGAAACCATATTGTGACATTCATTAAAAATTGACCAATTAGTTATTATCTCTATCATAATATACACAATACCCTTACCATTTGATAATTCCTGTCGCTATTTCACTTCTAAATTAGTCTTCCAATAGATTTTCATACAAAGTAGACCTTGTGATCTCAAAGGTTTGTTCCCAGCTGGGACACAACTTTCACACACACAATTCCCACGCTCGTGATTGCAATTTATTTATATTTTAAAAAGATATTATTTTTTTGTTGTCCAAAAAGTTCCCTTTGTAGTACAACAAGAGACAAGTTTTGTCAAATGGTAAGGGTTGTCAACATAACGGCACAAAGCCCGCACGCAGAATATATTACAAGGGATATTTTGTCGTCAAATTGTCATGTGACGTCACATCCACGACCTAGACGTAAATCTTTTTCCATTTAACGAGGTAAAATAGTTAATTTCCCTTGACAGGGATCTAAGGTATAGTCATAAGAATGTAGCAGAAGCGGCCTATGAATAATTCAATAATATTTTTTTCTTTTTATAAGAATATGACGATTTTTTTTGTTTTCCATTAATAATCTATGAATGATAATTATCAAAATGATTAAGTATACTGGCACGATTAGAATCTGATAGAAAATGTATGTGAAATTTGGTACAATCAGATTTTTTTTCTAAATTGGAATTTATATATTAATAACGAATAGAGAACTGATGGAATTAATGTTGTATTTGATAAAGTAGGGAACAAAAGATGAATATTAAAACGCTAGACTATCGTTAATTATATGAGATAATAATATTTGATAGATTCAAATTATCTGTTGAACGTTAACACATATTCCAAACTCGATGACCTCGCAGATGACGCCCTGAGCTTCTATAACTAAAAGTAAACTTAAAGCCATATATATATCCCACTGCTGGGCAAACTTCATGTTTTCTAAGACATATAGGTCATCTATAACTAAAATAATTGTTTTTTTCATTTACTAACATTTAATATTACAGAGGAGAGATGTTTTGCGTTTAACTTAATGACCGTAACTTAGACTGATTATTTGTATGCGACGGACGGAACTTAAAACATAACTTTTAGGGTGCTTCGCCTTAACTTTAAGATAAAAGTTTAAGATAAAAAACAATAAAAGTAAAAAAAAAATGTTATAATTCAGACAAAGTCAGACAGACTCCGGTTTGCACTAAAATTATTCCGACTGGTTTTTGTATAATTGTGTGTGATATTCGTTGTGTTAGTTTGTCCTGACCGTCCTGCGGCCTTATACAACTTATTCGTTTCTTTTGAATGTTGAAATCGGAGGGAAAGACTGATATTGGCATACTCTTCCATTTTGTTGTTCGATGTCTACTTGCGTGTCAGTTGAGCAAATTATTATTTTTTTTATTTTATAATGACGTTTATTTCATTATGTTCAATTTGGAATTTGTTATTGTTTCATACTTTTTGTGATTTAAATAAATAAATTTGCTTATATAAATGTTTGCTTTTCATTTATTTATAAGTCCTCATAAAGCCCTGGCGGGGAGCCTTTTGCTGTCTACTTTTCACCAAGTTTATGTTGAATAATCATTTTTCGTACATAAAAAAAACCGAAAAAATGGACAACGAATTCAAATCATCAGATCCTAACTGCTTAAACACTAGGCTATTGCTTTTAGCTATATTTATGTGTGTTTAGTTAGAAATTTTAGTTAATTTTCTTATTATCCGTGAGAATGACTGCCCTTTTAGAGCAAGCCTAAAACTTGTCACATCTTATTTATTAGAATAAATTTCTTATGCATGCAAGATAGAATGGACCTAGAATAACATCCGTACCTGGGATAAAAAAGGAGATCATTAGTACCATTGCATGGCTCAAGATACTGTGAAAGTCTACTTTTTATGGCTCGCGGTCTTTGTGCTAGAAGTTTTAGAACTTCAGCAAATTGAGAGTACAAACTCTTCGAGCGCTCTGCCTTCTATTCTGAGCAGTAGCGCAAGATTATATAAATAAAAACAAGTATATTTATTAGGAAAATCAAAAATCAAATTCCAATCGAATCGACAACACTGACGCACGTAAGTCCTCTTTGTATTTCCGAATTCGTAGGAAATATAATTAATCAGAACATAAACAAACTCTCATCAAAGTACTATTGAAGTGCATCCTGTCCAATAAAAATTTAATCATCAAACTAGATTGTCGTCATATTGAGTTCTTCGTCTATCTGTGGCGCAGATACAATATATTCTAGGGAACTCTTGAATAGTTAGCTTCCCCTCGCCCCCTCTCAACCTCAGTCACAACTGCGACCGAAAGGTCGGGAGGCCGTAGATAGTCGATAAATTCCCCGTGGCTGACGCTTAAGGGATTAGCTTCGACGTGAAAATAGTTATTCCTAAAAATCCGTCGATTCGGGGAGCAGTTGTCATGCGTTGATTGCCCGGTTAATGGGGTCAATACCGAGGATAGGTACGGACCAACCTTGTAGATGTCCGACGTGACTTGAAATTTAAGACATATTTGGTTTTCTTATGGATGCCAGCCACTGTCAGAACTCGACCGGACCAAATTGAACACTACTTCGAATTCAGTTCACCCCATCGAACGTTATGGACTAACAAAACATACAGACGAAGTGAGAACCTCCTATTTTTTCTAGTCGGTTGAAAAGAAAATAAATGAACTACTAGAATTTGGAACTGTGAAATATGATTTGGAGAGCAGAGATTCTGTTCAACAAGATGACTTTGTTTCTTAGGAAAACAGTTACATTTATCAAAATAAAATGAATCCAAACGAAAATTACAGCCATTTTAATTAATACAAATTTTTCGCAATTTTTTTACTAATAATAGTTTTTCGCTTGTAACCTTGAGTTGATTGTCAAATTGTTTTCACTACTACCGCAAATTTCAGTATCCTGTCATCCGTTTTCGTGACGCGGTGTTATAAAATCATTCAGAAATACCTTCAGTTCTACACGAAGACGTCGCCAGAAGAATTCAACGACCGCTAGTGAAATATTACGATTACAATGGGCTCTTGTTTCTGCATTCCGGTATGTGTTTTGTGTTTTAAAAGCTGTATATAGAATTTTACATTAATTTTAGAATAGTTTGCCAAAAGTAACTACTGTTTGTACAATTTACAGTGGCACCTCGACATACGAGTTTAATTCGTTCTGTAACCTTGCGCGTATTTCAAATTGTTCGTATCTTAAAGCAATTTTCCCCATTGAAATTAATTAAAATGCCAAAAATGTTTTGTAAGCGTACAAAGAACAAAAACGCGATCAAAAATGCTTCGAAATCAAGATCTCAAAGCAAAATGAGCCTACTCGGAAGCTTGTATCTAAAAACATCGTATATTGAGGTACCACTGTATAAACATAGATTCGGTGTGTTTTGCATTCGAGTGTGTTTTGGTGTATAACCTCAATATTGAGTTGACAAAAGGCAATAGAACGGAATAGCGTCAGCGCTCCCGGAAGCGGCACTCAAAGTTAATTTAGCTTTTTGAATGTCCCTTAGAATATCCGTCAAATAGCAACCGACCGAGTCGTGGCTCGACACTCTCGGGCGCTCTCGGATCGGAATCCTTACGCGTAACATAGTAACCGTCTGCTGAGCTGCTACAAGCTGAGGTTACTCCTCACTGGGGGACCCTTGTGTCGAGTTACTAGCGATAGAAGCAGACTAAGCGACCTAATAGCTATGCCGCCTCTCAATCCGGTGAAGCAGTCAAGGGCAGTTTCTCGGTCCAATCTGTGTAGTTCGTCATAAAAAAAATCGAAAAGAATGAATTTGTAATAGACAATTGGTACTTATTTATTGGTAAATATTTTAATACGTTATGAAATAAAACCACAAAAATACGATGCATCATTTATAATATAAATATTTAGGCATTTAGGATCTGTAATTTATTTTTTGATGAACCTATAACCTTAACCAGAGATTCTGATGTTTACTGCTTCTCCGAATTGAGAGGTGTCATAGCTATTAGGTGGGTTAGCATGAACCTCTCTTGCAGTAACTCCACACAAGCGTCTTCGGCTGAGAGGTAACCTCGGCTTGGACGGTTACTATATAAAAAAATTACAATAGAATTAATATTTTTATTAATATATTGCGGTTTGCACACCCCTGTTGTTGCATCACTCCATCTGAGTTTACGTGAGATATAATTTTTTTAATTGTTCGTAGTTGATTGGATGTCCTGTGAATGATGACGAAGATAGCGGCGAATTTGTAATTGTGGAAGAAATCGAACCAATGGACTCCAGTAATTTTGATTACACCACCTATACAGTCAATAAATTTGACATGACATCTTCGTATAATCTGTAAGTAGATTCATAGTTATGATTATAAATATAAATATTATATATACAGGTGTCTCGTAATTCAACGTCCAACGGTGAATGGGTGGTAGGGGACTATATGGCAGCCTCGAGGAAAATAATTTCAAAAATCAATGTAATTTTTTTATTTGAGCATTTTACTGAAAACTATGAAAAAATCAGGACCCTGTACGAAATTTTCTAGTACTATAACGACAAATTGGCTAGTTTCGGCCATGAATATTTTTAATTGGGATCGCGGATAATTTTGCTATCGAATAAAATAAAAAAACTTGTTATGGCTATTCTTTAAATTTTTGAAAGAAAATCATTAGTAAACAGACTTTGATACACAATGCTGTTAAAAAATGTACCGTAACCATAGTGCCAAGTAATTTCAAAAGTTGGTGCTACTCTTCATTATTCAAAAAATGATTTTTGTAGAACACGTCTAAGTTCACGATAAATAATTATTATTTAAATTAAAAATAAAACTAAAAATGATTTATCATAAAATGTGGATTCTCAGTACTTAAAATACGCAAAGTGCAGATTTAAGCATAAAATAATACTACCGGCAATATTCCTTAAATTTTTGAAAGAAAACGGTCACGGGACTTAGCAGATAGCTGTCATAGTAAAGAGTAAGATAGGCTAGGCTATTAGATTTTAATCGCGAGTAGCAACGCAGGCCCCATCTAGTTAGTAATCTATTTGAGGCTTTTGTATAACACTATCGATGGTTTTGATTGTCTGAGGTATATTTATGTGCCAAGTGGTTGCTCCGGTCGCCATGAAAAAGGCGCAAACTTGTGAAATTTTCAGTCCACATGTTCATAGTATGAGGGATTCCATATGATTAATTATTTTTAATTTAAATAAAGAGAAAAAAATGCTTTAGATTATGTTAATTTTATGTCATTTAAATATAGTTAGAACATAAGATGAAAACAATACAGTTGTAGTACAGTGTAGTGGGTATATTGAAATGTTTCATCATTGTTACAGAATGCGCCCCTTCATAGAGTTGTTGTCGAAACGGAGCCGGCGTTACGAGAGGAACTTAAGGTTGTTCCCAAATCGCACCAGCGATACTTTCTCAAGCTCTTACGATAGCTGCGCGTAAAATAATCATTTCATGAAATTTATTTTAATTTAAAGCTCTCAATTTAAAATTAAAGTGTCTCTCTCTTTCTACCTTATTATTTTCTCTCCAACCTTGTATGTGTTGTTTCACTTTTATATGCTTTTTGTTGGTTTCATTAATTATGGATGTACAATTATTGTTAAATGCAATGTCCATGTGTAATTTTACCTTGATTTATTATAATTATTTTGAATGTGATTTGATTTATTAAATGTGATATTAAATTAATTTTTGTTTTATTTTTTATTAACTATATATAATATAATATTACACAGATATAATATTAACAGACGTCTTCTTAGTGTTTTTTTTTCATTTAATTAGTAAAATATTCTTTTATATATTACGATTTTCATTTGAAACAAAGTATATTGAATAAAAATCTTTGTTCAAACCACCATTCCCGCGGTTCTTCGAATAAAGCGTTTATTTGGCGATTTTCCGTCTATTTTAATACCACATACATCCGCTTTACTCCCGGTTGCTGGGTGTAGTACACGAAAGCACATTACATATGACCGATCTGCGAGTACAGTAATTTTGGACTTTTCCTCCAATTAAAGGCATATTATTACTATAATACCGTTTATTAAACATCGACGGCATAACGAATACAGGGAATTGCGTTTCAAAGTATTTATTTATCAAAACAAGTAATACGTAAAGATATTTTTTCACGACGTAAAAACAGCAGCGGTTTTTCTAGGTTTTGCACTTTCGCCATAATATTGTTAAAGTTTACTTGAACCATATTTTACTTAAGAACATCGTCAGATTATGTGGTTGCTAAAAGGTCTTCAAGTTCAACTATTCCCGCAACGTATTGTGCACACATGGAATTTCCACTATACTGCGAACACGCCGGAATTTTTATGTCAAGATGTGATACGACACAATAATAACGATAAAGCTTCCGATTTGTAGTCTAAGCGGCAACATAAGTCCGTTAAGGCTACAAATCGGATCTGATCTTCCGAGTATGAAATAATGAGGTTATATATGGGAATCAAGTAGCATTTGCATACTAATTCCCTTTGCAAAAACTAATTCTTAGAGATTAATCTGAGGCTCGCTTGTAATAATGCTCATCTAGCCAACCAATGGAGTCATCCATTCAGACTGATTTGGTGGCTGCTAGTGCCGGCCCTTATGCGGCTGTACCGAACAAATATAACGGGTGTTAATATACTACTAGCGCCATCTATTAAGTAAATCATAAGTTGAATTGGTTAGTATTTTAAACATAAATAGATTGGTACTTATAATTTTAGTTATTATTATAAGCAGCTATTCTATGAAGCTTACTAGCAAGTATAAGAGCGCAAATCAGCTAAGGCTAGTGAGTTCGTAAAATTATTCACACTAGGTGGCGCGCTAATCAACTCTAAGGCTATATCTACTAAAGAGCAAGAGCGTAAATAACCATTCTTGGGATTATGATTGTTAGACCTATGCCGGCGAAATTTTCCGAGCAGTTAACATAGATGGCGCGCAAGTCCATTAAACCAATTAGTATAAACATACAACATTCATTACACTGCAACGACACGTTCGGAAGCTGTAAAACACGCGTTTCACAAAGTTTCGGTAAAATTTAAGCTGGCGTTTGACCGCGATCGCACCTAATGTTCATTTAACAATAATTAATAAATGTGAGAAAATACTTGGTAACAAATAAAAAATGCATATGGTACTTTATACAATGGAAAAATGTATTACCAATATTGTATATTAGAGCATCAGACATGAAAGGAATTGTGCCTACCTAAGAATTGAACAGAAGCTATTTAGTGTTTTATTTTAATTTATTTGCTACTAAATGATGGAATCGGTCAAACTCGACGGAATAAGACCTCGTCGAAGTCCAACACGCTAGACTGACTAGATCCGCACCACTCTCGGCACGTCGTTAGCGACGAGAGGAGGAAATGGCGACCAAATAACTAATTTTAGAATGTAAATTTTTAAAGTAATGTTAAAACTATTTTTTCAAAAAATCGTGTGTTGCCTTGCATTGCATTGCATTGATGTGACAGGGCATCCTAAATTAAAGTGTATTTCTCCCACGTAGTTTTAATCGCGTCGGAGTGCTCCAACGCTTTCTATTTATTTGTGTTCATACGGGTAGAAGATATCGCTTTCTCTCACATTTTGATATAAATTTAAGTTAGGACGAAGTGATGCTTATTGTGCAAAATACTCGCTATAAATACAACTATTAATTTACGAGTAAAAAACCTTCACTCGAGACGCCCTTTTTCTTGTCCGAAGTATCCTATTACTCAATTTGAGTTATAAAGGATTGATTTAATTTTTATACAAAATTTTATTTTTTATAAATTAAATTGTGGTTTAAAACTATAATACAAAAAAATAGCTGCCGCCTCCGGGTGGGTTCGAACCACCAACCTCTCGGTTAACAGCCGAACGCGCTGGCCAATTGCGCCACGGAGGCTGTGAGATTATCAATGAAGGAGCTTTTATATTCAAATCATATGTAGTAAAAGTTTCCACTCCTAACACGCAAAGCCGTAGAAGAATAGAGTCGCCACATCTCAGCTCACGTCAGCTATTATAACGTCAGCTATATTAACAGCCGAATGCACTGACCATTGCACCACGGAGGCCCTGCACGTTTAGGTGAATAATTATTTAGATGTTTTTAAAAGTAATTGAAAAGTATTTTAATATTTATTTATATTCAAATTCAAATATTGCTAAAATTATGCAAACCACCTTTCTACGAAATACGATGAAATTCATTTACTTAAATATTCGATATAAAAATCAACTTTGAGAGTTTATATGTAAGTAACGACAGTAAAAAATCAGCGACTTTTAAGTCAAATGACTGACCATAAAAACAGTAAAATGGGTGTCAATAGCCTAATGGTTTATGTATGTGATGTACGTTCTACTTGTCGTGTTAATGTAATTTTTATATTGTTATGTTAATTTTAACTATTACTTATGTTAAAGTACATTTATATCCTAATTAAATTAAATAGTGTACTAAAACAATGCCTCCAAGTACACAGTGTGATTGATGTCTTTACGACGTGCTCTACGCTGTACTCTACGATTGTCTCTACGAGACAATGCGCTACGCTGTTGTCTATGCAATGCTCTACGCTGTGCTCTACGCTGTGTTCAGTGAAAGTGCAGCCCAGCCATGATGCCTCGAATACCTTTTTTATTACAATAAACAATTTAAACAGATTCGACAGGCACAGAATAATTAATAAATAAAAAATAAAATTATTTTACAAGTATTATAAGAGAATTCAACTCAACTCAATAAACAATGAAATAAAGAATGCAAGACATTATTATAGTACTATTTATATAAATGTGGGTTCTATACAAGGGCTACGGAAGATAACAACATGTGAAAAATCCGTATTGTATATACCTAATTAGAATACTGGATAATTGACGAACTAGCATCGTTCAGCGTTAGATGTCGTTACAGTGTAAGACACGGGTGGAATAGACATGAGAGCTTGATTTTGAATTGTCCAATAGATGTCGGTGTTAAAAACAATTTTCTTATTATTTTTTCTCTCTGCTGAGTAGACTGTCAAGCTAAGCGACGTAAGAGCTATGCTCTCAATCCGGTGGCGCAGTAGAAGTCGCGTCTTGGCTAATCTATGTGCATGTGTTAACAAGTTAAAAGTAACACTATAAGGTAAAAATAAAGTTAAAAATTAAGAAAATGTTTCGCAGTCGGCAGGATTTGAACCTGCGCTCCCAGAGGGAATCTGATTTCTAGTCAAACGCCTTAACCGCTCGGCCACGACTGCTTGTGATTTAGAAGTAAAGTATTGAATCATCTTAAATATCAACATCTTATTTATCCATTACTTTCAGCACTTAATTACGACAGCTTCACCTTCGAATACTGTGACGGCCCAGGATTTCACTATCATTGGTATTTAAAAATGGACGTGGCGGAATTCCACTTACTGTCACATTAGGGAACAGTTCTTTTAGTGTAGGGAGGTAAAAACTTCAACACCCATAAGCGAAACGCGAAAGTGAATGTAACCAGAATAGTATCGCATACTAGACTTAGGTGTGTAACCTTGAACCGCTATAACCATAATTTATGGTGCTGAAATTATTGCGATGAGTAGAATATAACACCATAACTAAGTCTTTAAAGATCGACGAGTCAGCTCAGAAGGTTTTTTTTTGTTCACGCGGGGGAATCTTTTTATAGACCATCCTCCGGTACCCTGGGTGGGCCAGGAGGGATGTGTGGGACTCGGCCTGGGCAGCCCCTACCCACTAAACCTTCCGCGAATGCCATCAGCCGTTATGAGCAGGGTGCCCCGGATCTGTCAGCAACAGGACACCCCAACGACCGGCTGGTCCCGGCAAAGACCGGACTTCATCCCCAAAGGGGACTTCTTCGGCACTCAGAGAAGTCCCGATGACGCCGAAGCATGGTGGGGCCAGGTACCCATCCTGGCCCCGCTTCGGATTACGGAGGCGGCAAGAGGAGGCGTTCGTAACGCCTCCTGCGCACCCCGATACGTCGCCTGCGGAGGGGGGGAGCCTCTGCGCTCCTCTCCCTGACCCGCTCGTCAGCCTCCTTCTGGGACATGACCGTCTCACAGAAGGAGGCGACCGCCGTCCAAGACCTGTCGCTCGAGACCATCGCAAGAGCGAGGCTCGGAAGCGACAGGTCTACACCACCGATGGCAGATACCATGTCATGGCGCTGCGCTGCCCATCTCGGGCACACCTCGAGGGTGTGCTGGGCAGAGTCCACCGCAGCACCACAATCATGGCACCGCTCATCGGCCTCCCGATGGACCGTCCGACACAGGTAGTCCCCGAAGCACCCATGTCCCGTGAACACCTGCGTCAGACGGAAGGTGAGAGGTTTGCGCTTAGCTCAGAAGGTTAGTTTAACGTCATTACAATAATGCAAAAGACATGGTCTAACCTTCAGAGACTTACAACGTAACCCAATTGTGGTTCATTATATGCAACATGCGTGCATTTTCAATAATTTTAATTTACCTGTAAAATGGAAAATGTGTTATTCTTGAGAATTCTAATTATAATTCTCATTAATATCATGGTGACAGCATCTGTCTCTAATTTGTATTTGGCTATATGTACAATTGATTGTTCTACCACTATTTATATTATTTTTGTAAACGTTACGTGAAACCTCAAATTTTCGTAGCACGAAAAATATTTCCAAAAATGAGTAAAACATATAAATTAGAGAGAGTTAAACAAAAGAAAAAGCGTTTTAAGTTTTTTTTGATTTACAATAATGAAATATATATTTTAATGTATGTATGTTAAAATAAAACTGATATACTCGTAATAATAATAATTTATTGAAACTTTATTTAGCACAAATACAAAAATATACACAAAGAAATTTGAAGTCCCTACTCCCGAGCTAGGTACTGATAGACCTGTGATTCAGAAGTCACTGTCTTCTCCCATTTACTGTCCACAAATGTTTCAAACAGAATCAATTTTAAAATATTGATAGGTCTTAGTGTTTATATTGTGTGTGCGTGTTTGTGTGTTGCGTATAGTGCGAGTGAGTGCCCATGACTATGTCTTTTTACTCTCACCAATAATGCCATATAATTTTATACATTTATATACAAATTATATTTTAAATATGAATCTTATTTATATTAATAATATGATGACCATGAATCATGTGATGCTTAAACATATGCTGCGTCTAAGCGTAGTATTTGCGTAGCAACTAATAACTTTTAGACTAATTATAATATCTATTTTCAAGGATCTTAATGAAATAATGCTAATTAAAGTAAAATAAATAATAAAACCTTTTATCCTTGAACCAGAGTAACCGAGAGAGATTACAGGTTTACTTATTATTTTATCTTTTTTTACTTTATTATTTTAAGCATGATCATGAGTCTTTTCTCCGGTACTTCCGCTTCCTAACATATACGCCCATATGATTGTCGGGGGCTAGTTATATTAGAATCAATGCCTTTTAAATGTCTAAAAGTAGAGATAAATATGACTGATTACTATATGCTGCATATCAAAACATTTTAATAGCTAGAACCTGATGGAACTTTCAAATAACTTAACTAATATTTTTAATGCCCTAGAAATGAAAGAACTAAGAAATGGACCGAAATGAACCGAAATGAAACGGATATAGTTTTTTTCTTTTAAAATAATGAACAATATACTTCACAAATATTACTAACACTTGTTAACCATTCCAACTAAGCTTTAGCTTTTGCTATGAAAATAGAGATGATTCACGTCAATCGTGGTATGGTAGATTCAAATTGTTTTTCCCTTTTCAAAGATGGCGTTTTACAATTTCCGAAAGACAATGAAATGAAACGTCTAATATTATTACCAATGTGTTTTCTTAATGGTTTTAGTTATAGGTGATAGGTTTTTTATAAGCTTAAAATAATATACAAAATTAAATAATTCAATGTAAATTAATCTGTTAATTTACTGTATTGAGTTCTAAAACACCTCAACAAGTGTGAACAGAGAGCAGTATATACTCTACGTCGCATAACCTCTGAAAGTTCAAAGATGGCGTTATACAATGTTTTCCAATCTAGGGAAATGGTTCAGTGACTAAAACTAGCTTAGTGACTTTTAGTTGACGATAATTCCAGGAAATCGTGCGTTGATTTATCTTATTAACTTTATTAGTATCTTTATGTTCTCAATAACATGCAAGTGTCCATTGTTTATATATTATCTATATTCATAGTTTTTATTTACGAAATAACAAAATAAAGCCGTGTGTTAATAGTTGTAACCGACAATGACACGTTGAATCCCTCAAATAACTAAAGTAAATGTTTAGTACAACTCTATATGAGGTCCTTATTGAAACGTTATACCACAGGAGATGTAGCTCAATCGGAAGAGCACTTGCTTAGCATGCAAGAGGCACCGGGATCGAAACCCAGCGTCTCCAATAAAAACTTTTTTGATTTTTTAAAATTAAATTTAATGCTATTTTCTTTTTCATTTTCTTTTCCTGTTAAAATTGTGGTAAGAGATATCATGCAAATTTTCCTGAAAACAAACTGTTAAATTGTTAATAGTGCTTATTTATTACACTTAATTATCTATAATTTGTTTTGTTATGAGGTTCATGGTAAAATTCACCCGATCTGAATGCCCTTCCTTCACCTTTATAAAGCCTTAATTTACTCGCATTATGTCAACTGTGGGGTAAATAATGTTACAGATGCAAGAATTTAAATTTGTGCATCATTTTTGAGAAAATCATCTTGGTATTGTATCACTTTTTATTTACCCTAATCAATTAAAAAATAAGTGAAAAGGTCGAGTCTACGACTATATAACTTAGCAGCCTTCATTTAAAACAATGGATTCATTATAGCTTGCTACCTATTATGCTTAGTTCGTGTGTATAATTTTTATATAAAATGATAAATTCACGTAAATTGTTGAAATGATGGGTACTTGTCTGCACTCCCACGATATTAAGTTTGTAATTAACTCCGTGACTCTTGTCAAATGGGGCAGCTATTAATTCTTGCCAAGTTCGCACCAAGTTCATCGGTTTCCGTCCGATAGTGGTCTAGCTAAGTTAATTACTACAGAAATGTTTCAGTGTGAAATCAATTTAAGATTTGAATGTCTTAATCTTCGATTGACACTGTTAACGACTTATAATCTTAATAGTAATGTACTAGGTAAAAATAAACTTAAATTGTAGATTTTAATGGCTCATACACTAATTATGCTAATAAATGGGAAAACGTATGTGTCGGTTGTTACTGCAATAGAGGAGATCAACATGACAATAAGCAGCTTGTTTTCAGCATAATTTCAGCCATAGGACATCCTCTGCTGGCTACAGGCCTCCCTCAGTGATTTACAAAAAGATCCATTGTAAGTTGCTTTAAAAATACTTTTAGCTTGACCAATTGTAAAGAGAAATTAATTATGACATCATTTATGATATCTTATACAATATAACAACAACATGATTATGCAACGATGGGCTAGAAGAGAAATGGCATAAACAACAATTCATAAACATAAGTGTAGTAAATATGTAATAAGAAATTACTATGTAAAATAGATATTCAAAGCAGTCCTACATTACCAAACAGATTTAATTTGTAACTTTAAACTTTTCATGTTTTCTTCAGAGTAATGACAGACAGACTAACTTTACATATTATTTATTATTATTTCATACACTGATTTCCATAGAAGCGCTGATCCAAACTAACTTTAGCAATTTTCATGCAGGCTAGCGATTCGCTTGCAAGTAATTTATGACGTTGTGAGAGATGCACACTTTAAAAATATTAACATCAATAGAAGTTTTTATATTTAAAAATTCTATACGGTACCCTTTTTTTTTGTTGAGAGGGAGGATTTCCTATCCTCATAAAGATACCCCGCGGAAGACGGCGATTATGTGGAGGTTCTTACCCACTAAAACCTCCCCGGTGGCCCTTTCCTCGGTGCATGACGAGTGGCTCCGGGATCTCACGTGGAACGCACCGGAGTCTCTCTGCACTGTGCTCAAGGATAGCACTTCCCGGGGGGGAGGGAGGTTACTCCCTCCCCACTATGCCCACTAGGCATCGGGCCAGCCGATGTTGCCTTCTTTCCGGGTCCACTTTGGTGGACGACGCAGGCCCCCAAAATGCGATACCCTAACCTAACGGCGACAAACGTAACAAAATATAAATATTTGAGATGAACGTTTGAATTGTGAATTTCCATTTCCATAAACAAACTGAAACGAAGTACCATGCTCTAATAGGAACGAAATAAAATGAAAATAAATTCTTTTGAAGCGCAAACAAACAGTAGGTGTTGGACAAAGGTTTGAAGCTCCCGGGAATACGAAAATAGATGTTTTTAAATCTGTCGCGCCTCTTGTCTCGCACAGTAGTACTCTAAGAAGTTCAGATAAAACATACATTTAAAAGAAAAGCAAAATTCCAACCGTTTTGGAGTCTGCAGAGAATAAACATATAATTATGAGATCAAAGTAAAAGGTAACAAAAAATAAGTCTCCCATAAAATATAGAATAATATGAACTTTTGATTAAATTCCTCCGTAGTTTTTTTTATTAAATAATAAATCTTAATCAAGCGGATACTAATTTAGGCCGCTGGCTGTAGTATAGTGGTTTGCGGCAAACTGGCTTAAAGAATGATTAAACAGCCAAAGTATATTTTGCAAAACTACAGTATTTTTTTTCCGCTTTAATTAACAAAGTAATGAGACAGGTGGTAAGTTATCCCTTGCCAGGCTTATAAGTTATAGTATAATATGTTCCCCCAGGCTTTGTATGTGAACGGACCCTGTAATTTGTTGCTCGATGTCTGGACATTTGTGCAGTAATAAAAACATAAGTTACGCGATGTGCCCGTGTTAATCCTACCCAACGACCCGTACACTCATTACCCCTAAATATGCAATGTAAAGTTTATATCCGATTTGATTCAAGCCCGTCATTCGTGTTACGTTCACACTTTACAAATAATTAAAATAATTGTAATTTTCTTATCCCATTCAAAATAATGATAAAGGAAAAATTATACAAATCGTTCCCACTTTACGCTCACATAAATTTAAATTTGTTTAGTGGTTTCTATTCCGTTACATAGAAATTGTTGTTGTTTTTGAACTTTAATATAGTAATCCTGATCCTATTAACTTCAAACTAGCTGTGTCGAAATATATGTTATACCCAACAAAATAGACGTTGTTCATATACTGTTGTAGTTAATATTCGACTTCTACATAGCCCCCATGACGCAATCGACCAGTGCATTCGTCTAAATTCAAACGTACGCGCGAAACGAGAGGTTTGCGGTTCGAACCCATCCAGAGGCGGTGAAAGATGTTTAAAGTGAATACAGGAATGTTGCTGGAGTTTATTCATTCACTTCTTTACAGTTACAACTCTTGCAGAAATAGTGTTAATCATTAAAAGCTAGTTTAATGTGAGTTAGGTATTTACACGTTTATGTATTATAGTTTTCCGAATAACGTTATCAAGCCTCTGAATCCCTCAACTAAAGTAAATACGTAGTAGAACATATATAGTAATATATCAAGTATTTATTCAAACATTATACCACAGGAGATGTAGCTCAATCGGAAGAGCACTTGCTTAGCATGCAAGAGGCACTGGGATCGAAACCCAGCGTCTCCAATAAAAACTTTTTGTATTTTTAATCCCTTTTAATGTTATTAGCTTTTTGATTTATTTATTTATAAAATCATTTATTAATAAATGTTTAGGTAAAATTGTTTTGTAAACATTTCGATGTAATATAATAATAATACTCGATTGTAAATAGAAAAATAATAGAAAATAGCGAGATGCAAACTATAGGAGTACATAAGAGCGGGATGCACTGTATATAAGTAATCAAATAAGATTGGAAAATCATTCGGATCATCATACAATTCACCCCTCTCTTAGGAAGCAGCAAGAAAACAAGTGTTAAATTCAAGAAGCTGTGATAGTGAATATGATAGTGAAGTATTTAATTATGAATCCTAAAGTCGGCAAGCGAAAGTGAAAACGGGGCGGCTATGTTTGCCAATTCAATAACGTCAGTCGAAAGTATTGGAATGGAAGTCGCGCGTGTGTCGGAGAAGCTTAGGGCACCCTCCCTCAGATGGGCCCACTACCTTCTAAGGATAGATAGAATAGATATGGTGGAAGGCAAATTCTAGCAGCGGCTAACATAAGCTGATGACTATACACACAACGCCCGAGTAGCTAAAAGTGTCACTTACTATTTATTTTGTTATTTGTGTGGGCTGCTTGCGCGTACCTGCAAATACTCGTATCAACGGCGAAAGGTTCCAAACAAGTTTAGCAAAAATCACAAGATTAATAACATTATTTGTTTATGTAATTAAGTGAATGATTTATAAGTTATTATGTAATTCAATCAATAATGTGGATATCACAAGTTGAAATTTATGTCACTGACATAAAATAAGTGTCAATAATATTGCCATTCCCATAAAGTTTAGACAAAGGACTCGCGCCAGACGCTTAATAAATTAAACAGGTAATTAAAAAAAATAATATTATTAATACTTTAATTATTTGTTAATAATGGACTAAAAAGTTCGTATTAAATGAGACCAAACTCGATGGGTTTGCGTCGTTCCAGAGTTTCTATGGCCACCTTCCAGTTCCATCATCAGATCAGCTCTATGTCATTATTAGATATACTCGTATATATCAGATATTGCATTGTCCTTTGATTTATACATGCATGCAAAATATCAATCGGAAACCGGAAAGTGGATCAAATTTAACTTACAAGACTTGATAACAGACAGACAAGGGGACAGGTGAAATTAAATAAAGCTTGTAAAGAAGCTCTGACTTTTACATCAAGACACATCTATTAATATAGAACATGCATATTTAATAGGATAGAACTTCTAAGGAAATTTAATGCGAAAACAGTGGAATCAATATAATTTAAATGAGACATTGTATCTCATACAAACAGAGCAGTTCTACATTCAGTAATTCTAGTAAACCGTATTGCATTTCAGTTTGAAATATATACATTCATTCCCAGTGAGATGGGGAAAAATATATTCTGGAGCTTTTCTCTCTGAGAAATATAAAGGTTTGAATGAAATCGCATTCTGTGCAGTGAGAAAATGAAATATGAATGTAAAATGAATTTGCAATAAGCATGGTGTGGTGAGGTATGGCAGCTGGTGGTCGGGCCTTTAGACAACCACGCCTTACCTCTGCTTAAAAACGCGAACCTTTTTATGAATACGGTTTGCTACACCGTTTGCTGAGCTGCTACTCGTATCTTCGCCACGTGAGTAAACACAAATCGGAATGTTCCTTGTTTCTCAGTGACTCTACTACAAGAATGCTTTGTAAATAGTATAGTACCTTGTTCCTCTTCAGTAGATGGTAATCAATAATGGTAATGAGTATACTATCTCAAAATGGACACGCCTTGTTTCAGTAATTCCGTACTTCCTTCATCCTCGGTGCCGAACTACGCGATATCATAACTTGTGCAATGAATTTTAAAGTTACCGCTCGTTCGTTGCCCACATGAGTGTGCGCGCTAGATGTATAACGAAAGCTATCGATGGAAACATCGGAGCCAATTCGTTATTTTAATTTTTATGTAGTTAATTGACTTACGTGTCCAATTAAAAATAAGAAACCATACAAATGACATTTGCAGACAAGTGCGACTTTGTCACAATTAATATTAAACTTCTCGAAGTAAAAATATACATCAAGTTTCTTAGAGGTATTGGTGGACGATTCAAAATTATAACATTGAAATTCTTTCAAGAAAACCAACAGTTAGGCGATAGTGATTGTGTTTAAAGGGCTATTATCGTTACCTCTCGTTTAACTTTAAGCGTCAATAGCTTAATGGTTTAGGGTACGGTCTGCGAATCGTAAGGTCGTAGGTTCGAATCCACCATTCGACTATTGACGTGAACCATTTCCTAGCACAAGCCTAAGCTTAGTTGGAATGGTTAATAAGAATGTTAATAATATTTTAAAATAAATATTGTTAGCATTCTTTAAAAAAATATATAATCTCCAGAGGTTTTAAGCTTTCCCGTTTGAATCGCTTGTGTAGTTCCACATACCTACTTCTTTATCGGCTGTTCAGGAAATAGCACGAAGGGTTATTATCATCATCTCTTTTAATAGAATCCCCAGCAAGTCTAGCACGAACTTATTACTGTAGCAAATAATTTATTTCGATCACAAGTCACTTTACCAACGTTTATTGATTATTATTATTAATAGTGGAAGCGAGAAGTGTACTCCAAGAGCATGCAGAATTGATAACTATATGTATTTATATGATGAAAACGCTATTATAAGGTTAATTTACATAAATGATTTACAGACTTCGCCGGTCGTTCAATAAGCACTTTCGCTTGCTTCAAATTTTCCTCTTATAATTTTGATAAGATTATATTCCCATGGGTCGTTTATATTTAAATAATAAATTCCTCAAGCGCTGCTACTTTTAATGTTAACGAGAAATTAATTCCAATTCCTTTCATATGCTTTTCGTATTAAGACGATGAGAGGCTATTTTTACACTTTTATATTCTGCCTAGTTCACGTGACAAGTTTATAATCACGATGGCGCATTATGGAAAACAAAACAGTACAAAAGACCTAGATGCTTAGACAAGATGCTGCTATAAGTTCAAAACAAGTGCTGGATAAGGTAGGGGATAAGGTCATCGGGGACGTCCACCCGCAAGGTGGACTAACGACCCCAAAAATTCAGCTGGATGCAACATGGCCAGCAGTGGATGTTTGATTGCTGAAATGATGATGATGAAGTTCACCGTAAGACACAGCTGACAGTATTAATAAAACCAATAAAAAAAAAACCCAATTTAATTATACCTAGGTAAATTCTAATTCCATTCTATTCCCATAGCAGCAGTTCCGGTGAGACCCATGGGTCTCAATTTAAAAAACTACACCAGCAATTCGTCTTAAAATAGTGCCTATTGAATATATGAAAACTGGACTCAAATTCTATCGCTGGTTTAAAAAAAATTACAAGCATCATTAGTAGATAATAAATTCAATGAAAATGGAATGTGACATGAAATAGTAATGTAATAAGGAGAATGACATTAGCGGTACAGATGATTATCACTGATACCACTAGCCAACTCCGGCTCCCAGCGGTCACCGTTCCCAAGCAACTTCTCCTTGTTGTAAATGAGTTCTTCGTGAGTTTCCGTAGAATATTCAAAATTAGGCCCTTCCACAATGGCATCAACAGGGCACGCTTCTTGGCAGTAACCGCAAAAGATGCATTTAGTGAGATCAATATCGTAGCGAGTAGCCCTACGAGACCCATCGCAGCGTTCCTCTGCGTCGATTGTAATTGCTTGTGCGGGACAAACAGCTTCACATAATTTGCAGGCGATGCATCTCTCCTCACCAGAGGGATACCTTCTTAAAGCATGTTCTCCTCTATAGCGTGGCGAGATAGGACCTTTCTCAAAAGGGTAGTTTATTGTAGCGGGCTCCTTAAATATGTGACCCAGAGTAACAGCGAAGCCTGAAAAACAATGGGAGCAAAGTGTCAATTTAACGTTAAATTACCATCCCACGTGAATGTTCTTCAGACGTGACTTTTGAATGGTCCTAGATTTTATTTAATACGTTTTAATAATACAAAGTCTTTTTACTCTAATTACTGTAATACAGGTTGCATCGTCACGTAGTGTGGAATAAGCATGAGCCACATTTTTATCTCTATTAGAAGCTACTTGAAAACTTAAATCCCCAATGTAACGAGTGACCTCAGGGCTTGCAAACGAAAGTCTTCAGCCAGTGTGTGTGGTGACATATGGGACAGAAACGGGGTCTCTCACTACGGTCCTCATAAGCGAGTTCGAAGTCGCACAACAAGCTATGGAGTGAGCTATCCTTCGGGTGTCTCTACGAGATCAATGGCAATGGGCAGAGCACATAGAGCGTAGAACAGATGGCCGTTGGGGCCGGAAAGTTCTCGATCGCAGCGAAGGACGTCCAACACCGCGTAGTCTGACGAGCTCATAAAGGCCGCAGGACGCAGCTGGATGCAGGCCGCTTAGAACCGTTTCTTTTGGAAATCTTTGGGGGAAGCCTATGTCCAGCTGTGAATATTGTGCGGCTGACATTATGAACGAGTGACAGTCGGCTACTGCATTTATTTACTTGGTATTTACGAAAGGATTAATTAAACAATTTTTTACCTCGTATAATTTCTGTCCAAAAAACTACTTGAGCAGCACGGTCTACGATGCCCTTTGTGTTACTTGGCGGTGGTGTGTCGTTTATATAGGCGAATTTAACATCATACTTTGTCCTTGGTTGGCAGTAATTGACAGGGTAAAGTGGAGAAAATGGACCAATAGGTACACATGCCGCATCATCCTGTTTTCTACAGTTACCATTACAGTATGTACGGATACCGTTCCCCGCTGTAGGGCTTACGTGTCTTACACGTTTTAATAGGAAACTTCTCAAAGCCAACATTTCTACACCTGTCTAATCGATGTCAAACTGCGAACGTCATGGCAGACAAATTTTTGACATAATGTCATAAAAATAAGAAGTAAATTATTATTTTTTATGAATACTTGAGTTGAAACTTTTTTGTTAATTCTGCTCTATTTATTATTTGTATTATGAGAATATGCGATTCATTATATTATTTAGCTTCTACCGGCCATTTAACTACTAACTTTGACTAAAATAATCTTAGGGCAGGGAGGCTTCGTCACCAAATTTCATTAAATTGCGTGTATCGGAATATTATTTTTATATTGACGTTTCTGTGTATGTACATTTATCTATCTATCTATCTGTCTTTGACTGGGAATCATATATCATGCATACCGCTAGTAAAACAGTTCTAGTGCTTTAAACTTATCCAACCAAGTTGCGCATATTTTGATAAATGTAAATGAATCGTCTATCAATTGACTCTCAGGGCGGTGAGCTAATGCTAGAGGCTAATTAGCGGGACCCGGCGCCCCTAAGCATAAGTTAGTTTAAACGTAACTACTACATGGGGCGCGCTAGATAGCATATTGGGGACCCCGACGAATCACTTTACTTCTTTTCTGTAATTTAAATATGATTTACTCTAATTTCAAGATAAAAAAGAATTAACTAAAAACAAGCTTTTAAGTTCTTTTAATCATTTTTCTCTCCTTTTTTGCCCCTAATGTGACACGTGAGCCTATCTCTCTCAAAAACTTGATTTGATTATTGGCACAAGTCGGCTAGGATTCAAACCCGAAACGTAAGACCGTAAAGTCAAACAAACATTAGATACATACACATACTGCATACAAGATGAAATATGAAAAAGATTTTTATTTATGTACTCGATAGGTCTTTTTCGTATAGCAGTCATAATTACACTGCTGCCGCAGTTCAGATGCATTTAATTGCTTGCCCGCCGCAGACCACAAAAAGTCGATTCGCTTCTGTTTTATTTTACGAAACAGCTTCATAAAAGTTTACTGGCTATATTATATTATTATAATGTAACCTTATTCTTCATATATTGGGAAAAAAAATTAAATCGAACGATAACTTGCCACAACTATAGAATATATAAGATAGGATTCCCAACGTCACCAACAAACATTACCTATTTGACACTAAATCACAATATCAATTTCTCAACGCCGTGTGAGAAATAACATTATTTCAAAAGAGTCCTTTCAACACTCTCTCTTTATCTTCTCCTTCTCCTTATTATTAACGTTATTTAACCGATATTACTTTAAACAGTAAATACGGAATTTGTATCATCTTTACGTTTCAATTTGTTATCCAAGTGAATAATAAATAAAAACATTTTTTAATCTTATTCTCAGAGACATAAGTGCTGCCTTCTGAGAGGTGAGATTTTGACTCACAAAACCCTCTCGGCCATCCATCTACAGCGGAACATACCAGCCTCTGCTTCGGGCCAAAGCACAACCCAGGGTTCCTCACCCAGCACCTTCGCAGTGCTACGGCACAACACGGCACGACTGTTTGTTTTCCTCAACCTTGTCGCCCATGATCCCGAGGCCCCTTTTAGTCGCCTTTTCAACCAACTTCAAAAAAGGAGAATGTGCTCAATTCATCTTGTTTTGTTTATGCTTGTAACCTCATACCTTTGGACTGATTTCTGTTTCGTTTTTGATTATGTTTTTTAAATTCAAAACTAGTGCTCCCCATGTTGTCCCATTTCGTCCAACTCTGACAATTGTATCCATGACAAAACCATTTAAGTGTTAAATATCACTCCAACGGATTTCGATGATCATTTTTTTTATTGAATAAGATATTATATTCCTACGATAATTCGGAAATACAAAGAGGTCGTCCGCGCGTAATAGCGTTTAACTTTCGATTCGTTATCGATATCGTTTTGTTTTTGTGATATTAATAAAGTTATTATTATTATTAAGGTTATGCCGGTTTTTGTTTTTGCTCGTAAATTGAGATACTAGTACGGCAGGCACGAAATACCTTAGCCGAACTCTCTATGCCAGACTACAGGGTTATTCACAATAAAGACTCGGTGATAATAATTTAGAACATTTAATCATTACGTATATATCATACTCTTGTTTCCTCAAGCATTTTCTGTCCATTTATTGTATGTAATCACGATACGTATGTAAACCTTATGAATAATAGATGAAGCATATTCGAGCAACACGATTAGCTAACACAGCTATGCAAATCTGAAATTCCCTTTGTATTGCCGGATCTTGACTAATTGCTATTGTACAATAATAAATAAGTGAAATGTACCGTACTAAATCTATCATGTAATACAAGATGCCAGCCTGTGAGGACAGGAGAAACTTATGTCTACTTGATGTCATTTGTAGATGATATTGTATGATTTGTTTATAAGGTAGGAGAGTAGTAGATGTCGTCACGAGATCTCTAATCTACTAATTACATTTTCAATGACAAGTTCACTGCCGTACCATCCATGTTGATGCGTGACGGTTTAAAAGCCTCTCACTCAAGATATTTTTGGCATAGTATGATGAAGCTGTATATATGTATTTGAATTTCTATATATCAGATTGAAACGCATCCCGTAGATGGTCCCTATCGGCACAAAAAAATTATTGGAGATTAGATACCTTACATTGGGACACGAGAATTTTAAATATAAAATTGTCGCGTCCCAATGTAAGGTTAGTTGTTAACATACTCCTTCGAAACGGGTAGACCGATTTTTATGACATTTTATATTCATATCCCTAAAAAAATAGGGGTTGTCTACCCCTAACATTTATTTTATTTTTTAAAAAAACCCTAAATTTTTATTCTTACACCACGCACACCTGTTTTTCATTTTAGTAATTTAATCATTTTTAATCCCGCTAGATAACTGATCAATTGATTTTGACTACCAGAAAAATCACTAAAAATAATTTTGATGGCAAAACAAGGTTCCCAGGTCAGCCAGTATTTTTATAAAAATTATTATAAAAGGAAAAATTTAATGGGTAAAAAGCTGAGCGGTACTGAACTAAAACAAAACACAAAGTAAATGTTTCAACTTTTATAAATTGCAAGAACTCTTAACGGAAAGAGATCGCTGACATGCTTGGCACAAAAGAGCTCAGCTCTGAAGCATTATGAATAAATGTAAATTATAACATTTTACTCGGCCATGCAAAAGGAGATAACTGCATGAAATATATATGCATATGCTACTTAGAAAGACATAAATTTAGTTGCACAGTAAGCTCGTACAAGTTTGTGCACCGCTAAAACTATCGCATTATTTCAGTGTTACGAGTAACGCTGTCGCTTTAATTGTGAATTGTACGTCCGCATGTGTGACTATGTCGAGGAAGTTAATAAATGAACGGAACAGTAACAAAACGCTCATTTCCTCAGGAAACTTCTGAACGCGCGTAAATTAATATTAATTTTTATTAATGACATCTTTTAATAAAAAAAAGCAGAACCCTAAACATTTGTCCCACTAAAGGGCACCCTATCATTGTTTTAAATTTAGTATTAGAAGTCTTAAAATTAGGAAAATTCGTCGCATGGGTGTTTTGCGGTATTCTACCCAATCGAATAAAGAAATTCTTCTTTCAGTAGATCTTTCTTGAGTTACTCCACTTGGGGCACAATTTCACGCACAAAATGCGACGATAGAATAATAAACGACAAACTATAGGACACCAATAAAAATACATTCAGAGATGTAGATAAAGACAATAATAACTCTCGCGCTTCTCCTTCGCTTCAGCATCACGGCGTCACTCTTTTTTTTAAGAAAACT
The DNA here is from genome assembly GCA_029286785.1 of Meandrusa payeni. Classification (NCBI taxonomy): domain Eukaryota; kingdom Metazoa; phylum Arthropoda; class Insecta; order Lepidoptera; family Papilionidae; genus Meandrusa; species Meandrusa payeni. The sequence continues at coordinate 413,379 of JAGSMX010000002.1, read as the reverse complement.
AGCGATTCCTAAGCTAAGCTCTTCTAGGAAAGTCAATCCTACCTCAGTATCGTCTCGGTTCTGACCAAAGATCATGACATAAGTAGAGGCACGGCTGGTTAGGTCCATTGACAAAACACAACTTAAATTGAATGTTGGCCCATAAATAATATTGTTTACCTAACAATCAAGATCTAGCTACTAGCTGCTGGTCTAGCAGCAAAAGTTATTCGGTTTTTATTAAATTAAAATAAAATATAGGTTTCAAAAGTAACAAGATATAATCAATACTAAATAAAACGAAAACTGAAACATTTAACATTTTGCCAGTAGCCAGATGGAGCTGTTTTGTAAAAACACGGATATAGTTATAAATAATGCTTGTAAAGAAAGCTCCGTAATGTGTTTCTAGAGTCGTTTACTCGATCTTTAAAACGTCCTCAATTTAAAACAAAAACTCAATTACCATTCAAAAACCTAGAGAAACTAATATAGAAAAGTTTCACCACCGCCATTAACCTGCGAATGATTCTAAAACTAAGATTAATGAGCGCCGTAATTCACCTGAAAACTCTTTTCATTCCAAACTAAATTAACTGGATTGAAAAAAGTTTGACATCTATTACTCAACAGTACTTCACCGCGATAAGTGTCCAAAAAGTTTTAAATTAAATATAGTTAAAAAAAATAACATTGGCATAAATGTAAGTCTAAAAAGTATAATTTTTTAAACTATTTACCCAAAACGTAGCCAACTGTGAACAGCCACAATTCAAATCCTTGTTTAGGCGAAAGTTTAAGTTGGGCGTCTCACGGTCTACCAATTATATTAAAGAAGTCCCAACTTCGGATATAATATAAATCTTACTTTAATTTATTACAAAATTTCTTTACTTTTTATTTATAATTCAAATGTTTGATCTTATATTATGTGTCTCATAATTGTATTATTATATGACCATCTTGAAATTGATTAAAAAATTAAGATAAAACGCCTCATGATGCTACAAAGAAATAAAAATGAAGGAATTTTTTCAGTTACCCTATTATGAAATTAAAGCTAGCTAGGTTTTTTTAATTTAATGAAGGAATCGCCGATGTAAATACAATATGATATGTCGGGTTCACACGTGCTCTGAACTGAACTCCTGCGAGGATTGAAAAGCACTTCAATTAAACGAGGTACATCGAGGGCTGTGTAAAGAAAGGATTCCCACTTTGAGTCTCTCACTCCCTATTGTTGGCTAACGCAAAATTTGCTCACGTTCAATACTGTTGTATATTAATGTTTTAAGTAACTCTACCTTAACTTAAATATTAAGGATATATTTTATGCTTAAAAGTCAGAGAGCTTGTTAAACAGCCTGTAATATATAAGAAATTATAAGGACCTAGACCTAGGTATCCTCACGATGCTCTCTCTCATATATATATATATATATATATATATAATTATTTCTCTATTTCGATATAATGCCTGTGTAATTAAATCAACATTAGTTTGATTTCAGTGTCAAAATAATGACTCCAGTGTTTGACAAATGACCCTTGCGTCACTTATATTGTTACTATTTTACTAGTAAAGCCCTATTTTATGCAACACTGCACACAGGACAAAACTGATATCACTGATAACAAAAGACAATCCAAATCTATTATTGATTTTCACGCCAGAACGCTTTAGCGGTAATTAAGTTAGGAACACAATCGGGCAGACGGGGAGCGTGGCCTGCGCTCGGAGAGACTTACTGTGACAACAATGTCGTGTACACTTTTTAGAAGCGATTTTCGAACCCGAGTTCGACCCCCGGTGTCGGCACCTATGAATTTGCACTTCTTCCGTACTCACATCTACTCTACGTAAATAGCGGACGTGTGGCTTCATGTCCTTTTTATTGTGAGATGCGAAGCAAAGTCACCAGATGTTATGGTTATAATTAGTAAAGAGTAAAAATTAGGTATCAACTTTCAATCAAACTTTGCTTGCTACATAACGTGTGTCCCTTATAAATTATAGCAATATAAGAAAAGCTAAATTATACTTAACATCGGTCTTACCGTTTTGGATCGTAACATCGGAACATTTTAAAAGGAATCAAACAAACTCTCACCAAGTGCGGCTTCATTCTGAAAACTCAGTGCTAAGTGCAAACCACTCCAATTACGAAAGTTTAGCACAAAGTTGGAACAAAAAGATAAACCCGGCACAGACAAGAAACCTTGTTTTATAAATGATAATCGTGCTTTTATACTTGTTTGGCCTACTTTTTAAATTTCTTTACTATATTTGAAAAAGTTCCTAAATTTATTTTTATCATTTCATTTCAACTTGGACTTGCAATCAGTATTAAACATGAAATTCCTACAATATATTGTTCCGAATTACCAATACCATACCATGGAATCGAAGAATTGGATGCTGTTTTCATCAGACTTTTGGATTCGTGTACGAGATCACAGATATTTCAAGGTTCTCGACTTAGCTCTTAGTAAGAATACACTAAGAAATATTATTTCTAAACAAATTACTAGTGATATAAAACATAATTAAGCTATTAATTATGAGTTATTTTGTACTCGTGGCGTTTTCACTAGCTTAGCTAGCTTGTAGCTAGCCACTGCTGCAAAATACATATCTCTCCTACTAAATAATCTAAAAAAATTTTTTTTATTTTATTTCGATGTTCCTTAACAATTTTACATATAACACTCGTTCACCTTTTTAACCTGCACAATACATACACTATTAAAAACAAATTTAATAAAAAATGTTAATTGTTATTGTTTTTATTCTGCCTTTTGATCGGTTCTTAGCCATTTATAATTGTTATATAGTTTTGGTATTAAATTTGTTATCTATAGATTTTTTTTAAACGAAAACAATTTTTTTTCAGGAATCTTAGTAATACATTCCAAATAAGCTTCAGCTTGTGCTAGGGAGACGGTTCACGTCAATAGTCGAATGGTGGATTCGAACCTACGACCTTACGATTCGCAGTCCCTAAACCATTAGGCTATTGACGCTAACATATATTTAACATAAATTCATAGTACAGTTCTTTGTTATTTATTTATAGCACTAAAACATTTTACTAAAACAACTGCCATAAATATTGTTAAGCCCAATAACTATGCGATGGTAAAAGTTGGGCAGTTTAGCTGTTCTGGTCTCACTTTAATTGGGCCATAGCCTCACGAAATGGCTGCTGTCACTGCTAAGGTGTTTAATTTTTTGCGTGTGTATTTAAGTGTATACCTTTCTTGATCGTCTAGTTTTGTACCTAAAACCGCAGTGGTAAATCGGATTAACGTTCTTAAGTTATTGGATTCCAATTATGTCTAGTTTTTAATAAAAAATGTGTAGTGTTGCTATAAAGATATTTTTATATTTGTGACAAAAGACCTAAAGATCCCGGACCAAATTCTAGATGAAGCTAAAGGCTTAATTGGAATTTGTTTAAGCTTTCGTAACCCACTACGAAATGTAGTTTTGACAATTTCGTTTTGTTCTTAACTTCTGATGATTACGGGCTTGAGAAGTTTTTTTACCAGGGCTATTTGCCTTTTCCGCCTCCAATCGTAGTATAATCTTGAAAGCGATTAAAATATTGTAAGCAGGTATAACAACTGGCTGGAAACAGTGACGAAGAGTTAGTACATGACCAGCTTGGATTCGCTTCAACATAAGTTAGTGCGTAGCGTAATATCAGTGGGGTAACACTGTTTACACAAGGGAAAAATAAAGAAAATTATCAAAGCTACCGAAGGATCAGCTTGCTCAATATCGTCGGCAAACTTTTAATTAAAATTATAATTGAAAGAGTTCTAAACTAATATAAGAATAAGGGATAAGAACTGGAGAAAACCGAGGAAATATTTTTATCTAAACAACCCTACATATTAATTATAAACTTACGTGACAATCTACACACAAACTCCGCATAGATATATATTTAATTTTTTTAAACGGGCGAGACATTCTTTCAGAAAAATACTATGTTACAAATGTCATTGTTACAACATTAATCTGATTAGAGTTATTTAACAACACGTAATTTATTTCGTAATATACCTAGGATAATCCGGAAATACAGCGTTCTGTTGTTTCTACTCGTAAACTTGTTCATTTACTTTTAAAATAAACTATAACACTAACTAGCATGTTAACACGATGGCCCCAAACTTGTACGTAAGTTTAAATACAGACTGTTTTTATTAAATTTAAAATCTATTCCCAGGTTCAACAGGCCGCCAACTTCGAAGGCTCGCTGCCGGTGCGTTGATAACGAGCTCGCCGCAAACTTCCGGTATTAATGGCCACCTCATTTTACAGCAATCGCGAAGTTGTGTACACGTGAACTTTGTCCTTACATTGGATCGCAATGAGAACATTCATGTATATACTTACTTTACACTGATGTCTGTAAACTATATTATTGTAAAGTATCATCAAAATCCATTCAGTAATATTTTGCGTGAAAGAGTAACACTTCACACATAATATTCATGTTTATCACATTAATAGGATGTTATATGTAGAAAATAGTTGAATAAGTTAATTACATAGAATACTAACATATTATCTCGTAAACCAATAACTTGGTTACGAAGTTCAACCGAGTGGGCCTCGTCTTTAGTCTAAGATGAAGCTAAGAGGGCTCCCTCTCGACTGCCCATCTATTTTGAGAGGGTCTCGCTATATCAGTATTAAGCTCTGAGTATATGTAATCCTTTCACTACTATAGTTTAATTCGTCTGAGCCGTTCCCGTGGGAGTTTATTATTGAATTTAACATCCACATCAACTCGTAAGGCGTATGTTGTGTTGGCTTTAAAGTATAACTTGAACTTTTAAAATATGCTACGTGTATTTTTTATAAATATTACTAATATTCTTGTTAACCATTCGAAATTATCTTAAGCTTATGGTAGGAGTTGGTTACAGCCCCGTAGTCGACAGTGCAGAGAGGCGTGCGTTCCACTGGAAATCTCTAATCCTCGTCATGCACCAAAGAGGGCCACCGGGGGGTTTTTAGTGAGTAAGAACTTCACATAACTTCGTCTACCCCCAGATGGTTCACGTTAGTAGTAGAATGGCGGATTTGAACGTACGGCCATAAGATTCGCAAACCGTGCCCTAAACCATTAGGCTATTAACGCTTCATTCAATTCTGTTATCGGCATTAATTTGTGACAAGAAAGTTAACAATTTTTTTTTGACGAACTACACAGATTAGTCAGTTAAGATGACTTTGACTGCTTCATCAGATTTAGAGGTAGCTTAACTCTTAGTTCGTTTAGCCTGTACTCTGACTTTTAGGCAACCTTGGCACGGACGGACTACGTAACTGGTGAGCAATCAGATCTGAGGGCGCCTCAGAAGGCCGTATCGCGGCTTTGTTGGTCGCTTGGAAGGATAAAATAAGAGCTAAATTAACATTGAGTGCCACTTTAATTTTATATTATATAAATATCGCATTTTATATTATAAAACATAAGCATAATTTCACTGCCTAAGAGAAATGGACATACCATATCTCTGTTAAACGCAAACAACATGCAAAGCAAACTAATCTACGACGGCAAACAGAGCAACGTGACTTTATGCGTCGCTTCTAATAAATTTACACGTAAAGTGGAATAGTTTCCTCTACTTTATTAAAAGCTTAAACTTCCTACATAGGTATTCAGTAGTGACAATGTTTTAGCATCGTTAGCGGCAGTTATCAAGCCAGTTGACAAGCAAGGAATTCATTTCATTTCACTAGCACGCATTTTACTACCGTAAGGACGGTCTGTGCCTCCGAAGTGTTTCTTTAGAACTAACTAGAACTTTTGTGCTGTAGTTTAGCTGAAATAATGATTATTGCATTATTGTTGGTCTGCCTCACTGGGCCATCTCACTTGCTCACATCTCTCAAGCAATAGTGCAACGCAGGCTGATCATGATGACGAATAGTAAATTTACCTTACAACGTAGAAGTTTCCGCTATACCTATAGTTAGTAAAATCTTATGAGTCAAGTCGAACCTCCATCCTCCATCCTCCAATCCAATCATCCTCCAATGTCTATGCCAATTTTTTTAGCATCTCGTTTCACACCGTCCAGCCAAACTTCGATCTGAGGTGATAAGATGTAAGGTGAACGGCCTTCAGCGTGTTTCTGTTCTGCCATTTTGTCATAGGATGGGATAGGTTATCATTTTAGATCTCTAAGAGAGTCTAACTAATATGAGGTTAAGAGTATAGCTTCATTCTATATAACTGTTGTATAACTATATTCTGGGAAGGCGCAAAATTTGAGCAAATTTTCACGACTATAAATCTGCAAAATAACTCATCTCTGTGCGGACACCAGAAGCGTTGGAAGCTGATTGCTTATTCAGGTAATTAAACTTTTGCTGCGAGTAAGTTAAATATCAGAGTGTTCTCCGTTCGTTGTCAGGAAGCTGAAATATTTTGATGTCCGATAAGGCTTCGACAAACGTTGGCAAGTCATATAGGACAAGCCTAGTGGCGAAGAATTTGTCTGTATTTTCTTCTGTCCGGGGGTTTGAATATTCCTGTGCTTGGTTTAACCTCGCTAAACACGAACATTCTCAGACCTTAAATTATCATCATTGTCATTATCGTCAGCCCGTGGCAACAAAATGCTGGAAAAAGTGTCTTCTCCGACCTACGCGCGGCCTCCATTCCAAGTCTTTCCTCCCCCATCTGCCGTCACAGATGTATCCGGCCCACTGTCACTTTATCTTGCTGACTTTAAGAGCTACGTCGTCTGCCTTTGTTCATTGTCGATTGTTTTCGTTTTGATTTCTGACCCTTTGAGAAATACTTTAATTAATTAAGTCCAAGTGAAACACAGATTGCTCCTAACGCAATAAACTTAATTTAAACTAGGAACAATGGGACCCGCATAATCTCCAGCTTAACTGACGATGTTTGTCTAATGTATTGGGGCAAATGTTTTGTTAAATAAGTAGAGTCGGCTTGTTAGTTCGCAGGTGGAGAGGTGACGTCACTGCGCTCGCTGCTAACTGTTTACTTTAGGGAACGAGGGAGGACGCTCCTGTTATGAATTCGACGGGCTTATTGCATACATTACGAAATTTCAATGAAGTAAGATATATTACTATAAAAAAATATATTTAACAGTTTGTTTTTTTTTATTCAAAGTCTAGGTTTGTTTTCATTGATAATAACTCGAAGCGGTCTTCAGCGGTCTTTCAGCAGGATCCGAGGGCGCCCGAGAGGGCCGAACCACTACTCAGTCGCTAGCATTTCATTAACAAAAATAAATGGTCTCACTTACATTTCATATTTATAATTCATTTCCATCTATAATGCAGTAAAGGTAAATTACAGATTCGATCAATTTGAGTACAAATTTGACGTCAAACATTTTCATGATAATTCTTTAATTCTGATGATTACGTTTATAATATGTAAGACATATTACATAATTTTAGAATAGAATAAAAACCAACCGCAATGTGGCCACATTTAATATCAAAAGACGAAAGATCAAAGGGTACAAGGAGATTGAGAGCTCCGCAGCATTCATTGTTCAATATTTTCTTTGTACATTTGGATTTAAAATCATTAATACATCAAGGCTTTCATCTGCTAATTCATTACATATCTCTATTTATTTTAGTCAAGGAAGAGAGCTCACAATTGAAATCATTCGTAAACCGTAAAGATAAATGTAGTATTATTATTTACGAGTACTGTAGGCTCAGTCAGTTTTCGATTTTTAACTACAAAATGTGATAAAATTTATGTCTCGAATAGATCGATGAAAACCATCTGTCTACTCTATTGCACTTTTTGGCAAACAAATAAGTTTCACCAATTGAATAAAACTGTCACTCGACCGCCCTTCGCTGTCACCTACAACTTTGAACAATTACTAAGTTGCTAGGTGCGCGAGAAAAAGCGGTGACTGAGCGGTTTCCATTAGCATTTGAATAGGTAAGTGTCGTCCGCATCGTGTCGCGCTGATTTATGTGCAGACTACATAATAGATTTCAACAATGTCAGGCGTTCGCGGCGGCTTAGATAGATATACGTTAACTATACACCAAAATCAAACAAGAAGAAAATTACATAAGTACAATCTGATCGCCGCGAGCGGTCTGTGTATGGACAGGAAATTTATGAACAAAACACAATTACATACACATATTTACTTAAATAAGGTAGCAATAAAACTACTATTACATAAAATATACATATATTTAAGTGGAAATGCAGTCCTGGATGTTCTAAAACAGATAGAGACTTAGCAAGTCGAAAAGGAGTAAACGGTCATAAGTTTCCAGTCTAAAGACTAGAATATTTAAATATACACGCTCTGTGCTTCATCAAGCTGTATTAACTCTCTGTCCACTTCCTTAATTATTTCGAAAAAACAAAATGATATTTAAAGTCCCAGCACAGCTATGTCCATCGCTCACTATGAACATGTCGGTTGAAGCCCACGGCTCAAGTCGGTGAAACTCAAATTTGTCGTAAGAAAAACCCTTACAGATATATCGATAGATATATTATCACTTATTAGGTTGCATTGGTGAACTAAAAAATAGAATTCTTTACTCAATAACAACTTTACTAAGCAGAGATAAGGAGATATTGAATAAATAAATAAAGTTCAAATAGCTCCGTCTTTATAGATGAGTAAGTTAACTTTTAAATTTTTGCCGATGATGGTTTTGTTCTCTTGCTAATAGAGACTTATGTCATTTGTAAAAATATATTGCATTGCGTTTATAAAGAAATCTAATTAGAGTTGAGTGGCCTGAGGCAGTGAGAGTGGGAGTGGCCCGTCTAAAACAAAAGAAGAAGCCAGTTAAGTTACTGTTTACGATTGGAGAATTTAATGAGCCGTCTGTCAAATGTTCAAGTATCCCCTTCAAGTTTGGAAATCACATAATTTACAGCTCAAAGATCAAAGTAATTCAATTAATCGAAAACCTAAATTTTACTTACGTTTTTGGGCTTTTAGTAGTAATGAGTGAGTCAAGAGGTTATAAAAATATGGTCGTATCAAGTGTCGGTGGGGACGCTTTGAAAGCATGAGGCTTATATTATTATTTACAATGTCACAGTGGATGTTTGGATTTATATGAAATAATGAAAACGGAAAATGAATCAAAACGATGACATTAAAATTTTATACAAAATACTGTTGGAAAGCTTTGCAAAAGAATTATGAAAAGCGAATCTCGTGCCTGAAGTACGTACGTTTGCTTCTAATTGCTTCATGTTTTAAGGTGAGTTCACAAAGTTGATGAGAAATAAAGAAATAGTTTATTTCACGCTCAAAGCTTATAAGGAATCAATTTAAATTGTATTGGCCGACAGTTTGTGTGGTTTACGGCGCTGGCGTTAAAATGGAAATTTAAAAACATTAGGTTTGTTTTATAAATGATTATCTCGATTAAATTTAATATTATTGTCAATTTGGTATATTTAATAATTTATTCTAAATTTTAATTGTAATTTGTAATTATTTAACATTAACATTACACTAAGTACATTAAGTTTCAATCACAGCAAACAATAGCAGTTTGCTGTGATTGAAAAAAAAACAAAGCAAAAAAAAAAAATTATACATTTATTGTTTAGATTAATAAAAACATTTATAATTAATCTGTATTTATAAATTTAAGTACTGTAATACAAAATAATTACGTTGAATAAACAAAGTTGATCGCAAACTTTACCATTAATTTAACAAAACTAACCGCAGGATGTGAACAATCACTTGGAAAACAAAGAGACATGAAGCTGAAATGGTTTTCACATTGATCAATACAATTAGTGGCATGGATACGTTGGCTCTTCACTGTCGAGATATCGCTGTGTGAAATGTACTAATTAATATTTTCCTCCACAATTGTATTTTCAGTGCAATTGTAATGAAAGAGCAATGGCAGCCTTAAGACAAAGGGTTTGACTTTACGATTAGGTCGGCGGGAGTTGCACAGTCAGCATGTTGAGTTTAAATTTTCTTATACACGACAAAAACTTGCTATACTTTTTTCTATATAGAACTTAATTAGTTTGAGAGTGGATCAATTGCTGTGTAGCTATATACCCCGCTTAAACGGACTTTTACATTATTTTTTACGAACCTACAAAAATGACTAAGAGATGCTTATTTAGCTTTCACCGGATTGAGAGGCGGAATAGCTCTTAGGTGGTTTTAAGGTATAAAGGTCTTCCTGGTAAGAGGTAACCTCGCCTTGGACGGTTCAATTAATAGATTATATTTCTATACAGGGTATATACGTGTATTGTTCCCGTGTTTCATCCAATTTTAGAATTAAAAAGACAAGTATAAATAAATAAAACCAATGGAGAAAATGGGGGGTAACATGTGTCCTGACTCGAAGCGTCAGACATGTTCTAACAACAGTAACAACCGCTATTCAAATACAAAAGCTGAGATAGAAATCTTATCACGCGCCCTCGAGCGAAACTTGAATGCGCCGTTTGCACAGCTCTAGCCGGCGGTCAAATAATGTCAAACTCAACGGCGCTTTACTATTCAAAATAATAAAAAATATTGAAGTATATTTACTATTTAAACTTCTTTTAAATTGTTTTTAATCTTGTTATCGCTGTATTTTCTTACCCTCGTCTGTTAACACGTCCCCTTACAAGACAGTAATTTTGTCGCATCTGTGGCGGGTCCTGTGACAGGATGCGATGCGAACACCTGTAGTTTCGGGCATAATTTAACAATTTAACGTGTATATTGTTCTTACTCTTTTGCAAACTTGAAAAATGGTATAAGATCAAATCGAGAGATTACTAGGAACTTTTGATTTCCGAGAATATCCGGTTTTTCCAAACTTAGGTTTCAAACATTAGCGCTTAAATCCGGTGGAAAGTCCACAGATAATTCAATTGTCATTTCGACAGAGAGAGAGAGAGGAATAAACGAGAAAATCGTAAAAATAAATATTTAAAATAAATACAAAGCGGAAAAAACCGGAATGTGATTTTTTTAAACCTGTCAAACTGAAAAATGCAAACTCATTGGTACAAGGACTGTGCTTAACTATCTGATGTTATGTATGTCTATAATTTCATTCATTCAAATATTTCTTTCCATTAGAAGATAAGGTTCCATTAAAACAATTGTAAATCGAAATTCTATTACGTTAAAGAGTGTACAGGATATTTCGATTAAATCTAAATTAAAAATAAAAAAATGATAAAGTAATGAAAATTTCGCTCGAGTATTGGATATTAATAACAAACTACTGGCCACGAGACCAATGAAAATATTGTTGTGTAGGACACGAAAAAATAACGTTAACCCCGGGCTCATTATGCCACAGTAATGAGAATAATAAGAAATTACTCTTATTAACGAGCTTCGGTACAATGTAGTAATTCCTTGAAAGAAATAATGATCGGCCTTCAGACCTTCACGTACATATAAGTAAGCTTAATTCCTGTATCTATAAAGCTATTCATAAGATTACATCTACGAGTAAAAACAAAACCGACGAATAGGATATATAACGAAATAGAATTAGTCAGAACCTAACCAAACTCTCAACAAACTACTCTTGAAGTACATCTTTATCGATAAAGAATATAGAATAAAGAATCATCAAAGTTAGTTTAGATTTTTGAATGTCCCTTAAATTATCCGTGAAATAGCTACCGACCGAGTCGAGGCTCGGCCCTCTCGGGCGCCCTCGGATCGGAATGATTACGCGTAACATAGTAACCGTCCAAGCCGAGGTTACCCCTCACCGGGGGACCCTTGTGTCGAGTTCAGGCTAAGCGACCCAAGAGCAATGCCACCTCTCAATCCGGCGAAGCAGTCACGGCCAGCTTCTCTGGCCAATCTGTGTAATTCGTCATAAAAAAAAATCATGTCCTCCTCGCAACTATTAATTATCTTCTAAATTTATTTAAATCATCTGAAATTTCTAATGGAAATGATATCAAATAAACAGTGGTTTTATTTCAATTACAGTTTCCATCTGCAATATTTCTGACCGAAGTTTATTGCTTCAATTCTTCGCTATTTGAATCAATTTCAAAGTTTGCTTTTAAAGTAGGTTTTTCACTTGAGAGTTCTCTTGATACCTTAGTAATGGTATCGTTTATTAATTAATTAATTACTTTCCCAATTCTTTAATTACATAACTTTCAATTAAAAAGTCTACCTAACATCAAACTAAATATCCTAACTTATTTTCTATAGTAACATTAACGTTACGTACTATAATAATAAAATAAAGATCAAAAACAAAAGATATCAAACAAGAATACAGCGTTCTGATCTTCTTTTAAGTATAAAATATTCTTGTGCCAGAAGATCCAGCTCTTCCTTATGTCATTTTTTAAGTTAATTTAAAAATGATATGTATGTCTGAGTGTGTGCGAGTGTGCATATGTGTCACTATGAGGATAAATAAGGGAAAAAAGCGAAAAAAGAAAAAAACGAACATCGTGCAAAATGTAAATCCGCAACGTCTACAGTTCACAAGCGTGGTCGCAGGTCGGTCACAGGTCGATTCCAAATGTACTAGATATATATTGCCTAAAGTATCATCTGGCTATTTATGTAGACTTCCTTACGAAGAGTTATGGCGCATCTCTAACTGGATGCAAAAGCTGCACTTGACGGCGTTATTCTAAATGGGCGTTGTGCACCGAGCCGAATTCCAAAAAAAATTGTAGAAATTATTTAAGTTGCAAAAATCCCATGCCAAATTTTATTAAATTCTTTTTTAATTTTAATACTGGCTAGATGATGCAAGTCAATAGTAGAATAGACTGGCTTTCACGTATATTTACTGAATATACCCTAAACTTGTAACGTTTTATTCCGTCTGTTCAAAACCAAACTACGAAGTCGCATACAAATGTTTAATAGTTGGGAGACGGCCTGCCTGTATAGGTCGAGTGTTTAGAGCATAGTCCGCCACACATACCCAGTACGGATTGGTAGACTTCAAAAAGCCTAGAACTATTATTTTAGACTTGCAGATTTCCAAATTATGACAACTGCTGCAACTATTACAAGTACTAAGTCATCTCACGATCTCTTTTAATTTTGTACGGAGGATAGCAACTTTCTGCGCGAATAATTCAATTGCAGGGCAGGCGCCAACCGTACGTTAATTTCATAAACGAAGCTGATTGTTAAACAAAGATTAAAGACAGATACGTCATAAAACCACAATTGAACAAAACTTAAATGTATCATGTAAAAAAAGATAGTTGAGTAGCCATTGAACGAGAAGCAAAATCAAAGAACTAATTATTATAATTTGAAAAAATCTTCTCTGACAACATCCATTAGGAAACAGAAAAGAAAAACTTTGTGATCAGCAGAAGAGGGAAATACATCGACGTAAATTTAAAATTTATATTTAATTCAGGCCCATTGTTTCATTCTAAATTCAACAAGTACTTCTTACAAATTATCCTCTAGGAGCTTAAATTATTCAACGCCAACGGACTGTGAATGAAATTCGTGCGATGTAAAGCAGAATAAATATAACTTTTGCGTTATTCTTTTTCGTCATTTTTCAAGAAAGGATTTTTTAACATAGTCAGGTCTAGACGTCATATCCTATAGCTGGTCAGCCTCCAATACCCGGTAATCAATGTAATTTAATAATATAATTATTTAGTGCCAATAATATACACTTTGTAGTTTTTTCTATTTTAATTTGCAAACAAGATTATTAAGTATATTTTGAACTGAAAATAGTTTATAAAATAAATTATTTTTTTATTAATTGAAGCACAATAATTTGTTAAAATATTATATATAGTACATATTTGAACATATATTTTGTTACTCACACTTAATAGGGAGGAGGGAGGATTATTTTTAGTTCGTATTTAGTTTAAAAAGGTTTCTTGTCGCTATAAACGACTAAGCACAGTTCAATATTTCATTTGTGCTATATCAGCAGTCGTGGCCGAGCGGTTAAGGCGTTTGACTAGAAATCAGATTCCCTCTGGGAGCGCAGGTTCAAATCCTGCCGACTGCGAAAAACCCTTTTTTTGTTTTGTTACGTAAACAAAATTATATAAAAGTTTAAAGGTAAATAAATTGTAAGAAATTAAAGATATTTTAATAATTTAAAAATATTGAAGAGTATGTACGATGATTTGTATCCTTTTGCATTCTGTACCAGAAGTCTAAACCGGCCCAACGGACAATTTAATTAAATACATATAATGATTACGAATACATTTAATTCGTGCCTGTATCACCACACCTCTCTAGCAACCCTGAATCCATTTCCAATTTCCCATTTGTAATCTGTAATGTAGGTAAATTTAATTTTTTTATTTATAAAATATAATAACATTTCCTATCTTTTTTCCTGTTTTTTATTTCGTTTTCCGCACAACAAATACACGGAGCAGTTTTAAAAGTTTTCTCAGCACCAAATTTCAGTCATTTGGAAACTTATAAAACTTTGTTGTTTGTCGCGCGGACTGCGGAATCCTTTCTTTACTTTGCTTGTAAGGAAACTTGTATAATTGAAGTGTTGTTTTCGCTCCTGTACTCCCGACTACCTGCAACACAACTCTACCGACATGAGGTTGTTGTTGTTACTATATAGATATCACATGAAATAAGTCGGGGAGACTTATTTGATGTGATTTCCATACGACCGACGAAGAAATTCTGAGACGTTCCTTGTGTCACGTGTCCTGAATTTAATAAAAATTTGACTTTTTGTTTAAAGCATCGCATTGAAGTTTTATTTCAGAAGTCATTATTTTTCAACCGACTTAAAAAAGGTGGAGGTTCTCAATTTTTTTTGGTTGTTACCTCATAACTTTTGATTAGGTGAATGGATTTTAATTATTCTTTTTTAATTTGAAGCAACTAGTGCTGCCAATTTGGTCCGATTCTGACATTGGCATCCAAGAAAAAACCATATAAGTTTTAAATTTGCATTAATTGCGTTATGTGCGCAACAAATAGACGAATAACTAACCTATGATATAGCAAGGAATTCTTAAAAATGATGTAGACGAACAAGTTCTTGAACGTGATATAAGTTTTGTTTTTATGTCGATATTTAATTTTATACATTGAAACGTCTAGACTGTCTAAAAGTTGTTATAATATTAAAAATACTCCGTGGTAAAATTTTAATTATATTTTCAACCACTTATTTATCACTTGGCGGTGTATTACAAGAAATATTTCCAATATTTGTGAGTAAAATAAGTGAAGTGAAATTAATATGGGTTGCAGTGATATTTCTCTTACAGAGAAAATAGAGCTATATAATATATTAATTTTATGAAATTGTTAATTTTTTTATGTAATTACAAATGACCCCAGGTTGAACGAATGAATAATTTATTAGTTAATTTAATGAAAAATATAAAATTACACTAAAATAACTTAATATAAAAGAATTATAGTTAAAATTTGACAATTGAAAGAACTATATCATACAGCCGGTGCTTAAAAAAAGAAAATCCTGTACTATAAGCACGGGTTTCCAATTTCACTAATATATTATTTTGCGAAAGCAGTGTATAATGTGTGCGAACGGAGATTCTGTGGATGTATGTTCTCGTGATGGTATGTGGTATGTGGTAATGTGCGGATGTCATGTATGATAGTTATACTAATGGGGAAATAAGTGTCTCAGTTTCTGTGTGTTAGTTTCCCAATATAGTTACTTATTGTTTATGCATTCGCATTTGATCTTCTCGTAGCGCTACGTATAACAATCAAATATCTGGTTCTGTCCTGCGACATTGACAACAGGCCATATCCTAACGCTTTGGATTATTGTCAACATACTAACGTATTTAATGTATAAGAAGCTTTTTCCACGCAACTCTAAGAACATTCGAGAACAACGTGAAACGCAAAATGCGATACGTAAAAAACCAGAATTCACAACTCTCTAGCGTTCATGCACGGGTTGGCGAAACAATTGACCAATTAGGTGTTCAGCTAAATTGCTTAACTTTACATTCGGTCGTAGTTTCAAAGGTTTCAAGAGTCGTTTAATTTTATTGCAGCAGTTTCGTGAAAATAGTAGTAATTAAATTGGAATTTGTATGTATTTGTATGTATGCTAGATGTTTTCATGGTTTATGCAACTTGGTGGCAGTCGAAGACGTGCTTGTAGTTGGAGAAAAGATTAAACTGAAACAGGCGTAAGGAACTTGTAATAAATTCTTATAGTATCTTGTAGAAGAAAATTCAGCTCAAATATCTCCCACCTTGCACAGCGTTTGTTTATGTTGCTTATTTTGTTTTTTTAATCGAAATCGATGTTCTTTTTATTATATCAGTTGTTAGGTAAACGGTATTATTCGCGGGACAACGTTCGGTTTATTAGGATTATTGGCGCTTTATCTCAGGCCCCAGCCATGTTTGGGATCTCGATGACACTGAGATAAGGATAGCGCTCCTAGCGGAGCTTGGCTCTGTTGTCTTCAAGCAGTTAAACCCTTATTCTTCTAGAAGTGAGTAGTGACTTTGATATCTATAAATGTATTATTATTTTTGTCCTGAATACTTTATCGTTTTCTGTACTAACGTCGGATTTTGTGCTTGATAACATACCCCAAGTAGAATAAATTAATAATAATAAATCTTTATTAGTCAACATAATTAAGGAAGATATAACCATTCCTACAGGGTGAACTTAATAATTACAGTCTGTCACTATGAGTGATATTTTAAAATATATTTAGCTCACAGTGATCTCTCTCAAGCCTATAAAAAATACACAATTATGAAATCGGGTAGGTGTAAAAGTACCTCACAACAGATATTGGAAATTCTATCAGTTTTAATTAAAAATCTCCACAAAAGACAGTTAGACGGTTCACGAAAAAAGTTGCCAGATTCATTTCACGACGGCAAAATCCCTTTTTATCCATTCAAAAGAAACTTTTTAAATTAAAGTGAGTTACAAATGCCGATGGAAACGGGCTGTGATATTCATTTTTCGTTTTATTGACATCTTTGGGACATGCTCAAATGATTGATACAATTGTTTACTTTGTTGTAATTTTTTAATTTGTATATATTTTTTCATAATTTAGATGACAACCATCTTTAAAAATAAAAATCAAATAAACACTGACAGTTGAATGATGTAAAAAAAGCGGGTTAATTTAGCCATTTACTTAAACTTATTTAACGTATATATAATATTTTCTGAAATGCTTTTATAATTTATATATTAAAACATCAAAATACATAAGATTTAAAAAGATAAAAAAAGATAAATATTTATTTTAATATTTTTAAATATTCATTTTACTTTGGTATAACATGTTTCTACATAAAACATACTTTTATTTTACTCATATAAAAAAACAAAACAGATGTCATGAATCTATTTTTAATTACAAAAATAATTAATTTAAAATTTCATAAACTATTTTAGTTTGAAAAGTGTCATTTGGTGGACGCCTCACCTAGAAACATCCGTTACAAATACATCACAAAACTAAACTAAAAAAACCAAACTATATCATAGAAGAATTTTGTACTAAAAAAAAACAATTATAGACCTAATTAAGATCATAACACTAAATATTTGGCAAGAATCCAAATGATTAATACAGAGTAGTCCGTTGTTTTTCCGACAAAACAGTCGAAGGATTTTGAGAATCAACGTGATAAGCAGCTCATCTTTCAATACCCATGAAAAATTATCAGAGCTTATACAGGATATATTGTCACATCCACTATAGGGAGTTAATACATTTCCTCGAAATTTCCATTTAATATGTAAGACGCGAAATACTCATATGGTTATTTTTCAAAATCCCATGTACGATATATTTTAATATATCACTTACGATACATAGATGCTTTTCAACTGTTTTTCAGAAAATATTCACAAAATAGCGTAGCGTAGATAGACAAGAGATATATTGCCGACCGTCTGCTAAATTGGCAAATTATTACATAATTTTATTACATCGGGACTGTTTGCTACTTGAATGTTGCTCATTGAGGTAGTTATAAATGCGCTATACTTTTTAATGTATTACAAATAAATTTTCATATCGGTAAAAGCAAATCTACATTACTGTACACACATGAAGCTCTACAATATCTGCTGTTTTATTTGTTCCTTGCAAGTCGTACTATCGTAAAATCGTACTAGTCGATATTCTATATTAGCGAAGTTCACACAATTCAACCTCACGATTAAATTTATTGATGCGAAATAATTCCATTAATCGTCACAAAATGTTCGCTTTAAAACTTTTTGCAATTGAAAATTTCATTTCAGGTCGATTCATTTTGGTTTCAGTTTACTTTTTCATTAAAATTTTTAGCCCTGTAGACACAAGATATAATGCCGCAAAACGCGTATTCATGGATTTGTCAGAAATTGCGCTCATAGCAATATGATCGTGAGACTTTACTATTTATAATCCTCCTCCTTGTTCCCCATTGCTGAGGGTCGTGATCTCCACGAATTTTGTTGCGGACGATCGTTCTCCACCTGTTGCGGTCTTTGGCGGTGTGTAATGCCTCGTGGACTCTCGTGTTGGTGTTGTTGCTGATTTGGTCTGTCCAACGCATAAGGCTCCTCCCTCTTGAACGTCTTCCCTATACTTTGCCTTTAACCAGGAGTGTTTATTATTTATAACAATGAATTTATTTATTTAGTTATAGCCTTTAAAATCTTTAAGGTTTAGAGTGTTGTCTGTGGTACATGGTAGTAGATATAAACCCACCATTTGACCTGACCGCTGCTCTATCCACGTGAACCACCAGCTTGTTTCGAAATATTTTAAAAATAAAAAAATATTAATATTTTTTGTGATTTTTAACAGTGTTAAAGTCAGTGAGGAAATTTTTAATTTTCTTCCTTTGATTAGAGCAACCGTCCTAGCCGAGGTCACCTCTCGAGGACCCTTGGGCCCTGTTGCTCCAGTAGAGCTCTAGACGGTGATCACTTATCATCAGGTGAACTAATAAATTGTTTTTGTAAAAGCTGTTCACACTATGTGTTGAACGGTTCTTCGCACGGCAAGTGGAGGGTTGGAGAGTTGAGACGGAGGTGGAGACACTTTCGGACCACAAATATATAAGGTTCGAGGTGTCTCCAGCCTCCGGACGTCCGGCGTCGAATTCCTGGGGTCGAAGCCGGTTCCCGCGTTGGGCGCTCACAAAGCTCAACCGGGAACTGGCATTAGAGGCGGCCATTGTCGGCCGCTGGGGCCTCCCGCCAACAGAAGACGGGGGGGTGGACGATGCGGCTGGCCGCTTCTGCGACGTACTACATAACGTCTGCAGAGCGGCCATGCCCCGCGTTGGGCGTCCCCCCCCTAGGCGGGCGGTCTTCTGGTGGTCGACAGAGATTGCCGACCTCCGCGTCGCCTGCAACGGGGCCCGTAGGGCGTACACCCGAAGCAGGCGGCGCCGACCCCAGGATGTGGAGAGAGATGGTCGGCTGTACAGGGTCTACGTGGAGAAAAAGAAGATCCTGCAGCTGGCCATCTGCCGAGCCAAGGAGACTGCCTGGCTGGAGATGGTGAAGGGTCTCGAGAGAGACCCTTGGGGCCGACCGTATAAAGGGTGCGGGAGAAATTCCGCACCCGGTCGGCCCTCACCGGAGTGCTCCAGCCAGAGCTCCTGGGGAGGATAGTCGGGGAACTCTTCCCCGACGCCCCTGCGGGTTTTACTCCCCCCAGGATGGCTCGGCAGACGCCGGACGTCGAAGACGTCCCGCCACCACCCGTCACGGATACCGAAATGGAGGCAGTTCTGACCTGCCTCCAGAGTAGGCGGAGGGCACCGGGTCCGGACGGGGTGCACGGAAAGGTTTTGGCCCTTTCCCTCGTGCACCTCGGTCAGGCCCTTCGGGAGCTGTTTGACCGCTGTCTGCGGTCGGGGCAGTTCCCGAGGGTCTGGAAAGAGGGTCGGCTGTGCCTTCTCCCGAAGGACAGTCGGCCCCCGGACTCGGCTTCGGCGGTTCGACCGGTTGTGTTGCTGGACGAGGCTGGCAAGGCCCTGGAGAGGGTCGTGGCTCGCCGCCTCGTCCGGCATATGGAGAAGGTCCGGGCCCGAAACTCTATGAGTTTCAATTCGGGTTCCGGGCCCGCCGGTCGACCGTCGACGCCCTCCGACGCCTGCGGGCGGTGACGGAAGAGGCGGGGCGTCAGGGAGAGGTAGTGTTGGCGGTGTCACTGGACATCGCCAATGCCTTCAACAGCCTCCCTCATGCGGTGATACAGGCGGCACTCGTATATTTCGGAGTGCCCTGTATCTCAGGAGGCTGTTGGGCGCCTACCTCTCCCAGAGGAGGGTGGCATTCGAGGACCGGAGGGGGTCAGTCAGGTGGAGAAAAGCCGAGCGCGGTGTCCCACAAGGATCGGTGTTGGGGCCGATTCTGTGGGACATCGGCTACGACTGGGTCCTGCGGAGCCGTCTCCTTCCCGGGATGGGTGTCATCTGCATAGCAGATGACACCCTCGTGTATTCCCGGGGAAAGGCGTATAAGGAGGCGGCGCGGCTGGCCGAGGTCGGAGTAGGCCTCGTGGTCAGCCGCATAAAGAGGTTAGGGCTTCGGGTAAAACTGGAGAAGACCGAAGCCCTCCTCTTCCGCAGGACCGGACGTAAAGGACCCCCTCCGAGTGCCACCCTCCTCATATCAGGAGAAAGAGTGAGGGTGAGTTCCCAGATGAAGTACCTGGGACTCACCCTCGATGGAGGATGGACCTTCGGACCCCACTTTGAACAGTTGGGGCCGAAGGTCCTGAGGACGGCAGCCGCGCTGGGAAGTCTCCTCCCGAACCTCGGAGGACCCAGCGCGGTGTGCAGGAGGCTGTACTCTGGGGTCTGTCGGAGTATGGCCACGTACGGTGCCCCCATCTGGGCGGGTGACCTGTCTCGCGGCAATCGCGTACAGCTGCGCAGGGCGCAGCGGATTGCCGCGATCAGGGTCATCCGGGGGTACCGTACAGTCTCGTGGGCGGCAGCTACTGCGCTTGCCG
Organism: Meandrusa payeni; assembly: GCA_029286785.1. NCBI lineage: Eukaryota > Metazoa > Arthropoda > Insecta > Lepidoptera > Papilionidae > Meandrusa > Meandrusa payeni. Next base: position 392,398 of record JAGSMX010000002.1, on the reverse strand, counting down.
GCGATCCGCCGTGGGAGCTCGTGGCGGGGGTTCTAGCCGAGGTGTCCGACTATGTCTCGGATAGGAGGGCCCTCGGAGAGAACCCTCTGCCAGAAGAGGTCCGGCGGATCCGTCGGTTAGGTGAGGTAGCACTATGCCGGAGGTGGGAGGAGGACCTGGCGCATCACCCGTACGGTTTACGTACAACGGGTGCTCTGCGCCCGGTCCTGAGCGTTGGATGCGCAGGAAGCGCAAACCTCTCACCTTCCGTCTGACGCAGGTGTTCACGGGGCATGGCTGCTTCGGGGACTACCTGTGTCGGACGGCCCGACGGGAGGCTGATGAGCGGTGCCATGATTGTGGCGCTGCGGTGGACTCTGCCAGCACACCCTGGAGGTGTGCCCGAGATGGGCAGCGCAGCGTTGCGTCTTGGCATCCGCCATCGGTGGAGTAGACCTGTCGCTTCCGAGCCTCGCACTTGCGATGGTACGGAGCGACAGGTCTTGTCGGCGGTCGCCTCCTTCTGTGAGACAGTCATGTCCCAGAAGGAGGCCGACGAGCGGGTCAGGAGGGAGCCGTGGGGCTCCCTCCCTCCGCAGGCGACGAGTCGGGGTGCGCAGGGGCGTTTCAAACGCCTCCTCTCGCTGCCCCGTAATCGAAGCGGGGCCAGGATGGGAACCTGGCCCCAGCATGCTTCGGCGTCGTCGGGACTTCTCTGAGTGCCGGAGGAGTCCCCTTCGAGGGTGAAGTCCGGTCTTGCCGAGACCGGCCGGTCGTTGGGGTGTCCTGTCGCTGACAGATCCGGGGCACCCCGCTCATAACGGCTGATGGCATTCGCGGTAGGTTTAGTGGGTATGGGCTGCCCAGGCCGAGTCCCACACATCCCTCCAGGCCCACCCAGGGTACCGGAGGATGTTTGATAACTCGATTCCCCCGCGTTAACAAAAAAAAAAAAAAGTAGAGCTCTAGAGAATAAGAGCTCTGCCTTTTTTTAAGTATAAAATATACTTGTGCCAGATCTCTTCCTTAATCGTATCATATTTTTTTTTGTTTTTATAGTTAATTAGTATAAAGTAATTATATGTATGTATGTGTATATATGTGTGTGTGTGTGAATGTGTGTATTTATGTGAGATTACAATAAAAATGTACAAAAAGATGTTATTGAAATTAGTATCGTAATATTGCCTCCGTGTCCTCATCGTCCAAACTTTCTAGCCTCTTTAGTAAAGATGCTTTACAGTGCCAGTTAAAAGCATTAAAGATTTTAAGATAAAACGGTTGCGGTCAGCTTTTTTGGCCAACTAGTCTTTGTTTGTAAAAAAATCAATACGAGAGCCTGCTCATATTGAACAGCTAAGTATAGCGGACGTTTAGAATAAATAAAAATACATAAGATCCAATTGATTTTTTATTCATGCAAAGTCTAATACCGAATCCATACATACATACATACATTTAGTTTTTGTTCCATTATGTTGTTTAACATAACATTTATCTATACTTATTACAAAGAATCTCTCCGTCATCTCGATACATTATTTTAAATAAATAAATGAATTAAAAGTTGCATTAGCAATGAACTTTAAGACTAAAATTAAGAATTATCTATCATGTGCCAATGTGACAAATATTTTTATGAAATGTTTTGGTTATTTTAAAATTGTTTATTATTTAAAATACAACGAACGGTACAAGTTTCAAAATAATTATCTAGCATATATTGAGGTAATAATGAAATATAAACACTTCAAATTATCTATCAACACCTTTCTGGTTACAAAAAGAGTTCAAAGAGATAAGAGAAGACACACAGCATTAAGATCAAACAGAAAAACTGACACAGTGATACAATTGTTAGAGATTTTACAATGATAGTTTTAATGCCTAAATAGAATAAGAATTAGATAGAGTTAATGCAATGTTGACACTCACACATCTTGTTTTTAAGTACCACAATATTATCTAGTGTTATCACTAACACAACAGTTCACATGTTAAAAAGTAATAAGTTTGTTTTATCTATTTTTAAAAAAGTTATGTGCAATAGGTATTAAAAACAGATTTCGATTCTAAACTGCTATCATTAAACCAGTATACAGTTAATTTACATTTCTCTGCTTGGTAAATCTTTTAAAGCACTATTTTGTAATGCATTTTACTAACTAAATTTGAACATTACGTTTGATTTAAGTCATTTTAATAAACGATGAACTTTTAAACACGACCTATGCTAGTTTTTTTTTTTTTTTGTTTAGGGGAAAAACGCTTTTACACGCGGAGTGTCGGACTCGACCCATTTTCCCTACGGAATTCTAATTTTCTATTATTCTTCCTATCTACTGGGTAATACCGACTAAAAAACCCCGCAGACCCTTTATTGATCCTCATTTTCACCTAACGTCTCATTTTTATCTGCACTGAGGACGAGTAGTTAATTATATCATCCACTTAAACAACGAATACATTATCCCGGTTAAGTGTACGGCTGCACAACGTTTGGCACAACGTTATTTTATCCTCAAAGAAAGATCGAAGTACAATGTAAATTTTACTTAAAACTAATTATTTTATAAACATATATATATAAACAACAACCAATTAAATTAAAATACATTTGGTTTTGTTTTAAACCAATAAATTCCAGGAGAGCACCGTTTATGTCTGCGCCATCCGCTGGACTGACATGTACACATCGCGGTGCCTCGGTACAGCGACGACCAAGTAGACATCAATTGGACCATTCCAATTTCTTCTAGTTACCCTAAATTAAAAATAAATGTTATTATTGTAATAAATTTTATAACTAAAAAAGCCAAAAAGTCAGTCAACAATCTAATCCATACCTTACATATCCTTAAAGCCGCTACGTACAAAATAAAAACAAACAAAAACGAAATTTCAAATTTAAATTAAATATTTGATTCCATGAAGGAACAGTGATTATGGTTATGTCGGCCTTTGCTTGCTTTGCAGCTTGTATTATTTGCCTGTTTGTTTGCAATCGACAAGGTCAAAGACGAGTTTGTACTATAGCTTTATAAAGAAAGAAAAAACCATTACCAACGCATTACCTCATAAACCTTATGTTACCTTGCAATCACTACACCCAAATATATTAAATGCACTTGGTTTACAATGTAGATATAGCTATACCAGGATAAATATTTTGCTGTAAAAAGGTAATCATCGCGAAATAAAAAACCCACAATGATAATAAAGTGTCATTTTATCAAATTACACATACTTAACACAGAAGACACCTAGGAGACATAAATATGATTAAACATTTATTAGTTTTAACAAACACTTCTACGTCCTACGATAAGTGATTAGTTGTTTTTTTAATTTAAAAAAATGAAAAAAGAAAAAATCATCATTATAACTTAATTTTCTTAAATATAACTTTCTGTAAAGTATATAAGGAGGAGAAACGATCGCAGCATTTTTATTACTTATATTCCCAATTATTCAATAAATCTAAATCCTAATACTATTTGTCCTAAATAAAATGAGTAGATGATTACTACATACGTTTTAAAATCTTGAACTTAATGAATACTTAAAAAACATAAATAAATCATAGGGTACTGAGCAGCTTTTGTATTTTTATATTCTACTTTTAATTGTGCTAAGCAAGTAGAGCGTATTATTGTAAATTTTGTCTAATACTAATGCACAAGTAGTATTTTAAAAGTATTAGACATTTTTTTTTGTCTCAAACATGCGCCAACGACAGGCGGCATCTTTGGCTCTGGTGGAAGAGTGCCACCTTCTAGGCGCATGGTCCGTTGTTGTTCTTGTTGTCGGAGCAGCGCATTCGGTGATAAATAGCGGACGTAAATTTCTAAGATCTTCGCATGCCTTCCTCTGTTTATCGATTTTAGCTTGAATTAAAAATATATATATTGATGTTACTTATTCTTGAAACCGCTACTTATTAAAACTACACATGCATTCTACATCTTGGCTACGAGGATAAATATTTAGTGTGATGGTCCCATCGGTCACAAAATATTTATCATATTACGGCTAAAAAACCTGGTAGTGATAATATAGTATCACTAAATATGGTAATAATTGCACATTATTACTTTCAAACTAATGACGACAATAAATGGCATTAAAATCGGTATTTCTTTATTAAAGCAAATTACACGCATTTAACACCTACGCTACGTACATTTAATCTGTGCTGAAAGTAGAACATTTTGCTCAATTCATTGTCAAATGCCAACAAAGAAAGAAAAGAAATTTATAATTTAAATCATTAAAATTTTATCTTTTCTTTCTTTATCTTGATGAGAAATGTTCGAATCTGCAAATTTATATTCCAATTTCTTTTATTTAATCTAAATCGTAATAATATGTATCCTCAATGATATAAATAATTCTTAAATTTAAAAAATATTTGAATGAAGTATTTAATATAATGCCTATGTGGGGATCTGGGGACCCAGCAATTTGTGTATACATGTACATTTAAATCGTATTATACATTTTTTTGTCTCGAGTCTGCACCAACAGTGGGGATACCTTTGAACCTGGCGGAGCGCCACATTTTGCGCACCAAGTGTGCTCTCGCCTTGTTTTCTGTTGTGCAGGCAGCGTCGTCGGCGTTCATAGTATCCAATTCCGTCCTAATATTATCAATATTACCTTAAATTAAAAACAGAAATGTTAAAAACCGACAACCTAACGTACTCTTATATTTGCTATCTATAAAATAAAACTACACGCTACACGTTGATATTAGTACAAGAAGTTCTTACTCCAATACTTACTAGATGTATTTATATACATTATTCGCTCGTTCCTTCAACTAATGGCGAGAATAAAGGGCGTCAAAATCGATATTTGTTTATTAATGCAAATTACAAGCATTTAACACATAAAATACGTCGTAGATATAAATTGTACACAATTGTGTTGAAAGTAGACAATTTTTTCAATCCATTGTGAAATGCCAATAAAGAAAGAAAAGATAAATTCATAATTTAAATCATTGAAATTTTATCTTTTCTTTTATTTATCTTGATGAAAATGTTCGAATCTGCAAATTTATATTCAATTTCTTTTATTTAATCTGAATCCTAATATTATGTGTCCACAATGAGATAAATAATTCTTAAATTTAAAAAAATATTTGAATGAAATATATAATATAACTCCTAAGCCTACCCCCAACCCAGTAATTTGTGTATTTAATGTATTCTGCTGTCAATCGTTCAGGTCTAGTACGACATACAATTGTAAATATTGTTTGATATTAATACTTGTACATTTAAATCTTATTATACATGTTTTTTTGTCTCAAGTCTGCACCAACAGTAGGGGAGAACTTTGGACCCGGTGGCGGAGCGCCACATTTTGCGCGCAAAGAGTGCTTTCGCCTTGTTTTCTGAAGTGTAGGCAGCGTCGTCGGCGTTCAGTGGCGGAAGGTTCTCCCTCCAAGTGTCCCATTCCTTACTAATATTATCAATATTACCTTAAATTAATAATAGAAATGTTAAAACCGACGAGTTCAACCCAACGTATTCTTAAAGCTACTTACTATCTATAAAATAAAACTACACGCTAGACGTTGATATTAATACAAGAAGTACTTACCACAATACTTACTAGATGTATTTATATACATTATTCGCTCGTTCCTTCAACTAATGGCGAGAATAACGGGCGTCAAAATCGATATTTGTTTATTAATGCAAATTACAAGCATTTAACACATAAAATACGTCATAGATATAAATTGTACACAATTGTGTTGAAAGTAGACAATTTTTTCAATCCATGTGAAATGCCAATAAAGAAAGAAAAGATAAATTCATAATTTAAATCATTGAAATTTTATCTTTTCTTTATTTACCTTGATGAGAAATGTTCGAATCTGCAAATTTATATTCCAATTTCTTTTATTTAATCTGAATCCTAATATTATGTGTCCTCAATGAGATAAATAATTCTTAAATTTAAAAAAATATTTGAATGAAATATATAATATAACTCCTAAGCCTACCCCCAACCCAGTAATTTGTGTATTTAATGTATTCTGCTGTCAATCGTTCAGGTCTAGCACGACATACAATTGTAAATATTGTTTGATATTAATACTTGTACATTTAAATCTTATTATACATGTTTTTTTGTCTCAAGTCTGCACCAACAGTAGGGGAGAACTTTGGACCCGGTGGCGGAGCGCCACATTTTGCGCGCAAAGAGTGCTTTCGCCTTGTTTTCTGAAGTGTAGGCAGCGTCGTCGGCGTTCAGTGGCGGAAGGTTCTCCCTCCAAGTGTCCCATTCCTTACTAATATTATCAATATTACCTTAAATTAATAATAGAAATGTTAAAACCGACGACTTCAACCCAACGTATTCTTAAAGCTACTTACTATCTATAAAATAAAACTACACGCTAGACGTTGATATTAATACAAGAAGTACTTACCACAATACTTACTAGACGTTTCCCGTGGGGGTGTGCCGGCTCGCAGATGGCGCGGTGACCGTGGTGTCGCAGCTGACTTCGACCGCAAACATCTATATTACTTACGTGGTTCTTCTAATCCTCCATGGTTTTACCTTTTTTTTCGACGGTGTCTTGACTCTGCAGGTTGATACAATTTGTTCTTGTATATTTAACTGAAACAAATAAATAATTTCAGAATGATGCGTATATAATAAAAAAAGATATTCATAGATTCGGAGATTTGGTTGGAAAAAGAAGGAACAGTGTATTCTAAAAAATAGGACCAATCGATAACTAAATAAAAAAAAGTTATTTTAAACCGATCATGAGCAATGGAGGAGAAAATAAAAAAAATAAAATTCATCTCGGTCCAAGTAAGCGTTTTTCTAAGAAAACAATTAATTGTTGAAGAAAGGAAACCCGTGGACTGACTTTTATAAATTTCTGGTTGTCATTAAACTCTCAGGTCCTTTATACCCTCTTGTACAGGGCAGACAAAGGCTGCACTTGTTGCACGCCCGTGTACAAATAAAGCGATAAACCATGCTTTGTTTGTATGTAATGTAAGAAAAACTAAAACAACGTGGCACATAGCACTGAACAATCTTGGTGAAAAGCAATTGCTCTCTCTGTCTACCCCAATAAGAGGAAAACGACTTGAGGGATTATTTTCTTTCTTCTTAAAATGATTAGATAGATAAAAATATACACGTGTCTCTTGTACTCGTCTATAAATATACCGCTCAGTTCCTACTTTCCGCTAACCGCTGTCTCTTACAAATTCCTATATACTTTGTCTCGATCAGTATCTACCTTGTTGCAATTAGAAATAAAAACATGATCTCCTAACGTATAAACCAGTATTAATGTTAAACTTACCGGATTTCAGTTGTTTAAGCGCAGATGATACAGGTCTTTTTACGAGTTGTCTCTGTGAAACTTGCTTCGCCAACTGACTATCGCACTCCAAACTTCGCCGCCAGCATATCGCAACGAAACAAAGGAACTCGAGCATGTGACGGATAAATTTGGTTTTATCGCCATTTTCTTGATTTTCATGCGACCGCGGAACACCTTTTCGACACGTAGCTCGATTTACCTACGACGACACGAAATGTCCTGAGAAAATCGCGCAGCGCAAGGATCTGCGCATCTGGGCTCGACGCGTTTGCCGGATCAGGCTCGCCGCATCCGCCGGACTCGCCGCGTCCACAGGACTCGCCGCTGCCTCTCCCGGTAAACCCGCCTTTTTAGTTATTAACCGAACGAAAAAATATGTGTTTTAATTCATCTGTATTTTTTAATGTTTGTGCACTTATCGGCTCGGTTCTTCATGAACCGATTTTATTTATTTTTTGATTCAAAGGTCTTGAATTTGATTTTGGTCAATACATAATTTTGCCCGCCGTACACGTAAACACTGATAAAAATATTTCTTAACATCTTGATGACTGTACATTTTAATAAAAAAAAATGTGTTAATAACATTTTTAATTTCTAAGCATTTTTTAAAAAGTAAAAAGTCGAGGCTTTGATCTCTAGTCTGCTGTTACAATACTGTTGGTGTAATACTGCTGAAATAAACTTTCTGTGACAACATTTCGGTCGGTTGTTGATTTTTCTTAGTTTAGGTAATCTGCTAGTTGGGTTGCCATTATAGTTTTCCGATGGCGTACCGTCGACACTGCAATATTGTTTCAATTCTAATTTTTATTTTTGTTCATGTTGTAGATAATGACACCTTACAAATGTGTGTTACATTTTAATCAAATTCAATTTCAAATTTTGTAAAATAAGAAAATTAGTATATCACTATTTTTAGCACATTGAGAATTGATTTGCAAGTCGATTGTGCATGGTGAAAATGAGAAAAAACATCTATCGTGCATATTTTAAGTTTGTGGCAGTTTCTGTAATTAAATTCAAGAAATAAGGACCTAGGCCGGTTACCAATGTGAATGTGGGCTCTGGCCCGGTGAACTCGTTCATTGCAATTTACTCAATTTCCACAGCGAGGTGCTCATTGTAGAACGAATAAATATTATAAACCATCACATTTGATATTTCCTATGGACGACAGTAGCACGTTTGTTATGGAATTTATTTCATTGTCAACCGACTTCTATAATTATAACTTAGGACTGGGTGAAATATTTTTGATGATCCTTTTTTTATTTAAAAGCTGGTGCCGTTCGAGTGGTCCAATTTAAATTTGGTCTAATTCTGACAGTGGGATACACGAGAAAACCAAATTAGTCTTAAGTTTGCATCAAGTATGTGCGCCACAAATGGACAATATCACGCGTACGGATTTCGATAGCTAATGTTCCTATAATTCCTATGATAATTCGGAAATACAAAAAGGGCGTCCGCGCGTAATAGAGTTTAACATTTGATTTTACTTGAAGTCGGTTTGTCGGTTGTTTTCAAACTCTCAAATATACTTTTTACGTTTCAAATGTAGAAAATCATTTTCATACTGCATGATCATTATCCCTCAAGACATTTCGTACGCCTTTGCTTGAGCTCGTCAATAATTGCATGCAGCTTATCTGACAGAAAGGATGATTAATTAGTCCCAAACTACCCTCGTCATATAGCGATAGGCTGCGATTATCAATCAAGTGCCTAATTTAAAACGAGTCTCTCGGACGAGGTCGCGAGAATTAAGTGTTCTATTCAATAATATGTTCTACATATATATTTAAATAATCACTTGTTTCTATATGCGTATGCGTAGAATGTAAATTCGGTAAATTTATATATACCAAAATAATATCTTTTACAATTATTATCTGTCTTTCTGCCTGCTTTTTCCGGCTAATCTCTGGAACGACAGTATCGATTTTGATGGGATTTTCAATGGCTGATATAATAACGAGTAACTTAATCTACTTTTATTTTAGGAAAAATAATAGTTAAGACGCGGGGCACGGTATAAATACGTATATACATATACATAAAATGTATCGTCTTATTAACTATGTATTTACATTACTAACAACTTACTCCAAAATGTTATGTAATAAAATTTCAAGCATTAATGCGATCTTCTTGTTTTCTATTTGAGCTGTCTTTTTTATATACCCTTAACACAATTTTGGTGCTTGAGTGTTTACCGAGTACGTGACGTAATAACATATTTTGTCATGTAATATTATTGTATCACAGAAACAATTTCATAAGAACGGATAATATGTAACAGTGGATAAAAGCCCCGCAGGAGGGTTCCAGCTGTTGTCGTGATACGATACACACAATTGTCTTCCCATTCGAGCGATCATAACATAGCCTTATGTAAATAGATATACATAGTAGCGCCCTGTTATGTTCTAACTGCAAATGCCGTGGAAATAATGTCGCTATTAAACGACCAAACTATCAATCTCAATGGCGCAGTGTGCTGATAGTAGATTCTAGATCTAAATTAAAAATGGTTTGAATAGAAAATGACTGGAAATTTATTCATAATCAATTAAAATAAAATCAACATTTATCATTGGTTTATTTTTAACAGTTATTGAGTTATGAAATATCATTGACAATTTTAACGAACGTATGAAGAAAACAATGATTTGCAATAAATGCTACGTTTATAATTATTTTTACAACTTTTTTGGAGGTTTTTCCGATTTTTTAGCCAGAGTTAGAAAAACGAGGTGCTGATACACTATCTAAATAATTAATGTAAGACCGAGAGGCGACAATGTGTCGTCATTCAGTGTCTTTAGTGTGTTTATCGTAAATTGTGTAAAGGTATTTAATATTAAGCTTTGAATATCTTTCGGTGAGAACATCAAAGGAGTTATTCCATTTTAAAGCTCACATCTTTTATAGAATTTATATTGAATTGTGTCCGCTACAAAGTGTACTGGAGTGTGTCACTTCAATTCTCTATCAATTCCTTTTTTAAATAATAGTTTAAAACATAGTTATATGATGTTCGTGTATATATTATTTCTTTTTCTTACATAATATTTTACTTTAATATGTAAAATATTTACACAGGTTATCCCAAAATTCAACGTCACATTAAAATTCACGTGTTAAGTGAAGATAACATTTTTTTTATTTAGGCCAAAACAAATATAACATAAAACTTCTTGTTGAAAAATAAACTCCGAACTGAACTCGTGTTTCGTAAAAACATTTTTTTTTAAATCTTGCGATAGAATGTGGAAGGTATTTCACCTTTTTAGAATGATGACAGTAGTGCCGATGTTTTGAAATTACTTGCCACTGTGGTTACATTTTTACACATTTTTTTTACAACATGGTGCGTCACTACATCACTAATGATTTTCTTCCAAATAATTGTAAACAATAGTTATAAAAATAAATATTTTTCTTCAAAAAATATTCGACGACAAAATTAGTCTATTTGTTGTTAACGTATTTAGAAATATAGTACAAAGTCTGATATTTTCAGTTTTCAGTAAAATGGTAATATCAAATAAATGAAATTGATTTCTTTTTATTATTTTGTTGGACGTTGAATTACGGGACAGCTTATAAAATTTACGAGTACAAATGTTTATATAAATTACCATATCATATATATCACCACATCTTATTTTCAATTAAAACGAGGGAACCTCGTATGGAAGGGACAAAAGAGTTTTCCCTCTTTTTCTGAAGTCTGAAAATTTAATCTAAATAATAATAAATCCTAGTAGGGTTCCATAACCTCATACATTTCTTTTTCTGAATATATGTCGACTTCAAGAAATACCTCAACGAGTGCTTGTATTTGTACAGACCGAGAGTCCTTTCTCGTTCTGATTTATAATGATGTTCAACGTGAAGACATCGAACAATGCATTACTCAGGTTGGCGTCCCTCATAATACTCGAAAGTTACTCGAGGGTCTCGCAGAATCCTCTTACAGTACCACAATAAATAAATCTTATGAACAAAGAGGTCACAAGCGGAGATTTTGGCACGAGTTTGTACAAAAGCTTTGTAAGTTCATTTCATATTTGTAAACGACGATTTTCTGCTAATGTCATGAGTTTATTAACAAAAGAGTAGATGAGTTTGGTGTACTTACAATGTTTGCGTCACGATTGAACGGTTCTTTTGTACGATACCCTTGAAATACCTTTATGTTTTTTCTTTTATTTCAAAAATGAGCAGTAATTGTTATTAATGTTATTGTAGTGTTGGTATTGTTTTTAATGATATGTTTTTGTTAATATTAAAAGCCGTAAAGAAATGTTATCACATGTTTTTTAAATTTTATTGCTTATCAACCGATTTCAAAAAAGGAGAAGTTTCTTAATTCGTTCGTATTTTATTTTAAAGTTACTACCTTATAACTTTCGACTGGGTGAACCAATTTTTATGATTTTTTTTATTTTGAAGCTCTTGTTTGCCGCATGGTCCCATTTCATTTAATTAAGTTATGATAATGGCTTCCATGAGAAAACCATAAATCTTAAATTTGCATTAAGTATGTGTGCGACAAATGGAAGAATAACTCAATATCACGGACAGCAGATTTCAATATTTTTTTAATTGGAAAGCACCAAGGATAGTTTGATTAATTCTATTTAGTGATATTACGTTTTTTTCGTAAATATACTTGCAGTATTCATATTTTAGTTATAAATTTGTATGTACATTACCTATAATTTAAAGTTATTCATATGATACGATCAACTCAGGCACGATCAGCCAAAGACGATCAAGTGCTTACCGGGACGACTGAAACGCTGTTTCCATCTGTGTTATTTATACAATATTAAACACTGGACCGTGAAATTGAATATAAGTTAAAACAATAGTTAAGTTAAATATAAGTTTGTAACTGTACAGAAATATACAGTACGAAAAGCTGACTAAGAAACGCGGCCCTTCTCTCTTCGGCGGCAGCGGCGGCGAGACAGTTGAAGTTCCTGTTGCAATATTACATTAGAGTTTTGTAGAGACGTTTGTCCACGACATGATTGATCAGGGTGCTGAGAATTCGCTGTTCACGTTATGGGGTCATTGACAGTGGATAAACTGAGCAATGGCTATCCGCAGTGACGTTATATAAAAATTTAAGTGTATTTAGTCACATAAATATACCTCAATAAATGCGTTTGGTAAATTTATTTAATATAGGTCGTAAATATAGATTGGTTTTCGTATGAACAATAACATCAATTTGTGCTTGACATGACTTGTAGTAGATTAGACGGTTACATCTGCCCGTTATGTATTATATAATAACTTTTATGACAGAAAAATGTAAGTTTTAAAAAAATAAAATGTGTAATGCAATTGTTATTGAGGAAGTTTAATGTGAAAATGTGTTCAATATATTTTATGTAGCGTTCCGACCCATCTAGTACCATATCTGTATCATGCTAACATTTTATAAAAGCAACTTTATCGTGGATAAATGATCGTGTGTGAGAAAAACGATGAAATTTCTTTCAGGCAAGACTCTGGGGAAATAAGGCGTTACACGATTTTAGAAAATTACCATCAGAGCCTTTGCAACGGGTAGATTATAAACGTCAATCTCGTATTTTTCTCGGGTGTGTTTAAAAAAGATTCCTATCCGTTCTTTTCGAAAAATCGTTCGTTGCGACCTAATAATCTTAAGATATAAAAACAATTTTCGTGAAAGGCGATAACGTAAGATTATTTCATTTTCTGGCAAGGTGCATTATTAAATATTTTTAAACCCTTATCCTTAGTCTACCCACCTATGGTGGTCATGGATTTGACTCATTTTACGTTTATGGATGCAACTGAGATAACTGAATTTAAAATTTATGATTCTTGTAATATGAGATGAATATCATAATAATCACGATTTGTATATTATCGTTACTAACATTAAATGAGCATAGAATTCAGAGTTTGAATAAACAGACAATGCCACCGAGTAAAACGGGTTGAGGTAAAGCAACATGCTGAAGCTTTAAATAAATATAGCAATTCGTAGCAATCTTATTCGGGTGCTACGAAGTATTAAGTTAAAATCAAGTTAGCACAAAGTTAATCGGACCTTATTCAATCACAACAGCTGAGAAGTATTTTCCCTTTAAGTAATGATAAAATTAGATTAAGCTATCAAAATCAATAGTTTAACATCTCGCAATCAACTGTACATATTTCGGCAAAACCCTAATGAAGACATCTTAAATTTGAATTCAACAAATTATTTTCTTGGTTGACTTGGTGAAGTCAGATTGTCGCTTGTTTTGATAGCGAAAAAAAGAAAATATTTCTCCGAAATAGTCTGAAACCTTTAGTAGAAGTAATATCATTTGTCGTCATTCATCATCTCAATTCAAGTGATTAAAATTTCAATTTTCAACCGACTTCAAAAATGGAGATTCTCAATTCGTCTGTTTTTTTATGTTTGTTAGCGCATAACTCTCGACTGGGTGAAACGATTTTGATGATTCTTTTTTATCTGAAAGCTGATATTTCCCATGTAGTCCCAAAAGTAAATGTGATCCAATTCTGAGAATGGAATCCATGAGGGAACCATATAAGTCTTAAACTCTGTAGTATCGTGGAGACAGGCCTATATCCAGCAGCAGGCAACATCCTATATAGACTGTACCCTACGCTGCGTGGTTGCACGTCTAAAGATGTCACTTTGATTCCCAATGAGATATACATAATGTGTTCAGTGGCGAATCAAAAAATTCTGCATGAAAATGAAATACATACATTTTGTTTGAATATTTTTATGTTATTCAAATCAACGCGTTACTTTATAGTTGAAGTAGAATTTTCTCTAAACTCACATTTGTATATTTAATAGTAATATTATAGCTTCGTTAACGTTTGTATAATTTTATTAAAATACATATGTCAACAAAGTTACAACGTTTAGATCGTAGTACTCGTATTAAGTGCAAAGCTGAAAATTATACAATACACGTTATAGCTTGCACGCCTTTTGGTAGCTTTCAACAAAATAACACTAACAATCAGAATATCAATTTACCAGTCTATTATTCAATTCTGCGGCAGCTCGCAATTTAATTTTAAACCACAATTCCGTGCTAATTAGGAATTTAGTGCTAATATACAAATACAGGACGTATCGCAATTTAGGATAGACTGTTTCATTACTTTAATAAAAATTATAAAGGAGGGGATGGGGATGGTGTAGGGGATGAAATGATAACATCGCCGCGTCTCCGAGGATTATAAAAACAATGTTTTCGTAGCACTCGTTATCTCTCTGACGTAGCCGAAGCATATGCTTACATTATTAAACACACTTTGTATGATAACATTTTGTCAATCACGATTTCATATCATTTCATCACACTGACATAGATTAAATAATTTTAGAAAAGCCTCACTGGCGGATTAAAGACGCATGTCCTAAATATACTTGAAAAACTTACTAAAATTGAAAATTATTGACACCCCTGAGCTTCTCTCCGCCCTAGCTTTTTTTACACCGTCGCGGTTACCTAGACCATCACAATACCAATCGTTAAGAATTAGTGTATCCAGGTCCAACCTAGGTAAGAATGCGCCTTTAAATAGACTTACTAGAAATTTTAACATTATCATAATTAGTCATTAATTTTAATATTGTCACTTGCCATTAATACATTGCATGCAGTCCTCACACTGCGATGGCAATAACCATGCAGTTATAGGTGAAGAACTTTTCCACTGTTTTACAAATTGTATATAAAAATATTAATTGATTTGGTGCCCAATAAATAAATAATATTGCCAAAAAGATGTTTGACAAAATATTCAAGACATGTAACATCATTTAAAATATGTTGTCACGGTCGTATAACTGTAGATCGTCCATCTTAAAATGTATCGATCGATCGATCGAGTGATACTCGAGAGAAAGTCAATGAACTCGCTGTAAATTAGAAATTAAGTCGATGAAGCGTAATGAAATATGAAGAGGTTTCAGATTAACATTCTAATTGTAAAGCGAATTAGACAAAACTTAACGTCCAATGGTAGCGGTGATACTCGTATCTCAGTTCAACCAGCTCTCGGATTTGAATCTCATCTGACTTGTGCCAATGATGATTTTTTTCAGAAAACAGAAAAGGAAATAAGTTAGTCCATTTACTATCTCCGTCGGATAAAAATGACGTCGGAAATTATCTTTCTTTACAAGTACCTGATAATGCAGGCTTTCTGTCCATTTGGCTACTCAATAAACATAAGATCTCATGTCCTTTTAACCCTTTTTGGTGAGGTAGATATGGAACTGTATTTTTTTGCATTATGCCTAAAAGAAGACCTTAAAATTACAGCCTATTTGTCGCAGTGTTAGTCAGGCCTTCTCTGTGTAGATAGTATTATGGCAGAATCCGCCCGAAGGCTTGGGTATTGGGAGACTTCACATGTCTTAAAAAAATATTGTAAGATCTTTGGATGTTATCTTGTTGTTCTTCACCACTGAGAGCGTGATAAATTAGCACTTAAAATTGAAAAAAAAACTTCAGTGGTGCCGGCCCCGAAATCGAACTCGCGTTGCTTGGCGTATTACGCAACATGATTCGAGTGTCCGGACATTGAGCCCAAGGCTTATATTATCAAAAACAATCACCACGCTGTTAATTTAACAGATCACTCAGATCGTATTATGAGATATTCTATATTTATCGCCTATAAATATGTATTGTGATTGTTTTTTAAAAGCTAGAATTGTATTTCCTTGGTTGGAATGAAACTGAAAATGTTGTACAAAACAACGGTCGTTGCCTGTGTGTGATATCGTGACTCGTGTCTATAAGTCCTATTTTTATTGTTTTAAACTTGAAAAAAAAATCGACTCGCCAGAAAATGTTGGGTACTCTTTTCGGCTAATCTTAACAATAAGTTACATGACGCAATTTTCACCTTTCACTAAAGCTCGTTTAGAATACACGATTTAGACTTAAGAGAGAAAATGAATTAAAATCAAACACATGTTATTAAACACTCAAAATAATGGCAAATATATAAAAATCTACAATTAATTTCTAGAACTCACATCATTCTCACGTCGTGTCTGCAAAGCGGCCGTCTCCGGATCAATGACGTCGTTAGCGTTCCGACCTTTCGAGCCACCAATTTAGACTGGGGGGCGACACAGGTACCCTAATAGGGTAAGACCAACCAATCAAAAACATTCATCACAACAATGCCCTCTTGCTAATAATATTGTGACCAATGGCATGCACACTTCCCTTATCGATTTCGACCCTCCTCTTAGAGGGCTTTAGACCCCTTTTTAAGCTTTTCCAAGATCTTTGATGTCGTAAATCAAATTACAGTTGCATCGATACATTGTTAAAGTCTAAGTGAATTCACTCTAGTTAAATGTATTTCTAATGCTTCTGGCATTAATAGAAGAAGCGCTCAAAATGATAAAAATATAGTCTAAAATTGAACATGTGAAAACACCGGCATTGCCGCCTTGACCGTGGCTTTGAAAAGGGATAAAAAAAGTATTTCCCCACTACTTTCTTCAAAAGCTGTTCTTTAAAACATCATCAATCCGCTTCTACGCGCGCTTTCTCTATGATATGATTTTGTAGCACTTGCCCAACTGTAGCCATATCAAATTCCATATTCTCATTAAATGTAATTTAACTAAGACAACAGTGTATTTTCAAAATACTTTTTATAACTTACAATAATATATTTCATTATTATTAAATAAAAATAATGTTGTAGGTAGTCGCGCACCAGGCCCTCTGTAATCGGATTACCAGCTGGGATAGTAAACAAAGTCTGTGCTCGAGCGATGCATTTCAATTACGACACCCAATACTTCATTGTCAGCCTCCGGCTGGCTTAATTAGCGTGTTTAACTCTCTCTTAATATATGGACAAAAATTAAAACAATAATACTGAATAAATAACAAATAAGAGCCGTGGTAGCTCAGTGTCCAGGCGGTCGCCTCAAGTTGCAAGGTAGGCTAGCAAGCCGAGTTCGATCCCCGGTGCCGGCATCAATAAATTTGTTGTTGCAATTTTATGTACTGATTTACCACGCGCTCGGCGGTGAAGAAAAACATCGCAAGGAAACCTACATGTCCTATTTTTTTTTTTCTAAAGTCTGCCAATCCGCACTAGGTCCGCGTGGTGGACTATGCCCTTATACTCTCTTTACAGAGAAGGCTTGTGCCCAGCAGTGGGAAATATATAAAGGCTGTAACTTTAACTGAATAGATCATCAAAGGCAGAATTGTGATGAAAAACAATATAACTGTTCATAACAATGGCTAGTATTAAATACAAGTATATTTATTAACGAGCAAAATGAAAAACCGACTTCAAATCGAATCAAACGTAAACGTTTAACGCTATTCGCACGCATCTCGTACGAATATTATTTTTTTATTTTTGTTATGTGTGACATGACACATAACATACAACATGAGATACAGGTACAATATACTTAATTCAGGTGGCAGAGCCCCTGTATTATTATTATAATATCACACCTTATAAGTTTGGAGAAAATTATACAACAGTCGCTGCCTCTGTGTACTCCGCTAAAACGGATGTGAGAGCTTATTTAGTTAAAAGAAAACAACTCAACCTACCGTTACATTATCTACACATTATACATGTTATACCAAGTGATTAATATAGAGATAGTACCCGATATCCCGATACCTAGGTTATTAGCTGATGCTTAATTCTCAAGCCTATGTTACCTAAGAGGTGAATAGAGGTCACGCGAAGGAAAAGTTGTCAATAATTATTTAGATCTGTTAAAGTCACGTGGTTACATTTATTTCTTTAAAAATTTATATCATATATCAAAATATCGTGTATAAATTTTAAAGCTGTGAGAAACTAGCATCGATCAATATCTTCTCGACTCCGGCTCGATTAAAGGAAGCAATTACGCGCTAGTAATACGCTTTTAATGTTAAAGAGCCCGCTCCGGCTTGAGGCTGCGCTATTATATCAGCTGAAGTAGACTAGATTATTATTAACTTAACTGAAAATGTCAGGGCCGTTATCCCATGTACCTTTAGTTAGGTAAAGGAGATAAAATTATACCATTAAACATAAACGAGATCGTTTTTACCCTCTCGGGTATACAGAGTCAGATTAGTAGGGTAGAGAGAGAGTAATATGTATCTTACTAATCAACCGACTTCAAAAGGAGGAAGTTCTCAAAAAAGTTTTTATTTGAAAGCTGGTGCTTTTCGTGTGGTCCCATTTAAATTTAGTCCAATTGTGACGATGGGATCCATGCGAAAACCATGTAAATATAAATTTGCATCAAGTGTGTGCGCCGCAAATGGATAAATAACTCAAAATCACTCTAACGAATTTCAATGATTAATTTTTTGTTGGAAATTATCTACTTTAATAGTCGCGATTTTGTGTTTTTTTCTAGTGATTTCGTTATATTCTTACGATAATTCGGAAATACAAAAAGGGCGTCCGCGCGTAATAGCGTTTAAATGATTCGATTTGAAGTCGGTTTTTGGTTTCAGTCGTAAATATATTTGAACATTTGCGAACACTCTAGTCTAATATTACGCATATAATTTTAGCAATTTTTTTTTAAATAATAATAATAATAAATAATAAAACTCATTTATTACCATCCTTATCCTTTGAAGAGAAAAAAAAATACATTACTACATACTTATTTTTAATAAGATTTGTATTCTTACGAATCTGAAAAACGAAAACACATTACAGTATTTCACGGCTGGGATCATTAGACCGTAACGTAGAATATAGCCATTAGGCTATCACTGTTTACATATCAACAATATTATCTAAAAATACTTGTACATTAACTTCATCTGAACCGCGAGAAAGTACAGATAATTCTTAAAGCCGAGTTATTTCCTCGCAGCCGAAATTTGTACACGATTTTACCGCTCGACTCACGTGGATTGATTTATCGCCATCGTTTGCGAATTGAGGCAAGCCGAGTTTAATATTCGCTTTGCGTCTCTTAATAACTCTTAGATAAACGTTCACGGTTGTTTAGGAGCGAATTACAACAATACATCCTCCGTTCTTTACATTACTACAATTTTATATTGATTGTTGTGGTTATATTGCTCTAACAGAGCCGTGGTAGTCCGATGTCCGAGCGGTCGCGTCAAATGGCGCAGGGTCGGCACCAATAAATTTGATTGTTACAATTTATCATGAAGTGGTAAACGGTGAAGAAAAACATTTGAGGAAACTATGCTCTCTTTACAGCGATAGTACATAATATCGGCCTAAACTTTATTGCTGTATTTGTAGTACACTGTACACAGTAGCTATAAAATCATTTATTTCATTTTTAAATTCGTACAAGTTCAATGATAAAGAATATACATCCAGAAGAAACTTGTTTGACAGAGAATATCTGCCGAAAGGCGAACACAATATAGTGCCACAATATTCTCTTTTGAGAGAAGGCCTGCGCTCAATGGTGGTATAATATAGATAAATATAAGACTGTATACTATATATTTACTACAATACGTAGAGTTATTAAGGTTGAAATTCTGTATATGAGTAAAGACGCTTTGTATAGAAGGAACGAAAAACTATCAGATGAATAATATGAATAATGATAAAATATAAATCATACTACTATACCATGAACATTATTTACATAACAGTTTGTTGTAAACTATGTAAACAGAAAGATCAATGACTAAAGCATCGAGACGGCAGTCTTATGCCACCTTCCACACTGACCGCGAGAAATATTAATAGAAAAATTCTGCGCTTATAATCGAGTTTATTAAAATGTCTATCAAACGCTTAGCTCGTGGCAGCGCACCGCTGTTCATATTAAAAATTTTAATGATCATTATAAATTCAAACTAACATTTAAATGACATTACAAGATTCTATTTGACATGACACATAGGATTTTCGCTTAGAGTCATCTGTATCTGATGTATGAAATAAGATGTCACTTCCAAGAAGTAACGCCTTCTCATTTGTACGGAATCCATATTACTTGACACCGTTAGCGTCGACAGTCAGCTCGCTTGCAACTCCCTTAATACACGCTTTTCATTTCACTGACTCAGTTTCGATACAATTTTATTTTTATTTGAGGCGAAAAATAAAAATATTCAACATCGGAAACACAGAGATGAAGTAATCTCCGTTTCTAATTTACATAAATAGGAACGCTGGAAGTGGTGAATAATTCATAGAATGTATTCCTTCAACTCAATTCAAATTTATGTGTAAACTTTGGTCAGTTTTACTCACGGTAAATTGAAGCCTTTCCAATATCGAGTGTATAGCGTATAACAAGATATTTTAATATCTTGAATATTTATTAGGATTATACAAAAGCGCATGAGCTTTATATGAATTTTATTTTACCGACACGTAGATTTGCTGCCGTTACATGTATGTTACTTTCTCGATTACGCCATCCTATTGGTGTAACAATAGATTCATCTTACGAGGATCTTATGGAGTAATAAGGACATTTTTTTAAACTTCTAGAAAGGTAAACTATATTTAAAATATTACACAGTAGAAAACAAAATAGGAAAAGATCAACGCCGTTGATCATCGCTAGGCCTGACTCTGATTGACAAGTTTAGAAATTGTATGACAACGGAGCAGTACGCTTGTAATGAGGACGTGGTGACTAGAATAGAAGACACGCTTCGGTGGTTTGCTCTTGTAGATGACCAGACGATAATAGCGCCGTGGCAGCTCAGTGCCCGGGTGGTTGGCTCACGTTGCATAGTACGCTACCAACCCGAGTTCGATCCTCAGTGCCAGCACCAATAATTTTTTGTTGCAATTTTAAGTTATCACTGGAGAAACTGACGGGACAAGACCTAAAGGTCGAAGCCCGACGCGCTGGATCAACCAGATCCGCAACACTTCCGGCACATTCTTTAGCAATGCTCTCCACACGGCTACAGGGGACAGTAGCGGCGGAATACCAACTACGAGATGGTCCCAACCCTCAGCATTGGGGAAACCGACGCGAAGAGGAGAAGGAAAGAAGGTTGACGTCAGAAGAACTCGAATCCAACAAACACATATGTTAAGATGTATGGACAACCGATAGAGGAATGACCGGGACCGAGATATAGTAATCCCTAGCTCTGCCTACCCTTCTAAGAGAATAGAGAACGTGCTAGTTTTTAGTTTAAATAAATAAATAAATAATTCAGCATTTAAACAGACTAGAAGTACATAAGGTTAACGTGATTAGGACATACAGCTAACAGAGTTTAACTATAAAAAAGTATATTTGTCAAAGCCAGTTTATTTGGTGTGTTCTTGACATAAGCTCGGAGTGCGTTAGAGAACTGGAGCGGGGAGTGTGAACGGCGACTTGAGGAAGTCACGAGTGGCCTGTGGAACACTAATTTTCACACTATTTGAAGTGCAAACTTCTTTAGTTGAATAAAGAAAATTGAAGCAAGCCTTGAGAAGGATAAACTCTTATTTAAAAACAAATTCTGAACATTTAAAATATATCATGACTTTGCGAATAAAAAGTTAAAATTTGCATTAAAAGATAAAATTTTACTATAGTTATGTCAATTTATAATAAATTTTATGGATTTTACGTGTCCAAGAATTTTCCGATATTTTCCAAAGCTCCGGTTTAAATCTGAGTAACAAATATGTACATTAATAAAAATCATTGTGTCACGTTGATCACTACTAAACAAAAGCACAAACATGTTAGTGTTAAAGAGGATGCAAGCGTTATGTTTTTGTTATTAATATTTTCTTTATTTCTTTTTATTACTCAGGTAAGTTGTTACAATATTAATAGTTAATAAAAATAAAATACATAAAACTACAATTCAAAATATAAAAACATGACAAAATCTTTTTTTTTTCGTTGGCCGTCTTCGGTGTATGGCGAGGGGTTCCGGGATTTCCAGATAGAAATGTGGAGGAAGACCACGCAATTACTTGGACACTATGAAAACAAATATTTGATGTTAATAATAATCTTGTTTTATTCAAACATATAAATCAGCAGTATTCAATGAGGTCTCAAAGTTACCTCATATTCAGTGACCCGGACTTAATAAATGGCCGACTTGCATTTAACTTGATTAACGCGGGACTTAAGTGACGGAGCTGTTACGAAGCGCTCGCTTTAAAATGTCAGCACTTTAATCAATTTAAAAAATAAACAAGTGAAGTAAAATCCTTAAGTGTTTACTTGAAAGACCCACAACTCTAATAATTAGTTGGTTCATATCTCTAATAGTTTACATATTTCAGACGATACTATTAATTATATACAGTCGGATGTGGAGCTTGCTATATTCCAAGTAGAATAAGTTACATTTCGACGACCTTCCAGAAAATCGTATACGCTCCGATCGAAAACATGAAGATGAAATTGTAAAATATTTGATAAAAAAACGGTTTTGTAAAGGAATTTTTATTTAGTACAACAGATAATCAAACATGCAACACGTTGTTGGTAGCTTTTGTTATGAGCCTAGTGGCTAAACGTTCGATATATGAAATAACGGTCGAACTTTTAATCTCAAGCTTAGCTTGGATCGATTAGTTTCCAGGTTGTTTAGTTATGAAAAAGACCTTGTAAATAAAATGTCATGGGCTCAGTTTTCATACGGAACCTATTAAATGTTTTTCTTTATCTTTCCTGTAAATATGTTTGATAAGACATTCATTTACTTCGAACAACTTGGATACATAAAGTAGACAATTTACCACAAAATTATTAATAATGGTGATTAATTTTACGTCTTAACTTTAATCAAAATTATCAATAACAAAATGTCGTAATTCAATATTTAAATTACAAATGATATAATTTCTAAAACAAGAAATGTTCTAAGCTCCGTGACGGTTCTCCGTAACAACTGTATTTAAAAGATTTCCTGACAGGGAATGGTTAATTTTACTTACCCAAGGAAATTGGCATGTTAAATATGAGGGTCTCAGATTAAGCTTTTGATTGTGTTGGATTCCTAATTTCATTAAAAGCACAAATTAGTTGACTTGTTTGTTAAATATTTGATGACCTTGATTTACTCGAGGGGACTTAATTTTTCGATTTTCAACCGACTTCAAAAAGAGGAGGTTCTCTCTCTGTATGTTCTGTATTTTTTATATTTCTTTAGTTAAGTTAAAAGAAGCCGGTAGGAATATGACAACAAGATCGATTTCAAATATTATACTAATTTATCTTATTACTGCACATGGGATAGAACGACACCTGGTGAATTTTAAGTTAAAATAAATCGAAGTGTATTCTTACATGGAAGTAATTAATCAAATAAATTAAAAGGAATATATTTAGCCGCTATATCAGCTACCTTTTCCCTCAATGCGAAGTAAATCGGATTACCAAAATTGCGAATTTTGAAGAACACAAGAGCGTAATGCTAGAAAACTTTGCTGTTATAAAGATGTAATTTCCCTTCTGTAAACTTCATTATAATGAGCTTGTATCTCGAGTGTGTTTAAAATTATCCTGAAATTGCCTAAAGCTCCTCTTCAGTAATTTGGTAAAACAAAATCAGTGGTTTTTACACATTTCTTTTATCCTTATTACCTTTCAAAGCAAACAGGTTATATGAATAGTACTACACAATGAATTTCCGGGTGAATGAATTACATATATACAAGATTCGCTTTCAATTCTGTCAAAAGTTTTCTTTTTTAAACTTAATCCTTATTGAGGAGTACATGAACTAATAATATAGTCGCTCTAACGCAAGAGGGCGCCAGTTGAGGACAATAGCATTACCACTCAATAAGCCAGAGAGGCAGCTGTTCAGTTTTGCAACACGGCAGCTGGCCATCCTTTTGTGTGTCTTCTCATTTTGCGAGCACACCCCGACTGGGACAGTTGACACCGATTCATTGAAACTCGAGTTGTATAAAATTGTATAGACCGTACCTCTTTGTAAAATGCGGTCAATGTCGTCAATAATTTGTTTCAAAGTTTATCAATTTTATTTAAATTTTTCTAAAATAAAAATAGTCAACATCAGCTATCTGCCAGTGAAAGTTCCGCCAAAATCGGTCAAACCGTCCCAAAGATTAGCCGGAACAAACAGACACATAAAAACTGTTATTTATGTAAATGTAAATTACATTCATATGCACGGAGTAAAAAGCGATGATTTTAATATTAAACTCATTATAGTAATTTTTGACTGACTTTAACCATCAATTACAATTAGATTTGAATTTTAAATTTGAAATACAATAGAGTTGAAAATTTAATCTTCACCCTCTTGTTGTATTGGTATATAGTATCTGTAATTACGTCTTTCACGGTATTTCCTTCGAAATGGTGTCTTAAATCTCCTCTGGCGATTCGTATATTTATTGGCGGGGTATACAAAGTTCATTTATATAGTCTGAGTGGACAACCAGAAAAATATAGGTTCCGGCTAAACGTTCTCAAACTGGAGAAACAGTCAATTTCAACTTAATCTGTAGGGCTGTAATCTGTGTCGGTACGGCAAAAAAACAATGAGAAACTGATCAATATTTATATAATATTTAATGTTTCAGCGCGATTGCAACTAAACATTATTATAGCACTATCCCTATTTTTGATTTTTCAATTCACAATGATTCAAGCGCGGAATCGAACAACGTCACATAAATTACAGCACACAATTTTCCAGTACGACGAACATGCACTTAACAGTTCGGATTGCACGATTGCATTTAGATTATTCCGAGTTTACCTTGTTTTAACTTTCCTCCATAGTAAAGTTTTGAGATATGTATATACATAATTAATTCCAATGTTTTCAATAAACTAACTAATACACGTAATCAGAGATACAAACATAGTTTATTTGATAAGTTATCATAGTTATGTTTCATCACAAGGATAGAAACATAACTAAGTCATGTGTAATTTAACAAATTTAATACAGTTATGATTCTGAAATAATTATGATTATTTATTAAACTATGTCTACGATGGGCTACGATTCTACCCCCCGAGTTCAAAAAAACTTTTTCCTTCCTTGCAACAACATTATTTTGTAGTTATAAGTTAAAATTTATCACATCTAAGAAGGTAAGGATTTCGGCCGTAGAAAAATGTTAAATATGTTATGTTATAATGTTAGATTGAATATGATTGGTAAATAATATTTTAATAATAGATAAAAGCTAACTTCGAATTGAACTAAATTATATTTTTAATTCTTTTCGTTACTACAAAATAATAGAACGTGGAAAATGGTATGGAATCAATCGCACGACTAAATATTCGTTCAATAACATTATATAAATATTACAATAAAAGCAGAGACAAAACATTGATTATACTCCATATATTTGTTTTCAACAATATTGTTACAATATTTTGCTACACATACTAATATAAACCTCAAAATTTTGGGCAATAATTTTTTTAAGTAAGTTAACTCAAATTTATACAAAAAAGAAAAATATAGGCCTACCTACCTAACATACGAGATGAAACGCAGAAATATTGCCTCTGTTACATGCTGGAAATATATGCTGTGCAATTAGATGATCGTAGTACGTGCTACGGTCACGCCACAGCAGTGGCTGTTGAATTCCGCTGCCAGTACTACAAATACATTTATGTATTCCAATTTATAAACAGTTTTATTTATTCTATTCTATTCTATTGTATTGTATTATTTAAATTTAAAATTAATTAGAAATTAATAAATAAATCAATTTCATATATTACAATACGAGTAAATAGGTAATGATTTGTCGACAAACAAGATTCGTAGCAGTAATATATTGGCGTGCTCTCGAACCAATAATGCTCAAAGCGTATCAAGAGCGGTCATTAATTCATGTCATGCATACGCATATTCCTGTCAAGTGTCGTCTCCGTCATGTCTTGTCTCGTCATGCCACGTCATCCGCGTCAGCTCCTGGAATTGATGAGTGAACAAATTGCTCCGTTAAGATGACTTTTAACATACGTGAAATAGTTCCAAATGACAATATATGAACTTGAATGCTAAATAAACTGTTGGAATTAATTGGAATTAAAACGAGTGTATTTGCGAGTAACAACAAAAGCTGATAAATATACTTCAAACTTAGGATACTTTATAGTTACGGCATGTGTATATGTCCCACTATTGGGCACAGACAGAGAGAAGAGAGTATGATAGTCGCCAAGCGGCCTTAGTGCGGTTAAGTAGACTTCGGAGTTCTTACAAAATTTTCTAACACATGTAAGGTTCCTTAAGATGTTTTCCTTCACCGCCAAGCGCGTAATCGACTCATAAAATTGCGTCAAACATATTCGTAGGTGCACCGGGGAACGAACTCGAGTTATTAGCTTGCTATGCTACTTGAGGCGACTGTGTCCAGTGTCCGAGCACTGAGGTTTCACAGATCTAAAGGTATTTTAACTTTAAATTCCATAAACCCATCAATATCTCACTCCACAAACATTCTTCCAATCGATTTTTATAATTACCGCGGTACACCACCGAACCACCACCGGCGTTATGAGTGCACAAACGTTAAAAAAATCAGTATTTGAGAATCTGCTTTTGTGAAAGTCGAATTAATAGAGCGCAAATATTTGCAGAGAATACCAGACATACAAACTCAATGCTTGTCTGTAATAACCTCTGTGGATATTATTTTCAAAACGATTAAATTAATAGTCTGCAAGAAAAAAGAGATGATGATAATTTAGCACGTCTAGCTTTGTTCGACCTACCTGGGTTGTTCTTAAACTACATCACGTCTTAACATCAGGTATTCGTATTGTTATACAAGGGTTAGTTTCGAAAATATACGAAAATATGACAAAAAAAAGGCCAGTCATTTATCCCTCTTAACGAATTAGCCTCAAAATGTGTAAAAAATACAGGGAGATTTCGGGCGCGCTGGGCGAACATCAATCAAGTTTATCTGGAATTCGTGCCGGAACGCAACGTTTTCGAGGTAGGATAAAATTAAAAATCTTTTATTCACAGCCAATGCGAACAACGTATGCAAAATAAACGCCCATGAGTACAATTATCTTTTTTTCTAAAAATTATTATCAATTCCAACTAATACGCAAATAGGTTATACGTGTTTTTCTTAGTCATTTAAAACACCAACACATATTACATAATCCTAAGACTAGGTGCAACGACTATCTTCGCAGGGCGGCTGCTAGGAGCTGGATGAGAGTGGCCAGTGGTTTTAGAGATCTTATGTCCAGCACTGAACTGTTACAGGCTAATGGTGACATTTCATAAGTCCGTATTGGCCGCATTGATGGTGGAAAATAATTTGATGATTCCGCAGTGAACAACAAAAAAAGGAAGAATTTATAAACTGTTGCTAATATTTGACTCTGAATAACCGGTTTGCCTTATATGCGAAAAGGATGAATGAGGAAATAATATTGCCGCGAAGTAGGCGCCCTAGATGGAGGTATATAGGTATAATAGTATTATCAGTAAGTGACGGTTATGTATGAGCGGGTTTATGGATGTGAATTAAGAGAAAGAGGTGTGTCATGATCGTACTCATAGGAACTCCGTGATCTCTGCCGACCACTGTGAATGAAGATCGTGAGTATTTGTAATGTATGTAATAATATAACTTTTACATTCACTGGAATGAGAACGGTATAATAAATTGCGCCAATGTTTTTTTCATTAAGCGGCGATGAAACTCGCGAGTTTGTTGACAAATCTCTTCCGTACCGAAGGAGTATGTAACATTACTGTCTAATTATATCTTTAACGATTAATATATATATAAAATACATGATTGCATAGTTGTGAATTATAATTTTTTTTTAATTTCATTTGGTTTTCAATATTTATAAGTGGACAAAGTAAATAAATAGAGTAAAATAACAACGTTATAAGATATAACAACAATAAATACTAGGAATATTTAATGTAATAAATAAAGGGACGAGAGCATTATAGGCTAGCCCCATTGGGCAGTGCTATTTGATACATCTGACCAACGGAACCATTTAACCCGGAGGACTAAATAATGGTATGATAATATTATGATATATATATAATAACAATAAAATGGGGGATAGGGCATTATAGGCAGGCCTTGCTGGGCAGTGCTATGCACGTAAAAAAGAATTACATAACATAACGAACGGGTTGCAACAGACGACACACAAGTGGCAATCACTAAACAATATTGGCGAGCAAAGCTCGGTCGTCACGGTGATTATA
Source organism: Meandrusa payeni (assembly GCA_029286785.1). Taxonomy (NCBI): domain Eukaryota; kingdom Metazoa; phylum Arthropoda; class Insecta; order Lepidoptera; family Papilionidae; genus Meandrusa; species Meandrusa payeni. The sequence continues at coordinate 363,832 of JAGSMX010000002.1, read as the reverse complement.
ATAATGATTTCCATCACTGCCGGCGCCGGGGACCGAGCTCAATCTTCTAAGTGGATACAAAACTTATAAGCTTAACTAACTTCGTCACAGCCTGTCTTTACCAAATTTCTAGATAATTGTATATGTACGAAGTGTGACTGTATTATTAAAGGTTATTTTACGATAAGCGTCTCATGAAACTGATAACATAAGTGATCCCGGCAGTTGTGTAGTTCTGGCAACATTCCAGCTGAAGCTGCGTACTAGAAATCCGTTTGCTTTGCATTAATATGAGCGGAACTTTTGTTTATGGCAATTTACTTAAATTTCCCTTTCGCTTAGATGTGTTGGTCGTAGGATCGAAAGCTTCAAGTTTACGACGAGAATGATAATAAGTAAAAAACCTAATAAAACATCGTTTATTTTTTTTATATTTTTTAAAAGACAATAAATTGTATTTTGATAGTACCTATTGTAAATATTAAATAATATTTATAACAGGTTAAAAATTTAATATAATAAATAAGGGGACGAGAGCATTATAGGCTAGCCCCATTGGGCAGTGCTATTTGATACATCTGACCAATGGAACCATTTAACCCGGAGGACCAAATAATGGTATGATAATATTATGATATATATATAATAACAATAAAATGGGGGATAGGGCATTATAGGCAGGCCTTGCTGGGCAGTGCTATGCACGTAAAAAAGAATTACATAACATAACGAACGGGTTGCAACAGACGACACACAAGTGGCAATCACTAAACAATATTGGCGAGCAAAGCTCGGTCGTCACGGTGATTATAATAATGATTTCCATCACTGCCGGCGCCGGGGACCGAGCTCAATCTTCTAAGTGGATACAAAACTTATAAGCTTAACTAACTTCGTCACAGCCTGTCTTTACCAAATTTCTAGATAATTGTATATGTACGAAGTGTGACTGTATTATTAAAGGTTATTTTACGATAAGCGTCTCATGAAACTGATAACATAAGTGATCCCGGCAGTTGTGTAGTTCTGGCAACATTCCAGCTGAAGCTGCGTACTAGAAATCCGTTTGCTTTGCATTAATATGAGCGGAACTTTTGTTTATGGCAATTTACTTAAATTTCCCTTTCGCTTAGATGTGTTGGTCGTAGGATAGGAAGCTTCAAGTTTACGACGAGAATGATAATAAGTAATAAACCTAATAAAACATCGTTTATTTTTTTTTATTTTTAAAAGACAATAAATTGTATTTTGATAGTACCTATTGTAAATATTAAATAATATTTATAACAGGTTAAAAATTTAATATAATATTTTTAAGTTAGAAAATTGTTTAAGTCTTTAACATAAGTTATACAATATTTTGGTAATAAAATTAATTAATTAAAATTATATCCGATTGCAAACTTATTAGAATAACTTTGAATTAAACTTATCTATGATGCATCATGCAACATTGACTGATATACGCACAGTCAGGTCCGCCCGTACGTTTGTATGATGCTGTTCAAGTGCGTAGAATACGTATTTTGTGCACAGAATTTTGCACAACGTGGGGTGAAATGTTTCACTCGCGGTTCAGTGAACTTCGATATCACTGTGCGCTCGCGTTCCACCTCAGTACATGCCCTAAATATTTAAAGTGCTCTGCCAGGGGGTATAGCTCACTTCCAATCAGTTTCTTTGTTTCAAATTCTTAACTAAACCATTATAATACTGGCCAGGGGATTGCAATACCATATTCTTAATATATTATAAACCCACATGTGTACGTACGCATAGCCAAGGCCATTCTGGCAAGCTGGACAATGTAACCAGGAATCATTACATCCTGAGGGGTCTGTCTTTGTTTGTTATTTTTCAATCATATCTGTTCCTGTTTGGAATAAATAATCAAAGGCGTATGGTTTTTTTTTTATTTTCAGCAAAAAATATTAAAAGGCAGGATCAATTTCACAGTCTATTAAATTTACAAGACGGGGCCATCTGTGCCCCAGATAAGACGTCACATGTTAAGGTTAATGAGTTGGGCGAACGGCGCTCAAGCGACCTTAATATGTCTTATAAAAGCTTCAATGCTACTTTTGTAAAAGGAGGTAGAAAAAATAGAACTTTAAGAAAAGTTTTTTTAGAGGGCTGTTAAAGAATTTTAATGTTAAACCGTGTGTAAAAAAAGTAAAGTGCAAGCGTATGTACATACCATTTTTTGGTAAAGTATTTATTACTTACAAAGTGTGATAAGGGACGGACGAGCAAGTGAATATTTTGATCATAAGAATCAAAAAGCGGTCTACCCACTGGGCTAAATGTTTAATAAAACAATTACAGAACAAGTACTTCTAACAGTTGTCTTCACTCTAGTTTTAATACGTGCAAGTTAAATTAACTGTGCAATATGTTGCCGCATTATGGCAGGCGGTGCAAAGAAGCATAATATCATTGCAGATTCACCAAACGTACAGAACGTCTCTCCAACTGAGCATTTCAGACGACCGCTAAGAGGTGAAAGCAATTTCCTTAGCACTGAGAATAAACGCAAAGTGGCTGTTTTAACAAAATGTCAAGCGTGAATAGCTGGAATAGTTTGGGCCACGGTCTACATAACAGAAGTTTCTAGTTTAATTTTTTTTGACTATTAATGAATGTTACGTTTTATGAAAATTTGTTTGCAGCCTTATATAAAAAAATCCAAAATAGTTAGGGCATAAGCCTGTCCCGACGTTTTCCAAAATGATCGGTGGTAAACACTTTCTCAGGGCCTTTATGAAGTCGTCAGACAATCTTGCCTATTACGGTAATCTTTTCGGCCCTATCGGGATCTGTTCGATGCACTATGTGCTTTACCCCGTGAAGAATTATTATACTTCTGTATTTCGCTCAGTGAGTGCCATATTTGACTTCCTACTAACCATCAGCCACTCTTGTGATGTCTTCGTATTAAGGACGGTGTGGTGATCACTTAACCTCAAGTGAACATTAGGGATCAACGGATATATTGAACAGACGCACCATACATTGCATCATATAAATTCCCCTGATCCTTTCCCCTTTAGTTCTCCCGATATAACTGGAGAGAATAACGACGTATTCAGATAGGAGATCAATGACTGTTGGTGGTTTCCGTGCATTCTGTAAATCTGTAAGAAAGATATATTATATCCTAGCAGACATCTGGATTGGTATTCTGATGGTGATTAATAAAAAATACAAACTGCAACATGAACGTTCTCAACGTTCTGTAATAACCATCTCTATGAAAGCTAGCTGAAAAATATTTTAATATTCGTCTTAAAAATAACATTTAGCTACAATTTGAAAGAGGCTCCATTTGCAGCGCACCCTCAAAGTACCGAGATTACGAGCTAATTAAAAGTGTTATTTTAGGATCAAAAAGAAATATTATATTAAATTTTCTTCTTTCTATAGAGGAAGCGGCAAATTAACATGCTCATTTGCTTTGACTGATTTCGACCTACTTTGAGCATCAATCATTTTGCAGAGCTGTTAGTGCATTTTCGTCATTTATATAGGAAAAAGGGGTTAACTCTATTTTAGTCTATTCAATCAACTCAGTTCTTCTCTCTTCTTAAAGTAACCATCGTCGTATCGATTAAAAACCGATGAGACTGAGAGCTGAGTATGTCATCTGTGTTTCACTAAGGAATTCGGCGGCTTTAAACGCTTATTTGATCATTAGCAATTAATTGAGAGGCAAGTTCGCCTCCTATCCTAACTAACGTTTTCGTTATATAACACTTACAACGTAACAATATCCGCATCAGAGTATAATTTAACCTTGCAACTAATCCTTCATTTTTCTAAAATAATCTCAACAAGTAGACTCGGTTAGTATTGTGTTTTGCAGAGAGTTTGTGGAAACCAATTATAGCATCTATTAGCAGTTGAAGGAAAGAGAAGAACAGAGAAGACAATTAAAATAGCTTCATTTCCAACTACCAAATTGCAGGATAAGCGTGCTTACTAAATTAAGTCAGTCGTGAGCACAGGTGTAAGGTAGCCTTTCGGTTTTCTACAGATGGCATTTTGCAGAGTGTGCTCAGGAACTTCATGATCTAATTCCACCAACCCCGTTCCACCATCGAACTTCAAGAAACACTGCAGGATTTCATCCTTTTTAGACCAATTTCAAATTGACAAGTGTCATGTCATGGTTATTATTATCGTGGCAGAACAGGTTGTCTGCTTAAGGGGCTCCAGAGACCACGGTCTCCAGTAATGAGGGAACGACGGAGAAGGAGACCAGATAACAATCGCTTTCAGTTTTTCGCCAAGCTTGTTATTGACTTCTATACTGTAGGGATATTGAACACTTTACTCAACGTACTATGAAAGTTGTGATTATGTGCGGCTTTCAGTTTGAAAGTTAAGATATAATCTGTAATTACCAGCTGGCAAAAACAAAAGCATCAACATGCTTTTAGTTGGACTCATGAAAAATTTAACGAATTTTACTAAAATATTTTCTTTGAAATGAAAGAAGATAATTAACATAAAACTCGTTCATTTGCTTTTAAATTAAATATTTAGGAAAATACGATTTTAAAATACAAACTCGTAGCAGTAAACTTGCAAATTATTAAACAACATTTACCCCGTAACTCGGATTGGTTTTTTTTGCAAAATAAAGTTAGCTCAAAGTATATATTCTTGAGACCAGCTAATTTTCTCTTTAGACATTTATATCTGACTGCTGGGCGCAGGCCTTTTCTGTAAAGAGAGTATAAGGGCTTAGTCCGCCACGCACACCTAGTGCGGATTGGCAGACTTCACATTTCTTAGAAAAAATAACATAAAATGGCTAACTCATTTAGGTTTTCACACGATAATCTTCCTTCACCGCCGAGTGCGTGGTAAATCAGGACACAATTACAGCAAACAAATTTTTCACCGCAAACACCGGGGTTCGCACTCTGGTTGCTAGCGTACAATGCAACTCGGGACGATCACCTGGACACTGACCTACCACGGCTCTCTAGTCTCCCATATTTATAAGAATACTCAAATAGTTGAGTATTCTTTAATATGACGCATTGATATTAATATGGTAGCTTGTAAGCCTCGGGAGGGAGAGACAACAACGGTCCTCGCAATACTCTGAATTAGTATCGAAAGCCAAGCATTCGCCACATTTTCATTAGCGCGATATTGCTATTTTTGCATGGGCGCGTTAACTTAGCTTATTGTATATATTATTTTATGTTTAAAAAATATAGCCCTCACATAAGTTTATTATAGCAATTTAATTAAATAAGGAAGCAGCCTCAAAAAATCATTCATTAGACATAACTCGTAAACTCATTTTAATGAAGTTGTACATATATGTGTTTGCGGTAACATTTAAACATTATAGTCAATCTAGTCGTATCAATACTGAAGCTATTTGCCAAGTTTTATTTAGATCTCCGTTTCCAATAAACAAAACGAAAACAGAAATGAAGGAATCACATTTATTTTACGATCGGTAGCCATCCCATTTGAATTGCAGAGCCATTAAGTGTCTATAAAACAAGTACAAAAATGATTTCTGGCAACGTTGCATGCATTGCTGGTGATCCTACTTAACTAAGATATGGGAAAGAATGCTCGGCTATACCAGTGACATCGTTTTAAGTTTTCACCAGTTAATATGTAAACAAAGCATAAAATTATATTACTTAGACGAAATAAGTTATGTAGTATATCCAACACTAATAAAATTAGAGTATACGGTACTAGTAAAGCAAATACCATTATATACCATTCGGGGGGGTTTTAGTGGGTAAGAGCCCCATATAACTTCTGGGGGGAAGAAGGGCTATCTTCTTGAAGATTTCCCCTGTCAAATAAGAAGTTAGAGATTAACATCAAAATCCTTCATTAGAAATGAATAATTTTAATATTAATTAGTTTTTCTATAAAGAAACTTTTACGTTCCCGTAATTTTGAGCTAAAAGGTAATTTCCATAAGCTGACTTCACACACTTACAATTGTGTAACAATGAGAATAAAATTCCGGTACGTGCAGTCCATAGTTTTTGTTCTGTTCCCACATCCCGCGTGGTTTTTCTTATACCTACTAGCAAAAATTACCTAACATAAAAAACATTGGGTTGTATCGGAGCTAATGAAACTTTCTCTCTGGTATACTGTTGCAGTGAAATAGATTTTTCAATCGACTTTAAAATTAAGGAGGTTCTCAATTCGTCTGTATGTTTTTTATGTTTGTTCGCTCATACGATTGTTTTTTTATTTGAAAGCTAGTTATTCCTTCTGAAGTGTGGTCGTCAATTCTGACAATGGCATGTCTCATCTCAGAAAAACTATCACGCCAACCGATTTTGATGGTTCATTTTTTAGTAAAGGATGTACTTCAAGAGTAATTTGCAAAGAGCGTGGTTAGGTACCACTACCATAATTCGGAAATAGAAAGAGGGCGATATAGATTTGAAGTCGATTTTTGTTTTTACTCGTAAATATACTTTTTACACAAAATAATTCAAATAATCTGCCTTACATTAAAATAATGTACTATTATAAAGTGATATGTTATGCATTTACATCAATTGCACATTGTATGTTGTGATTTTGTTACTTATTGTCGCAGGCGCACCGCTGAAAATCAGCTCTGCGGAAGCCGTGGTCCAGACCGTGTCCAATTCTGACATCATGTCCTATTTGTCCGTTCTTTCTTTCAACAACTGCAGTTTTTTAAAGTGCGTCACATGTTGTAAACTACTGTTCTGTTCTGTAAATTGTTCTAAAAATGTCTATGTCTATTATTTCTTTGTGTGTTGACCTATTAGACTCAAGATTTTCTTAGCTTTCTCTGGAAAATTGTAGAAGGCCTTTGGCCAGTTGTGGGACTTCTATAAGCATTTCAGGTTTTAAGGTGCCACTGAAAATTATAAGGATAAATACATAGTACACGATGCTATTTAATGGGTTTCTTGGGTAGGAGATGCTTAACCTATTTCCCTTTCATCTTACTTGTGGCTAACGACGTGCTAATAGGCACGCTGTGAAAATTATGTACTTGAAGCGGTTAGTTCAAGTATAGTCGTTTCCTGTATTAAATCAAGTAATTTGCTCTCTAGAGGGATAGACAGAAATAACAATTGCTGTTTTTATCCGGGATTAGCGTAAGATCATCCTTACACCGGGAACAAATTTTAACAAGTGAGAATCAGACAGTCGACTACTGTCTAAGCTAGCATAAAAATTGAAATAGAACGATGAAATCTTTCACCGTGAAGGTTACATTGTTGCCGAAAAGCGGATATCAACATAACGTTATTTTTTAAGGGACTTTTATACGAGTATTAGCTATAACACTACCATTATAAGTTCATACGTCATATATATTAGTTATACGGCCATTGGATTTATATATATGACTATTAAATGAACATGAAAAAGTTCGTTGCAACGGCTGGGCAAAGGTAAGCTATTCCAATTATAAACGTTCCATTGAAATGGAAACGGAGTTCAAATTAGAAGCATCAGTCTATACCTATTGAATTCAACTATCGAGCTGTCGAGCTGTCGGCCTGTGCCTGACCGAACCGTGCTATATCAATTTGCTTTTAGAGAAATGTTTTCAGCTGCTTTTTTTTTAAATATCTATTCGTCTATTTGAATACATACCGACCGAGTACAGACGAGATACGTCACTTTCATTACTTCACAGAATTGTTACCAGTAAGTATATCAGATGAGATATATTACGAGTAATTTCCTTTACAATCGATCCCTCTAGTTCAGCTACCATTCTGTGTTCATATTGTTTCTTCTTCAATAAATCACTTCAACTGACATGCATCAACTATTTTTGAAATACCCACCGTATTTGTCGAAACAACAAAATCTAATTCCAATAAAATAAGTCCCATTGAAGATCAGTAATCACGAAATCCTGTTAAATTCATTATGACGCCATTTTCATATAATCATAAAATGTATGTTTTTATTACTTTATTTACTTTGATTTGTACCAAATAAATGTTTCTTTCTTTCTTTCAACTTAGGAGATACAGTGTTCAGAAATCAAAAGTTACTCAGTCACAGTACACAAGAGATTTGGCGCAATACTGATTTTAAAATGCTATTTATTCGCATTGGCATTTAATGTAGATACTCGCAGTACACAATAATCGAACATAAAATAGCACACATGTGTAATAATAGAAATATTATTTAACTTACCCATAACACTGAACTCTTATAAGTCAAAAATACAATACATATTACTTATTTATTTATTTAGATTACTTAATATTTTACCATGCTAGGCGTTTGTTTAAACTACCATCAGCGCATATCATATTGTAACGTCTTACCCTACATTAGATGTAATAATGTGGTGGAGGGTATCTGGTTCTCAACTTAAATAAGTCAGTCAGTTGCTAACGCATGCCTTTTATTGACGTATCACATATAACTAAAAGAGAAATATGGTCACATGACTACCTACAAGCCGCTGCCACCCTCGCTTTAGTTCATTAACTTCGTATATGAATTGATTTTTTATTTAAAAATCTAACAATATTTCTTTTTTTTAAAATATTACTAACATTCTTGATATCCATTCCAACTAAGTTTAAGCTTGTGCTATGAATATAAAATATATATATATATATATAAAAAATAGTCAAATGTTGGATTCGAACCTAGGACCTTAAGATTCGCAGACCATACCTTAAACCGGGCTGTTGACGCTGTAAAATAGATGTTTTTATTAAAATAAAGTTCGACTTGCTAAGTTAGTAAAATAAAACTCCATCGGGCCAATGAAACGTAGAACTGCAACGAAATTGAATGATGCTCTTCAACGAGGAACGAATGCACTTTGTATTCGTTCCTAGTTTGAAAATAAGCAATTTCGATATGACTGGCGCCTAATGAGTGTATTGTTTCACTAACTTAAAATGATATAATAACATATTTAGTTTGAAAAATACAGCATTCAAATACTGATACAATATGAAAGTCTTCCTTTAAAAATAAAATCATGGAAATGCAACCAGCGATTGCTGTTTCTGTCTACCCGGTATCTAGTCGGTATTAAATGTTCTTGGTAGTTTATTTTTTAAGCGCCAATCCTGCGTAGCTAACTAAACTACACTTTTGTTAAGGAGGTGACCTGTTTCAAAAGATAAAATAAGCATATCAATAATAGATCTTATAATATTAGTAGAAAATATATTGAAAGCGTTCCTTGGTTGTTTAATTATTCAGTTAAAGGTAACAGAAGCAATTTGGCTGTCAATATGTCTGAAGTTTCGTTTGAGCGGAACTAAATTTGATACAGGTCACAGAGAATTTAAATGTCAAGCCTGTTGCGCGAGCTTCGCTGTAGTATTTTATTTTTTAAACAATTTTAAACAACATAAATGGACGTACATTCATCAAAGTTTGTTTGGAATATAGTTTTATCCTAATAAATGTGACATCTAAGACTGCAAACTTTCCTCATAAATATTTTGAACTGTATTAAGTGCAGTAAGTTATTATATGTTAGAATTAAGTTATAGGGAACGGATAAAGACAGTGTAATCGTGCAAAGCTTCATTGGCTATTGTGTGCATTACTTGGCCCATTTGTAACTATAATATGAATAATATCCAATTAGTTTTAAATAAAACCGGATTCACCTTCATGAAAGGAAATGAACGAAGTTTCCAATTGCACTATTTTCATGTAACGCTTGCTATAAAATTTAATATATAGGTTATTAAATTTTATTACGCAGATTTCGCTAAATTCTTTCAGAAATTTTAGCAATTACTTCGAATTGGCAGCAGTTAAGGTGTATTTTACGGGACTACAGCGGGCCAGGATATATATATTAAGATATGATAAGTACGAGAACAGAACGTTCCAATACGATATCTATTATATACTTCATGAGCCAATGATGAATGTAAACAACGACCTTGCCACTCTGACCATTGGGAAACCAAGTCTAGAGCTCATAGAATAAAATCTTTGGGGGAAACTACGACATATTTGTAGGCGTTACCATAAACCTTTGCTGAAGTTTGAGGTGTGTTTAAAGCTTATGTATTTTTTAAACGTTCAAAGCAAGTGCTTGACCACGTTCGCCCAAGATGTTTCTCCAAAAGGAAATGTAATCCATTTCATTTTAATGATGAGAGATGGTAAGATGTACTAGCTTAGTAAATATTATTTTATAATGAAGTTATAAAAATACTTACGCCCCGGGTATTTTCTATTATTTATAGCACAAAGGTCAACTCCGTATATTTTTATTTTTTCATTGTGACCTTTTCCAAACAGCTACAACAAAACAACATCTAAACTTACTGTAGGCGTCCACAACAAATAAATAATCACTCTATTAAAATAACGAAAATATAAAGTTGTTGATTGTTGAAGCATGACATTTTCTTTCAGGGCGAGAATGTAACATAACTTAACAGACACAAATGCAATTTGAACAACATAAGCTTGGTTCGGAACATGAGCTCCAGATAATCTCAAATGCTGTCAAATGGGAGATCTATTGAGTGCACTCAATCGTTGCCTTCCTATTTCCGCCGGAGCAATTAATCGAAACGATCGTAGTCTATTTCAGCCAAACTGCATTTCGCTTTCGATAGCTAAAACGATATCAGATCTATGAGGACATATCAGGAATTTTTATTCACTTATTATTGTTAACATAATTGTTAGAGGCATTTTTGACGTGGAGACAACTGCCATCAACTTCATCAGCACGTATCAATCCGCTTCTGGGAATAGGCATCACCCAATGCTTTCCTTCCTTCCTTATCTAGGCGCCTTAAACTTCTCTATTTTCTTCTGTCATGCGCGGCCTTAATTCCAAGACTTTTCTTTCCCTATCTTTCGTCACAGACTTGACAGAAATGGCCGGCTCACTGTCACTTCAACTTATTGCCTTTAAGAGATACGGTATACTCGTACCTTTGTTCTCCGTCGAATTTCTTCGTTTCGGATTTTTTTTACCTCTTAGAAAAATGCTTTCATCGCTCATTGTCTAAGTTTGGTAAGGGGGAAATAGCATAATTTCGAATGACTTACATGAGAAATCATTTAATATAAGGCTTAGAAATTAAACAATTTAATGTTGTTTCATAATGATAATGAAGATATAACTTAGTCTTACTTAATGAATGGTAAAAAATTTTAATAATCTACTAATAGTGTTCACATGGCAGCTCAATCCGATAATGATGCATAAGATCTTTCTTTCCTCTTTATAAAGGCCCGTGCACAATAGACAACATTCTATTGAATACCAGACGTGCATGAGCTGCAAGGCCTCATTTTATTTTGTTTTGTTATTCCTTTGAAGTCGGAACAAGCGACACTCATTTATGAAAACAACTCGCGCGTGGTACATATTCTTTATAGGAATATAAAAATTGTATACTTATTTAATATTAATCTTTATGTCTGTCTACGTGTTACTAGCGCCCCGGAGTGTTGCCCGCGATTGAAAAATATTTATTTAAATGGATATAAAATTAGCCGTTCCAGAGATTAGCCGGAACCAACACGCAAGGACAAAAAAACAAAATTGTAAAAAAGTTGTTTTGGTATATGTATCGTATATACTATCATACAAATGTAGTAAAAACCAGTTATTTTTTTAATACAAACAGACACTCTAATTTCATTTATTTGTATAGGATGTGACACAAAGTAGGATGCGAATCACGTGAGTTTCATTATAAATCACACGTCAAATACTACCGCAAACACGATTGGCGTGCAAATAATATTCCTTCGGTAAACCATAATGTCACTAATAAGCTTAAAGACTTCTAAAACTATGAAAAATCGACCTCTGCGATACCAATGAACGTGAATACAATTTGTTTAGCTGAATCCGTGGCCTGTTAATAAGAAAACACTTACTTTCGTAACGAAACGCAGGAGAACAGTGGAGGTATCTACTTCTTTCAATATTTTTTTTACAAATATTACTAAAACCCTGTGAATAATTACAAAACAAAATGGGAGTTCACGTCAACGGGAGAGTGGTGGGTTTGAAGGTTAACTAATCTCCAAACCATTAACCTATTCGCGCCTAAAATTCTACATTTTTATTAATTTAACGTCTGAGTGTTCTTAAGTCTCTACTAGCATTCATTTTGATTTCTTTATTACCAAACATTTGTATATCAACAGTATAAAGTTTAAGAGAGATGTTTCCTGTAACGAGCTATTCCATCGTAGGTCGTTACTTCAGCTGCACTATAACTGTGGCCATGTTACACCCAAAAACTAAGGAAACCATTTTAAATTAGATTACTTGCATAAATGAGCAACGTGTCAACAAATCTATCACACACACGCCATCGGCGACGTAACGCATTCGCCGGAAAGCAGTTGTAAGCCAGGAAATTGTCACCACGGGGGTTCAGAATGTGGAGCGAAATTTTATTAATTTTCAAGATTTCGTATTTGCTATTGACATCGGCAAATTACATTCGCAGTTGTTCTATACATCTAGATCCACCATATATATAAATATCGGTCATAACGTTGTCCATTAATAGTCCAACACATAACTGGGTGCCGGCTCATTACTCGACGTTAATTAATTTCAGAGAAATAGCCGTTGCTTCTGAGAAAACTAGTTATTTTGGCAACAGGAAAATAACTTACGTCTCTTATTAGACTATATACGTCTATGTATATATATATATACTATATACTCTTATTAGATATATCATACTAAATTTGTCCCACCCTGGACACAGGTCTTCCCCTAAAGAGTGTTAAGACATAGTCCGCGCCGCACGGCTGTAGTGTGGATTGACGGATTAACTTGTCTTGAAAAAAATTCCGTTATGCGAGTTTCATTATTAGGTTTTCCCTTATCACTAATCACGTGGTAAAGCTGCACTTAAAATTGCAAGCAATTTCAACGATCAGCTCCGGGGATAGTATCCGCGTCGCTCACGTACTACGCAACACATTTTTTGATGAACTTACACAGACTAGCCAGAGAAGCTGACTTTGACTATCTCACCGGACTGAGAGAAGGTATAGCTCTTAGATCGCTTATCCTGAATCTTCTATTGTAGGAACTCGATACAAGGCTCTCCCCGGTAAGGGATAACAATGGCTTAGTTGGTTAGTTTTGCAGCTCTGGGCTTCTAGAATAGAACTACGGTATTCCCCGCCTGTCGTATAAGGCGACTAAAAGGAGTCTCGGGTCCACTGGGCGACAAGGGAGGGAGCCTTTGTCGTCCACCAAAGTGCACCCGGGAAGAAGGCGACATCGGCTGGTCCGTGGATAAAAAAAGGATAGTTACTTTATTACGCGTAAGCGTTCTGACTCGCATTACACGGACACACAGCTACTATAGTTTAAAAAAAAACAGTCCATTACAAGTAACTATCACCACTACCACCAAAGGACACCACAAAAAATTTCCTACATTAAGTTAAAAAAAATACTTTACTATAAAAACCTTTACGTAAAGTCTCCGGTACCAAAACTCAAATTTAAAACTCTCGAGAAGTTGAAATTAAATGCCGTGCAGTTAGTTAAACTTTCCACTCATCTCAAAACTTTTACACGATAATATATTTACAAAACGAAACAACTGTAAAGAAAGGGGAATATAGCAACATTTTGAAGATCTTTTTGTTTTATTCCGGTAGCATGAGTGCCGTAAAAGCGTGCCGAGACTTAGTAAGCAAGTAAGCAAGGCTTAGTAAAATTATAACCGTAGCTCGCAAATAAACGTACGCTGGTTACAAATATATCTATACGGTCAGTCAGTACCTATGGCAGAAGAGGCCAACAAGCGAGGACTTGATTGGACATGTAACACAATCTCTCCACAACACAATAGTCGCTGTAGATGTTGTGTATGTATGTTAGCAACACAACTGAACCGAAAATGTATTGAGCTAGAAAACAATGCAGGTGAGCGATCTGCTTTATCAACGTGAATTTTCGGATGCAGTGTATCGGATAGCGAACATATCGAAACTGCGAGCTATTTTCATGCACAACAAAATGAATGTTATAGGCATAATTAATAATATGATATTATTAACTATAATGATAAATAATAATATTTATTGAACAATGACAATTTGCGGTGTTTAAAATACATAAGGTTATATATTCCCAGACTTCCAAATTTTAACTTATTCTGCTTACTTTTTTTGACGGGGGGAAATCTTCAACAAGATACCCCTCCTTCTAGGGGGATTATGTGGGATTTTTACCCATTAATCCCTCCCTCCCCCGGCCCCCCGCTGGCCATTCCTCGGTGCATAGTGAGGGATTTCGAGATCTCCAGTAGAAAGCACCGAAGCCCCTCCTGTGCTCTTGTAGTGCAAGGCGACACGGGCCAGCCGATGTCGCCTTCTTTCCCGGTCCACTTCAGCGGATGACAAAGGCCCCCCACTCTAGTCGCCCCGTGAACCCTGGGCCCCGTTTAGTCGCCTTCTACGACATGCAGGGGATATCTTAGTCTTATTCTACGAGCCCAGAACTACAGAGCTGGTATACTGTTTACTAGACTAACACAAAACCTCTATTAGAAAGAAACTATTGATTGCAAATTTTTTGAAAATAATTGTTATTTTACTAAATATATTCTATGAGTGCGTGTTTGATCACAATCACAATCCCACTTGACATTAAGTTAAAATATAATCAATAGCTTAGTACAATAGTAGTTGTGACAATAGCTTAGTTTAATCCTATTTGCCAGTTCACTCTACCCTTTACAATACCCACGATAAGAAATACGCGCTTGATATACGCGTTTTCGCGTGATAAACATATAAATATCGTTAGTTTCTGAAATAAATACTACAGTACTAGGGCTCCATCTATATGGTATGGTATGTAATGATAAGCCGTTTTAAATTTCGATAAATTTGGGGTTTATTGGTTATCCGACGTATATTCGTTAGGGGGTGATAAGAGTGATTATTTGCGATAATTTTAACCCATATATGCATTAAAATAAAGTGAACTTTTGAGTTACCATGTTTCTTAGCTTTTTTGGAAATTAGTGAGAAGTGCAACTTAAAAAAAAAGTATCAATTTAAATTTCCTTCACTCAATCTCCGTTCCCTGGTCACACGATCAGAACACTTTCATTGTTTTTATTACAATATTGAAATAACATTAAAATGCAAGTAATAACAAAGCAAATGGAAGTTTCACATTGCGTTTACTAATTTCAAAATGTATTACTGCAGGCTAGGTAACAGTGGGAATGGTTGTGATTGCCAATGAGCTGTGGCGAGGGGCGAGGGGCGAGGGGCGAGTTGCCAGTTGCGTTAGAGCGTATAATAAAGGGAACGAAATCCAATGCCACCATATTCCTTAAGCCATTTGCAGCCAGTTGTTCAACTAAGTTGCCAATTTCAAACATACTATTGTGTTGAATGATATTTGTGTTGAACGTTATTGTTTAATACTAATAATATTTAGAACCAATTTTTTTTTAATAATTTAAAAGATACAATTTATTCTGTGGCGGTGGCACGGCGCGCCACAGAATTCAAGTCACAAGCTGTACCATTTGTGTACATGTATTGGCACCACAAATAAGAGTCTCGGGAGTCAAAACTAACAATTCTTTCAACTTCTTGATTTTTCTTCTAACACACTCTTTTATTTCCGGAATTTCCGACGCTATTAGAAATCTATACTGAAAACAAGAGCCACTGATTTATGTATACAGCATAAGTAAATAATAAGGATATATACTAAGCAAAATAAATAAATCGTTAATATATTTAGTTTTATAATTTAAGTACGACCTAAGTTTAAAACAGTACTACCCCACCTCCCTAAAGGGTTCTCTGCTTGTCGTACTGAGGGGTTCAGTAGCCGCTGGTGGCCGCAACACCCAAGGTGACGCGAAGAGGAACCCACACGCCGACCCACGTAGGTAGGCTACACGAGTGTATAAGGAATTTGGAAGCAGTTGTCCACCGTCCATGACCTCCACTGCTTACAGAAGTCGCGTGGGAAGGACGCGCTTTATGATGCCATCCCGCGTCGGAGCCACTGCAAGGCGGCCGACTCACAAGCGGGGCCGCGAAGGTGTGCGCAAGCGATCCCGTAGGTTCGTCAATAAGCGACGATGTTGGAACATCTTGTAGGTTTGGTCGGTGCGGGCCCGACATAACTCGTCCTTCTCCCGTTGTACAAAAAAAAGTATAAAACAGTTCTAGGTGCATCCGAACCCTAAACCGGCAAAATGTAATTTACAAGTATATTATTTCGGATTTCAAATTGCAGTAAAATATGAAGTTGGGCGAAACGAGAGAAACTCTCTGACAATCTATTTCAAGCAAATGGTTGAAAAGTTAATTATCTGAGACAAGACATGCAAAACTGACTCGGTCCGCTTAATTGTGTTTTCAGTTGCAGGTCGGGGTAATTAAACCTTTCCTCGAGTAGTTTGTGTGCAATACACAATTTCAACGGCTATTTCGTTCTACTTAATTACGAAACGTAAGAAGGATGCTGGATACAAAATAATGTAACTTACATAGAATTAATATAAATAGAACTTATGTGCACTAGAATGTAATAGACATCTGACTCTCATAACGAATTACTTAATATTTTCAAAAAACTATTAAACAATGATCAGAACTACGTAGCGCCTACTGCCGCGTACTGGTAACCTAACCCAGTACTTCTGACAATTCAATTCAGGGATGACCTTTTACGGGGCCATTTTTCCCGGTAGTCTAAATTCAACCGTAGTATTGAAAGATTCTGTGTATAGTGGTCAAAATTTAAAACCCATCCTGTCAACCATCATAATAATCAGTAATTATTAGCTTGTACCATTAAGCATTTTTGGCAATCTGTACTTTGTGCTAAAAATATATATAACAACCATATATAATGATATATAATAATCATTGATCCTCTACCAATCTCATGTAGCTCCTGTCAGCATTTTTTTTCAGCTTTAAACAAATTTAATAATTCGCAACATATAATACTATTTAAAATAACTTTACTTTATTCCCAAGTTTTCTCCCGGTAACATTTAGCTACAATGCCAGTAGTCATTTTAAGACGTATTCGTATATGTTTTTTTATGCCAAAAGTTATATTAAAATTGACAGCATTGTTTGGCCATACAAAGATCAAAACACTAATGGCTGTTTGTTGGCAAAAATGCGATGCCGTACTTCGTCGTGTAGACACTCGAATTGAGAGTCGTCGAGCTGCCAACCCCCTTAAAAGTTGTCACATGCCCAAAGTGAAGTACGCAGCGTATAAAGACCCATTCACAATAAGAGTGTGGAAACGTAGGCGCGGGCTTCGTGCGGGTTATTTTCATAACAAAAGCTTCAACCCCGAGCGGCATTTGTCGCGAATATACTGGTGCGACCTCGCATCAGATAAAAGTATTTGATTCCGCCACGCCATGCTCTCGTCCTCTTCACATAATAATGTTATTCTCACTGAGTCACTATACATTACGTTTTGGAATCGTTATGGTTTGCAGGCTAGTGTTGGAATTACGACGACCGAGTGCGTTGCAGGGTTCCGCCTGTAACTGTAGCGACACCGAGAGGTAACCACTGGCGATTAGTATGACGTATTATCGTTGGTTCCACTTTTGAATACAAGTGTTTTTGAATAAAAACAAAACCCGCTTCAAGTCGTACCAAACGTTAATTGCACGAACATTCTCTTTTATTTCCGTTGTATGATCGAGAGTTGAGTTATATTATGAAGTGCTGATCTTATTCTATTTCCATGTCTATTTATCTTGTCTTGGATTATCATGAACCTTCATTCAACAATATTTAGACAAGCCTTCTTCCATACTACATTTAGAAGTTTTCTGGTAGCTCTTCAAAACCCAAGGTCCTAATAAAATCGAAATCGGTTCATTAATGACAGCGCTATAACGCAACAAATTACAGACGACCTCATTTTTTGAAGTCGGATAAAAATAACGATAGGTGAAAATTAGGCTTGTACGATTTAATTTTGTTCGTTTAACAACGCTTCACTTTGTTGTCTCTAGATGGTGGTGGATTGCATTAAGATTCAACTGAATTCGTCGGACGTTGCAAAAGCGCAAGGCAGCCGTGTAAGAGGGGGCCGTAGTGAACTTGTTTCCTTTGGCCCGAGCAGTGGCATCGCTAACCGTGAATGCGCCAACGAAAACTTGATTGCATTGGCGCAAAAGTATTTGTTGTTTAGCTTTCTTTAGTACAATTTTTTTTCTGTTGTATCAGCCGTCCTACATCATTTCAACACGCCTATAATATTAATACATAATTTACTGTTTGTCATAAATCTGTATGCACATTACGGAGCATAACCCAGCCCGACTTGCACGTGGTGTGTGGCTTTAATAAATATTGTCTATGGATGAGTATCCACAATTCAGTATTCAGGTAAACGACCTAACTTTTGTAATATGAATATGTAAGTTAACGATGTTGCATGTAGTTGCACGTTTCCTAAGGGGACAATACTGTCAGTGCTAGATGCATATGCGCAATGCGGCTCCATATAACCCGTGCTACGAGCGGCTATTGTTAGCAAGACCTATAGGAATGCTCGTCTGGAGACACAAGAGCTTCTAAATATATTGTCTATGCATTTTTTATAGCTAAATGTTGCAAGTAAAATTGAGTAAAAAATACTTGAATTTGCTTAGATAATTAATACACGCGATACCTGGCGATTTTATTCATATATAAATCCAGTTTAATGTACACAGTTCACAAATTATTTTCCAATGTCCAAGATTTCAACAACGAATGAAAGTTATCTTAGTGAAAATTCGACTGCTATACGCTCATGCGTTAGTATCAAGCTATATCAATAAGACGTGCGATTCTAATTTAAGTTGATAATAGACCTCTACCAAGGAATGATAACTTCATAACTTCAAGTCGTCTAAGTTTAGTCTATCGAGTAAGGTACACTATCGAACTTAATGATGGGTTCGTTTTAACTTTGACTTCTAACCAGGCTATGCGTCAGAAAACATATTTTGTATAGAACGGAACGATGAAATATAGAAACGGTGGAATCTAGTCTCTCACAAAAATTGTACAAAGGAATTTCTTTCACTTCCACAATTTGACGGGAAAAGAGAGGGATACTCTTGTCTCACTCGTGGTTCAACTCGTCTTCCGTTAATAAGCGTATTTCACCGCGGAATGCACTGTACGCCAGAATTAAAAATTTTGCAGTTCAAAGCGTGTATGCATTTGTTTTCTCTGGAAAATTCGATTCAATCCAACGGGAATCAATCTATCATGCTGAGGACGTGTGCTCTAGTGCACTTTTATACATATATGGTGTTGACGTCTTTTTAGGTACTCCCACTCCCAAGTTATAAAACTGGACGATGGCATTGGTGCATCCTAAAAAACACAACATAGACGATGTGTGTTTAATCTTTGTACAAAATAGAAATAAATGAGTAATTACATGGAGCTAGATAAGTTTTACTACACGAGTAGAGTAAGCTCCATCCATTTGTATGTTTATATCTCTAATATATAAACTATTGTTCAAGAGAGAAAAAAAATGTGCGCCTACAGTGTGATACACAGAATAGGCCTGCACTGTCTTACATATACGAAACGTAACGATCTGTCTTTCTATCATCACTAACTTATATCTCCTTCTCAAGTTCAGTTCGCCTCGCCCGATCATACTTTACATAACCGCGCATTCACCAGCTTGCTCCCGGAGTCAAGCATGCGTAAATACGAGTAAGTTTTACTTCAATGCGTTCTAAAGTAACTCTCAAATATAATACATACTCGTCAGTTACAAAGTAAAATTGTAACAGAGCGTGCGCCGTCAAATCTAACGTAAACCTGTTAGAATGTATTACATTTTAGGCGTGCAACAAAACACGCGGGTCGAAGGAAGCGGTCGCGTGTTGGGAATTCCGGTGTCGTAGTTGGCGCGGAGCACGCATCACATTCCCCAGCTACTTTATTCGTAAGCAATACAAATTAGTCCTTGATGCGGTTAATGAAGTCGTATTCGTTAATCACAAAGGTTAAGGGCGTTATGTGTTCAAAGAATCCGAAAGAAAACCTGACAAAATACATTTCGAAACCAGAATGGTCTTTGAAGTAGAACTTCTTTACGCTCGCTTGGATACGCTGACTGGACTGGTAAGCTGGAAAATGTATTACGAAAAGTGCGATCAGACGAGGCGAAGGGAATGATTGAGCGGGAGATAAAAGATAGCGAAGATAGAAAGCTACGTTTAGTATATTAATATAGGAGCAAGAAAGAGTAGTGTGCACAAGCAGTCAGTCTAACACGCTCCTTTTTTTGGAATCTCCTTACATCATGACGCATTGCTGTTTTTTGTCCTTTGTTGTGGACATCAAAAGGGCAACACATCTCGGACGCGAACGAAGCGCTTAGCTTCCTCTTTCATTGTTCTTACAGCTAAGGTTTGAAATAAATTTCCCGCAACTGTCGTGTACGTTTCCCTCCGATTACAATGTGCTAACTAGTCTTACCATCCTGGATTATTGACTGCATTTCCATTTAACATGAGGTGGAATCAATTCCATTTCCTTAGAAAGTATAAAGTTTCATTATCTATTTTATTTTTATTAAAAAGACAGTGAGAGGCCAGTGGTACCTCGTTTGTGTTGCGATCTGTTAGGTCCTCAGCAGGCTTAGAGTTTCCTTAGCTATCCGTTGCTATTTATTTTGCGTGCACGGCGGTGTTAAACGAATTACCGGTTGCTCTTCAATCAATGTGACTTCTTTCTACAACGCCAAAATTAAATTGTAGCCTCAGATCTGCAGTTCAGTTACAGTTCAGCGAACGTTGTTTCATTTTAACACGTGAAAGTTATCCAAGCGGAAATCGTACATGCGTAATATTTCCACCTAAAGGGAGCAAAGCATTATAGCGAAACACATTAGCTCGTTGTGCTTTCAAGACAAACTAGTGTAGGTCCGCCCCGGCGGGTGAAACTCTCGCTATGCTGAACATTAATGTTTTTTTTTTATTATTTTGGTTTAGAATACTGCTCTGATATTGACGTCACACGCCTCCAGGTCTGCAGGTAGATACAAATGTTATGAACGACTTGCACTTGTGTGCATTATACCGGAATAGTGTGAATTCGAAAGAGAAGTAATAGGCCGACTTAAGTTCAGGGTATGAGTTTAGCTGTTTAATGCATTTATCTTGTTTATAGAGAGTATGGCAAACAATTCTCTGTGGGAATCTCAGCAGCAATGAATTAGTTGATAAGCAAATACTGATGATATTAATGATTTTAATCGACTATTGCTTACTGAAAAATAAAAATCTAAGGAAAGACATCTTGGAGATGTAATATTCCTTAATATTATAATTTTAATAAAGAAAAAATTATTTTTTAAAAATAATCCTTTCAATTGCCCAATCATCTATAACACGCCTAGTCAGTTGTGTCCATTGTAACTGCTTTCAACGTTCCGTTCCATTGTGTGTATAGTCGGCGGCAAATAGCTCAAGCGCTGACCGTTAATGCGCAAAAGTCGAAAATAAAGTATTACAGGTGTATGAAGGGGGCACGGACGGACATGCGTAAGCGCTTATTAGCTCTGCTGACATACTTTGCCCCGCGCACCGATACCACATCCCGCTCGCTCCTGGTTTTTCTATTACGTTTTAGTTTTATCGACTTTTATAGTTTGTAAATACATATTACATTATTATATATAGATATAAAAACGTACAAACAAAAGCACTTTGCTCGTAATTTGCTTAAAAGTGAGATTGGAAAAATGAATAATTGCGTACGACTATAGCGCAGCTATCCCTTTCACGTTTCGCTCGTCGCTAGTTATTTGCCGCCGACTATACATGTTATGTGCCCCTCGCAGTGTACATCGCACACACGTTGGTCACTTTATTGATGCGGATAGTGTATCTTTGTCTGTCTGCTCAGCAACTGTCGGGCTTGTGGAGGGTTGCGCACATGATCGTCATACAACCGGGGAAGCTTTGTACTGACTTATTATTCCCTTATTAATTATATTCAGGGCGGGACCGGCTTACATTTTTAAATGAAATAAAATTCTGTTATGTTTCGCAATACAAAACTACGTTGACCTTGGATACGGAGATCCAGTTGTGAGCGTTTGATTGAAATAATAATGAAAAGCGACTGACAAAGGCGCCCCGGCCCCAGTAATCCTTTCGCGAGAGGCTTGGACAAAAGATTGGAACCGGGACTCCAAGGGGAGCTGGTCAGCCGCAGTCCAGCCCGCGGCCAGCTGCGAGCTCACCCTCGGGCGCGGAGGGCGGGGGACGCGGCGGCGGGGTCGCAGGATATACCTTGCGAACACTCGCTTCTCTCCTCAGTCAGCATCGGGGCTTCGCCGCGGCCCCCCGTCGGCACCTCGCTCCTGCCATGAGTTCCGGCAAAGTTTACGCGGTCAATTCCTAACGGCTCAGTACAAAATGTTCAGGGAAATTTATGGCGTGCAGCGGCACCACGGCCGAGTCAGAAGGTTAGTTCTTGAATAACTGTAACCACTCAGCCACTTGTCGCTTGGCGCGTTGCTTTGGCGAAAATTTATTTTTCAGAGGCGATACCACATTTCTAATCGTGAAAATAATTACTAGATTTTTATTTTGTGATTAGATGAATAGAACAGCAAAACACGAGTAAATAAATCATGTTTCTTAACTTCCCGAATCATATCAATTGTGAACAAGTTAACAAAGTTGTATCCGAGATCAATTTGAAATGAATGGGACGGCAACTTTCTTTTTTAATGGTAGTAATTAATTTTATAATAATGTAGTAATTCCATAAAAACATTTTTTTTAGAAAATGATATGAAAATAGAAATAATAATTTTGCTAAAGTTACCAAAGTTACCAAATAAGATTATATCAGATTTAAAAACTAAAATGACGAATTGAAATATTGTTTTGTTTCACTTTACAAAGAGTTACAAACATATAACATTATTTGAACTAGGTAAATAATTTGATTTATAACAATCTTAAAATTCTGTACGTAATAAATAAATAAGTTATAATTATTTTAATATTTACATAAATCATGTTATCAATATAGTTTTATAACAAATACAAATGTTGGAAAGTTTGTTTTCCTTTATGGTTTGTCGTTACAAACTTAATCAAACAGTTAGCTTTGAGATATATTTTAATGTAATAAAATGCTAGCACATAATATACAACATTTAGAAAATAATAAATAATAATTATTAAATATATTTTGTGAAATTTATCGCCTAAGAGTATTAAATACATACAGACATAAGGCATACATAATTCGGAGATAAATATTCGGCAATTTCGTCAAAGCGGCCGTACACTGGGTTCATATCAACAATCATTTTGTTTTCGACAGCTTAAATTATCGTCTCTTCTGTCGTTATCTCGTTCTCGGCGTATTTCAAGTACCATAAAGGTCTTCATGTCGAAGCTCTCGGATCATTATGATCGAGATGTAGTGTCTAAATATTTTAACAATATTTTATAAATATTTTAGACACGCTTGTATTAACTTGTCAGACGTAGAAACGTTAGTCATCGGAAATCACTGTTCACAAAATAATTTCAATTTCAATGTCTTCCGGACGGTGATTACTGCCTATGTTTACCCCTTTTAATTTTTTATTATTTATCTGAAGAAAATCGCACTGCGGTAGTGCGACATAAATTATCTTCGTATCTCTTTTTTCATTATTGCGTTCTACGAACTCTCGAAAATCAAAGACAGTCTTACAAAACTATAGAACGAGAATGTAGAATAATACATACTGAGAATTTATATTAATGTCGTAACAGCGGGCCCCCAAACGTTACGGTCCAATTTTTTCCACCCCTTGATTATTGGTCGACAATGCAAATATGGGGACCAAGATGTGAAGTAGCTTCCCCATACGAGTTGCAACCTATCTGCAATATTTTACAGTTTACTTATAAAATATGTCGGCACGGGTTGAGAAAAATAATACTTTAACATATTACCAACGCCATGAGAATGTAGAAATAGAATGAAGGAATAGAAGAAGAGAAGTTGAATGAAATCTCATATTTTTCAAAAAAACCGCCAATCAGTCTCTAACTATATATTAATACATATATACTACAAGTGGCTGACCGCCCGGCAAACGTTGTTTTGTCATGTAAGTACATATGTAGGGATGTGGATTTTTTTTTGAGTTGGCCTTATTACTAAGGGGTGTGAAAAATAGTTTTCGACCTATTCTCAGGCTTCCCGAATACACACAGGAAATTATATAAAAATCCGTCTAGCCATTTCGTTTTGTGTTGTATAAATAGCGCTTTCCGAGCTGTTAAATATTTTCACCAAAATAAATATTCTGCATAAATTTAGAACGTGCTGTATACCCGCTTGGGAAAAGTCCACGTTAAACATTGCACTGCAATAACACAATCTCTAATACCGTCAGTGCATAGCGCGGGCACGCCGAGTATCTCCCGTGTTGACTATCAAATGAGAGCGCAATAACAGTACACACTTTTAATAATACAAATAGTCACATAATTTACTTCAGATTTATTTTATCACAAGTCAGGTTAGGTACAAGGGAAGTGCAGCTTTGACGGTTACTATAGTGCAAAAGTTGCAGTTGCTTCAGACGGACAACTATAGCCTAAATTCTAGAAGTATAGCCTAGCATTATTGCGACTTCGTAGATACTGGTAATGCATTGAAGAATTGTGTATCTTATATAGGTCTACAGAAAAGTCCACGATGGCATATGTCAAAATAATGGAAAATCAAAATAATGCACAATGAAAATAATTTCCTGTCGCCCTGATGCAAGCGGGCCGCGCGGGAGCCCTGTGACCCCGCGCCTCACGCTCGCGCCCAACTCCTAAAAAACTAAATAACTATTTTGTTAAATTCCAGACGGACAAAGTCGCGGGCACAGCTACCCCCTTATATTTTCGTTTAGTTTATACACATAGAAACACATTCGACTTTTTTTTGCATTTTTCAACCGCCTTCAAAAAAGGAGGTTTTTTTCATGTTTGTCAGCTCATAAGTTTGGACTGGATGAACCGATTTTGATGATTCTTTTTTTATTTGAAAACTGGTGGTTCCCTTGTGGGCCAACAATTTAGTTAAATTCTAACAATGACATCGTTGCCTTAAATTTGCATCAAGTATGCACACATGAACTAATAAATCAATAACACGCCTACGGATTTTGATAGTTAACCCTTAACCACCTACCATACGTCTCACAGACTCTGTTGCAAATAAAATCGTGAATATTATTGCGCTCAAGTCATTTACGAACTTGTGCGTTCCTGTACCTTTTCCCCACTTCCCTCAGTGCCGCTTAATCGCTTGTCGACTCCGGATCTGCGTGCGTTTGTCTCAGGTGAGTAAAAAACTACTACGTTAAGTCTGAGAGACCCCTGTTAGGTGGTTACGTGAGTTTTAGAGATTTTTTTTGTTTAAGTTAAAAATGAATTCTTATGAGAAGAATATTCAGCGATCGTTGGAACAAGAGCTGTCCGACGCAGAAAATATACCTAACGATGAATGTAGTGATCTGGAAGCTGATTTAGGACAGGATGATGTTTTATAAGGAAGTTGTGAATCCGATTCAGAATGTGAATTGCCAACTGAGGAGGAAAATCAGGGAAATTCCCTCTTACATAGTAATTTATCTTCGAGTGTACCTGAACACCAAGAGTTTTCACCTGAAGATGATGAGCCCCTGTCACGGCTATCGCGACCACGTAAGTAACAAAATTATTTTGGAAAAAATCGCCTTTGGCAGTATTTTATCGACTACTTGATATTTCTGCTTCGAACTGCTATGTCGTAAACATATCTGTCAAACCTCAAGGACACAAGATTGAGAGCAAATTCATGTTTATGAAGAAGTTAGCTGAACAGCTAACAAGACCGCACATGGAGCGTCGCGTAAGCAACAACAAATTGCAACGTGACGCGAGGAACGCCATTCGACGCATCCTCCAGGTTAACGATAACCCCACTTCATGCAGCAGCAATGCAGAAGAAAGATTGCTGGTCAGAAAAAATTGTACTACTTGCAGTTATACAAAGAAACGCAAAACGCAATATAAGTTTCGAATGTAAAGCACCAACTTGTCTTGAATGCTCAAACAAGCTGTGCATTCGGTGTCGCGAAAAGCTTTAAGTTTAGGCCTTGCAATTTTGTTCAAATTATGGTTTTATTAAATATTTATTATTTTATTTTCGTTTTCTAGTTCATAAATATTTAAAAAAAGTTGAATAAAAGTTTCTACTCACTGTGATTGTTGTCGGGTATTTCATTTACCAAATGTGTTAGTTTGTAAGCATAAAAAACGGGTAGATTTATATTAATAGAGATAACTTAAAAAAAATGTTGATTCTAAAGTGCCTTTTTTTTCTAATAAAAAAATTTTTATGTTCTTAAACTGGCTTTACATTAAAAACATAACATTTAATTACTAAATTTTGAAATATAGAATCATTTTACTTGTTGGTCTCATAGACGTATGACAGGTGGTTATGTCACTATAATGTATGGTAGGTAGTTAAGGGTTAATTTTTATTAAAAGGGATGAATTTCAAGAGTACTTTGTAAAGAGTTTGATTAGTTTGTGATTAATTCTATTTCGTAATATTTCTATGATAATTCGGAAATACAAAGAGGGCGTCCGCGCGTAGTAGCGTTTAACGTCTGCTTCGAGTTGAAGTCAGTTTATTTTGCTAGTAAATATAAACTATTTTAAACTAGCTAAAAACTTAAAAATAAAATAAACGTGGCCATTAGTTGCTGTTGTATTGATTAAAAACTTTATATTATAAACAATAATGTTATATTTCTAATAAAAACCCAATACATGCTCCTCATTGAACAACGTCACCCTTTACGAAGAAAGGTATTATTTATGGTTCACGTCTTAAACGCGAGTTAGGGGAGATTTCTTTTGAATATCCTTCACTATACGTTATAATAGTTTTCCTCGCTTTGTCGCAAAAATGAATGAACACTGACCTGAGGAAATCATAATTAATAAGCAATAATTGATAAGCAATGCGCAATGCTTTCATTGTATTTCCACTATGACAACCGGCCCCAACTACAATTCAATAGCTTTTGAGCCAAAGAGAGCCGCAGTGGGTAGGAATATATAATAATAGGATGGTGAGGGAATGGTGGATTCGAACTTACGACCTTATTACGGATCATAAGGTCGTAAGTTATATATACCCCTATACCATTAAACTATTGACGCTTACTATTTTTATTTTATTTATACAATTTTTTTTTAATTATTGGGTATTTATCAATTCATCAAAATGTAACTGTGTAATTGGAAAATGTCACAATGAAACAGATGGAAATTTTAAATATTTCATATGAATACTTCTAAATTATTTAAAAAATCCTACAGTGATTTTAGTGATTTTTAGTGATTTAGAAACATAATAATAATAGTGCAAAGCACTGGCACTCTCTACATACAGTTAGGACGGATGGCTTGCGACTAGCGCGGCAGATACGAATACGAGTACTACTTGTTTTACGATCGATTATTTCTTTATTTTAACTGCGACAGGTTAGTTATTGAAGTTCTAGTTTGCTGTCTGGCTGTCTGGCTGTCCAATATTTGAATATGACTAGATCAATGAAGGAATATAGTATTGGATAAATAATTTCAAATACAAAAGGTGTTTAAAACAATACTTAAAATAACTTAACTTACACATACAACAACATTACAAATCAACAAATAAAATAATTATATTAATCGTCGTAATTTTTCGTCTCCACTGCGGAGAGTGAATGTAGGTTTTATTTAAAAAATTATTCCCTTTACTACGCTCCGCATGCACGGACATGATGTAAAAAGAGTAATAAACTACACCGTTATCCACATAATAATAATGTCCACGACATGTCTATTGCACTACACACACTTTATTACCTGTATTTATGCACATAACACATCGAAAATATCCAGTTTCTTTTTTAACGTTTTTTTATAACAGCTAAAGGCAAGAAATATTAAATGCGCGTTAAATGATACATAGATATTTTTAATGCTTCTCTACACGAGACAATAGACAATAGACGTGAACCGTCAGTTCAGAAAGTTAAAGCTGTTGCATAGAGGCGGAGATAGATAAAACAACTACAGTAGTCCTCCCCGGGAGGGCAATTGTAATATTTTTACTTTCCATAAAATTTGTATTAACTATACTAACAAACAAATACCTAAATTAATAAATAAATAATCCTAACATTGTATTGTATCAACGCCAGCTTTGAGATCAGTCAGCCGCAGCAGAATGAGCATCCTACTACAATTTATTCTGGGGAGATATGATCATTAAGATGTACGCGCCACGTCGGTTTACATTACTCGGTTGGTAACGAATGAACAGAAATTGGGAATAAACGAAAATACGATTTATAACATTACAAAATATAATAAATATTAGTAACCACGCTGTAGAATATAAGTTTGTTCTTAAACATACCTTAATAATCTACGATTGTAATTGGATTCCGCTCACAGATGTTATCTTTGTTTCAGGAACCGGACAGCCATTGGTATTCTGGTGATGTCCATAATATCAATAGTGAAGGTGCGGGCGGCAGAAGTCACTTGTCCAAGCGAGTGCTCCTGTCGGACGGCCTTTGATCTAGAGCTGGGTCACATTCTACGCATCATCTGCTCTCGCGGAGACATGCGCTCCATTCCAGTGGAGTTCTTCGATCGCAGCGCCGGCGTGATCATCATCTCCGCTCCAAAAGATAGGCCCAACTTCCTCGCCGTCGGCCCTATATTCACCCAGCCGACTCCATTCATCAATCTCCGAGAACTACACATCGTCAATTCTAACGTACCGTCGATTGGACAATATTCATTTTGGGGCCTTCAGCACCTGAGGTTAATTAACCTCACGCACAATAACCTCACCAGCATCGGAGCTGACAATTTCAGAGGTCTCATAAGTCTCACGGACTTGAATCTCGACCACAACAACATAGAACAGATGCCGAGCGAGACTTTTAGACATCTGACAGCATTGAAAACGTTGATCTTGTCAAATAACCAAATCTCCACTCTGGTGCCCCGACTCTTCCGCATGCTGGCTAAACTCACACATTTGGATCTAAGCGACAATCCTCTGGACGACCTGAACCCCGAAGTGTTTAAAGACATACAACACCTGAGAGTTTTCAAGTGCAGAAGATGTCTTTTGAGGAGAATAAACACACAGATATATCATCTGGTCGCTCAGCTGGAAGAACTTGACTTGGGAGAAAACCTCTTTAAATACTTAACGGCCGATGAATTTATCAGTCTTAAGAAGCTAAAAAAATTAAGATTGGATGGTAATCAACTATCAGTTATAGTAGACAACATGTTCGGACGGAACCGGGAATTGAGAATGTTGGCGCTGAGTCACAACAGACTGGCCCTGCTCGCGCCCGCAGCCCTCGCCAACCTCACCTCCCTCCTGCACTTGGACATCAGCCACAACAAAATAGACCGGTTCCATTTGCAGACGTTCGCTCCGGTCGTGGAAACTCTGAGGACAATACATTTCAGTGGGAACAATCTGCCGTTAGCTGAAATCGCCCTCGTTCTACAAATCCTGCCAGAAATTCATGACGTGGGCATGGCGCATCTTTCCTTGGAGGACGTGCCGCCAAATTTTTTTATATACAACGACCACATAGTTGCTTTAGACTTGTCTCGGAATAAGTTGACCAAGTTTCCATTCAAATTACTAGCAAAGGCTAAGTTCCTTCAGCGTTTGGATTTGTCTCGAAACAAAATTGAAAGCTTGGAAGAAGGGGACCTGCAGAGATTGGAAGCCATAGCTCACGTCGATCTGTCGAAGAACTTATGGCGCTGTGACCAGTGCCCGCGGGTGCGATGCTTGTGTATATGACGACGACGGTGCTGAACGGCACTATCAGACCGCTCGCGTGCTACTCGCCCTTGCGGCTGCGTGGAATTAAGTTCTCAGATTTGTCCTTCAATGTGTTGGACGCGTGCCCGAGTAGCCACGAGGCGCAGATGAGCGTGTTGGCCGGGCTGCTCCTGCTCTGCATCGCGCTGGTCTCAGCTGTGACGGCGGCTCTGTGCTGCAGCAGGCGCCGAGCGGCTCGGTATTACACCAATGAAGAGAAGAGCAGAGATCGTGGACACGAGCACCCCGATGAACTGCTCGGTCGCACTGAAGCCGGGAGCGTCGCCACCATCCACGCCCCGTACCAGCTCGTCTCTAAGGGCAGCTAGTAACGAGCACAAGCTCCGCTTGTAAAACAGCGCCCCTGCGAGTGACCTTTGACCTGGCGACGACATCTGGACCTGGCGGTGACAACGACACAGGTTTGCAAACCGCTACACCACTGACATATTTTCTGGCACACACGTCATTACATGCTTCGAAAGACATTATATGATATTACGATGAAGACGATTTGGTGTAAACCGAGTCTCTGATAAAGAAGTGCTTTTGCCACTTTCTTGGAATTTATAAAAAACTGTTTATAACAATAGTGTATATGACAGGTAGTGTTTCTCTCAAGAAAAATATTTTTGTAATATAGCATTTTACAAGTGACATAATGGTTAAGTAACCTAACATTAAACTGATAACAGTATAATATATAATAATATAAGCAGGTATTGATAGAAGACTTTTCTGTAAATATTTGGTTAAAGCGCTACATTCTGTAACTATTAAGTACAACTCAGTAAGAGTCGCTGTAACGGATGTATCATTTCCAGAGTAAGCAATGATGTGTCCATTAGTATGAGCCGTGTTTTAATAATATTAGAAATTGCTTATTCTAATCGATAAATTATTCGATGTCGAAACACAAGTATTTTTTTAAATTTACATTTAATAATACCTACCTGTGGTCGAGTAGATTCAAATGACCAGACACTCAGTTCACCTGCACGAAAGACAACGTTTTGCAATTTTTCGAGTAGAATAGTTTACTGCGTGCAATAAAATAAACATTTTTTTTAAATGGTATTTACTACATTACATTCAATATTTATTTACTTTTACGACACGACATGGTATGGTATGGTATGTTCAGCCTCTTTCTTGATTAAGAGAGAAACTGATGATTATCTCCATCTGTGATCACACACTAATTAATTATTCTATATTTTAACATTCAGCAATATGCAACGAGAATGCAATACTTTGTGCAATATTCAAAGAGACAACTATATCTTAATGGATCATTAGACGTGCCACAAAGCTACTAGAGAGACGCTGCAGTACATCGTGCCCCTGCCACTGCTACCACAACGCCGGCTGCGCGGTAGGCTTTTCTATCACCATCTAACATCCCCCACTGTCTCTGATTTAGATTTCTCCATTCCTTACCACGCCGTTCGTATAGTTTACTCTTCATCTCTTCGTTATCGGGTCCGTCCTTCCTTCGTCACCATTTTCGTCCCACTTTTTTTCCTTATCTCCTTCCTATCTCTCTCCATCATCTTAAATTACTCATCTGTAAATGCGCCTTTAAAAAAACAACTCCGTTATTATATAGTACATAACTTTCTCGATCAACAATGTATCCTAGATAATTTATTTTAGGATTGTGTGGATTACAATGAATACTTTTTTTTACTTATAGATCTAAGTGGAAGTTATCATAACTAGGTCTGCCTGCATCAAATTTTATTCAATGACCTAGGGATATTACTTTAAATTCAAATTTTTTCCGAAACAAAAATACACTACATTTACTCACTGAGGATGAAATCGACTTCTATTAGAATACACACACACATATATATATATAATATATACGTAATGTGCAATATTTTTGTAGGGTAGGTTATAAGATTTCTTTTTCTAATAGTTACAACGTATTCGTCATTCAAAATCACATACGTTAGACACTAGAGGGCTCAGATTAATTTTTTTGGAAATAATACATAATTTCTAAAGTTCATTTTATAGTGATGGTTAATGTGTCTGAATCTTGAATCTACATTTATTACGGGTGAATTGTGTGAGTGGTTACCGCCACCAAGTTGTTTGTAACAGTGTACTTTAACTTACATACGAGTATATACATTCACTCATGTCTTATTGAAATGATACATCCGTTTATAGCAGAGCGATTCATTTGTTCGTTATAATTGTAACAAAATCGGTGAAATTCTTACTATTATACACCAAAAAGGCTCCAATGATACAAATTCATCAATCAATCAATTCATTCAACAATCAAAACTCGTAAATGCCTTGATGGTCACTTTGCCTCTTAACGGTCGACTTAATAACACAGAGTTACAGCAACAGAAAACAAATAACTATTTATTATTATTTCTGAAACACAAACTGTCAGTAGTCTTGCAAATCAAATATCTATACAATTTCTTATAATATTAACTAGACTATAAATAAGTATAAATGCTATGGTAGTATGTATTGTTGGTGTTGGCTCAGTGCTCCAAAATACACGGCCGGCCTTTGACGCGTTAGATAAGTGAAAAGTAATTACCTGGATGTAATGTGTAATGTCTAAGTTCTAGTAATAAGTGTTATATAAAAGAAAAGCAAAAAGCCGTAAAAAAAACACACAAGAGTAAGTTATATAAGATTTTAAAAATCCAACTACGGATTATTGCATAATTTTAATTTTACATTCAATTTTTATATTATAAAAATGTTTTACTTATTTTATTATTTTAAGGAGTAATTAGTTATTAGAAGTTAGCAAGATGGGAGATTTAATTCTGTAACTTAGTTCTACGCATGTCGTGTCATTTTTATACTTTATTGCTTACGACCATTGTCAAAAGGTGATATAACTAACTATTACGCTACATGTAGTTTCAGATTTTACAGTTAAGCTCGGGTTAATTTTTGTGTTTAGAAATAGTTTTCTTCTTTATGAGTGACTATGAAATTGTTTTTAGCTGACTTATTATCTTTTAATAATCCGTTAACAAGATTGATACTCGTATGTATAGAATTATATAAGGGAGGTAGAATTAAGTGATAATAATGTTTAAGTCCATGTTATAAGTAAGTCCCTGCAAGCCAATAGTCTTTTCGGTGTATGTTAGTTAAGTCTCACTAAGATAAGCTATTGTTTAAGTTGTGTGAGTGTGAACATTTTATGCATTATTTGACATCATTGTGTGTTACTTAGGGTTACAAACACATTAATTTTCTTGCAAAATGCAAGATAGTTTTTAAGCGAAGTATTTATCATTTAATAATAAGTTGTACAGTTAAGTGACGATTTATCTTAAGGTTTACCTTAAGGTCATGTTGCTGTGTGATTTTTTTGCAAATGCTTTTTTCATAGTTCATTAAAATAACCTAAAATTCAGTTGTGCTATGAGTGTATATTAATATTTTCTATATCATTGTACACACATATCATGCATTCATTTATTAACAAAGTACATATAAAATAAGAATTGTCAAATTAAATTTTTAGGAAAGTGCAATTTCAAGGAACGTGTTAATTAATTGAAAATTATGTTTTAATCTTTTGTTAATACTTTTATACTTTCAAATGTTGATAAAAATTATTTCCCTCTTTTCAAATATTTTATAAATTAATGATATAAGGGTCATTAGCACATTTATTTGAGTATCTTCTCGTTTCTGTCTTATTTTTTAAATCATATTATTTTAAAACGGTTATAAAATGCAGCCTATTTCAGTTTAAATATTACGAGGCAGTTAATATAGCCCTAGTACTTTTTTATTACCAAAAAAGAGAAAATAGATATACAAAGTAAATGTTGCAACAAAAACTTACGAAATAAGTATATCTTCTAGTAATCTTATAACATAAAACATGTCAAATTTTTGATTGGGCGGGAGAAAAGGACTCTTTTGTAAATAGTAGATCTTGCTTCTAAGTAAATAAGATTATAATTTACGATAAAGGTTCATCTTTGAATTAAGGTAATAAGTAAGAAAGATGTGCTGCATTCATAGTCACTTATTCGAAGACGATATTAGCGTTTTGTTTAAAAATTTCAAAGAAAATTTTTGGTACATTTCATATGTAACCATTCAAATTATGTCACTAAAACAATAGTTCAGGATGTAGCAAGCATGCGAGCACAAAGACCCTCGAAACTGTGGTCTCTTTAAACTGTATTTTTTTAATAAACCTTTTTTTACATGTTCTGAAATAAAAAAGGATCTTGATTTCTTTTTTTTAATTCGTTATTTTCCTATAAAGTTTTTTAAAAGCATTGTGCTTTGTTTTAATTCAAAATTGTGCTTTATTTATGAATGATTTTCTGTTTCTTTTTAGTCATGTAACTCCTGAGTTGTTCAAACTCTGCTTCTCGGGTTAAGTCGACCTGCTGTTACAAAAATATCGAAATCGTCGACCCACTTCTCTCTTTCTTACTATATAAGTGGAGCAATGTGCCCTAGGGTATAAAAATCATCCGACCAACATGTACAGCCCAATACCTAACTTAAGATTGTTTTGATTTGATGAGCCACGTCATTAATATCAGTTACCGAACATTGTAAAACTCCATTCAAATACACTCATACTAGCATAAGTCTCCCTACGGAGTGACTCTGCACGCAGCACAAACCATTTTAAGTTCGTTACATTTTAATTTTGCAAACGCGTTCGTAACTGTAAGGGCAAAACACCAATCAAGTAAATAATAGATTTAGTACAAATATATAAAGTTAATTAATAAATATTCAATCAATAGCGATAGCAACGTACTCGTATAAGATATGACATTCAATATTATTAGTACATAATAACATTAATTGTACACATACATAAATAGAAAATAAAAAAGACAATTTTTTTTTAAAATATTCAAAAAAAATTCCGTTAGATTATAAAATACGTAAGAGATCTTTAATGTCTCCTCTGTTAATATAATATGTTAGGTTAGGTTGTGACAAATTGTATATAAACAACACATCTCGATGTAGCACTCTGTAAGTCTATGTGCTTCACACATAACTTGAACATTTGTGTCGGGTCTCTTTAAATTACTAATAAAACTGTATATTTAATATGAATAACAAAATTTACTTAATGAAAAGTCGGTATTATTATTAGTAACATGCACTTAAGGAGCAGGCGCCCTGCGTCTGATAAACAGTAGTGGACTACTTATATAATATTGACGTGTTCTTAGTCAACTGTTTTTTTGTCATAATTTGCAAAAGAAGTCAAACAATTTGCCTCCCTCGGTTTTATTATCCGCTCGCCTTGTCACTCTTTATCTGGTTATGAAAATCACAAAGGATATATATATATATATAACCACACAAGTATATGATTGACATATTTGTCTTATATTATAACTTCATCGTAATTCGAAAATTGTTTTTTGTTCGTTGTATTTTTTCAGAATGAGTTTGTACTTACATGGTTCAGAATCGTTCTGGTAGTAGATGAGCAACGAGAGCAGCGGTGTTGATCCATTTTATTTAGAATTTTGATACCTTAATCTTTATAGTAGCTTTATAGTTTTGGACTACACTGCCCCATTGAAGTAGGCCATTACATATACTCGTAGTAACCCGAATTTAAATAGTTTTAAAATATTTGTAAATAACCAATGATTAAGTTTTGAAATTGGTAGTAAATATGTGATAGTGCTACATATCTACGTTGGTCACAAGTTATAACACGATATCCTTAGGATTTGTACGCGGTGCTTAGAAAAACCCCTTTGTATTAGCAAGTGATTCCGGTACGGACAACATTTCTCCCGCTTATTTCTAAAATTTTGCGGCTAACTCGCCTTTACGGTTTTAAGGGTTTGTGTACAAATTAAATTATGAATGTATTCTATATATCCTTATAAATGAACGGAATGTTTACTGGTACAGTTACCTCGGATGTCCCGATGTCGTTTGTGTAAGATTTTTAGTCTGCTTTGTACAGTCTCCAGCGAAACCCGAATTATGTAAATATCTTTACTGTCATAGAACCGTGTCAAATGATTTTAAACTATTCATTACAATCGATGTTTGAAACAGTAATTCCGTGAAATATATTAAAACGTCCCTATTTATATTTACTATATCTTTACCTACTTACACGTTAAACTAGTATATTTACTCTTAATTAATTCTATTGTATATTGGTAATTTTTTTCAATTATTTACACGCACCGTTAAAAAACGTTACTTTACCCTACTTAAATATTCCAATGGACTGCCATCTATCGCTATAACTTTTAGTGACTATTTAACATTTAATAATAGAAAATATATTGGCAACTCTTTATATTTATGTATTAGAAGTTTAAATATTACTGGAGTTGTCTATATTTCTTCCATTCACTACAAGTTCATATAGCGTGATAATAGTCAGATACATCAACGTCATAGACTGTACGTATCAAGTAATTGATGTTTAAATATCGTAGAGTTATCTCATCAAGTAGAATTGCGCGACTGCTTTTTGTGCTCTAAATATTGCTAGTGTTTTTTTGTTTATTTTAATACTTGCTTTATAAAGTTTTTAATCGAGCTTGTCACGCCGTCACGATGTAACTGCGATACAGCAGACTGTATTATCCCGAACAGACAGTAATTTGATCGGAATTGTCTGTCCGTATTATGTATACTTCGTATTAATATTTGTACAAATTAAAAATTTGCGGTTTTAATAATGTACATAATTATTACGTATTGTTTTAAAAGCTTTGATCTATTTAAATGACTTCACATTATTATTTTGAACACAAAATATTTAGTATTAGTTCTTGAAATTTTATATCTAATTTATTTCGCATTGCAAATATTTGAAATAAAAATTAAAAATCCATTATTGTTTTTCTTCCACGTCACAAGGTTCCACTCAAAACACAAAGTCGATTCAGTCAAAAACTGAATCGTATTCTCACGATTTTCATCGTTGATCGTCGATGTTCAGTCGTAAGACGAGCAGTAGTACGCACATAACTGAAGTTAGGATAATAAGTTATCGTGTGAAACAAGTGAACCTCGATCGAGTACAATAGCGAAGGAAGTTCTGAACCCATTCCTATCGCCGTGTGTGAAGGCAAGTGTCACACACATCAGGAAGCGCATTAAGAATCAAAGTCGTAGAAATGATAGGAATTATGACAGACGTGACTCTGCATGATAGGCTCAGTAAAGAGTGGATTGAAAATGGTTGTTATGCTATTCTATAGCGGAAGGCATATGTGATATGGTGACTAATATTATGTACAAGAAGCGAGAGAATTGTGCCAGGATTGAGAAAAATGGATATTCGTCATCTCTGCCTACCCCTTTCGGTCTGCGGTTTCACTGCTTCTATTTAATTACTATTTTAATTATAGAGGGTAATCATTGAACAAAGGCAATTTTACTAATTCCTCTGCCGCAATTATTCATTTTCTGATAAAAGAGAACAATAGTTTTATACCGAATGGTGAAATTGTTAGAATTTAAAGTGTACATTGTTTCATTTCTAAATAACATTTCTTCACAGAGCTAAACTTAGTTTGCAACCAGGCAAAATAACTCGTGCATTAAATACGACGATGCAACTATGTGAATGGGCAAAGGTACCTTTGATAACTCAGTTTACTTCAGAGTCACAGAAGTTGAACATGACATTAAATATTAGTAAAACAGCTTAAGACATTATATTGTTGGAATCGCTCGCCTGTTGCTTGGCGACAGAGATATTGTGGTTACCTTTCTACGAGATGCATCTAAACTACAAATGATACGTACCACACCATTTTTGTATACTATAAGTTTGCTTATACCGTCTCCTATTGCACTCCCCACGATTTCACCTGATGTTAAGGGGAAATACAGGATGGTAAGGCGCACTAGCTTAGTAACCGTCAATTCTCACTAACTCATTAAAACACCCTTCTTGTAATTGGAAGGAAAGACAAAACTATTCCAGTCTTTTGCTTTGATGATGGAACGGGGATGGGGAAAGTAGATGCTCAATTATGCTAACACCAGGCGCATAAAAAAAATGTTAATGTTCCATTCACTGTAGAGGTAGTGATTCCTGACGTCTTTACCTTTAACCAGATAGACCTAAATAATTCACGTGAAATATAAATTTATACTCCTAGTAAATAGACCGAGAATTCAATTTTGAATAAAGACGATATCATAGGCCACTAGAGAAGTTTAGCTGCCAAGAGCCTCCCGAGCCGCGCTCGGTTATGTCTGACATCGTATTAATTATCATTTTATCGCCACATTTTTCCATTTTCACACAAAGGACGTTTATTTTTAAGCATACTATCATGACGTGATTTGCACATTTACACTATATACCCGACAATATTTGTTGAGATTCTTAAGTTATTTTTATCATTTAAGATGAAATGATCAGATCGCTGTTCCGGTCGCAAGAGATACATCCTCCCGGCCACCTTCCCTTGAAACAGAAGCCTACTACCACCACTTACTACTGTATTACCAATAAAGATCTTGACATACACATAACAGACGTACAGATGACAGACTTATTTTCAACATAAATATAGTTTTATGAATATTAATTTGGTGAAATTTTAATTAATAAAAATCTGACATAATATTAAGTTAAAAAGATATATGTCATAAGGTACATGTAGTATGTAGATAACGACATACGTGACCTCTGATAGCGATGTGAATCACAGCGAGAGATGAACAGCAAACCGTCGCGACATGAAGCTCTTCCATCGATATGCAAATGAACGTCCCGCTACATGAATCAAATCAACTGTTCCTATACTCAATTTTTTTTCATACTGATTCTACTACATTCTTTATATTTGAACACTCCAATATTTTTCTTTATTTTAATCCTTTAAATAGGATTTAATGGATTTTGAAAAACAGCGATGCGTCTGCCTATCTGCCTATCCCTTGAGGTAACGGGCCTTGGTATATACAAAGAACCGGCTTTTATAAGTAAGGAAATCCAGAAGTGAATTTTGTTGTTGTTCCCATGTATTTGTTTTCCTTTTTATTACGATATTTATCATACTGCTGTTCGCAATATTTAAGACAGTAAAAAATAATGATTTGCCTAAATAGTTATCGGATGTACTACATAAGAAATGTTTGTAATTTATACAGTATTCTAAGTTTCAAGGATTTCCCTAATGTATGTACGTCACAATAAGTAGAACCATTCCGAATGTTGCGCTCAAGTTGCTTATTAGTGTCTGACGAGGTACTTCAATTGCTTAAGTTTACGCTATAAATGTTGCCCCATTCAGGTTTACGGAAGATCTTGTTTGGACGTTTGCCTTGAACACACCCAATGGGGGATACATTGCAATAAATAAATTAGTTATTCTCTTTTTGAAAAATATGAGTATTTCCAATGGAATTATACCTAACATGTACTTTTATTATGACATTAAGAAATATTTTATAGTGTCTACGGCAAACATTACACAAAAATATCTTTGCTCTGGCATTATTTGTATCATCGCCAGCTTCGTGTTGGCGACACGGAGCTAATATTGAAAATAAACAAACAGTTGTATTCATTTTATAGATTTTGATGAAATGAAATTGAACCAATTTCTTTGGATTTTCTAGTCTAAACTAAAAGAGAATCTGACTTTAAAGTCATGAATTTACTGCTAACTTGTATTTGTTCGAACTCGGATTCGATTTCAAACAAAGATACTGTGATTTACTTAAGGAAAAAACTCTGGGTTTGTCTCCGCTGACCCTCAGTGTACGCTCAGAGAGCCCCGGTTCAATTTCCGGGCGAACAAAGAACACGGGAACGTGACTTCGAATTCCGGAACCTATGACATTATTCATTAAGTGCAATTTTAAATTATTGTCTTATATAGTACCAGTAGCTACTAAGTAACAGTAGCTAGTTAAGACGACAAACAGAGATAAGGTGACCAGCTAAGGCGTACGAAAGCATCTTGTGTAAGTTGTCAAGTGCACTAAAGGGGGACAAACCAGTAATGTAAAATATATTATATACATATTTCGAGTC
This sequence comes from Meandrusa payeni, assembly GCA_029286785.1. Lineage (NCBI taxonomy): Eukaryota > Metazoa > Arthropoda > Insecta > Lepidoptera > Papilionidae > Meandrusa > Meandrusa payeni. Next base: position 323,865 of record JAGSMX010000002.1, on the reverse strand, counting down.
AATATCTGATAACTGCTTTCAAGATTCCGTTGCATTGTGTGCACATGTTATGTGTACATTCATGTTATGTGCCCCTCGCAGTGTACACCGCACACACGTTGGTCACTTTATTGATGCGGATAATGTATCTTTGTCTGTCTGCTCAGCAACTGTTGGGCTTGTGGAGGGTTGCGCACATGATCGTCGTACAACCGGGGAACCTTTGTACTGACTTATTATTCCCTTATTAATTATATTCAGGGCGGGACCGGCTTACATTTTTAAATGAAATAAAATTCTGTTATGTTTCGCAATACAAAACTACGTTGACCTTGGATACGGAGATCCAGTTGTGAGCGTTTGATTGAAATAATAATGAAAAGCGACTGACAAAGGCGCCCCGGCCCCAGTAATCCTTTTGCGAGAGGCTTGGACAAAAGATTCGGAACAGAAACTGGGACTCCGAGGGGATATGGTCAGCCGCAGTCCAGTCCGCGGCCAGCTGCGAGCTCACCCTCCGGCGCGGAGAGCGAGGGACGCGGCGGCGGGGTTGCAGGATATACCCTGCGAACACTCGCTTCTCTCCTCAGTCAGCATCGGGGCTTCGCCGCTGCCCCTCGTCGGCACCTCGCTCCTGCCATGAGTTCCGGCAAAGTTTACGCGGTCAATTCCTAACAGCTCAGTACAAAATGTTCGGGGAAACTTATGGCGCGCAGCGGCACCACGGCCGAGTCAGAAGGTTAGTTCTTGAACTTATTTCTTCTTTAATACCTATATAAATATATACAGGCTATATGCTATATGTGTTATACAGACGCCTGACACTCTGCGCGTTGCTTTTGCGAAAAGTTTATTCTTTAGAGGTGATCTTACTTTTGTTATTGTAAAAATCATTATTTGTTTATTTTTTGATTAGATTGAAAATCATTCTTTAAATTTCTCAGTGTTTTTTTTTTAATTTAACTGTACTTTGTATTATTTCAATTCCAAACAGTTTAATATAATAAATCATCCGAGGTTGACTTAAAAGGTTTCCGCGAGGAAACTCTTCGTCTCTCTTGAATCACCATTCTAAGTGCGTCAAAGTCCCTCACAATTAGTATACACCTGAGGACTTAGTTAGTTTCGTCAGACGGATTTATAGAAATTCTAAAACTACATCTCTATTGCAATAGGAGCTTTGGCACTGGTAGAAAAAAATATCAAAGAAACTCCAGAGGGGAATCTGCCTCGGCCGTGGTGGAAACGCGAATATATTTACTTCACTGTCCGGCAAGTGCGGTGGGAAACTACAAAACCGGCTTGCACCCTTATAGACCCTGGAGAGACGCGCCTGAGAGCTGATTAGCTGAGATCAGCTCTGTCTTGAACACGCAAGTACAGAGCCCAGCTTCTCGGTGTTCACAACGCACGTTGCAGGGAACATGAGGCGTTTATATCTTCGTTTAGCTTATCATCACCGACATCGAGACAGACGGCAAAATTCTAAACAAGCGCTAACTCGGTCCCGCTTGATATCAAGTGATGATGCAGCGCTATTAGTAAATGTTTAGCTGACTTTTTTTCTATTGGCACCCACGTTGTATAAACAGATGGGAAAGAGCGACGCAGGCAAATTATTTTTACGTGTCACGTACGTGGGATATCAACGACAAGAGAATGACAATAGTGCGGCTAGACGTTTGTAAGTGCGTCGGGGCGACGGGATCGAGCTCATGGCACATCCAGGCCCACTTCAACATACGTTCTGTAAAACGTACCTGTTATCTCTGCATCCTTTTAATAAACCAATAGACCGAAATTATTTAGATAAAGTTACAGCCTTATATGTATATGTCTCACTGTTGGGCGCAGGCGTTCTCTCTGAAGGGAGTGTAAGGGCGTAGTCCGCCACGCGGCCCTAGCGCGGATTGATAGACTTCACATGTCTTAAAAAAAAATTGTAAGACATATAGGTTACCTCACTATGTTTTCCTGCACCGCCGAACGCGGGGTAAATCAGCACATAAAATAGCAACAACAAATTTATTGGTGCAGGCACGGGGATAGAACCTGGATAGCTAGCGTACCATGCAAGTTGAGGCAACCGCCCGGACACTGAGTTACCGCGGGTCTGAAATAATTTTATAGTATAATTTAGAAGTATAAGTCAGTACGTTCCTAATGAACGTTTCTTTCAGAAAACTGAATACATTTTGTAATGATAGTAATTCCCATTCGCTTTACTAACAAATACTGTATCTCCTTTACATTAAGTCTTTCAGAAATAAAAAATAATTATTTTGAAAAGACATTTATCTTATCTATGCATGTACATAAATCTGTAATTTTATGTTCGTAAGATAGCGTAATGTATTTACTTTCATCGCTATAATTTATTCCGGGTATGTAGTGGCATCGTACCGGAAAATTGGTTGCGGGTGTAATAGCTTAGGATGCTTACCTACACTTTTCAAAGTATGCCTCTATATTTACGTTGAATAGTGATGAAATCCGAGATACATGGTAAACATTACAAGGATGGAGATATTGATTTTTTATTCATTACCAACTTAAATAGCCCCTTTTACGGGAACACAAATCATTTTGACAAGTCATGAGCCCTCATCCCGTCGCTCTCTTGGTGTCTTGTTGAACAAGCAATTATTTACGGTGCGTAAATTTGACAAATATATTTAAGAGTAAAAACAAAAACCGACTTCAAAACGAATAATATATACGCGCGGACGCCCTTTTTGTATTTCTGAATTATAGTTGGGATATTACGAAATCAAACCTTAATCAGATGGATTCTGACTTTCATCAAACTACTTTTAAAGTACATCCTTTCCCATAAAAAAATAATCATCTAAATCCGTTGGCATGGGTCATTTGTCGCGCACATACTTCATACAAATTTAGGATTCATATGGTTTTCTCATGGATCTCAATGTCAGAATTGAACCTAATAAAAATCAGTTCACCCAGTCCAAAGTTATTCGGTAACAAATTAAAAAAAAAACATTCAGATGAATTTCGAACCTTCTCCTTTTGAAGTCGGTCGAAAAAACAAATTCCCTCGGAAGTGTGTAATCGCGCCGTGTATTCAATATTCGTGTTGCTTAAATAAGAATCGGGCTGTGAAAATATTTACGGAACATAATTTAATGAAACGCGTTCTGTAGAATCATAATCACTGCGGACTTTAATATGTTCCGCTCTTTCTATTAAATCAGTAAATTGCGAACATTTTGGCGTATAACAAATGTAATTTAACATAATAATTTAACTACTACAACGAGAATTTGTTGGAAGCAATAAATTGGAATATATATGACCGAATTTGGCAAATGTAGGTGACACTTGGCACATACTTCTGAGTAATTGGTGCTTAAACCGCCTTCAACGACTTGATAACTGGTCTATTAGCAAGTCGACTGAATAATATCTATACATAATATCTTAGTGTTATTCCAGTCTCCATCCTTTATCCCACTGCTGGGCACACGCTGTTAGGTCAGGTTAGGCACAGGTCACGCCGTCACTGCGGTACGCGCTTTACAAATGTCCCTTAATGACAGTGTGTGCGCCGCGGGAACAACTTGATCTTGCTCTCGTGCTGTGGACTGAGGCAGACGCAACTTGTCCGTCTTCCTATTTTAACATTATAACACAAATGACACAAGTTCATGTGGTTAATAACCGCATGAACTCTTGTAGTTTATAATCTGTAAAAGTATTTTACTGTATTTTAAATTCAATTCATATTTTATCAACCGACTTCAAAAAGGTAGTTTGTTTTTTTATGTTTGTTACGTCATATCTTTCGATTGGGTGAACCGATTTTGATGATTCTTTTTTCAAATGTGCCAATTTAGTTAAATGGCAATGGCAAGTCTTAAAGCCTTGTACATGGTAAGTCCAAAGTTTGCATTAAACACGTGCTCCACAAATGGACGAATAATTCATTATCACGACAACCGATTTCAATTATTTATTATTTATTGGAAAGTATGAACTACTTCAAGAGTAGTTTTGTAAGAGTTTGCTTAGGTTTGATTAATTCTATTTCGTTAATTTATTTACTTAACCTACAACTTCTTCGGCATATTCTCCTCACGTTTTCGACATCTATGCTTGTCAATGATAATCATCGACTTTTTATATAATTATTTGTAAGAATTTATATTCCAACGCATTTTTACTCAATCAGAGTAAATAAGAAGGCAAATTGAGAAAATGATTTGTTTAATTTAAAACGAGGAGTACGGATCATCATTAATACAATTTGATTTCATCCGAACTCCTGGAAATTCAGATCTTTAGTGATAGTTGCCACTGCCGAGGTTGCTTTTTATTTGTAAAAGTAATGCGTCAATCAAATAATCAATTTAACTTAAATTTTATATTTTTCAATATACATAAGTAAACACTAACATAACAAATTACAATTTTATTTAAGCTATTAATTGCTGTCTAAATCAAATGCTTTATATCACGCAGCTCAAATAATTTGTAATCAGAACACAGTACACACTATTCATTGATATATCTTACTGTTTTATTTTCTGTCCACGTCTTAAACTCGAGTTAGGGGAGATTTCTTTGAATACCCTTCTGTACAAGTTACATTCGTTTTCCTTGTCTTTATTTGGTTAAAGTGAACACAATGACGGAACTACAAGCCTGTCCGTTTTCCAATGAGACGCCAATCGTCGTTTAAGCAGCATATGTATTTTTTTCTCGCATTTCTTTTTTTCACGCCCCTTCACGATAATTAATTAACATCGGGCCTACAAAATAGGAAGCGCCAAGTGGAACCTGAATAGCTTCGATTAAGTAGAAGCGTGTGGAGATAACCGCGCAGTTATCTCATCGCTTCGTACGTTTAATCGGAGGATTAATTAACTTAACATTGTTGACGCACCACGCTTACTCATGCCGGCTTGTATCTCGATAATTAACACAGGTGTTTGGTTTTCAAAACTAATTTTATTACATGAGTTTGAAGGAGGCTCTTCGTCACCACCAGCCTGTGTCTATCCACTACTGGATACAAGCCTTCCCCAATGCCTTCCACCATATACGATCCTGCACTTTCCGCGTCCGCCACTTGCCACTATCCTTATAAGAAAGTTTGAAGTGGAGGTCGCGCATGACTCGATGAAACGTAAGGCGCCTAATAAACGGACCGCCGACCTTGTAAATAAATGAGAAGAGAATAAATTGAACTGACATCAATATTCTCTATTTTTGCTACAACTCCATCTAAATGTTTTTGCCGTGTAATAGATAGTTTCATTGTAATTACTATACGTTTACTTAGTCATTTAAAGGACGTGAGTCGGCGACTTTTCCCGAAGCGTAAACCATGAATTGAAAGTTTGATTGAAAGATTTAAGTAAGCTTATGTTAAGTGGAGATGCAGTCTGCCGTGGTGCCACACCACGGTTAACACCTGCATGCTCTTGACATACACACACTAATAAGTCAGGGGGACACAATTTATTTCAATCCTAAGCCGTCTTAATGGAAGTAAAATACGTTTCACTTGGTCAGTAGGATGTTCAGAACAAAACGTTGGAATTTCATTTTCCTTTCCCATGATGGGTAGTGGGAAGGGAAGGAGAAATTAGATTACGTAACTCCTGTGCACTCTGCATTTATTGTATAAAACACAGCGTTTAAAAATATATATACCATACTAGCTACGCTCCGCGGTTTTACTCGCTTTTATTAACGATTTATTATTATAAACTTTCTAAAAGAATAATTGTAATAAAACATTTATTATTATTGTGGTATTTATATATTCATTATTAAGCATAGCGTAACTTTTGGATTACGTTACGTTAAGTTTATTTTGATTTTGAACTTTATACGCTCACCCCGGAGGCACACGCTCCTCGGTCGCCGGGACTCAATGACCGGGAGCATTTTCTCTAAGCATTTTTGTTCTCCAGTGAAATGAAACAATGACTGTGAGACTTCATTTAATGAACATTATTTCATTAATCAAAATGTGCTTTATATTTTTAAACGAAGCGAGAGTGTGTTTTGGCTCTCTCCGGCTTCCGGCGGATGTTTCATTGTTTTCTATTCCATCTTTGAAACTTTTAAATTTTCACACAAATAAATTTACATTTCTATTTTCTTGGATCATACATTTACAATACAATTAATAAGATATTAAATATTCAAAACAAAATCTTAAACTAGCTTCAAACAATTAACTACAAAGGTTGCGAAAATATGTTAAAAATTGTAAAATAACAGGCAAAACTTTTCACTCACACAAACACACACATATACAAATACAGTCAACAATATGTTAAAAAAATAAATATAATAAATTAGTATATAGTAATAGTCGTGAGACGAAGGACTGTCAACTATCGCACAGGAAATTCCTAGTATTATAGGTACTATACGACCCCTAGTGATCTTACGGTTGGAAGTTGGAATCTCCGTCGGCTTGTACCAATTGCTTTCCGTTTATCAATATCTTACGTACAAAATATAACTCGCTAAAATACCTCCTCAGTTTACATCAATGAGCCCACCACCTATCACATGTGAGACCTAATATACTCGGTGAAAAGAGAATGGTTGAAGTTTCGCTAAAAAGGGTTAAAAGACCTTAAAACTTATTTATATTGATACAGTAAGACTTTATGACATAAATTAACTAGTTCAGAGCTGCCGAATTTCGTGATAATATATTGGTAGGAAATTTAAATAAATATAACAAAAGTGACATTTTAACAGCAACGCTTTTAAAGAAATTTCGTAAAGCTGTTTTTGTGTAGCCGATGAAATTCATTCCCAATTCATTAACCGATACGCTCGCTTTGTTTCCTGGAAGAGGGAAGGTAAAAAATAAATGTGGGTAGAACATTAGGGATGATGGACCGACAACCTAAAACTACTAAGCGGGAGGAACACCGGCGATCGTGAACCTTCCAAATGGTTTGACAAGATTTAGAGCGCGTCTGCCGACTACGTTGTTCAATTTGTGAAAATGTCAATTGTTAACACATGTCATTGAGAGGGAAAACATTGTTAAGTACTTATGTTACTTGTTTGTCGAATAAAAAGAATGTCAGGCTGGTATGGGCCGATAAATAACAAAAAATGTTACTTTACAGCAGCCGAGATTACAGCTCTTGACTGTAGATTTATTGTTGCATAATTGCCTGTTCAAAAGTTAAGTAACTGTTTTACTAGAATAGCCTGTTACAGGCGCGTGCTACGTAGGTGCTTGTTGGAAATACATAATCCTACAATTTTCTTAAAGGACTGAAAGCTGGGAAGGCGAATAAAGGATATTATAAGCAAGATAAAGAATTAAGCCCTATATTTTGCCTCTATGACAGGTTCACTCGGTAAGTCGGTTGCGGTTAAATTGAATTCCGAGATTACGTCTCAAAATTTTAGCTACCCGTACTGCGACCAGAGGTGGAGGCTTAATGCCACTAAATAAGTTTATAATGAGTTTCGTTCTTGTTTCATGATCGCCAAGTATGTTTATTACAGGATTAGGCAAACTTATTTTCTAATATTTACTTTGCAAATCAAATTTTGTATTGTATTTGTCGAAAAATCATATTTGTTAGATTAAGACGCTGTGGATGATAACCAACGCCCCTTGGTTTGTAACAAACGAAATTTTACATAAGGATCTCAATATCCCTACCGTTAAGCAAGATACAGCGTTATAGCAAGTCACATAAAGACCGTAGATCGAACCATCTCAATATATTAACACAGGTATTGATAGGCAAAGAACGACCCACTAGGTACATACCGAACAAGACAATCAATTATAATACCACACATACTGAATATTCCGACTGAAGCGTTAGAAAGGCCATCATGATCCCAGTGAAAATTTTATCGCGTTCTTCTAAAAACTTATTGGTTTAAGTTGTCGTTGTTACGACCCGGTATTATACTACACAAACATTGTGTGAAAGTCAATAATAATATTCATACATATTCCATAAATGATGGTGACATCAAAACTTGGTAGAAGCAGAACAAAAGTTTTTCAGAACTAAAATATCAGAGTACATTTTTCTAAAAGCCTTAGGATTACGCCCAGAATGAATTTCAGTAATACGTTCCACTCCTTATTCGCGAGAGAACATTTTTGCTAATATTTCTCTCCAGCCCCAGTTTACAACAAAAAAGTGGCAAAAAATCACAAAACCGCAGTCTCGTCCAGCCCGAGGTTAAGTACAGAAGAGGGTGGGTTTGTGCGCCCTTAATTATTAAATAGATGGTTCTTTTTCATGTACTAGCAAAAAGTTATCCTCGAATTTGTTAGCATTATCTCGAATTAGCGGCGAAGTGTTCGTCGTTTACAAAACCGTTCCCCGTTACACCGCTATTGTTTCCGGATTGCTTTCGCAGACGGCATTACAGAGACAGTTATTTTGTAGAGGCAAGTGAGACCGACGTCAGTGTCAATATTAATAAGTTATTAGTTTTGTAGATATTGCGATACCTTTCAGATCAGATTTATTTTTCCTTGTTTGTTACACAATAAGTCGCCGGTTGGTGATTTCTGAATACACAAACATTTCCACCGTAGAAGTTGTTTGTGTTGTCACTTGTACCCGTCACTGCACGTGCTCGCCGGCGGTGCGGTGTATCATGGCAAGGAAACGGGAAACGGGACGGACTTCGTTGTGCTCCATGCCCTAATGCATTCTGCAGAGATTTAATAAAATAAATTCACGTTAGTCGTATTATGAAAACAATTGTTTTTGTTGCTCATTATTTTTTGCTGAAGCAATACAGGGCTAAAGCAATAAACTTATTTCGTTAGTCTGGAAAAATAAAATTATATATTTTATTTAGCTGAAAGAAAATAATATGCTGAATCGTTTCTAAATATTTCCGTCTTATATTAATTCTTCACCGAGAACTCTGCAGTTAAAACTCGCAATACAAGAGCATTTGTAAATTTATGAACCAACAACTTTGTTAGGCCACAAACTACATTAAGTATTCCAAGTTAAAATAGTATATTAACTTGGTATTCATTCTTTTAAATTATACTTCATATTGAGGTCACCTTTTTTATTTTGGGTTTTAAAAAAGCATTCTATTTATAAATTAATTAAAAACCTCGGGGTTTCCGGACGGCGAGACAATGAGACACTCGTTACACTCGATAACCATATTTGGGCACATTTGTAATGTATTAATGAATATATTTTATGTTAATTTATCTTATATGTAAAGAAAGTACAATATTTATCTATTTAATATTATAGAAATTTTAAAATAGCTAACGACACTTGGTTTAGGCTTCAGTTACGCAATTTACAGCGTCATTAAATAAAAGTAAGGGGCTTGAAAATCACTTTTACGGCTCGTATAAGTGGCTGGTACTCGATTAAACTGCGGCTTAGTCTAGTAGAAGAAGCGAATTGCTTTTTTGGCACCTGATGATAGTCACACTGCATTTGAAAATAGAAAATTTTAGTGCTCGTACTAAAATATTGAGAAGAGGCATCAACCTGTATATATATATATATGATGCAGTAATAGTCAGCTTCTCTAGCTAATCTGTGTCGGTTTGGTAAAAAAATAAGAACTTATACTCAGGTAGTGTAATTTAGGGCAAGGTCAACTTATCTTCGTAATGAGATTTTAATATGGCAGTCATAAAGCAAAAAATCACCTAAAGCTGGAAATTGTTTGAGATCATCCTGGAATACTTGAAGATTAGATATTAACAAACCTGTTTTACTTTTTTCGATTTTTTTTGTTCACAAATATTACCAACCAACCTTTTTAACCATTCCAACTAAGCTTAAGCTTGTGCTAGGAGACGGTTCAATAGTCGAATGGTGGTCGAAACTACGGCCTTACGATTCACAGACTGCACTACGTACACCTACTCAATATTTATTAATTACTTTTAATTATCGTTACTTACTATTTTTATCGGTATACAAGGTTGTTGGATCTTATCAGCGCAGTTATGAACTATCTTGTAATACAAGTATTAATTTCGTTTCGAATGATTAACGGAATGAATTAGTGGAGCGATAATTACAATTAGCTAACACATTTCCCTCGTTTTGAGTATTATTACCCCATCCAAAGAAAGCGTTTTGTAACTAATCTCAATTCAGCACCACTTTGGCAGAGCACCATCGCCATAATCCAAAGTCCACATCCGATCTACCAAAAAAGAACCCAAGTAGACCAAAATTCTGAATAAATGAATGTACTTTATTGCAAGAATTAAGAAATATATTAATAAGATATATCACAAAGTAATTGCATGAGGAATAGGCGGTCTGTATGTATGGACAGATATTAGTTTCTAGAAATATCTTCTCTTTAGTGGATCTGTGATTATATCTAGTCGAAAATAACTATACATATAAACATATGTGCTCATCAGAATATAGAGGACAAAATGAAAATAGTATGTATTTTGATTCCTCCCCCCACTTGTACTATCGTGTAATATAAATTCAAAAGATGGCAGTGTGATGAACTTTGATATAACACAACGCACGCTTACATTGTGTTTAAAGACACGCACGTAATTTAATTTCGTACGAGAGAAATTATCTTTTGTGGACGGAAAATAGAAGGCGAATAATTTGTTTCAAAGGACCCTTTGACCACTCCAGAATTATCCGTAAGCTGTTTCAATCCTCTTACGTGACATTTTACGATCTTGTACGATTTAACTCTTGATCTCCATAACGTGTATAATATTTGCAAAAAATTACTTTTATATATTAATGATTGAAGTATAAGTAATATATATGTCACATTGTTGGACACTAGGCTTCTATCTTCAGATATTTTATGAGCATAGTCCGCCACGAACAAATGTATTAATTTTTAAAGTAAATTGACATGAACGAGACTCTAATACGTTCACCTAATCTTAAGTGATACACCTGCGTAATATCGAGGTTTATTCAGGATTTGAAACACGATACCGAGAGACGCGCGCCGCTTGATTGCATGTACGCGGTTTTTTCATTACCATGAGAGGTATAAGATGGTACATCCAGTTAGTACAATGGCCTAAATGGATATACTATCATGATATTTCTCTTCATCGCCAAACGTTTAATAAGGTAAGTATCGTAATACGTTAATAATTTAGAATTACATCTTTAGTACAATCCAAATAGGTGGATTCCTGCCTCCCCCCTTCCTCGTTACACCCGTCACGCCGCAGACGTCGTTGCTTCTCATTAAACTCTTGGAATAATATTGCTCAGAATGCGTAAAGCGGAACATGTTACATAGAAAATATCGGTGGGCAGTTTAACTTTGATCTCGAGGCGGTTTTCTTAAAATATTCAGATATATGAGACTTATATAAATATGAGCAAGGGAATATTAATTCAAAGTATATAACATTACCTACATTTATAGTCAACGACGGTATACGTAGCAAGTACAAAGCTTTTTATAAAGACTATAATTGAAAGAACTCTTTGTCGACAATAGCGTTTCTTTGAAAGGCGGCTCGTTTGCTTTATGCCTTTATTATTGTAAATCTACTTTACTAGATCTCAACGTACGAGCGTTTAAAGGTCTCTCAGGACAAAGGAACGTTAAATACTACATTATCTACAACATGCTCGGTGCCCACGGCAAAGTATAAGTGTCTGACAGTCGATTGAAGTTGTATAGATAACGTTAATGTTTTCATCCGTGGGGTTCATCTTCCATTTCTCGTTTACACCGTATCAAGAACGTATTCGTTCGTCGTTCTATATTATTTATACTTTCTAAGCAAGTTGACCACGATCCCATCTGGTAGTGGACACACAGTCCTGGATGGTCAGGCGCATTAGCTTAGTAGATGCCTATTCACTATACTCTTAAAACTAAACTTTGTAATTGGAGGGAAAGACAGACGCGGACAAACTATTCCAGCACGAATAATGAAAGTATATCTATAAATATAAATTTTCACTTTAATTCTGTCATAGTTTCTATAATACGTTTATACTCGTAAAATAACCAATAATTTTCTACAAGCTACAGCAATTTATTATACTTTCGTATATCGCACATCATTTATTCTCCTTTACATTGATACGAGTATAATGTAAATTATACCTCGCTTAAAAGGAAACAATAAGATTTCTAGCTTTTTAAACGTCTCTTAAACTTATACATCTAATAAATAACGTGTTTCATTTTAAAAAGCTTTCATTGCCGAAGAGCTTGAAGTAGTAACATAATCAATCCTCGCTTTAAGAGTTTTCATGAAATTCTCTCGATACGTGCTAAGATAGGCTTATCTCTTATCTCTTGGGCAGATGCCTCGTACCTGCACTGTCTCTACGGGGCGAAGCCTTTTAAATATAACATTTTTCACAGAATTTATTTATTTCAACGGTTCGTTAACAAGTGCACATCATGTTAACACAAAACAAGAAACTAAGTTTCCATTCACTCACACAAACACACACATACACTACACATTCGCATAACTTCTTGAATATGACTATAGTTCTTTCCCTTTTTTTTCCTTTTGCACTCATTTATGTTTTTTTTCATATATTTTTAATTATTAATTATCGCATAATTTACTTAACTTATATTAAAAACTTATTGTACGCAGGACTTACTGTTTGTGACTCTGGAAGGCACTGTCTCCTGAGATACAGGTACACTGTACCTAGTTCAGGAGACAGAGCTCCTGTATATGTAACATGTCTGTTTTTGTGATATTAATAAAGTTATTATTATTATTTACGAGATAAACTAGACAAACACAACACGCATAAGAGAGAATGACAAGAAAGAACAGATATCCCTACAATCAAAAGAGAAACAATACAAAAGTTATCTTAACTATTCAAAAGGATTTCAATGTTCACAATTAAAAATGCGATGTAAACGAACATCACTTACATAGCCCATTTATGGCGCGTGCGTATTAGCTATGTATTATATTTATATTTTAAGGAAGATTCACAAACAATGTTATATAGAATACATATATAACGGGTAGTACTTCCCAAATGCTTTTATGTAATCTCCGCGAACAGGAATTTACTGCAGATACGTACAGCGGTGGTGTGGTGAATTTTGAAACTGAATTTGTCCTTCAATGCGAGGGAGTTGCGGATCTCGAATACTTGTTTTAACAAACCTACAGATGCAAGTAGTTTAATTTAGCCAAAGGAGCTGACCAAACTGTTTCACCGGATTGAGAAGTGGCGTAGCTCACTTAGCTTTGGGGTAACTTCCGCTTGGTTGTTTTTCCACAGATAAACTTAAAATACCACTTCAGCAAGCGTTGGCGCTGGAAGAACAAGTAGCCGAAGAAAATACAGCAACTCTTTTAACATCTAATGGTTGGGGTCTGGCCATAAAATGGCGGTAAAGCGACAAAATTATTCGCAACCTCCAACGGTCGAACCAACTTTTCAAGAACTTCTGACTTCACCCTTATTTTTGTACGTCATATATCTGATCGATATACAAGCACCCAGAAGTCCATTACCCACACTGGAACTCAAGGCTCGAAAACACACATACATAGATGAGAGGATCATACAAAATATGCAAAACAGTTATTATACAAAGGGAGATGACTATGTGGACTAATGTGAGAAACCGGTGTGTGTGATTTAGGAACGTTTAGTGTCCTCTACATTAATTCTCTCGAGTTGAACTTTCTCTGATCTTATCAGGCCTGTATTTAGCTAAACTAAACTAAGGTTCAGTTTAGCATACGGCGAAGGCGAAAATTTGATATTTCCTAGGCATTTCATGTAATCTTGTCGATGGACTCTCAAGAGGTCTAAATATAGAACACCCTCAAAGAGTGATCTTTGATCTTTATCGTTATTATAATGGTGATATTAAAAGCGTCCGACGATTTCTCAAGTATACGTACTCAAGTCGGTGGAAATAGAGTTGAACCATCGGTGTCGGGTTGCTTGTTGGTTGGTTGGTTGGATGGATTGCGGTCGTATCTGCGGAAAACGAGTACACCAGTCTGTTTGTTAAGTACTTGATCCATATATTATATATTATCAAATGCATTCGAATTGTTACGTGGTCTCAGATTCAGATTAATGTCTCCGTTGGTGCTATTACGGAGAACAGTTTGCACTTACTACTTACAACAGGAAATCAGGGTGTTATTTACATGGTCGGTATCCGGGAGACCAGTTCATGTGGTTAGCGTGGTAACCAGGATTCTAAATATCATGTGCTTACACGAGTTTACTTTTCTAATTAGATCTTGTTCCGAATAAACTTAATAATGACTTGTTTGACTTATAGTCCTATTTCCCCGTTGTGGGGCAGAGGTCGTCCACAGTCCCCATTGTCATCAATGTCATCCTGATAGTCATCATGCCAGCGTCTACTCACGCCGCCACGTAACGTTCTTCCTGGTAATTCTTCCCTCCTCAATTCCAAGTAACAGCAAAATAATAGTAATAACTAAGTGGTATAGAGGAAGAACACTAAATAATAAATAAAAACTAAGAGCATCGGCTGTCATTTGTCCCCAGATCTGTATGAGACTGCTTGTATTTATGTTTGATTACCAGTGTGAATTAACAAGTAGTCGTAATCATAATGTTATTTCAAGTCTGTTAACACAATAAAAATGATTCAAAGCTTAAATGTATCGTAACAGAAATTACTCTCATAATGCTAATTTACGTTATTGTATAATAAATAATGAACTTTAATTATAGCTTATAATATATATTATAATAACGCCGGTTCCGTTGCAAGAAACAATCAATTTTAATTAAACACTCTTCAGAGAACGTCTTCGTTCCACGTTGTCAGGGTGGAGTTACGTCGGATGAGTGATATTTTGCCTTTGAAATGGCATTTTGGAAATTTTAATTTGTACTTTCGTAAATTGAAGAGGGTTAAGTTTCTGTTACAATTTAATTAGCCAATCCCGACGTACACTCCACAAAGTTAGTTTTCTCCGTAATATTAATTATTTGATCAACAATTTTCACTGTGTTTGCTCGACCGTTGTATCTCGATTTCGAAATAGTGATTTGGGTTACTTAATAGTTATTATCATATTACTTTATAGTAAAGCAAATTTAAGACTATTAGCAAGGATGCCATTGTCGAAATTGAAATGGTAACATATTTTAAAAAGAATCATCAAAATCACGAGTTCACCAGTCCAAAGTCATAAGATAAGAAAAAAAAACATACAGACGAATTGCGCATTTCCTCCTTTAGCGACCTAAGAGCAAAATCAAAATAATTATTTTTTTTGAATTCGATATGGTATGATCGGTGAAAAGGTGAATAACACTTTCTTACCCAATTGTAGATCAAAACCTCGTCATATCGTTCCTATAAATATAATGCATATTGAATCTTGTCATCGACATACGATAATTTTCAATGTTATCAGCATTCTTCACTTATTTCTACTAAAGAAAGCGATTAGACCGGCCGGACCCCGATGTAAATCAAAGTCACTGACCTCGAGGCACTTAGTATGCCGTACCAATATTCTCAAGACAATTCCTGTTACGACATTTACCAGGTTGACTATAGAAATTAAATACAAATAATGTGGTCTTTTCATTCAGGATCATCCAGTTTGCAACGTGTACTTCGACTACCCAATACACCTCATCTATAATGAATCAAATTATTGTAGCTTACTTATTAATTAAAAAGAATTAATCAAACGAGCCGCCTTCTAATTACACAATTCATTGACTGTTAATACATTTACAGACATAGAATGCATGTCTGATGCAGGTTTGGTTTTGAATGCCAAAGCATCTGTTTACTAATTCCGTGTTCATTAAATTTTCGCAGTTCAGACTGCACAGTTGGTTAGTTACAGTTGTCTTACTTACAATGTAACGTGGCCGTGGAAGTATAATATACCCTCAATTCACACCGGTATTATTCCAGGTCGGGGTGCTGTTCCCACAGTGTCGACCAACACGACCCTCTGCAGTGGCGTTACCAATGTAAATGTCTGCGATATCTTTTGGGGTCATGTTTGTATAGTAATTCAAACAAAAGAGTTTTCGCGCGGACCATTCATCCTTTTTGTATATTAAATGCTTTGCTTGAATAACGCCATCGGTAGTTTAATTTTTGAATAAAAGAAATAGGTACTTTGAAAACGTGTACTCTATTTTCAGCAAATACGGAGATACATTATAAAAAAGCGGTCACATAGTTTGCTTGTTATATAAGATATTCCGGCAATTTATAAATAACATATGTTTCGATATACATCTAGTAAGCGCGCGAGTTCAATGCAGTCGGGGCGTGAGGTAAAAAGCTGGAGCATCTTCTCCCGCTATCCGCACGGCACCCATGTTATAATTTTTTGATATCTAAAATAATTATTAAAATGTGTGATAAATATATTGTATTTTTTTTCATCATAGGAACCTAGTATAAAATGATAAGCTTAAAGCTGTTTAACTCGCGCTGATTGGGGTACTCATTAATAATAAATCACATCACTATCGCATTCCTAAGCTCTGCATTCAACTCGCGCGTTGACTATATATGTCTAATTAAAATAATTTATATACACTCTTTTTATTGCTATTTTAATATTGTAAGTTTTTATAAATAAACTCAAACGAATGGTTTGGTAACTTCTGCAATAAGAGAACTTTAGTTTGTTTCTGTTTATGTTGTGACGTCACTGTGGCATATCGCCGCTAACCTCTCTCTAGAATAATATCAAGTAATATGAATTCAGTTGAGAAGTCATAATACGCAGGCGGATCTAGTCCATCGCGATGAGGAAAATGACCTCTTTTCATGGAGTGCTACACTTACTGCATACCACCCGAAACCACTTTCGCGTATAAACTCGAAAACAATAATAGAGAATTAGAAATAAGAAAGTATATGTACCTATGCCTAACGACCCATCTTATGGTATTTATATAACAAATGAGTACAAAATAATATTTATACCCAGTCTGTACTCATTTATTGGTATATTAAGTATATTAAAAATTAATTTTACGGAGGTTTGTTGTTTGTTTGTCTTTTCTTATTTATTTTTTCTGATTTTTAATATAAACTGATGAACATATAGAAAGAACTTTAAGCTCGTTGAGAATCATAAAATAAAAATCATCATCTAGCCAGACAGTCGGCAGATAGATGTCAGATATACTTGGTATTCTTTGGCGGGAAGAGGTCCAGTGTCACCTTGTCTGTCTTATTAACAAATTTATTGAATAACAAGAGAAATAAAGCGACAAATACTCATAAAAGTACTCAGCTTCCCAAAGCGTAATCTCCGCGGACAGCTGCGTCGATTAATCTCAACCTATGGGTGGTCCCCCATCTGCGAACCCCTCTTTAGCAACGACGCAACGATTTTCGCCCCCTTGGCTTCGCATTGTGCGTTTAATACATGCATCGCATGAACCGTGTTCCGTTTTAGTGCTGCGATCGATTTAATTACTGTTGCGTGAATATTTATTGTATTTTGCTCAAAGTTCAGTTAAAAGTTTCTCTTGTGTTCCCCTTTTTATTCAAAAATAACTGCGTATTAGCAGACTCGATGCGTCCGCGGCGCTTACAGCATTGTTTATATGGCTTCAACGTGATTGTCATATTTTAAATTTTAATATAGGAAATTGAAATATACACGTATGATAGAGTATGTGAGAATGGATCATGGAAAAGGATAATGCCAATAAACTGTACAAGTAATTTAATTGAAGTAATGAAATAAGTGCCTTAAATATATATTAATCAATTTATAAGCATTAAAAGCTGACCACTCCTAACGCAAAATTTGCTCATTTTGCGTTAGGAGTGGTCAGGCATGCAGGTTAAGTGATGTGATGAATTATTGATGAGGTAGAAGCGACCTCTCTGTGTGTCTACAGCTCTACCCTAGCACAGTCCTCCCGGTAAAATGAAATGAACAATTCCTTATAAATTGGATGTCGATTAGCATTTTTCTACATGCCACTGTTTTTATTAAATCTTATCGTAACAACTGCAAAATTATATTGTTGTTTAGAACTGTAGGCGTAACAATATAAAGTTTATTCAATGTTATTTGTTAAATAAAAAATCTCTCTCACACAAAGTTGTATCGCTTTTTGCCGAGAACTTTCTTTCACTGTCAGTTTATATGTTAAATTTAAATTTAACCATAATAGATCAATAATAAAAGTTTATGGCTTGAACTAAGGACACTATGAGCGACGACGCGAACGACTTGATGATGAACAGAAATCCGGACCGTAGCTTTGGATTCTATCATTCTGGTGTTTAAATGTGTTTCATTGAAATATTTATTTGCTAGAAGAAGCATGAGCGTTGCTAAAATCGATGACAATAATGTAGCGTGGATTTGCAACACGGCATTCCACGCCTCCAGTCTGTCTATCAAATAAAAAGTTATTAACCTAGTTCCCGGTTGAATGTGATGTACCGTGCGAGAATTAAAAACTGAACATCGAACTGCGGGAACTTAAATAGTAGTGATTGACTAAACTAAAATATAAATCAGCCTTATTACATTTCAATGAACCAGCTTTGTAACATTCTAACGCTGAGTACAGTCATAGATTGACATGAAGCGACATTGAACTTAGAGAATTGACTTTTTGCAGGTCGCCGTTCGCGGTCGTTCAGAATATAGAATTTATTATAATACAGAATATAGAAGAGATTATAAGCACTCACAACCGCGGGGTCTCACGACTTCCTTGTAACATGATGGCTCTTCTTCTCTGCTTTCGTTTAATTTACTTCCGTCTGACGTCAATGTGGCCAATATATATCCATCAAAAACGCCCTCAATCGACTCTGCCTCTTACTTGCGCAAAAATGTTTTTCGCAAACTACGCGTCATCACGCCTACCGACTTCGGTGATTAATTTTTTACTGGAAAGGATGTACTTCAAGGGATTAATACGATTTGGTAATATTATTACGATAAATCGGAAATACAAAGAGAGCGTCCACGCATAACACCGTTTAACTTTTGAGTTGAGAAATCGGTTCTTATGTTTACTCGTAAATGTACTTGTGTGGTGTCTTTATTAGTTTACTATCTTATATGTGACACATGGAGTTATGTTGACAATGGTGTAGTAGGAAAACTTTTACCTTTGCAATTTCATCGAAATAATTAGCTTATAAATGTGAGAGAGGTATGAGCTCCCCACCGGAGACACGGGCGCTGCCGTAGCGCTCTTCAAGTACTTAGGGTGAGGATACAAATAATATTCCACTTTCAAGTGCGTGCCTAATGAAATTATTGAGGTGACGAGATACACCACGTAAGTACCGAGTCCGCAAACACAAATGCGGCGGTGCGCATAAATGTGTGCTTCATTCCATTAGTTTACCTACGTCACACAACGTCATACGTCACGCTCGTTCCATCGCTGTGCTATATATATATATATATATACATTTCTCTAATTTATGTTCCATTTCTCTAAATCTATTGTAATATCTTTAAACGAGTAATTCTTATGTATATGTAATTAATCTAAATCTCGGAAACGTCTCCAATAATCTTCATTTGCGAAATTTGGGGTTTCAGGGGCGATAACTCGATCTTGCTAAAATTCAGTTTTAGAAAATGTCGTTTTATCCGCGTATACCCTATTATTATTAGTTTAGCAAATGGCGTTGCTAATCTAGTCAAAGTCAATAAGTGTTTGGTTAAACGTTTAACCTAGAAAATTGTTTACATAAATGATTTATAAAATACGTGTGTCGTGGTTGCTTGGTGATAAATCAATCAAGAACTCGATATTCACGTCAAACAAAGACCGCGTGGAGACAGGGGTCTTAGTGGGTTGCAACAGACAATGGTAGAACATATAGAAGAAATAGATCACAAATTTTGAAAGAAATAAAAATGATGGTTTAGTCACTCAGTTAAGGCCAGGAATCACTAACTGGTTCAAAGAGCCAATTGAATCTAGAGTTAGTTACAACAATTTTCCATAAAATACCGGTCTTCCAGTTACTAATGTTAAATCAAAATGAGACTAGTATTTTGTATGTAGTAAACATTTAGACAGGCCTATAGTTCAGTGTTTAGAAAGCAAGGAGAAAATCCACCGCGCAGCACACCGTGCACTCTACAATAAAATCATGACTACCAAACACATTCCGCTAAGATATGTATGGGGCACATCGTTCTATTGATTTCTAATTCTATCAAAGACTCTGTTCCGGATTGCCATAATAGATAACCCAGTTAAGGGACGAGGATCTATACTTTCCTCCGTAATAGACAACATATAGAATATTTAATACATTCCTTATCCTCCGAGCTAATGAATAATTCAAAATGATACTCCAACTGCATAATCAGAAAGCCATATTGGTGGCGCGGCGCCGGCCACGCTTCCCGCGACCCCGAGTTTTTAATGAGCACATCCCCTAATGTCGGCCGTAATTACATTTTTTGTGTCAACGAAGGGTACTGGTTTGATTTTTGACGTAAAACTTCTTTAGGCACTTTTGCATTACGAAAACTGTGAACGGGCATATCAAAGGGAAGTTGAGAAAGAGATATTAGTTAGTGAAGATAGAAATAAAAAGAGTAACGTGTTTTATATTAGAGGTGCGAGCACACATATTCTTTCTCTCTTGAACAATCGTTATACATATATATAATACGTAAAGATGCTAAAGAAGTTTTACTTCAATCGTGTGGTCTTAAGCACATTCGTTTTTATTTTTATTTAAATGAATGAACTGACTCGCGCCCATTTCTGGCGTCAATATCGATTGCAATATCAATGTTGAAAATCGAGACTCGTATTATAATAAGTTTGTATCGAACACAACTAACAGTGTTATATATTTTTCTAGTGATGATGACGATAACAAACCGGTTTTCATACGCACATAGCTACAACTTAAATTACATAACAAAATGCAGAGATCGCGGACTTCAACTTACTCGTAGCACATCAATACATCTGTGCACACGTAATCTATAGCTGCCCCTCTTTATAAAAGCAGTTCATGGAAAACATAACTGTTAACTTTTCAAATGTCAATCCCACGCAGCAATAGCTTCGCAACTGACGGAAACATCCGCAATAAATAATTCTAAAACAAACGAGCGGCGTCGCTTCCGACAGGAGTTGTTTGCAGAACGCCATGGTACCGTTTGCTCCCATTGAAAATAGAGGACGGCGGAGGTCTGAAAAGGTGTTGCTTATTTCAACGTTTGTTCAGTTTGATAGAGTCACGTAGCGCGCCGTGCGATGTTCAACAAACCACTGTCACGTACTGAATAAGGATTCGAGTGAACGCAGATTGACACTAGGTTTGCTCGTCACATGGCTGTTGTACGTAACAGATATATATCTGGCTTTAAATTATTCCTTTTTGATAAATTTTGAAAAAAAAAATTGAAAAGAATGGAGCCATCTAACGTCAAGTAATCAATTTTGCAATATGCACTATCGTGCTTATTACTTACATATAGGCTCTTAAGTTTCACTTTTTTTAACAATGATAGAGAAAGGGAAAAATAATTAGGTCCCAGAAGAAAAATCATCAATATATACTAAAAAGTATTGTGAAATATCTTACGTATATATGGCATAGGTGGATATAATATATTAAGGAGTCACGCTCTGCATTCAGGCGGGTAGAGTTACTTTACTGTTGTTTCTACAGCTTTACCACCTGAGACATGCACATATCATGTGCACTTAACATTCCCGATGCGCTCGAAGCTTCGTGGCGAGCTCTATAGTTCGACATTTACATTACAACAGCGCGTGTAGCGGCACAAACAAACGCGCACACTTCATTCATAGTATTGATCTAATTGAACACGTATTTTTTTGAATTACAAAGAAGCCTATTTGACCGAGAGTTACCATTCCTTTGATATTAAAAATTTAAAAAGATTCCCCTGTGCGAGTTCCGTTATGAGAAAAGTTCCCGGGTTATAATTTTATGTTAACTTTTATTTATCGGATAATGGCTGTTGTTTTCTGTTAAGCGGCTAAGCAAAGGTCATTATTTGTAAGAAGTGTAACGTTCTATAATTTTATTACTCTGATCAATATAAAATGATATTGGTACACTTAAATCCGTTATATAGTACACGATAGCAACGTTGAAGTTCGCGAAAGAATTAAAGAACAAAAGGGAAATGAAAGAATAGACTTACTTAGTTAATTCTAGAGAGTTTCCAAATTGGAAATAATAATCTTATTATTATTTACATATTATTTATGAAATATGAATCTTTTAATAACTAATTAAATTTAAATAAAAAAAATTAATAATTAATAAAATTATTAATAAATTATAATTGAAAAAAGTACTTCTATATATTAATAATAATAATAATAACTTTATTAATATCACAAAACAAATATATATATTTATATATATATATATATATATATATATATATATATATATATATATATATATATATATATATATATATATACGTGCCGGGTACTTTAGCTCACTATATAAATTAATACACTGTGAATATGTGGGAGATTAGTCGATCCCCACACTCTGATATATTTTAGCGAAAACATTTTCTATCGTGTTGCTTTTCTACTTAGAATAGCAATAAACCGAATACCATTTTGAATAGGGTGTATGGTTTCTCGTAACTAGAATTAAGTCTTCTCTTCCTGCCACAACGCACTCCCACGAGCATGCCTCGTGAAGCTGCAGCATGCGATAGTAGAAAAGCAATATCTAAACATCCACACTCAAACAATTAAGTCTGCTATTTTGTCTATAGCTTACTTTAAGCTAAAATATCCAACTTTGTGCATGTACACGATATAATAATCTACGATTGTAATTGAATTCCGCTCACAGATGTTGTCTTTGTTTCAGGAACCGGACAGCCATTGGCATTCTGGTGATGTCGATAATATCAATAGTGAACGTGCGGGCGGCAGAAGTCACTTGTCCAAGCGAGTGCTCCTGTCGGACGGCCTTTGATCTAGAGCTGGGTCACATTCTACGCATCATCTGCTCTCGCGGAGACATGAGCTCCATTCCAGTGGAGTTCTTCGATCGCAGCGCCGGCGTGATCATCATCTCCGCTCCAAAAGATAGGCCCAACTTCCTCGCCGTCGGCCCTATATTCACCCAGCCGACTCCATTCATCAATCTCCGAGAACTACACATCGTCAATTCTAACGTACCGTCGATTGGACAATATTCATTTTGGGGCCTTCAGCACCTGAGGTTAATTAACCTCACGCACAATAACCTCACCAGCATCGGAGCTGACAATTTCAGAGGTCTCATAAGTCTCACGGACTTGAATCTCGACCACAACAACATAGAACAGATGCCGAGCGAGACTTTTAGACATCTGACAGCATTGGAAACGTTGATCTTGTCAAATAACCAAATCTCCACTCTGGTGCCCCGACTCTTCCGCATGCTGGCTAAACTCACACATTTGGATCTAAGCGACAATCCTCTCGACGACCTGAACCCCGAAGTGTTTAAAGACATACAACACCTGAGAGTTTTCAAGTGCAGAAGATGTCTTTTGAGGAGAATAAACACACAGATATATCATCTGGTCGCTCAGCTGGAAGAACTTGACTTGGGAGAAAACCTCTTTAAATGCCAACGGCCGATGAATTTATCAGTCTTAAGAAGCTAAAAAAATTAAGATTGGATGGTAATCAACTATCAGTTATAGTAGACAACATGTTCGGACGGAACCGGGAATTGAGAATGTTGGCGCTGAGTCACAACAGACTGGCCCTGCTCGCGCCCGCAGCCCTCGCCAACCTCACCTCCCTCCTGCACTTGGACATCAGCCACAACAAAATAGACCGGTTCCATTTGCAGACGTTCGCTCCGGTCGTGGAAACTCTGAGGACAATACATTTCAGTGGGAACAATCTGCCGTTAGCTGAAATCGCCCTCGTTCTACAAATCCTGCCAGAAATTCATGACGTGGGCATGGCGCATCTTTCTTTGGAGGACGTGCCGCCAAATTTTTTTATATACAACGACCACATAGTTGCTTTAGACTTGTCTCGGAATAAGTTGACCAAGTTTCCATTCAAATTACTAGCAAAGGCTAAGTTCCTTCAGCGTTTGGATTTGTCTCGAAACAAAATTGAAAGCTTGGAAGAAGGGGACCTGCAGAGATTGGAAGCCATAGCTCACGTCGATCTGTCGAAGAACTTATGGCGCTGTGACCAGTGCTCCGCGGGTGCGATGCTTGTGTATATGACGACGACGGTGCTGAACGGCACTATCAGACCGCTCGCGTGCTACTCGCCCTTGCGGCTGCGTGGAATTAAGTTCTCAGATTTGTCCTTCAATGTGTTGGACGCGTGCCCGAGTAGCCACGAGGCGCAGATGAGCGTGTTGGCCGGGCTGCTCCTGCTCTGCATCGCGCTGGTCTCAGCTGTGACGGCGGCTCTGTGCTGCAGCAGGCGCCGAGCGGCTCGGTATTACACCAATGAAGAGAAGAGCAGAGATCGTGGACACGAGCACCCCGATGAACTGCTCGGTCGCACTGAAGCCGGGAGCGTCGCCACCATCCACGCCCCGTACCAGCTCGTCTCTAAGGGCAGCTAGCAACGAGCACAAGCTCCGCTTGTAAAACAGCGCCCCCTGCGAGTGACCTTTGACCTGGCGACGACATCTGGACCTGGCGGTGACAACGACACAGGTTTGCAAACCGCTACACCACTGACATATTTTCTGGCACACACGTCATTACATGCTTCGAAAGACATTATATGATATTACGATGAAGACGATTTGGTGTAAACCGAGTCTCTGATAAAGAAGTGCTTTTGCCACTTTCTTGGAATTTATAAAAAACTGTTTATAACAATAGTGTATATGACAGGTAGTGTTTCTCTCAAGAAAAATATTTTTATAATATAGCATTTTACAAGTGACATAATGGTTAAGTAACCTAACATTAAACTGATAACAGTATAATATATAATAATATAAGCAGGTATTGATAGAAGACTTTTCTGTAAATATTTGGTTAAAGCCGCTGCTACATACTGTAACTATTAAGTACAACTCATACTGTCGCTGCAACGGAACAGTCTACTTGATAACACAGAGTTACAGCAACAGAAAACAAATAACTATTTATTATTATTTATTAAACACAAACTGTCAATACTCTTGCAAATCAAATATCTATACAATTTCTTATAATATTAACTAGACTATAAATAAGTATAAATGCTATGGTAGTATGTATTGTTAGTGTTGGCTCAGTGCTCCAAAATACACGGCCGGCCTTTGACGCGTTAGATAAGTGAAAAGTAATTACCTAGGTGTAAGGTGTAATGTCTAAGTTCTAGTAATAAGAGTGAAAAAGAAACAAAACAAAACAAAAAAAAATCTCAAAAAGCACGCACACAGTAAAATAACTAAGATACAAAAATTTTTAATTTTTGCAATATTATAAGTAATCTACGTAGTTATAATATTACAAAAACTATATTTTGTTTTTTGTTTAATATTTTATTAAATTTAGCAATTATTGAAACTAATTAGGACTAATTAAGTTGAACAACAAAATCATTATGTGAGCCCCTTTTATTAATTTACGCCTAATTTAATTTTCAAACTGACATAGTTCTTGTTAATTCATTGAATCTATTAAGGTTCCTTGGTTCACTACTACGATCAAATATGCTGCATTACAATCTATTATTGAGTGTTTTCACACTTCAATTAGTTTGTTTAGGTATAGTCATCATTGTAAGTGACTATTGTTCTTAGAGTGCTTATGTAATTTTTATGTACAAACGTGTTATTGATAAAGACATGTGAGTGAGAATTTTTTCTAGTATTACTTCAGTTCAATATAATGTGTTACGCAGTAAATAATGTGTTATGAACACTGTCGCTCAATTCGTGGAATACTTTATAAAATGATTTGATTTTTAATATGACTAATATTTAATAATTCTTCAACAAGTTTAATATGATTTCAGATTTGTAGAATCTAGCAATCATAACTTTTAGGGGAACAGCGTAACATTCTATAAACAGTTTGTTTAGAATTTTTTTTCTTTTTTTAGTTTACTTTAGTACTTTAATTTCCTTACAATTAGATTACGAGTTCATTTATTTTACGACAGTGTGTAACGTGTGTATGTAAAGTTTGCAGAGTGAATTGTATTTTTTTGTGTTTTGTCAAGTGGTTGTTTTGCAATAACTTTTTCGTTTTTTTTTTATAATTCTGAGAAGTGCTACGAGTGGATTTTCTATTTAATTTCATTTCATTACAATTAGATTTACGAGTTCATTTATTTTACGACAGTGTGTAACGTGTGTATTTAATAGCTTACAGAGTTCACTGTATTTTTAAAACTGATTATGACACACTTACCATCAATCAATCGTTAATGAAAATTTTATTTAGATATAGGCTCGCAGTTTAAATATCTTAAATTTTAAGGAACGTGCAATTAATTCTAGCAGTACTAAGTTTTCATTGTGTGTGTTAAAATATATTTTTTTAAATATTTCATTAATTATCTTCTCGTTTTTGTCATCGTATATTATTTTTATAGAGTGATGAAATGCAGCCTATTTCAGTTTAAATGCTATGAGGTGTAGTAAATGTTCTCATAGTCCACACAGTGACAAAGGTGGAAGGCAGCATTAGGGTGCGGTCCACTCCGCCCGTGACCGCAGGCTGAAAGTGGCTTATACGTGGACACCATCCTTAGCGGAGAGAGAATAGAAGAAAAACAAACTTTATTATAAATAAAACGAGAACAAAATGATTTACAAAGTAAATGTTAGATTAAATAATTAACAAGTGGGCTGGGCAAGAACAACTTACCAAGTAAGTCTTTAATTGTAAGAATTATTGTATAAAATGTGTAAGATTATTGATATCACAGGAGAAAATAACTTTTCTGTACACAGTACTTCTAGCACATAAGATTGTAATATACGACAAAAGTTCAACTTTGAATTAAGGAAATAAGTAGGATAGGTGTACATAGTGCTGCATTCAGAGTCGCTTCTTCGAAAACGGTATTAGTCGTCTTGTTTAAAAATTTCAAGGAAAACTTTTAATGTAAAGGTTTGGCAAATTACTATAAAGCCATTAATATTATATTATTTTAATGTGCCAGTAAGAAGGTGTTTCAGTCTTAATAATAAATATAAAAAAATAACAATTTCATACTAGCATAAGTCTCCCTATGGAGTGACTCTGCACGCAGCACAAACCATTTTAAGTTCGTTAATTTTTTATTTTGTAAACGCGTTCGTAACTGTAAGGGCAAAACACCAATCTAGTATATAATAGATTTTTAAGAAATATGTAAATTTAATTAATCCATATTTAATCAATATCGATAGTTACACTAACATAAGGTCACATTTAATATAATATCACATATGGGAATTTTGATTAAATATCAGTACATAATAACATTAATGTTACACATACATAAATAGAAAATAATAAAAAAAATTATTGTGTTCTTTGTTAATATAATATGTTGGATTAGGTTGTGACAAATTGTATATAAACAACACATCTCGATGTAGCACTCTGTAAGCCTATGTGCTTCACACATAACTTGAGCATTTGCGTCGACCCTGTTTGTATTACTTATTTAATGATTTACTAAATAAATCTAACTGCATGTATTATTGGTTACAGAAATTTATTTACTTAACGAAAATTACAATGTTCATTTACTTAAGGATAAGACGAAGTAGGTCAACATTATTTTATAGTAACCCGAATTTAAATAGTTTTAAAATATTTGTAAATAACCAATGATTAAGTTTTGAAATTGGTAGTAAATATGTGATAGTGCTACATATCTACGTTGGTCACAAGTTATAACACGATATCCTTAGGATTTGTACGCGGTGCTTAGAAAAACCCCTTTGTATTAGCAAGTGATTTCGGTACGGACAACATTTCTCCTGCTTATTTCTAAAATTTTGCGGCTAACTCGCCTTTACGGTTTTAAGTGTTTGTGTACAAATTAAATTATTAATGTATTCTATATATCCTTATAAATGAACGGAATGTTTATTGGTACAGTTACCTCGGATGTCCCGATGTTGTTTGTGTAAGATTTTTAGTCTGCTTTGTACAGTCTCCAGCGAAACCCGAATTATGTGAATAACTTTACTGTCATAGAACCGTGTCAAATGATTTTAAAATATTCATTATAGTAATGTTCAACAAATAAGTTGTTTTCATATTTGGGCCTGTCTATTTTTCTCTAATTCACTACAAGTTCAAATAGCGTGATAATAATCAGATATATCAACGTCATAGACTGTACGTATCAAGTAATTGATGTTTAAAAATCGTAGAATTAGCTCATCAAGTAGAATTGCGCGACTGCTATTTGTGCTTTAAATATTGCTAGTGTTTTTATGTTTATTTTAATACTTGCTTTATGAAGTTTTTAATCGAGCTTATCACGGTGTCACTATCTAACTGCGATGCAGTCGACTGTGTTTTCCCGAACGGTGCCTGAAGTTGTCAGACAATCTCTATTTTTTTATGACGAAATAAACAAGTTGCCAGAGATGCTAGCTTTGACTGCTTCACAGGATTGAGAGAGCTAGTAACTCAACATAAGGGTCCCCCCAGTGAGCGTAACCTCAGCTTGGACAGTCACTATGTAAAATGCAAAAGCATTCCGATCCGAGGGCGCCCGAAAGGATATTTGAAGGGACAGTCTCCTTGCAATCTCCGACGATCGTGAATGGACTTTGTAAGTGCATGTACTATAAATTATAGCCTGTGCACGGTCGCTACGAGCACAATCTCGATTTAGCAGAAATTACAACATGACGTTTCTCAGATGACAAAACTCTCATGTCATTTACAGTGACTTGTCATTAAACTTTATGTCATCATTATTGCATTATTTCTATTGTTTATTATTCATTATGGTAAGAGATACAAAAAACAGAATTTCGTTGTCGACTATTATTTTAATTTTAGGAATTTCAATGACTATTAGAGTAAATTGATTGGTATTGTCTGTCCGTATTATGTATACTCCTTATTATAATTTGTACAAATTGAATATTTAACTAGATATTTTAATAATGCACTACGTACTGTTTTAAATGTTTTGTTCTATCTCATTGACTTCACACTAATATTTTGAAAGCATGAATATTAATTGGCATAAAATATTTCGTATTATTTGTTGAGATTTTATATCTAATTTACTTCGCATTGCAAATATTTGTAATAAAAATTAAAAATCCATTTTTGTTTTTTCTTTCACTTTACAAAATCACACTCAATCACAAAGTCAGATGAAATAAAAATAGCTAACGATGATCGAGCACAATAACGAAGAGAATAGTCTGGAGCCATTCCTGGTGCGATTTTATGCTGATGCAGGCGACAGGCGCTGGTCCCCCTGGAAGCGCGCCGGACACACACTGGCATATACATGGACATGGATAACATGAAAACCATACGAATATCTGGATCAGTCAGAGGTTCGATTCCCAGGCGACTTGAAACAATGAAATGCAATCATTAAGAATCTTAACTACGAGGAAAACACTTTATAAGACAAAAATTTGGCCGAACATTTAGTGACGTAATTAGTAATAACATCCTCAAGACAAATAATAACTTATTTTATTTACTATTACAAGACATTTTCGTCGTAAAGTACAACCTTTATGTCGGAGTTAGGGTGTAAGGTTATGTAACAACGCCATGGCTTCATCGTCATGGTTCAATCTATACATAAATGATTGCTTGAAAACTTTGAAACCTAATTTAAGTGAGAGCTGGTTGTGGCCCCACATACTATATACGATATATAAAACCAGGTATCGATGATAACATTAAAGAGCCATCATGTCACTTAATAAAGATACGTCTGCGGTGTTATAAATCAAAAGGAATTAAAGAATTTAACTGTAAAAAAGTTACCCGCTCCGTAACAAACTAGGCGCGAGATTACAGTTCAGTGAAATATTTCATTCGCTTTGTTCGCAAATCCAGACTCCTTGAGAAGTAAGTCGCTGATAAAGAAAGGACGTTTGTAATGGTTTCTCACTGCAACGTCTACTTATTATCAGATGATTAGGAAGAAAACACAACAATATTTACGAGTATTATTGGTATAAAACATATAGCTTATATTGTAATATAAATATATAATATGACCGGGACAGAAATGGGAAGCTTCATGTATACGATTTCTAGGCGAGATAAAAAAGTCACAAAAAGTGTAAGTAAATTATGACGTGAGTAGTAGAGCGACTCTGCTTCTCTCCCGGGAACCACAAACTAAACTGAACAGTAAATATAAATGGACCGTAGTTATAGAATATATTGTAGCGGTGGCGGGTGCCTACACACCGCTGCGCTCAGAAGCAGGTTGTATAATTCACAGTAGTCAGATTTCTACAGCCTGTAACTAGTGCAATTAAAGCTCGAGCAACGCACCGTCCTCCTCAAGTGTTGAGTTTGTTCACGTCCACTTACACTACCGAGCCTGTTGCCCGTATCAGCATATATCAATTAAACATATAGCATATACAAATTAAATCAAAATAACCGCTGACCTCTGGAGGATGAGCGCTATCGCTTCCTTCCACCGCGCGGGACAAATGGATCCAACATAATAATGTTACAACATCAAATGTTAATAATTTAACAGAAATATCATGACCTTACTCAGTTACGATACAACAAAACGGCACGTATCAAATAAATTAGATTTTGTTCGAAACACAAGGGAAAAACATTATGTTAACCTAGGTAAATATGAAATCTAGAAATATTACATTACAAATTTATTTGGATTCATATCATGTCCCTCCATTACTGAATGCGAAACTAACCCTATCTTATGTTGATACTTTGATATAAACTTTGCTAACTTATAACGTGAATTGTTTTTCAAGATATCAGTTTGTTGTCAAAATAAATAACATAGTATAGTGTTGTGCAACACATGAAATAATGACAATAACTTTATCTCGTAAATAAAATGCTCTAATTGCGCCCTGCTACCCCTATGAATAAAAACTATTTATTTCAACATTCCTAAAATAAAAGTAAATTAACAAAGTAATCTAAATTACTCCCCACTTCAGCTTTCTGCCAGTGAAAGTCCCGTCAAAATTGTTCCCGCCGTTCCGGAGATTAGCCGAAACCAACCGATGGACAGAGAGACAAGAATTGGAAAAATGTTATTTAGTTTTGTATTTGTATTAAATGTATTGTCAGTACAATCATATGTATGTAGTAAAAATTGTTTTAATATTACGAACAGACACTACAATTATATTTACACAATTTATGTATACAAAAAAAAATTGTGTAGAAATTAGACAAATTTAAAATTTTCGTATATTTGTCTAAAAATTAAAAAATATACACCAAAGGTTTCAATCGGAATCATTGAAACGAAGAGAGAATAGACAGAAAGTTCATAAAAATGAACTATTTGTTTTCCAAATAAAAGTGGTAATCTATCATATGGCATTAATCTGTCTGCACACAGCGCGAGTCCCCGCGAAAGCTTTTTGAATTTTGTGTAACAAATGTAAAAATGGGCGGCCGCCGCGCAGACACCTGCGGATGGATTGTTTTCCTCATTACGTTTTTAATGGACGGTGGACGATGGTTTTTAACAATTGCGTTCAATTCTTAAATGGAATAAAGCCGATGTAAATGTTATTATTACATTAACATTTATTTATCGTTCGGACTTCAACAATGGTATGCCTACAGTATATTGCCCTGATAATTCCCTTCGTGCAACATAGTATGTATGTACAACATAGTAATTAGAGACTTATCTGATCTGGTCAATATACTAAATATAAACCCTTTAGAGTGGGCATAGTACAATGGCACCACTCAGCTGTCGCGACTTCTTGTGGTACGCACAACAAATGGCTATACACGAAAAACAACGCATGTTCTTAAACAATGATAACATTTATTTAACATTTGGAAATCTATATTGAAAATGGGTTGCCCAAAATCAAGTCACGTTCTATTAAAGTATTTTGCCGTATATGCAATGCGACACAAAACTACAAGGAGCTCGAAAGTTCTTTTAAAAACAGTTGACTGTTAGACTTTGGTACATGTCCTTCCTTGTTGTTTCCTTTTATATTAAACGAGCACAAGTTTAATACTATTTATTCATATGTAAAACCTAACCCAGGCCGGAGACTGAGTGAAAACTTTTAACCCAATGGACAGGGTCCGGTTCCTTTGAGCTTTTGCTTTCCTTTGTCCGGATATAAGTGTGTATATTCTTTTTACCCATTTAACATCAAAGATAGATTTTATAAAGAGATGATCAACCACATAACTGATTATTAAATAACATACATTATTAATGCCTTAGAGGTTGCATACCTCGGAGAGGATGCACTTCTGGTGCATATCATACTATCAAACGTATAATCTATTTATATGATAGAAAATATTTTTTGTATACATGTCATATATATTGGTATGAAATATGTTGTTTGTAAATTAAAAAGAATGCTTAAGTGACAGTGTCGGTAAAGGACATAACAATCGAGCGCGCTAGGATCGAGAAAATGGAAATCCGTAAATGATACTGATCACAATCAGTAGTAATTTTTTATTATAAAAACTTCTGCGCTATACACGACAATAAGCCGTAGAAACTTGAGAGTGACTTTAATTTAAATTTATCTTACTGAAGTTTTACAAGTGAAGTCAGGACAGGGATATTTATAGTTTGATTACTTATGTAATTAATTGATTTCCTTCTCGTGTTAAAAATGTTTTCAAGGCATCTGCATTTCTGGTCAATTTTGCAGCTGTGGGTGCGTTTAAGTGAGCAGTATTCTTGTTTCACTTATGTTCGTTAGTTTCTTCTACCAAAAAAAGATTCACACTTTCTTATGTCTTAAAATGAGTAAGGTAAGAGAGAGGCAAGTAGTTTTGCGTCACACTTTGTTTATTCGAGACTATCCGTCGTCTGAGACAATTAGCAAAGAAGATAAACAAAGCTTAACTAACGAATATTATGAAAAAAAATCACCAAATTAGGTATAAAACGAGGTTATCTCAAAATCAGCAAGAGCTAGTTGTTTATTTAAAATGAACTCATTACCAAGTTAATTAAAAGTAAGCGAGGGTGGCACGCCCTCTTGGAAGTCAAAACTTAGATGTAAAATACAAACAGATTGATAATATTAATTACGTTACATAATTCCGAGCGTCGAATAAGCAGTATATTTTCTTTGACAGCTTCTTAGAACTACAAGCTCAAGTAAGCTGCAAGCCGGGAAGAGTCCACAAACTGGGAAGAGTCCACAAGAGGTCACATGAGACTCATTTGTTTATTAGCCGCTCAATTTACTTCTATATTTTTTTCACTTTCCACTGATTTTCAAAGTGCTTACAAATATTGTACGACAAAATAGTTCGAATACACACATATATGCCAGAAGGTGACATAAGACGTAAACTCTTGCTGATTCATTAAACATTGTAAAACGAAGCCGTTTTTTGAGTTTGAATTTTGTAAATACATTTTGCAAATACAAAGCGACTAACGGAATAAAAATCTATCATCGTTCATTTCCTCTTTTATAAGCCAATTTATTTCTCACTGACTTGAAGTAATTCTTATTTATTCGTACGGAAAGTCTTGTAGATGATCGATCGAGCTCTCGCGTCCTGTAGCTTTATAGTAACGGGGTAGATAGAGACCGCAATCAATGTTCTTTTTTCACCAAATTTATTTGTTAAAAACACCTGTAATGTATGGGATATTGCAGGTAATTGGACGTGAGAAACCGAATGATGAAAACTCATCCATACAGGCGGGCCGGGACCGTTACTTTGTAAAATCGAACTGTTACGAACGAAACACTCCACTTTAAAAAATCCAATGCACGAATCTAAATTTGCTAATTAGTGTAAATTAATGCGCTACTACATGTCGTCTCATAGCTTTAGACTCGGTGTAAAGGCGGGGTAAGAGGCTATTTGATGATGCAACTGAAATTAATCTGATCAGTCTGGAGCACAGGCGTAAGGTAGCTAGCCTTTCGATTTTCTACAGATTACATTTTGGAGTATGTGCTCAGGAACTACATGATCTAATTGCCCCATCCCCGTTCCACCATCGGGCTTCAAAATGCATTGCAGGATTTCATCCTTTTGTTGTGAACATCAAACCCGAACGCACTTTGCTTCGTCTTTAATTATTCGGACAGCAAAGGACTGGAATAGTTTGCCCGTGTCTATCTTTCCCTCCGATTACGCGGGTATTTTCAAAAGTAGAGTGAATAAGCGTTTACTAACTAGTGCGCCTTACCATCCAGTTCTATATTTCCACTTAACATGAGTTGGGATCGTGGTCAAGCACTCCCTGCTGGTGAAGCGACACAATTCATTCGTCTCAAAATCATATTTTACATAACATTGCACTCTTTTTTTTTATTACGCTCATTCCACGCGCCTGACACTGCCTGTGCCCGCAGCGCGGTGCATCTACTATGGCTGACGCTGCGCCTGTCTGTTTTGATATTCGTTAATGTTATACGAAACGCGAAAAAGCACTTTACCCGCTCGTCGCCGTATATCATGTACAGATAACAGATTTAAATTATGTACTAAACTGTTACACTCGTCTGACTTTTCGTCGCTGATGTTACTCTCGTATAAACATTTTAAAACGTTGATATTTATAGATCACTTCTCAGCTATCTACATTTGAGAAGCTTTGTTTATTGACTTTTATATCAATAAATAGAGATTTGTTCAATAGCTAAATTACCTCGAGTGCCGAAGACTCTCCAGCGAAGCTCCTAATATTACCAGGAATACCATTCATTATCCAATTTTTGTTAAGTTTATTGACTCCTTAATGTTATAGGGAATTAATATATTTCCGTTCATAGTGTTTTTAAGCAAGTTTGTTTTATTTTTTCATTTATATCATAATGTGACAGTTGTTATCGCGTCGATATGAAAGTCTGGTTTGTACAAAAAATATAAAACTGTTATGTCCACACATTAACAACGAGACCACTAGTCTGTTATGGTTTTACGATAACAATAGTGGATTAAAATTCCCTGGAAACTGAAGATTGGAAGTTTAAAGCTTGTTTGAAAATATTGCCCGCGAGATTAACGAATATTACTAGCAATGTTGAATTATTCCAACAGCGAAAAGGCTTGTATACGAATCGATGTCACAGTTTTATAATACGGTGAGCGTAGACTAAACCGTAGACGATTCCGTCTACGAGTTTCAAGTTTGAAAACGTTCAAGAGCTTGTTTGGTTTATGTTCACCAGTCGTCTAATGAAGGACGAGTGAGACAGCTTTGTTTGCATACTTCGTAAGACGTTTGCATTGTTCAACGAAGAGATTGTTACGACATGACGTATCGTATTTGAGCGGACAAAATAAATATATAAATATGATTGTGATTAAAAAATAAATACATTCACAGCTACAAATAATACAAGAGAGAAAAATTCATTTAAGTTAGACATTTTTAACGCGACACTAGAATTGAGTGCTAGTTTTAAAAGTGCTATTTAAAATTTCATGAGCGCAGTCTTTACTTTTCACGACTTACATGAATGGGGTGGCAGGATCGGGGACGGCTAACTCGCAAATGTTTTACTCGTCGGGCGAAACGCAAAAATTGTAATAATAATACCGTGGGGACATTATTATTAGAATTTTGCGAACGTTTGCCCTTGTGCCGATCCATTATGGCAAAAGCAGAAGCTGGATGTTTATTGTTTGAAGCCAACGAATGCATCTATAAATATTTAGACTACGTCGGTTCAGCCTCTATGTCCGGCCTGAAATTCTCTAAAGAAGAAGATGAATATTGGGAATTTGTTTAAGTCGCTACTTTCACCATGTCTGTCACTTTTAAACCAAAACAATCGCCGAAGGAGAACTGGGTAGTCATCAAAGTATATATTTTATAAGTTAGTAATCTGTACTGACAAAATACTAGTCAACAATAGCACATACCTTAAAATACACAATAAAATAAGTTGTTTTTGATTTTGAGCAAATAATTGTTGTCCAAACTTAACGGGCAGTTAAACAAGATGGATGGTGTCGGGGCAGCGTTTATACGTTAATTAAGTTTTGCGGACAATTTTGTTGAATTTATGTCCTTTGTCAACCAATGAAGGCTGAGCAAAAAACTTATTACGTGTTAGTTAATTTTCAGTCACTGTAGATGATCCGTAACTGGTTATCAAATCTACTCCCTGAGAGAGTTTCTCGCGAAATTATTATGTACATCTATATTTTTTAGATAATTACTTTTTTATAAATACTACTAATATTCTTTGTAAGCATTCTGAATAAGCTAAGGCTTTATTTAAATCTACGAACTTACGTTTCGATAATCGCATCTTACACCATTCGGCTATCGGCTGCCGCTGCGTACTTCATATACATATATGATGTTGATATTGGTAGGGCTTTGGATCACATACATTCTTGTTTAAATTCGACTGAGATTTAAATTTATATAATTTATTGTAATACCGCACCGAAGTCTATTTATCTCAATTGAAGTAAAGCATGCGACGTAAATAATGCTCGAGGACAAATATATCGACATGTCCATCGATCAGCACCGGTTTCCGGTTAGGTCACCTAGTTCATCATCGAGTCCTCCGCGATATATTGTCCTGAATTAGATCAAGTCTACGTTAGGAAAATAATGTGAGCAACGGAAGGATTACGACAATCCTTATTCATCTTAAATAACTTGAGCAACATTTCAAAGTTCTTCGTTTATTACACTTATTTTTATTTTATAATGCTTTGCAGTAAATATAAAAATGTAATACATTTGGAAAGCTCCATTCCTTCTTTCAATTAGCTTAGTAAGACCGATGTGAGGCCGATGCCATGCACACGCCGCAAATGTAACCGGCGATTTGATTCGAAAAGTGGTATAGGCACGAGCTGGCTTTATTATAACTATAAGAACCCTCCGACCATAAGATGACTAAGTCGAATGCTTAGAAATTAGAAAATCAGATAAAAAAAGGGAAAGGTTCTCGATTCATCTGTTTTTTTAAACAAAATAGGCTCACATTTGACTTCTATCACGCTTGATGGAAGGCGAAGATGATGCCTAGGATGGTACACATAAGCGTACAAGGTATCTGTTCACATTAGCCTAAAAGCATCCAGTATACATGTCCAATTGTTCGGAAGATCTTGCAGGACGCATTAGCTGCCGTAGACAACCCTCAACATAATACTCACTTGGCATAGGCCCTTGGTTTTCGTTAACCCCGATACTTTGTAGCTTGAAGAAAAAGAAACTCATAAAAATATACAATTATCTGAACTCAAGGTTCTATGGCAACATCATTTCGAGACCTAATTGAAACCTTTCAAGCAATAGTAAATCAAAATAAGCACGGAACTGAGGGTGCTGTGAGTGCACAAATTTAAAAAGGATGCAGTCGTTACCTCCTCTATTGAAATCGTTTTAATTTAAATTTACAATTTCCTTGCGATGTTATCGTCCTCCGTTAGAGACGTAATCTAAGCGGTCGTATTAGTACCTACCTAGCCACGTCATATATTTACATATTTACATACAGTATGCTGTGTTGCAGTTTGGGGATCGATGCGCCCTGTACCTACTGAAATGACCACCTAATTGTGTTTAGAGCGTGCCGTCCATCGTGTCGAAAGAGCGAGTAATAGTTGCGGACGATTCGATTACAAAATGGTCCGGCCAGCCGTAAACGACACATACAGTTCACAATTCAGTTATGTTATCCAATCTTTTCTCGATAGAATATGTATTCTGTTAATAAGAGAATGTAAATAATATAATTTTCTACTTCACGATAACAATATTCGTAGCGTTCAGAAAGAAACGAACGAAAAGTACTTTAACGCGTGCATTATTAATGCGGCTGCTGAAATAAACAATACTATTTAATGGCAGCATTAAAAATGTATATTCCCAAATAACTATTCCACAACTCGGCTCTCAAAGTCCAATATATTATGTAAATAAATAAAAAGCGTTCACGGTAGTAGCACAGTGGGGTAGATTGAGAACACGGATTCCGTTTTCGTGAGCCCCTGGCGCTTACATTGTTGTAATTCAAGGACACTCTTCAGGGAATGGGTTTTTAGGATACCAGGTAATATCAGATCCTGGATAGCGATTCAATTTGTCAAGACGAACGAGAGAGAGAGAGAAACTAGAAAGTCAATTTAATAACGGCGAGCAATAGCGACTCTTCTTTAACCATGACGTAATTTATAACAAGTACCTATAATTGGTATTTTTTTCTGAATCAGGTTTTTAGAAATTATATTCAAATACGAATTACATAATGATGAAATAGGAGTAATCATTTTTGATCTTACCGACATAAACATTTCTTTTCACGACTGCTGTTAGTTTTACATTTTAATAGTTCTTGTTCCAACGTCAAAAATAAATTTCATACAAATCGTTGCAGCCGTTTCGTTTAAAGTTATTAGACACGCTGTGGTGGATACTCGATACTTTGCTTAGCAACTAATATCCCGTATTCACTTACCATATTACGTATCAAAAAGAATGGCGAGGAAAACTTTATTAAACAGATCTGTGGCAGTACATACACGACTCTACACAGCACAATACATCTCTTCACAACTAACACAGTTACATTTACGACTCACACTTATGTTGCTTACTATTATTCCCGTGTCTTGGCGGTTGGAGTACACTGTACAAGTAAATCCGAGAGATTGTATTTGCTTCTATAAGTCATAAAAGAATCTGCAAACCAAAATATTGCAACATTTTCTACAATAAACTGCAGTAAAGTCTTTTGCATCCGCGTGCAAAAATATACCGCCACGGTTTTACGCCACTATTATATACTATCAGATATTTCCCGAGCCTAAGTGAAATAGGTTATTTTAAGTCACTGTGCAAATTGTGTTATAATAAATATAAATTATTCAAGCATATTCATTGCCACCGTGAGAGTAAAATATAAGATGAAAGAGACTCGTGATACTTTCCAAATAAAGGAGAGCATTAGTGCTTAGTAGCAGCTAGTCCGTCATTACCGGTACTATTCTTCTTGCTGACTTAATTCCAGCTTGAGTTGGCCTTGCGTTTGTTGTCCGCTATACCTTTGTCCACTGGAAATCCCGGAGCCCATTGCCATGCACCGAGAAAGGGACTTCAGGGGGATTTAGTGAGTAAGAACCTCACATAACTCGACCTCTGGAGATAAAGCGGGGTCAAGGGAGATATCTTGTTGAAAATTTCCGCTCCCTCCACAAAAAAGGGTCGGTTTTCTTTGATCTTCTCCTCCATTTTTTTAGGACTTTGCATTGGCTTCCTCTTCGGTTACATTATTTGAGGTCAGATGTACAACATCCAGCCAGTCGGGATTCGAGTGGCCGTATCTCATGTGGCAGGCACAGGTTCCCAAAGTGTCCATTAGGCTTCCGAGGGAAGTGGCCATTATGACGGTAAGACGATTAAATTCATCTTCATTTTGAACGTAAATTTGATTTGAAGTCAGTATATGTGAAGCGACAATTTCAAAATATTTACATTGTAAATCTTGATACATGGCACATGCACCTGTACAGCGCACCTCCACGCTGCAGTTGGCGCCGTGGATCTTGTTTGTAATTAAGCTGGTCGAGATGACAGGCGGCTCGCAATTTGCATTTGAATCGACGCCGGGAGCCGTGTCGTCGACAAAGGTTACAGCGTGATTTATGCGCCGACAGGAACAAAAACATGTACCTTGTGATTACATTGGGATTTTTGTACGTCACGCTTATAATGACAAACA
Source organism: Meandrusa payeni (assembly GCA_029286785.1). Lineage (NCBI taxonomy): Eukaryota > Metazoa > Arthropoda > Insecta > Lepidoptera > Papilionidae > Meandrusa > Meandrusa payeni. The sequence goes on along the minus strand of JAGSMX010000002.1, from coordinate 284,067 downwards.
ACCACGGTCAGGGTTCTGTTAGCCTGTTGCTCCATCCAAATGTGTATCGATAGTCGTTTATGTACGTTTTGTTTTTCAGATGTTTTTTCCAAGGCCCGAAGCTTCATCGATGATGGAATATTAAGTACTGTCATGTTAAATTGTATAATCATCTTTAATTTGTCAATTCACCGCTGAACAAAGACTTTTTCCAATACAAGGTCTATTACCAACATATACGACTCAAAAAAAAGGAAAAAGGCATCAAAGAGGACAACAACAATAACAAATTTTTTTTTTATTATCCCACAATAATTTTATTAGCAACTAAATAAATTGCAACCACGTACGGGACCCGGTGTCCCAACTAGGAACAAACCTGTGAGATCACAAGGTCTACTTTGTATGAAGCTTTAAAAGCTATAATATTGTTGATCGTGTGTGTGTGAATGTGTGCGTATTGGCAGTGTGTGTACACAAGTTTGTTTACATATTATAAAATTCTGTTTAAAACTAATATATATTTGAGTGTATGTATTCAAAAGCACTATGTTTTCCGTTTCATTCTAATTTAGTACAGTAATTGATATCTCTTCCAACAGCTTGTTAATGTGTTTATCATGTATAATTTGTTGCCACATATATGTATTCCTTAAAACCTATCTTTCACATAAAACTTGACGCTGCAGAAACATGTTCTTTTGAGATTGATTTTTCCTGTTATAGTCGACACACAGTAGTTTCTCGTAAAATCCAGTTTGCAAAATCGAGTATTCTATTATCTAGAACACTTTTAAAATTTAAAAGATAAAATTAAAGTTACAGTCTTTATAAATGTCCCACTGCTGGACGCAAACCTTCTCTGTAAAGAGAGTATAAGGGCATAGTCCGCCACGCGGCCCTAGTGCGGATTGGCAGACTTCACATCTTTTAGAAAAAATTTCTAAACCATGTAGGTGTCCTTACGATGTCTTCCTTCACCGCCGAGCGCGTGGTAAATCAGCACATAAAAATCCAACAACAAATTAATTGGTGCCGGCACCGGGGATCGAACTCGGGTTGCTAGCGTACTATGCAACTTGAGGCGACCGCTGAGACACTGAGCTATCACTTTTGCGTTTGTTAAAAATATAGAGAACGTAACTCAACCTTGTAGTATTTAATATTAGTTAGTAGTTGTTAATTAATTGTGGAAAATTTGAATTGAATTTGTATTTTCACGAACGGTCCGTTATAAGTTTGTCTGCCTTCCGGCTACGGTTATAATTATTGGAAATGGATACTGGCATTAATATTGACAGTAACATAATGAATTGCACTAAAATTGGTTTTAGTTATTGACACTGAGCCGCGAGTTCTAATAACGACAGTAAATGTTGTTTTTGTCCAATAGTTAATTATCAAAATGAAGGACCATTTCACCTCTTTTACTTTAGTGGTTGTTTTTTCTTTCGACTAAGTGAAGCGATTTATATACATTATTAAAAATTCAAAATAAAGCGTCGAGTTTCGTCCGGATTCTGTTTCAAGTGAAAAACGATAATTAAATTACATGGGTCGGAACAACACCACTTAACTCCGGCAGAAGCAATTATTACCTGCAATAAAATGAATTTTATTCAAAGCTCTGTTCTGGGATTGAAGAGGAACCAAGCTACTTCAAAGTATACAATTTCACACATTTTTTTAATAATTTATATTAAAGTAGGAATAATATAATTTTAGCAATACTATAGATCAGACCTGATTTTTTTTTTTTAATTGGCGATGTTCTACTGGTTGATATTGTCATTTATATTGTTAGATATATTTGGGTCGCCAACAATTCACAGCGACTGAGCAAAGTATATTATAGTCGCCTGACTCCTTAACCCACACAGATACCTTGGCCACCATCATTTTCCTCACAAAACAAACATATAGTTACATTTTGGATCAAATCCTCCTTTTTTGAAGTCGGTTGAACAGTACATCTCGGGTGATAACCGATAGTGCTAACCACCCAACTGTTGATAGCAAAGTACTTATAGCACAAAGGAACTGTCGCCATGAAAATTATTGGGTTAACGAGACGTGACCTCATATGTGGCGAGGCGACGACGAGAGGAAACGGGGCTTTGCGAGATTTCCAAATGCTAGCTCCGTATTGTGATGCACTTTCGTACAGTCCCTCACGTCGCTCTTGTTGCGGTTTTTTATATAAAAAACTTCTTTAATTTATATAAAAAAATGTTTTAACGTCCTTTGCAAATACTATATGACAAATTTTCGCAGAGGTACGTGTAGGTATAACCCGCCCGGCTCATACCTGACCTATCAGGTACGGACTGTCGAGCCTTCAAGAAAGAAATAAAACCAATATAAGTGAACATTTCTTTTTAAGTGATACCATAACAAGTCTATTTACGGTTAAAATCAAAAATATAAAAGTTTTTCCATTAGTAAAAAAGGATTAAATGCACTTTTATTTTTAATTTCGTAATAAAAATGTTTATTGGAACAATAGAAAAATAATCATATACACCTTGTTGTTGGATACATATAGAGAATTTCCACACAGGTTTCTAAGAAAGCACCGCTTTGGTCTCCCAGTTAGGTTATTTTGCACCTGCAAAAACCTACCAATATCTCATTCACGCTATATGGTATTTAGGAGTTCCCTGAAATATAGTCGAAACCCAAAGACCGTATTCCAACAAATACAACATGGAACCCAATTAAAAGTAAAGAACTGTACATACAGTACACAAAAAAATCATAATCGCTCCATAATAGACAGCACGACAAGTCCACACAAAGAATACAGATGAATTGAGATCCTTTTACAGGTTAAAAATAACAAGAATAATCCTCAGTACGGGCTGCTTACAAACCTTTGTTGAGAAATAAAAATCTTCGCAATTCCTAATCGGCTTTTACTGAAATCAAATGTACTTTTTCTTTCAATACGAAAACGTAAACAAGAAGGTAGTCGCGTAGTTCTTGTGCTCGTTAACTGAAGTATCATTCATCCTTTACTTTGTACCCAGCGGTCGGCAACGGAATAACCAGGCCTGCGTTTAAAGAAAGTACTAACCAAAATAGAAAGCGAACGAGCTTACAATTGATTGTCGTTCTTAAGAAATCATTTTACTTCGAACATTTATACTATAAAACTTACTGTCTACCCAACTTCTGTTAAAAAGATATACTGTGATGTCAGTGTAACCAAAGTTGAATTGATCGAGATACAGTTTGTATCGGCTGTTAACCTCCATCACTAAGTAAACCAATATCATTGTGTACATGAGTTGTTCTACTCTTTTTCAATTTAATTATACATGCTTGTAACTTAAATACTATAGGTTGTTATTGATATTTCCCATGACCAAAAAAATATATGACAAGCTCCAAGACCCTCGGCTAAGAAGGTATGGCTACGTACTTCTGAAGTATAAGGAGTACATTAGGGACCTTTATCCAGTCCCTTAAGATTTCTAGACCACAAACACGGGGCCGCCTTAAAATGCGTTAGCTGGATGTCGTACGCAGGGACACAACCTGCCACAATCTAACTGAAGATGATGCTAGAGACTGGACAAAATGGAGCAGGCCGGGGATTAGGCTGGGAAGAACAACTCCTTACTTCACATAAGACAGAAGTACTAAATATGTAATAGTATACTACGTTTGTTCATAATTGCTGCCTCTGAAACTCTTCATTATAAGCAATTAATCAGTGAACTATTGCCTGATGCTTCAGATTCAATGAATTTGAATGAATGAATGAATGACTCAAAGAATTACAAGAGTAATATGAATAGCTAATATTATCATTGAATCAGTCGTCAGTGTTAGTGTGGAAACATTTGTTTTCACCGTAACCATAGTTTGTTTGTTGTGTAGTTTGTTCGTTAATTCAGTTTCATAAGTTTTATGTGCGTGATATCCGGAACAACGTTCGCTTGTTATACCACTGTTGATAGTTGATTGGCCCACTTGCATCCTTCTTACATATAAGCGGTGTTTCAATAGTTAAAGGCGGGACTTCATTCGGTTCGCTTGTTTTTTTGATTCATTAAAGATCCATTTTATCTGATGCATGAGTGAAGTAATACTCTTTCCTTCTTCTCCGTGTCCGTGTCGGTCATTGTAACAACTATAACATAATTTGAGTAATTGTTCCCGTCCATCCTCAGTGGCTGCCGTTTATGGATAGCAATTACCATTTTAAAAGTTACAAACTGTTTTCTACGCTATTTGAATGTGAATTCGCGAAATTGAAGCTTTTATATGCAAATTTCATAATGAAACGTGGCTTTTGATTTAACAATCGCATGAGGTGGGGCTTATGGTAGTAATTTCTACGGTAGGTTTCGCTCGAAACTTTACGCAGCCCACCGTGTGCTCGGGTAAAGTAATATAATGTTAAAAACTCTATAATGTTTCACAAATACTCGTATATGTAAACAATGAAACTATTTAGTTCAATGAAATATTTAGAAAAAACGATAACAATAACGCTAATGAAGATTATTAAGATGTCATGCAAGAATGAAAGTATAACCTAGTATTAACCTTAGCTGGGTTTCAACAAGGTAATTAAATCCCATACCTGAGCGGTGGTGAACTCATCGCCTCTTAAAACGGATACAAATTTTAGCAACTGGTTTTATTAGTCGTCGGAAGCCGAAAAACCAAGCTGGATGGGTATCGGAGCTTCGTCTATAACGTAGTAAAGTGAAATTTTCAGCCACTCCGCCACTGTGAGAAGGAAAATAAATGTAATTAATTAGTAGTGAAACGCTTGTAATTAGGGGAAGGTCAGCGGAAGTAAAACTCATGACTGTAAAGGTAAAATGCTGAGCTACATTACGGGGAGACTGGCCGCCTGATCATTTACAAAAAAGGGAAATTGCTTTTTCTGTAACTGCCTCTAGTACAAAGCTGATGTATAAATTTGCTTTGACGAAATTTATTTTAATTTACATTTTCGTTTACATTTACAAACATTATTGAACATAAATACGCTTATCACACAGAGTAGGGGTTGGCAGAGATCGCGAGCATCCATTCATCACGGTCGCACATACACACACACTTCTTTACATATCTTTATGTCCATATATATACAAATATAAATGTGTGTGTGTTAAATAAATAATGGTCAAGTCAATCAAGCTGGGCCCTTAAGGAAATTAGAGAAGTGTAATGAAGACGACGGTTACATTATTAAATTATAGTGTAGTTAACTTCAGAGTAATTACTTATCTCATTTTGTCCAGTATTTCGTGCAACAAACGCAGAAAATAAATTAGGCACAAATGTATTTATATTTTACGCGATCAAGCGAAAGAGATCACGTTAAACTTAATTTTACGCTAGCTAGATAAATTACATCTCCGACGCCGGCATCGCTGTAATTGTAATCTTCCGCTAGAAAATGGGAAATATCTCAATAGAGCTGCATTAAGTGATCATGTTTGCAACACTAAGTTTAACTCGTATATTTCAAACAGTCGGTAAAGCTATTAAATTATCAGCGCGGTGATCTGGTATAATGGTAAGAATAGTGAATGCAGTTTTCGTAAAAGTGGATACAGTTTTCGTAAATGTTTTTTATTTTTTCCGAATAAGCTCATTGCCAATGTGGCGCTCGCTCTCAAATAAAAACCTCATCTGGTCCACGACAGCTGCTATTATCTTACAATTATTGATGTAATCACCTCATAATTCTTAATGCCCTTCATTAGATATTAGGAGCGTTGGTGGAATTTCTTCGGCCACTTCTTCTGCTTCACGCCACTTTACTGCAACGCTTCCCGAAGTGGTATTTAAAGGTTAGTTTTAAAAGTTAACTATTTGAATGTCTTGGTTGTCTCACCGAAAGCTACGGACCGAGTCATCGTCACTCTCGCGGTCACAACTCGTTGGACTCTCAATAGGAGTTCAGGCTAAGCGACCTAAGAGCACTGTTACCTCTTAAAACCGGTGAAACTGTTGCAGTCAGATTCCCTGGCAAATCAGCATAGGATCGTCACAAACTTGATAAATATAGCCAATAAATAATTATGTGTTAATACTCACATGCACGAAGAAACACGCAAGGTTCTCATAAATAGGCGAAGCAGGCGTGAGGCCCGCGGCGATTGCCACCAAAAAGACATTTTTACAGTGCCAGGAAGCAACCTGTGCGTTTTGCAAAGAGTCAGATGATTCTCAATTTACCTAAAAAATATTCTAAAAATGAAATTACCTAGTTCTTTTTATAGAGACGATACAATTTAAGATTTGACAGATTAAACATGAAATCACAAAGTTACCTTGTTAGAAAACAGAATTTAATACGATTATAAAAACGTTGACCTTTTTTTAAAAATGGATAGCTGTCTACGCTGCAGGTAAAAGAATACTTTAGTTTTTATGCTTAACAATAAAAAGTACATATATTTTTTAATAATTTGGCAAAATAAAATTCAAATTGAAGGCCGAAAGTTTTAATTGGTATAGGCCCGGCTTACGCAGCCATCTCTTCTACTTATTTTACTTCATAATTGACTTACATTTAACATTAAATTGCATGATAAACAAAAGAATAACTTGTTCATCAAATAAGTATAAACAAGTTCCAGGCGGTTAGTCAACAATATATTAAAGAGTTTTCCGAAACAATCTTCGTCGTATCTATTTACCTCGTGTATTTCTGGTAGTAAAACAACAAAAATTCGTTTCCCCATTTATTTGTAAACAATTTTCATATACAATACCTTCAATTTATATTTTAATACATGTAAAACATTCGAATGTGAAAGAAGAGATAGAACACAGAACTTGGGTGGTGTTTTGTTTTTAATCGTAAACAGACTTGTTTGAATCCAAATAAAGAACGAATTAATATTGGTTAAGACAAGTCCATGTATGCACACATGTGCTAAATGAAATGTAGGCATATAATTTCCTGTAAACATAAAGGTCACATCGTATCACTAATCCGTTCGACGCTTGATCGTATTGACCTCTATATTGATTCCCAGTTCAAAGACGTCGGTTCACGATACAGTTAGAATGTATTTCGATAAGCTACACCTACTACATGTTGTTCTATATATTGTAACTAGATCTCGTTGTGCGTCCGTTGTATGGCATATGGCATGTATTGTGTGTTCCTAACAGTTTTGTTGTACTAATAACAATTGTACTACAATACGTCAACAGCCTCGAATGCTTCAATTTCCCAACTCATGGCATCTGTAATAAAGACATTGACAATAAAATGTTATGATATAATAAAAAACATGGAAATAAATGCTATGTACTTAAATAATTCACTAAAAGTATATTCCGTACAATTCATAACCCCTATCACTAAGGCGAATTACGCACAGTACGTTAAGGCAGCGATTTCCAAATGGGTTGTGGCAGAATGATAAATGAATGAATCCTAATAAATCTTACTAAATTTCTCGAATGATCGACGTTTAATAGTTCTTCACAAAGCGCTCTTTATCGCCCCTTTGTTAACAAGATTGACTAGAAAAAGTTTGCCAATAAATCATCATGCATTCAGTAAAAATAATCCTTCCATTTACGATGTGTTATGTATCCGAGAATTAAATATAAGCTAAGAGGATTATGTTCACAAGACCAAGCTGTTTAGGAATCCATTAAAGAGGTAACTGAGAGCACACACATAAATAGAATATCAACTGTTAATCATCAAAATCTAGAAGCAAAGTTGTTCAAAAATTATTTCGTTCTTGTTTACGCATTTTCGTCAATTTTTTATTTTTCCGTTTACAATATATCTCGTTATAAAATTAGTATTAGCTAATTCATAAAATAAAATCAACACTAATATCTTAATATTTAAAGTTAAGGGATAGCCAGTGAGAATGAGAGATACTAACCCACTTTCAAAAAATTGCCGATCAAAGAGTTAGGCCGGATCAAACATCAAACGCAACTACTCGCGGCCTTTCTCTTCTTCCGAAGTACTCGTATATTAGTTACAATACAAATTCTGGCGCATACATTTCTTTATATCATTTTTCTACGTCTATCAATTGCTCCATATATGTAGTGGTCATCGTCGGTAAGAGTGGTATGTAATGTTAGATTTTCATAAACACCAGTATATCGATCAACAATTAAGATTCTTGTTATAAGTAGTTGCTGGGTATTCATACAGAAGACCTTGGTGAAAGACCGCGTTATCATACGACTTGATTGGCGATTTACCAAACACGGTAGACGTTAGAAGTGCTTGACAAGGAAGGAGCAAAAAGCGGGAGAGGTATCATGGAAAATTAATAATCTCAGCTGTCAAGTGCGTACTTTATTTTCAAGTAAATGGGAATGAGTGTTGTAATGAAAGCATTGAATTGTAACGGTTTTCGACGGGGGAGACAGATTGCAGCCGTCTTTTTAATAGAGCGTACCATGCCCCACGCTCCACGTCCGCAATAAATATTCTGAAGTTCAAAACGTGTTTCACAAAGGAAGCTATTTCCTTTGGAGAGCATACAGCCGACGTGCAAATTATCGAATTGAATAGTTTGCGGTTGCTGGGCCTGTTACATCGTGCGTGGCACAGACACAGATGTGGCAAAGCCGCCGAACCGCACGCCGACATGTGTCTACACAACCGCAAGATGCCAATTACAGTGACAGTACGTGCAGTGCGTGTGGTACAAGCTTCTGGTGGGGCTGCAGCCGCGGAAGTCAACGATTACATTTGTCAGCTTTTGTGAAATATAAACGTGTATCATGACTCGCTGACTTTAACTCTACAAAATTTTATATATAAGGTGTTAAGACAAGTATATAACATTAATATTTATATATATTCATTAATCATGAAGCGTACCGGACTGATTTGTAATTATTTTGTGTGTTTTAAGTATGCTTATTTCTAATTAACAAGCAAGTCTAAGCTTATTCTACGTGATGGTCAACTTCAATAGGTGAATTGTGAGTGAACAAGTGATAATTAAGATTATTATATATTAAGATATTTCTCGGAGCTCCTTGTTTTTGCTCCCAAGCTATTTTGAGATTTGTACAGGAGCTTCTTCTTGAAAGTAAAGTAATAGCTTATATGTATTCCTCAGGCCTCCTATTAAGGAAAGCATTAAGTACTAATATGCTGAGAAATATAGGATTCATTTGATTTGCCTTCAAAGCACTGCTTTTGGTCTGCGCTTAAAATTGCAATCATCAATTAAATGAAGGTGAGCGGCGGCCCCTGGAGAACCACCTCTCGCTGTGATGTGATTTAAATATATGTATATATATATTGATATGAATTAAGCATAAGCAATGTTTGTTAAAACTTCTGCAACTAATACGGTGTTGCACTTGGGCCGTGGTGACAAAACATTGTATGTTAACTTTAAGAAGCAAAATGCAGTAGCAGATGTTATTTGCGGAGTTCAGTTATTTAGTCAGGAATGTGGTCGCCGCGTGCCACGTAACGATCTACGTTGCGCTCATCCGTGAACGTAATTGGTTCATCCCGCTCAAGCAGCGGCTCAATTCTAATTGCACTCCAGCGCGATTGTAAACAATCAAAACACCACATCAATGGAATGAGTTATTGAATAGAGATTACGAAATAAGTGGAGCTTCTAAATCATAACAAACATATACATTCATTACTCTATATGCACTCTCTCTATTCCAATAATGAGTTTCTAACTTAAAAAAAGCTTTTTAATCAAACTGGCGAAGGCCGAAACTGTAATCGCTGTAATATAAATGTAACAACGTCTGAGTTGCATTCATTTTTGTATTTCTTAAGTCGCTCCCACTTCCCACACTTAAGTCACTGGGACTTGAATTGCCTAATGTCAAGATCAATATATGATTAAACTACTAAGTATTATATAATCACATCTTGCCATGTAGATGTAAAGTGAGCTGAAATTGTCATCTCTCATTTTGTCACTTTATTTAATAAAAAAATAACAACCACAATAATTGACTTCAAGAGCATTGAAATAAAACATAAAGTCTCTTCTGTTAAGTCGACAGTAAGGAGACCTCGCGACTTTTTTGAAACCCAGTGAGAATATACGCTCGGATTTACGGAATTGTTATAAAGTATGATTAAAATGTCTACTGGCGCAGCACAATCCAAGTAATCTATGATTGCTCTAAGCTGGGGGACGGAGCCCAACGTTACTGGTTCACGGGATTACATCATTTCGTTGAGGATTAAAAAGGTATACATGTTTGTCGTCATTTAAGCTGTGTTTGGGACACAGCGACGGAAGACTAATGTGACGTGGAAACTCATAGAATTCTAAAATGCTTAAAGGCTGATAGAGCAGTTACAACTCCTTTGATCTTGCGGTGGAGCTCATTTGCGTACTCCCCAAATAATGTTTGCTTGCTTCTCGCGCAAAAAAACTGGGTCGATGAAAGCCCTACGCGCAAAATTCATCAGTGGATGAATTTGGCGGCTCAGTGGCTGCTTCGCACCGATCAAGGAGTTCTTGTATTAAGTTCTTCACAGTTCTTTGTAATGGTATATACAGAATATAATAGATTAATTAACGCACTCTCGCCGTTCGAGTGGTAATAAGACATTAGGTATTTCTATGGGTGTAAAAGAGAATTGAATTACATAAAGAAAAGTTTAAAGTAGAAACAAGTCTCTTAGATTCTGAATTCCTGAGCTTCCGGTGGCTGAGTAACCGAAATTGAATGCCAACATAAACAAGCACAACAGAGCTCAGATGATGGCCGCCGACCGATACAGGGAGCTTTTCTTAAGAACTTGCCCCAAAGCCAGTGCTATAATAATATATAAAGCACAGCGTTTTGCCGCCCTATACAAATGTCTTACTTCACAATTTATTATTGTAGGTGAATAATATTTTATATATTTTGCAAAGCTTTTTACTTAGGATTATTAATTTAAAATAATATCTCTCATGTAATTCTTGTTGTTAGTTTAGAGGATGAAATAATTCTGCTGTTTTATAATAATTTTATTCCGTAAAAATAATTAATGATCTGTGTGTTAGTTTGAAAAATGAATAACAAGTTTTTAAATAGTTTTATATCCTCATTAAGAAGTAAAAGCAAGCGGAAAATTGAGGTGAACTAGAGATGAAGCTCGCAGACCGTTTGAGTGTAGTCGCCGGTGCAGTCAGAGAATCTCGTACTTTTAGAGATTTTTCGTTATCTTAATTTGTTTATGTCAAGGATTTGTAAACGTATCGAGGCGGGAGAATTAATACTACTCCATAATGTAGCTGTTTATATGAGGAAGTGAGGAGGGAACCAGCCCGCAGCAGGTCACTCATGCGCTTCACCGACCAAGTAAAATCCACAACAGGATATACGTGCAAAGTGCGAGACAGTCCGTCGACATGGAAAGACGGCGCAGAGAGCTAATGTACCATGCGACCATGTGAGACGTGGCCACAATAGAGACGAAAATAATTTATCTAATGACAAGTCCATATCTATATTCGTTCTCATAGCCAAGTTTCGAATCCCAGCCATTCTATACTAAAATTCAAAATCGACGAAAAAAGACACATCTAGAAGGTGTTCCCAAGTCCATCATTAATGAAATTAAATATTTTTGTGTGTCTGTGTACAGCCGTTGCAGTGCATGTAGGATAAGTAAATATGACTATGAATGACTGAGTTTGATGAGAGTTTGATCAGGTTCTCATTAATTCTGTTTCATAATATTACCACGATAATTCGGAAATATAAGGAGGGCGTCCGCGCGTAATAGCGTTTAACGTAAATATACTCGTATTGAACCATTTTATTGATACGAGTACAAATGTATAGTATATGAAGTAGTCGCTTAGGGCCGCTTGGAGCTTATCATGGGATTCAGTGTCCGTCCGCTCCTCGCCTTAAGGTTGATAGTAACACCTCGACTGACACCCCTCCTACCACCCCTCCCCCCCACCACTAAATTGTTTCTTGCTATTTCACTATTTCAGATTGCTTGCTCGGTGAAATATTTCAAATGCATGTCGTATTAGGGCCGCGTGCCTGTCCTCTGCCAGCAGGCCTGTGCTGCCCACACGTATGCACACTAACTCAATTCGCAAGAAAGAGAAACCATTTTCAACCGACTTCAAAAAAGGAGGAGGTTCTCAATTCGTCTGTATGTTTTTATTATGTTTGTTAGCTCAGAACTTTGGACTGGGTGAATCTATTTTTAATGATTCTCTTTTAATTTGAAAGCCGGTCCTTCCCGTGTGGTCCCATTATAATTTGGTCCAATTCTGACAATGGCATGAGATACCAAATAAGTTTTAAATTTGCATTAAGTGGCTGCGCTATAAATGGGCGAAAAACTCAATATGACGGCAACCGATTTCGGTGATTATTTTATTATTGGAAAGGATGTACTTTAAAGATTGTTTGATGAGAGTTTGGTGGAGTTCTGATTAATTCCTTTTCGTTATATTCCTACGATAATTTGGAATAGCAATGAAAACATTAATTCCAAGTAAACTTAAGTCTTAACAGTATTTACCATCAGATATTATGTTTCATAGTTCGAGGAAAGCCCAATTACTGTATTACGATCCCAGAAGAACTAGTTGCAATGATTGGGTCGTTACACGAATCAACTAATTTGTGTAAAGAATTTTCAATAAATACTGAATATTTATTGAAAGGCCAGCGATGAAATACTTCTTCATTTGGAATGATTACTGTGGGGACGAGCACCCTCAGGGCAGGGCACCCTTAGCCCTCCACCCCTCCCCTCTCCGTCCTGGTCACCCCGCCGCCTCGCCGACCGCGAGTCTCTCCTGCCTCGTTGGGAGGCTTCGCACTCGTCTCACTATTTATGATCGATGGTTCGGACGTCGTCGTAGGACAAACGGTTTTTGCAGCATTTTGTAAAAATATCATCACACTTTACTTCGTTACGTGACACCGTGATTAAGATGAAACTGATAGAATAGAATATGGAAACATAGCTTTTATTCTCAACAAAAGTTTTCAGTTCGTCTGTATGTTTTGTTTATGTTTGTTACCGTATAACTTTCGACTGGGTCAGCCAATCTTGATGATTATTTTTTAAATTTGAAACCTGGTGCTTCCCGTGGTCAATTTGGTTAAATTCTGACAATGGCATCCATGAGATAACCATATGTCTTGAATTTGCATCAAATGGACGAATAACTCAATATCACGCCAACCGATTTCGATGATTCATTTATTGGAAAGATGATAAAAGTTTGCTTACATTCTGATTAATACAAAAAGGGCGTCCGCACGTAACAGCGTTTAAGGCATCATTCGATTTGAAGTTCGTTTATTTTATGTAATCATTGAAGGTCAATATGCTACAAATTGTTAACAAGTATAACTTCGTAAATAATAATAAGTTACAGTTTCTCGTTTCCCTTAGTATAAAATATCCAACTTAGATTAAGCGTGTGCAATAAATGAAACGCTATAACATGACATGCCTACGTTACTTTATCACGGCTCTGTTCTCTGTAGAGAAAATTCAAATATCATTGGCGACCTCCGACCTGGCCACCCCTCTGACGTTAATTACACGCACAGTGGTCACACAACATGACTAGGAATTAACACTTGAGTACACTTACCGACCAAGTTGACATTATATATATTTGTTTGATGGGAACATGGTTTAGGAGCTATCGCTGTTCAGTCGGAGTCATCACGGTTGCCCGTAATATCAAACATACCACTGTATAATATACTGTCGGCAAAGAGTACCTGGATTATTAAAAGCCATTAGGACAATATTCCTTTACTAATCGGGTGAAATATTCAATGGTAAATTTTTCTTCGCATCAGTAAAATCTGATGCGATGCTCTTGAATCTGAATTGTTTTTTTTAACTGGGACGAAATCTTCAAAAAGATACCCCGCTTTCTGGGGGAAAGGCGGCGGTTATGTGGGGTTTTTACCCACTAAAACCTCCCCGGTGGCCCTTCCTCGGTGCGTGGTGATCCTAAGCATCCCTCTGCACTGTGCTCAAGGAGAGCACTTCTCGGGTGGGGAGCTTACTCCCTCCCCTCCTGTGCCCTCGCAGTGCAAGGCGATATGGGCCAGCCGATGTCGCCTTCTTCTCGGGTCAACCTTGGCGGACGATAAAGGCCACCACCCTTGTCGCACAGTGATCCCAAGGCCCCTTTTAGTCGCCTTGTACGACAGGCAGGGGATACTGTAGTCTTATTCTTGAGAGCCCAGAATTACTTATACTTACATATACATATTATGTTACTTACATAAACGGTAGCAAAATAAGTTCGATTGACGAATTTTTAGTATTTACCAAAGAAAACTTATCGTTCATAAGATCAGTCCGTCGTGTATCCGCTTACTTATATATATATACGAGTATTACGATATTTCTTACTTTTACTTCATACTCGTACGTTGCTATTATTACGGTCACGAGCACTATTACACTGCGCAGTCGTTTCCACACATCGCAGGGCAAACGAGACGATTTTATTGCTAGAGGTAACGAGAGTAAACAGCATACGAGTTTGTGATTGAAAATTTCACCTTGAGTTCGCGTCACATTACAGAAAACAATCCGCACGTAGAATCCACCTTGTTTTGCATTGTGTATCTTTGGAATCCAACCCCAATAAAGATGAGATGGGACCAAATTATAACTAAGTCTTTTCAAACAAAAAATGGAATAACAAATCCTTATTTGTCATTCCAATGTCTCAAACACGGAATATATATATAAGATGCATGAGTGGACCAAAAATTGCCAGTGAGTGCCAGTTAATATGGCAGGGTGCCAGGCTCATAAGCTTTCGATGTGTAAACAGCTAAATTCGTGCCAAATACTTCCGGCTTACATAGAACTCATTTAAGCAAGTATGCTTAAAGGACAATCGTTATCTTTAAAAGGTTTTTTAAAAAAATAATCGTAACCATTATTTACAAAATATTTTACCAGTCTTGTTAAACACTCCAAATAATATTAGGTATTGTGCTAGGAGATGGTTCATGTAATTGAATGATAAGTTTCAACCTACGACCTCGTGTTTCGCAAACCCAACCCTAAACCATTAGGCTATTGATGGTGATCATCATTTGTTTGACGTTAAGGAAAGGCACGTTGCTAGCAACCTGATGGAGATGTGATAAATGTACCGCCGCCCACGACCACAAAACTATCAATGAAGGCTGTAGACATTGTTGAGGATTGAAACTAGGGTTTACTAGAAGATTATAAGATTTAGGGTTTACTAAACCAGCAACATTTTTTTACATTTGTGTTCCTTAAAATTATGCACCTTACATTTATACAAAAATATTTTTTTTGGCTACACTGATAACTTTATTACATATTTCTTTGGAACTAATTATACGGATTCGATGTCGTGTGAATAAAATCCGAGTGAGCGAAAGAGGAGGTCAAAAGCAGAAAGCGATTGTCGTCGTGTGTATGTTGACTGTGACCTGATGTCACGGATGATTCAATTGCTATTTGATTTTAATTAATTATTTATGATCCGTTCTGCACAGACGAGGCTCCGAATATTTGGGCTTTCCTATTGTGTGACTACGTGGGATTTCATATCATTAATTAAACAATCTCGTTGGCGTTACACCTCCCCGCCAGGCTTTATAAAAATAGGAGATTTTGTTTCAGAAACCTCACATGACTCTTTATAATTCTAATATTTAAGATATACAAAAGCTTTTGCATCAGTACATTATTACAGTATTCTATATAAAACATTGCCTAAAGTGCGCTTGAGTAAGTTTCCGTAACAATTACAGACCCACGTGTGGGCAACGGATTGTACACATCGTTAATACCACTTGCTTATATTTAAAATTTAATAAATAGCCCAGGACTTCCACTTATTTCGCGTCAAATGTGCAATGTTGCAAATTGTACGAAACGAACTATTAACTTGTTACTTTCACATACAATGTCACTTCACAAACTCATAAAGAATAGTTAAGCACATAAATGACCACAGTAAGATAAGATGATTCGTTGTTCAATCCCGAGGTGGCACCTCGCTGGGATTGTATCTGTATATTTCGTGTTTAGTTCTTTTTAAGTAGAAATTATAAAAAGATCGTGCTGTTAGTTGTACTATTTCATCTACTAACTATAATCGTTTCTCCATCAAATATCGTAGTTGTGCCCCCGCTGTGGGGCAGAGGACTTCCACAGTGCGTCGCCATTTCGCTCTGTCTTGGACTTGCCCCGGGCCATGTCAACCCGCCTTTATGTCATCCGCTACCGAGCGCCGCCACGTTTACTTAGGATGGCCACACTTCCTTGCTCCTGGTGGGATCCACTCCAACGCCTGCCTAGAAATGTGAATAGGATCCCGACGCAGGGTGTGACCAATCCAAGACCACTTGCTTTATTTGGTGGCTGAGCGGCGATTCTCTACAGCGTGCCAGGAGTTCTTCATTGCTGATTGTTTGCGGCCAGAAGACTCCTAGAATGTGTCTAAGACAGCGATTGATGAAAACTTGGACCCGTTGTGATGTTACTTTTGTCACCTTCCTAATATAGTTAATGAACTAAATATAAAGAATCAAGTTTATTATTAGTTATGACGTAGTATGGTATTCAATTCTTCGATGCTCCGTATTAACAAGCTCATTAAAAGTTCTACAACAATTCTTGAGTATCCGTTTTCTCGTTATACTATCGAATCTCCTTCGCGATGTAGTTTGGAATCTTTGTTAATTTATTAAGGTAAGACTTTAGACATTCTGTAGAAAATTATGATAACAATAGCGCTCACGCCTGCCAACAGCGAGGCTTTGTTACATAAGTGAAGGATTTAATTTTACCCGGACGTGGCTTGTCTCTTATAGAAATACATGTATATGCATGCAAGCCCTTCGGCTGCTGCTCATCTCTTCCCAATTATGTGGCCAATGTTATCTATTTTTTCTTCTAGAGGATTTATCACTTTCAAATGCAGCATTTACTGCACAAATTATCTTCGTATCTTTTACTTGTCCACCTGCATCGTACAAGATTTATGACAAAAACATGTTGTCGTTATCTTTTTTTTTTGGAAATAATGTCTTTTGGGAATAATATTTAGATACGAATTACACTTAACCGAATGATCTTTTTCGATCGAAATCATTTGAGCTATTGCCGAGTTTCAGATTTTATATATATATACTATATTTATATATATATATAACTCGTTTAAAGATAGATATATCTTTATTTCTTTAGGAATATGCATCATTTGTTTTTTTCCCACCTGTCTGTATAACGTACGAACCTGATTGACATACAACGTAATCGTATGGCGCCGCCCGACTACCGACTAACTAACTCATGACACTGACCGGAGGCAATTTCACGGTCTATCTAAATAGAGGACAAATCCACCACGTCCACAAATACTCCTATTTATATCAGAAACGAAATCCAAATTTGTTGAAACTTTTATAAATCAAAAATACTTATTTTTATAAATAATAATTTTATTGTATAATATGCATTGCCAATGTGAACAAACACCTTCTAAACAAACGTCGTCTTCGATCAAGCGAGATTAGGGTCATATGTAAGCCTATGTTTTATAAAAAATGACCCTAATGCTTATCTAATAACCTATATCGGGCATTCTTGTCAGCATATCACATATTTTATATTCCGTATTTATAATGTTAAACGACTGTTTGTGTCAAAACAAATAAAACATCACAGTGCCAATAGGCAAGTTATTTTGAACACTGTGCGTACAAATCCTGAATAGAGCAGTAACGGCCAGAGTAAATAAATTCCATCACGTTGGATACAAAACATTGGAAGCATTCGATAAAACATCGAGGCGTGTACATCGCGAAATAATATTTGTATGTTTACTGATCCGTTTTTCAAATTTAACAAAACAAAAGCTGTCTATTGGAAAGCAATTTGGTTTACTGTCCGCCTCGATACAGAATAGAAGATTGTGTTCGCGTAATATTGTTATTAATTGTTCTGCTAGTTCGATTTCCTTTTCAATTTACTAAATAATACTTTATAGATATTACTACTATACGATAGATTTGACTTCCACATGAATTCACTAATCCTACAGAACAAGCGACATCAACAAGGTTTGTTTGTTCATGTCGTATAATTTGTTAGAAGGATTAAATTATTTATATCGGATCCTTCTCATACAAACTTCTTAACAACCGTCATCTTAAAATTTATACCCTTCTATATGTCATTTCACACACTTGTTGGTATATCTCTCGTCTCACACACATTTGATACCGTATCAAACAATTATGAAAATCGTCATCCTTTTCCAACGTTAGCGCTGCTAAAAAAGACGGAATTCTTTTTCTTTTTTAATCTTCTCGTATTCAATTAACCATTCTCGCTGATGGAGGACAGAAACGTTAGCGAATAATCCTAATGCGAAATTTTATAAGAATATGTGGATATGTGAATGTGAACTTGTGGGTCTTTGACGCTAAAACTAAATGGATATTGGTATAATTTGTAATGAATAAAAGATGGCTATTATTTATAATGATATATAAACATATGGAAAACTAAAAAAGCAAGTCACAAACAGCGCAGCAGTGGTGGAGCATCCCACTTCGTAGACAGTTTATCGCCGCTGTCAAGAAGCAATAATTTAAGAGCAGGTGTTGGAAGATCACGCCGCTACACAAACAAAAATGTTCCATTCTCAATTCCACTCACGTGCACTATGTTTTCCTATCCGCACTATTACTATGAACATATTCATCTTCGCCGCTGATTCTCCTGAACGTGTA
Organism: Meandrusa payeni; assembly: GCA_029286785.1. Lineage (NCBI taxonomy): Eukaryota > Metazoa > Arthropoda > Insecta > Lepidoptera > Papilionidae > Meandrusa > Meandrusa payeni. The sequence continues at coordinate 265,344 of JAGSMX010000002.1, read as the reverse complement.
TTATAAGAGTAACATGTGTTAACTCTATCTCTTTTACACCGACTTCAAAAAAGCAAGAGGTTCTCAATACGTCTATATGTTTGTTTGTTAGCTTATAACTTTCGAGTTGGTGAACCGATGTTGATGACTCTTTTTTGTTTGAAGGCTGCTGCTTCAATTTCCTATTTCAATTTGGTCCAATTCTGACGACGGCATCCACAAGATAGCAGTACAAGTGTTAAATTTGCATCAAGTATGTGCGCGACAAATGGACGAAGAGCTCAATATCATGTCAACCGATTTCGATGATACATTTTTTATTGGAAAAGTTGTACTTTAAGAGTAGTTTGTTAAGATTTATTTGTTATGTTCTGATTCATTTTATTACGTAATATTTCTACAATAATTCATAAAAACGAAGCAGTGGACCGCGCGTAATATCGTTTAACGTTCGATTCAATTTGAAGTCGATTGGAGTCGATTTGGAGTCGAGACTTGTTAGTTATTGTGGTTCAGAGTCAACAGCTAAATTCAAATCACACAAATGATTCTCTTATCCACAATCCACGGCACAAGAGTGTACGTAGCGTAATGAACATGTAATATGTATGTCAAATTATATACATGTCACAAATAGTACCGTGGATGTTGTAAATGTCATTTAGAATCGTCCAATATGAACTTTGCCCGTTGTCATTAAAGCGCGCGTTTACTGAATGATAACGCCCCATTCAAAAACAGTTTCCGGAAATTATCTGCTATGAAATCCTTTACAGCCGATGAATAATCAATGTAAATCAAATTCATGTTTATTTTCATCGGAATAATTTATAACGGGAACGTGAAACATACTCAACGCGCAACAGGGACCATTATTAAACATTGAAGGATTTAATAACAGGTTATTTTTTCGAAAATTGTGTTGCTATTGCAATAAATTTGAATCCGCTGTAATTTTTTTATTAAATTTTTGTTCATTATTTTTGTATGGCTTAAGTCACATACGAATACATAAAGATGATTAAAAATACAGTGATCGAATGTATCGCTTTGTCTCTTTTCTTATAGGGGTGGACATTTACCAATCGTATTAGATTCGTGGACATATTTTTCATTATTTGTTTTTACGTAAATCTGCTTTAAAATTAATAAAACATTGTTCAAATATCTACTTTGATAAAATTTATGAAACATCCTCATGTTCCAGTTGAAGTCGATATTGATATAAATCGTGGCGGTAAATCAATTTTTCCGTGGCCGGAACCACCATTTTTAATGCTTAATGTTTCAATATTAATAGGACATGGAGATGGAGATTATGTAAAGAAATAAAGTACGCTTCTTCTAACGAGATCATTTTCACCACAATTTACAACTTTGCTTTTTCTCACCCCCCTTTCATCATGGGACCCAATAAACTTAGTGAAAAGCGCACAGCTGTCTCTGTGTATCTGTGTAAGCTACGATTAAAAAGCTATTTTTGTATTTTGTATTGGTCCCGAACTCATTCATACAAGTCAGCTGGGATTCGATCCTCGCCAATAAGATCGTAAAGTCGCACGATTAACTACTAGGCTATCCTCTTCCACTAAAAGTAGATAGATACTTTGGCATCATTAAAGAAACATTTTTTTAATTGCGTGCAAATAATTAAAGGACTGGTTGGCCGAGTAGGATAATAAAGCAACACAATCAATATAGTTTAGTTTAAATTTGAAAAACGGTAATTATAAATAAATATTAAATAAAATAATAATAATTTAATTTATGTCAATACATACTGTTTATATTATTATATTTTTTCAAAACCCGCCTAAGGAAGTATAACTTCAATAATTAAAAGGAACTTTGTTGGAAATATGAATGGAAATTGGGCAAGGAGACTTTTGTTATCCCATTAAATAGTTACCCGCGCAACATCGTAACAACACGTAGCACTTACAACAACTTCCATAAGGTGATGACGATATGATACGACAACAATCACAACTCAACATTCTAATAGAACAAAGAGTCGCATGGCAGTAATGTCAGTGGCACACTAAGCCCGGATTACTGAGGGCAATTTCTTTACTTAATTGTTTAAACCTTGGACTTTGGTAATTGTTTTCGAGTAGGATTAATCCTTTGTTGTTCAGATTAATAGGTTTCGCGATTGGGCGATATAATTTTTTCTGTTTGCACGGGAAATGAAGTAATGTTTGCAATTAATATTTGAAATGATAAAACAACGACAGTGGAGATACGAGCGGGGGCTGTTGTGGCTCACCATTATACACAGTCCGGGTATTTTGCTAATAGTTAGTAGATTATTGAGCCTTGGGTACCTAAGATGTGCCAGGGAACTTCTAAAAATCGCAAAAATTTAGTCTGCATCTAAATATATAAAAGAATGTATGTGGGTATGTTCCATATAGGCTCCGAAACGGCTAGACCGATTTCAATGAAATTTTCAGGGAATCTTCACATTGACCTGGTGAGTAAACCTGTAAAGTTTGGTGACCTGTGAAATACAATGGAGTACATTGAAGTATAATAAAGTATAATGAAGTATATTAAAAATGATAATTAAGGATTTTGAAGTATTCAAGGTAAGTTATAGCGCCGTTTACTGTGCTGCTGATATGAACATGGATGTAGGAAATGATCTTCACCCGCTCCAGAAGAGAATGAATTTGGAGAGAAATGAATAATTTAATATATTGTAAGAGTTAAATTAAATATTTAATGATGTAAGTTTATTGTTTAAATAAAATAAGACAAAATCTAGCCCTGGATACGCTAGTTGTAAATATATAAAAGAAAAAAATTGAATCATTACTAGTACGATTGTATGTATATGAGTGTAGTTATATTACTTTAGTTGTACTTCGAACAAAACAGTAAAAATTGAAGGAAACGTTAACTTACGTAGCGTAGTTACAGCGCGGTCGGCAACGCTCCAAGTAGCGTGTCCACCGAGCGAGCGCTGTGTGAGCGCACTCTGTGCCATGTGCTGTGACAAAACTAGCAAACAATTAGTTACATCTTCTTTGGGCGGACACGTCGTGCAACTACATAATAAATCTCTTTTCGCACTTTAGAGCACACTTCGTATTTTGTTAACCGAGGCAGAGAAACTGCTTCTTACATATATATATATATATATTTGCAATAATTGTAACACTTGAACTCAGTTGAATAACGTTCACTACAATAAAAAACCGATTACAAATCCAATTAACCGTTTAAAGCTACAAAGGGCGGACTCTTTGTATATCCCAATTATCGTAGAAATATTAAGAAATAGAATTAATCAAGAGCTAACCTCACTTTCACCAAACTACCTTGAAACTACCTCTTTAGATGAAATCGGTTGGTCACGACAATTTTGAGTTATTCGTGCATTTGTCGCGCGCATACTTGATGCAAATTTTATACTTGTATGGTTTTCTCATGGATCCCACTGTCAGAATAGGATCAAATTGGACCACAATGTAAACATTTCGATAAAACTACGTACACAAAATTTTTCTAATAATGTTTATTTAGCAAGATTACCTTTTCCATATTAACTATTTTCTTCTATCTGTACAAATAAATTAAACTGGACTGTCTGTTTGTATAATAATCGCTTTTTAGTAGATGCATATGAATGTGTACGTTACGTATACGTTATGTATACGGTACGTAAACCAAATTAACATTGTTTACTTATTTTGTCTGTCTGGAACGGCTGGACTGACTTCAACGGGACTGTCACTGGCGGCTGATGTAATAAGGAGTAACTTAGGCTACTTTCATTAAAAAAAATAATAGCCTTTAATAGTGGGTACCCGCAGGGCGCAGGTAGTTCCCGATAAAAGAAAATTTTGAATGTGTAAAATTATTTTAATGAATATACAAGATTTTTTTGTACTCGATAAATACCCTGCCTTTACCTGCAATGACAAGTTCACTCAATTAAAAATACTATCTCGAAATCTAAACAGAATAAACTATTTATGGAGACATGACACGTAACATTCAAATAATGATTCCTATTTACAAATAAATTACACCGTCACTGTTACCAAACGCAGAAGACGTGAAGAAATCGATTCAAATGTAAGTAGAAAAAGGGCTCCGCAGCCCTGACACCCTTGACGCCCCTGACATTCGTAACAACATCCGTGCTGCTCGAGGGCTGACAGATTTACTTAAGGCAACTGAGCGAGTTTGTGATTACGCTCATGTTAAAGAACTACCAACCTCAATAGAATAAGCTGTTTGCAACAGGTGGTTACAATCACACCGCGCCAATAATAATGCCACTAAACCAATAAATGCAATATGTTGCAATGTTTATTGAATTCCTCGCCATGAACGTTAGCTCAATGATTTCATCACGGAACACATATGATCGTGGTCCTACAAAGAAGTATTTTTTTCGGACTTCACATGTTTTCGAAGTATTTGTCGGAATGTCATGATGTCAATGATATTCGCCGCCTCTCTCCAATATGTTATTCAATATCATGTGACTGCAGTGCACTGCCCCACGTGCACCATCTCCAGCCCCAACACCTGTGGGAACTCTTTTAGGTTTCTTAATCAAACATAGAATTATGCGAGTGATCCTAAAAATTTAACGCAAGTAATTTATTTAGGATGCCATTGAAGCAATGAGATAAAATGAGTTTTAGCCCAGTCCAAAAGGGAAGGGCTGCTCAGGAATTTTTATTTGTTTTAGCATCGAGGGAGCGTAATGGCGGTCGTTAATTCTGCCGGTTGTAATCCGACAATTGTTTTGACGTCGTTTATTTTATAATGATTAAATAAATAGCACCCAATGAGGGTATTTCGTGTTAATAAGTAATAATAATGGGAACACGCAAGTTATCGTTAGAAACCGAATTCACAAATCAAGTTATTACGCGTCAGCGATTAGCGCGATGCATCGAAGGCGCATCCTCACTCAACAAATAACTTAAATATTTAAAAAAAAAACTCGATCAAGACAGGTGCGTAACCTGTCACACGATGACATTGTTATTATGCTGCTTCATGTTAACTCAATCCCGCAACAACAACAGAATTGCTACTAACTTAGTAGATATACATACATGTATGTATTGAAGAAAGTATTTAAGTATAACCTCATTAGACAAAAGTTAAGAGTTATTATATGTTAAAGTAAAAGTTACACCCATTATATATACAATATATATGACCCAATGTTGAACACAGCCATTTCTGTGAAGAAAGTATATATGTCCCTAACATAGCCCGCCACGCACACCTAGTGCAGACTTCACATGCCTTAGAAATTTTTTCTAAGACGTGTAGGTTTCCTTACCATGTTTTCCTTCACCGCCGGAGCGCGTGATAAATCAGCACATTAAATTGCAACAACAAATTTATTGGTGCCGATGGTGGGTTCGACCTCGGGTTACTAGCGTACTATGCAACTATAGCCAACAGCCCGGAAACTGAGCTACCACGGCTTATTTATTTGTATTTAACTTCAAACATCTTTAAAAATAAGGCGCGAATAAAAATCACTTTTGATGATTATACAATTATATGCATATACTCGTATTATGTATAAACACACATTACAACTAACCTCAGGGAACGGAAGATTCATTTTTAAATAATAATTAAAATTATTCAACCAATATGAAAACATTAATATTAAAATAATTTTTGAATAATTTTATTAAAAGAGACGTACTAGTAAAGGTCTCTCAAGCTTTAATGCAAGGAACATTTAACCATGACAGTCATTTACTTACCTTTCGTCGAATAAAGCACATAACCACTGACTGTTGCAGCCTACGAGCATAGCAAAGGGGATCTATTACTCTATCTCGTTTATGCACTCCTGTTTATCCAACATTCTGTAAATATTAATTCCTGGCGAGCGCGCTTCGTGAATCGGAATACTGAATCGAGCTAAATTTAAAATGAATAATTGCTGGCGTTTTTGTATGGGAACATTTAGAAAAAAAAATCATTTGAAATAATATTTATACGTTTAGAACTGTATAACAAATTATGTATGAACACGTACGCCCATCATTCAAGAACACTATGCCCACCCCAGACAGAATCAATGGAGTTGCTAAACTTTTCCTTTGTTTTCTATTTAATGACAGGGGAAAATCTTCAATAAGACACCCCGTCTTACCTCAGAAGGCTATTACGTGAGGTTCTTACTCACTTAAACGCCTCTGGTGGTCCTCTTCGATACATGGCGAGGGACTCCAGGATCTCCAGTGGAACGCACCGGTGCCCCACTGCACTGTGCTGTTAAGCACGTTCCGAAGTGGTTACTCGCTCCCCAGTACCTTGCTAAGACATCGCCGTACCACCCATGTGGCCTTCTTCTCAGGCCTAAACTTTCATGTATCATCTAAACGATGGTCAACACAGTACGGTTCTTAAAGAAGTAGTACAGATAACTACTTATTTAAGAACTTACATTAATTTCCAATTCCTATACTTCGCGTTTCCCGTCACGGTTACCATAGCGATATATGTCTCGTTGGCATCGTATTTCTAAACTGACGTAAAACTATATGTTTTTTTACTCAATGTTTTAGATTAATATCAATTTTGCTTGATTGAAGTAACAAGTAAGCAGCAATAATAGTAATGTGTTAACTTATTTCCCTTACTTTCTAGGACATAACGTAACAATAGTCAATATTTGTGCCCGTACCATTCAGCTATACGGCTTCTTTTACTTTCCGATTCAAGCAATGCGCCAAAAATACTTTAATAGAACGTGACTCGACTTGATATATCCGTTTTTCAACAAAACTTGACCGAGATTTCTATGTCGTAGTCTGGGAATAGAGAAAAAACTTATTGGTGTCGGACGAACGATCAACTAATTCTATTTGTAATTTGTCTATTACAAAGATAGGATTTTTTTAGGATTTGAGTCGTTCTTTGATCCGAACAATGAATAAAACATTTAATAATAGATATAATTTAACGATAACTTAACCTTACAGTAAAAACAATCTACATCTACATGCTAGAACATAAAAAGCCGTTTTATATAATTCTTACAAAAATCAAATTTTAGCGATGTGCTGTACCAATGACTCCAACACTACAATTGTCATCCACAATAATATGATATGCATAGAACGTCTTTTTTGTAGGGTTTGCCATATTAGATATTAGATATTTTTTATGCACATACTTCCAGCGCTAAGTAACAAATATTTAATATCTATTAATTTAAGAGAAGTATTCGCGGGCGGCAGTGATGAAGATGATTACAATATGCGCACTCCTCCCCTCCTCATTCCACTTACAGTCTCCACTATTCACAAATCCAATCCAATCTGTCAAATACTATTCATTCTTTGCGAGTACCTTCATGTAGTTGTTACTGTTTCGTCTATTTCCTTTTTTGACGTAAAGAGAAATAAAATGAAACGCTAGTTCGTTTTGTGGCTTCATTAGAAAAGTGATTTTCTAAGAGAAAACTACCGAATCTAAAAATAATAAATCGTCATCAGGTGGCGAGAAAGCAATTTACACCGACATCAGCTCTCCGCCATTTTTGTGTCGTCACTTGTTTTGTAATTTGTGAATCAAAAGCTGGCTCGATCACGCGCATTCAGCGATATGTAATCGCCTCATTCAATAATTTACCTATTTAACATAACAATTATAGCGTTGCGAAATTCATTATATTTATTAGAAAGCAAGTATTATAAGCAAACTACAACTCCTATATAGCTTACGTAGGCTCTGCATGTTACAACATTATGCATCTAATTGTCACGCGTCCACCGGTCACGTTGGCCAGCGATTACATATGCAGCGAAACCTCAACTGCGGTGGGCGGTGACCTCAGCGCCGCAGAAGTTTTAACTTAGCTTATTTGTCACCACGGCTTTTCAAAGCCACTCATACACCTAACATCATGCCATCTGGCTTATTACAAGGCAATATTAGGTACTGTTATTTGTCGTCGGCTACCATGCAACAATGTGCATGTTTGTGCGTTTTCTTTCTACTGTAAAGGAACAAACATGCACGAAGTAAAATGAGTGTAAGATAGAACTTGTTCTTATAAAAATTGTTTGATTGCTCGTACATACGACAATGTAACAGTGGAACAACTTATTGAAGTCGGTATTGGATCATGAAATATGGAGTTTTTATAACTTGCTGTTGGTCTGATCAAATGGAATGAAGCATTTATAGAGACCCGATATATTTTTCTTATAAAAGTATTCCCACTGTTTGCGATAACATTTTCCTTGCCTATGTCCAATACATATATCCTCTGAAGTCGGTCATATGTATCAGTTAAATTTTGCATTATTTATTATATAGAGAGGACAAATAAGAGAAACGGACATCATTTGTGCCGTTTTAAATTTTTAACCGAATTCAAAAAAGGGGGCAGGCATTAATACGTTTGTATTTTTTTTTCAAATTTCATTTTTTACACTTACCTATATTGCCGTCATGTATAAACCGACTTCAAAATTACTTTTTTTATATTAATACGACCTTGACTTTCAAGGATATACCAGGGAATTCCTAATAATCGTACGAAAGAATGTTTGATTGAGATAACCTAACCTACCCAAGGTTTATGATAACCTGAGAGTCGGTCCGTAACGAAAACGAACATGGATAGAACCGTGATACTTTGGAAAAATCATAAGGTGTCGTTGTCGTTCACGTTTTGATTCGATTTGAAGTTGGTTTTTTCTTTTACTCGCAAGTATAATTGTTTTGTTCATCCTATCATGGCCGGTGCACGCACTGTTGTCATATATGTAGGTTTTGTATCTCTGACAATGCAATCGCATGTGTTAGAAGATGGGGACGAGTAATCGTTGATGTCTGTGCGCACGACACGTTCTACTGAACTAACTGTCGGGGAAGACTTACATACGAGTACGATTTAACAACTAATTCCCTGACCATACATAGTACAATACATTTTCCTACATTAAAACACATAATACTGACGATTAAGTTTTGAAACATGTTCTATTGTATGTTCATTAAATTACAACGTGTGGGCACGTGCGGAGAGAGGTTCTAACTTGAAATCAGTTGTGGCTAACCGTGCCTCATTATACTGAATTCAAAGCGTTTATTCACACGATGTGGGACTTTGTTAAGCTTTGCATTCCACAGTATATCTCATGTGCGTGTTAATTATTTTGTATATTCTGTTTATTTATAGAAAAACTCATTTTTTACATGTTTTGTAAAAATAATGTATAAAACAATAATAACGTAAAAGACACCGTCTGAATGTTTATCAACCAGGCAAAGAGTGACGTCAGATGTATTGGAACGCAATGAAGATGTATGGGTTTTGGAAAATAGAAATCAATAACCGCAAAATGTTCAAAATGTGTCTACTAATGACGAAGTCTCAATGTCACGCTACCTTAGTATTGCTACAATTTGACCGATACGAGATTGACCTGCGGTAAGCTAGCAATTTTTAAAATAAATTTCGTCGAATCTCTAAATATTTTTTACAAATTAATTGATTGTTCATAGAGAATCATTGATTGAATTTAAAATCCGTATTTTAGTTAAATTGAATGTGAGCGGGCTGAAAACGCAATGAAGCACTCTCGAGTGGTACAGTCAAGGGTACACGGTTAGTTGTTTTGTGATTCAACAGAACGTATAGAAATGGAGAAAGCAAACGAATTTAATCCAATAATATTTTATTGAATAATAAATTATATTGGAATGAGTTAAGAAATTGGATAGAGCTGTGTGAAAATAAAATAGCACACGTAATGTACGAGAATCCTCCGCGGGATGCGGTGCGCTTGTTTGTGCTCATAACATGTGCCAATCAATTTGCAGAAATATCATGTCTTACTGCGGGCCACAGTACAGTCCGCCACGCGACTCTAACTCACCATCTGTTCTTAGTTATACCATATATATATATATATATATATATATATTAAACTACAAAGTAATAAATATGGAAACAAGACCGTTATCCACAGAATTATGTCCATTCTTATTACTTTGCTACACTTTATTAAGTTTTAAGGAATTATGTTATTTATTTTCTTATGTTTTAAGGGAAAAAAACATATCACAGACTTGGAAATTCAAAAGTGTTTTTATAATGATTCAAGGATAATAGAAAAGAGCACATCAATATTGGCGAAGTGGTCGTTTTACTGCTTCATAATTGGAGTCAATAGAGCGTTCACTGGCGTTGGTTCTCGTCATAATGGAAGAACGATCAGTAGTTAATTTCATACGAAAGAGCAGACCACGGGGGTGAGAGCACTTCAACTTTCCCAGCCGTTAAAGTAAGAGAACAGAGAGCCAACTGCATACAAACAAACCATGACGGTACTAATTTTATTAACTGTATGCAATTTTAACATATCGGTTGTTATATTTGAATCGAATATTAATTGCATGAGAATTACTAAAGTAAAATGTTTCTTTTGACGACATAATTGTACGCTGGCAAAGCTTCGTGCTTGGGACAAGAACTTTAGAGAGATGTCGTACGAAAGGACATTGGGATCTTTAGCGAACTTGACTGTGCATTTTTTTCAAATTTTATTAACTTTTTTCAGTTTTTGCGGAGATTATAACGTGCCATGTTACATTATATTGAATAATTAGTGTTTTTTATATAAAGAAATAACTAATTCTTAATAGATTCGTTCTTTAAATAATTTTACTAGTAGTTCAATAACCAAGATTTAAAAAAAAAATATCGTGTGAGCAATATGCAATTTTTTTATTATAATTATCACTGACATCCGTGTCATCATGATCAGCCTGTGTCCACCCGCTGCGGGGTATAAGCTTTCACCAATGACTTACTACACTTGACTTGATACACGATCCTCGCTTTCCGCATCCAGCCACTTCCAGCGCTCCTTGTAAAGTCGTCGGCCCATCTTGAGGGAGGGCCCATAATGCTTCTCAGATGCATGCACAGCCTCCGTTCCAAGACTTTCCTCCCCATCTGCCATCACTAACTCGGCAGACGTGGCCGTCCCACTGCCACTTCAACTGGCTGACTTTAAGAGCTATGTGGAAAATCTTTGTTCTCCGTCGAATTTTGTTCTTTCGGATTCTATTTCTTAGAGAAATGCTTAGAGCATATTCTTGTTGAGCGACTTAGTTTGTGGATCAGCACAACATCCTTCTAAAGCATTCTAAATAATCTTGAAGTTGTGCCAGCTAGGAGATGGTTCACGTCCACAGTCATAGAAGGAATAGTAGTTATTTTATTTTAATAACGTGTGAAGCATCGCTTTGTATATATTACTTACCTTGTCACGTAAAAAAGGTAAATATGTTTCACTGAGTACACACCACAAGCTACATCGAAATTAAACTCGTCAAACAAAAATGAGTTGAATGAGAAAATAACCAAGGGGTAAGTCACAGGAATTAGACTCGTGGGTATTCGGAAACATTCGTTTAATAAATGCGGTGAACATAATGTACGGGTTAAAGTAAGTTTTCAACTTTAAACCGCACATTACGTTTTCACTCATAAGAGAGCTAATTCAAAGCTAATTTGTGGAAAATGTTTTAACTCGAGTTAATTTCTCGGAATGTGAAAGGAAGGCCTCGACAACATTCAGCACTTCGAGCACGTCAAACACAAAAATGTTTTACAATTCAGTACAGTTTTAAACATTTTGAGAGCGTGTGCACTGTAACTATAACTAATTAAATTATACTGATTTACTCGTATGTTTGTGCCAAGGACTTCCTACTTTCAAATTTTACCGTACCGTAAAACAGACAAGTTTTTTAAACTAAGAAAAAATCGGATAGCACAAGCGGCTACATGTAACGGGTAAAAACGGTCCCACCACACGTTCTTGACGATCCGGACGACGCGACGATTGCACAGGCTAGATCTCTACAAATCCAAAAGCGTCCATTCGCGACCGTCGGAGATTGCGAATAATCCTTGCGCGTTACCGCTATTTTATGGGCGGGCCCCACCCCTTAGATGTTAGGAGCGTTGCTGGAGTTTCTTCGGCCACTTCTTCTCCCAGCGTCAACGCTTCCCGAAGTGGCACTCAAAGTTAGTTTAGCTTTTGAATATCCCTTAGATTATCCGTGAAATAGCAACCGACCGAGTCGTGGTTCGGCCCTCTCGGGCACCCTCGGATCGGAATGCTTACGCGTAACATAGTAACCGTCCAAGCCGAGGTTACCCCTCACCGGGGGGACCCTTGTGTCGAGTTACAATAGATATAGTTAGCAATAGAGGTTCAGGCTAAGCGACCTAAGAGCTGTGCCACCTCTCAATCCGGTGAAGCAGTCAAGGCCAGCCTCTCTGGCCAATCTGTGTGTTCGTCATAAAAAAAAAACGGTCCCACCGCTTAATAAACTTTTTTTCACAAAGTACTCTTATTGTGATTTAGATATAAGAGAGGTCGGCAAGGGAAAAGGTCTTAATTCTCTTACTCATCCTTTGCATACATCAGCGAACTAGTTTAAAAAAATCTACCCAAGAAAATTGCTAGAAATGTAGGTCAAAGGTTCGAATACAGACAATACCGGAAAGAGAACAAAAACTCAATGTAAATCAACCAGCCTTTAGTAGCACTTGCATGTTCTTCTTCATTTATTCACAGATGCCTATCTGTTAACTAATTAACAGAAATAACGTTTACTAAGCGCAGGGTTAATCCCGGATGCGGTGTAGGTTCTGACGACTGTGTATTTACTTCACCAGTTGCTTATTTCCCAAGAGGATAGTACCTTACAGCAACAAAATAATTTCATCATTTGTTGTGGCACAAGCCACAAGCTGTTAGTAAAATCAAAAATAATTACAATATCCGACAATATTACAAGACATTTTATAGCTTTTACAACTGATGAAGCCGTAAGAACCAACGTTAGTCCATATGCTAACTAAATTCCCTATTCTGTGGCGGTTAAAAGAAAACCCTAACACCAAATGAAATCCAGGAAAAAAATAGAAGGTGAGAAGGTAATGACGGCAGCTTTACTCACCACTACTTTCAAACTTTTTTTTAGAAAGGCAAAATTAGTACTTTAATTACAAATTTATTTCTGTAATAGTAAAAGAATAACCTAACACCGATTTCAAAAAAAGATTATTATAGTTATATTTTTATTAAATTAGTATATTCATTAAAGATTTATTTCGATGACAACACATGATATAATAGTAGATTTTTCGTAGAAAAAAAATTATACGTTATTTTACTACATTACCGTTAAAATAGAACGAACGAAAGTACATCACTAAATAACTATGACACCTATAGCTTACCTGTCATTAGCGCGTATTATAATTTGATAATATTTTAATTTAATCAGTGTATTGGTGTTAAGTTTTAAGTGTAGTAAACCTGAATAAAACTGTAATATTTCAAAAATAATGTCTTTAAAACGATCTTTAATTATTTTCTGTTATTCTACTCTACTATTTAAGACATTTTGGACTCTAGTAGTAGTCTGTTTGTTGGAAACGGGGGTTTAAACTTATTTTTTTACTTAATTAATTTCAGATCGTCCATAACTGTTCAATTCAACTTCGATAAACACGGTTTTGGCTTTAATAGTGGCTTTCAATTATTTATAATTTTAACTAAATTAGATATCGGCTAAATAAGTAGTTCATTTTCATTGTATTGCAGTAAACAAATCAAAAACGATCATATGCTTGTAATATTCCTAATTCTTTCAGTTCAAAAGATTGGAACATGTACATATGAAGAGGATAAAGTCACAAATCAATTTAAAAACACACTCATGTCAGTATTTAAATGTTTGATTGTTATACTTTTATATTTGCTAATGTTTATAATTTGACTATAATATGATATGAGTTAAATTAAATAGGATTTTTAGAGTGTATGGGATGAGTTTGAATGAGGTTCCCTTGGAAACAACCACACAGGTATGTGAAACAAGTAAGAGAAAGAAAAATAGGAAAGCCAACGCGCTGGTGTGATAATAAAATAAGAATGGTCGTAGAGGTAAAAAGGCATGAACGTACATTCAAACTTTAGACAATCATTAAGATAATAATGTATGAAGGCAAGAATCTTTGAAACATGACAGAAGAGAATAAAAGAATGAACAGTTGCCAGACAATTCCCTAGGAAATATTAAAATGTTAAAAATGCTGCACGGCTGGAAAAGGCAAAATACAGTTTGCGACTTTTGTTTAATGTATGTTGGCCACATAGAGAGCCGGTGGAGGATCAGGAAAGTGATCTGCAGAAACTTTTTGCTAGGCTCATACTGAGTGGAATCTCTGACTTCCTTCTGTCCTCTGGTTACCACAAGCCTTATTACAGCCGACCAACATATCTACCTATTAAATCTCTGTTTTTTTCTTTTTTTACAGTTAGCAGAAAGCCAAATAATGTTCATCATCAAATTCATAGTGGGACCACTAAATATGACTCACAATCCAATCATTGAAACACCATCAAGTGTTTGTTGGAAGAGTCAAGAGAAACAAACGGTCAAGAAAATACAACATAATATAGTTTTGCAGAAAACCAAGATATTGTCTGTGATTTGGAATATGTGCATGTACCTATCAGTTTTTAATATTAATTTATACATTAATAATAAGAATAGTTGTTACAGTTACAGCCTATATATGAGTACACAAAATATTCTAAGACATGTACATTGCCTCACGATGTTTTCGTTCACCGCTAAGTGTGTGGTAAATCAATACATAAAATTGAAACAACAAATTTACTGGTGCCGGCACCAGGGATCGAACTCCAGTAGCATACTATGCAACTTGAGGCAACTGCTGCCACCACTCTTGAACACAAGTCAAAGTTTGGATATATAATTGTATTCTATAAATCCAAATTTTAACTTTTAATTGATAGCTTTTATACAATAAAGTACAACTAAATTCAGTATATTGGTTTCTTGCTAGTAAAGTAGAAATTAGTAATTTTTTTAAACAATCATGTCTTAGCACTGGGTATATTTTACCAATGTTTTAACTAAGTAACATAGTTTCTTTCACAATAAATACCTTGTACAGTACAGATATCAGACAATAATAAGGGGACAATTGACTATTAAATTATTCTTATTATAATGTATTAATTTGTTAACTAAGTTCAACTGCTTTTTTAATGAACTGATGATAATACACTTAGAATATTGAATGGTCTTAACGAGAACATGAATTTGGGAAATGCTTCTCATAATTTCAATTAAGAATATACGAGTATATAGCAAAAACAATGTTTTGAATTTTATTATAAAAGTTATTACTATTAAAAGATATTTCTATTTGATATGTTTATCAATTGTAGGCTGCATTAACCCTGGTTATTTCTGGCAAGATAAAGTTTGTGATACAAAATAATTTTGAAAAATATTTATACAAGATGTAAATAATAAGTCAATATTTATATGTAAAAGGCAAGGCAGTTCCAACAACATGTTTAACAACACTGAGATTATGTAAATAAAGGATATTCTATATGGAAGCCCAAGTCTGTGAATGTTTATTTCTTTATCATTAATATATAATAATAATCAATGCTATGTGTTTCATTTTGTTTGTACAACTTTGTTGAATGTGTGATAATAAGCGATAACAAACATGTGTTTGTATAAATACCATACCTGCCTAAGATTATAATGTAAAGAAAATACTGCCATAGAATTCAGCATTATTTACAAACTCTCTACTATATGGTAGTCTTTCGGATTTTCTACAAAACAAGTGAAAGGTTTTTAAGTTAGTATGTTTATTGTACTCTGTGGAATTTAAGAGATGTGACTGAATGACAGGTTAAAGAATGGCGTGTTCCGTTTCTAGAACAATATGACTTGATAGTGGATGTGCGACTAGAATCAAGAAAGGTGTATAGGTTGCTGTTGGTTTTGAATATCGATACATAAAGTCACCCTAGTCTAAGAATCATATTGAATAGATATAGCTGTCGGTGTTGATCACAAGGTGTCAGCTTATTTCTTGAATTAGAATATCGCCAATATATTTAAATTTCTTGGAGCCTCGAGTAAGGCAATTTATCATCTTCTCATATGTGTTGGCTTAACGCAGGCGAGCGTACTTGTATAATTTTGAACTAAAACTATCCGGTACATAAACTGCCGTGTTTATTTATCACTTCTAGAATTGCCCATTAATATATATCACTATCACAGTTTATTTCTTTTCTAGATATTTTATTCGGTTTATAATCACTTTAGACAATGTCCAAAAGCAATTAAATTAGTTAATATAGTAGGAAATATGATATTAAACAGTGTGAAAAGTATTTCAAAAAACAGAAATACTCAACATACTCATAATATTTTTTTGTTTTAAAAACTCATTTCAGCTTTTTATTGGAATATAGGTTTAGTTTCACACTGGATTAGTAGCACGCCAGGCTTTACACTATATACAGTGGTGAAGTTTATTTACTTAATACCATTACAAGAACATTTATTAAATACCCCAATTGTATTGTTATTCTTTTTGGTTATAATGAACACACGCAACCTGGTGCCCGTATCGGAGACTTGTGAAACCCACCGCTGTCATCAAATGTTGTGAGCCTCAACAGACAGCCGGACAAGCAGTCGTCTGCCAAGCAAACGCTTTCTAAGACGTGGTAGCCGAGTTCAGAATCCACCTTACATTCTTACTATTTAATACATATACACCATAGTATTGTCGGGAGGAACAGATAATTTTAGAATGGGCAAAATGTATGGCAATCGTGCTCAGTAAACGGCGCCTACAAAATGGTCTTACACAATTAGAAAGTACACAGCGAGCGATCCGCATAAAAATTTCTACCCGATGTAAGTATAGGCTCACCACATCTCACATATGGGACCTAATATGCTTGTTGTAAAGCGGACAGCAAAAGCTGTCTCCGTCTACCGAGCTAGGATTAAAAGCAAGTGAGAGCGTTTCTTTCTATCTAATCAAAAAATCAACGTTATCGGCCAGTATTTCATTTCTGGTACCAAAGTGTTTATACGTCATTCTCACTATTTACTTGAATGCCCCTCGTACTTCCTGCAAAAAGGCAAAATTATCTATTGGTAGTTTATAGAGCTCTCAATAGATGGCAGGACAGATAGATAATTGTATATTTTGTGTCTTATATTTTATTAAAAATTTGAGAAAACAAAATGCGGTCTTTGTCAAATAATATTTTATATACAATAAAAATAATTGTTTAATGTTATTAACAATATGAGATATTACAATGCTTTTTTTATCTGTGTATTAATTAGCAATGAAAAATTGTATTTCAAAAGGTAACGGCTTACCAGACAAGTTTGATCTTTATAATCTGTGGAATCAGTTCTGCCAGCTGGGCGGTTCCGATTTTAATATTTGTACTTTCAAGCGAAACAATATTACTAATTAATTCAAACTCTCTAAAGTTTATTTTTACTGCCGCGTGCCTACACTTCAAAATGTGAGTATTTATTATTATTAATAGTCTTTGTATAAATATGTATTTTGAGTTTATTAAGAGCGTACTGACTAGAAAATACAAAAGTAACTGTATCGTCTAGAAAACTTGCGACAACAACAAAACATAGTTAGTTTTGTGTAATTGGTCGCAAGTAAAATAAAGTTATATACTGAAGTTTATGAACTTACGTTATTAACGTCCAAAACCGACCTCATGACCGAAGCGTGCCGCGTGGTCCCGTATTTGAGAATTACCAATGTAGAACGACTCGTTTGTTCACGCACCGCCGATTATGTTGGGATATATGATTGGTGAGAAGGTGTATGTTCTTACATCTACGTTAAAACTTGATGTAGTCCACATCAAGTTATCTTATTTCTTTCCTGTTGGACAGTCTTTTTTTTATACGAAGGGGCATATGGTCCTACATCTTACCTGATGTTTAATGATCCTCACCACTAACAAACACCTACCAAAGAAAAAGTGTCATGTGGATGTGCAGTAAATTTGTTTTATGGAGATTTATTTGAGATTAGATTATATTTTGAAGAATTAAGCTATTAGCACCTCACATGAAATGTAGCATACTTCCACACTGGTATTCTGAGACTTAATGATGTCTCTCCAGTTGTGTATGACTCCAACTCCTACAATTGATACTACAGCCGATACCACCACAGTAGCAACTGTTGGCTTTTCTTGAATTTTGTGGATACACCTCAACTCCCTATTAAAGCCGAGTAATCTAGAATTGCTCCTAAATTATTATCATTGTTGAATGGTTATCAGTAATTGGTGGAGCTACAAGGTTTTTAACCCCAATTTTACTATAAAATAAATTTAATTTTTTGAAAAACATTACTACTAATACGGTTATAATATATTTTAATTGTCAGTACTTTATAACTTGTGGTTTTAATATTGTAAAAGCATTTCATCCCATTAAAAGCATCAAGCATTTTGCTATGAACATAAAATAGCTTAATCAGCCTATGTCACTCCACCGCTCTATAGACCTTCCCTAGTGCCTTCCACAGTATCCACTTTCTACATCCAGCCACTTACGCTATCCTTATAAGGTTCTTGGCCCTGGAGAGGGAGGGCACTCTACAATTGATTTGATATCTTCCCACAATTCAGATATCAAAACCATTTTGGTTTCATTAGCCTAATGTAAAATAGTCACTGTCGAAGTCAGTTTTTAATTTCTTCACTTATGAATTATATTTTGTTTTTGTTAGAAAGAAAAACTTAACATGAAGTCACCTGTTAACTTTATTGGTGTTAGAGTTTTAAAGATATATCATGGAACTCCTGTTAATTGCACGAAATAATGACTCTGCAAGACAAGTACTCAAATGAATGTGAAAGAAGGAAGAGATTGCACCTATGAGTATGTGCTAGAACTTGGTAACATAACTCTTTCTCTCCTTTAATTAATATTGTTCCATGTTGTGGTAAGTGGTATATCACAGAAATGTTTTCATATACCATCACAGACTTGAAGTGCACAATATAAATCGATATTTCGTAAATACGCGATATATCGCTCCAATCCGATATTGTCGAATCATAAAATATCGATGTATTTTAGTTAATAGATGAATGTTTCTAGAAGCTTAAAGACATTGAAATTGACGCGAAATTCATTACTAAAGCAATCTTTCTCATTATTTCCGTGCCAGGGAAAATTTCCAAACTGTCCATTTCTGTAAATTGTTACTAAACACGACGGTTGCATGATTCGCTAACCCAAATTATGCTCATATAAGTGTCTTTTAAGTGTGTAGAATAACGTAGAATAACGCGAGCACTCGACGCGAGGTCTCGCGTGTCTATTAGTTTGTTAAATTTCATTGTTATTCTTTCAAATGGGTTGCGTGCGAATTTTTCTTATAGTTTCTAATTTTACTTGACGACAAGTAAGACTAGTGACATTGAGTAATGTAGTTGCAACCAGACGCAAAGGGCTTATTTTCATTTCAAAGGCATTGGACCTTGGGTTTCGAAGATATACCAGGACACTCCTATAGAAAAATGTTTATTGATTGTGATATTGGTAGGTATGATAAAATCAAAGATTAGCTAACTATTTCATAACAATAATGGGCATGATAGTAGAGAATAATAGAGAACGTAGACGCCAGAACTTCGTGACATAGCTATGATACTTTGGCAATAAAAGAGACTGTCTAACGACAATTTTTGTTACAATGAATTTGTTTCTTGTTCTGGAATTTCAGGGTGTACATCAGTTTTTAAAATCTCAATATATATAATACATTTTTTATTATACATTTTTCGTGAAAATATTTGTAATCGCTATACGCAGCGTTATCCGGTGTATGTCGTTGTAAGAACTGCCCAAGCACGAGCAATTTGTACCTCTTGCAATCACCAAGTGCACCGTATCTCGGAGCATGGTCACTCATATTTATCCGCGGCTTTCACACTCCGCCAATTTTAGTCGGTGTAGCGAAAGCATTCGATTCGGTATGGCACAAGCGGACTTGTGTACTATCAACATAATTCCTAGTTGTTCACAAGTTGTATAAACCAAGGTAGATCGTCCCCTCCTGACATTGGAGCTTGACTAGTATCCGCGACTACGTGTAGGCGCGCGACGCTTCACGTAGTACTAGCTGAAATGAGGAATCGGAAATCGTCGTACTGAGCGCTCGCGGAGTATACTTACAAAATATATATATTATATCCCGCTATATTGCTCTGTTACTTCTCGCTGTTCGTATTCATACAGCCTATAAAATAAGTAATACGTATTCTGCCACTATGCTTTTTTATAATATAACTAGTTATATAACTGTTAACTGTTAGCTAACTTCCTCATTGCACCAGCTATACGCCAAATAAAGTCCCGTCAAAATCGGTCCAGTCGCTGCATAGATTGACCAGAACAAACAATAAATACAAAAATTGTAAAAATTGTTTTTTCTGTCTATGTATTGTATGTACATTCATATGCATGTAGTAAAAAGCGGTTATTTTAATATAACAAAAACACTACAACTTTACTTGTATAGATAAAGTGACTAAAGGACGTAATAAAGTCTACCTAGTAAAGGTTAAAATAAAGTGAGAGCTTATTGAATAGAGAATGAAGAAACTAGCAGGATATTCAACCGATGACGAGTTACACGCAGCATTTAAAAAACGTTTTTTTTTTTTTATCACGAACTACACAGATTGGCCAGAGAAGTTGGCCTTGACTGCTTCACCGGATTGAGAGGCGGCATAGCTCTTAGGTCGCTTAGCCTGAACCTTTATTGCTAGTTACTCGACACAAGGGTCCTATGGTCCTACGGTGAGGGGTAACCTCCGCTTGGACGATTAAAAAAAATCATTGAACACGAAAAGCTCTGACTTTGGCGATTCTCGTTATCTCCAATTGATAGAATTTAATAATATAATGAAATTAAATAATATGACAAAAGGAGGGGTGGGGTGCGGTTGCCGAGTGCGCCGCCCGTCTGATTGGAAATACGCACGGGAAAACGTGGCTACACACAGGGAAAAAATAATTGTACGCGAGCGAGATGGCGCTATTTGTGTTCGCGGCAGGTGCAGAAAGGAAAGCACGTAGGTCGATGTACTCAGCGGAGGTGTCGTGTCAGTCCGAGTAGTGTTGCGAGGTATTTGAACTGGGCACCGGTCTGCGCCGCCAGATGTTGCTCTGCGGGTAGCAGAAGAGTCGCAAGCACGTCACGAGCTGCTCTCATACCATCACCAACTGTAATAAAACAAACATAAAAAATGTTCAATTACGTTGAAACGGTAATGACGTTTGCCTCATGATCGATATTAGATTGAAATCCAACCGAACTCGAATAGAATAGTGTTGGAAGTTTACCGTCTATATTGTCATATATTGTTAATTAACCAGTATTATTTAAAACGATATCCTGTTCTTGGTCGTATCCTCGACACATTGGATGGTATGATCGTCTCATAAACCTGGTAATGTCATTGGTTATAACGTCTCTAGATCCGGAACTATGGAATTCCAGCACCCATTCCTTGCATCGTACGTATCATATATGTAAGTAGTCGTAAGCTTCTGACGTAGTGTACGAACGTTGATCAAACGACTTTTACTTGATCATACGAGTGTGTCGGATGATTGTTGTGTGTGATGTAAGGGCGAGAGCCGGCTAACGTATACCTCTATTTAGGGTGCCAGGCCAAGCGGTCTAAGGGCTCGGCTACCTCTAACGATTTTAATCTGTAAAAGCCCTTATACTGCAGACTACCTATTACTTTGCAGTCGCGATTAGAATGGTATCGCAAATAGAGTAACAGGCAGACCCCCTCCCCCCTTTAGTGGCCCTTGCCCCATGTTATTCCAGTAGAGGTTCATGCCGAGATCACCTTACACACCTCACATCCTGGTCGATCAACGCATTACCTAACCCTAACAATAAACAACTCAATTATAATTCCATTTCAAAATTCGTTAGTTGTACTTAATGAAAAAATAGCAGAGTATATAGCACTTAGCTTTGCGCTTGTAATGTTACGACTGGCCTGCAGGTTCTTCTTTCTCTCTTATTTGCAGTTAAAATAAATAACGCGTAAATCGTATGTGTACATTTATTAATGTTACTAACCGCGTACCAAAAAGTTACCGATGACACAGATTGTAAAATAAAACAAGAAATTATTATTAATTAATGGCTTACAGTTTGTAATGTGTGAACAAAATATATTAGACTTCCAGTCCGGCACCGACTGTAATATACTCGTATTTATTGCATTTATATATGTTAAAGAGAAACAAGAACTTTGATTTGCTATTAGTTAGTCGGCAGTGACTGCGGACATTCCACCGCTGCGCTCGTGTGCACCACCGACTGCTTTGATTTGGAGAATGGAAAACTGGTTTGTCGGTTTGTGAGTCACGGCTGCCTGCCCACGTGCTGCACACGTCCTTGCCGTACGCTTTTATGAGCAAACCATTTCGCCTACGTGTTTCATTTATCGCTCTGGCCCGATAAACGTTAACTTTATTGCTTTATACTAATTTTGTCCATACGTCGACGGCAGCGTAAATACTAGAATAAGGGACTCTCGCCTTCTAGACTCTACACATGTAACGTGCAAGAGGGCAGGATGTAGAAGCTTTTGGTAACTGGAGCGTACCCTGCGTGTCGTGTAGCTGCACTGTAACTGTAGGTGCTCACTCGTCCCGCCACACAATCGTGTATCCGTTTATCTAACACTCGTGTTCGATATCTTCAATATTTACATACATCACAGCCGCTTCTCGGTTGTTTTAACACGTACTCAGTACTCATTTGCAACGTTCTTACAATCTTCCAATGATTAACATAAAGAAATATTTTCACAATTTTTTATTATATAATTTTAATACAAAGCAAATTATTTGATAGAAAATCGCAAATGTTTAACATAAAGTGATATAATCATAGCGTACGTGGTGACGTTGCAGAAGCAAGTTTTTGTTTGAGATTTACTCTTCCTACAGAACCTTGGTAACTGAATTTTAAGAGTTCTTACGAAGTCTGGTAGGCTGATGTTATATTATCACTACACCCATAACTGAATAATAAAGAGTCCGGCTTAGTCACTTCATCGTCAGTAATAGGTCCACCGCAGAGGCAGTTTGTTATATACAGGGACGTACCATGACCCCGCAGAATACCAGCGTCATGCAGAGGTAAGCCTCAATAGCCTAATGGTTTAGGGTCCGGTCTGCGAATCGTAAGGTCGAGGGTTCGAATCCACCATTCGACTATTGACGTGAACCATCTCCTAGCACAAGCTTAAGCTTAGATGGAATGGTTAACAAGAATGTTAGTAATATTTCCGAAAAAAAGAAATATTGCTAGCTTTCTTTTTTGTTTTAAAAAAAAGGTATAGAAGCCAAAGACCATGAACACTTCGCACCGCGAGTGAGATGACTGACGGATATTTCACTACTGTTGGATAGATTCCTAGGGGTTGACAAATTATAGTACTAGTTGTACACATATATAGACGTATTTAAAACATTTCTAACAGCCAACCCCCATTTAGCAATGGTAAACCAACCGACGGAGACAGACGTGATGCGGGCGCCCTCGCATTATAATGCCCATGCCTAACTTAACATAATAATAGTCCAAGCCGAGATTATAGTACGCCTATTTTCAAACTTTTCAATCCTGCCAGTACAATTCAAGGGCATCATATAGTTGCCAATAGCAGATTATTGGCTGCCTGGTGCACACGCAAACGCCGGCGAAGCGTGCAGTTGGCGGGAAATTCACACACGGCGAACTACAATAACTGGGAACTAGCTGCTGCTTTTTCGCCGATACATGTGTTTCCACGTTAAAGTGTCTAAATGCAGTTCCAGTGGCAGCACTAACGTTATTATGACGTGTGCACAGTGAAACATAGTCAATACCCGATGCACGTGTCTGACCGGGCTCCACCGCTATTGCACAATTGTTAGGATATGATTTTACACATTTGATATACACATATACATACGAGTATAATGAAATTTATCTGTATTTCTTTATAATGTAGAGAAACAACATTTAATCTCTTTATTCCATTCATCATATCTTCATATCATTGTTATATCGTATCGTCTAGTTGTTAAACACTACGTTGGAGACAGACACTAAAGTGGAACCAAATGGCTAGCTTAAATTAATATTGTTGAGTACGAAATCCGTACGGAATGATGTCGGTGCTCAGGCGGCCGTGATTGCGGTGCACAGTGCTCTTAACGAGAGCTTAATTTACTAGTATCTCAATTGGATTGCACCGCTGCACGCTCTGGAGTTTGTTCGTTTCGCCCGAATACATTTTACCAGGTCTGTATTCTGTTGCAATATTGAAATAAATTCTTCTCACTTCGATATTGCTTTCAGACTAATGTCCAACTCAATTTAATGAGATGTTGTGTTTACAGGTGTAATATCTTTGAATACATCGTATTGTGTAAAAAGATTAATTAATCTTTTTACACAATACTGAGAAACAAATGGCTTCAAAGCCTTTAGTTTACTATAGGACAGCGGGTGTACGTCTCCCTCGGACTTGTAGAACTTCTCTCATAATGCCTCATGATATATTGAAAGCTAGTCTTAACGTTATTTAGAATATTACGACAGCAGCGTCGCTCCGGCCACTTCTGACCGCGTACAATAGACGAGATGCGCCAATCGATTGTTTACAATACTTTTGTGTAATTTTCAAATTGTCATCTGGTTAATATTGTTATACTGGTGCATCGTATTGCTTGCATTTAAACAATTTGCTGCTAATAAATAATAGCTTAGGTTTGTTATCAGTGTAATAAATAGGATATCTAACGATATCTGTTCGGTCGGTCAACTCAAATTGGAGGGTACGATTACCCGTGTGCCCCGCGTGGGAGGAGGATCCTGGTCCGACAGATCGGGCAAGGCGCGGCAGTAGCGGCTGCGCTGGCGGGGAAATCTAAATGGAAGGCACTGGTCTCCTTCTGTGAGTCAGTAATGACGCAGAAGGAGACCGCCGAACGAGATCGGGAGAGGCGAAGGCGGGCCTAAAAGGGGCCTCGGGCTCACTGGGCGACAAGGGTGGGGGCTTTTGTCCACCTTGACGGACGACAAAAAACGGGAAGAAGGCGACATCGGCCAGCCCGTGTCGCCTTGCACAGGGGGGGAGGGAGTAACCTCTCCCCGGGAAGTGCCCTCCTTGAGCACAGTGCAGAGGGGCTCCGTTGCATTTCACTGGAGGTCCCGGAGCCCCTCACCATGCACCGAGGATGGGCCAAAGGGGAGGTTTTAGTGTGTAAAAGACCCTCATAACCGCCGCTTTCCCCACAGAAGGCGGGGTATCTTTTTGAAGATTTCCTCCCCGTTAACAAAAAAAAAATAGTTGCAGAGAGTACGCTTCGAGTTCGATTACCGGTTTCGGCACCGATGAAATTGTTTGTTGCGACTTTAAGTGCCTAACAGTTGAATATATATGTTGTATCCGAACCCCCGACATACGCAATAGTACGGAATAACCATCGACAATCAGCGTCCTATATAAAAACGTGCTCCCTGTATTTTATCCCAGTATAATATAATACTGCCCGCCAAAGCGACAGGTACAAGCATTCTCGTCCGAACATGAACATAGTCCCTAGGGAATTATGAAAATTAGGCCCTCGTACACAATCGATAAATAATACACACGAGCAAGCGACTCATATTATGTGTTAGCTGGCAACACATGGCACCCAGCGATTGTGATATGCATAATAACTACGTAAATAACTACATCCAATGATATCTTAGTGATTTCCCTACACCTTATTGTAGATTCAATTCATCATTTATAATTTAGTAGATAGTCACATTAACTTCTAATTAATTTTTTTTAAAGATTGTGAGGTGGCGCAGTTGTCACGGTATTCGTTAAAATAATTCTTTGTACACCGTTACGCTGTCTCAATAAAGCGAGTGCTGCAAGTTATTACGTCTGTTATCAATGAGAAATATAAAAAAACAATTTGAACATTATGAATTGTCAATTAAATAATGTTTATCTTTTTCAGTTAATGTTTGAGCCGGCGCCGGTCGCCACTGGTGCCCCAACGTTCACATTCATTAAAGGTAGGTTTTAGTTATTATTTCTATTTTGTGGTGAATGCGCTTCTAGGGATGACTTATAGTGCTTTTTCCAGCTCATTTCCTTAAAAATGCCGTTGTTTGTTTGTCGACGTATGCGTTGGTTGAGGTGGACTCACAATAAAGATGTTCCAACCAATAGTCAAATGAAAATTAAAATATCCTAATTACTTGACATTGCATCTCTGGTCACGCGAAGCTGACTGTTTTAACACTTATCGCAGCTGCGATTGCTCCGATTTTAATAATTAGTACCGTTACAGTTGGCAGTGCTGGGGTTACTTTGAAATAATATTTTTTGAGATATAATTTTAATTAGGATCATATCCATGCAGTGAGGTACTATAAATACGTTAGATTGTTTAACTATAATAGAATAAAACTGGAGCCATCCGTTATAAGACCGGAGTTTTTTGAGACAATTATTGGTATAGTAAATTGTAAATATAATGCGTAGCTCTGCATTGTGTAATACACGGCCATAGATGTGCCTAAAGCGGTAAATAAAATAATAATTAAACATTTTTTTATTAATCCCATGTATCAAGTCGCCGCGCCATATCACAAAGAGATGTAAAGTTGACAAAATGTTGAAGTGGTTAAGATATTCCTTCCCCGTGATTAAGTATTATTCAAAGTATTCCGTTTAATTGGGCGGCAATGATAAAACTTTAGTGTGTGTCCACTTTAATCTTCTCGCTTTCTCAATCATGAAACCCATAAAGTACGAAACAATTTGACAGATCAACACTAATCATCATGATCATCAAGGTGTTAATGTCAGTATGCACTATGGTCACGGGCACGTGCAATACATATTTCGTTATTTTAACATAAATGCAACAACATTTCGCCTCGTTCAAAATATATCTGTATCATATCACATGTTAATGGACGAATTAATATCTTTTTCTACTGTATACAATATTTTAGTTGCCCGATTGCTAAATTAAAAATATTTAATTACTGTTAATAAATTCGTCCGAACGTTTATAAAGGAGAGATCGCAAACAGATCAGATGCACGCACTAGAGCTGCATTTTTGAATTTTACCTTAGTAGTTAAGGTTTAAAGTTGAACAGCGTTTCAAACTTGATATGTGAATGAGTTAGAAACTAATTTTAATAAAGTTAGGTGAGGCGCGGTACAATGATATTGAACTATTTGTTCTTCAATCCAATTTAATTATATGAAAATATTTTATTAAAATCAGATTTTATTAATCCTCAGTTGACCGGAATGACGTTCAGTTGTTCAGCCAACGAATGACAACTGCAAACAGACCATACGTCATATCGTAAATGTCAATCATATACAATTACTGCTTCTTTCGCAACAGAAAAACGGGTTTTACAATTGGCGTTTGTGTCAAGAGGTCCGTCGCCGTGTTATTTTTTGTTGTTATTATATTGATAGACACAATTTAATTGGCAAAACAAAGTTTGTGGGGTCAGATATAATTAAGAATAATACTTAGTTTGGGAATGTATCTATTTTGAAATCGAGAGTGGTAATTTGTCAATTTCTATCAAAATATTTAACTTGTTGTTCAGTAACTCCCACATGTACACCTCACCTTTTGTTTTATTATTTATGTAAATTATTTTATTATATTAGGTTAGTAAAGTCACCGGGTTATTTATAAAAGATGACATCATTTGCCAGTTGCGAATTGTACAGGTGAAGCCCGATTAGTCATATTCTTACACCTTCAATTATTTAAATCTTTCTCTCCCCCATTGTAGTTATATATGTCTATTTTTGAACTTAGACATTCTAAAGGAATTTAGTACCATAATTAATTACTTAAAAGAATCGTGTTTCCATTTTTAACCGACTTCCAAAAAGTAGGAGGTTTCAAATTATCTGACTTTCCTTTGTTTGAAATAAGCCCATTTTGAATTAGTGGCCATGTTTTTTGTGTAGGTAAAGGACCTAGGGGTCCAAAGATATACCAAAATATGGAAAAAGAAAGAAAATTTAGTCGCCAGAATTTCGTAATTCTGGCCCCTGCTTGGTAAACAAAGTTCATGGCGCACTGAGAGCAGCGGTACTTGAGGAGAGCGTGTCTGGGAATAAGTTATGTACGGGTAGCGCCGCACTTACAGGTGCTCTGTTTATTCTCAGACAGATCACTCTATTTCCACGTTTCCCTTCCATCTTTTATGCTCTCTGGGGCGCGAAAGAGATTTTGTTCACATTTATCCGTATGTAATAACTTCTCATATTTCGTTAAAAATCAGTACACAGACTGAGGTCTAGTCTGAAGTGGAAGAAATTGTTAAAGCGTTGTAGTGTGTAAATCCTCGTATGGCAAATCTTGGCCTCGTCTCAAAGCAAGATATAATAGCAAAACACTGGTGTATATTAGGACACTCCCATATCGCGGTATACCACTATATGGCAAAATTAAATAAATCGATACAAAATCATGCGGACCAATCAGACCAATCGATTGTGTACAGTGTGTATAGCGAAATGGATTACACTGGGCTATTATGGTTAGCCTCTCTCGCCAGATAAAGCCGAAATAAATGTAAAATAGGTCTCGATCGGGAAAAAATATCATCTGTATTTCATCATTTCGTTATTGCGAGAAGCTTTAGTGAAACAAGTCGAGTGCACAAATGGTAGCGTGAAGTTAGGAGGCGGGTGCGTCGCCGTCGTCACCGTCCCCCGGCAGTCAGCGGGCAGCCGGCCGCCGCGCCGCTCGTCGCGCCCTCTCCCGCGCCACGACGTAACAACACGACGCGACAGTCCGCATCTCGCGGCGTTAAATAAGCGCCGATGTCGGCCCGCCGCGATCTAACCGAAGAAGAGCCGTGCCATCCACGTTAGTGCACATTTCATACGATAACAAAGTAAATGGAATGCGTACTTAGTTCCCCGGACACAAGTTGTTGTTGCAAGTGATATTGGTTTACTTATATATAAACATTGCATGCATGTCATTGTTGTTCACCCGACACCAGCTGAATGTTTGCTCTTTTAAAACAAGTATATTTATGAGTGGAAACAAAAACCGACAAATCAAATCGATGCAAACTTAAAACGCTACTAAGCGCGGTCGCCTTCTTTATCCAACGTAAAAAAACGACGGTTGTCTGGAAACTTTTTATTCAATGGATTTAATAGATTTGGTTTTATGAATATTGTTGGCATAAGTCTTAAAATTTCGATGATATGTGAGGAAACTCAAAAAATTCACATGAAAAAATGCTTGTTGATGTTGTTATTGGTAGATTTGTGATTAGTAAGACTAAGCAAGTACTCCGTAACGACAACGGTCACGAATGTGGAAAAAGACAGGGAATATGAACCTCGTCACATAACTACAATACTTTAACAAACATTGTTCCCAAAGGTCCTATGCCTATATTTATATGGGACCTAATCCTTGGAACAAAAGAAAAGTGAATATTGATTCATAATTGACATGATGTACCTGTACCTATAGTAGGTACACAAACGTATTGTGTACATCTTTAAGTCAGTTAAAACAATTACAAGAACAATATCACAATTATCACTGTTATTGAAAGGAAATCTTCCGTGATGTTAATATATGTTTGTTGTACTCGTATATACTCGTACAAGGCACTTTCGATGTTTCGACACTTGTGCGATGAGTTAGGATCAAAGCGATCGATTTATTTTTATTATTTAAAATTAAACATTACATATTATTTAATTTAAAATGTGTATTTCATTAAATACAAAATGTAGATTTGTGTTTTGTTCTCGTATAGGTTAGCTAATATTCTGTTTGTAAAACGTTTTTCTATATATCTAACATGTGCTTATTATACGAGTATGTTACATCAAAACAATGATGAAACGATCATTTTCTATTCGCCATTGCGCTTTATTGTCAATCATCTTAATTGTTTAGCAAAGAAATGTAAGAATAGAGTAGAAAATGTTTCACGTCAATGTACAAAAATGGAAATAATAAGATAAATGGCACCAATTTTACGTGCACACATTTAGTGGAGTGAGTAAGGGCAGAAACGTATATCTGTGAGAAAAAGGTAGGGGGGAGTGGTCACCGAGACGACAGGTAGCCGACCGACTGGCTGACCGACCATGTCTGGTGCAGAGAGGAGCGGCGGTGGGAGGCGAAGGGACGCAGCTCTTATATAGCAGTGTCAAAGTCATCATGAAGGAGGAAGCGGACAAGACGGAGGCGGCCTCTGCCACGCCGAGGAGCCATAGTAATTCAGAATCGCCTATGTCATCACTTGACGGTTTGTTGGACACAACTAACAAGGAGAGCGCACGGTATCGCGCGACAATTAACTTGCCCGACTCTAGAAATCGCAAATGCTCGCGGCGCACTAAGGAACAAATATCCGACTACATGGTTGCGCGAATCTAGACTGGCCCAAGTTAGTCGACACGCAAGCCGCCATAACGCTGGATGTACACTTGTGTTGGAACTTTTCATACGTCAATCTATCTCTATACACTATACACATCATGCAGACCTGTTCTTTTTAATTGTATGCAGTGTGCACCCAGCTTGGCAAGCTCATACACATTGGAAGCGTTTGGTATCTTACGTATCGTACTGTTTACCTGTTATAACATTAATTTTCTTCGTGAGCGTCATGTGTCATGTGTTGTTTTGTTGGTTTGTGTGTGTGTAGTTCGTAACAATTAGAGTTCTTAGATTATAAGTTTGACCTCTGTCTATACATGTACAATTATGTAGTCCTCTGAACTTGTACTTTCCTAAACTAACGTGTTGTATCTTTTGAGATAGTAAAGATGTTTTCCCACGGCCCATTTCACGGCGTCCCGTGGGAATTTAGGTCAGACACTACACGGTTGTTGGGCGGCTCTAATGAAGTAGTTGTTATTTCGACATTAACAAAATCCTGGCATAGGTAGTAATAAGGTATAATTCAAACACTTTTGTATTTTACTTTATAAAAGCTTAAAAATCCAAAATGCATAGACAATCGTTTACATATGTATATATAATAATAATAATAAATTGACATAAAAATATAATAAATATTAATGTACAACAAAAAGTATTTCATAATCATATTATACGTAAATAACTGAATTTTGGTTGGTATGGAGCCGGCGCGATGAGATAAAAGATCCGGTACGTACTCAGCGGGGTCGAGATTACTTGATTACACTTTAAATAACTATTTTGCCTATAAACATATCAAGGACAAATATTTAAAAAACATTTTTGTTTTTTTTCCGTTGACACTGTTACATGCGATGCTTGAGATTAGAGATTACAGATATAACGGATAAAGATTTTAAGCAAAGCTTATCTTTGCCTCTCCGTGTTTCTCCTAACTTTAATATATTTGGTTCACCGCGGAACAGTACAGTAACAGAACTGTTTATAATTTTGTGTTTGTTCCGTTGTGAGACCGAGGTATCCGAAAGTGCACGTGAAGTGGAAACCTTTGACTAACCCCGTTCACAGTTAAACCTTGGTTTTCGAAAAGTTTGCACTTGAGAGCGGTCGTCTCAAGTTGCGTAGTCGTTAACAACATGACTTGTATCCCCTGTGCCGGCATCAATGAATTTGTTTGTTGCCATTTTAAGTGATGCATTTACAACGCGCTCGACGGTGAAGGTAAACATCGCGAAGCAACCTACAACCTGTTTGGAACATCTTCCAAGACATGTGAAGTCCGTCAATGTGCACCAGGGCTATGGTACACTGTTCCATGATTCTCTCGTCTCCTCCACCTACTTCCAATCTCCACTAGAAGGCAATAAATATAAATAATATGTTGCGATGTTGTACATGACTATTTATTGTACATATATTTTGTATATAGTACATAAGGCTTGATATTTTTCCTGGTGAATAAGGATTAGTATATTATTTGTATATTAATATATCAACTGTAGTAATAAAAGTAATTTTTGCTAGTGGTCCATAAATAGACTTCAAGTGTAAAAGTAATGTATACTGACATTTGAACGTTAAACGGGCTAGGAGGTGAGGGGACATGATAGAAGAAAGATAAAATAGATGTGAGGGTTGTAGAGGTTGCAGAAGCAGGCGTCACGTAATCGTGCGTGTTTCCAGATTGCCGTGTCACGGTGAGCGAGATTTCGACACCCGAGCGCACGCTGCTTGCCAAGCTGGAGGAGGAAAACCGGCGAATCGAGGCGGACGCGAAGAGCCCCTCGCTCGTCTCCAAAACACCCAGCTGCAAGAGCTCCGACACATCACTCGTCTCTCTTGCTTCTGGTAAGGTATATTTTTGTAATTGTAATTTGCTCGACGCGGACATTATGGTCATTGGGCTTCCCTCCGTCTTCCACCATATCATACGATTTCCGTACCCAGCCATTTCCAGCTGTTGCCTATCTCTTCGCTTCCTTGAGGTACGAGCGGTCTTCATTATACTACGACTACATAGGCAACTACGTAATAGTTGCACTTTACATTCGTCTTACCACGATTCATCCGCAGTTCCACACATCGAGAGACAGTTTATAGATCTGTCATCACAGATCTTCCAGCAGGCTTACATCCATTAAGACTATTGGCAAATCACTTGCGGCTTAGTGAAATATACACATTGTCGCTTACCTTGCCCTAAGTGATGTCACGTTCCTCCAGTGTAGCCGGCTACTATCCTCCAGTCTCTTATAAAATATATTCAATGCTGTGCAACTGCATTTCTCATATTTACTTGTTCAAAAAAACTATTTTATATAGACGTACGCCTCGCCTATTGAATGTAAGCATTCTTAGTACAGTATTTAGTAATTGTGTATCATAAAATTAATAATGTAACATTTCATGTACCACAAAATTATCAAATTTGAACACAAGAGAGTAGAGTAAGGTTTGTTACGTGGTACAAAACAACAACAAATTTAAAATCACATAAACTTGTTCCTATGAAATGAATTGTAGGAAGGCACTGACAATGAAGACACTATAATTAATATTGTAGCAAATACATTTTCCACTGCAAACTGATTTTCATCTGCCATTCAGACAGTTCCGACGCTCGGTAGACATTCCATACAAATTGTCGAGTGCGGGCTTACTTCGTTCGCTTTTCTTTAATAAAGTCCCTGAAGGACCCTTGCCAATGGGGCTCATTTATTTGCAATTGGTAGAAATAATAATTATATTGCAAATTCCATGGTACGATCACGTTTAAAATAGAAATGATTACTTTTACGTATTTTACAAAAAAATATGGATAATATTTTTTCATCGGTCATCGGGTAGACAGACATTTGTCTATGTGTGTTTGTGATGACAGATTGTGTGGGAAGTGAGAACAGATATACACATTAGAGTAAACATTTTGTTAGTATGCTTTTCCTTACTTACAATCCAAAAATATAAAGTTATTTGTGAGTGTAAAAAGCGTTCAGTGTAGCGGTTCCTGACTAACTGGACTGTTGGAGAGTTCAATAAACGTGCGATAGCATCGGCGCCCGCGCGTTATTATAGTACCGCTCGGCGGCGATGCTAGGTGGTGGTGCCTCATCAGTGCGTCAGTGCCAGTCATTACAACTTCATGATGCAATACCCATAACCGATAAACATTGTTAAAGTCTGCCCACAATTAGTAGACGGGTACGTAACACCAAAAAACCATGCAGTCGTGACATTTAAATACCATACATCAAAAGATTTTTTTTGTGATTACAAAATCCGTAACGTAAATAACTGCTTGAACGATTTCTCAAGACTGCTGCACCGTGCTCATGAACATTATTATTTCAATTGTTTAGGAACAAAAGCTCCACTCTGGCAATAGAATTACATTCTCGGCGCGGGATAACACCGTTTTGTTGTAGTGCAGTATTTTTCTCAAATTCTGTGTATCGCGAACTGTATAACGCGGTTTTACGTATGTTGAGATTGCACCTCGTCAGTTCCGTTCCGTCCTTTGCTTAAGGATAAGGATTGGATTAGGGAAAGAAGAACAAGTGTTTAACAAACAATCGTATATTTAGTACGTTTGTGAAAGTGTAGAACAGTTATAGCTAACCGGGATGGTCAATCTAAACTGACTCACGCTTTACAAAATATTGAACAAGATGAAATTGTTGGTCAGTAGTTTATAATTATATTTTTTATTTGATTCGTGTAGGGCAGGGCCGAGAGGGCAGTCTAAAATGTTTAAACAGCGCTAGGCGGCCTCAGTGGCTCCAGCTTCTGACTCGAGGACCAAGATGAGCTCGTAATGTTTTGCGTTATATACAATAAAACATAATAAAAGGTCCAAGAAAGGTTTACTTTTAAACTGGTTCAGTTTGTTCCATCTTCAATGTTAATGAGCCGTGCTACTTGAAGCGTATTATTTTACGACACAGATTACGTAAATTGCAACAAAATTCACAACGTAAGGCTCGAGGCGCAGGTTTTCTCTGAAACGTGTTTTGTTCAATCAATTTCAGTGATTTCATGTCGCATGTGAGACTTTACAGTTGTTCACAGCTTCTTGTAAACTGACAGACGCCATTGCGTGCGTGGCTTGATATAAGGCAATATATTGCTTACCACACAATGTGTCGACTAAAATAAATCTCAATTGTGCGAAATATCTAATATCGACGCGCTGTCTCGCATTTCTATAACAAATTCGAACACACAACCTGCGTCGCGAACTCTAAAACGATGAAATCGGTGTATGTGTTTGAGTTTTACGTCGCTAGTGTTTTGGAGAATATTAATTTGGGTATTTATTTTTATTTCCTATTAAAATGTTAGAGGAGAACCCTATCAAATATAAAAATAACATCCGCTCCGTTCGTCACATATTTATCAATGTCATTTTAGAATACAGACTCAGCTCATTTGTGTTTAAAATTATAAACTCGCAAGCCCTGCGGTGATGTAGATGTTGTCTTAACGTCAGATAAGCTTCTTGTATTACAACCAACTAATAAAAAACATGTTTTGAACCGATGGGCACACCATTTTAATCACCTTCTCAACGTTGACCGTTAAGCTGATACTAAATTTATTAGCTCTCTTATAGAATGGCCGTTGAGCTCTGAGCTCGACAACCCACTTACTCTGGAAGAAGTTGTAAAAGCTATTAAACAGCAGCAAAACCAGAGAGCTGGCAGGCGTTGACAATATAATTAAAATAATAATTATGTTGTCTCTAATATAATAATTATGTTGGTGGAACCCTGACCTGTGAGAAGTGCTCTCGTGCTTTTAGCAACAAGCTCGGGTACGCGAGCCACCAAAGAGCACACGAGAGGGCAGAAAAACTAAACCCTACCTAATTACTACATGAATGAAGCGTCCTAATTAAAATGCCTTTCCAGTGATACAGTCGCCACGGCTGCCATCGGCCTGGACATCGTCATCATTATGTATGATCATATCGTCATAACAATGAAAGCGCTGTATGTTTCCTGTATTATTTATAAACATTATACTGCCTGTAGCATTCACACTACAAATAACATAACAACCAGCGCTCGATAAAATATCGAAACAATCGCATCTGAGTAAACAAAAGAATTCTCCTTTTGTTGGTATAATTGACGGATTTTTGCGGTTACATTCAGTTCGTCGCAGCAGTCCGTACTTCACCGTGTACAGATGTCCATCGGCTTCACGTTTTTACGAGAACGTTATATCATCAGCGCTGGTTATCCAGGCAAGTCTCACCAGGTGGATCTTTCCAACCATTCTCATCTGTTGGCAGTTGCGCCTCATGACCTCTCGCCAGCTACCACAGTTTTGGTTAAGGCGAGATGTTATCCCCCACTAATGCGACTAGGTTTCGGCGCAGTTCTGCCCAAAATGGACATATTGCTCCGAGGCAGGCACTATGATGGCACATAGCTGTTGGCTCTGTTCCGACACTCACTTACCGACTTAGCCATGCCACCAATGCAACAGCACGGAAGGTCTTTAAGCAGAACTATACCATCCAGAACTTTGGGCACGTGTTACACACTTAGCATAATTGTTAATGACAACATTTCAAATTAGTGTGGACATTGTCATATCATTGTGACAATATTTGTGTATACTCACAACATTTGATACATTTTAACTCCTGACCTCCTGTAGGATCTAGTTCCAATCAATCTGTTTCCACTCTTCGTGTCTTTATCATATCTACTATGCCTGCAAAATGGACATCCCGAGTATAATAAGTAATACGCAGAATCGATCTTTTCTCTTTTTATTTATCTTATCATAATATATCACTATAAACACATTTTGTCTTATTTACTATTATTTCTATCTCTTTTTTTAAATTAGTTATAAATAATTGATGTGATTCCACATTATTATTGTATTGTAATGTGTTCCCCGTCGCGATTAGTCCCCCCTAATCAATTTCTTATAGCAACAGCAAACACCAATTTCCAAACTGATCATGTATGTCTAATATAACACTTTTCTTAACGTGTGTACATATGTGTTTAATGTGGCGAAAATATTAGTTAAGTGATACCAGAAGCGCTCTCGTCCTGCTGCCCACAAGCGAATGTATACATGTAATTTTGTATTGTCGTTCATCTCTGTCGATCATCTGTGAACAAAATGTGATTAATTTAGCCATTTTACCTAAGCCATTAGGTGACATGAGGCAAACTGAATGTTATATTTTTATTTCTGGCTCTCTCTATGACTGCTTTATTAAAACTTGATGCTTGAGTATTCGTAGTAAGAAAAACCATTTTATTGAATTGTCATTAAATTTGTAATTTTAAAATAATAAATTTGTTTATGTCTTACTGAATAAATAGCTATCTTAAAAATATAATCAACGTTATAACAACAGTATTTGGAGCGACATTCTCTGTTCTATTGAATCGTCGCATTTCCTGTTCATCCCTATTAGCATAGTGTAAAGCGTGTCGCGTGACGTATTAATGGAATAATATCGTTCGTTGGCCGTGGCCGTGCTGCACATTGATGTACAAAGGGTCGGTACGTACATTATAAGTAATTTCTGCTGCGCTATTAGATACCCATGATTACATTTTAGATACACTTAACAACTTTGCTACGGCAACTAAATATCGGCAAACTTTGAATAGAAAGATAGAAAAGATTAGTCGCCGGCCTGCAGGACATACGGTGAACTATGACGACCAGCTGCCTAGTGATCGCTCGGCGGTTTCCCGATCGACTTATTAGTAAAAGGGTTACTAATAAAGCAAATCTTCCATCACTAGCTCTCTGTTTTCTCGAGGGTCGAAGTTATTGCCGAAGTTTTCAACATTTTAACAACGATCATGATTATGGGTGGGACAGTTCAGACAACAGGCATGGTGGGCAAGACAAGTCTACTATCGTCTACTGCCTCCCCGATAACCTTCGGACGAGGGCGAGGGGAGTTATCGGACTCACTGTGACGCCTATCCACCTTGTGGATGTTAAGCCATGAACACTATATGCAATGAAACTAACAGAATTCCTTGTAAATTTCAAACCATTGTAAGTGAATGTTTTATCTGAATTAGCACAATGGCCTCCCCTGCGCTATTCCATTAAAGGCACGGATAATAAGATTAAAGTAGCCCTTGTATATAGAGCTAGAGGCGGGGCGACGTTCGCTGAGTACCCCTCGGACTGTATTCGAGTTGTAAAGCGGAGCCCAATTACATAAAAGAAAATTGCAGATGCAAGCTGAATTATAAACGGCGTCCGATAATTAAACCAAATGCTGCTATGCGTATATACATTTATAAGTAATACACACGATAACAGACGCACGCCCCGGTGTCGATGACAGATATCGGTCGATTTCATTTTTAACCGACTTCAAAAAACACGCACGTGCCACAACTTCGTTACATAACTATTTGATACTTTCTGATTAAAAGAGTACGTCCGCGCGTAATTGCGTCATCGAAACCGGTGTTAGTTAATGTCGGTAATATACATTATTCGTCTAACTTTGATTCGTGTTTGTACACCCTGAAACAATGACTCTGCTATTTGGGGATAGCGATGGACGCCAAAATTCACATATAGGCCCTTATAAGTGTGGTGAAGAGCGGACAGCACCAGCTTGTGTCTGTACTACACTAGTGTTGAAAAAGGTTTTAATGTTACATTTGTAATAGAATGTTCGGAATATCACAAATTAATTCTGTACAATCTTGATCAGCAGCGAGCTCCAGCAATGAAGCTGAAGCTCGCCTGGGCAGCAATGGCGAAGAGGACCTATGGGGTCTCTGGGGAAGACTGGTCAGCAACTGGGAGACGGAGTGGCGGCGGCGCAATCAATTCATACGCGACCTAGTGCGCCAAGGCGTGCCGCACCACTTCCGCGGCATCGTCTGGCAACTGCTGGCTGGGGTCGACTCCTCGTCGGATAAAAAGCTTTACGCTTCTTATATTAAGGTAATTTGTTACTTTAACTAACCAGACATTTTGTGGCGTCACACTAGTTGAGCCTTTTATTTTTGTTAACGGGGAGGAAATCTTTAATAATATACCCCGCCTTCTGGGGGATGGCGGCGGTTATGTGGGGTTTTTACCCACTAAAACCTCCCCGGTAGCCCTTCCCGATGCATGGTGAGGGGCTTCGGGATCTCCAATGCAACGCATCAGAGCTCAAGGAGACTCTGTACTGTGCTTTAGGAGAGCACTTCCCGGGGGGAGGTAACTCCCTCCCGGTGCAAGAACCCTCCCTGTACCCTCGCAGTGCAAGGCGACACAAGCCAGCCGATGTCGCCCAGTGAACCCGAGGCCCCTTTTGGTCTTTGAGCCTAGCATTGTAATCGTTTGTGGATAAAGGTTTTCTCTATATAAGGATTGTAATCATTTGCAGGAAATAATATATAAACGACATTCAATGCTATGCTTGCAATTTTATTGGGGGGACACTGGCTGGAGGGGGAGGGGCGGGGGTATGCGACAAATTTATCCAGTTCTGCGAGTGTCACACCATTAAACTGCATCCTTTAGTGCCAATTGACGACGCTCCGTATTGACTACAGTGTATGCCTCACTTGCCTAGTATTTCGGGGACTATACATAAATACACACTCGATTAAAAAATAAAAATAAACTCTCACGACCTTTTATTTCTACCTCGGAACGATTTCTTGAACTCTATTTTTAAAACTAGCTTAAAAGGAAAATGTCGTTTTATCCGTGTATAGGGTACACAAAATATACTTCAGTAAATGGTGTTGCTAACCAACAAACAGTAGGCCAATAGGTGTTTGCTTTGACGTTGGCCAATAAAATCAATTGTTTACATAAATGATTTATAAAATACGTGTGTCGTGGTTGCTTGGTGATAAATCAATCAAGAACTCGATATTCACGTCAAACAAAGACCGCGTGGAGACAGGGGTCTTATTGGGTTGCAACAGACAATGGTAGAACATATAGAAGAAATACTTCCCAAAACTGTGTAATTTTTTAAATACATAATTTACCTATAAAAAAATACCGAGCAGAGGCGGTCATGAAAGTACTATCACACTGGTGCCCAGTCTTCCACTTTGAAGAGACCACCTGCACAGGGTAGACAGATCCACAGCAATGTCTCTAGTAAAGCTGTCTGTATTTCTATGTCGAATAACTTTTTGTGTGGCTGTTACTACGTGGCCGGGTTGAGTGGTAGTCGTTTTCTTGAACATCCGCCTGAACCTTTCAATATGAGTAAGTTAGCGGAGGTTCCGCTTGGGCTGTCACTCAACCGCGACGGCATGTTGACTCCACTCGCACGTGACCAAAACTCAAACTAAATTATATTGTTCCAGCTCTATCAAACGTTTTCGGTTTGCTTAAACTTATATAGTTCACGTAATCGTTTGGTTTGCGTTTCCGTTTACTGTGTCTATCCTTATACCTTTATAAATGGGTAATTTATTCGAGGGGAGATTCACGAATCAAATGTATGATGTCTCCCAACAGGCGAAATCGGCTTGTGAAAAGGTGATCCGCCGAGATATCGCTCGCACATATCCTGAGCACGACTTCTTCAAAGAAAAAGATGGTCTCGGCCAAGAGTCTTTGTTCAATGTGATGAAGGCTTACTCGCTGCACGACCAGGAAGTGGGCTACTGTCAAGGATCCGGTTTTATCGTCGGTCTGCTCTTGATGCAGGTTCGTGTCTTATTAATGTCAACTCTCTGTTTCTCTTGTCCTCTATGTTCTTCAGACAATTATGAGTAATTATGATGTTTTTGGAGATGGCTTTACCTCTGATATTTCACAACTGTGAATGTATTAACAATGACACAGATTCGCAATGTCAATCTAGTTATGCATACCATAGCTTTATTTAATTGTACTAATTCACGAAGTAACGTGAATAAAAACGCCTTCTTGGAACATATAGCACAGCCGTTGTAATAATCTCAGTGGGAAGCGAATAGCTTTTGCTGTCTACTGCGTTTGATTTAAAGTTGTCTTATTATTTTATAATCCTATCATGAAAGCGTCAATGAATATGATTCCATACACTACCTCACACAACATTAAAAGATTCAAGTGGATTCAATAGTTGGAGGTTATGTGTCAACAGCGATCAATTCATTCAATCTGGTAATGTTGACCTCGTGGCATTTGGTGTTCAAGTAAGCAAAATAAAGGACAGAAATGAATATACGATCAGTCTGTATTGGTGTACTGCTAAAACAAGAATATGCCACATTATCCTTCTAGTTGTTCTTCGAGTTGTGCTGGATGCTCACCAAATCGTGTGTCCATTTTACTGAAATAGTGGCTATGTCAGTTGGGATCATCTATACCCCCGAGCACACAGGGCATGTTGCCTTAGTGATGATTACACCGCCGGTTTCATAGGCACTTCTGGGACCCCACTCGTAATTTTCATCACGGCTAAAAAAGAATATATATATAGTAGAGATACGTGTTAGGTCCACTTCGATACGCAAAGTGTATTAAATTCTACATTTTTAACTGAGGGCGTAGAATTTGTGAAATGTATTCCTTTCGGATGGTATAGAACCCGAGGTAATGTTCCAGTCGAATCTTTTTGCATGTAAAAGAAAAGTGTATACAAGTGATATTCTACCCCTCACCCTTGTGTCGAGTTACTACCGATGGATTAGGCTACGCGACCTAAGAGCTATGCCACCTCTCAATCCGGAGAAGCAGTCACAACCAGCTTCTCTGGCCAATCTGTGTTGTTCGTTAAAAAAAAACAAATGATCTAAACAGCCCAACACTAGTGTCGCCTCGCTTCCTTTTGCTCTACCTTCTCGAGGGCTGTGAGACATGACGCACAGAATACTATGCATACTAAATCTCGCTTCATAAATTTTTGGGCCCTTATTTAAAAAAAATAATAAGTATTTGATTGTGTTCCAGATGCCGGAAGAGGAAGCGTTCGCAGTTTTAGTGAAGATAATGCAACAACATCGCATGAGAGACATGTTCAAGCCGAGCATGGCGGAGCTCGGGCTGTGCATGTTCCAACTTGAGAACCTTGTACAGGAGCTGTTGCCCGATCTGCACGTGCACTTCCAGTCCCAGGTGAGAGAGAAAACAATTTTAGCGAGCAGCTTATTTCGGATCCCCTGATCCTCAGCAACACACATTAACAAGGTGCTCAGCGGCAAAGGAGTTGCGGGCGCGAGGGCTCTGTACCTCTGGCTTTCACAATTCTGATGTTATTCCGGGAGTTCTGCCATTCAAAAGTTTTTCAAGAACTATCCTATTCTGTCCGACGTTGCAGGCACAGCTACCAATAGCATGTGCAGGTGTCTATGTAACTTAGAGATATCCCTGAAATCTCTACTTTAGCAAAGACCTCTGCCTGAAGGGCTGTGCTTGAAGTGAGGACACCGGCGCCTTAACAAATACTACTGAGTCGGATTTTAGCTTAAATTTTGCATATCCTGCTGGAGAAGAGGAGACAGTAGTGTCTCTCGAGTTCAGATAAATACATCACTGTCTATCACGTGCTGATAAGAGCTACTAGTTTATTAATTATGATATTAAGGTCAATAAGGAATCAATTTGAGTAGTCTGAAGCTGTTTGGTACTTTGAACAAGTAAGACTTGGTGAGAGGTCAACAACAACCATAACATCAAACTAATTTCGATGCCTTATCAACTGAAGCCTTTAAAATGAAAAGAGGAGACGGCAGAAAGGCGCATTAATGAGTTTTCACATTAATATTGTTTTTGGTATTTGACAGGACTTCAGCACCTCCATGTACGCAAGCAGTTGGTTTCTTACACTATTTACGACAACTTTGTCACTATCCTTGTCGTGCCGTATCATGGATGTATTTCTCTCCGAGGGAATAGATATTGTCTTCAAAGTCGCGCTGGCCATGCTCACTTTAGGGAAGAGTGATCTCCTGCGCCTAGACATGGAGAACATCCTGAAGGTTAGTTGAGTAAAAAACAGTTCACTAATGTTGATACTACACACATGTGCACACATTGTCTTGTACAAAATCTTGCTTACCTTGACACACTTAATCAGATGAAGTTTTATAGCTATTAACAATAGTTAATCATGGGAAAGAATTGAAATGTGATGGTAAATTAAAAAAACTTTAGGGATGGGTTTTAATCAAATATAAGTTTATATAGAATACCACGAAAGAGTAAAAGGCAACCATAGACTGAGTGTTGAGCATGTTGCGTTGCAAACAAAAAATAATTAATAATTGGTAGTGGTGGTAGAAAACTTACTTTTCAAAAAGTTATCAGTTGCAACATGTTAGGTGGGAATCCTTCTCTGTACTTGTTTACTTGCCAGTTACACACATTTTAGTGGTTTTCCTTCTCATTATAAGTTAAGCCTTTCTCCAAAACAAGTAAAATTAACCGCGCCATCGACCTTTAACAACATCGTTATCGTCATTTGCTGTGTCAGTTAAATTTTTTTTTGTTTATTTTAATTGTATCGGTATTTATGGCCACACTTAGTGAATGAATGATTTATTGGCTAATATGTTCCGATACAATAATTTAATCACAATAATTATATCTAAATGAAAGATATGGATGTCTTATCACGTTATCAGCTTATCACCGCGATAACTAACAGAATAACGTTGTTGCAGCATATTCAGAAAGAGTTGCCGGCGAAAGTGGAAGCTGATCAGGACGCCTTTTTGAATCTTGCCTACTCCATTAAAGTTAATCCAAAGAAAATGAAGAAATTAGAAAAGGAGTACACAGTTATCAAGACAAAGGAGCAAGGAGACATCGCCGTAATGAGAGTATGAAGCTGCAAGTTTATTTCTTTGATCACAGCTTTTTTCATATTTCAATTCACATATAACTTTCTTGTTACCCGTTTGTCATTTACATATTTGTAAACATTGATAAGAAATTTATAGATATTTTCTGGCCGATCAATAATTAAAAGCCAAAATGCACCCACACTGTTGATATGGAGTTGACTGTTGACAGTGATGATGGTATTTCATGTGTTAATAGACATGATTGATTTGACAAAATCAGTTGTTTAAGTTTCATAGTATCAAATTGAGTAACAACAAGTGAAGATTCTATTGAAAGGATGAAATCATCGCTATTGTAAAGTAAAATAAATGTGTCAAAGATCCCATGCAATTGCAGCGCCTTCGTCAGGAAAACCGTTATCTAAAACAACAAGTGGAACTCCTTGAAAAAGAAAGCTCAGCCTTAGCAGAGAGGCTGGTGAAGGGGCAAGTCGACCGGGCCGAGGGCGAGGAAGAAACTTTCGCCCTGGAAAGAGAAGTGCGGGCGCTGCGCACGGAGGTCAGGGAGGCTCGGCAACAGCTGGCTGTAGCAAAAGAAGAGACCCGATCTCTGGAATTGGCCATCGCAGAAGTACGTTCACTTACTTGAAACAATTAACTTTAAAATTTCTGCTAAATTTAATTATGGAAGCGTTTTGTTTACCAATAAGAAGAAAACAGAACAAAATCTTCTGGATGGAAAGTGTTATTTCAAGTACACTTCCTTAATTATTGACATCTTCTATAAGGTTTCCTCTGGGCTGCTTTTCATTTGTTGGATTGTTGGACTATTCCCTAGTTTATTTGGAAGCAAATAAAAATAGTATTAGTTGATTTATTACCGTCCTAATTTAATATGCAAAATTCTGTAGTTGCTGAATGTATTGCGTTGTCGGAGGTTAACCGAGCAATTGATTGCCAGCGGACTAACAAAGGTTGGCAACTCACCTACAATACCTCTGTAAGCCTTAGCCTTTTAACTTGCCCTT
This sequence comes from Meandrusa payeni, assembly GCA_029286785.1. Lineage (NCBI taxonomy): Eukaryota > Metazoa > Arthropoda > Insecta > Lepidoptera > Papilionidae > Meandrusa > Meandrusa payeni. Next base: position 221,130 of record JAGSMX010000002.1, on the reverse strand, counting down.
GAATACAGCTGCTACACTAAAAGTAACTGGGGTATGAAAAGAGGTCTTGTTACATTTTTAATACAAAAATTTTACTAATTACTTCCTTCTCGTCTCAACTTGCAGAGTAACTCACGCCAGTCGTCTTTAGAGAGTACAGAAGTGAATAGCGCAAAGGGAGAGGAATTGGCAAGGTGTCTCCAGCGCGAACTGGTGCGCGCACGGCTGCATGCCGCCGAGAGGGAGGAGGCGGAGAGAGAGCTCACCGCCCGCATCACCGAACTAGAAAACGAAAACAAGAGCCTGCGCAGGCAGAGCGTCGACAATAACGTGGCGCACCTGCAGGTAACAACAAATTAAATTATAGCGATGGTGAGCAACGCAATTGCATCCTTGCACAGGTGTGTACATGTTCCTGGGCGGCGGGACCCAATAAACACAACGAAAGTAACCATCTCAATGAGGCTTGTTGGTCAAATGTTTATTTCAAGCTTTTTTGTATTAATGAACAATTTAAAAAGATGATTGCTACATATGTTATGTTATACACCAGGATGAGCTGATTGCGATGAAGCTTCGCGAAGCTGAGGGTGACTTGTCCCTGAAAGAATTACGCCAACGTGTCGATGAGATCTCGAATGCCTGGGATCGTTTCCAAGCAAACAAAACGCAGGTTAGTTTATCATCGTCATAACCCTCTACCAATCCATTGCCAACCTTATGAGGTGTTTTGAGTACCATCCAACTCAGTCTATCAATTTCTTTACTCTTGTTACACGGGGTGAGCTCATTAGAATTGAAACTCAGTCCTTCGGGGATCTCCTGCGGGGCTGCAGGCAGATCGCGACAAATCATCGGAATTTGACTTTCTTCTGTTTCAAAGTATAGCAACGCCCAATAACGCCCTTAAAATTCACGTCCCGTTAGTGCCGCTACAAGTTTACACTGTGTACATTAACAGGAGCAGCGACAAGAACTCTCCAATTCTGTCAACCTTGCAACTGCGGGGCAGTCAAATGTGGTGTCTGATATAATGGCAACTCCTAAAAAGCTACTCCGTGTGTGGGAAGGCAGATCTGCGGACCTACAAAAACTGGATGAAGAACTAATGTCCGCCAAGATCCAGGCGGTGGTAGCTGTGAGCGAGCTGAAAGAATTAAGGCTTAAAGTGAGTTTTTACATTAAAAAACATTTAGCTAATCTTGCACGTTGTGGGTATAGGCAGGACATACTTGGTGGGTGTTAACACTTGAATTATATATAACCACATACTGAGAGGAGACGAACTGTTTCGTAATTACAGGTTATGGAGCTCGAGGCGCAAGTGCAAGTGTCCACAAACCAGCTGAGACGACAGGACCAGGAGACGAGACAGCTCAAGGAAAACCTCGAATCATCCTTGGAAAGAGAAAAGTTCCTGCTAGCAAGACAGAAAGAATACCAGCACAAGCTTGATGATCTTGAACATACGGTTTGTGACTGTTTTATTTTCGTTAATTTTTATTCAATGTGTAACTAACTATCCATATGTTGATTGTTCAAGTATGAATTCTTCAAGGTGGTGAAGGCAAAAAAAATTTGACAAATTAGACGCAAAAGTTGGGGCATCTCCTCGCACACATGAGTCTGCACAAGTGTGAAGGGCTCAATTGTTTGTAATAACTTGTGTCATTCTCATTCAAAATAAATTTTGTTCAAGTAATTTAATACTGTTACCTTTACAGCTCAAATATGATTCCATGCAAGCGAATATAAGGAATGTGGAGGACGCCCACAGAATAGCCGAGCTGAAAACAGAAGTGTCGGAGTATAAACTGAAAGTGAGTATTATCTTTTTTATAGTACAGGAGAGTAGTATATTTATTATCTTTTTAATGAAGGCACTAACACTTATTACTAGTTAAATAGTTGGTGTGAACTTTCTTCTATGCACTATCAACACCAGGACTAACTGTCACCAGGTTTCCGAACCTTTACGATTTGGGGACGTTCAAGAAACAAGCCTTTACCTTTATCAAAGACTCACATCAGGGAGCTATAAGTTTTTTTGGACCTTATTGTAGAAAAAAAATTAAATATTTCATACATTATGTCCAATATTTTGGTCTGACCGTTGATGTACCAACCCCATTTCGATAAAACACAACTCTTTAATATCCTCGGGTTGTGTATCGTCTTGGGCGGTGATTAATACTATTGTTGTATTAAAATATTTAAAAAACATTTAAAATGACCTGTGTGTTTTTAATTTTGTTTAGAATGAAATGATGGCAACGGAGGGCGAGCTGCGCAACAACGCGGACGACTCGGAGAAAGTTCGCGAGATGCAGGAACAGATCGCCGAACTCAAGGCCGAGGTTTACATTTCTTCTGATATATACACATTTAGTTTCGTACGGAGCCTTGTAGCCTGTAAGTTAACATTGATCAAGTTGCCATCAAACAAACAGACAGTTGACAGCGCTCGTTTGCGATGAGAACACTTGTGGGTTGCCCAAAGAATACACATAGGCACGTGACTGACGAGACAAAGAGAATGTACTGTGCATTTTTCAATATGAAATATCAAGTGACCATAGACGTACAACCTGGGTGAAAGCACAAAACGAATGCAAACACATACAATTTTATGTATTTGTGAGAGTGACATTGGGGCTCATAATATTAGGGGATTAACTCTAAAGAATCATTGTAAAAAAGATGGATTGGTGATCCCCAATCATTAGCATCACTCATTAACATCACACACTCGTACATAGCGTGTATAAAAGTAGAACGACTGTAAGGTGATCAAATGGTTTCAATGAAAGGAATGTGGAGGACGCCCACAGAATAGCCGAGCTGAAAACAGAAGTGTCGGAGTATAAACTGAAAGTGAGTATTATCTTTTTTATAGTACAGGAGAGTAGTATATTTATTATCTTTTTAATGAAGGCACTAACACTTATTACTAGTTAAATAGTTGGTGTGAACTTTCTTCTATGCACTATCAACACCAGGACTAACTGTCACCAGGTTTCCGAACCTTTACGATTTGGGGACGTTCAAGAAACAAGCCTTTACCTTTATCAAAGACTCACATCAGGGAGCTATAAGTTTTTTTGGACCTTATTGTAGAAAAAAAATTAAATATTTCATACATTATGTCCAATATTTTGGTCTGACCGTTGATGTACCAACCCCATTTCGATAAAACACAACTCTTTAATATCCTCGGGTTGTGTATCGTCTTGGGCGGTGATTAATACTATTGTTGTATTAAAATATTTAAAAAACATTTAAAATGACCTGTGTGTTTTTAATTTTGTTTAGAATGAAATGATGGCAACGGAGGGCGAGCTGCGCAACAACGCGGACGACTCGGAGAAAGTTCGCGAGATGCAGGAACAGATCGCCGAACTCAAGGCCGAGGTTTACATTTCTTCTGATATATACACATTTAGTTTCGTACGGAGCCTTGTAGCCTGTAAGTTAACATTGATCAAGTTGCCATCAAACAAACAGACAGTTGACAGCGCTCGTTTGCGATGAGAACACTTGTGGGTTGCCCAAAGAATACACATAGGCACGTGACTGTATGAGACAAAGAGAATGTACTGTGCATTTTTCAATATGAAATATCAAGTGACCATAGACGTACAACCTGGGTGAAAGCACAAAACGAATGCAAACACATACAATTTTATGTATATGTGAGAGTGACATTGGGGCTCATAATATTAGGGGATTAACTCTAAAGAATCATTGTAAAAAAGATGGATTGGTGATCCCCAATCATTAGCATCACTCATTAACATCACACACTCGTACATAGCGTGTATAAAAGTAGAACGACTGTAAGGTGATCAAATGGCTTCAATGAAAGGAATGTGGAGATGACGTCCATGAATGATGAAATATATTAACTAGATTGATAATATCTAAAGAGCCCTTTACTTAATTTTGAGTGTTCCTGAATATAATTTCACGATAATAATGAATGAAATTCAAATAACGTTGTAAAATAACAGTAAAACTATTTGTGGCGTCGGAATAATAGCTGTCGGTTATGATAACAGCGACCCACGGCCATGTCCCGCTGCGTACAGCGAAGGCAGCCAGCGTTACCTAGAATGAGTTATTATTGCACTTTATTTCCCTACCGTCAAAGTCAGTGAATGTGTCGTATGTAACGAGCACAGGACCCACTGCCGCCAGCTGCTTGGTTCCAGTCCACAGCAGACCTTGCTCATTTTATTTTTTACTAAAAATCGATAACGCCGTTACTCAATGTGAGCTTGTCTCTCTTATTCTAATGCTTTATTTAATGTATGTACTAAACTTTTTGGGTAATCATTAGTTCACTATTAAGAACTCGCTTACGAATCACTGCGGCATCGGCCGACTTGTCGTCTACAATGTACTGAGAACAATGAAGCGTGACAATCGTGCTTCTCGACACCTGTACATATCATCACATGTAACTACTAACCCCATTTATTTTTCCCACCGATGGAGCGACCACTGCGACTCACAGCACCGCGTAAGTTTGTGCATTAACGCTTTTTTGTTTGACGCGCTTCCCTCTTCTAACAGTCGTTCTGCTACTAGAGTGTGCAGCATTTATAATTATATTGCAGCTAATTGTATCCAACCATGTTCACTGGTCGAGTGGCTCATTTACTACTTCATTTAATGTTGACAAATGCCATGAACATATTCTCCAAACATTCCTTTAACAAATTTGAACAGTACTCAGTTCAGAGTTGTCATAACAAAGTTGTTGCCTTAGTGAAAATGAATATAAAAGAAACTGACACTAAACAGCAAATTGAGCTGTCGTCTGACGTCTTAAGTTAAAGAAAGTGGCAACACGGGGCCATGTGATCATTATTTAAATATTTTTTTCTATCTGTATAGTCGCAATGAATCCTTGTTGGTGAAGCTCTTAGGAGAGTTTGTGTTATTTATGAAATTTTCGTCGGTTTCGGTTTCGTCGTGGGTAACAAGGCTTGGAAGAGCCTATATAATAAATGTCAAAATAGAATTGAAAGAGAAATGTGACTTTAGTGGCGTGTATGTATTAAAGAATTTGATTGAACTGGTGTAAGTGGTGTAGAGTTGTACATACCGGTTGAACCGATGCGTTGTTGTGCGCAGTACCCCACCCCGCTCGCCACCCCGCTCGCCACCCCGCTTGCCACCCCGGACGCCCAGCCCGGCCCACGGCTCGCGTAAGTCTCATCTCCTTCCATAACTTAATTACTGTTCGCTTCTGTTATACAATCTGAACATTTCCGAAGCTCGAGTGATGATACCAAGCACCCAGCTCTGCCCCCGAGGCGAGAGTTTCCAGCCTACACGACTTTTATATTATATAGTATAAATTAAATTCTGAACATCATTTTACACCTAGTCCCAACATCTCAAGTTGACATGTTTTAAAATGTATTCCTCTGATTATTGATATCTTATTTAGAATTGTTTCATTAACATCGTGACACAAACAACGCAACGCCACTGGGCCGATGCGATGTGGTCGGCCCGGGATATTGTAAAAGACGAGTTGAACGCAGAGCTGAGGAATGCGATAGTGATGTTACTTAATTTAATTATCGATGACCAAAACGAGTGTGTCGATAGATTTAAACATTTCGTTAAATTTACCATTTTACACAAGTTTACCATGAAAAAGAAACAGATACCTATCACAAGTTTTAGTCATTATTTCAGATGACGAAATCAAATAAGGTATTAAAATGTAGTAATTGCACTTGCCATGCTTGATACTCGTTTCTTTGTAACTGAATGGACTCTGATCAGTAATTATTAAAAACAAATAAATAACGCGGGATCGCAACTTTATTACTGACGTATCGGTCACTGCAGGCGCGCGATTGCCGGGGTGAGATGCTCCTGCTTTGTACCTCACGCCCCGACTGCATTCAACTCGCACGCGGACTATAGTTATTGTAGACCTCAACATATTCAGTTGTATTGAAATGATCGTACATTTGTGTATGTAGAGTGGTCATATGTAGAGTCGGCATGTCTCGCGGCGAAAGACTACAGCTGTTGGAAACCCTCGCCTTGACCGGGCGATAGCAGCGGAGGCCCGGCGTGTTGAATGGGCGGCGCTCTTTATTCCCCACTGATTTATTGACACTCACTAAAGGAACGGTACTTGTGCATGGCGTTCTCATTCAACACATTGGGCTTCATGTGTTTACACTAATTGTGTTCTCTGAATCTTAGCTTTCTGCTTTTTTTTTCTAAATTTCTTTTAATTCAGATAGAGTGAGGCAATGTTTAATATGTATGCGCTCGTCTATCAGATAAAGCTGTAATCTTTATCTCTGTCTCGGCACCCACATCCGCTGAATTTGCATGTTTTCTTCATTATAGGCCAATGCTTTACGCTGCATATTCAACTTTGTTTTGTTGGCAGCTATATGGAAAATAATAAATGTGATCCCCACACACTGTATGTATTACGATAACTAACGCATTCGCTTAAAGGATTGGCCCGTGAACGCAATGATTGTTAAAACTTTGTTTTCATCGTCGTGAATGTGTTTGGTACAGAAGCGGCGGCTGGTGGTTGCCGAATTTCTTTTGGCCCAGAGTAGATTGATTTGTTGCACCAAATGGTTTCTGTGAGGGCTCTCACTTCACTGGTATCGAATGAAATTTTAATTTATTTTTGTGTGTGTCTGTAGTTACATTGTTATTATTGCATGTACCTCAACTTACTTCTTCTTACTCCAATAACATTGGGAAGTCGCATAAACCCATAAATGATTAACAAACACCTACGCGCGCTCATTGTATGTGCAGACGACATATAATCAATCATTCTTGTGTCATACTGAAACTTGACAAGTAATAATAGCCATGTGAGTAGGTCGAAGATATACTATTTGAGCATGTGTGAATAATACAGGAGCACGCATGCCGACTCCCAATGTGGTGGGCGAGGCTTGGGAGCCCCGGAGCTTTCTTTGACTAGCGGTGGCGGTATAGATATGTAATAACAATATGTCCCCTTGCATTTATATTGGTCTAGTTAAACATGTATAACGTGAACACCCCGACTGTCCAACGCTGTCCTTAGTATAGTCGCCCGTGCTCTATGATACCTTATTTTTGAGTGTTGTTTCGGTGTGTTATTATTGTGTGTATTAAGCTACAGTTAGCAATTTGCGAGCACACCAGCTGCTTGCGTGTGCGCATGATGTAACGTCATGGCATCGCGCCCCGCCTCCCAGTACCGCACACCACCAGTACCAGTTCAGTGTGTGTGCACTGAATAGTGATAGCTGTCGCACATAATGCATTACGAGTATATTTATTCAATATAATAGATGCATAAACCTGTTGCATACAAAACTTACCTAAGCCCTAAGGAGAAATGAAAACTGCACCAGATTACGAGGTGAACAGAGCGTGGCGCTAAGTTAGTAGTTTCTTCCGAGAAGCGGCTGCGTCAGTCGGCTCGAACTTGGTGCAACATTCAGGTATTGTGGTGTGTGGTGGCCCCTACGTGTAATGTGCGCGAAAGTGATCCATACGCAGCCGGTGTGCTCTACTTTACCATTGAGGCTATTAAGTTAAATTTAAGTATTTGAAGTAGAATACTTAGTGGGTGTTGTAGTGCACCCTTGTGTTGTAGTAGATAGTTGAAAGTGTTCCTTATTCAAATTGAGTGGCACAAGCCTTTATGTGGCCCCTGCAATGTTCCCCTAATAACTCCAAAGTAATACTGACAACTGTTTCGATGAAATATAAGCAAATGCCACATCCACCAACACATCATCATGTTATTTTCCAAGCTCCACAGTTGCACGGTATAAAGGCTCGTGTCCAAGATTGGATTCTCCGGTATTAGTGACCAGAAATGCTCCGATTGTTATTCTTCTTTTCTGATAGATGATACCGGACAATTCAATTGTCTCTTCAGAGAGGTAAATCAATTACAAGAATTTTTGGCAACGGTGATCATCACGAACAGCAGCTAAACAAACGTGTTATTCATTTGTACGTGACAGACCAGTCATCTTAAATTTCATATCGGTGAATTTAAGTAAAATGATCATCCTTACTCTTTGTAATTTCTGTCCCTAGTCTACAAGTTGATTACGTGATAGTCACAGTTGCCAAGCGGTAATTCTTTTAAACTGATGGCAAACTGACTTCGCAGGTCATGAGACTAGAGGCGTGGAAGGCCGGCGCTCTTGGCAGGAAGCAGATGAGTCGAGCAATTTCCATCGAAGATGATCTTGAAGAGGACGATAAATTGAAACTAATTTTGCGTCGGGAGTCGACGGCTTCCCTCGACTTGCTGCGCAAAAGTACGTAGCGGCACCACTGGCTTCTTGTCAAAAGTTAAACAGCACGTAAATTATATCTGCTTCCATGGCCCCAATTGTATTGACGAATAAGGTAAAAGCTGTTTAATTTTTGATAAATAGATGGGCACTAGATTGTCTGATAGTCCTATTCTAGTCTAAGATTGTCTGTGCCCTACTACTGGCGCTACAGTCCATCAGTGCGCCTCCTCCTCCTCGGATCTCACTTCCATAGCCTCAGCCCTCATAGCTGTTAATTATTAGTATTAAGCTAGCATTATATAACTTCCGACGATCCGAAATGTTAAAACATATTATTGCCTGTAGACCATATACGCCAGACAATCTCCCTTCATCTGCGGTGTTATATGGGTTAGAATGATTTTGTGGCTCACATTGTAGGTACCATTCCATTTTTTTATTAGACTTAGAAGTATTTTTGTATTGAGATCTTTCTATAGATATTAAACAGTCATTTGTTTCAATCGTTCTTCCAAACAGATGACATTCTAATGGTTACAATAATGAAGACTTAATGCGAGGTTAATGTTATGTAAGGTTTCCTAGTTTTCATTAGTTGGTGACGACGTGCGTGTCCGTTTCGACAGCGAGTGTTGAGTACGGCGCTTGCGGTTACGAAGTGTACAAGGCTTCTGTTAGAAATTACTCGAATAAGTAACAACTGTTTCATACATTTATACAATGATGTGCCAACAAACTTAGTACTACTGTGTGATTTTGATTTCGCACTCAGACACAGCAGACAGCGACAGGCGGCCAGAGTAGTGTTGCCCGTAATACCAGGCTCGGTCCCGTCCCGCCCTTTGCCATTGTGGCGGTATTTACCTTGAGATATGTTCTCGCGCTCGCGGATGATAAGCAGCCGTTTGTTGCCGGCGCTAGGAGACGCAAGTAGAGAGTAGGCAGCAACCCATACTGCCAGTACATCCGCTTCATTTATAATATTATAATATTATATTCATTTATAATAGCTTCATTATTTCTTTATCGTTAGCCAAGTGGCTCGTGTGTTAATGTTTCGGAATTCTCGTTTATTTATTAAGTTAAGGCTTACGACATGATTATAGATATTTGCCGGCAACACAACCCGCTTCAAGTATTATTACTCCACTCGTGACATGAAAACTTTTAAAGACATTCCATATCTGTATTACTAATTTATTTTAACTATTTCTAATTTATAGTAAGTTTTACTAAATGGCGGAAGAGGGTTTTTATTAAGTAAAAAAATATCACTTTTATATAGATTATACAGCGTTATAATTAACAAGACACTTGTTATTTATATATATGTATACGTATACGCGATGTCATACGTTTTGCAAACTGGCAACTTATTGACATATTGGTATTCATTTATTTCTCACAACAAATGTGCGTATTCGCTTACAAGTATTTGCTACGACACGCACACAGCTAAGACGACATGACAGTGTGTACAAATCTACCGGCAGCTATTTGCTCATATGTAATTTGACATAGCTGTATCATATATTTTTTTAATAAATTAGGATTGAGTTTGTACTGACAAATAGCCTCTCTATTTGTCAGTACAAACTACTCGCTGTTGTACTGCTTATTGTATAGCTCGCCGCAGGGAACACCAAGTCAACGTTCCCGAGTCCTGCGTGTTCCTTGCGACGTACTTCTGTGACCAGTTGTCACGAAGACTGTTGAAAGACGCAATGTTGCACATACATATCTGAACAGTAAACATAAAAACGCAATAATTAATATAAGACGTATACGCAATAACAAAACAAGAATTGTGACTTTGCGTTGCTCTGCAATTAAAAAAGTTTATTCCTGCTTTTGCTAAACTATATTATATAAATTAAGTAATGACATCTTCCATTCTATTTCTATTTGACATCACTGATAAATATTTTTAATTGTTATCACAACAAACCTCCATAGACTCCACTATAGTGGAGGTTTCATAAAAGATTTTTTTTTTATATTAATATAAATTAATTTGTAATAATTTTAGTAGGCCCTTGTTGAAATTACCTAATGTTACAAATCTCTATAATATATAACTTAAGACATGAATTGAGCAGGCAACAAGTTGTGCAATACTATATATTGTGAGAAGCGCGCCTATTATGTGTTATTTATTATAAGATTGTTGTTAGAAGTTTGTATTTTTTTATCATTAGTTTTTTTTGTATTAGCAACGCCAAACGCTCGGCTCGGCTGCGCAAGGTATAATTATTGCGCAGTCGGCACACGGCCCTCGACATAGAGTAAATGATATTTTTATAGTGTCAAGTGCCGCGGTGTATGTTGCAAGTGGGGCACTCGCGACATGAGCATCTCTCTTCACGACCCCTCGCTGTACGCGGTAGCTTACCACATTTTTTTGTAATAAAATAGTTTTTTTTTATAATTATGTACATTATAAGACTCGACCCAAACTATAACGAAAATAAAACTACTCCTTATAAATATGTATATCATTTATTTAAACACCGCTGTCAAGATAAAACCCCAAGACATTGTGCACAAGTTAGGATTGTGTTCAAGTATATCCGGCGTCCAATCCGAATATACCTCAGGTAATAAGAACGAACACTGCAGCCCACTGCGGCTACGGTATGGATGCTACCCTTATTGATTCCCACAACATCCTGTCGACGAAACTCGAAGAAGTCCGTGAACACTGCCAATGTTAGCAGTTGAGGTTCTCAGACTTGTCATGTTCGACACAAGACATAGACATTGTACTCCTACGGTAATCTTATTTTTAAAAACCTCCAAACTAAGAAGTACCAATCCAATGTATACAATATACTTTATACACGCCACGTTTCTCGTCCCCTTCTTTTTTTGATTTCCCAAACTTGATATACACACGGAGAGCTTCGCCACAAGTTGTATATTGATACAAATATTAATAGAAGAAATAAAACTAGTGTATAGTTGTGTATGTGTATTATATAAAAATTACATATTTAGTAAGTACGATGTGATTGCTTATATTGTTAGTAGATTAGGTAAAATACAATAGAAAATTGTGTTAGCACAAGTGCTGTATATGGAATATGTTAGTGATGTGTCCGAAGCGTTAGTGCGGGTCACACGCAGGAGCGACGCTCAGCCCATGTTCTTGTATTTGGTGAATAAATTGTAGAGTACTCGCAGCGTGGACTTGAGGTCGAGATTCACGATGTCTGAAATAACAAGAGTTCAATATGAGTATCTGACAGGCGTCTACTGCTGATGTACACATATATTTATTGAGAAGAAGCTGGTTACAGCTCTTCTGCTATTGTATATACTTTATTATCACAAAATAAGTTGCATCGCCACCATCACCTCCAGGCAAAAGTTGGAATTCAAAGCACAGTTTTTCCATTTGGAAGTAATTTTTTTAAAACAAAAAATGTCGTTGCTCTTACTTTAGAAGCAACACACTGAGTTTTATTTTGTTGCCTGTTACAATAAGAAATATCTTATATATAATTGCCACTAGGTGTTGATTCACGACGTGTTAGTGCTCCAGGGTTTTTAACCTCTCACATTCTAGGTTTCAAGTTTCGATTCTAATTCAAGTGGCGCACCACATTTATTGTATTTGATAAAAATGCAAGTAAAAAGATTTGTAGTTTCAAAGAGTATTATCACCTTCAGGCCTCGCTTTTGGCTTGGCGAGCCCGACATCTTGCATCAATTCGAAGGCGAAAGAAACGTTGTGGACTTTCTGGTCGAAATCTTGCGGCGTCAGGTGGAAGTCGTACAGCGGCACAAAGAAACCCTCCAGCAGGCCCATCAGCAGACACAAGAACACTCCGTCGTGGAATTGAGAGTCCAAGTCCATCACCTCCAAGTTGACCTTGCTCAGGTGTTTGTTCACGAAAGTAATAAGGGACTGCAAGGAGTTTTTACGGTATTATTATTACTGTAAAATGACAAAGCACGATAACAGTAATGGCATCAGGTATCGTCGGTATTCCTAGGTCACCTACCTTCTTGACCACCTGCAGCTTGTCGGGCGCGTGGTCGAACAGCGCGTCGAAGGCGTCTCGCTCGCACTTCATACCGAGGTCGTCGTAAGTGGTCGTAATGTCTTCCACATATGTCCTGATAAGTTTTAATTCATTATATTATTTACTAAGAGAACATATCTAGCAACTAATTACTGACAATTGATGCACTTTTGCTTGCGAGCGTGTTTGGCGTGTTACAGTGAAGGCAGAATACTGCATATTATACACAAAGCAACTGTAATGAAATAAATAAGTTGCACTGACCAATGTGCCAGGCCTTTTGCATGCTATAAAGATATATACTGTACCAGGCTGCACTTTGAAGCCTCTAGTGCATTATTACAGATATACTTTTAAATATAACAGCAGAATTAAAAAAAAAATCCTATGACATTCAGTTAACAGTTGGTATGGAGAAAGTAATTGATAAATTGTGAAAATAAATCCTAACACGTAGCATAGCGCAATACAATTCAATTGCTATCTGTCATCCATCTGAAAGATAAACATTTATGATTGAATTACCTGTGAGATAGTTGGTTAGGAGCATCTTTCTTGACAACAACTACATTGACACTGACATTCTCAGGGAGACGCACCGGTGCTCGAAAATGTCGTACAAGGGCGACCAGCAAATGTAAGATGGACACCACATTCTTTGAGTGAATGGAATCCACACTCCATTTTTGAGCAGGTTTTGATGTTCCGAATAACACCTGAAAGATTATATTAAATATTTAACTTAAATTGTACATATTTACAGCTGATGCATCCTGCACACCCACCTACCACATAACACACACTTGTGCACTGTAATCTATGTGTCTATTTAATTCTCTCAACTTTATACAATACATAATGTAATCTCCACAAACTCTACAAATGTCAATTTGTTTTAGATAAGCTTGTTGTGATATCACCAATATCCACTCATACTGTGTTGTTGTTGTTGTGTTCCCACATAGAGTTTACATTGTCCATATAAGAAAATACCATATTAAAATAATATGTTGCTTTCTTAATCAAAAATTAATAATTTCATTTACTTCATGGCTCTTGTACTCACTTAGAGTAAAGATTAAACCTTCAAACAACATCACTACAATTCAATTAAAACATGTGTCTTGACAGCAGACAATATATTTACCCTATTTACTGCTCTCAAAACTATTGCCAGCTTCTGTCTCTGCCCCTCCTCCGACTGTGTCACTTCTGGCACATCCAACTTGGTTTCTGTCAACTTCTCAAGCAATTTCTGTAGCACCTGGCCATCATACAAGTCCTCACCAATATCCTTGACAATAATTCTTTGCATGGCCAACTCATCATTAATCCAATCTATTAATACTTGTAACAGCTCTTTGACTCTAGGATCATCCAATGAGCGAGGTTCAATTATTGCTCTTTCTTCATTATCATCTGCAAGGTAATTTGTCATATTCTTAAAGCAAAAAGCCAATTCTAATATAACAGTATAATCATTAAATCCTCTTGATAAATTTAGATTTGAGAACAAGTGTATACTTTGTTCCGTCCCTGCGTGAACATACAACACAAGGATAATACAATATAAAGTGTAAAACAAATGATCACTAACACCACAATGGTTATCCTGTTCTATTGTATCATTATTTTATCATTGCCTTTGGTTAGCACCATTTGTCTTTCATTGCTTAACCTATTATATATATTTTTAGTGACTTTAGGGCTAAATTAGAATAATAAATAAAAATAATTAAAGATTAATAGAATTTTTGTTTAGAAATGGCACTTTGTCAAATATCTACATATAAATATGCAGTATTACATAAAAAAAATAAAATGAATTATGAGACTAAACATAAAAATGTTGTAATGAAAAAAAAATACAAACACTCACACCTGTCACCTAAGCAGAGATCACAGACTTCTACTTAGCATCATGCTAACCTAACTCTGTTTTGCTTCCAACATACCCACACATCCATGCATACATCATCATTCAACAACTCAGATTTTTTCTTTTTTATCATCCACTCTTTTTGTATAAGCTTACCAATTGTAATTGTAACATTAAAAGTGATACTTTGGATAAGGAAATACTTGTAGAAAAACAACAAAACAGTAATGTTAAGAGGCTTACGGAGGCTGTATTCTTCGGGCGGGATCTCTGGAGCGGTAGGGCTTCCTGGTGAGTCAATAGCATACTTTCCCTCCGCTTGTACATCTTGTACTGTACAAATACATTATGAATTAATACCCCAACATTGATGAGTTTAAAACACTTTGTACTCAATACTTCATATTAATTTTCTCACTTTCTCAAGGTGATTCACTCTGTGTTGAACGTAACATAATAAATTCTGCCCTCGAACACCAAAACAAGCAGAATGAGTAATGTACAATGACACGTCCCACACAAAACATGTTTCGTAAACTTTCCAATTGGCAAACTCACCTTCCTTTATACGTTTCTTGCGGCCAATAGTACCAATTTTATCCCAAAAAGATTCCTCTTTATCTTCTTTTTTAGGCAAAACAGGCGTTCTAGGAGATTTCGGGCGTGGTGAAGACATCTTCTGCAAATCGACTAATAACGACACGAAAATGAGTCAACTTTTAATCACGGAACTTTATTCACAATAGTTAAAAACTTTTAACATAGACCTTCCTTCTCTACTCCACAAAGGGCATTAATTTCTTAAATCAACGACAATATTTAGCTAAATTTACCGTCAAAATTAATAATTAGATTATGACTAGAAAAGTAATACAAATCAATAGTGAAGTCTAATTTTAAACATTGCGTTTGACATAAGGATGTTACTGATCTGCTTTACAAGTTTCCTATTAGCATCAAAAGAGCTGTTGCTTGTAGTTGTTGCTGAGTCGTTGTTAGTTTTAATAGCTGAAATTGAACTTCTCCTAATAAATGATATTAAAATTACAAAGAGAAGCAATATCTTTCTGCGAAACCATCAAATGACGTTAAATTGTAACAATTTGGCCATTATGACTAGAACGGTTTTGACTTTTACAACGAATTTTTGGATTTTGAAGATTATTTCACTTTTTTTAAATTAAATCAGTGAAAGTAGCTAAGCGATTCGATTTACCATCTAAATGTGATCGTCACGGGTTCGAATCCCACTGGGCTTTTTACCAATGAATTGCTGTTTTTTCGGTTTATTAGATTTAAAAAAAAACGTTGTTAAAATTTGAGCCCGGTACTTGGCGGTGGGCTCATCACCTGTCACGTATAGGACCTAGTAAACTTGATAAAGCTTACTTTGGCAGCTAAAGCTTTATGACTACTTATTCCTCTAAGGTTAATATGATATGTGAGAGATAATTTTTTTTTCACTTTTTAAAATGTACATTTAAATGATGGGGTTTAATAACATTTCACGTGAGGTTAAACTTGCATATTATTCCTCTGCCAACGGGAGGCATTTAAAAATTGCCATCGTACTACTGAGGCAATCAAAGATTTTGAAGCCAATTTGGCATTTTGTCGTCCAAGTAATCACTGAATAAAATTGTCTCGCAACCACTATATAGGGAGGGTTCAAAGATATTTGATGCAACTACGGATGCCAGTTTCTTCTGTTTCCGTTATCTTCCAGCATTGTTTAACAAGGTCCACAAAAACATAGTGTGGATTTTGCATAGATCTACTAAATATTCCGAAAAATTAAATACTGTCAATATATCGAACGAACAATAGGCTAGCACGGAATTGATTTTATGTTTTATCGTTGGCTAATATGTAATAGTATGCTTGTTATGCTATTTAATAATTACCTCATATGGGTTATATTGCATTGATTTAGTGCGTTTTGGTATCTGTATTAATTGTTTGTATATATAATATTGATATTCAAAGTGGTTTTAATTGTCTACACTGGCAGTCTACACTCTGTGGTGAAGTTGGGAGGATGTATCAGTAGCATTTTTAACGTAGTTCATTGATTGTACATGTAGTAGTCGAAATAAAAATTAAATACAAATAAAAACAAAACATTACCGCGAAACACAATTAACAGGCCTGATCTATATAAATTATATTCACGAGAATATATTGAGGGTACGTTTAATTAAAGGTCATTAATCCATATTGTATAAAGGTTTTTGAGAAAATATAGAACAGCATAATAATGGAATCATTCCTAAAAATAGCTTCAAAATTTTATTGCATCATATGCACATGCCAGTCTCACGTTGTTGTGTGATATCGGTTGTGGATTGTTTTTGTACGCGGGCAATTGTGTTACAGGATTTTTAATGGAGAAGAGTGGAAATCCGCCGCCGTACGGATGGGGCAACATGCACACGGTGCAGCCTCCGCCCGCAGCTCCTCCTAGCTATTCCCAAGCTGTTGGAGGTGTGGGACCGTCGAGCCCTTACACGCCGCAGTACCCGCCGTGTTAGTACTATGTCATAAGTTTTTCAGTTTTGACTTAAAATTCGTATCGTGAGTAACAGTTTGGCCTTGTAACAATTTCCATTTTTATTGCCTAAGGCGCCTGTTTTTGATCAATCTGTATATACTTAACGCAATCTTTATATTTGCATTTGAAACAAAGTGATATTTTAAAATATATAAACTGTAAGTGGTAATAGAATGTTTTAAATATTCGTGGATGTTCATCTGGTTGCAAACCAGTCAAACCAATATTACACATATTATATTAATATATATACATAAGCCAAAAGGTTAATTTTGATTGTTTTTTTTGTAACTCAACTTGTCAATATTGCAGCGGCGGGTCCCCCAATCGTGACGACGGTGGTGCCCGTGGGGTCGCATCCAACCCATATGATATGCCCTAGTTGCCAAGCCGAAATCGACACAGAAACACAGACAAAGCCAGGCATCATTGCCTATATTTCAGGAGCTATTATAGCCCTTGGAGGGTAAGAATTATCACTATTATTGGTTTATAATATTGTCCCCAATGTTTAGTTGTATATAATGGTATAATAAAAAGCAATAGTGAAATTAAAATATCTGCTATGGGAGGTAAAAGGGTCTAGAGTGTTGCCAAATTGACATCTGGTGGTGGCTACTCCTCACTTTAGTAATAAAATTTATTGACATCTCTTGCAGCATAACAATAAAGTCTGGATAAACAATGTGTTGTGTGTAATGTCAAATGTGAAAAAAAACAAAACACAAATTTTGTTCTAGATGCTTCTGTGGCTGCTGTCTGATCCCCTGCTGCATAGATAGCTGCATGGATGTGCACCACAGGTGCCCCAACTGCGGCGCGTACCTCGGTCGCTACCGTCGGTAAATGGCCTCAATGCACTACCCTTAAACACCTGAAAATGAAAGCACTCTCGAGCATTTAACACACCACATGCGTGTTTCTACTGTGCTGTTGTGACTCTTAAACATCAAATTTAAGTGTACTATATGTATATCTTTAATTGTCTTGTCTGTCCTTATCAATATTGTAACTAGTGCCAACATAGAATCTGAACTAACAATAGCTTTTATATAATATATAATAATCATGAATCTCCATATTACACACTGTACAACATAATATGTTTAATGCAACTAAATGTTTTAATTTATGAACTTTAAGTTATTCATATTAATGTGTTGCTTCTTTTGTCAAATAATTATGTTAATATTAAGAATATAATAACACAAATGATGGTAGTAATATGTATGTGCTAATATGATTGAAGTCATATCCATTAGGGAGAGTTTATTTTAAGCATTGTGTTAGTGTTGTTAGGAGAAATGTTGCATCTTTGTGTCATACATAATGCATAAGTATTCATACAAAATACACTCATATTGTTTTAAAGTTTAACATTTACAAAACAATTACATGTGCATTATCCATTCATTTTGGTTGTGTATGAGGAAAAGTGGGAACTCGGAACACTACATTTCTATTGGCCAGTAATAATGGAAAAATCAGCCATACTTAACTTTTATTGCAACGTAAATATTACATATCCATTGAAACAAAAACTTTGCCCTTATTATTTATTCAGATGTTTCGTATAAATGGCCCACCCACATGCATACCTTGTACAGAAATACTTTACCGTTTTGAAGAAACTTTAAAGCCTTCTTAAATTTTAACTATACCCCTTGGATATTTCTTAGTGTAACTTAATATACGTAAATATGAAAATGAGGACAGACTGCCCACGCGCGTGTCCACTGCCGTGTCCGTTATTGGTACATTATTAAGTGTTTTTAAATGTATACACAATTTATTATTAAGATTTAACAATTTTGGAAATGTATTAATATACACCAATCTCTAATCATTCATTTTTTCTCTCTTTTAATTTAGTTTAAAGTAATAAAAGTTCCATTTAGGACTATGAACTGCGTTTCTTTTAATTTTTGTAATGAATATAAATATCCCTTTACACGATTATATAACACAAAAGAAGACGCCGCCCTAATCTGCAACTCACCAACCGCCGCGACCGCTGTGTCCCTGCTTCTCATGGCTGTAGCCGTTGGACGATTGTAGAGCACTGTTCCGCCTTTGACAGCACCAATTGGCCGCATATAAAATTTCAATACTTTGCGAGGTCTGCAATCGTGCCGACCCATCATTGCAATGTCGGTATTCGCTGCAGTTTATTTTGCCCGTGCTTGGATATGGTCCATCATCCGTCCGCGATTGTGAAATGGTGGCTATTCAAGCTGCTATTTTATCGGTTCTGCTTCGTCCATACTTGTATGTTAAGGAAGTGTGATAGTATTGCAGGTGTCAGGCAATTTAGGATATTTCTTATATGTCCGCCTGTTTATTTATGTGCATATTTAGAGACGAACACGCCATGTCACTGCGCCGCTGCTCGTGCCGAGAGATGACTGTAGGGCTCCCTTCGGCTTCACGTCTGCTACGGAAAGGGATCTTTACCAACAGGTTTCACATCAGCGTCAACTCAATAAAACAATATTACTTTCCATAAATTTTACTACATTATCAAATTCACAATGAGAAATTACAAAACAACATTAGAGACATAACAATACATACATACATCCTGAACCGAAGCTAACAATTAACAACACATAGTAAATGCTTAATACAACAACCACGTTACTAACAGCGGACACTGCACCGCACTGTACACATGCGTGCAATCAGAATGAATTACGAGTGCGGATGCGCCCTGGGCTGCTTCACATAAAGTGGTGCAATTTTACTACTTAATAAAAAATATTAAATATAAATATTGTTAAATTTGTTTAATAAATTGATTGGGTAAATAAATCATTCATTAGTTATTACTGGCAACAATTGTGTCTTCACACATTAACATAAACAACATGCACAATTAAATATTACAAAATATGTATAAAATGGAGGTGTATATTCTGATGCTTCAGGCACAAATTGTATTCAATTCGAATAAATGTAAGGTTTACTTTTTCGCAATGTTCATTAAACGCTATAAAATAATCAGCGCCACCGTGGACGCCTCCGGTCCGGCCCATCTTATAATTATTGCATACATCAATATTGCCTCGTGACGGACATTGAGAACATTGTGCGCGCTATATTATATATAAATTGCGTTCCCTCTTCCTGCACGCACTAATCCTTCTCTATGCTTATCATACCCAACCCACTCTTCCTACTTTACGCACAGTATGCCAACTGCTCAAAGTTTTTCTCCCGATCGATATTTGTTACCAAAAACACTGTGGTACACAAGCACTCTGACAAATACATTAACCACTTTTTATATCAATTAATAACCTTAATTAAAATACAATGAAGATGAAGCGGCGCGCTGCCGGGCGCTAGCTGCGATTGCGGGTTCGCCACGTCGCGTGCACTGACCTCGCCTCGCTTTCAATCCGAGTGCTAATTTTTGTATAGCCTCCATTTGTTCATCACTCAAGTGTATGAACTTTACCGTTTCCGTCTTCGTGTAAGTGAGAAAGGTTAGTATAGTATCACAGCTACAATTTGTCTTCTTGGTATCTGGCGGCAGCAAATTTGTTTGATTTTCTTTTGCGTGATGTCACTTTTCCAGTTCTACATTCATGGTGGTGGTTGGTTTCGACGTTGTCTTGGTTTTCAGCTCAACCTTCACAATATCACGGTTCTTCTCCAGAGGCGGCAAGTTAAGAAGATACGGCATCATGCTCTGTGATTTTTCTTCCTCCGATAACCATTGCATCTGCGACAGAAAATAAAAATATTGCAGTATAAAAAGCTTCATTTTCACCTAAAAATGTTATAGACTCTTCAGCTCTGAGGCATGTGTACAAGAACCTCACCGTCATCCTCTAGAGTGAAGCGGTGAGGCCTGGTGTCCGCCGCTACATTGTATCGCCCCATGGGCCGCCAACTGACTTTGGCAGAGCTAAACGTACCTTCTGGCGATGATCCGCGACAGCGTCGTCACAGATGTCGATGCACATCTGCTCTGTGAGGCGGCCCTCGTCGGAGGCGTACGCGGCGGCCTGCCACGCCACGCCCAGCTTGGAGAGCGCGCGGCCGGACATGCCCGCGGTGCGCCCCGCCAGCTCGCTGCACAGGCGGCCGTAGTCGAACTGCTCCACGCTCAGACGTCTGCGCGACACATTGAAATCGTACATTTTCTTTATTCAATACGATCGTTTCTTTTGTCCCAACTGCTCGCCACTACTGTTGTGGTCGTGTGTACGTCTATATTGGCACAAACGATGAGCGCACAACAGCTCCCACTTCCCCAAATGGAACCTAATTATCATTTCAACTTGAACATAGAACGTTCGAACTCACCGTTTTCCCTCCGAAGCTGGTCGCAATACAAATTTATCAAAGTACAGTCGGATAAGCCTCTCCCTCTCGTCGTGTCCGGGCAGACCGAATTCTATCATTTTGTCCAAGCGGTCGTTAATGGCTGAGTCGAACTGCTGTGGCGTGTTGGAGGCCAGCACCAACATGATGCGGTTACTCTGGTCCGAGGTTCGATACAGGAAAGCATTGAGTGCCGCACGTAGGTCCTCGCTGATACGCTCCGAGGATCGTTTGCGTAAGAACGCATCCGCTTCGTCGATGAACAGAAGTACACCTTTAACAAACCATGTGCTGTATTGATACGGGGACGTAACTCAACTATACCGTCAACTTTATTCAAACGTAGCAAAAGTTTGCTTGATAAATAAGTGGCATATGGCAACACACTTATAAACAACTCGGGCAATCTCTTTAATATTAAAATGAAAATTTGCCAAAAAATTATGCTATTTTTTTATTTACCAAAAATTTCAAAGTCGGACAGGACCACTTCTTTGAAAACCAGTAAAATTAGATGAATCCATTTGTTTTTTAGATTTACTTGAGCAAAATAAAAACAAGGTTAGCTTTAATAAATGCTGGAGATGTTTTATGATGAATGCTACAAGTAATGTCCATTACTTATTGTGACCCTCAACACAAATGTATTGCACAAAGATCTATTTCAGCCAAGCTAAATACCTTTCCTGCTGGTATGTGCCCAGTCGAAGACTTTGTGAATGGCGGCCACTGCATCCTTGCCCATTGGTGCCACGTCGCCACCCGTTAGTATAGCGTACTCCATTCCTGAGTGCATTGCCAGTTTCTGCAACAAAATAACATGCAGGTATAAGCATGGTATAATTGGTGATAACACATTTCCTGTTACCCGGAAGTTTTAGGGTTAATGCTTGAGGAGCGATATGCCTCCATCTTTTACAATATATATAAATATTTGATAATTTACCTTGGAGAATAATGTCTTGCCCGTACCCGGGGGACCATACATGAGGAGATTCCTGTAGAATCCCTTGTTCAGACGAGTGTTTTTGGTAGCTATGGCGATATCTCTCAGTCTACGTTCTAGACTTGGTGCCAATACTACACTAGCTAAAGCATCCGACGGTTTTCTAAAATTCGCCACTGCTTTTGAAACTGTCAAGATGGGATGTTTTATCGCCTCTAGAAGAGAGAATCTTGAAGTCTCGTTGACAAGTATCGGTTTACCTAAAAATGATGTGAGTGTAATCAATAATTCTATTCAGTTACACATCAATGAGTTAAGTGGTTTTCAATCAAAAACGAAAAGCCCATGATGAATCTCTGACAAAGAAAGAAATCTTCTAATCTCCCCTTTATTCTAGTACATTCAGAATTATTATCATGGTCATCCCAGATCATCAGATACCTGAAGTATCATCAGTTATATTATTTATACAACATTACAGTTTTTTTTTAATATATAAGCTCTAACATCCTATAAGTAGGGGGTATATAGTAGATGTGACAAAAGGGTGCATTAAAGCATAATTGTAAAACAAGCTCAAATTTATTACCTATCCTAGCTTCAATGAATTTGGCTGTGACAGAAGTCGCACCCTTGGCCGTGTAAACACCAAGTGCTAGTAGTGATAAACCTCCAGCAGCTGCCATGGTTTTATGCCAATCTGTCACCAAAGCGTTCAGACCTGTTCCAATCACTGATCCTGCTGTCCTGGTAAAAATAAAGGAATCTTAATTAATTATTACCATTCTGTAAGACACTGTTTTTGTCTCCTCAAAATGAAAATTATTAAAAAAGATATACATAAAAATAGTTGTTTACTCAAATAAATGCTGACACCTACAGATTTCTTCTTTGTATGTAAGAAGGTATGTCAGTTATTACTCACTTACTTAATACTCTCTAAAATAGTTGTCCTATTTTCAGCTGCCTTCAACCGGATCTGTTCAAGAGTTATGTCCCTGTTTTCACGGTCAGCCTTTGCCCTAGCATGAGCTTCAGCTTCGATTGCCTTCAATTTATTCTTCTCTCTGAGTTCCATCTCATGCTCAATGGTGGCGCGACGTAGAGCTTCCTGCTTTGCAACACTCTCTTCTTGCCTAAAAGAGTATCATAGTAATAAAATTATTATAACTACAGAATTTTACTATAATAATTAGTGTGGACAGCTAACATTATTCAATAAGTTTTTTCTAGCTTTAAAATAATAATGTTCAGTATGAAATTGTTATATTTAACTAGAAGTGTAAAAAGTTTACATATATCAAAATATCACACACTCACTTCCTCAAAATCTCTTCTTGAGATTTCTGTTGTTGTATTAACTGCTCCTCGTATCTCTTCTTTGCCAACTGGTCTTGATACTGTGCCCTCATCTGATGCTGTTTTGTTTCCTCCTACATGATAATAAATAAATGAAAATAAAATAGAAATAAGAAAATGGATTATCCCAACTTTGAGCTTAACTCTCATTAAATTTACAATCAATAGCAAAATTTAATTGTAAAATTAGTAAAATAATTGGCATAAGAGGGCTTTACTAATATTAAAGCAAAAAAGATAATATATACCTGAAGTGTTTTTCGTCTTTCTTCATGGTCAATTCTTTTCTGCTCAACTTTAGACTGCTCAATGGCTGCTTCATATTCCTTAATCTTAGCCATCTGTTCCTGCTGCCTGGTAACCTCTTGCAGTTTGCTGATTTCCAATGCTTCTTTAGCATGTCCTATTTGAAGATATCAGGCAGATAAAGAATATTCAGCCATGAAAATTCTTAATCATAAGGTACATACAGTGACAGCTTTTAGATGATAGTTTTCAACAAAACTAGAGTCGTTTTATTAAATAAGCTAAGTTAACATGTTAACAAGTTAGCTAAGCTGTCTCAACTTTCCAGAATGGATACAGCAGGCTCTAATATGTTTTTACTTTCTAGAACTTTTATTTGAAGTATTTAATCTAATCAAGCAATGGTAGGGCCCCTTGCTGATAACTTAAATAAAATTAGATCATCGGTATCCAGGAGACACTTGAAGATTACCTCATCTACTCTCTTCAAACATTCCTTGTTTTGTAAAGCCTTTAAACAATTGTGTATGAGATTGAACAACACGCATGTGCAGTTCTGTGTTGAAGCTATACCATTATACAAAGCTTATGTAGTATAATCTGTTCAGTTGACAACATCTGCTATTATGGTACAAATTATATCTGCATAACTAAAATGTTGTACCATCTGCCTAGATGATATTATACTGAGGTTGTATTTAATTAGAACCATGCAAACATGAACAACAAATCATCCCTTTTCATTCTATGATAGGCCTATTCTAAGATTACAAGAAAATAGGAAACCTCTTGGTTCTATGTTTTAGGTATGATGAGCTGTAGACCCTTTCTAAAACCATAGAACAAGGCAGCATAAAATGTCGTCATGGGAATCTAGTGCTTGTATTAGGATTAACTATATAAATACAAGTTTATTGTAATCTTAAGGGTATGGAACAAGACATAGGGTAGAATCCTCATGGATCTTCAATATGTAAATAGATAATTGCCAGAAGACTGAAAGTGAATTAAAAATGGGTGATCTAGTAGTCAAATGTGTCTGGCATGACAATGACAAGTTGCTTAATGTGAGAAGATGGTATGTTTAACAAATGAGTTTATGAAAGATAAGAGCATTGTGACAATTTAAAAATATTGTACACTTTCTTAACTGGGTATAATAATAAATGAGGTACATATCAAAATTGACTGAAAAGAGTTATAAACAGGCTAACAGGATAGGTAATAATTTAAAGATCCTCTTAAGTCAAGTTTGTACCAGCTCATTTACACATACAATATGAAACGGACTACTAGAATCACGCTGCGTGCTTTAGGTTATGCGGTATTATGCAATACTACGAAACGATGTCTTATGAGTGAAGTACAACTCACTTGATCTTTCAAGTTCCTTAGCAGCTTGAGCAGCTCGTTCGAGAGCGCTGGAGTCAAACCTGTATGATTCCATAGCTTTTTTCTCAGCTTTAGTTAAATTTAATGGGGGTGCGGAAGGTCCAGCGTTGTCTCCCGTGGGTTCCTCCGGCGGCGGCACCTGCGGCCGGCTGTACCCAAATATCCAAGACATATCTTAGGATTTGTGCTCATAAAACAAAAGTTAACTAACGAAGAAAGGTTTTTTTAACAAGCAATAATGAATTCAATAACGGACCAATTGGTTTGACTTGATAACTTTTACTAAACGGATGATCGGGGAGGTGGGGGCCGCGGGAATGGCGTGACGGAGATCAGACTATATTATAATAAGATATTGATTTCACTATACTGTTAATGAAATACCACAGATAACAAATATCAATTTGCGAATTAAAATTTAGAAGAGGAAATATTTAGAATAAAACACAGGTTCTTATTTCTTTTAAATTAATACATGTTCGATGTTTTCTGTCACCATCAATCTGGTCAATTTACATGCGCCCACTACTCAGTTCATTTCGACTTCATTACTACTCGCTTTTGCAACATAACCAAATTAACAATAAAACATTCTTTTGCTTTCTATACAAATCAATTCTAATTATAAAATTCACAATTTATTCTTTTAGTATGTTGTGGTATGTGTGTTTAGTAAAGGTCGATTGGATAAGGACATAGAACGGAGAGTGATTTCTACACGCTTAACAAAAGTTTGCGCCAAATAACGTCTTGAAATCCTCGATGAGGGATACTTACACTTGTTTAGCAGATGATTAGATTAATGCCGTAGAATTAACGGTCACGATAATATGAGAAAAGTAAATGTGATTTAACCGACAATCAGCAAGTTGCGTGTTTAAGAAAAAGATTTAGTCTGAAAGAGGATGTTGTAGTCGGTATCAGAATCAACATAATTTATTACACGGAGAGACTCGATAGTCTGACGTAGCAGTTAGATTTTTATAGTTCGAAAAAATCCTTATCTATATTAAATAACATCTCTCGTCCTTTTAACACATTTTTATCAGGGTTGACAGTTATTAATCCTATCGCGATATATGACAAAAAATTAAGAAGTGGATATAAGAATTTGAACCTCCTTATCAAAAGATTGTAAGCAATACAAGCAAATAAGTAAAAATTCGTCTTGAGTACTAACCTAATAACAATATATATTTGTATTTCTATCACTCATGGCTATTAATCTATCTAAACAAAAAACTCGCAAGTATCATTTAAACAATTATTCCCCAGCAATAAATCATGGCATTGATATTTCCAGCGTGAAGTAGAAATAATGTAGTAATTTTAATAAAAATCTGGACATTTCAACATGTTTTATTTTTATACAAGTAATAAAAATAAAGGTGTAAACTAACCTATGTAACTACAGACATATTTTTATTACAGACACAATATTTATATATAATGGAAACTTATTAAATATACACAACAAAGGCTAAGACCACACCCATACCAAATCACAACAGCAAATATTTCAGAACCAGATGTGATCAAAGCATAATTTTTCCAATTCCTTAAAGTATACAAATATGTGAGGTATTATTTTACACTAATTAATAAAGTAAAAAATAAATTATTATAAATGAAGAAAAGCCATTTAAAGCTTCCAACAGTTAAAAGATTATTTTAAAATTCAACTATGCCTACATTTATATTTTGAAAAAGAAAAAAAGGCAATGAAAAATTCGTGACTATCAAAATAATGACTAAAGTAATGCAACATATATTGTTGCCACAGTTAAAATAAATTTCATCAAAATATACTAATAGTAGTAGTACATATAAAATAGGTATCAAAATAGTTTAAATGAAACATTGCTGTACACTAGTGGGTGAAGCAGTTTATTTTAATGGAGATCTAGATTGTAGTGTCTATGTAGCTAGAGCCTATGAGTGAACGCAATATAGTTACCTAATTGTATGTATTAAAGGACATTCACAGAAAAGAATTTGTAACAGTTAATTTTTAAAATTTATTTAATTAGTTTATGTGGCCACAATACAAATAATGCTGTTTAATTAGTTAACATAACAATTCGTTATAATAAAAAACATTGTTATTATAAATAATGTTTGATTAAAACGTAAAGAAAAAGGTGTTTAGACAATAAATAATCAATAAGAAAAAATAAACAGTAATTAATTAGTAGTAATTTTTAATAATAATGTTTGATGCTGTGAACTCTCAAAGATTACTACTTAGTAATGTTACCTGTAGACTTGGGTATGATGGCCAAAAACAGCCCTATTCAGATTATCACATGACAAAATGGCTTGACGCTAGACATGAAATAACCAGTATGGAGATGAATCAACACAAACAAGTCTTACAAAATCACAGAACAATAAATATATCATACACAAGGCATTAACAATGCAGGTGAGCTACACAAGCCGGTATGGCAGTATTCATCCAACATTTGTCAATACTAAAGAGGAAATTCAGTGCTCACATGTTTCTTCCATACAACAAAGTTATGAACAAATACATTTATATAGAATAATTATTGTCAATAATAGATTAAGTATGTTCTAGATGTATGTATGTATGTATGCCGGTTCTCTAACCTGGTCAACTAGTTGCAATGACTAAAACAAAGGAACAATCAATAATATGCTGCCCAGTAAATGACACTCCAATTGTGGCTGAGCCATTTAAGGCCTACATTATACAGCTTATAATACAAAGCTATTAATTTCCTGGTTGATGGATGCAACGTGTCCAACATTTCATAACAGCTTCAATATACATATAAAAATAATATTAAAGTAATTATGCATATATTTTACAAAAGAGATATATTTGTAGGTAGCATATTTACAGAACCCTAGATCCAAGGCAGCATGGCTTCGCTGCTTGGGCATCATCATCAACAATTAAAACCTGGGATGTCCTGGATGGGTTGCTTTGAGAGTTTTGTTCAAATTTCTGCACCATCTCTTGGGTAAGATTGAGGAATAGATCTTCAATTCCATGATTTAGCTTGGCTGATGTGTAATAGTGCTTAGCACCCACCATGGCAGAAAAGCTAAAAGGTTATAAATTTATTTTCAATAATTAATTCTACAAGTTAATTAGTATTATCGTAAATATAACTCCAGCTAAGATTGGAATGTTTTTTTTACCTTTCAGCATCCACCAGCGAGACTGCCCTTTCATGCTCCAGATCTATTTTGTTGCCTGCTATTACAAGAACAATGTCTGGGCCCAGCATTTTCCTCAGTTCCTTTACCCAATTTTTTACCTAAAGCAATAATATATTATTAAAAAGAAAAAATCTTGATCCTTGACAAAAGACTGATAGGAGCTGGTGCTTCAATGCTTTGAGACACAGAAGGTATCCACAAAATTAATTGGATTCCTGTCCTGCTAGATTCAGCTAAAATTATTTTTTAGCTGATGTCAATAATTTGTACACCTACACAAGCCACAAACCACATAGAGTCCATGAACTAAACTTCAGGCAGTAAATATAAATAAGTTATTCAGAAGAGTTTTTAATTTGATTAGGCACCTCACAGTTGAAAAAGTTAATACTGATTAGCTAGGGATCTGCTCACCTTCACAAAAGAATCTTCATCGGTGATGTCATACACCAGAATTGCTCCATTCGAGTTCCTGTAGTAAATTGGACCAAGAGCATGAAATTTTTCTTGACCAGCAGTATCCCAAATAGCCAGGTTAATCCTTTTGTCATTCAAGTTCAGTTTCTTATTAAGGAAAGTTGCCTGTAATTGATATATTTAATAATTGCTAGCTATTGTAATATCTGTATCTGAGGAAACAATTTGGGCTTCAAATAGGCCTAACAGCATTCTTTAGTATGTTGTTATACAACATCCAACATTAGTCACATGAATTATAACAAAGTCGGATCATTAATTGCTATGCATGCCAGTAGTACAGCACCACAGCAAGAGTCCTTCTGCGTGAAGGCGATCCTTCTGACATGACAATGTTTCATAAATTGGTGAATACTGGATGTCATTCGCACAAATGTTCCATTATGCTCGAGCCAAAAGTTCCCAAGAATTGCCTATAGTGCGTGATGCGCGTCACCTGGAATTGTTTTTTTTTTACTTTGTGAAATGCCTAACATGTTGGACTTGAAGTATTGGTAACCAAGATGTTCTCCATCATCAGATGTTGTAGAGGCAGCAGGGAGGCTCTCACATCCGCGCCAGCCATTACAAGAGAGGTAGGCTCTTCCACAACTACTCCAAGCAAAGTGCCTAAGAAAATGAACAGCAACTTCCGCCACAGCCTCAGTTAGCATGGCACGGACTCCCCAATTCCATTGCCTTAGAGGGACTTGAAGGCCAAGAAAATGAGCAGTTCTTTTTGATTCCTGTCATTTCAAGTGCTCATAACAGTCTCAAGCGGACGTGAGGTGTTTAACACTCCAGCATCACAAGTTTTCAGGCTACTCTGATTTCTAGTTATATAAATTTAATGATGAATGGAAAGCTGACTGTGCTTTGTTTAATATTCAACATTATTAATCACAGAATTCCAAGCAATAAAAAGCTTGGTTAAAATACACACTTGACTCTTCGAAGCTCTAAGAAGTCTGTAGTTTGTGCTCGAGATCCACGTTTTGAACGCACATCGCTACAGACTTTTTTATCAAGAGTTAGAAACTGATTCATCGGGTGAAACGCAGAAGAATACCGTACCTCTACTTCATGTCATGAAGGTTAACAGAGGTGCAGAATGTTACACGCTACCTAAAAATGAATGCGATAGTACCTGAAGCGTAGTAGTATGTTTGTCGTTAAATTTATCTTCGACATATCTTAATAACAACGATGTTTTTCCTACACATCCTTCTCCCAATAACACCACTTTAAAATTGTGTATTCCGTTCCGGGCGGAAGACATCGCGTAGTCGTATTATTATTTTATTAAAATCGGAGAGTATCGTAGACTTTTTACCGACGAGAGACAATCCAATTAGGAAACACTTTACTGTTGCATTGCACTTCTGTTTCAATATGCTTATATCAAGAAAATTTGTAGAGAATTCAAGTAAAGGGTATTTATATTCTTCCCCTTATTAATAATTAAACTATTCCGATAAAATGTTATTGGCAACCGACAAATACAAGAATGAGTTGGATTGAATGAATATTAGAACAAAATCCAGTGTAGCCATTTAAAAAAGAAAAAAATCACAAGCTTTTGTATATTAATTAATTAACGATGTAAAAATAAAATAAATTTGAAAAAAAAACAAGCGTTTTTATCTGTGTAAATAAATAACAGTGCAATCAAGTTACAGATAATCGACATCGAACATAATCATGGAAAAGGAATTGCCAGATTGGCCCTTTTCATGGCTGAAATGTGTCTGACATGAATGCTTTTACAATTGCAGTAGGGTGTGAGAGGTATTAGAGCGATCAGCTTTGTCAAAAGAGATTATCTTTTGTGATTGCTAAGGGCGGAATCTCGGCATTGGCTATTACTCTCTACAGAGACTATGTTTTAAAATAAAAATAGTGAAATATTAATAAAGAAAATAATAATAATAAAATGTCTATATGGAAATATAACAAGGTTTACATATAATTACAGTGTATCCTTACTGCAGGCATCAGTATTCCAACCATATGCATTCATCTTACCATTTCAAGATGTGTAGGGTATCTATAGGCTGTCTATAAGGTAAACGCCTATTACACAGGTGATTATAAAATCTAACTGTTTTTCCATATTTCTCAACTCGACCGAAACATTGACGTCCAACAGGCGGATATGGTGCGACAGGTACCGTCTGCTGCCCAATCCTCCTCAATTTTATCACAGTACTGTGATATGAGTGAGACCATCAAACTTACTTAATTAATAATAATGATATTTGTAAGACCTAATCAACATATAACTCGGTCACAAACATTTTCGTAATGTATTCGTCCTTCTCTCCGTTTGCTCCACAAACCAAGCATGCACATAGGAGGTTTACTTCAATAATCTTTGTAAATTGAGTAGAATTCGGTAGGTATATGAAAATCCAATTGTAAGAAAGAACTCCGTAATAATAGCGAGCACGAATGTGGAAGAAGAATGATGATGTAGACGCTAGAAGTTACGAGCGTCCGCGCTTAGTAGCGGTTAATCCGACACTGAGCAGAGTTTATTTGAAGAGGGTTTAAGTTATTACTCGTAAATATACTTACAATTCAGGAATAAATAATGAGAAGAATGTTAGAGACGTTCCTCATCATCAGCCTGTGTGAATCCACTGTTGAAGATGGCTTTCTCCAATGCTTTCAACCATATATGATTCAGTCACTCCCGGCTACCCGTATAGGGTCGTCAATTAAAATGGAAGGATGGTGTCGAACGCCCACCAGCCCGTGCGCGGCCTGCGTTCCAAGATTTCCTCCCCTTCTGCGATCACTGACTTGGCAGATGTGGCCGGCCAGCTGCCACTTCATAAGTTGTTGACTTTCAAAGCTATGTAGACAACGTTTGTTTTCCGTCGTATGTGTGTCCTTGGTCACAGGAGCATTTAACACGTGCAATTGCACTGCCGGTTCGATCTGTCGTGTTGCCGCCGCAACACAATATATGACGACGATTGCCTTTCCTAGCACAAAAACGTCACATTGCAGAGCCCCATCCAAACCCGAAGGAGTTTAGTTAGTGATAATCCTATATGGACAACATTAGAGAAGACGCATAGAATTTATACACATGTATGCATTGTTATATCGACGGATTTTCCGATAATATATTTTAAAATATTATGTTGAAAGTCTGGCCACTCAATGAGCTTTTGAAAGTTTGGAAGTTGAAAGCCACAAAGTATCACAATTCAGAGATCAATAAGCTTTTAGCAACAACCGGCGATCCACTTGAATTCTATATCCGTTTTCAACGTTACCATATCATATTTCCTCAACAAATAGCGACTCTAAATTGCATCGCAGATTACAAATCCAGAATATATTCATAAATGTATTAATAGAACAGTTGTTCAAATCAATTTCAAGAATGAAGGGCAACCGATTGGTTACGTCTGCCAGCGGCGCGTGTACGTGGACCTTATTTTAAAATAATTCAGGACAACTATATAATAAACTATATTTCTTGTAAGAAACTATGTTCAGTGCAATGTAAATGTCAAGTCGGACAGATTACTTTAAGAATGCTATGCAATAAATCTATTAATATCGAAATCTAGGCCCTACATAGTCGCTGCACTATTGAAATTTAATCAAAATTCTTTTATAGGAGACTGTGTTGAAAATAAAAGTTTATTTTAAGTGTTGTGTTAAAAGTGAATTAAATAAAATTACTGTTGTAATTATAAAAAGATGATAATAATTTAAGATTATAACTAGTTAACTATGCAACTAATCTAAAAGCTTTGACTACAAAACAATTAATTATCTACATTGCTTACAAATTTCATTATTAGCACCTTGTAAATGTATCGCCGTCTAAATATGTAAACCAACATGTTGGTTTTTTGTTTTTTTTTTTAAATATTTTGTTTGGAGACTACAATATCATTACTATTACATAATAGTGTAATGACAGCTATTGCTTTTGTAACTTCTTTCTTGTCTGTGGTTGACTAAAATGGAGTGCTGCGTCTCCGTTTAGCAAATTAAACATGCACATTTGTTTCAATAAGCCTTTCTTTTATTCATACTCGTATCCTCACAGATTTGTTTATAACCGTTGGTTGGGAAGTTATACCAGGGAACTCCTGTCAATATTATCGGGGTATCCCGATACCGATCCATAGCATGATGGTGGTCCCAGTCACTCAGCCGCCGATCTCTGCTTCGATAAGAACAATCAAGGTGGCGCCGGCGGCACGAAGCGAGGCATTCCGAGCGCCTCTCACAGAAGTGCATGCGAACACCATTCAATGGAGCAGCGTAGTCGCCGGCAGTGCGTCACGCGCCGCCGCCCTGAAATAGAGCTGCGCCATTCATAAACAACGTCCATTGATGCTATCGGCCGCCATTACCCGCCACTGGAGAGCGGGAATCTGAAATGAATCGAGATATTAATTCCGCGAAGCTATGCGGATGGACTGCCCATTAAAATACCAATAATGTGCCAACTTCGATTACATTCACCTGATAGTGAAGATGCGGAGCGCATTAGATAAATAGCGGCGCTCGTACGTAAGCGAAGGCAACCGAGAATAAAACCTGCTATATTTTATGTTATACCGGGGCGGGGCGTCGATGCCCCTGTACAGTATGTTTCAAATGAAAAGGCAATGTTCACACATATTACATTGCAGGCCACACCAGTGATGTTTCACTCTGAACGAGTATGGTGGCGCAAGCGATGTACACATGTTATTGTGCCCCGGTTTATGCTGCAGCAGGTGAAAGGAGTAGGATAACGGCGCTCGGCCGCCAAGTGCACAGAACCCAGCGCTGTTCGGTGAAGAACACCATAACCACACACAATACGGGGTTCTGCACGAATCGCTTTTTAAAAGAGCTATGTGGAAGATTTCAAATGAGTGACTTATTCTTCTCCTCCGTCTTCTCCACCTACAACTGAAACTACAACCCTAACAATCTTGTGGCTTAGTTCACGATCTAGCTTACGACCGGCTTATTAAACACGTCGTGATGGCTGCAGATTCCCTGCTGTAAGGAATCCTATCTGCAGAAAAAAGAAACCTTTTCGTGCTTGTTGTGCTCGTGTTCAATAAAGTTAAAACGTTAGTGACTGATGTAAATATTTTATTTTATCAAGGAAGGAAGGTACTGTAGTTAATCTGTAAAACGTACGTGAATTATCATTATTTCGTTTATTCAAATACTTAACATTACATAAAGTGAATAAAGTTCTATTCTATTAAAAGTCTACAGTACTTTGAACTTAGGTGGGCCGTAACTCTCGTGGGGTACACCCTGACTAGTCGAGATCGCGCTTGCGTCGTATCCTGTAAGGGTGCTTGCGGTGGATGAGAGCGTGGAACCAGATAAGCTGTTGTAGTCGCTGATACCAGGTGAGCTGGTAATTCCGCTAAATCCAGAAGAAAAGTCGGATCCGCTGTCAGCAGCTCCACTGTCATCGGATGCTATGCTAACGCTTTGGCCCTTAGCCCCGTTATAAGAGGATCCAAAATTATTGAAAGACGAACCAAATGGTCCCGTGGATGCACCTTGGTTACCAGGCTCATCCGACACAGATCCAAAAGTACTCGAAGAAACAGTTGAACCTGAACCAAACACGTTTCCGCCAGTTGCACCAGAGCCGAATGCGTTCGAACTATCCGAGAGTGTGGAATCGGACCCGAATGCAGTTGATGCAAGTAAGCCTGAAGAGCCTAGCGAGGAGGCATCTGACGCCGACGATGCGGCATGATCGTCTGATAGACTCAAACCTTGTCCAAACACCTGCCCTACTGAGGCACTTCCTTGACTTATTCCAGGTAAAGCGTCAGAAAAAGCTGTATATCCCGAGCCTGATCCACCTTCCTTGCTCAAATCATTGACAATGTTGTTAATAACCGCCTGGGAATCTTGTTTGTTATTGTATTTTATAAAGTATACTTCTGGTTTTGTGGGAGGTTTCTGCTCGAATTTGGGTAAAACAATATCTTGCGCTTCTTCGGGTTTTTTAACGAGCACGTAGACAATGGTCTTTTCCTCGTTTTGCTGCTGAACTGGGATGATTTGAGGAGTTTGCGCTGACGAAGAAGGCGCTTTAATGAAGATTATTTTGTAGTGTTTCTGCGCTGGTGGTAAAACGATTGGTTGGCGAGGTTTAGATGCTTCTGGCTCTTCAGGTGCTGCGTGGACGTAGTAGTGCTTGAATATTTGTGCCGGTTGCTGTTGAATTACATTATAGTATTGCTGGTATTTATCAGCAGACGACAATTGGTGCTGGCCTGAGGTTTGATAATGATTGAAAACGGAATAATCAGCGCCTGTTTGGTAGGCTGGTTGTCCGATTCCTGATCCCAAGGTTTGGTAATAGTTGGTATTTGATCCTGTGCTTCCAACTGAAGCAAACCCAGTCTGGTAACCAGTGTTATGTCCTATAGAAGAACTCTGTGCACCTTGTCCAGAGTAGTAGTTGGTACCTGCTGCCCCGCTACCCGCGTACTGGTTGTAATTGTTACTGCTAGTGCTCCCGGTTAGGCCAGTGTTATAAATGCCGCTGGTGGAACTGGTCTGGTACGTCGGAATACCGTATGACGTTTGAGGTACCTTGTAATGGTATCCGAGACTTACATCTCCCGCTACCACCCCAATAACCATTGCTAAGACCTGTAACAATAGAAACATTTATTTTAGAGAAAAAATTACTAAAGATTTTTTGTTGGGATTAATTTTGTGCCCGGCGGAGGTTCAAAAATCGTGTTTAGGAGGGAACACCGACTCGAGCTGTTGCTCTGGCAAGAGCTGTCGCTTGGAATGTGGTACACGGATCACTGCCGCTTTCGATGATTGCTAATCAATTTTTCATTACTCGAAGACGGTGAATTAGAAGCGACATCGCTTGCGCATGACCCGACCCGCGCGAGCTGCGGGAGAGCTGTTCTGCTGGTTCGCTATACTATATTGTTTATTAATAAGAAAACAGTTTTTTAAATGTAAATGAAGTCGCGTGTACATGAAGCTTGGGTAATGTTTATTCGCTTGCAACATATGACGGCTCTGGGCGTGCACCGCACCACTACCTCAGAGAGCGGTCGCCGTGCGCAGTCTGGTTGTAGTATTGCGCAACAGGCGGTGACCGTGAACGTCGGGGCTAACGACCTCCGGCCACTCTCTCACAAGGCCGGCCGCGTCAAAGTATTTCCTTCTGGGGACACTCGATCAAAACACAATCAAAAATCACTACGGGCGCGTTCCGCCAATGAATGGTGTGACCGCTAGTTTTCTTTATCACCAACACCCCGGTCTACCCCCGAGTGTCTCGCCGCGCTGTTCAGCTTGAGTGTTTCACGTAGAATCAAACTAATTATACTGTTTTAGTCTAGTTTAAAGGCACTGACCATGGCAGGGTACAATTAATGGATAAATATTAAAAAGAAATACATTCCATTAAGTGTTATATCAAATACGCCCACTTTAAATTAAACAAATGACTCGGAACATCGACGCTTTTAGAAGTGTGTAGTTTGTGACCGTATTATAAAAAAAACCATTTCCCGCCATTTTGTCAAATTTGATAAATTATACCGAATTATAGTGTGTACATACTGGAACCTGGTGTGACACACGCCGCGTGCCGGTGTTATAGTGATTATACTGTATCACTTGTGTAGATTCTTTAGTATATTATTATACCTGATTTTTGATTGGATCATTTCGTTTGCACAGAAATATAACTCCAAGATAAAATATAAGATAAAGTTTTAATTGATTTTAAATATATTAAATTTTTAATATTTTTATTGTAGAATGCGGTGTTTACCAATAAATAATTTGTAATAATATGTACTGTTAGTGCAATAAAATCCGTACAGGGTTGTTTTGAATGTCCCTTTCAAGTTGACATTTGCCCCGGCATTGCCAACATGTTACATGTTATATCTCTATCCTAAATAAAAATAAACCCTTTTCTAACATGAACAAAAATTAAAATCAATCTATTTTTATTTTTAAAAAAGCAGAGCAACTGATAACCCCCAGTTCGACTGGGGAAGAGAGCACGAGAGCGCACCACAGCTTTTTAACAATTGATTTGAAGTCGCTTTTTGTTTTTACACGCAGATATTTCTAATGATCTATTTTGACTTAAACGCATATTAAAGAACGTAAAAGTCTCATTCTGTTTATAAGCAAATAGCAGGGTACCGTAGATATGCAATTGAGCTGTTGAGGAAGTTCGTGTCAAATTTAATGAGTTTTTGCCTCCGGGCTCCGAAGGCGCTTGCGTTGTGTTGCAACGGGGAACGAGTTTCGAGACAGTTGTTGTGACCGCCGGAGGGCAACTGTTAGGAGGATTAGCCGATCATCTAACTGGTTTCCAAGAGACCATTTGATTGTATGCCCCACAGTACAAGTCAAGAGTTACGGTTATATTTTTATGCGTGCAGGTAAATGAACAGCTCTTGTGTTACACAAGATTGCTGTCTCGAGAAGTGCGAAAGTCATTTTATTCAATGACAATTGTTTTTTTAAACAACAACACAAACTTCAGAACCACATGTAAAATACATTAAAAGGAACTGTAATAAATAAACATTATTTGCTTGTTGTTGTCACTTGGAGTGCGGACACAACGCTCTCGGAGACAAATTCCTAAATGATGTCTGTCATATCCAGAGTAATATTTTTTTTACTTAACAATATTTTTTAAATTACTTTTCCCGCTCTCGCGACTCGATCTCGTGATCGTAAAAACAGTTGGCTGCTCACTCGGACGCCTTATGTATACAATGTAATAACTGTATCGGTATAAGAAGTAAGCATAATTGCAATTCCTTCATTGTCTCGTGGACATTGACGTTTGACGTGACATGTATAAAAGAAATTTGATTATTTCAGTAAATGGCTAAATTATATTGAGCCGTATTAAGAATATATTTAGTAATGTATTTACTACTGAATGCACAAGCACATGATGGCGCACTGTCAACTGTCAATAACGTAAAAATGGCGGGATTGAGATAGGTCGTACGGTCGCCACTGGATCACACAAAGTTTTTGTATAACAGGCACAGCACATTACATATTTCTATTTTGCAACGAAAGTTGTCACGGAAGCGGAATGTAATGTCGTATGTACATATATGAAAATTGGCACCGACAGGCTGTTGCCAATGCCAACGACAGGAGGTTATGACGACCCTCGGCATTGAGGACACTGACGCGCGGAAGACATGTATACACCTTTACGTATTATAATATGGATGCAAACATAATATTATTTATTTATATAAAAATAGTTGCCTTATTATGTTAAATTTAAAGTCTTTAGAAGCCATCACTAAAGAAATAGGAAAGCTCTATATAGTATTAGCGGCCCCGCGTTGTTTTAAATATACTCACAGAGTCGTTGCGTATGAATCAGTTTCCAATGTTTTTGTTTGTGAGCATTTGATTTCAATTAAGTGCCATATAAGTTTCGTTGGCACAGGTGGTATAGGTATTCTGTTTCGGGTATTCGTAAGTTTCCATCCGAAGCTAGGTAAGTACTTCGTAACGAGAACAGAGAGTGTGGAAGCAGAAACAGAACATAGACGCTGAAACTTCGTCATATAACTTTGATAGTTGGGCGCACTTGCACATGGTGGCGTTTAACGGTTCATTTGTCACGGTTTGTTCGATATGCAGTCGGTTTTGTTTTTAGTTGTTATACGTTTGTAGTAGATAAAACAAAGTTTTTGCGAGAAGATTGGTGTGATGAACATTTAACATGATTATGAGGAGTTTATTATGATTTAGCAGCATTGCTGTGCCCTGCTGGAACTTGTTGTTGGTGGCTCACGAGTTACGAGCGCTCCGGTCGCTGCGTGTGTCGGCCGACACATCGTGACCTAACACCTTGACATTTGAGGGATGAATTTCGTTACGGCTGTGCAATGCTATAAAATTTATTTAGCATATCATTAAAAAAAT
The DNA here is from genome assembly GCA_029286785.1 of Meandrusa payeni. Lineage (NCBI taxonomy): Eukaryota > Metazoa > Arthropoda > Insecta > Lepidoptera > Papilionidae > Meandrusa > Meandrusa payeni. Next base: position 182,501 of record JAGSMX010000002.1, on the reverse strand, counting down.
ATATCTATGTTTCACGTATAAATATTTTAATCAAATTTGTTTGTAATTTCTATTTATTCGTAAGTGTAGATCGATCTTTACTTTCAACATGTAATATCCGCGTAAATACAAAAAAAATCAGTTTATCTAAAATTATTATCGATATTTATATAGTTAGACCCTCCGACACTGATTGGCTGACCGTAACAGTTGCAGCACCGCTCTTAGGTCGCTAAGCACGAACTTCAATTGTGAGTAACTCTGCACGAGGATCTCCGAGAGGGAAACATCTGCTTGGGCGGTTGCTTTATCATCACATTGGCAGAATCAGGGATAACTAAAGAAATTCTTGAGTTATTTGTATTGCCACTTTGATAAGAGTTAGCCTTAGGAGAAGTGGCCGAAGAAACTCCCGAAAACATAAAAGAACAAGACAGACTCGGCGAGTGGGGCGTAGCGTTGGCGAGAAATGGGCAGATGTAATATACTAGTTAATATAGAGCCTCACATATAGAGACATCGCGGCGTCTGCGGTAATAGAGATTGAGAGTGGTGGAGCGGGCGTACTTATTGCCTCTCTGTCAAATTCCCACCACCACTACGCCCCGTCGCAATGTAGTTTGACCTTAACAGTTGGGAAATTGGCTTTTATGCGGACGAGACGAGACACTTGTGCTCTTGTAGCGAACTACCCCGAGCGCGAGTAACGTTGCGACCGGACCCTAGGGAACAGGAAGTTGGTAAAACATAGTTTATGAGAGGCGCCATTTACTGGTAGATTATTGGAGTTTTTGATGGCCGTCTCGAAACAGTGACGAGATCCGTGTTTAAAGAAGTGTGCTGTAGTAGCAGCAGTGGAGCATTCATGTGCACGGGACATGAATACTTCGACGTTTAGAAAAAGCACCTTCATATGAGACAGGGGGTAAACTCATCGCGGTTCGGAATTCGAAAACGGAACATTCTCGGCACATATCACTCTTTTATTTATTTTTATGTTGTCTGGTAGTTTTCCTTGACACTCATTTAAATTGCGCATCGTTACTGCAACGTACTTGAAAACCAACCGGTAGTCTGCAGATTGGTATGTAAATAATTGTTTGCGCAGAGTGTTTGAAATGCCTTCACAGCCATGGCGTCCTCCGACACGGTGACGCCCTTCGCAAAACGGAACCACGGCGGTGCAAGCCAAGGCCCGGCCTGGACGTCCAATCCCCGCCGTAAGTCGAAAAAGCTCGGATGAGCTCGGTAACGGCTATATATTTATTTTTCATAAATCCGTTTTTTTTTTTTTTATGACGAACTACACAGATTGGCCAGAGAAGCTGGCCTTGACTGCTTCACCGGATTGAGAGGTGGCAAAGCTCTTAGGTCGCTTAGCCTGAACCTCTATTGCTAGTAACTCGACACAAGGGTCCCCCCGGTGAGGGGTAACCTCGGCTTGGACGGTTACTATGTTACGCGTAAGCATGCCGATCCGAGGGCGCCCGAGAGGGCCGAACCACGACTCGGTCGGTTGCTATTTCACGGATAATCTAAGAGACATTCAAAAGCTAAACTAACTTTGAGTGCCACTTCGGGAAGCGTTGGCGCTGGGAGAAGAAGTGGCCGAAGAAACTCTAGCAACGCTCCTAACATCTAAGGGGTGGGGCCTGCCCATAAAATAGCGGTAACGCGCAAGGATTATTAAACATATATCCGTGTTACTTAAAGCTTTATGACGAAGTTAAAGATATTTTAAGCACCGGTCAAATCGATGATGTCATTATTAAGTCAGAGTTTAAGTTGCTACAAAACATAATGTTATATTGTTGATTTACGAACCGAGTACGCTTTAGATAAAAGCTGTGAACTAGGATGTGTTTCGTACACCGGTACCCTCACGCTGACATTTGTAAGTCCAAGGTCGTCTCGTAACTATTCAATACTTAATGTCTTTAGCGCTTGAATGATAACTTTGTAACTTTTAATAAATGTTAATGAATATAATTTACACACGAACCTGATGGTAACGATCGTAACCCTGTGCCCCTGCCCCCACGTGTCATCAGAAGCTGTTATGATTGAGCCAAAATAATTGTTAATTGTACACAGACCAACTTGCATATTTTATTATTACACTGGTAACTATAATTTAGTTAACTGTTAAAATATTTTAGAATGAACCATTTCGAACCAGCGCACTTTAAAATTATAAGTTTTTATGAGGTAAGAAATTCTTAATGTTATCAAACTGTTTATTAATAAAAAAGTGCTTTCGTATTATTGATGATTCGCACAGCATCCCGGCCGCGCACGTCTCCCGTGCACGTGAATTTCATAAAGGTCCCCTTTGAAAGGAAACAAGTCACTTATTAAGTTATCTAGGACAACAGTATTGGTAGGAGTAAGTATAAACACACAATACGCACCCAAAGCGCGTTCATGTTGTTGCGGGGCCGTCGGCGTCTCACTGTGCGGCTCGCGGTGTGTGACTCGATTGTCGCTCTGCCGGCCCCATCTCGCTTATATAGCGGTTCGGCGGCCACCTACAGGTGACTTGTGCGGTGGCCGATGGCCGATGGCCGGTGGCCGCTGCTCAGCTCCAATAACAAGGTTATGTCACGCGGTGCACGGCACGTCGGGCGGAACCGGTCACACGAAATTTCTCGCCCATTTCTCGACGACACCACCGGTACGCATACGCCGCTTACTTCCCTTTCGATTGTTTTTCAAAACGTTCACTTTTGTAAAACTTCTTTCTTGTTCATATAATATCTATATGTAATACACTATTTTATCTCTATCTATCTACTTAATAAATTTATATATCATGAAATTTTGAATGCAGTAGATTTCGGGGGCGATAACTCGATCTAGCTAGATTTTTAGAAAATGTCGTTTTATCCGCGTATACCGCGTATTAGTCCAGTACAAGGCAAGTAAGTGAAACAGTATTTGGTTGGATGTTAGACAAGCATTGTGTGCCAAATTGTTAGGGGTGATGGTTGTTTTGTTATGAATTAATAAAGTAGTCGATGTTTACGTCAAAAGGCTATGTGCCTTAGGAATATTACGAGATCAAAATTAATACTAACTTAAGCAAACTACTCAATCAAACTACAATCAAAAATGAAACATTGAAAATCGCTGGCGTGATATTGAGTTATTGGACAATTCCATGTGGCGCACATCATCATCCACTGCTGGAAATAGGCCTTCCCCAATGCCTTCCACCACATGCGATCCTCAGCTTTCCGCATCCAGCCACTTCCGGCTATCCTAAAAAGGTCGTCGGTCCATCTGGAGGGAGGGCGCCCCACGCTTCTCCGACCTATACGCGGCCTCCATTCTAAGACTTTCCTCCCCCATCTACCGTCGCTGACTCGGCAGATGTGGCCAGCCCACTGCCACTTCAACTTGCTGAATTTAAGAGCTACCTTCGTTCTCCGTCGAATTTCTTCGTTTCGGATTCTATCCCTTAGAGAAATGCCGAGCATAGCTCTTTCCATCGCTCGTTGTGCGACTTTCAGCTTGTGGACCAGCCCAACGGTCAGAGTCCAAGTCTCCGCACCGTAGGTCATGGCTGGGAGGACGCACTGGTTGAAGACTTTTGCCTTCAGGCATTGAGGTATTTGCGAAGTGAGGATGGTGCGGAGTCTTCCGAATGCCGCCCAACCCCGGCTGGGTTGCTTTTATCGATCTCTTTGTTGAAGTTACCCGGGCCAAGCTGTATAACCTGTCCCAGGTAGACATAGTCTTTAACTACTTCAATTACTGCATTCTCGATGGAAACGGGACTTGGAACGATGACATCATTGAACATGACTTTCGTCTTGTCAAGATTCATCTTCAGTCCCACGCATCGAGAAGCAGTATTGAGATCGTTGAGCATCCGACTGAGATCCTCCAGCGATTCCGCCATCAAGACCACATCGTCAGCAAACCGAAGGTGTGAAATATAGTCGTCGTTGACGTTGACCCCTCGCGGTCCAGCGAGTCCAGCGTCTTAAATATATCCTCTAGTGCAGCTGTGAACAGTTTCGGGGAAATTACATCCCCCTGTCTAACACCCCGCTGCAGCTGGATAGGGTTGGACTGCTGGTTCTGGATGCGAACAGTCATCGTCGAAGCGTCGTATATGTTCTTCAGCACCTCGATATATCGTTGGTCTACTACTTGGCATCGCTGTAAGGATTCCAGAACTGACCAGGTCTCGATGGAGTCGAAGGCTTTCTCATAGTCCACAAAAGCCATACGCAAAAGCAGATTATACTCTGTAGTTTTTTGGATAACCTGCCGAAGTGTATGGATGTGGTCCACGGTGCTGTAGCCTTTTCGAAACCCAGCCTGCTCTGGTGGTTGGCAATCATCAAGCCTTCGGGTGAGACGGTTCGTGATAACCCTTGAAAAGACCGTGATAGATGTGGCTCAGAAGTGAGATCTGCCTATAGTTGTTCAATAAGGTGTTGTCACCTTTTTTGAATAACAGGACGACCAAACTTCTGGTCCACACCAACGGGACGCTACCACTGTGGAGGACGGAATTATACAGATGCTGTAGTTCCTTCAGGACCGGGGTCCCTCCGGCTTTCAGCAATGTGGCGCACATACTCGATGCTAATTTAACACTTATATTGTTTTCTCATGGATTCCTTTGTTACAATTGGACCAAATTTAAGCCAACATCTTTCAAATAAAAAAAGAATTAACAAAATCGGTTCACCCAGTCCAAAATACGTGCTAACAAACATAAAACAACATTCAGACGAATTGAAAACCTCCGCGATTGCGACTTGCGTGCCCTCTGCCGGCCTGCTGTCCACCTTATGCGGCGTTAATGTTTCCGAATTAACACTTTTTTTGACGACATTTGACATTTGGAACGGTTTTAAATTCAACGATGGTATTAAGAATAAACCTGGTTTCATTTACAAAATGACTTCGCAATGTCACAATCATTAACTATAGCATTGACTTAAATGTTTAAATGGACAGATTGAACATTTTTATATATTTTGTATTGAGGAGCCCATGTACGATGCGACCGCCAGCCTGCAAGTCTCGCTTCCTAGATCCGGATTGCATCAATGTCTTTTCGTTTTAGCACGTACAAAAAAAAATACCTAAAATGTTTGTCTTTTCGGGCAGTGGGCTCACCCTTAGTTAGTAAAGAGGTTTATATAAAGCAGGCGGAATGTGAATCGTAAAATCGATGGCGGATGCTGTTGTTTGCACTGTGTACTGGTCCATTTCGACAAATGTCATGAGAGCGCTTCATAAATATTCCATTACTACAAAATGTGCATGTCATTAGAATCGTAATTAAGTCACTAAGTAAGAGCGACACAGACCACGTAAAATTTTAAGTTGTTTTAAAAGCGTTGTTGAAAACTGCTCCATTGTTCCTTTATAAATGTATAAATTCAGTAATTGCTGCTACATATTATTTAATTGCAAAGACATTTAGGGAACTCTAACATCTTATATTTCAGACACAATGGCCATTGCCTAGAATTATGGCCACATATAGCAGCCAAAATACTAAGTCCATGTCGATTGACATTTTTAGCAAGTTACATACTTATATTAAGCTATTATCGCTGTGTACTCGTACATCTGTAATTGCCATAAACAATAACAATACTTGTTTATTACTAATTAGTGTAATGCCGGCGGTGTGCCTTATATTATATTATACTAAATTAAATGAAGAAAATGATGTTTCGATTTAGTTCCGTCAGTGGTAGTTATCCTTAGTTTTGTCAACATTAAATTCCGGGCGCAAACTATCCGCGTGCCTCCAAAAATAGATCGCCATGTAACGATTGCAAGTCGCCAGTACCAATGCAGTACACTACTAATGTAGGTACTCCGCCCTATATATATATATATATATATATATATATATATATATATATATATATATATATATTTATATATATATATATATATATAAACATAACCAAACCTTTTTGTTATATATATATATATATATATACAGGGCTGCGGGCCGGTCTGCCACCGGCCCGCCTGCGCCATCTCCGAACGGGATCGTCCCTCTCCCGATCCCGTTCTGCGGTCTCCTTCTGGGTCATTACTGACTCGCAGAAGGAGACCAGCGCCTTCCATTTAGATCTCCCCGCCAGCGCAGCCGCTACTGCCACCGGCGGGGAGAGGTCTTGCCCGATATGCTGGACCAGGATCCGCCGCTCCGCCTCCCACGCGGGGCACACGGCTAGCGTGTGCTGCGCGGAATCCCGGTCACAGCCACAATGGTGGCATTGCGCGGTCGGTTCGCGCCCTATCCTGTTCAGGTACTCACCGAAGCACCCGTGCCCGGTGAGTACCTGTGTCAGGCGGTAGGTGACGTGCGCGTCATTCCTTCTACGTAGCCAGGCTTCGAAGTTCGGCAGGAAGGCACAGACGATGCGTTGGCGCGAGCAACGACGCTCCGAGAGCCGTTCGCGCCAAACCTCTATCGCCCGCCTGTGCTCCTGCCAACGCACCTCTCCCGCATCCAGGGGCGGCCCGGCCCCGCCGTCGACGGCCCGGACGCGCGTGTACACACGCGCGTCCAGCTCCGCCAAAAACCTAACCTAACCTACACTAGCATAGCGATGATATATGAGAGTACGTATGTCACGAAACTAATGAATGGAGTTTGATGAAACTTTGCAATAATATAGTTGATACATCAGAGTAACACATACGCTATCAGTTATCAACATATACTTGTGTGAGTTATGCACAATATAATGATAAATAAGAAACAATGTGCCATTTAACATTTTTTACAATAAATAAAAATATGGTTGTATATAATGAGATACTGTAGTTTGTTGTAGATGCTGTAGTTTGTTGTGTGTGTAGTTGTTTGTTTGTAACGCTTTCACGGCCTAACTAGCCGTTCAAGCAAATTTTGCAAACAACGTGCACAGAGAAGGGCTTTCTTTTTAATCGCTGCTAAAACCGCGGGGCGCAGCCAGTATATAATACTTTGTGTGTCATTTATAATCATGGACCATAGGTTTTTTTGAATGAAAAACAATTATTCTACACAAATTTGTTCCATTCGACTGACACATGTTAACATTTATTTAATCAAGCTTTATTAATAAATCAACACTAACTTATATTTTGTTGTATGTCACAATAGTTTTATGTTAATCTGCAAATATAATATACATCTTAATGAATGTTTCTATCTAATATATGTATGAAGACAGTGCGAGAGAGTGTACTGCACATATTGATGCGTCGTCTATCTGTGTGTCACAGAGAGCGGTGTATCCGGAGTGGTCGGTTGCTCAGGTCCCTGCACGAGGTCACCTCGCCCCAATCTATTTCCGCGTCTGACTCATGTCACCTTTTACATTTAAATGCAAACTGCAATTATCAAATTTTGGATGTCAGTCGAAAAACTTCGAGTTACGACGAGTTGCAGAACGAACGACGTGTTCTGCTGCTTCTGGCAGAGAGAGACAAAGAGAGTTAACATCAACTACAACGAAAGCGATAGTTAACACAGTCAATGAAGTTCCGTTTAAATTAAAAAAAATAATTGAGCGAGCGAGCTTTGTTTTGGTAAATCATTTATTAGAAATTACATTTAAATACGAATTACATAATGATGGAATAAGGATAATATTTTTCGATCTTACCGACAGAATGCTGTCCACGTTGTCTACTTCTAATGTATAAATTAGCTCCAGATCGTATGGCCAGATTCAACTCACTCTTCGAAGCCGTTAGTGACTTCCGCCCTTCAACGAGTGACCACTATATTTTGTTTCAAAAATTGTGATCTATTTGTTCTGTATAATCTACCTTTGCCGGCTACAACCCAATACGTCGTATATCCTTTTTGACGTGAATATCGACTATTTTATTGATTCATCACTAACCAACCATATGACACGATTATCTTGGTCTAACGTCAAACCAAACGTTCACTGACTTATTATTGCTTAGCAATACCATCTACTGAACTGATAATAGGGTATACCCGGATAAAACGACATTTTATGAAAATAAAACCTAGGTATATTGATTTATCGTCCCCGAAATCTACTGTATACAAAAATTAATAAAAATCGTTTGAGCCGTTTCCGAGATTCAGATTATATGTATACAAGAATTATTCTTTTGAAGATATTACATAATTATATTTAATATATATATATATATCAATTAATAATACATACGGGGCACAATTTTGTTCACTACAGCTTTTATGTGTTATTCTTATAATTTGTCGATATCGTACCGAAACAAGTATAACTTTGAAAACAAAACTTTTACTGTTGTTTTAACTTATAGTTCACTCACAGAACATCCCCCGCTCTGCACCGGCGGCCCCCGACGATAGGCACGAGGGCAGCTTACTTTCACTCATTCATTGTGTTCTATTATACATTGTATTCTTTGAAACAGTAACAATGAAATAAAACACGGCAACAAGTGAACATGTGTTGTTTACTCTATTATATTATATTATAAAAGTATAAAACATACATATATTGCGACATCATTTGGCATTCTCAATAATTATCTTTATTATTAACATTCTAGATTTCATAAATAGCGTATTAAGTATCAATCATTGGGAACACAGCGTATCGCCAAGGATGTGTCGGATATTGGACATAACGCATTGATGTGGAATCCGCTTCACTTTGTGTTTATCTAACGCATTGACGCCGCCTCAACTGCTAACCTTGACATCCATTCCTTCGATCGCCGAATTTTTATAAATATGTATTCGTTTCCAACAACGACACTCAGGAAACGAGTTTTCCTTCGCAGTGTAACGTCTGATCGGCACAGATGCATCGACACGAGATTGTTCATTTTATCAAAACCCAAACAAAAAGACACAAATGGTCGTAGCACATCGATATTGTTTTTCCACGCTGTGGCCACTCCACATGAGATTGTTTTAAAATACTTTGAAACGAGGCCTGCCAGTTCTCGGCCTAGCCCCTATCATCGTTGTGTGAGAACTAAGAGGCGGTCGGTCAAGTGGGCGCAGCTGCAGCGAGCAGCCGCCCCGTCAAATATTTATTGTTAAAAAAGTTTCCGGTGCGCAGCGGCCACACGAGCTGTGCCTCTAGTATTATTGTACTTGAGTAAGTAAAGTTCTTCATTCGTACCAGAAACTAATTCTATCTTTGGCTGGATCGCTTGATCTATCTCTTTCTATTTCAGAATTCGTATCTGGCACACACAAAAACACATGATCTTTTTATCTTCTAACGGTTTTCGTCACGGTTGTAATATTGCACAAGTTTGTTGGTCCACGACTTGTTGCTCTACACAACTAATAAAAAGTATGGTGACGAGTGCGAAGTAAAGGCGCCGCTGCCAGACGCGCGCTCAACATGCTGGCGGACACAGGCTGCGCGGTGTGGCGGAGTACGCGCGCTCAACATGCTGTCGGACACAGGCTGCGCGGTGTGGCGGAGTACGCGCGCTCAACATGCTGGCGGACACAGGCTGCGCGGTGTGGCGGAGTACGCGCGCTCAACATGCTGTCGGACACAGGCTGCGCGGTGGCGGAGTACGCGCGCTCAACATGCTGGCGGACACAGGCTGCGCGGTGTGGCGGAGTACGCGCGCTGAACATGCTGTCGAACACAGGCTGCGCGGTGTGGCGGAGTACGCGCGCTCAACATGCTGTCGGACACAGGCTGCGCGGTGTGGCGGAGTACGCGCGCTCAACATGCTGGCGGACACAGGCTGCGCGGTGTGGCGGAGTACGCGCGCTCAACATGCTGTCGGACACAGGCTGCACGGGGTGGCGTAGTTCGCGTGCTCAACATGTCATACAACTTGACCATGTCATTATACATTTATGTCTGATAGATATTTATTAAATTTGGATCAATTATATTGTAGTATTGTGGTCACAATCAAGAAAAATGTCTTCTTTCAGATTCAGATTCAGATAAATAAAAACGTCATGTCCGATATGTCGGGTGGGGACGGGTGTGATATCGCTCAACCCTCACCCATGGTGAGGAGAGACGTCGTACTGGTGGAATATGTTTGGAGGGTACTGCGGGGCTGGTTTCATCACCTACAAGTACTAGCCGCGCTACAGCTGTGGACGCCTTACAGTTACGGGTACATGCGCCGTCATCCGTCATCTGCCTGTCTCCAGGACTAACTTGTCCAGGAAAAGGAAAATAGCTTTTTATTTGTTTTAATTTGAATAATATAATATAATAAATTTAACTAAGTTTTTATAATATCATATTGGTATTATCTGTAACGGAGTTATAATTTTCGTTGATTTAAATAAACAAATTGTTAGCTTTCTTTTAAAAAAAGTCTATTCAAGTGATTCATAATTATGTCTAGGCTATACTTAGGAATATAATCAATACCAACTACTTGAGCATCTCCTGGGCGCGGTCCTTGTGTATCCGGGCGCCGATGGCTCGGACCTTGTGTATCCGGGCGCCGATGGCTCGGACCTTGTGTATCCGGGCGCCGATGGCTCGGACCTTGTGTATCCGGGAGCCGAGGGCGCGTGTTTCATGACGCATGTTCCGTTTAATGTCAGAACGTCGGGTTTGAGATTATCAATATGTATGAAGTGTTAATTGCGACTAGTGCTTAGCGATGGAATATTCAAAATACCTAATTTCAATTTGAAAGCTGTATTTGTACATGTGTGGCCTTGCCGTGATATAGAACTGTCACCTCCGGGCTGCTTCTCCTTAATACAAACTCATTCCATCTGGCTGTTTTTTGTGATGATCGATGACCAAGTTGCTTCCCACCCGCTCGCTCCAGTGGTATTGCGATGGAATGTTGCATCCCTTATCGCCGCATAGACAACGAGGAGAGTGCTAACCAATTGTTAGGAATTGTTCCGTGCGCTCAATTTATTTGAGCAAGTTGCATTCACACCATGTTGACGCTTGTCACACCGCTGGACTACTGTGAGCATGTCGCATGAGCATTGCAGATGTTTCTGGGCGGCGTTGATCGTCGGCGGCGGTGGCCTTGCGGTGCCCTTCTTTTATAAAACATCTGATCAAATATGTGCGAATGTTATTATTAAAAGCTGATGATGACATGTACGAGAGACATGGACACAAACAACAGGATCAGCTGTAGATGTCGGGGGAGCTGGCGACAACTGCTAACTGCTTTATACTGTCAACCTCATTTAGATTTCCGACCTCGGTAAACCAGTAAATTAAATAAGGAAAATTTAACGATACTTAAATGAAATAAAATAATAACTTCTCTAGAAATCATCGTGACTGTTCAACCGCAGCACTTTGGCAGAATTACTTATAAAGCACTTTATTTCTCAACTTGCAGGAGAAGTGTACGTAATCCCACGCGGGCACGGTGTCCGGGGAGAGCATGCTCGTGTCACCTCATCAATACCGGACAAATTGGTTAGATGGTAGGTTTGTTCTCCAAGGAATATATTATCTTGAGGTTCATTAGGTAACCTGTTTTACAAATTTGATATAAATTTTTATTGACTTGATCCGTGCTCGGCCAGGTCGTTGACTTCCGCCCATTTTAATGTGAACTTGCTTTTGATATGGAAAATAAATTTTACTATAAACTGCTCCTACAAACTGCCGCTTCTATCATACCACTACTAAATCTTTAAATAAATAACAGCTCGCTATTAACCCAGGACAGGCGGACTTGTGCACGTTCCGGTTTCTCTCTGCTATCTAGTCCTCGACTTACCGTGCTGCCACCAGCACACACTCAAGTTCTGAAGTACACACAATCTTATTCACATTCCTTGTTTATCAATAACACGTCCAATAAGGTTATAATCTACAATTCGTCTGCCGATCGTACAAGGATATGCATAATGTTATATATCGCTAAGTAAAAGTAGTAAATTAGCTTTGCGCAGTGTATACGTGTGCCGTAATGGCGTGTGTTCACAGCGTCATTGCGAGATTACATAATTAAACCGCTGCGTTACTAGTCGGGAACATCTCGGTGCAATTGGTGAATGCGTTCCTCCCGGACGCGTGGTGAGCGTGGTACACGAATATCGGAGGGTTGCGCTGCACTGTGCTCACTACGAATATTAGCCTAAAGTAATATGTAAAACGGGCGGAACTCGGCGATTCTTCAATCTAGAATTAGCAGAGTCGAGCTTCGGCCGCGACTGCTCGCTCACATATGTGATCAGGTTGCAATCACTCTGCAATAAACCATAAAGCTGGTATTTAAAAAGTAGTTGGGAAAAACGACGAGTACATCTATGCTAGACACTAACATTTACATGAGGTTCTAAATATATTCTAAGCTTATGGATATTAGCGATAAATCGAGGTAAAATAGTGTGGGTGATCGCAACATTCTCGGCCAGTTCTGCTAGCTATTATAATTCCGACTTATTGTGCAATATACGAGCACGTTTAGTTCATTGTCGTCTGCTCTATTATGTGTAACAAACGGTATGTATGTGTTCGGACGGGTGAGCCTTCTTTCGGCACACCCACTCTCACTCTCTAGAATATTCGTGTAATTTCTCCTCGCAGGTATGAAAAACTGTCGTGATACACGTAGACACGGCAATATCTCGTGACGTCGGGTTTTTGCTCTCTCTGCTTTATTTACAAAGCAATAAATAGTATAGTTATTATCAATGAAACATCGAGTCCGCTGATACTCAGCCGCTTCTCGTATCGCGAACACTTCGCCCGTACAGTCATAGCAAATTTGATCACATTACAAGTGGTCTTGCCATAAGTATTGTCTTTATTAACTATGTTTTTTTTATTAATATTAGTTAAAAATTACAGCATTTATATATGTCTCACTGCTGGGCGCAGGCATTCTGTGTACAAAGAATATTAGGGCCTATTCCGACACGCGGCGGTAGTGGGGACTCGCAGACTTCACATGTTCTAAGACATGTAGGTTTCGCCGCCGAGCGCCATAAAAACAAAGTTATTGTTGCCAGCACCGGGGATCGAACTCGTGTTGCCAGCAATACTGTGCAACTCGAGGTAACCACCAGGTAACCCGGACACTGAGCTACCACTATTATTATTAGTGAATTTAAATTTGGAACGCGTCTACAATGTTAGAAAAGTAATCGATTTGAAAAGTGAAAAGAATGAGAAAGGTAAAAGAAAGATATTTATTCTCACACGCGACGGGTTGACTTGAAGTCTGCCCTTTGGTAATAAACGTTAAATAAAAGTGGTCGCTGTATATTACATTGTTGTAGATGTAAAGATGAGCAGAGGTAAAAAACCATTCGGCTCACCGCGACACGTGCAGATATATGATCAAACAACATCACTTATATATTCATATTTCGATGTATTCATATTTTTCGGGTATTATCTAATTGCCTAATAATGTATTCAAGAATTAGACATTCCTGGTATTACCGACAAACTAGTTTGAGGTCCGGGTGGGCGGTTCCATCTCTACGTCGTGGAAAACAACAAATAAAGCTACTAGCACACTGAAACATTTGCCAGTAGCAATCGGTTAATCAAATCAGCTCACTGAATTATATTAAGTACAACATTTTTGTAAACCTATTTCGCAAAGGTTCGCGCCACCGCCACGACACACGCGGAGATATTACTTGATATACAACTCGCACAACTCTCGACACTCACGCAATTAAATAGATTAACCTTTCAGTAAATAATTTCTGGTACAATCAAAGTAAACGTGTTTCCAAAACATCATGAAATCTACAATAATAAAGTTGAGCATGATCTCCGCCATATTGAACGACATTGGAAGCCGGTCGCCGCGTGTGTTCTATTCATAAAGTACTCATTTTATGTATTAAAAATGGTTGCTTTAAAATTCTTACCATAAATTGACAAATTTAAAAGTAACTTGTCATGAAGGCAAATTGGTAAATATTAAAATTTATTTATCGGTTCATGCGCATCCCTGAGCAATGTCTGCGTGTGAACCTAACTTGAGGCGCCTGGAGTATGAGTGGTGCTGCTCCTGCGGCGACGTCCCCCGGGATACGGCACTTAGATGCAGATTCAGAAGAAAGCCTTCCTGCCTGTCGTAGAAGGCAAATAAAAGGGGCCTCGGAGCTCCTAGGCGACAAGGGCTTTTGTCGTCCGCTGAAGTGAATTCCCTGCCCCCCGGGCTCCGATGCCTTCCACTGGATATCCAGGAGCCCCTCCCCATGAACCGTGGAAGGGCCAGGCCGGGGGTTTTTTTAGTGGGTAACAACCTGTGGGGTTACGTATCTTGTCGAAGATTCGTTCGTTTCCGCCGGCGGTTGCGAATAATCCTCGTGCGTTATCGCTATTTTATGGGCAGGCCCCACCCCTGACATGTTAGGACCGTTCCTAGAGTTTCTTTGGCTACTTCTTCTCTCAGCACCAACGCTTCCCGAAGTGGCACTCAAAGTTAGCTTAGACTCTTGAATGTCGGTGAGTACCTGAACAGGATAGGGCGCGAACCGACCGTGCAATACCACCATTGTGGCTGTGACCGGGATTCCGCGCAGCACACGCTAGCCGCGTGGGAGGCGGAACGGCGGATCCTGGTCCAGCATATCGGGCAAGACATCGCGGCAGTAGCGGCTGCGATGGCGGGGAGATCTAAATGGAAGGCGCTGGTCTCCTTCTGCGAGTCAGTAATGACCCAGAAGGAGACCGCAGAACGGGATCGGGAGAGGGCCGATCCCGTTCTGCTTACGCGTAACAAAGTAACCACCAAGCCGAGGATACCTCTCACCGTGGGGACCCTTGTGTCGAGTTACTAGCGATAGAGGTTCAGGCTAAGCGACATAAGAGCTATGCCACCTCTCAATCCGTTGAAGCAGTCAAAAAAGATAACGCCGGGTGATACGGCTCTGACCTTCTGTTGGTGTTTCTTATTGTATTACCTAAATTAAAGAATAAACGTCATCAGCCAGTGGTTTAGCTTAGTTTCTACTCGTATTTTATTCGCGTACGGGAGAGCATTTCCTTGGACCGGGAAGAAGCCATGCAGTTTACTTGGGTATAGAAAATGCAGGTATTACAGAGAAAGCAGTGGAACGGATAAGCGGGCGCTCTCCGGATGGGGAGGTGGCATCGTGGTGTAAATAAATAATTAGAATAAAGTAAACATGACCGTGTCTCCTTGTATTAAACTTAAATGGCTTCCTACCAAAGAAACGGCGTGTATGTTCCAGATTCCTTATTTCCAAATTTAATCAACCTGACACCTGCTAATATGTTTCAGGGTTCAGGGTAGACTGGTTAAATGGCACTGAAGCCGTTAATTAATTAATTCCGTCTTTGGGAAACCTTAGTTTATGGTGTTACAATAAGTGTGAATAATTAAATGTATTTATTGACAACGATAAAATGCATGGAAAAAAGTTGGGAACCACTTTGTTATTATAATTGAGATGAGCGTGGTCCCTCCCGATCCTCTAGAGGAGGGAGGAGTCCTCCTGTGTGCGATTGGAGTTGTATTTACGTACAAAAATTATGCCCGTTGTATGAGCACACATTTTTGCGGCTGAAAGACTCCGCCATTGCATACGGAAACATTTATTCTAATTAGTTTTATTTTTGATCACCGTTATCGACTATTATCGCAAGGATTACGGCCCATGACAGTTGGCCATACGAGAACCACCACACCAGCGGACAGAAATCTACGTAGCAACCCACGCCACTAGGGCGTCATTTTAGTGCGTTATTAGATACAAAGATGTCGTTACTACGAAGTCATTTGAAATCAATCGGGTCGAACTTAATAGCGAGCTTTGATCAAAAGAATTGCTACCAAGCATTTTAGTTTAGAAACACACAGCCAGATGTCGCTTAACAACATTTTTATAGTAAGTTCACGAGATGGCGACGCCACTTCAATTGTTTGAAATTAAATATAATATTTGTTTCATATAATATGTGTTTAATCGTATTGTTTATGTTCTTTATAGTGTTTATATGATACTTACTGATGGCATGGATTTCGATAATTTTTGTAAAATATCAATGTACGAGTGCGTAGTGAGCAAACGCGTATCCTATTGGAAAGATTTCCTTGGATGTAGTTGTAAATAAAAATGAATAAAAAGCAGATCAAGAGATGAAACGGTGTGAGCGAGACGGAGCGGCGGAATGAGGAGTGAGCAGGTATTTTGGTGCAGGTGCGTATGTAACGTAATGAAAGTGCGGAGCGGCGAGTGGTGGTCGCGGGGTGGTCCGGGAGGGCGCGCGGCCGGCGCACTGGAGGAGCTCCGTGCGTGCTGGAGCCGGCAGTCGTGCGCGCACCTCCGCCCGGCACGCACGATGGCTGCGCACCCGCACTTACTCGCCGCCGCGCTGCTCTGCGCCCTCGCAGGCCAGATAGGCGCCGGCGCCAGCCTGCAATGCGCCATGCGCCGGGAGATCTCGCCCTGCACGTGCAGACGAGAGGACACCGGCACCGGCGCCGTGGTGGTCGTCTGCCAACGCATCGCCTCCTATCAAGACATCGCCCGCGCCCTCACCAACAAATTCAGCCCCGAAACCAAAATCGGACTCGACATCTCCTACTCGCAGCTGCCCGACTTTGAGCACCACGCCTTCCGGGAACTCGGTCTCTCCATCACAAGGCTCAAGCTCAACTTCGATAATCTCAGGTACGCCAAATGTTCCTCAATCTCCTCTCCTAAGGTTTCCGAAAAAATACTTTAGCATCCTGCACTATCATGACGCCGCATTGATCTTGTATAAACGAGAGGATCGATGACAACAGTGATGAGGATTGAGGAGTCGTCGTAGAGAGGCTACCTACCATCAGGAGGCATCGCGCAAACTGTGTACAAAATAAATTGCCGCCGAGAGAGTGCGAACGCAATCAGCGTCCAGTAAATTTCCTTCCATAACAGCTTTATTATTGGAAGCGTACAGCGCGTCGGCAGGGCTGCGGGGACGAGGCACATGTCGCGGTTGAAGTTGTCCTCTTTGACAATATACGTAGGAGGACGCTTATGGTATCGTAATGGACAATTCTGCTCCACGCTCACACGACCCTGTCCTGTATCTTCCTTCAACCCTTGTCGCCACGTGCAGTTCTTCATTAGAATTTGTTTAACGATGACTCATATAAAGCAGCGACACACTCGCTCGCACACGTTTTGGTTGGCTGTCCATATTTTTGTTCTCTCATTATCAAGGGTCAAAGTCGCGGCGCAGCTGAGATTTTTATTGTGACAAATATCCGAACATATTGGTGTCAGAACAGATCTGTACATCAATAATTGTATGCTCGATCTCCACACAAGGCGAGCCAATCAATGATTCCTGGCGCTCCATTATATTCCCACACCATTATAGTAATACACCGAATACAACAAATGTTGTTTGCCCTTCTGAGCCATTTATTAATGATTATGAACAATCAAACAACACTCTCGAAGATCCATCCATTCAACAATTAATCAATTAACGTTGCTCCGTCGGAAGACTTGAGATGAGAGGAGGACACGATGGTCGGCGGGAGGACAATACCGCCTCGGTATTATTTGCGCCCTCAAGCCGCCGACTCGCTTTTGACTTAGGTCTGCCATTTTGATTAATCTTATCTTGTGTTTGTTCATTGTTCGCCGAATGTCAAAAACGTCGCATGTACGTCGCGCAGATATCAAGTCATCAAGAAATAATAGATTGTTTCTTTTAAAGTAATAATATGATTATGTTGGTATTGCTATATACGCTTCCCGGACACGGGGATCGCGAAACGAGAATGTTTCGTACCCACTAACCTCGCCTTTGTTTTTGTACTGGAGAAATGACTGACTGACGGGCGCCATGCGTCTCACCTGACCGTTAGAGTCGCCGGTACGTTAAGGTCCTCGGCTTTCCACCATTTATCCTGATTGCGTGGTATATATATATATATATATTTATATTTACAGTCATCATTGAATAACAAAAATTACAATTCGTTTAAAAAAATAATCACAGATTGTGACAGTTTTGGGCGCTATAATAACCCGCTTACCAGCATTAGCCAGCTTTGATCCATATTATCTTTTTTTAAATCAAGCAAGTAAACTCCATTAATTAATTTATTAAACAAGAATTTGGTTCCACCGAGTCCACTGTTTTGACCACGCACTTGTTTATGGTCTAAAACAGTTTGTGGTGAAGTTAACTTTCGCGAAGCCGACACTCTGAAAGCAAATATGCAAAAGTTTCTCGAATCTCTCGAGGTGTTGTAGAAGAATGGCACGCATTCGTTGGATAGGGAAGACTTCTAACGTGCAGGTGAAGGTACTCCAGCTCAGCGGAAATAACCGCGAAGTAAACTCGCCTGGCCTGGTGAAAATTTCACGAGCCTCCACCTCCATCCATTGTCATTATCACAGGGAGGAGAGGCATCACAGAGGAGACCAGCATTATCGGCGTGGAACAGCTATTTCGTTTGCACGAGAGCTCGTAAATAAGCTCGTTGAGTTGACGACCTCCAGTAGAGGAGACGCGTGTGCCGAAGGAGTTTTTCGACTCTTCCTTCTCAGACTGTTCTATACTTGCATGTCGGCTGCGAAAGTAAGGCGACCAAAGAACAAAGTTTATGTTAAATCACTAGACCTATATTATAGGATAAAGGATACACATGTACGCTTAACTTCGCGCCCACTCTTACATATCAATGTGAACACTACAGCCTTATGTTGGCTGTGGCTGGCGCCGCCATCTTGTGGAGATTATAATTCGCAGATAATAATAATTCTTTGTCATATAATAAGAAAATAATTTGCTATAAAAATAAATTGTGATTATTAATTAAGGTAAAAGCACCCAATCTCTAAAGTTAGACAAAAATTGCACCAAAATAATATTACATATTTCATGTAAAATTGCTTTAAGAATTTTCTATATATATTGGAAAATGTGCGTCAATAACGATTTCGTCACGACGACTCTGGAAGAAATCTGGTGCCCAATCGCATAATTTCCGGGGAACCTCGTAAACAAGCCCAAACTTATATAGCGTCGCCCATGTCCGCCAATCGCTGAAGTAGGTACGTTCTACGGAAACAGAAAATCGTAGGCAATCTCTAAGTATATTCACGCAGGTTTTGTTTGAGCTCGTTGTAAGTTTCTGGTAGAAGCCAATTCATTCGCTTGGAAAAGGCGACCTTATGTGTGATAATGACTTTCTCCGACTACCATCCTGAACAAACGGTTGGTAGAGTGCGCAGTACACGAGTGCAGCAGCGAGTGGCAGAAGGTGGCAGCAGTGGAGGCGCGCGCTCCCGGCCGCACGCTATCGAGCGGGTGCACGAGTGGTGAGCGGCCCCGCCCGCCGCGCAACCGCACAAGCGTTCCTTTAATTGGACCCGTTTTTTAATTTAATTACCCTTTGGCCCGCGCCAGCACGCCAATTACGGATCATTCGACTCAACGAACCCGCCAACCCGCCAACCCGCCATTGCCCCTCTTCGTTAAACAAACATATTCTTTGCGGAAAACAAATGCCGTCAAATATTTCTATTGTATATTTATATTGGACATATAAGTTATATTTATAATTTTTCTATAGTGTATTTTTTTTGTATATTTTTGAGTAAAAACAAATACCCACTTCAAATGAAATCAAACGTTAAACGCTGTTCTGCGCGTACGCTTTCTTCGTATTTCCGAATTATCACAGGAATTTTACGAAATTTAATTAATCGGAACCTAACCAAACTCCCTTTGAAGATTTTTTAAGAAATGAATTGTCGGTCGGTTTGGTTGGCGTGACATAAGTTATTCGCACATTTATCGGGCACACCCTTAATACAAATTTAAGACTTTTATGGTTTTTCTCATGGATGCCATTATCAATATTGGACCAAATCAGAACGGGACCACACTGGAAACACCAGCTTTTACTATACACACTACAAACTAAAACAACGCAGATGAATTGAGAACCTCCGCCTTTTTTGAAGTCAGTTGAAAACTGATTATAAAGAGAAAAACTTGTCTCTCCGTAATTATCTGGAATAGAAGCACATTCCGCTAACTATACGTTTGTGACGTATTTAGACGTAGAGCACGGACAACAAACCTGTAGGATCGGTTGTCACCAGCGATGTCTTAGGCGTTGGTGCTCATGTCAGAGCTGGTGAAATCAGTTCCTCTTTTACCGTACCTTTACCGTCTAATAATTGTTACCGAATCTCACCATAAATCGGTTACGATTATTTCTTAGCTTTCCGCAGGATGGTCGACAGCATAGCGCTGCGTGCCCGCACTTATTGGTTGGTTAAGATTGTATGCAGCAGTGTTACTGCGCGACTCGGGTAGTCCGCTCTCGAATTTGTTCCAGCTCCGTCACCGGCCGCAGGCTCAACTCCTCACCACCAAAGAGATTGCAAGGGAGGGACCTCTACAATCTTTTGACAATATCACCCGACATTCGCTCTGATGTCATATTAGCTGCAAACATGTCCCACTGCGAGTCAGCTCGAACTCAATTGATGGACGTGACAATCAAGTAAAACACATAATGGCGGCGCACAAGTGGCAAGTGAACGCGATGTCGATGTGCGCTGCGGTGATGACGCATCCAGTATAAGCGACCATTCATCACATATCGTCGTTATCGCGCCCAGTAAGCGCGCTTACATGTCTACATACATAACTGTGGGGAAAGTGTATGTGGTCTGTGGATCTGTTTCGTTTATTGGCATACATAGAGAGCGGTCGCCGGCGCGGCCTCGGGGCGACAACTTCTCCAGTGCTCGCTCCTCGCTGCGTGCTCCAGTTGAACATCTCTTCTGTCGCCAACTTTGCATCTAAGCCTTATTTTAAAAATATGAGTGACTAAAATCACGGGGTCAAGAAAAAGGACGAGTGATTTTTCTAAAGTAGGTCAAACGATTGCCGTTAACGTGATGTTAAGTGATCTCTCCTTGATTAGGAATCAAGGCAGAAGTGTGTCAGTGTCCCGCGCCCCGGAGTAGTCGCCCGGCGCAGTTCAATTGGCACGCGCACCTCCTCTATACCTACCTACGCCGGTGCTTCAAACATTGCGCGTTTTACTAATTTCACGTGAATTACACAGGGCACGGCCGGCTCTGCTGTCGACCGTCTGAGGCCCAACTGTCCGATCGTTAATATGACCTGTTATTATAATACAATTTCATTGGAAACAAATTGTCAGTTATGTTGTTTATTTCATCATTAGCCTGTCAAACCACTGTTGGACATACGTGGGCCTCCCCGGTGCTTTTTTTCCGCTGCCGTATTCAGCCATTTTCGGCCATCCTTAAAAGTTGTGAAGGGGCGCGGCGTCCATTCCAAGACTGTTTCGGCATTTATCGGGGAGAAGTGGCCGCTCCACTGCTACTCCAACTTGCTGACTCTGAAAGCTACTTCCACTGCCTTGTTCGCCGCAGAATTTCTATGTTCTTTATTGACAGAGTATATAGCACGGCTGCTTTATATGTATTACCAGACACAAGATAACATGCAACACCTGACACGTCAAATATTTGCCCAGTTTAAGTTAAAATGATTGTAATTTATAATGATCGTGAAATCGATGATAATAATTGCTAGGTTAGAAGCAAATATAAATGAAGCTATCAGCTGGTTGCACGTCGCCACAAACGTGATGCACATACATGTTGATATCGTTTACGAAAATATTTTCTACTTATCTAAGTTCATTAAGTTATATAACAAAGTAATAAAATATATTTTAAAATTCCTTCGACCTCGGAAAGAGATAAGATGAGATTTAAGTACAGCTTGTCGGTCACAGGTCCGCGTGCGATGTGCCGTCGTGGGACGTGACACAACTTGCCCTCAGAGGGTTTCTTACATTCAAAATACAAAACGACACAGTACGAGCACATCAACAATTACTTGCTCATTTTTTTGGTGCACTTGTGTGCATAACTTAAACTTTGAAAAGTATTGCCATATCTGTGAATCCTCAATTGTGATAAAAGTGTTACCGCACTAACTTATCTCGAATGCAGAATATTTAATATTCAAGAATTATTTAATGTTTCGTATATGCAGCGTCTTCGTTCGCAATGTGCACAAAAACAAAGGATTTGGAAAGCCAACAATTTGTCACAACTTTGTGACAAATTGTTCCATCCTTTAGTAATCTTTGTAATTGTTACCCTTATTAATTGTTGAGGAGGCCTTTTTTTGTTTACGGGGAGGAAGAGGCCTACAGTGAGGTGGGTGGAGGTGGCGCGGCGCTCCTATCTCTATCTGCTATCTCGCCTGTAGTAAAAGGAAATTTTAAAGATATTTAAACGATTTAAGGGAGATATAATCGGCCCTCTCTGAAACGGTTTTCTTATTTGAGCGGCGGCTAGAAACAGGACACGGCTAGAAATAAGATAAGAGCTTATCAACGAAATTACACCGAGCGTGCCAGCTGCCCGCGCCCGATATTTATTACTCGGACCTACTTACAAGTTGCACCAGGAATCGCAGGTCAACAATGCGGGACAATACAATATTATTAAAAATTTATATCTAACCTAATGAAAAACATATTCTATTCAAAATGAAATTGAAGTCTAAAGGGTTGAGGTCTGGGCTAAATGAGGGCCGGTCTACAGCTCTTATTAAGTCCGGAAAGTTGGTTTCGAACCTCGTTGGCTTGGGTTGTTCGTGCCTTGTGACCAGGTCAGAGTCCTGCTTAAGAGACCAAGGTCCGAGACTATCTCGATATACTTTGACTGGAGTTGTCACTCCTTTTTGACAAAAATGCAGTTTTGTGACTGGTTACCAAGTCACGCCGCACCAAACCACCACTGACGCACGACGATGACGACACGTTTTACTTTTCCGACCACTTGAGCAGCTTCTTTAGGACTGTGAGCGTACACTTTATCGTTATGCTTATTGAAGACTTCTTCAATTGTGAACATTTTTTCATCGGTAAAGAGCAAGTAACACCCCATTCCTTAATGTAATTTGACAATGTACAATCAAATACACGTGTTCCAAATTCAAAAAAGTTGAGTAAAAAGAAAAGTTTGTATGTAATAGAACTTCGCGCTCCACAAACTCTTGATAATATTATACTGTAGACCGCTAGTTTGCGCGCTTTTGTCACAAATATTTAGTAGTTGTGTATAAACATATCGCGTGTTGATGGCTTCAACTCTAAAGGCCTTATAATCCTAATAGTGGCGCGCGCTCTTCTGTCTCGCACCTCTCGCGCTGTGTCACAATGTTACACAGATGCAACAGCTGTCAAAAATACGGTAACACAACCATTTACTGCCAACAAAAAGGGAGTTGAGAAGGAATATGATGAGCGCACGCAAAAAAAACTGCGCCGTGCAGCCAATCTAACAGCAGCGGTTGTGTTTGACACACTGGTGAATTCAACCAGCACTACTGAGGTCCACGTGGTATACCACAACTGAAATCTAAAATCAAAATGTAATATAAAATGACGAAGAAATTACACGAGGGGCGCGTTTGGGCATACTGAAAGTTTCTGTGTCCATGCTACATCAAGTGTCATCTGGTGATGGCGCCGCATGTTAAAGCACGGGTCTTGCAAGAGTGGTTCTTCGAATAAATTGCGACGCCTGCGATGAGGCATTCTGCCTGCGAGGATCAATAACTAGATAGAAGACGCGTTACTAACACGTAAGCAAGCAAGACGTGAGCAGTGTAGCGTTTCCAATAAATGAGCATATTTGTTTCATATGGCAAACGTGATGTGTATTCGTTCGTGTCGAGGAGTGTGGATTGGGAGATGGTAAGAGTGATGACCGCGTCTTCACAACAGTTTGTCGAGGTGTGTACGAGCGGAGATTAGGGTGGCAGAGAGCGTTGCGTGCGGGCGAGCGGAGATGAGGGCAAGAGCGCGGCGGAGCGCCCGCGCGGCGCCGCCCCAGCACCGATAACCTCGGAACGTTGACCTGCCTTACGTGTTTACTAAACTCGACACTCGTGCATCGCAAGGCATTTGATGCATTTGCATTGGCGCAATTACTGCTTTATGGCACTGAGAGGAACATTATCGGGCCGAGCCGTCGCCCGCACGCCGCTCATGTGTGCTCATGTGTGCTCATATGTGCTCATGTGTGCCGCGCTTCTACTTTATCTATGTTTATATTAATGCGCTACATTATATTTATATAGGGGCTATTTATTTAGTGAACCGACCGCCACTATAAACTTCTGCTGCGAATAATAAGCTTAAAAACCCAACGATTATAATTATTGAGGAACAGCGGCCCGAGATACTGATACGCTACTGCAGCCCGCCACTTCCTCTCTGTTCTGACTTCCCGTTCTGTTTCACCTGACGAGACCGCAAAATTGAACTTCGTCTGCTGCTATCTACGAGGCGAGGTCTCATTTTTGAAATGGTTAATTTATTAGTTTTGTTGGCTTGTTGCGCAGTAACAATATTGTTGACTCATTGGAAGAAGTAGCCAGGCTTGTGTGTGCCACGTGCTGGTGGCTGCTGGTGTGGCCGAGGTCGGCGTGGTTGTGGGTGTGGGTGTGGCCGGGCCGTGCCGTCAGCACTCTCTGCCGCCTCTCAACAATTGTACACCAACACCATAACATACATCTTTATATTATCTTATACATATAAAGAAAATTGGCGTGTCTGTTTGTTATATTAAAATAACCGCTTTTTACTAGTTTCATTTGAATGTATATAAGGTACAACCTCTATGTACTAAATACATATCAAAAAGTTTTATTTTTATTTTGACAGGACTTTTGCTGGCAGATCTAATAAGCATATAACTTAGCCTACGTTTATTTCAGAAAAAATATTTATATAAATAAGTTTGAATGGCGGGTAACGCCGCGGGGCGCAACTAATGAACCCAACCATAAAACAAGCTTCGTTACTTCACCGTCGTACTTTATGCTCGCAGACGTCACGTGTATTATTGTTTTTGATTAGGTTTATATTTTATATTTGATGATTGTTATTATTCATCATCATCTCATATAATATATTAACAGGTGTATCAGTTAAAGAAATATTAAAATGTAACAATAAATTATAGACCCCCAGTTGTAGTGTGCTCCGGTCCCCGCGGTGTTGTTTGTTGGTCGATAATCTAACACAACTCTTGTGATTTAATGCTGTGGTGTACTTAATAGAGAAAAACAATACTGAGTACAATACGCTGAGCGGCACCAAGCCGTCCGCACCAATCCTATTGCCACGTAAACCCATTGACAGCCCCTCCATTATTGCAGTTAGGGCAAACATCTGCGACCCTCGGCGCTGGGACATTGCAAATAAACGCGATATAATCCTTAAAACGGTTTTATATAATAACACTTGTGTACACGTTATTAAACTCTTATTTTTTGTTTTGATCAAACTACTATTCACGTGAGAGGGTTCCGGTCACAGTCGCCGGTCACAGTCGCCGTTCGGGGAGCTCGTTAGCCGAAAGTACTAGCCCGGCACTCGACCCTCCCTCCCGGCCTCAAGCGGCCACCATCTGCTCATCTGAATGTAAAAACACATACAGTTATGTTTATGGTACATTTTGAATGCCGTAAAATATGTCAACTTTTACACTCCTTCATTTAAAAGACAGATAACAATACAACAAATGACATCGCTTTAAATGCGAGCGAACGTTATCGATCACAGGCGACTGCGACGTTCAACAAAACGCTCTTAGACAAGTTATAAATAACATTTGATCCTCTGACGTCACAGAGTGCGAGATAAAAAATGTATATTTGTCAACAGTGAAGACGTTGAACGTCTCCATTCCTCCGTCTTTCATACGTCCGTCGCAGTCGGCGGGGTGCGTGCACGCAGTGCTAACTGCCAACCGACACCCTTTGCTCATTTCACCGCGACTAGCCGTTCCGAACATGCTCCAGAGGCGTGTTTGTATTCGCATATTGAAAACTTATTATCTCTTATTTATATTTGGATAAAAAGTAACGTAGGTGACACGGAGCAGACGCGCTGGGTGTTGAGAGGAACACAACACCCAGCGCGTCTCGCTCCATTTATTATTATTATTACAAGTACAGCTCGACAAGTGACACAGGCGCGCGCACATCGCAGCGCGATCCTAACCTAATTAATTATTGGCCGCCATCTTTAATGTCATTTTTTAATAATTATGTAATTCACCTCTAGACTTTTGTGTTCCTCTTTATTGTTAAATATAAAAAATATGTGTATACACACACATTATTGTACTAACACATATTTGACCGTTATGTAGAACCGATTAAGATATTAAATACTTTATATGAAATACAGAGATATAAAGTACCACCGTTCTTCCATTGGAACCTCTTCTGAGATTCTCTTGTCAGAAATAACGATAGTAAGTGTAAGTGCGGCGCGCGGGCCATCTCATGTCGTGCAATCGTGCAAAATGTTACATCCAACTTGCCCAGTACACCTATCGTATTTTGTGGAAAGGATTTTTAGGAAAGTTATTTGCATCTCTGATTTCTCTTCAACGCGAGAAGGAGCACCTAATTGAACAAATCGATCACGACTCGAAGTGTACGTGTGTGACTGCAAAATGGAGCTCAGTTAATCTGCAAAGAGATCCATCGATCATCATCAACGTTATGTATGTAGCTCTACTCGACTACGAGAGATTAAAACACGTACACGTTTACATTAAATGTAGTCATAACAGTCTCTTAGGGGGCAGGCGGGGTCATGTGAGGCTCTTACTCAATTATACACTCCCGGTGGCTGTCTTCGGTTCATGACGAGGGGCTCAGGAATCTCCAGTGGAACGCACCTGAGCCTCTCTGCATTGAGCTCTGAAGCACGTCTCGGCGGATGTTACTCCCTCCCTCAGCGTGCTAATACGACACGAGACCACCTTTGTCGTCTTAGCACTGCGAGCGATAGGCAGGGGATACCATAGCCTTATTCTATAAGCCCAAGACTACGGGGTTGATCAATGACACTGCCTAGTTTATCCGGATAGTTTGTGCCTTAGTCTGGTTTGGAAATGTCTATGATTAATACTCATAAGCGACAATCACAATAGTTGCCCATCCAGTGAACGGAGTTCCTATAATAACAGTATAAAATGTATTTGGAATTATAGAGGTTCAGGCTAAGCGACCCAAGAGTTATGCCACCTCTCAATCCGGTGAAACAGTAAAGACCAGCTTCTCTGGCCAACTGTGTTAGTTCGTCCAAAATAAAAACAATATGGAAATATATAATTAGATGTCAGAAACTTTTCACAGTATGGGGTTAGAGCAGGATTTTACTGTTATGTATCGCTTTGTGCACACACATATATTGTAACTAGAGTGGGTATGCTAATATCCTCCGTGTACCTGCACTGGGTAAGTGCGAACGTATCTAGTTTATTCTATCTACATACTACGCTTAACTTTTACGGTGCGATCAAAGCTACTGCAATGTAATCTGTTATCCTATTAATATTGTAAATGCAAAAGTTTGTAACAATGTAGGGATCTATGTGGAGTAAGAAAATCTGGCATCTGCAAGCTATTCCGGCTTGCGCCGCAAAAACTGTGGGAGTTGCACGAATATAACATGATATGATATGATATATATCATGATATGGAAATATAACATGATATGATATGATATATATCATGATATGGAAATATTTATGTTTATCTTAAAATGTCCACGGCAGCATATTCATCTTTTATCAACAAAATAGTGAACCGCAAATACAATAAAAATGAATAAGTTATTTCTAATGCACATTTGGTAGTAATCAATTGATCCATATATCAAAATAAATACTTATATCGCATCTGCTATTTAAAGTTGATTAACTTTTTAACACATCATTTGTACAAATATTTAATCATAAACAACCGAGTGCACGACGTTATGGTGCGGTCCGTAGCGCCGAATGAGCCGAACGAGCCGGGCGTGCGGGCGGGGTGGGGGAACAGCGAGCCGAACACGGCAGACGCGTGAAGGTAGACGTCTCAGACAGTTGTGTTCGTAATGCGAAATTTCAAGGGACTGGCGATTTATTCAACTATAAGGAATTATTTCGTTTTCATTTTAATTACTTAGGTCAGTATTTGATTTTCTTCTTGGACATACAAATAAAATTGGAGTGTCTTTTTTAATATTAAAATAACCAAACATGCATTTGTAATATAACTTTTTGCGAATAAGTGGCTGCAAATTGGAGAGGTTAGCTTATAATCGGACGATGAGAAAATCCTATCTTCCGAAGAATTTTCAAGCATCGTGCAAGCTTTTCCCAATTTGGAGGTAAATAGAAATAAAGAACAGAGTTGGATGCGTGGGCAGTGCCGCCTAAGAACGCGCGGGTAAATAAAATAATAAATATCGACCATTCAATGACAAAATGACGACAGACGGCAGCAAAAGCCACCATTTTGCGAGGAGCTGTTAGAGCAGAGAGTATTTTAATTCCCCATACCTGTTGCTTATACACAAATAAATAGTTTATTTTAATTACTCGTAATATGAACCTGGATAGGGTAACTGGCGACTCCACGCCGAAATTTTCAAACAATAAGTTTTCTAGTATCACCACCTACCCAACTTAGGGAGCCTGTAAATTGCACTTTAAATAACAATGACTTTATCAATAGAGCATGTATGTATGTACGTGCGGAGGATGTGCTCCGATAACGTATCTCGTATTAACTTAAAATAATATGACTTCATTTTCTTTGATTCTAGCGAACTGAAAGACAGCGTGTTTACAAAACTGGACCTGGTGGACTACTTCAGTCTGGCGGACAATTTAATTACGGACATGCCTCGCCACGTGTTGCGCCATCTGCCGCACGTCAAGACCCTCGACTTGTGCAGGAACAAGATCGTCAAACTTACTGAAGAGGACTTTAAAGTGAGTTCAATAGTATTTACTATGCGCCTGTACGCTATCGCCTAGCATTAATTATCGTTATTATTTCCGCCACAGAACGTCCACTCCTGGACTATGGCCTTCCCCAACAACTATCCAAAGGAGTGGTCGTAATCGGCCGGCGTTTGGCGTCATCCCGCGGCCTTCATAAGGTCGTCACACCATCTCAGGGGTGGACTTCTCTGACGGCCGAATGAAAAGTGTACGCTGTGAACATTTATGTCAGATGTGACATCTCATGTCATTGACATGATTCTTTCGGAATACGATACAGACACTTCAGGAAATCATTCCCGCTCGGTTAAAGCTTCGCTGCACATTGTTGTCGTCGTGCAAACGTCTCTGATATCCTTTATAATACGATATGAAATTAACTCTGCCGAGAGAACTGTTGCAGTCCGATGAGTCGTAACACGTCGTGTTATTTGGTGCAGTATTTGTATTAACTATTAAATCCATCCAATGCTGCATCCAACCGGCTTACTGAATGTGGTATTGTCGCTTGACTACTAAAACTATTATTTATCTCTATTATCTAGTGGCAAAAATAATTAACTTCTTAAAAAGAGTTTAGTTCACAACTTGTTCATTTTGCAAACGTATTCGACGTTCGGAAATCGTAAAACACTGAGTGTGATAGAATTGAATGGTATTATAGTTTACATGGAACATATTTTTTCGTCACAGGACATACAAGAAGTAGAACATTTAGTAGTAGCCGACAACCAAATATCCAAATTAGACAGAAATGCCTTACCCAAGGCGCTGAGGCACATTCACCTGGGAATAAACAAGTTGAATACACTGAATGGAGCGCTAAGGGACCTGGACGACTTGGAATGGATTTTCATTAACGCCAATAGTTTAACGTCTATTGAAAACGAACTTCCTGTGGTAAGTTAAGCAACAATGTGCCATGAATATTCCATTTGTTAATTTGTTCGTGTTTTGTAATCGCTCTCAAATGACAAACAAATATATTTCAAAAGTAATTATTTCACTTAACATTGGAAATGATCATTTCGCTTTAATATACAAGAACCGAGATAGATGAAATTAATAAAATTAAATTGATGAAAAAAGTTTAATTTTATAGAAAGCCAAAAAACTGGTTCTGATCCACGCGGCACACAACCAACTGCAAAGCTTACCCAAGGAAATGAACTTGATCACGTCGCTGGAGTCTTTATACTTCTACGACAACGACATCAAAACACTCGACGGCGCTTTGCAAAAGTCCAAGCGGCTGATGAGGATAGGCCTGTCCTTTAATAAAATTGAGTTTGTGAGTACGTCCTTTATATTTGTATATATTTCGTTGTTACCATTAATAATGTCATGAATTAACGGAATATATTTAATTTGCAGCTAGCAAGTGATGAATTTGCAGAGGCTGAGATATTAGCGGAGTTAGATATAGCTTACAATCAACTGAAATCGCTAAACGGGTCGCTGCGACACCTCAAATCATTACGTTATCTAAACCTCACGCATAATTTTCTCACGGAATTTTCATTGCAAGAAATAAAGGGACTGAAGAGGCTGTCAGTAATCGATCTCTCGCACAATAAAATTAGTCGTATAAGCGGCAACATGGAAGTAAGTTTACGGCTATAATCTGTACGAACAAACTGTATGAGATGAAATAATCGAGGCACGGTGGTGTGATATGTGGGTAACCATTTGTTATTGTGCGTTAGTACTAAAGCTATTCATATTACAGAATCTGGTGGACGTAGAGACCAGGGTGTTGGAACTGCGCCTGGAACACAATCATATTTCCAGTTTGGACGGAGCTCTAATGGGTCTACACGGTCTTCTGAGGCTCAACTTGAGTAATAATCAAATTGAGCAGATATCTCCAGATGACCTTATCGGTTTAGAAGACCTAAAGCTCCTAGACGTGTCGCACAACCACATCACATCTCTGGACGAAACATCAAAGGTTTGTGTCAATGTCTGAAGAAAAAGTATTTAGTTGCAGCGAGCGAGCAGAGCAGAGAGCTAGCTGTTGCGAAATGTTCTTACGTGACTTCAATGTTGCGGTGAAGCGGAATAATTTGTATGTTGATTACACTCTGATGCAGAACTGGTGTTGTTGCAGACATTTTTACCATCTCTGGAGGAACTGTTCGCTCATCACAACAACATTACCGCACTGGAGAAAGACTTCCACGGGCTGCCGTCGCTCTGCGTAGCCGATCTGTCCTACAATAAAATTCGTTCCATAAATTATGAATTAGTCTCCAAGTCCCGTTGTACTATAAACGGTGTACCCAGCTTGCTGAAGATTTATCTCCAAGGTCAGTTCAATGACACTTTCAATCACGTCGTTAATGTTTCTTCGTGATGTCATTTTTCCTTACATCGGTAAAAAGTGTGTGTACCAAAAATCGCGCGCCTATTTATTTTGTAAATGTAAATAAGCTATGATGCGTGTGTTTAAATCGACTGCCCTTTTGGTTTGTTTCGATACATGTATCAAATGTATCATTGCACACAGTTCTATTGGAAACTCAGACTTACCTTCTCTTATTCAGCTGCCGTACCGTGCCATAAGTCAATTTTAACTTTGCCTAGCGAAGTCAACACTGCCGGTTGAACATTCTGTCATATTGCAAATGCGATTACTTCCACTCTACTTTCAGTTCTTGCTTTTCATTTTATATTGTTTTATTATTTTTTATTACAGCTATTAAACCATGGTATTACTTGTTCTGTTGTGTTTTTGTATTTGTTGTGCCTTTTCAATACAAATTTCCCAATTAAATTAAATTGATCGAGCCAATGAGCTGACATTGTATAATGTTCGAGGAATATCTCGTTACAGATAATCCTGTGGTATGCGACGAGCGCTACTACGAACTGATGACGGTGCTAGAGAGCCTGAATGCACGAGTGAGCGGATCGTCCAACTGCCCGGCCTCGCAGACGGCGGCACCTATACTAATGCGGGCACTGAACGACATCGTGCCCGAAGCCCCCGTCATTCTTGTCACTAGAATGGGGACTGGTGTGAGAGTGCTCCAAGACAGCCGAGAAAATACAGCTCCGCAGCTAGAGTATAGGCGTGTAGGGACTTTGATCGGGCAAGTGTTACCCCATCGTGAAGGGGGTCTGCCCGTCCTTATGGAGCCGCCCGTGACCCTGCCCCCGGCCGGCACCGACTTGGTGGTCAAGTGGTCGGATCAGAAGCAGCGAACGGAAGAACATTCTCACCCCCTCGCCGACCGCCTGAACGGCTCGGCACATTGAGGGCGGCCGCGCTGGCGTCCTACCGGCGTCGCAGCGGCGTCCACCCGCCGGCGGCTTCGTCACAGGAAACATTCTGCCAAATCACATCAAAGGCAGCCAATAGTTACCAATCGCGGTGTAAATAGGAAACCTTTATTTTATATGCAATTTTACGTCTTTCTATATACGTACATTACCCTTTTAGATTTATATAACGATTTGAGTATTCTGTTTGCTAATATATCTATTTTTTTGTTGCCGTCTGATCAGTTTTAACAAGTTGATCTAGGAAGCAGGAGACCGGCCGCCTGCGACAACTGCAACAACAACAACAACAGAACACCTACTCGTACATCAGATATCAACATCTACGTACACAAGCACATAACAGGAACGCAACAGCCAACTCTGTTAGGATCATCCTGGAGAACTTACCTTCCTAAGCATTTGACAACTCGGAAGAATACAGAACCGTGTAGCCTGTATGACTAAGACGTGATGACCCGCTCCGCACGCTGCACCTCAAATTATTTATGTAACCTAATTTTATCTTAAATATTAGCTGTTAGTGTTATTTATATCGCCCATTGTTGTAGCACCCTCAGAGGCCATTCATTCTTTGTTACGAAGGGGTGATGATAAATGAGTATGAAAAGATCTTTCATTATTCCTTTTTCCTTACCTTTCGTTAACTTGGTGTTTATAATTTTGTTGTACTCTAATTCTAATTACATATAAAAACGTAATGCGAATGACTAAAACATGAATAAAGATTATGTCTTAGCATCGTTATTATCATTTCACAACCAAGTCTTCATCTTTCGTTAAAGAAACACGCTGCAGGCGTTCCATTAGATGGGACTCTTCCCACGGCCCAGGATGCATCTTGCAGGTATTGCTTCTAGTGCGAGCGGCAGTGTCCTATACTATGAATACTATGATCTAGAAACAGTCTCTAAAAATCAGTCGGCGGGAGCATAGACAGTATTCAGTTTCTTCAGTATTCAGACATTCAGCCTGATTTCTTCTACGTTAATACTAGTGACTGCACTCCATTACCTCCTGGTTAGGTGATGATGTCACCAACCTACACTTATTGCAACTGTCTGAAGCGAATGCGGACTAAACATTACTAAGGATGGGCCTGCCATTGCAGCATTCCGGCGATGGTTCTCGGGGCGTACACTCCCGAGTTGTC
This sequence comes from Meandrusa payeni, assembly GCA_029286785.1. NCBI lineage: Eukaryota > Metazoa > Arthropoda > Insecta > Lepidoptera > Papilionidae > Meandrusa > Meandrusa payeni. The sequence goes on along the minus strand of JAGSMX010000002.1, from coordinate 149,286 downwards.
TCCTGTCTTCTTGGAGACCGGAATAGTGTCTAAGTCTTCGAATCTAGCGAATGTCCATTCTATGCCTAAAAAAGGTAGCTGTGATCAACGTCAATTGTCGTCTAATATTATGTGTAAGTTTAGTTAGTTTTCTATTACGGAACCTATATTTAACATACACTGTGGAGCAAATTTAGGAAATAATGACATCCTCGACGACCAAAATCAGTCGCTATATCTTCTGGTACATAAGCCACTAATCTCTGGAACGATCCTCTTGAGAGCATTTGCTGTTCCACTCGACGTCGCAGAGGCGTGGAACAGGATCTGGCATTCATCAAGTCAAAGCAAAAAAAAAATTGTTAAAGTGCAGCCCTATTTCATCTTCATGTGTAGAATAATGTTGTCAGCCACTTCGCAGATCTGAACTCGGTGGACAGGCGAGAAGGATTGGTTCCAAGCCCAGTTCCAATCAATCTGGTCAATTTGATAAGGTCTTACCATTTAAGACTGCATTACCACTTAACATTAGGTGTCATCGCTGTCAAGCATTTGCCTAGAAATTATAAAAAAAACAACATAACGAAAAATTACCACTATGTGTCTAATCGTTTAAAATACCTATATAAGGCAATAGACACATTGCGCCACAGCGAAATCTTGGATATCCTAAAATCCCTCGAGTACATAAACTTCAGTTCATCGTACACCGTACTTATATTTTTCCAATGAGAATATACTTGACCTAAATATATTAATCGATAACGGAGTTCAAAATGACTATTGCACCACATAGAAATAAATCCATTTTCAATTTTAGACGAAAAGGTAATTCAAAATGAGTGTGCTTTAAACCACACGATTGAAGTAATACTTCTTTAGCTTTATCTATATGTTATGTACATATATATGTTTATATGCATAAAATATACACAAAATATAATATTTACACGATTGATCAAGAAAATGTGCGCGCGCACTGCTCTGCCTTGATTGTTCCTACAGATTAATTCAGACAATAGGCCTGCACTGCGACTCAAATATACGAAACGTAACTGGCTGTGAGAGAAAGAAAATATGCGCGCGCACTGCCCTCTATAGTTCCTACAATGTGATACAGACCATAGCCAGGCCTGTACTGTCTTAGATATACAAAACGTAACTCTCTCTCTTTTATCTCCCTCTCAACATTCACCTTTCCACGCCCAATGACAATTTTGGAATCGCATTCACTAGCTTACTTCCCAAGTGAAGCCTGCGTAAAGAAGTTTTACTTCAAAATTTAAATGCAAATTTAAACGCAAAAATTAGTGGGTGTGATGGTAAGTAATATGTATGTAACCAGTTTGGTTACGTCGGAAGTACTCGATGCAGACGAACAAGTATGCAAAGATGTATGGACCGAAATCTGTTTAAAATGCTTTACTATTATTATTTTTTATTATCATAATTCGAAAAAATTTAAACTGAAGATGCTGTAAACAAAAAATGTATGCAATAAACTGTAATTATAATAAATAAATAGTATACACATGAGTTCTGACTATGGCAATAATAGCGTAAAATTTATGCTGGTGTTGTCATACTCAGAACTCCAAATTGTATCGTTGTGCTTGCGTTGTGCGAAGATTTCGCTTCCGTATTTTGTGGGCACATATTTCTTTAATTTATTATTACAAGGCTTATAACGGTGCAATATTCAACTTCGACGATGGACTATTCGAACATTATGTCGATGGCCAAAAATTTGAAAGTAAAACAGTGAAATTATAGGTGTTTCGTTTGTACATCTCAGAGAAGAAAATCATTCGCGCAGTCAAAATGACGTCCGAGCAAGAAATATTTTCCTTGTACGACAACTCCCCGGATTCACTCCTTGATATATCCATGGACTACATTGTGGCCAATCTTGACACAATTACAATAACAGGATCTATTAACTCCTGGCGTAGACTTCGAAATGATATAATATTACCTGCTGAGTTATGCGAAAAGTTAATTCAAAGCTACCAAAAGAAAAACAGAATCAATGACAATATCGCAAATATATTTCATGATATCAGTCGAACAAGACTTAAGCACTTGAAACTGCGTAACTCACGTATTACGGACGATGGCCTCCGTTGCTTCATGATCCACAAGCCACAGACTGTGGAATTGATCCAGTGCGAGTATTTATCTCAAGCGTCCCTTGATATCATTAATCTCCACAGCGAAAAGTTGGAGTCACTTAAATTTGGACCACTTACATATGTGAACACCCAGAATGGGACAGTCCCACTCCAGAAGGGATATTTCTTTGATGCTCCACATCTGAAGCGGCTGACTATACAATGCCGAGGGGCCACTGTTTTCCCGGAGCTGCTATTGAAACCATTAAAAAGCTTGACACATTTAGATCTTTCTGAATTCTCATCATCCGTGTCACTGTATCCTTTACATGAGCTGACCAACTTGTATTCGTTAGTTTTCCACAATGTATTGCCCTCTAACGAAATAGTAGAATGGATTTCAACACTCGGTTCACTGAGACACCTGGACTTGTCACATTCAAATGAACGTCATGGGAAATATTATAACCCAAATGAAGTTCTATCTACTTTGGTGACTAGTTTACCACATCTTATATCGCTGGACATTTCGGGCACCAATTTAGCTGGAACAGGAGCTGCAACAATCCCTATTCCGAGAGAGGGAACATCGGACACAAATGATGTCCATGTGCGATGTGACATCCCTGGCCTTGTCACACGCGTTGATACTCCCCTAGAATTCCTGGGTCTATATGGAACACATCATGGGGCTTGCAAGAGACATGATATTCCTGCAAAATTGGTAATGTGTTTTTAACATTTCTAGAATACATATTTGCATGAGTGGTAGGCAAGTGGGATTGCGCCGCCACAAGCTAAATTACCAACTACAACAACTGCTGTTAATGTAATCATTGTACTCTTTTTGGTCATCAATCAGTTTTTTTCATTTTAAAGATGTTGCTTTATGCTAATAAACTCTCAAGTCCTTTTAAGGGGCTTACATAGCTTATTTTGTTATAAATATTATTAGAGGTCCCATATGTGACAGGGGGTGAGTCCGTTGCATTGTTATACATCAGGCACAAATTCTTGGGGTTGTACTTAAATAATGGGATTTTTCAAAAAATATTAATGGACTTTCTTTGATTTGCCTTGATTTTTATTGGGAATATTTGAACTGGCAGCTCTAAAATGCACAATATTGTGAAAATATACAAAAAATAAATAAAGGACCCATAATTTGTTGGAGACATAATGATGTAGCACAAGCTAGGTACTTTTAAATACATTATTTAATAAATCAGCCATAAGGAATCAGATCAAGAACTGACTATTAAATAATTACTACTGTCTCCCTGTGGGTTTGCTTAGCCAGTCTTTGGTTTGGCGTTGTTTGTTTGTTTGCCTTTTGTACTTCAAACATTTTAAAACAACTAAACACAATTCCAGAGTCCCAATTGAGATGAACTAATAAAAAGTTCACAAAGAACATGTTTAGTAAAACAACAGTAACACTAATGCTATTAATACTTCTGCTTGCGTAATGTTCTAACTTGTTGTCATAGTGGCCATTGTCTATTCAAATGTATATGTTTTGAATTTAATATATTATAATGAAAATAGATGCTCTGTATTCTCATTCTCATCAAGTTGATTCCACACACTGTCTTTCTCTCTGTTTGTTCACAATTTCAACAATTATAAAAGAGATATTTTTTAACAGATTTCAGGAGACGCAAATGAAGAGCAAATACTTACATCTGCAAATGTTTATATTGAACGACCGTCAATGCTGACCCGTGTCCTCAATGACCTGTACTATCTGTTCCGTTACGAAAACAATGCTTATGTTGGACGTGCACTTGCTGTCGTGCTGAGTGCAATGGATCAACATGTTCCCGAGAAACATATTCAGATATCTGGAAGGTGCTCAATCATTTTATTTTATTTTTAAAAATGGTTTACAACAATCTACATTCACTATAATTATTAATTCACTGCAGTCTGTCAGTCTATTACAGGCTACATTTAAGCTAAAATCAAGTTCATAATTTCTTCTTTGCAGTGCTACCCTCTTTTATATTGCAAAGGGTAAGGAAAAAGGACGTATTGGAATCAAATTAAAGCGTCAAATAATAACAGCATTACTTGATGGCATGGAAGCACATCTCAATGACGATACAATGATGAGGAATGGCTGCCTGACCCTTTGCCAATTCAAGATACCGGCTGATGTGGTAAGTGATTAGTTTGCCTTACTCCTCCATTGTAGTTTTTTTGAGTGTTGAGTTAAAAAATAAAAATATTAATGGTTAAGACAATACTTTGCATATTGGACTCTGGAATGATTTTTAAAATCAACATATTATATTAAAACAGCGCCATCCTGTTTACTAGTTGTTCGAGTATGAGCGTGTCGTCCAGATCCTGCTCAGTGGTGTCACAGATGTGAACCAGGAGGGCTTTGTGCAGCGCATTGCCATCTACCTGCTCAACTCACTGGCCTGCCAGGTTGATGGGAAGCAGAAGCAATTCCTGGGCAATAATGGCGCCATTGGGGTAAGTACCTTTATAAGATGACGTCTTACTGTTGCGCAAATGTTACTTGTTTTATCATACTTTAATTTTAAATTGCTCATGTTTTGAGTAATGCATAGTGATCAACTTGTGCTTGCTTTAACATATTATTTTGTAAATCACGAGGTCCCAAGCACTGTTCAATCATCTCCGCTATTGTAAATAACATTGTTTTGAACCGACTTCAAAAAAGGATTCCCAATTTGTCTCTATTTTTTTAATGTTTGCCTACTAACAGCTCTGTCATTTATAAATCGATTTAATTTTTTTTAAAGAATTTGGTTTCAATTAGATCCTATCTAAATTTTATTGTCACAGCATCATGGGTTCTCAACTGTCTTAAAAATTGTCCAGAAGAAAATTGTGTCCAACAAAATGAATATATGTCTCAATTAAAAACAAACCTTATGTAACAAAGAAAACGATCATAAATGATGGCGCTATAAATACACAAATAGTAGTAGTAGTAAGGATTGAGCACCGCCTCTTAGATTTCATCTGATCGTTTGAGAGCCTGGAGAGCAGCTTGAGTCGTCGACGACCAAGTTGTTCTCCATCACTGAGCTCTCTACCTATAACAGAGAAACCGCCGGAGATACTTTTGCTGTGTACTGTCACACTACACACTAATTGTAAAGATATTAGGAGACGAGGCCGCCGTTGCCGACATTCATTAATTTTGGTAACTGCCACTACATTCACGTTCCATCTATCGGTTACACTGAAGTCACAGAGGCGTAGTCGAGTCAGAGTTGCGGGTGCACGTGACCTCGCCCACATGTTCCTACTTGGTACAAAGTGACATCAGTCGCGGCCGAGGGCCCAGCTCATACAGCTCTACCTACGTGTAGCGAGAAGCTAGCGGTTGCGCGCATCGACTGCATACACATGTATACAATATGTAGTCAGCTTTGCGAAACTAAGCTTTACGAATTTATTTAAACGTTGTGCACTTCAAAACTCCCCGTTGCACAGTGCTCTCTGCAACGGGCGTTTTAGTGGAAGCGACTCCATAATCCCAAGCTATTGCTAATATCGCCAAGGCTTTATGATGAAAACCAGCGATACGCCGCGTTGCACTTGTTGCTAAATTATATTGAATGTAATTATATTATCAGCCGTTCACATGTAATGGCAGCACAATTGCACGACTTTTATAAACAACTAGAGTACCCAGCCCGCGTCGCCGGGATACATTTTGCTTTATTTTATTTAAACAACAAACTTACATTATTAAATATTTAATTTAACTCTCAAAATATATTCAATTATTCATTTCTCTCCGTATTCATTCTCTTCTCGAGCGGGTGGAGATCTTTACCTACACCCATGTACATATCAGTAAAAACAATATAACTCTTATCATATATACAAAAACATATTGGGCTCAAGTTAATGTGAGATATAAAAGTACGACGTATGGCTTGGGCGTGGTAAATGTGCATTAAGGGCATTAATAAATATTTATTAAGCATTGGGTATTGAACAATTTCCTGTTCCCCTAATGACAGTTCCATAAACAATGAACACAGATCGTTGGTATTGGTTTAATGTACAAAAAGGATTTTTTTTTTGACGAACTATCACAGTTGGCACAGAGAAGCTGGCCTTTACTGCTTCACCGGATTTGAGAGGTGGCACAGCTCTTAGATCGCTTAGCCTGAACCTCTATTAGATGGTAACTCGACACAAGGGTCCCCCCGGTGAGGGGTAACCTCGGCTTGGACGGTTACCATTATTACGCGTTAGCAGTCCGATCCGAGGGCGCCCGAGAGGGCCGAACCACGACTCGGTCGGTAGCTATTTTATTAACGAAATCTATTGGGACAATCTAAGCTAAACTAACTTATATGCCACTTCGGGAAGCGTTAGCGCTGGGAGAAGAAGTGGCCGAAGAAACTCCAGCGACGCTCCTAATCCTATCGAGAGGGTGGGGTTTTCCCATAAAGTACTTGTATCGCGCAAGGATTATTCGCAACCTCCGACGGTCGCGGATGGACGCTTTGTAGATTTGTAAAGATCTAGCCTGTGCAACGGTGATCACGTCGTCCGGATCGTCGAGAACATGTCTCGGCCTCCGGACGACGCGTCTGAATTTACAAGTGGGGACAGTCTTCTAAGTGGCGGCACTCACAAGAAGTTTATTTGAATGTTTGGTGGCAGTCTCGAAAAACCGTCGAGATGCCTGCTTAAAAAATTGGGCTATCGTCGGTAGCCCTGTATCGACATGTAATTCGCGGTTGCGTACGAACCACGGCGCACCCGTGGCTCGTCGCAGAAAACGATTTTGGATAACCTGAAGACGGTGGATATGACGGGGGGAGGCATGCGCGAAGACCGGGCTCGCGTACGTCATAACGGGACGTATTACTGCTTTATAGAGTGTCACCTTATTACGAAGGGACATTTTACTCTTTTTATTGATTAGGTGATATAGGCGGCCCATTACGTGGGCTGCCCGGTTCCTGACTCGAGTTACGTGAGGTCCGAAACTGAGTGTCGGATCGAGGAGCACACCGAGGTATTTAGTTTCGGTAACCCAGGGAATGGGACTACCAAGAAGTTGAATGTTGGGGAGAGACGGAGGGCTACGCCTAGCTTGTCTCGAAAAGTACATGGCTGCGCTCTTAACCGGGTTGATTTCGATCCTCCATTTCCGGAACCAATCCCCTAAGGCATTGGCCGCGGTCTGGAGTTTCTTGAGAATGATTTCGGGGGAACGCCCCGAAGCATATATGCCAGTATCGTCGGCGAAAAGGGCTAGCTCCGCTCTACGTGAGCGCGGGATGTCGTTGGTGTAGAGCGTGTATAGGACTGGACCTAGCACGGAGCCTTGCGGTACTCCGGCGCGAACGGGACGGGGAAAAAGGAATCTTACATTACCAGATCTCATTCTACGGTGCTTAAACTAATTTACCGTGTTTCTTATTACGGTACAACATTACAGCGACATCTCTTATCGATTGGTAAAGTTAACCATTTCAACCAATATTGACAAACAGTATCAAGTCAAACAGGTATTTTAAACTGTTAATGTTGATCACAAATAAGGAATAATTATAATGACTTTTGACCTGATGTTCATGAAATTTTAATATGAACAATTCAGAGTTATCCCTCAACATCATCAAGTAGTTCACATGATCTCGTGCGACAGTAAACATAAAATATTTGGCACTTCCAGATGTTCTCAAGCCAATATTTGAAATTACGCCGCAGTTTTTGTTTAAATGTCAGAAAAAATTAACATTTATTCATGATTGAAAATTATTCATACGACATTTGCATAATGATAATCATCTCATTTTATTACTTCTTAATAGTTTAATATGTTTCACAATGACATGCATATAGTGACGGCTGTACTGAGTGTAGCGCTGGATGTATGTGCACGCATACAATAGTTAAATCCTTCGAAGGTCAAGGGAGTGTGGCTCCCGGCTCTCCGCCGGCTGCCACTGTTTTGGTGTTGGACTGGTAATGAGTAATAGAGCTTTTGGGGCTGGGAAATGATGCGTCTTCCCACATTCGCTTATTCAATGAGATGGCCTACATCCTATTTCCTGTCTCTTTCTCAGCGATTAAAACAACTAGCACAGGGCTCTTCTAGAAATTAACTCTTCCTCTGTGCGATGGGGCTGTCTTATGATGCCGTAACATAAGAGAACCACCCTCTTCGGGACAGAGTTACCGTCACTCGGAGCCCCTGCAGCATGCGATGGTGGTGGAACATCTTGAGGTTCAGTCGGTGTAAGGCCGACATAACTCGCCCTTCTCGCGAAAGTTGCGTACGTTGGGCGTTTCTCGAAATAAAAATTAAGAGCACTCCACTTGTGTTGAGGGTTCAGAAAATAACGAGTCGGACGGAGATGGACCCGGACTGTAGCTTGGAAGCTTACACCTTACTAATATTGGTTATGTTGTAATAATACAACTTTTTTTAACAACAAGAAATATAGTCACTTTCTGATGGTGGTCTCACTTCATTTGACTCTTATTAAATTTAACAAAAGTAGTAATGTAACACATAAATATTGAAAAATAAATACATTCACAAAAAGGCCCATTTGAAGATTTAGTTAATTTAATATGTGACAAGAATTCGGATATACCTCGACGGGTGACTATTTGCGATAACTTTACCCCTGCATGCATTATTTGAGGTACCACGTTACTTATCTTTTTTCGAAATGAGTCAGAAACGCAACTTCAACATTGATACCCGATTTTTCTAGATATTTCTTAAAAATGCGAGATTAAAAACGATACAATTTGAATATTTTTTGATTTTATAACGAATCGAACGTTATTACGCGTGGTGCCCTTTGTGTTTCCGACCTATTGTAAGACTATTACGAAATCCAACTTAATCAGAGCCTGACCAAACTATAATATTGAGTTGTCCGTGCATTGATGCACATACGAGTACTTGCATATGCAAATTTAAAACTTATATGTGTCACAGATCTCATTATCAGAATTGGTCCGAGTTTATATGGGAACACGGGAAGCACCACCTTTCATGAAAAATCTTCAAAACCGATTTCACCCAGCGGAATATTATGCGAAAAAAAATGATCAAATTTGGCCCGCATTTTGTGAAATAAAACTTTTGTATAAAGGGTTAAAATTATCGCAAAAAGTCACCCCTATCATCTCGAATCGGATATAAGTCGAGTAAACAAGACCGCTGTAAATATGTGTGTACGGGTGTTGTAATGTACTTTGTGCTTAGAAGTATATAACATAAGTTGTATATAGTGCCTCTTTCAATTCTATATAATTCGAGTACACAAACGTAACGTTTGTAACGTATTTATGATGATGAAAGTAAAGAAAATGTCTGCTTCAGTATCAATCAAAGTGAATAATTTCCTTTAGTAATTAAACACAGAGTACTCGTATGTGTGAGTGCATGTAATTTCTAGTTAGGAGGAGGGAGGCGCGGGCACTCACATCACGTTTGTTTCAGAAAATGCTGAATTTGATATCGGAGCGCCTCGACCGCCACATATGTGACGACGTGCTGGAGGTCGCCTGGTCGACCATGTGGAACGTGACGGATGAGACGCCGCAGAACTGCGAGCAGTTCCTTGACAACCACGGCATGGAGTACTTCCTCGCCTGCCTCAAGGTAACAACCACCGCGCTACAACAACAACACACGACCGGGTCAACCCAAGCTGCTGCTTCCCGTGTCCCATTTGGTTCAATTCTGCGTATGTGCGCCACAAGTGTACGAATAACACTTGATATTTTATTTGAAGTCGTCAAGTACTTGTATAATAATCATTGATTGTTTTGCGCGTTGTGCGAGTGGCGGCCAACCCGCAACCTAAAGAGCTGCTCCTCTTTTCGCAGACTTTCCCTGACAAGGAGGAGTTGCTGCGTAACATGATGGGCTTGCTGGGCAACGTGGCCGAGGTCGCCGACCTAAGGCCGCAGCTGATGAACACGCTGTTTCTCAACGTCTTCTACGACCTCCTGGATTCTTCCAGCGACGGCATCGAGGTATGTCTCGTATACACTGTCAGCATGCAACTGCCATCCTGTGTCGTTGTCTAAAGCTCTCACAACATAGTCGTGAGCCCGTCGGGGAATTACTTTTACGTCTTACTACTTCATGAAACAGGCATTCGGCGCATTCAGCATTCACGTCTCTCTGTGTGATGCTGCGGGGCCAAATTGGAAATAAACGACTGCTTGACTGTGTGAGTTACAGGTGAGTTACAACGCAGCGGGCGTGTTGGCACACATGGCGTCAGACGGGGCCCGGGCCTGGACGGTCGAGGAACCGCCCAGAGATGCAGTACTCGAACGTATGGCCGTCGCAGTCCAGCGCTGGGATCTGCGTGCCGAGAGGAACATTAACTATCGCTCATTCGAACCGATTGTGAGCCTCTTGCACTCGTACCACACACCTCAGTGCCAGCACTGGGCCGTGTGGGCGCTCGCCAACCTCACCACGGTATACCGTAAGTACAATATTACTATCACAAAGCGGTGAGATGTTCCGTCGACAAGGAACAGGTCGCCGCAGTGCTTCATATCCGAGGAGAAGTTGTATTAGTTATAATAAGATGCCTACGTACTCGTACTTATACCAGCAGAATATGATATCACATCAACAGACGCGTGCGTTGTTCTTATTGACGCTTACCCAGCTCGGTTGTACCCGGAGAGAGTATCCTGCAGGTATTGTTGCGTAATAGCTTGTCGTAGTGTGTCTGTCTGTGTGTGCTTATCCTGAAATATTTGGCTTGTAACAAAGGAATTAATTTTTGATTCCCAGCGGACAAGTACTGCGGCTTGGTGGACGCCGAGGGCGGGCTGAAGCTTCTCAAGGAGCTGATACTGCACCCCAGGCCGTACGCTGTCATTAAGGACCTGGCGTATGTGGTGATCAACAACTGCGCCGTGTATAAAAATACTTCCGCTGGTCTTCCTCCGGAGCCAATAGTCTTCGACAATTAACTATTGGAATTTTTTGGGGAGATTGAACCTGAGATAAGAGAATAGGACAATGCTCTTAGCGTTGTCCCACGCTCGCGTCGGTTCAATTAACGGGCGGTGAGTGCGCGCCGCGGTCCCCCCGGTCTCCCCGGACTCTACGAGTGAATAAACGTTTAGATGTGTGCGTGTGCCGGTGTCGATGCGAGGTGTCGTCTCGTGCGCCGCGACTTCGGTCACAGGAACACCTTCGACTGTCCTCGACGATTATTTCCGCATCGTTTTAGCATTAAAATATTTTCTTATCAAAAGAAATCTACCTTTGAACATAATGTACAATGTAATCGTAGCATATAGTTTTATTAAGGTTTTACATAACACGGGGGCGCGCATCCCATTTCTATTTCTCATACTCGTAATAAGAATGTGTCGTGTTGGTTCTCGGCCAGCGTGCGAAATGAAACTGTCTGCGGTCGAGGAGATTTTTAGATTTGAGACGGGGTTTTTAAAATCCGATGTTTTACTTAAAAAATATTTTATCGAAATGTGATGTGACGGTGCAGAGAGTTCGTCGCTGGCCCCGCCGTCTCACCAGTACCAGTACCAGTAACCCATTCAATGTGACATGTTGAAAAGGCCGCTGTTAATGTTTAGTGAGTAGTAAGCGGCGCGGGCGTGCGAGCTCCGTCGCCGCTCCGCCTCTTCCAATTGTTATATAGACTAGTCTTTATAGAAACAGAGGGAGAGCGAGTGCGAATTCTATAAGGGGCGAGGGGGAGTAAACGTAAGTAAATGTAGCCTACACGTATTGGTAAGCTTTTATCTCGATGTCTACGTAAGTACAGAGGGTCAGGCGCGTCGTCGTCGTCGTCGCCGCTGCATTATAGAACTGCAGCGGCAGCTCGGTGTCGCCTGCCGTCGAGCAGTTAACACACATTTCTAGTTGTTTTATATGGAGGTGATTTTGTTATTCAAATACGTTCAAAACGTTGCTAAAAATATATTGATTTTGCATGTCTTACCTCTTAAATATATATGGTTTACAATCCATACGTTATCAATAAATACATCAGTTGAGATTGGTGTTTCATTTGACCCCGACCGCGACCCCAGCTCCTGCGGACAAATCTGACCCACACCCTGAGGCACTCATTGTACATTTATATAAATGTCATACGAATAATAAATAAAGTACCTGCAATTGTAATTATTATCGTCACAAACAGGGAATTAAGTGTTGCTACAAAGAAAAGACGAGTGGACTCCGGCGCGCACATGTGCAGCTAGCACCTAGCGTTACCTTACAATTGATTGTTTGTTTGTTTGATTTAATGATATGTAAATGAATTAACGGTGGACGAACTCATTGGGTCAGACGGTTCTTCCTTCAATGACGCCCACGTTTTAGTCGTCTCAAAGACAACCTGACCGGATCATTGCTGATGCTTCGGTTACAATTTCTTTTGGCCGCTGCAATCTATTTTTTATCCATTTCTATTCTTGTTCGAATATGTCGCTGACGGCAGTGAGTGGGGGGAGTGGACGCCCAGACCTCGCGACCAGTTCCTCGCAAGCTCCCGTTTACATCAATCAACTTTTCTTAACACTTTCTTACAGTATTTACTATGAAGCAGCTTTATCCAATACAAACGGCCCGAAGTTTTCTTTTGCACGGACAATGTGTCTCAAATGCCAAAGTGTACAAGAGTACAAAAATCACGCGTAGGAATGGCAGGCGCTTGTGAGTGTCATACTCTCGCCGCGATTAATATGTAGAAGTGACATGCATAGGCCAGCAGATCATTTGTCCAATTTGTAATTGGCGCTGCCCAATCGTGTTTACTAACACAGCCTCTCGAATTAACTTTTAGTAATGATAACAACATAATAATGTAATGCTCAAGGATGAAACTACACAAAGAAGCGAGCGAGAGGACAGCTCGTGAGCAGGGCGTGTCTCAGACGCTCGTTGCCGCCGGCTGGCTTCCGAGTTGTTGCCTGTCGCTCTGCTCTGATAACTTCAGGGCAAGTTCTGTCCAACTCTGCTCTAACTTTTATATTATTTTATTACTTCTTCTTTCTTTTCAATCGCTCCCATATTGCTAAGGATCGTCACTCCTTTGGCTCACTCGGCCGTATGGTCCATTTCCTACCATCTTTCTTCAACTTCGACCTCGTGGTCTTTTTCCTTCGACCATCCCTTATTGCAATGCGAGGACTGCTCCATGTTTTTATTTTACCGCAATATTATAGAAGGCGCATTACAATTGCGCATTGCGGCGCGTCCAATTGTGTTAACGATTACTATCAATTATATCTTATCTGTTAAATACGAAAAGGTATTTAGTTGCGACTTTTCACTTCACTTGTGCTCAACTCTCAACAACTCGGCGATAGTGATGAAAGTAAACACGACTGTTGAAGAACAATTTTCCAAATATTTATTGAATTGTATTGTAATCACACGAGCAGAGGTTTACAATAAAGTTGTGGATAGGATTTGTAATGAAACATTGGCTTTCGATACAACAAACATGTTTATTAATTAGAATTTCTCATATTATATAATATCTCACATACCAATTTAAATATTTCTTGTGACTATCGCTATTCTCACAAGATGAACGGTACATACAATACATTTCGGAGAGACATTGTAATCTTTATATTGTAAACGTTGCAGTCCCGGTGACGACGGTGCACTTCACCGCACTACAAACGACCCTACACACCTTGTGACTTTAACAACTACCCACTAATAACGATGCATACATTTGTTCTGTTATCCACTAGTTGTCGATTACACTAGATATTTTAATTTGGGTTATATTATTTGATTATATTGTATGATATGTGCTTATTTCCTTTATATATTAATAAAATTTGTAAACATCAAAAATAACAATTAAATATCACATAATATTCGTAACAGTATATACCTATAGTAATTGTTTCTTGTGTGTGCGGTACGTATGCGGCATGCGACATGCGACATGCGGCACGCGATATGCGGATGGCGTCTGAGCTACGAGCACGCGGACTTCGCTCGCAATCGGCAATCTAAATATTATCTATTATACTAAGCTCTTTATACGTTCTTCTCCTTTAATATATTTTCACGAGCCGATTCTCATTGTCATACAAGTAAAATAATTCATTATTGAATTCTACGGATATGGTACCTATATTATTGCAATTGTATTACGAAGCTAATCGTTAATATAATAAGTATAGTTATATAGGCACATTATTTATTGATTGTGTATTGGATGCTTGGTGTCGACAGCAGGCCGCGGTCCCGCTCGGTAACAGGTAACAGGTGCCGTTTGGTCTCCTCCAGTGGAGTCCGGGCCCGGTTCCTGACCTATGTGTCTGCTCATCGCGAAAGCAACCCGACCGCGCTCCCCGCCATCTTTTACGCCGAGCAATTTCCTAGCCTAATACAGCCAGAACGGCGGAATGTATCTGCTATTATAAAAATCTAATATATATTTGTTATTGTAGAAAACATATTTGTAAACGTTTCATGTATAATACCCAAGTAAAATGAGCGTGCAGTAAGCGGAGCGTGGCGGCAGAGCGGCAGAGAGACCTATTCGCTGAGGACACAGGTGCGTAGCAGCGCGTCCACCACGGCGTACGGGTCGCAGTTGGAGGCCGGGCGCCTGTCCTCCAGGTATCCCTTCTTTTCCTCGGCAACGGCGCGGGGGATCCTGATGCTGCTGCCGCGGTTTGCGACACCTTCACATATAAAATGTGTGTATTGAGTAGTGCATCGCATAACACACATTTTTTCACAAACGAACAAAATTTACTTTTATTCAAGATTTTTTTATTAGCTCGTCAGTGAACTGATCGCTCTGTGTGTATCTCATATACAAAGCGAAATCACACATATAGTAACGAGTGTTGTTTATCTCGTCGAACACGGCACATGGCTCACGGCACACGGCACATGGCACACGGCGACATAAACTGCTTGCGCTTGCCTTTTGTTTCACTGCAACATAACGCCCACCTCAAGTGTCAACGTGTACGATGTATAACGAGTATCGTCGCCCAAGAAATTCATTTAGCATGGTTCCATTTTTACCTCGGCGGTTTTATACAAGCAGGTGTACTTCGATAACAGGAAAGTATCAAGAAGTAGTGGGAGAGTGACGTACCAGCGCTGAAGTCGTTGATGCTGGCGGTCTCGTGCAGGCCGGTGAGACGGCGCTCGTTGTCCTTGCCCCCCCGCGGGTCGTACACCTTGATGTGCTTCATGTGGACCTTGGACAGCTTGTCTATGGCCTTCTCGATCTCACTGCAACAACACAATCCTTAAGCGCATCGCTCGACTTCTAATTTACTAATTGTCAATTCCAGTGGCATACATGTAATATGTGTAACTTAAGCAGCCTTATTCCACGTACACACAACCGGACTACGTGGCATACATTAGTCATTCAATGGGTAAGATCAATCAACTAGTCGGCACACGGCACTGCGGCGCATACCTGCCCCTGGAGCACAGCGAGGCTCGAGCCCTCGCTTCAGGAAATCATTCTATTTTAAAAATTTTGCTCGCAAATGATCGGACACGAAACGTGTACTTGTGTTGCTCACGTGCTCTGCTGCGCTATCACTTCAATAACAAAAAGTGTGAAATGGAAAGACGTAGGGGCGGTTATCTAGACACGCGCCGTTGACACGAGTAAGCTTCCCAAACCCGAGCGGAGAAGTCGCGCTCGCGCAACAAATGTGGCAACCTTCTCGGCCGAGGTCGTTGCTACAAGACCGCTCGTCGTCCGCGCTGCCCTCATGTACACCGCGACACACTGCGCGGTGGTTTAACGTTGCAACAAAACATTTGAAGGTGCTCGCTGTCGTTCGCACGTACACAATGTCTCTTTTAGCAAATTGATCAAACTGTGTGTCATTCAAGTGTCACATAGGAACTCTGCTTTGTCGATGTCCGCTCTAATGTCTTAGTGATTCTTGAGTATGAATGGCCATACACTTTATAATACAGGCAGACAGACAAACTCTGTCATTGTGAAAAATGTCACTGAAAAGAATCTTACTAGCCAAGTCAGGTGGCGGTCAGTGGAGTGGCGACCGGCCGACTGTCGGCCGGACCGATGAGTAATAAACACAAAGAAACCGGCACCGTTGACACCGGCAGGAGATGAAAATAATGCAATACACTCACATAATACCATTCTCCTCTCTCATCTTCTTGGTCGAGAAATTGGTATGAGCACCGGATCCGTTCCAGTCCTGAACAGGCTTGGGGTCGAAGGTGACGATGACGCCATACTCCTCGGCCAATCGGTGTAGGATGTACCGTGCCATCCACAAATCATCTGCAGCGGTAACGCCCACAGAGGGTCCCACTTGGAACTCCCACTGTGAGGGCATCACTTCGGCGTTCGTGCCCGATATCGGCACACCGGCGTACAGGCAACATCTGCGCACATTAAAAGTTCAATAAATGCAACGGCTAGACAGAGATAGTCTAGCTATCTCTGTCTAGCCGTTGTGAGTTGAGACGTGTCGCCGGGAACACTCACTTGTAGTGTGCCTCGACCAGGTCCCTTGCGAACACTTTGTTGGCTCCAACGCCGCAGTAGTACGGCCCCTGCGGCGGCGGGAAGCCGCCTGGGGGCCAGCCGAAGGGTCTGAGGTCCGAATCCAGCAAGATATACTCCTGTTCAATTCCGAACCAGGGCTCGTCATCCTTGCACTTCTCGTAAGCTTCCTGGCACTTGACGCGGTGATTGCTCTCTGCAACATAAACAATCGCTTGCCACAATTGTGCACAACAATCACATGAGTCCTCCATCCCCGTTCTACCTTCGGACGTTTCTTAGTCCGAACGAAGCTTTTATTTGAGTCATAGTTCATCGTGCTTACAGCAACGGAGTGGAAAAATTGCTGGCGCCATCATTCGACTATATCACCACTTAGCATCACCAGTTAGCGGAATCTAGGTCAAGCGCTAGTTCATTCCTAATAAAAAAAGACTTCAAAGTTAAAACTGTATCTTACGCAAGTATTAGCAATGTATTCGAAGTCCGTGACGGTACACATAACACTGTGACGAGCGGGGCACGTACCGTAAGTAGCTGATGGCATTATGCCGTAATTATCAGTAATAAGGTTGAATAGTTGTGTAAAGGAAACACAGTGGCGGTGCGCTGCTAATAAATTTCTTCACAACGCAGTTGGAACCGCGCCGAGCGACTTCACGTCGGAGATCAGGAAGGAGATTTTAGCTGATCTCACTGCTTTGCACATTCCGTATAGTTGTTGAGATGGGGACAACCCGGGACAATGAAGCGTTATAAATAATTATAATGCAAATTGTTGTTTGATTTCGGTGTACAATGAAGCCATATCTATGTATAAATTATTAAATAGTAAAAGTGCACAAACCCGTAGGCTCCATGTTATATTTGTAGGTGTCACACATGATGAGCAGGTGGTTTCCCCGGCGGAACGGATCCTTGTAGAGAGCGCGCGGCACCAGGTACGTGTCCGAGTTGTGGCCGTCGGCCTGCCCTGTGGAGCTGCCGTCGAAGTTCCATACGGGCAAGTCTGTACAAATTTCATCCCATAAACTTAAACTGTTACAAATACATAAAGTCGTTGAATTATTTTTAGAAGACGAAGAAGAAGGCTCGAGGCGGGCTCGCCGTCGGACGGGGTCTCGATCACGTGTTTTATGGGCTATGTAAAAAGGAAAGTGCATGCATTGTTGTTCTGGTGTGCGGACGGTGTACGGACGGGATAGGACAGAAGAGGTGTGCCAAGAGTAAACTCGAACGCGGGCTGCAGCGCAGGTTCACTGAACATGCTAGCCGGCCGACTGCTCCGTTGAGAACATTGCAATATTTATGTTGAAAACCGGTGCAATGTGTATCATGCTGGGGTGCCCCTGTCCAGCGTTACAGAGTGCCACTTCATAGTTGACGCATGTACCTCCGCACGGACTGTGAGCTGAGAAGGTACCTGACGGTAAACTGACAATTTCTTAACTATATAAAATAATATTGAAGGTTCACTTTAAACACTTTAGCGAATAGTTAATTAGATGCTTTACATTAATCTAAGAAATATTCCATACATATATAACTACTAGGAAGGCCACAAACTGCGCTATTGTACATCTACTCGTCATCTGCAATGCGTTTTACTAATAAATTACACTTCGTATGATACATGTATTGAATAGATAACTATTTGTTAGACTACGTAGAGAAGGAAGGAAAACACAAAAGAGCACGGTACGGTCGAGCGGCTAGTGGCAGCAAGTCTGGCGCACTTCTACGACTACTTGGTGCCTTAATAGCGGAACCTTCGGAATTCTCATCAAAAGTGTCCCGGGCCGCAGTACGCGCGCACGTCACTGCTGCGGCGCGGTCTTCCCGCTGGAAGAAGTGCGGCGCCGAGTACTCATCTGCGTGGGAGCCCTGTCCCTCCGCCCTCACCTGACACTCTACATGTCGCGCTTCCAGGATCTCTCTTAGTTTCTCTATAATGGTATTTATTTCCATGTCACTGACGAGCGGCTGCTTGCTGCTTTTAGTGTAACATTGGCAACAAATTTGCCGACCAATCAGTTGATCTGGTAGCTAATGCTTAATTAGCTTAACATCCAGGCCTTTTTTGTCACTTCTATTCGGGGGCTAAACTCTAGAAAGTTGTTAGTAAATATTTCTTTGCAAATGTTGTGCATTGGCATGGTACTCGTTTGTCAACATACAACTCTCTCTGTCTCTGTTATTCCAAATGTTTGTAGCAATTTTTCGATATTTTCGAAATTTCCTTGTTACCGACACGAAAATGTTTTCAAATATTCTACAAGAGAAGAATATATTCTTAGATATGACGAGCCGACAGCAGAGAGAAAGAGGGAGAAAGATGGTGACGAGAGCAAACATGTTATACTGTGTGTTATCTCGATTCCATCTCTATTAGGAATTAGCTCGAAATATCTCTATAGCGCGCTCCAAACGAACGGTTCATAGAACGGCCTCGCTCGCTCACAATACAAATGAAACAGCAATATTAAGTAAAATTGAGTGTAAAATGTGGTAACTCACCTTTGGGCCGTTTGGGGATAAAACTCAAGGTACGGTCCTTGCAGCGCATGTGCTCCCCGGTGCCGTCTATCCAGATATAGGTTGCCAGCACCTTGTCCCCGGGGAGCGGTAGGTCATTGTACCTGCCCAGCAAGGACTTCGACAGCACCGCGTTCGGGGAGTTGGTCAACACTGGCCCCGACAGGATTTTGGGGTTGTCTGCCACAATAATATACAAATTATCGTAAATGTAAACATGCAGACAGCCGGACAATCACATAACGCTGCGGTCAGATGGCCCAGCGCTGAGGATCACATCGTCCGGCGGTCGGGCGCAGGACCTTCACTTGTGACGATATACCAGGAACATGTTTACTTTTATAACCAGGCAATCAACTAACACATCACCGCCGCCGCACCTGATATCACTCTATATTATGTATTTGACGGCACGAACAAGTTTATCTGCAGTCGCTGTGCAAGTTGGCCACTAGCAAACATTAGCCCGAGCGTCGGAATATATTTATATGACCGTTGCACCCAGCTGCAGTACGAATCAAACGAATCAGAATAACATTCAAAGTTCCTTCGGACAGAATTTATTGCATCGATAACGTCACTGACCCGATCATATTGTGCATCATGTTTGTTTTTATTTTACAACGTCAGCTGTGCAAATGCTGTTTACATAAAAGAGTTGTCATAACACATCTTATCTCTGGTAACTTTCGTTTTTTTTAATTTTCTTACTTTTTGATTATTAAATAAATGTGCTTGTAAAATATTTTTTAAAAAAAGTTGTCATTTCATTTACGCGTGAAGCAATTAAACTTCTTTACAACTCACCTTCAATTTTTCCGTGGGCAACATCAGACATTTTTAAGGCTATTTTTCAGATCCTGAAACAAAGACAATACTATAGGAACATGGCAAAGATAACCTATAACCGATAGATACAATACATTAAAAGAACAATAAATAATACATATTGTCAATACATTACAGTAATTGTACACGAGATAAAAACAAACTTATACAAATGAGTTGAAACCATAAGTAGGAACCTTGAGAGGCAGATCTATTAGTCATGGTCGATTCGTAAGTGTACATTCTTGTATACAAAATGAAAAAACTTTTTTAGATATATACGGCATGACGGCACAGGCCGGAGCCGACGGGGCATACAGGGGGATTAGGATTTCCAATTCGCTGGATGAAAATTATCGTCTTTTCAGGGATCGGAAGCAAAGGTATTCAGCTAAATGGGAGCGATACTAACGGGACAGAGTGAATGCAATAGGCGGGGTATTCCGGCTCCTCCGACCAAGTACAAAAGTCCTCCTGTGAACAGTTCCTCAACACCCATCACCGCTCGTCATCGAAGTTTCCAAGAGTCACGAGGGGGGCGGGGCATATGGGACTTGGTTCAGATCAGAATGTTCTGGAACACACACGAGTCGCACATACGAAATATATGTTATATTTTATCTGAGGGTCCTAGATGTTTTAATATTAAAATTGTTCCCGTGATATTCCACTCGTACACGGCGCGCAGCCGTGCACGTGCCGCGCCGTCCGCCCTGACGCGGGCTGCTGCAGAGATGAAATGCGGCGGCCGCTCTGCTCCAGCTTCACACATCGGTCGAGCCGGATACAAGTTTATAGAGAGAAGATTACATCGTCGCAATAAAATGTTCAAGTCTCAATTTAATCTTTTTTTTTCAATAAAATTACGCATTTACATGGCCCGCATAAAATTTTCGAAAGCCGGTGACCTCAAGCAAACCGGACGGAACGGTAAGTGTTCCGAGGACGACGTGTTTCATGCATTCGATAAACGAAGCAAATAGAGGTGAGGTGCGTAACTTTACTTGTGAACTACAATCGGAGCCTCTCGCCGCCGCACCTCACACGATCTGGGAGCACCTCACACGAGCTGGAAGCACCTCACATGAGCTAGGAGCACCTCACACGAGCTGGGAGCACCTCACACGAGCTGGCGGGCCCGTCACTCGTGCGTGCGGTGTGAGCGCCAGACCAACTTCTCTGTCAGCTTGTGTTGACAATACATTACATTTAGAGTACATTTTGCTTGATATTGCAATTTGCAATGAATCATATTAGTATCCTTCGAGCTATAAGTAGATAGATGACGAGCCGACATTCGCTGCCAACAAACGTTTCCCTTTGCCAACGAGCGTTGTCCACAAGTGGTGTGGACTTGCCGCGAGTGCTCCGAGGGTCAAACAGATAAATTATTACTTTATATGGTCCTACGTGTTGTCGCAACATTATAAGTATTTTTCTTCCACAAATTCACGTAGTCCACGTGCGCATCCCCGGGGGCCGGCAACGCGGTCACGTATTCACTTATTTTTTTATTCTTAAGAACAGATTCTTTTTTGAGTGGATTTTTTTTATTCTAATTGTAATATTTCAATTTTTTGAAAGTTGCAATCCTATCTTCGTAGTCGACACGCACAAGTATACGGCGTAGGCGGTAGCGGGAGAAGAAAAAATATAACGAAGGCTCCAAAACAACCTAATGTCAGTAGGTTGTTTCGGAAAAAGTAAGAGGACGCGGCCGCCCACAGTCGGACCCTGACGGTAAGACGTTTCGAATTGTAGGGTGGATTTGATTTTGAATTGAATTGAAATTTTGATTTGAAGTTGATTCATGTTTTTATTCGTAAGTATACTATTTACGCATCCATTTTATGTCCAAAAATATCTGTCTATAAACAATGTAGTGTATGAAGACGGGCGGCGTGAATGTTTGTAGATAAGATAACGGATAAATTTTAAGTGTCTTGAATCAATAAGGACGTTGCGCAATACAATACATGATGTCCAATCAGAAACGGCTTAGCCCCGTTTATTTGAACTATGATGATTGCAACCGAACGAACGAACAGAATATAACCGATTAGAATTTAAAGAAGTGTGATTAGGTGTTATTTAGGTCAGTGGCACGGGTCGGCGACACGCGCTGCCTGCTTTGAGTAACGAAACGCGACCAAAACAAAGCTATGTTACAAGAGCGGCGGTCACTTGTACGATAACGTCCACGTTAGAAGAGAGAACAGCGGAGCTGGAGGTGACGTGTCCGCCGCCCGACCGCTCTCTCTACTCACACCGCTCAGTACATAAATAAGAAGTGATCAACATCTCACATCGACCAATCTTACTCCAAAGTGATCACCGATGCTCAGTACAGACAGTATCTTAAAAACAATTCGCTGACAAATGACTCATACAACGCCGGACTGACGCCGTCAGGCGAGCCGGCGTGTCTGCTGCTGTTAAATGTGAGACCGCGCACTTCGTCGCAGGCCTAAACAAAGGGGGGGACAATTGATAAAAAATATATGAGATGTGGAGTTTTGCTTATTCGACTAATTATCTGAAATAGAAAGGTATCATATTTATAATGTTTTATGGAACCGACGTTGATGTACTTAACATGAGCGGACATGTTGTGAGTCAGCTGTGCGGTTTGAGAAACTAGGTCGCGAGCGCTGAGCTGCAGCTCCACGAGTTACGTAAGTGAGCGCTGGAGCGCTTTGAGAGCAGCAAACACGCGGGCATACTGCGAATACAGAAACTTGAAATCAAATCTCCGCGGTTATTGAGCGTGGATGTTGCGTTCTAACATCAGCGACGGAGGGAACAATACAAAAGATTTCTTTCGTATCCGACAACACCACTCTTGCCACTACATTGTTACATTGTCTTCTTAGTCTTGGACTGTCATAATAGAGAAGACGCCTACCGATGTGTCGTTCGACAAACATTCTATGGTACAAGTTGTACAAGTTCCCTGGCATCATGCTGAGCCCTATTTCGATTCTGAATTCCTGCGATTCAGATTAACGTGGGCTCTAATTGACAGTAGACACTTATAAAAAAAGTTGAAAATCGGTTTAGAAGTGACGGAAGTATTAAGCTCCTCCTTTGAATTTCGAGAAACGGAACCTATATAAGCCGCCCAGCCCGCAGGTGGACGGCACCGGCACCCGGAACATATGGTCAGTGCAGCAGCCACCGGGCCTCGGCCGCGACAGTCGTGCCTCGGGTATGGACGGACTACGGAACTTCGGAAATCCAAATCTTCGTGTATCCTGTCCCACCGTACATTGTTGTTTTGATAATAATTACTGTCGACGTATATATGCCGAGTACATTTATCACGGACAAACGCACTCTGGGAACAGTTTATGTTCGATAGTGTATAAATTGTTTTATCTATGTAGGTTAAGTAGATACATCTGATGTGGGTTGCATCATCCCCGAGTGTGGGTCAGCGAAACAATAATAAAATCATTAAATATACTTATTATAAAACAATTGTTGTTGTGTCCGTGCGTGTATGTATAAATTGTAGCTGTTCAGCAATACGTTCAGTACACATATCGCTGGTCGCAGGGCAGTGCCAACAGTTCCCTCCCTCTGGCTCAGTGCTAAGCGACGAATTGTATATCAGATACGTACAACGTACTAGCATGTCGCTCGAGAGATGTGTGCATCTCCGCCCTTACTCATCTATCACCTCATCACCAGGGGACGCAGCATCTTCACTCTCAGCATTATTATTTATTTACGCGATTCTTGAGCGGTTTTTAATGGGCGTTAGCAGCGCGGCGGAGAAATATAATCTGAATTTGCAGTCCTTTTAAACGAGTTCTTGAGATCAGCCTATAATTATTGCTCGTTCAAGTTCCGTATGTAAGTAAGGAATGTATTAAGGCGATTTCCCTGTTGCAGTGCAGACGCGAGGCCGGTCGGCGTGTGGACTACGTACATCTAGCATTTGTTTAATGGGAGAGCCGAAGTCGAACCGCGCTGCCTTCCTGCGCGCCGACAGCTCCCTCGACCCATCGCTTCTACTTAATAAGTATATCCTGCATTCATTATAACACAGCCATTTGTTAGGTCACAATGTTCCCCTTTCCCAAAGAAGGCGACATTTGTGAGGTATGATACCGCGCGAAGTCAGACGAGAGACAAACGGGATCCTTTCCCGCAAGATTTCGTCGCGCGCGAGACTCTTACTTAGCACGGAACAAAAGTCGTTGCCAGAAACAATATATTTTGAGGTCGGTTTAGGAGCATGAATTTAATTACGTTATTTACTGGCGTTTTGCCGCGCTCCACTTGTATCGCTTTACATACAATATTTATAAGCATTCGCCTCTACCGGGCAATATAGACAATAATAATAAGCTTCAAATGTGCTGGAGAGGGACCATCGTCCCCGCACGTGCTGTCAGACCTCACCACGCGACTACGGTGCCAACTAGCAAGGCGTATAAAGTGAAGCGTACACAGACAAGTGACGCTTTACATGATCCACACTAGTTCACTGGGACGGCATATGCCGTGCGATGCGGTTGTCACTACAACACGCACCGCCTCGTGCTGGTGAAAATGATAAAGTAACTCAATTGAAATACACGATCGCATCAATACGCCAATCAGTGACAACAAAGACAACTAATTATAGCGCCATGACGTCACTCTAATGCATCGTAATTTTTCCACAGATTACGAATGGGCAGCGGCCGAGTGGCGCCGAGCGTCGACATCTCCTCGCCGCTACCCTCCCTTACTTTACCTTCGAACATTAATAAACATTGTTTACATGATACGTGTGCTATTTAGCAAAACAATAGGTTATCAAAACCTTTTATTATGTGCTGCGATAAGTCAAATTGTTTACTTGTTTTTAATGGAATTGAGATTTTGAGCGATGTAGTATATATTTTATCGTCATGAGTAAATAGCTGCATAAATTTTAAAATTTGAATTCCTAACCAAAGAGGAGATATTTGAGGTCAAAACGCCAATTTCATATGTAAGGAGCTAATATTAACAGAACATATTAGGGCGATATGTAAGTGAGCTAAACAAAATGGTCGCTATTCGAATATAATATATTGATTTACAAAACCGTTCAGTATTAAAAACGATATTTTTCGGACATTAAGTTCAGAGTAAAAAGGCCGTGCCCCACTATGGGTGGTGGTGGTGGTGGGCGGCACCATGTTATTTTTTAACCGATTTCAAAAGAAAAGTTCTCAGTTCGTCCGTTTTTGTTTAATGTTCTTTCACTTTTTTATATTTTTTTTATTTAAAAGGGTTTGGTTTCAGGTAGGTCCCATATTAATTTGTATAGGTCCTCGTATTACGAAAATATACCAGATAACTCCCATATCACTGTCAATGAATGTATGTTGAATATGGAACTTGAGGGGTTATGATGTTTACGTAAGTATTCCAAAACGACAAATGTGCAAATATAATATAAGCGCGGGTGAGCACACACAGAGAGAGCACAGGCGACGGAGCTGCGCAGCGATCATATAATATGATATGATATAGCGCGGGTGAGAACACATAGAGAGAGCACAGGCGTCGGAGCTGCGCTGCGATCATATAATATGATACCGGATATGTAATGAGAACCGAATGAGAAAAGTTCTCGATTGGAGACCACGGACCAGCAAGCGCAGTGTGGGACGTCCACCCGCAAGGTGGTCTGACGACCTCATAAAGGTCGCAGGACGCAGCTGGTTGCGGGCCGCTTACAACCGGTCCCTTTGGAAATCGTTGGGGGAGGCCTTTGTCCAGCAGTGGATGTTTTACGGCTGAAATGATGATGATGAATGATGAATGAGAACCTCTCAGTTACGCGCCGGGTACTCTATTAGTACAAAACTTTTCTAATATTTAATATTAAGCGCTAATCAATTGTAAATGAATTACGATATATTTTAGCGTGAACATCCCTAGTAACACTACGTATAGTAACACTACGACTAGTAACACTACTTATAGTAACACTACGTATAATAACACTACGTATAGTAACACTACGTATAATAAATAAGAGTACGTTTTTATTGTAAATCCGTGAAAATAAATATTAAATTTTACTTTAACATAATTTTAATTACTTATTGTTTAGCTTTTTGGTCTTTAGTTAGTATCAGGTGTGTTGTTTATAAGAAGACATGTTGTTTAGATTGGTTTTTGACAAGTGTGCAGCAAGCGCGGAGCACAGAGACTGTTGATGCCGACGGCCGCTTCTATCGGGCTTACTGCTCGTCCCCAGCCCCACGCGCCAAGCCCGCCTTACTGGGACTGTTCAAATATTTCAAAGAGTAACAATGGGGGCTGACTTTGACATGATTATAGTATAGTGAACGGTTTCCATAGTTACCACAGCAAATATACGACAAATATACTCCACATTCATTCACTTTTCTTTGTTTTTCTACAGAATGAACTTTGTCATATTTCTCGCTTTTATTGTGATATTTTTATGAACTTCCGCCATCGTTCTAATAAGTGAGGCGACACAACACACACGCCGCTTATGGCTGGACGAAGACCGAACACGCCTTTGAGTTTCGGTAGCGGGTGGGTCCGAGGGCCGCTCTGCTCCTAATCAATCTCCCGAATACGTTACCAGCCACATGAGGCGGTGCACCCGCACGACCTCCAAGGCGGGCAGGGCCGCGGCGAGAAGGGAAAGGGCACATCGTCCACTGACACCAGCGGCCTCTAAATATAACTTTCACACGTTTATTTTTATTTGGATAAGATCCTTGAATCGAGCATGTCTTTGTTCTGTAAAGCCGGGCTTATGTATCTTATCGTCAATAACCTTATTTATGTACCGTATGAACTCTATACATTTACACACTTCAGCGACTCGGCGTTTTATGCCACTAGGGAGAAAGAGTATCGAGTGAGTCTCAAGTGTCGTATGGACAAGAAGACGAGCAATGCTCAGTCCGTCATGTGTCAAAAAGGAAAAAATTGAAATATAAATTGTCAGCTGGGTGTTTCCTACACCACGAGCACAATAGCAAAGATGTTTTTAACGATCAGCTCAACATGGCAGATAAGACAAAGTATTAAAAGCGTGACTTGTGATGCGTTGCAATAAACGTCGTCACACTTCCCTAATGATCTCTCATATGATAATCATCTACCGCCGCTTTTGTGGAATGAAACTTTTATGGCGAGCGGTCCGAGCTCACGTCGCATATTGGTTGGTTCTCATTTCATCTTCCTCCGAGAGAGATGTGCCGGAGCGCCCGCCGCCGCGGTACGTACACAACATATTTGCTTGAACACTTTGTTCGTCACATTGTTTATTAACTTAATAGTGAACAAAAATTCCTATTCACATTATATATAAAGAAAACGCACAAATCCACAATTAAGGTGGAGTTTGTTAAACAACCGACCAGATTCCGGAACTAAGTTACCGATCTCGAGCGACGCATAAAGTTTGAGAGAAATGAATGAGGGAAGCCACGCGTCGGTACAAACGTATTACGAACGTTACCCTCCATATTTTATTTGTAAATAAAGCAAATGTTTAGGTCGGTCGGTCGGCAAGGGGAATCACAGTTCGCTGAGCAAGACAACATACATGGCACCGAGAATGTGGGGCGGTGCGCTGGTGGCATTCGCAGAGCGTCGCTGGTGCTCCTGGGGCCGCAGAACGTGCTCCGCCGGGAACTTTCCACGCCGGCAGAAGGTGGTGTGCACCTCCCCCTGCCCTACGTCGACCGCGCTGTAATATTAAATCAGAGTACAGTACCTTGTGCGGAGTCCTTCAAAGTGACGCGTGATGCGTGTGTAGTGTTGCGGGTGGTTGCGACCGGTCGACACGAACGCGACGCGTGCCGCTTCAGAGTTAACTGACGCTTGCACGTCGTGCAGATGTATTTATGCGCGCGCAGTGGCGGGCTCGCGGGGGCGGGGGCGCGGGGCCGTGGGGCCGGGGGGAGTGTGGAGGTCGCGCTGCTTCACTCTCAATACTTAATACGATGCGCCCCCCACAACACACGGCCCAGTATCCTCATCAGTCCTAACAGCTAGAATTCCCCTTCAGCGAATGCATGGACAGTTCCGTTTGCTAAATTACGAGGGGCTTTTGACGTAGTAGTATGGGGAACACAGGTACGTTCGGAACGAATCTTCAGAGTTGTCGGCTACATTGTCACGTTGCACACAAGGGTCACGCAATTCAATCGTGGTGCTGAACGTCTCGTGTATAATGTTATGTCACTATCACTACAAAATTGGCTATGATTTTAATTTGTTCAACATAACACATAAACATAACAGTGGTTTTTCATAAATTCAAATTGAAAAGATTAGTAACTGAAAAAAATAATATACGACACCCTTTCGGGCCTTTTTTGTGGTGTGAAGGCCAAGGCTTCCGTGTTTACCAAAACAAGTTTAAACTCTTCTGGGAAACAATACGTGAGACGTTTCGGTTTGTAAGCACGTCTACGTTCTACTATTGCCTAAAACCTTTGTTTAACAGCCACCACTGTTCTCAATTGTCCATTTACAAAACCAGATTCCACTGCCGTGTACACCTGACTGTGAAATCGAACCTGCAACCACAAACATGTGGTCTCACTCTAGAGTATACTAATAGAATGCGTATGGACACGTAATGATATGATGCTCATTATTTCAATAATTACAACATGCGAGTGAGGCGAGGTGTAGGTGTATATATAGGACAGAGTGGCAGGGACGGCTCCTACTCAGATCAGATGCTCCTAAGGATGTTTACAAATTTTAAGAACATTTTTTAATCTTTTAAAAAAATCGTTGAATCACAAATGTTTGAGTCCCCCGAGCACTGTCGACCTCTCGGGCCTCTGCCTACACTGATTTAATTACTCTATTAGTAAAATTGTATGATTGTACTGTTTTGTTAATAGTAACGAGAAGTAATTTGCGCCCATTGTGTTGTACACAACTAAAGTCTAACGAGCATTACTCAGGAGACGAGTCATGAAACAATAAAACCCAATCAAATTATGATAATTGCCTTACATTTCATACTAATTGAGAGTTAAATCACCTGACGCGCACTCGAGGAGCTGTTAGAGGTAACGAGCCATAATCTGCTGCGGGAAGCGACGGCGCTGACAGAAGCTTCAGGTCCAACTGAATATGACTATTAGCGCAAGCCTAGCATCACTTTGCTAGAAACAAAAGAATATTTTTTGACGAGAAAGCTATAAAGCAAATAAATATAAAATGTTTAAATTTTAATTTAATAATTATTGAAGACGTACTCGAGAGCGTTGGACAAAGTACGTGAAAAGGTTATTGATGTTTTATCGCAGTGCCTACGCCTGCAGGAGATACCGACCTAGACGAATGACCTCCGAGCTGTACTCAGTGACCGCTCCACTCCACTTGGCGGATACTTGTGTTACTATTGTTGCTTGTAGCTTCTATGTGATTGTAAAGAGATTTTGTTAGATCGTCGTTGTATTAACAAGTCGCGACAGTGAACATATTTGTCACGGTCTCCGGCGTGCTGTCTATCGGTGGTCGGTGGTCAACATTGCACAGAGGACGGAGCCGGGCGCTCCTGGACCCGGACATCCACCACCACTGTACTTTGAAACGCCACAACGAAAACAAATCGAGTTTTCGGAACATTTACAGATACATTTAGCAATGGACAATTTGTAGTCACGCGGTCACGCTAATAGCTTCGTGTTCAACACATTATACATTTTACAAACGTTAACAAGAACATGAGACTGACAAAGTTGCAGCCGTTTGTACAATATGGGTACGGGTTTCCCGCTATCTTGAAAATAAATTTTGTGGAGGCTGGCCTAAGCGCCGCTCGGTCGCTACATCCAGGTCCAGGTTCGTACGTGCGTGCACGTACCCACGGGTCGGCAACTGCAGCACGAGACTGTCAGAGTTCCATAGTACAGCGAGCACGAACATTCGCGCTCTACCGGCCGGCCCCTCTCCTCGGATGAAACAATTGTAATTACATTTTCAACCTGTTTCAAAGAAATCCCTTACTTGCACAGTGTCACGGTTGTACCGCTGAGGACGAGGCAACGAGATCATACCGCGACCACAATTTGCAGAGACATTCAATATTGCCAGCGGCGGCTCCACAGCGCGCCACCCGACCCGCGCTGGGCCTCTTTCAAATAACCCTCATTTGTTTATTTCTTAAATAATAGACACTCGATAGAAATTAAAACTTATCACTTCAATTCAAATGATTAACATCAATCTGCTTTTCACATCTTCAATAGATGATCATTACGAGCATAAAATACAGAATATAGATACAACATTAGCATGTCGGTGACGCCGACGCGAACCTGTGACGTCTTGTAACGTCCCCACTCACCGAAAACACACAGCACAGCGCGGCTTAAGAAGTTATTAGAAGGCACGGCGGAGCGGCGCATAGAACAGCACAGGCCCCCATCTTATGTAACTTTACAAGTTCACACGTCGCCCCAGGCCACCAGACACTGGCGCTCGTTTTTGTCTCCTAAATCCTGTTACTACTTATTTTCTCC
This sequence comes from Meandrusa payeni, assembly GCA_029286785.1. Taxonomy (NCBI): domain Eukaryota; kingdom Metazoa; phylum Arthropoda; class Insecta; order Lepidoptera; family Papilionidae; genus Meandrusa; species Meandrusa payeni. The sequence goes on along the minus strand of JAGSMX010000002.1, from coordinate 118,785 downwards.
GCAACTCGTTGTGAAGTACTGCCACTTTCGTACATTAAAAACAGCCACATGTAGCAGCGCACCACCGCAGTGCAGCGCCGCTCTGTGCAGGGCTGGGAGAGCTCTCACCCTCACCAGTGTTTATATGAATACTATTACTAATGTAATACGAATCTGTGAATGTCTAAATAATAATAATAATCAATGTTACAATTTCCCCACGAGATTAGTGGCGTATGACCGACACATTCATAATTATATAAACAACGCCACGGTCCCATCTATGTCCAGCCGCATCCTGGTTCCAATTGTGTCGATTAATTAGAGCAAGCGCATTTCCTGTAGGTTTAATTACATGTTACGTGAGGTGAGGGGCACCGGCACCGCAGCGCTCGCAACAAATCTCCTGGCCCTCACCTGCTCCTTTCTGCTCCCTATGTTATCCTACCTTGTCAACGGCGGCTAATACACGCGGAAAATTAAAAAAAAAACATAATATTTTAAAATGATAAAAATGTTCTGTATTCTGTTCAGTCACATCCCGTCATTTCTATTAAACTTAACTTGTTTACAAATAGACGGTTATTATGCGGTAAGCGGGAGTCATTGAATGTGGACGAGATGTAAAGTGGTTCCAGTAATTAGCGCGCGGCCCCGGCGCACACGTGCTCGTGGCGTGCCACTGTCACGCACGCACGCGGCGCACGTGACCCGAACACCACACAAACTAGTACTAACTACTACGTCGTGCGCCGTCGCAAATAACGTTTTGCATCAGTTACGCCACTTTACAATAGATAAACTTATTAATACGATACAATTACTGAACAAGTACTTGACTGTCAACTTGTCTGCCCACTACAATAGTGTTGGCAAATTTTAATAATGTTGTATTAAGTCATCAAGTTTACAATTCAATTATAGTAACCTAATGTTTGTGTCGCAGCGCCGGGAATATGGAAGTAGCCCGACGTCGTTACATAGTCTAACGTTAGCACTCAATGTTCACTGTGCTGAGCGGCCACACTCACTCCTCGATGTGGGAGCGTCACACTTTGATGGCGTCAGCTTTTCACTTCGCTTTGTCCACGACACGGCCTTGGAACTGTATCAACCGACGATGCGATGAAAGTCGCTGTGTGCTGTATGATGATTTTCGCGCTAGATTACTAAATGGGCTGACGCGTGCGTGTACGTCCGGGCCCGGTCCACTTCCGTGGTCTGGTCTCTTGGAAGGCAACTTTCTTCTCAAGTTCAGGGAATTCGGTACCGTAAAGTATCCGCACCTAAGATGTATTGTGCTGTGAAACCCCTTAAAAAAAGAAGTCATAGGAAATCATGAAGGTGCGTGTCACGCGCAAACGGCGGTGGTGGGATATATGAACCGACCGACTTGATCAATGTGCCGACATATTTGTAAATACTAACAATTAAAAGAATATTCGCATGACAGCAGTACTTCTTTGTTGAACCAGTGATAGTGCACAACTGGCTGGTGCTCGCTGATTAGGATGATTTGGAAGTAGCAAATATAGATAAATAAGATGTCAGTGAACATTCACCTTCCGTGTGAAGTTGGTGTCTCACCTCCCCGTCCGTCCCCGCTTATGTTGTTGTTGGCTAACAAATTAACTAAACAGTATTGTCGTTGCGAACAGAGCTCTTCTCCCCGCCGGCCCGCGACTATCTTCCGACTCTCTAAATGCGCTAAGTATTTGTGTCAACACTATGGGACGATCTGCGAGCGCCTGGGAACATCTGTACCTCATATCTTAACTACTAATAATGGTCTTAATGTTGCGGTGTCCCCGTCGTCCGGCGCGCGCGCCTCTTAATAAAATGTTCAACTTTACTAGCGCCCACATGATATACATATATTGCCGTACGTATTCGTCCGCTTATTACTATATATTATTACTACCTACATTACTAATATATTGATACCTACCCTTGCGCCAAACACTTTCTTTGCTATTATTGGTATCAACTTCTCCATTTTCATCTCTTCACTTGCAGTAAGCCCTCTCGAGGATAACTTCACGTCCCGTTGTCCCGGACAAGATGGCCGACTACGACAGACGGTGAGCGCGCACGGCCGGAGTAATGTGAGTGTTGCGGCACATTTAATTCCTATTGTGAATTAGAGAAAAAAACATCTGTTCATGTGCGATATTTTGAAATCCAGTTTTGGCGCGGATACTTTTATTTGGAAGCGAAGATAACTGCGCCATCCACCTCGAGTACAATTAAAACCAGACATGTTACAATAACATGAAAAAATATGTATTTGTTACTTGACTATTCTTCAAATGTTTTATAAAAAATCATTAGTCATTAGACTTTGACACAGCATGCTGCAAAACAAATGTAGGTACTGTAGTCATAGTGGGCTTTACATCCTTCACGTTTATGTAACATTCATGTGAGCTTCATCAGAAGTAGGTATAGATTACGCCAGATAGACAGATTTATGATAACAGCAGTAAAACTAATTTAACACAACTTGACCCGGTACAGAACAAGTATATGAGATTGATTGGCGCTTTTGTAAAAATAACCCCAATTCATGTTATGCACTGAGAACTTAATCTGCCTCCATTATTGGTTCGTAGATACTTCCTTGCAGGAAAAATATGGCTAAAATCCAAATCCACCACAAGCATTGAGTTAACAAATATTCTTGACAATTTAAATCTGTTAGTTACTAACTTATATTGGAGACGCAAAACCAAACCTTTATTAGGTATATTCCATGAAGAGATGAGGATTTAACCGGTTTTCACGAGCAATGTTTCGGAAAGGTGGACTTAAGAGACGTGGATGAGCAGGTTGAACCTGTCCAATATAGTCAAGCCTGACATAAACACTGTTATCACCTCTAAATCTCTATATGAATAATTGTTAGAGTAATGAATATGAAAAAGATGACACGATGAACACAAGGGAAGAACTTACCCTGGCCTTTAGGCTTAGTTCCGGACACATTCCTTTTAATAGTTTTGCCCACATGATGGAAAGGGTGTCATCCCCTAATTGTATGGAATGCAGGAAAGTTGAGGATGCTTACCACATAAAGGTCGAGTGTGTCTGGAACGAGGTCGAAAGACAACTATTCACGGCAAAATTTAATATTAATTTGTCACAAGTAGGTGTGTGTAATAGCGCTCTTAACTTTCCGCAGTCGGATCGGGCAAGAAAAATTAGGCAAAATTAAGGCATTAAAAAAAACCATAGTGGTAAGTAATTTCAAAAGTTGGTGCTTCTATTAATTATTCCAAAATGGTATAAAATCTTCTAATATTTTATTGCAACTTATGAAAAAATATTTTTGTGAAACACGTCAAAGTTGGCGGAACGTAAGATGAAAGTTAACTTTTCAACAAAAAGCTGTATGTGTTTGGGGACATCCTGTATCATGTATTCTACATTCGATAAATTATTTTAAAGTGGATAGATGAGAAGTGGTGTCCAGTGAAGAAGTCCGCCTGTAGTGGTGCATGGTGCGTACTGCGCGCTGCCTGCTGCTTACATTAAGCTGTTGCGAACGAACAACACCACATGTAGGAGACGTCGCTCCGTGGCTCCCGAATACGTGCTTATATCTTATTGCGCGTGAATTTTAGACAATATCCAATTACCGCGCATTTTATTTGTTTCATTTGAACGTAACTTAGAAGGTTATCGCACGTTATCGCACAGGCGACTAGCGGCCAACGCGCTTCTTATGGGAACTGTTACAAAAGTCCCAGACACTGTTTTATGATTTCTTCAGACTGTATATTATATGTGATATATGCGTTTTTTTTGTTAACCTAGAAGGCGGCGGTAATGTGGGGGTTTTTACCCACTACAACCTCCCCGGTAGCCCTTCCTTGGTGCATGGTGAGGGGCCCCGGGATCTCCAGAGGAACGCACCGGAGCCCCTCTGTACAGTGCTCAAGGAGAGCACTTCCGGGGGTTGGGTTCTTCCCGTGTCCACCTTGGCGGACGACAAAGGCCCCCACCCTTGTCGCCCAGCGAACCCAAGGCCCCTTTTAGTCGCCTTCTATGATAGGAAGGGGATACCGAAGTCTTATTCTCGAGAGCCCAGAACTACAGGGCTGATGTGATATATGCTGTGCTAATACTTCCTGTATTAAGATTAATACTATATGATATTATTAGAGGTGTAAAAGCTAAAAGTTTAACATGAATCAGTAAATATCGTTAACAGTTGTGAATGAGTTGAATTGAACATAAAATGAAAAAGCCTGAAAGCTAACAACCGGTCGGCTTCACCGTCAGAGGCGTGTGCAGTTACTGTTGCGCCCTCTGGCGAGTGCACGGACACGACAGCTCACAGGTACGAATGTTAACGTGTAACATGTGGGATTGTGTCACAGGACCGGCGGCCACACACATTGTCGTACGTGAGTCGACAAGCCACGAGCGACGTCAGTGCTGAGGCCTGACAACGCTGGAGCTCCCCGCGCGGCGGCCACGCGCTCGCCGCGTGCTCTGGAGGCGCTCTTGTGCTCGTCAAACGACTACGATAAGGAGATCGGCGGCCCGATAAGCGGCGCGCATGTCGTCGACCCCTGCACAGACTCCGTGGCTGTACGTGGCGCGAGACGATATCTCCGTGACGCAACGAGCGCTGGTGCAGGCCATGAGTTTGCTCCCATGAGCTGGGACAGGATTTCTTCACTACGCGCGGACTAATCTTTGTGTGATTAGTGCCTTAATCTGTTAACATTTACAAACAACGATATTTGAATTACGGTAAGGAAACGAGCCGTTAATTAATTATAACATGGAATGTTTGTGTGTTTGCTATTGTGTGTGCCGTTTGCTTTTGTGACGACGTCACAATAGCAAACGGCAAAGTGAACTAATTGAAAACATATTTTATATTGTAGCGGCTCCCATTAGTCGCACCACGCTCCGGGCCCGTGACTCGAACACATACTTCTGCAAATACATCCAACATAATGCGGATAGTTGGCAACCCTAGCCATCACGCATCTACCACGCGAGCAATTTGTCGCGTGTGACTCTCTGTTATCGTGACATTGGCAGAGTCGCCGAGTGAAGCTGTTGTTTGTTTACTTTATCGATTAAACGAGAGTTCGCGTCCTCGGCTGCTGCACTTCTGTTGCCCGACAACACTCCCTCGTTCAGGACTCTCGCCAATCATTGTCGTAGTGACCATAATATAGATATGAAAAGTCCTCGACTCCCGAGGATAGGGCAGGGATCGCCGAACAATCGTATGGAAGAATGCTTCTTGATGATACATAGGTAAGTAAAAAGAGAACGAGCATAGATGTGGAAGAATATGCTGTTTTCGAGGTCCGCCTCCGCAGTGGAACACCCTGCGCGGCGAGCGGACGTGACGTCCAGTCTGTGCCGTGCCTATGTATACCCATATGTGAGAAAACTAAGTAATAACCATATACATATTACTAAAATCAAAACAAATAAAATACAGCTTGATAAGTTAGAGTTAAGCTCCTTCCACGCATTTGTAGGCAGCTTCAATAGAGACCGACTGAGTGCAACAAAATATATCTATGACGCACTGTAGATATTCGGAAACCCGCTCACGACCACTGATCCCACAGACCGGCTATATATGCTGCGGAAAGCAGGCGCAATAGTGGACTGCCAAGTATCAAGATGGTGTACATTAAAAGTTGAGTTCTGTGACCACCACAGTTCCGCGGGTACAATTCAAGAGACGGAACAATCCCGAACAATTCGTCGGTAGTGTCGCTTGCTGTGCACAGTGTAATACGCTCAACGATGCAACGCTCCGTCGCAAGGCCGATCTTGAGAAGGCAAAGCCTATTTATAAAAACCGTAGCTTTAGCACAGAGCGTCTCTCCAGTGACCTTCGTGAGTAATCTGATTCAGTGACCTCCATCAGTTAGCGGGCCCCAACCATCGGCGGATGCCGCCGCTCCTCATCACAATGCCGACCCCGAGGCCACCTGGCCCCCTACATTACCAATTATTTACTTATCAAGAGATGTCTCCGTTCCCAGGACGTTCCCGGACGACGCGAGATGTTTTTATGTCACACCTGCATCCGCCATGTTCCATGCACTTACGCCTTGGCCCATGATTGAAAGTTTGCTCGCTTATAGAGGATATTATCCTAATATCTTTAAGATTATCGATTTCTATATGTCCGGAGACTTGATAGATACGGGTATAGACCCTTGCGCCAAGTACTACGTACGAAATATAGTTTCCTCAATTGACTGTGACTGTCCTCTGACAAGCGACACTAGCGCTGCATCTTGGAACAGAACTCGCGCGGTGCCCGCTCTCACTACAACACACATTCATACTATGACTAAATAATTTTATTCTTATACTAGCAATTAATTTTTACTTATTATTAATTATTTCAGCTATGTCGACGGCGAACGAAGTTCTTCCTCAACAATAATCGGTGCCGGAGTGAACAGCGCCAGTACAGATCGCAATGCCATCTCCTCTCCCTATTATGTTACATTTTAAAAGTCCACATTGACCGTGTCCGCGCTGTGTGTCGGAGAGCAATACGCCATTGATATCAAACAAAAACAACTGTCTAAGCATTTAATACACAACGCCCAAGTCAAATAGACAGCCTTTGTTAGTGCCCAAGTGACAGATAGTGACGGTCGACCCCGTACTTCGTCTGTTCGCCACGTCACGCACTACGTAAAAAGTGATTACAGTCAAACGATTTTCGTTTAAGACATAACCGAGCCTCAATTGTTAAGCCGTTCACAAACATATTTATGGATGATATATATGTATGCTTTACTGAGCAAATGTTTGACTAAATATAGTTCCAATATACAAGATACAATATAATATTAAATTAAGTTCACAAAGATACAATTAACTTGTTGATTTCTTGATGTGTACCGTCAGCAGACTCGACACACAAACAGAATGGTTCATACTGAGCAGCCAGCAATTAGTTTACTTTACAAAGGAACTCAAAATATAAGAATAAGTATTTCCAATAAATATGTCTGTTTATGCAAGGCGTACAATAATATGAATGCCAGAATCTGTCACCACAGGGTGACTAAGTTGACCGATCTGCAGTGAGAAAGCTGCATCTTCAAATGGTTTCTGCATTTGCCCACGCTTGAATCGCCCAAGATCTCCATCACGTTTTGCTGACGAACAGTCGGAATTCTCCCGAGCAAGTTCATCAAACGTAGACTCCCTGCTGATGATTCTGCGGCGTAGTTCTAAAAATGCACAAAATAATTTCAATTACTGCTCATGTAGTTTCAAATAACTAAAAAACTTATTTGAATCTAACAAAATGTATGTATACATATTTGTGACATAAACACCTTTTATGATTTCAAAAGCATCATCTTTGGAACGAGTAATCGTTTTTTCACGCCATGAAGATGGTCTACGACTTTCAGAATGTTTTATCAGAATATGGCTGCAATGAATGTCAATAGGGGCACTGTCATCTTCATCATCATAATCATCATCCTCTTCATCCACAAATGGGGCCGGTCCAATAGGCTTCTCCCACTGTGACTTCCTTGTGTGACTATTTAGATAGTATAGTACACCTAGAAAAGAATAGAAGCCCGTATGATAAATAATACCCTTATGATAGTTAAGGCTTACTTATATAATATTCAGCTCAAGTAAAAGACAAGCGTATATAAGTAGTGCAAAATGCTACGCAACACTCCAGCAGCTTGTCAATGAGCAGCTAACACAAAGGGTGACCAGCAAGGTTGTGTTAGCAACAAAGTCAATTCATTGATAAATGATCAATCATCTCCAAGCTCTGCATAACAAGAACGAGGGAACACGTTACAATGTTAAATGTGAAACAGGTGCACACAGACCATGGTCATATGCCTTGCCACAGTGTTTGGCTCATGCACTAGTTTCAATTTCAAACACAATCAACTTCTTAGCCCACCATTTTATTGAGATTACAAGATGGTTTGACCTTGATATTTTTTCAAATTCAATCTACATTTTATGAAAAATTTGAAACTTTGTGGTATACTAAAGTTTCAACCCCAATCAAAATGACAATTAGTGGAACTCATGGGTACTTTATGACAGAGTCAAGGTGTACTAGTTAGTATTAATTAGTAGTAAGTTTACTCAAGCAAATTTTAGAAACAGATGGTGCATTGCCCATATCTATCTTTCTCTTCAATGTGGGTGTTTTCAAGAGTAGAGTGAATAAGCATTTACTAAGATAGTGCACCTTACCAGCCTAGACAGATAGAGATTTCCACATAACATCAGGTAGAATTGCAGTGAACCGCTTAGAAAGTATAAAAATGTATCCACACTACTACTGGTTTGCAGTTTCAGGTAGTGTGGCGCATTGCCAGTCTTAAAATGTGATACTAGTTTACTGTTAGATATTATAGTATATAAAAGCATTCCATGGCCTGCCTTTTACCAACATTTCACTGATGTATAATTGTTTGTGTTGTGATGTAACTATTTTGAAATAGCATGTGTGGAGTATTTTAGTTATAACATGCTCATACTTGATGCTTAATATTGGTATAATGGCAAACAAGGACAAACAATGTACTGAAATCTCACCTGTGCTTCTGCTTTTACGTGCCTCCCATCCTTCAGGCAAGGATTCTTCTTTAGATGACATGGTGCAGAAACTAAAAATCTAATACCAAAAAATTCCAAAATTTGAAATAGAACTAAAAGCGGACACAATGAACCTCTTATCAAACTAAAAGAAAATGTAGGTGCGTAGACAAAAATCGATATTAATGGACGTAAGTACTGCGCATGTTTGCGGAATACCTACTGTATTAAATACAACGATTGCGCATGCCCACCAACGATTAGTCCTCAAGCCACCTTATCCCACCTTCATTTGGTATTTCAGATTGTGATACTTGAAAATTTTGTTCTTGTCTAAATTATTAACTTTTAAATGGCCTGCCTAGCATTTAAAAGTTAATATATAATGTATTTTTTTCCTCTTTAAAGAAAATAAGTTAAAAAATATCGATATGAGTTAGTGTTGACACTCGTAAAAGTATGATTATGAAGAAGTGTCGCAAAGCGTAGCGCACAAATAAAGCCTTGCTTGGCGAAGCGCTAAATGGGTTGTGTTGTGCTGTACAGTAACTATACTTTGGGGCCAAAGTATAGCTCAGATACAGAATATAAAATAATCTATAAAAACAAAATCAAATAATCATTTTTAGTTAAACGTAAAATAATCAAGACATTAATTTGAAAAAAAGAAATGGAGGAGGTTCTCCATTTGTAAGGATTCGATTTCAGCTACCACATTTTATTTAATACCCACGTTTGTGATTTGATGAGTGATTTAGTTTCCCTGATCTCCGGGACCATATGAATATGTTCAAAACACTCTATGGCCCATAGAGATCATCAGTCAAACTTGTTTGCAAGATAGCATCTCCCTGCGGCTGCGGTTCATTTTGTGAGATGTGTGTAGTTGTGCCTGTGGTTAAAAACAAAACGTGTAATTTATCAGAAAAAATACTTACGGATTTCTCTGGCGACGTTCATTGGGGAATGTGACAACTGCTTTGTTTAACTTGTACATTACGCGCCTGTCCTGCGCTCACCAAAGAGCATAATTATCGTCTGTCATGTTAACGAAACATGCGTCAATATGACTTTTAGCGGGAACTCTAAAAAGAGTGCGTGTTCAATTTTTATTTATTTTAATTTCAATTTTATTATTTTTCCTTAAAATAAAGTGTAAATAGTACAATTAAAAGTATTGACCCTTAGAAATGGAGGGTAACGAGGGCCTACTCAAACGTTCTCGCGTTGTCGTGATCCCAAGGCGGATTTTGGCGTTGGCGGTGGCAGTGAGCGTAATGACTCCTATTGTCAAACAGAATCATAAAAGACTTCATCCGGGGAACTGTGTAAATACCGAGGTTAAAGTATTTGTCGAAGCTACTAATAAGGACATTCTGGGCAACAAGAGCACCATTTACTTAAGCCACATTTTTGCTACTGAAGTTAAAGGTGTGACGGTAATTCAAAGAGTGAATGCCAGTAAAATTGCAGTTATTTTGAAACAGTATAATGCAGCAAATAACTTTTTAACAATTCACCTCTCTTAAAACAATATAAAATGAAAGCTTTCATTCCTGCTGCGCACAGTGAGTGCTAACATTTCTAATAAAGAGTTGTACTGTAGGTTATCTTCAATATATGAAATTATTGCAATGAGAAGATTCTCAAAGAAAGTAGGATGTGAGCATGTTCCTTTACAAACTGTATACATTACTTACACGCACTCTATGGTGCACTAAAACAATTAAGGATATCTTAGTTTAAAATCTAAAATAATGGATATAGGTCCTACACAGTGTAAGTTATGTGTTGCTCAGTATAACATTGAAAATCAGATTAAATAGATTACATTGTATAATTATTAATCTGCCAAAACCAATATCTGTAAGTGGCTACTTTTACGTTCTTGTTCAATAGAGTAACCACGGCCCCATATTAACTTGTAGTGTTTAGTTTTAAAGCACCAGAACTGGCTAGGTCATTTAGACCATTTTTCTTATCTTCATGTCTGAGCTAAATTTTTTAAACAATGTTAAAAGTCTGTCCTGAATGGTATTTGGAAGTTAATCATATCATTCCCAATGTTAAGTGTGGCTTTAGACGAGGTTGAAGCTGTGCTGATAATTTCATCTCTTTAATATGTGATCTGAAACATTGGAAGGAAAAAAATGACTTATTGTTAGTATATTCTTTGATGTTCAAGGTGCCTTTGACAGTATCAGGTCTAGGACTACACGGAACTCTGCAATTTTATAGACAATGTAAATATTTTACAATTTGCTGATGCCATAGTTTTGTTCAGTAGTAACTATAATAGACAAGTGGCAATAGACTGTATTAATGTAGCATTATCCAATACATAAGGAATTAGATAATAAGTATAGACTAACAAAAAAGTAAGTAGGTCCTAGCATGGCAGCTAAAGTTGGTGGTGAGAATAACCCTGTATTGCCTTGCATTTTTAATTATTTTAATTTGATGTTATTCTTATCTGTGTATATTTTGTTTGTACATGTCACTCGTAACAATTATCACTCAATTTCACATCCAGTAATTAAGAAAGAGTAATTCTGATATAATGCACTTGTTGTCACAAAATTATATATATATATATATATATATATATTTAGTATAATATATATATATATATATATATTTATATACTTTTTATATTTATATATTTTTACTAGCTGTCCCGGCAAACGTTGTTTTGCCATGTATGTTATTTCTAGGAAACATTTTTATAGTTAAATAAAAATAATTATCTACTATAAGTGTGCGGGGAAGTATTTATAATCGAATGCGTTATAAAGAATAAAAGTATGTTTTATTTAGGTTAATAAATAAATCTTTATTAGAGTAACGAATATATTTCAAATAACAGTCTTTGATAGCTATCTAAACATCAAAAATAAATATTTATATTTTTACTATCAATTATGGCAGTTGAAAAAAAAATCTCTTAGCGCAATAGAGTAGAGATAGATAAATAGAATAGAGAGAGAGAGAATATTTTGGTTAGTCCGTCTTTAGCCAACACAAACGAACTGGATGGTTTTCCCACGCGAGAACATCCCACATATAGTTGTCCGTGGAGAAGCACGATGTTTCCAAATCTAAGCCACATACAGACAATGTTTGTCCTTGTGACTTATTGATTGTCATAGCGAATGCCAATCTAATTGGGAATTGAGTGCGTTTGAATTCAATTGGCACATCTGTAGGAATCATAGGGATTCGTGGCAGCAACACATTTTCGCCTTGAAACTTGCCATTCAAGATGATGGCTTCAATAACGTTTTTCATTAATTTTTTAATGACTAATCGTGTGTCATTACATAGCCGTGGTGGGTTTAAGTTTCGAAGTAGAATAATCGGAGATCCAACCTTCAATTGTAAATGATGTGGTGGCATGCCTGGCAAATCCAATGAATATAAGAACTCAATTGGATAATTCACAGTCTCGTTGGTATCGCAAACTGCATCGATAGATTTATATGACACCAAGTCCCCAGGCAACAGCTGTTGTATCTTTAAATTTAACCCGTTGACGTCCACATTTTTAGCTGCCAAGATCGCTCTTTCTGCCAGCCACTTATGATTTGCATATTGTGTGTGTACGCCGGGAAATATGTGATCGATGAGACTATTTTGCGAGTCGATGATTGTGCAGAAGTCCGTCTGTAATTTAATGCATCCAGTATTTTCATGTACAGCAACTTTCCCATCGCCAATATCTAACAGTTGTTTAGAGAAGAAAGTTTCGGCGGATGGATCCTGAAGCATTTGAACGCGCATGTTCACCGTCAGTTGTACTTTTCAACATTACGCCATAGTCGCGATGATTTTAAGCACGCGTTGATTTCATCAGCGTAGGAATTTTATGATGACAGTAAAATTAATATGAGAGTTGCAAAGGAAAATTCAAATAATAGGTATAACAGTCACTGCTACGATTGATACACAAATAAAACTAAAAAAACATGGCTGAAAAATGTATAGTGTATAGTAAAACAGGAGACCGGCTTCGTCCTCATCCCTACTACGTAATGTTTGCTGGATAAGTGGTGACACCTGGCGGGGATAACTGATCGATTGATAGTTGATCAGTAGTCGAACGGTGAGGGCGGGAGATCAAATTGAATTTAAAAAAAAATCATAATTAAAGGAACTTGAAATTATAATATCTGGATAGGAATAACAAATAAAAAATAAGGGTTGATCGTAAAGGGGTGAAAAATTTAGAGTAATATGAGATTTTTTATTGTAAGTCATCAAAAAATAAAAAAAAAATTGCCAAAAAATTAAAGTTTTTAATCAACAAATAAAAAATAGGGGTTGATCGTAGAGGGGTGAAAAATTTTGAGTAATATGAGATTTTTTATTGTGTCATCAAAAAATAAAAAAAAAAAATTGCCAAAAAATTAAAGTTTTTAATTAACAAATAAAAAAATAAGGGTTGATCTCAGAGGGGTGAAAATTTAGGGTTGTATGTATTTTTGTATGCTGTGTCATAAAAAAATAAAAACAAAAAATTTTGCCTAAAAAATAAAAACAAAAATTTAGGGGTGGACTACCCTTAACATTTAGGGGGATGAAAAATAGATGTTGGCCGATTCTCCACCCTGGCCGACAAAATCACATCAACATCACAAAAATCGGTCGAGCCGTTTCGGAGGAGTTTAAGTTCGAACACCGTGACACGAGAATTTTATATATTAGATATACTGATGGCAGCAAACGGAATAACCATGTTCATGCAGCTTTTTTGATTCAAAGGCCAGGTTTTCTCAGAGCTTTGTTTTGAGCTGTTTATCATTTGTTTAATTATTGATCGGTAGGGCCGAGTTTTAGGCTACTATTGGGGTACATAGGTGGTGGACAATGGAATGGCTTGGAGATATTCTAGCCAGCTGCCTTTGCAGTCCCCAACCAATTAGCGGCAAGGTGAGAGGACGCAGTGGTGGCCCCTTAGGAAAGGGCTGCCTAGAAAATCACTCCTTTACTATGGGCAGCTGCATAGTAATAATCCAATGAGTGGAGGTTATGGAGACCGGAAAAGTCTTTGGATATTTTTAGTTATTGGCGGAGATGACATTCATCGGTACGGCAGTAATACAGCGTGTAGAAGGCAATGGAAAACCACATATACTTTTCCCAGGAAGATCATTATGTCTGAGTACAACAAAACAATGACAAACATACATAAGTGACCTCTTTTCGGATCACAGACCTTTATCTGAGAGTGTTTCTTCTATACAGTAATTTAATAATTCTTCTTCTTCTTCTTCTCTTGGGCACCAAGAGTATTGAATTACTGTAATTAATAACTGTAAACACTTTTTTTAATAATAACAGATTCATTAAGCCTGATAAAGAGTTTGAATATTGATTATGTAAATTATAAAACCTATTACATCTTGTATATTATAAAAGAGCTATTGTATAAATATCATCTTATGAATGTAAATATAGCATTTATGTGGGTGCCTTCAGAAAAGGGCATAATTGGCGCCGAAAAAGCTGTAGCTTGCATGGTGAAGCTATAAACAGTATTGACGATACCAACTCAATATCCGTTTATTTTACTATTTTCTAAATATACAGGAGAACATTTACACTCTGTGGACGGCAATGTGGAAGAAAGACCAGGAAAACCTGTAAAACCACGGTATGAAACAGTATGAAAAATTAAATCGAAGTCCGGGCTCGTGTACGTCATAACGGCACGTATAACTGCTTTGTAAAGTGTCACATTATTACAAAGGGAAATTTTACTTTTCTTATTAATGAGGTGATATAGGCGACCCACAACGTAGGCCGCTTCCTAACCTGATTTACGTGAGGGCCGGAGCTGATTTTGGGATCTAATAGGACACCTAGGTATTTGGTTTGTGTAAACCGTGGAATAGTACATGTCAATAACTTCGGCGAACATATGGTGTTTGGACAGTGGCTGCACATCGCATATGTGTGCCCAAAAAGAGCAGTTTGAAGAGATACAGCCAGAGTCAGGTCCATACAACCAAAATCAAAGACCATATAATTAATTAACATGACACACTATACGTGCCAAAGCTATCGACGAATCTTTTTTCAGTAGGTAAACGTACACAAAATGGCTGCACTGTCAGTTTTGTTAATACATTATGGCCTACATTAAGGATAAAAAGAATGAAACAACTTTGACTGCAAAAAAGGAAAATGGCTTATATTATGTACATTTTGAAAATTCAAGTATTGCAAGTGCTGTGTGTGATAACAATATGATGTTATGGCACCAAAAACTTTGACACTTAAATGAAAAAGATATGAAACTAATTGATTAAAACGAACTGATCAAAGGCGTAAACCTGGGAAAATCCGGAAAAATGCCCACTTGCGAAACCTGTATAAAAGGTAAGATGACTCAATTGCCATACCTACACATCGATAGAAGGACCACAATCGAGTGAACCACTGGAAATATTCCATAGCGATGTGTGCGGACCAATGGGGACGGAATCTCGAATAGTCGACGATCAGGGTCTTTCTGATCGACTCGACCCTCTGAGTCTACGAAGAGATGTCGGTTCTCTTTGCATTCTGTATCGTATTTACCATGGGGAGTGTTCTGAGGATTTCCATTACCGCACATGTCGGCAGAATTCTACCGCCACCATCTTGATAGTAGGCGTTCCACGACTGTACGTTTTTTGCGTAACTTTCTTAACTGTCACCAGCGGTGATTTGGGGACCTTCAAGAAACGAGCCTACTCCTATCTCAAAGGTCGGCAACGCACCTGCAGCTCCTCTAGTGCTGCGGATGTTCATGGGCGACGGTGATCACATCATGATCGTTTGCCACTTTTCATATTAAAAAAAACTATTGCAGGATCCAAATATTTTGTGACTTTTATCGACGATTTTTCAAAATATTACTGCGTGTACTTCCTTAGACACAAAGATGAAGCTTTTGAAAAATTCAAAGAATTTAAAACTAAGGTAGAAAATTCTTTCAAATTATCTTTTAATTTAATATTCGAATTTCAAAAGTTCGGGCACTCCAATCAGACAATGGCAGAGTGATACATAATAACGAATAACCAATTAGGAAACTTGGCTTTAATTAGCTAAAGAAATAAGCATTACATATGAGAGTTGACAGATGTTTAGTTGTCACGATTATTCATAAAGAACATAGGAGACACAAAGGAGATTTATATATCATTCTCCCCCTCTATGGTTTCTTCACCAAAGATGTAAAATCGTTGAGACGTTGTGGTAGCCTCCTTGTTCTTGTAGATCTCCGAAGAACTTCGGTAGGTACCACATTTTGCGAGGGAGTTCTGTTAACCTCTTCCTCATGCATAGTATCAGATTGCTCTTCCAATACTGGGTTTTGGAGATTTTTGTCAATAACTCCGTTTTCGAGCGTAGAATCTCCACCGTTTGACGATGAAGGAAGTGGCGCTAAATGTCTGTTGGACACAGTGGACTCCTGGCCGTTACGTCTTCGACCATACGAGTAGCTGAGGTTAGTTTGTAGAAGCTCTACTTCCTCAACGTAAGGGTCCGTTTTCGATCGAACAAATCTTTTTAATAATATAGGGCCTGGCACCAGCCAAGATGGTAGCGACTCGCCGACAGGTGTCCTTCTGGGAAAGTTAAATAACCTCTCGTGAGGAGTTGCATTTATTGAAGTGCAGAGAAAAGAACGCACACAGTGAAGAGAGGATTTTAAGACTTGTTCCCAGTTCTCAATGGATAAATTCTTAGACCGCAGAGACAGCTGTAATGTTCGCCAGAGAGTACCATTTAGCTTTTCGACTTGACCGTTGCCCTGTGGATTGTAAGGGGTCGTACGTGAAGTGGCGATGTTACAATTTTTCAAAAACGTTTGTAATTCTTCGGACATGAACGAAGAACTTCTGTCGCTATGTATATATAGTGGCTGACTGTATTCAAAAAAAAGATCTCTTTAAACACTTGATTACAGTGGTAGACTTCGTGTCAGGACATGGATATGCGAAAGGATAACGTGAGAATTCGTCAATTATCGTAAGAATATATTTGTTATTTGTGTTTGACGGCAAAGGTCCTTTGTAGTCTATGTTTAGTCTCTCGAAAGGTGACATAGCCTTGATTAGCGTACCATTTGCTTTAGCAAAACGAGGTTTAATCTCTGCACAAACACGACAAGAAGCCGTCATCTGTTTGACATCATTTATAGAATAGGGAAGATTCTTTAATCTAATCCAATAATTTAATTTAATCTAATCCAAAAAATAGCGCAGGCTTCTTTTTCGACGGAAGCATGCTTGCGTTCACTGTCCGATAGAGTTCTAGAAAAGAATGCAACTGGGCGCCCCTTCTGGGAAAGTGTTGCTGCTATAGCAAACTCCGATGCATCAGTCTCTACTGTTAGAGTCTCCTTGTCGTCAATAGCAACCAATGCCGCATTTTCTATATCCGATTTCAAGAGCTGAAAACAGCGTCGCTGGTTTTCGTTTAATGGGAAATGATTGTTATTGATAAGGGGTTGAATTTTTTCAGAGAACTTGTGAACCCATTTGGCGTAGTGAGCAAATAAGCCAAGGGTTCGTTTCATTTCCGCTACATTGCGTGGTAGTGGTAGTCTTGTAAGTGGTTCCAGGCGGTCTTTGTTAGGTTCTATTGTGTTGTTTTTCACAGTGTAACCAAGAAGACTAATAGAGTTTTTGCCGCAGCGGTCATAAATTTCTGTAGGTTTTTGTCGTGGTCCTCTTTATTTTTACCACAGACTGTCACATCGTCCAGGTATGAAAATGTTCCTGATAACCGTTCCTTGTCGATAATGTATTCGAGAGTGCGTTGAAAAGCAGCAACTCCATTGGTGACCCCAAAAGGAATTCGTTTGAACTGCCATAATTTGCCGCAGGCTTCGAACGCTGTGATTTATTTTTCCTTTTCTACAATAGCTACTTGGTGATAAGCACTTTTGAGGTCGATCTGGCTAAAGTGATTAAATTTTGCTACTTTAGAGACTAAAATGTCTATATTAGGCAGCAGGTATGCTTCCAAATAAGTAAACTTGTTGATGGTTCTAAAGTAGTCGACAACCAACCTCTTGCGATGAGCGCCTCCACCAGCTACAAGTACCTGAGCGCGCCAAGGAGATACGCTCGGTTCAATAATCCCATCGTTTAATAGTTTCGATATTTCGGCTTCAATAAATTTTTCTTCGTCGTTATTGTGACGTCTAGATTTGACAGCGATAGGAGTAATGTCAGCAGATAAGTGAGTGACTGAGGCTTCCATTACACATACATGTAGGGGATCCCGGGTTCCTCCAAATTGGAATTCAAGTTTAGAATGGTCCTTCAGTATGTCGTGACCGATGATGACATCCGCACACAAATTGTCAATTACAAGTAGGGGACGTTGTTTATAGACATGGTTGTTAATTTCGAGCGTTGCAAAACAGACACCGTTAACATCTGATTGATGATTAAGTGAAGCCAGATTAATGGTTTGTTTACAGGGCCGCAGTTCTAGTTTCATTATCTGTGCAATGTTACTATCGATGAAGCTCAATGAGCTACCAGTATCAATCAACGCATCCGCACGGGTATGGTTGATAGTGATGGCGACCGTTGCTTTCCCTAAGCTCGAGGGTGACGCGGCAGAGTAAATGGTGCTGACAGCTTCGTGAGAAATTGAAAGTGATGGGTATTCAAAAGGAGCAGCAGGGCTTGGGATAGCGTTGCTTGTAGAAGGGTTATTACGAGACCGGCATACTGTAGCAAAGTGGCCCTTTTTCGAACATAGTTGGCAGTAGGCGTGGAAGGCAGGACACTTGATTCTTTGATGCACTTTACCACCGCAGAAAAAGCAACGCCTTGCCGATTGTTGTGATGAGGGGACAGGAAAAGCGGCATTTTGAGGACTTGTTACGTTCAACTTAGTCGATTTTTCTTGTACAGCAGTTAAAGTACTCGGGACACTAAGGCTCGTCGTAGCGGAATCTTTTTCGGCCGTTTCCAAAATAACAGCCTGATTAAAAACTTCTTCTAGCGTCAGCGATAAATTTTCTAAGAGTCGTGTTCTTATACTCAGTGATTGAATACCGGCAATAAAAGCACTTCGTATTGCTTGGTGTTTATGCTCATCCGCTGAGACAGTCTTGAAGTTGCAACTTTGTGCAAGAAGATGTAATGCACGGCAATAGTCATGAATTGTTTCATTTTGTGCTTGTTTTCGTGTTACGAGGACATGACGACTTAATATTTCATTTTGAGGTTTGAGGTAATATTTATTTAAAACAGTCACAGCGGCTTCATATGTTTGACAGTGCTTGATATGAACATAAATATTAGCAGTCAAATGGTTAGCCAATATTTTGAGTTTTATTGAATCCGTAGCTTCATCAATAGGAATTTCTTCAGCAAGAAAATTTAAAAAGGTGTAGTGCCAATACGACCACTTTTCTCCGGCTGTGGGATCACTAGGTTCAACTTCGAATCTGTCGGGTCGTAGATATTTTGCTAATGAGTACTTCGGGTCCGACATGATTTATATATTTACCTAATTAAATTGATACATAATAACGAATAACCAATTAGGAAACTTGGCTTTAATTAGCTAAAGAAATAAGCATTACATATGAGAGTTGACAGATGTTTAGTTGTCACGATTATTCATAAAGAACATAGGAGACACAAAGGAGATTTATATATCACAGAGCACCTAGAGCAATAAGAACAGCAAATTACCTCATAAACATATGTCCTACAAAATCATTGAACGGTAATACGCCTTATCAAAAATGATCAAACACTGTCAGGCAATCATCTTATGTAAGTATTCGGTAGTAAAGCTTATGTATCTGAATATGTTGCCTTACGAAAGTCTTGTATGGGTATCATAATGAAAACTATGGAATATAAAATGTACTGAACAAATGAAGACTAGTTATTAAAATACTCAGAAAAATAATCGAAAATGAAATGATACCATTTACGTCAAATCAAAGGTAAGTACCACCTCCTACCATACTTACCCAACCTGAAGAAAATCCTGCAACTATTCGGAGTAATAGAGACGAAGTTGAAAGGGTAGAGGATAGAGATGTAGACCAGGATAGGAGGAGTTCACGAGGTAACACTAGACCTTAAAGACAAAGAAAAATACCAAATTATTTAAAAGATTACGACCTTGATTCGCAATCTGATACTTCCGATGATTTTCAAGAACCAGTGAATCAAATAACAAATGAAGATCATACTTTGTTCTGTGAATCCCAAAATCCAAGCGTCACTGACGAGGAATGGCGAGAAGCTATGAACTATCGATATTAAGTATTTGGAGACGGCAAAAATGGAGGCTGTTATTTTTAACCAAGGATTTACCAGGACCTCGTTATACCGAATTAACAAGCCTCCTCGGGTTACATTAAAAGTAGACATAGAGCTGTGAGGAGGAGATTGTTAGATAAAACCTTCATAGTTTTTACACACAACTCTGTTTTATTCTTTGTACTTGTCACCTCGACTTAACGCCATTCTCTCCATAAAATAAATATACATTGTTTTACTTTAATTATCATTTATTTTAAAATCCACAACAGTTACCAATGCATTTAAGTGTGTTTCTTCCTCCCGCCCGCCGCCACTTAACTTTTTAATAAAAAATCCAACATATATATCCTATAAACGTATTTATAATTATACTAGCTGACCCGGCGAACTTTGTTCCGCCTTAATGGCAATAAATAAGCAGATTGTGTTTGTTTTTTTATTGGAAAAAATACAAAGAAAAATTAAATAACTACATTAATCATTCATTATTATTTCTGTATTTTAGTACATAGGTTGCTCTTCACTTAAGTACCTTGTGATACACGACATATTTTGTTTTATTATCAGGCGCAAAAACAAACAACGCAGATGGTCTTCCGACCCGTGAACATGCCACGTATAATTGACCATGGGAAAAACATGAATGTTCTAGATTTAAACCACAAACTTTTAATTTGTGGAATGGAATTGAATGGATTGGCCTTGTGATTTGTTGATGGTCATGGCAAATGCAAGACGTATCGGAAATTGAAGTCTTTTAAATTCAAACGGCATATCGGTTGGGATCATCGGGATCCTCGGAATGAGAACTTCCTCACCTTTGAATTTTCCTATCATTATCGTAGCGTAAATTACATTGTTCATCAATTTACTAACCACCAAACGCGTACCGTTGCACAGTTTTGGTTGGTTTATGTTTCGAAGCATGATTACTACGGAGCCAACCTTTAGGCGTAAATTGTGCGGTGGTAAGCCAGGCACGTCCAAAGAGTTTAAAAATTCAATTGGATGGAGTTGGTGGCTTCATCTTCATTTGTGACGCAGTCAATAGATTTCAATGAATGCATTGTTCCAATGATCTTATTTTGAATTATGTAGTTCAGGTCATCTACATCTTTATTCTTAGCCGCTAAAATTGCTCGCTCACTCAACCATTAATTATTATTGTAGTTAGAAATAGTATTTGGAAATACATTGTTGATAAGTTCGTCTTTTGATGAGACAAAATTACAGAAATTATTTGGAAATAATATTAATCCGCTCGATTCATCGACAGGTACTTGACCATTACCGATAGTCAGCAATTGCTCCGAGAAATCTTCAGCAGATGTATCATTAAGCAATGTAACTCTCATGTTTGTTGTCAGCTGCAGTTTCTTCACATAGCGCCATAGATTTGACGATTTGAGGCAAGCGTTTATTTCGTCGGCAGCCGTAGATCTTGGAATTACTGGAAGTATTTGGCGGAAATCGCTAGACAGTAAAATCATTGCTCCTCCAAAACATCTCGAGTCATTGCGTAAATCTTTTAATGTTCGGTTAAGTGCTTCGTTTATTTTCGTTGTTCTTCGTAAATTATCTATTTGTTGACTTCTGTTGTTCGCTCGACGATTCTGCATTGCCAACCGAGCTGTTTCACGGGCTGCTTCACTTTGCTCTCGTGATTGAGAAGCACGAAGTCGAGCCATACTATCGCGGCGCTGTTCACGTGCAATTTCTTGTTCTTCTTCAGTCCTTTCATTTGCAGTATTTTGTATTCTTCTTGTATTACGGCTTTGTCGGGCAAGATTCGATCGTCTTGGTCGCGGCATTATTATTTAAACTTCACTTCACTTCAATCCACTTGTTAATTATTTATTTAATAGAAATAGGTTTAATATTGATTTCTTACAAATATCAAATTGTCATCCATACGTCATTACATAGCTGTCATTTTACGTCAATTACATAGCTGTCATTTGCGTTTTGTTATTCCAAGTCTGATTCTTTTTTGTTATACCACGTTTTATAGTGTCTGACGTTTCATGTCAAGTCACATGGGAACGCTGTCGAACGGGATAAAAAGTATCCTATGTCCGTCTCCTGGCTCTAAGCTACCTCCCTACCAATTTTCAGCCAAATCTGTTCTGCCGTTCTTGAGTTATAAGTGGTGTAACTAACACGACTTTCTTTTATATATATAGATAAAAAATACAATCCAAACAATTTAAATGACGAAATTTAGTAAAGTGTTCACTACACTTACATAGCAATTAACATTTTCCAAATGAGAAAAAAAGAAGAAGAGGGGAGAAAGGGGTGGTAACCCCCATATAAATTGTTTTTGTATGGGATGAGATCCGTAGTTTTACCACAACACAGAATTACCAAGCAAATAGTTTTAACAGAGTAATAGATACAAATAACAAAATATATTATTTAATTGTAAACATAATATATACTAACTAATAAAGAAATATTTACAATTTAATAGATATTACAAAATATTTACAAAAAATATAACTGTACCAAACCGTCATCGCTTGGCAGCGAGCCCAGAAGGCTGGTAGCATTGCCACGTTGTATGGCAATGCTTAGTAATAGTAGTTTTTATCAATATGTGAACATTAAATTTGAAAACAAATCGTACGTTTTCTTTACTTATTTTTATTAATAATATAATTTGTTTTTGCATTTTGTGTAAATGTAAAATGTTGTATACTCTTTGGATATGACCAGATATGATCTAAAGGTCTTTGTTACCAGGTCATAAAATTTTAAAAAATGCGTAAACATTAATAAGTAAAAATCAAAACCACAAGACCCGATTGAAACAAACATTAAACGCTATTACGATGATGAATGCCATTACACAATTTGGCAATAATTCAAAATTATGTTTATAATGCGTTGTTTACGTGCGAATTCGGCACATTTATTGATTTTCGTAGTTTGGTAAGACTGAAAATCACTAAAGTTTTCGTTCCTGAATTTATATTTTTACGTCCTGTTGTTATTTTTTCAACTTCGTTCTTACTCTTCAGGGGATTTCATAATATCTGCAGACGTAACTCTCTTGTACTCTGTTGCCGGTGTTTATCAGTCTTTGAAATTCTGAATATGAATTTGTTTTGAGGGCGTTAATGACGTAATCTAGAGAGTTCTACGATGTTGAGAGCCCGCCAGTATGTGTTTTGTTGGCTTGAGATTTAACGGGAGGCTATTGAAACCCTCAGCAAAGTTTGTTGCTCCTGGCACAGAGAGAAGGTGGCTTGGTCGGCAAGGGGGGTATACGAAAGGTAGGTTGTAGGCGTGATCTGTCATGGCTAGATGACAGACAATGTAAGGCTTCCAGATATGTTAATAGCCATTGGATCCATATTACATCTAATGATTTTTGTTTAAAATCAACAGGTATAATTTAATTTTTATTATATTTTTAATTAGTATTTATTTATCATTAGATATATTTTAAGAAATATCCTAGGCACTTATACGTCGTCTTGATGTTCTCAGACGGAGTTATTTCGTTCTTTTAGTTGTCGCTTTTAAGAACGAGACGGTTAGTGAACGCGGTCGTTATATGTGGTATTATAGCTTTTTATAATAGAGTGGAATGACCTCTAGCAAAGTATTGATTTATGTGATACCATTTAAAACAAGCACAGTCACCTTTTAAAAGATGTTAAAACGTTGATTTTGAATACACGTGTGATGTTTAGGACCTCGATATTAGCACTCAAATTTTATATTGCCTTGTGAAGTAAAATTAGGCCAAAATTGTATTTTTCAAATGTCCTTTTCTAAGAAGGAAGTTTAAGGGACTCAACATATCATTTTTATCGAAGGCTGACAACACTATCCTCATTCTCTTGTGAGCAAGCGGTCGTGAGGCGTAGTTTGGTTTAACTTGAAGTATTAATTTGTTAAAATGATCGACTTTTCCATAAAAACCCTTGACTCCAAGAATCATCACTTTTCAGTCGACGATGAGGTTAGTACAATTTTCCTTATAAATATTACATTTTAATCAACAGTATGCGTTTTTTCGCCCATCAATAGTACAATATCGATTAAGTTTAGAATTACGTATATCGTTTTCTCATTATAATTATCAAACCAATATGAGAGAAAACGATAAGAGATTCATAAAATCATAAAATAATCCGCAAACAAAGGTGAAAAATAATTTACCATTGTTAAAAGTTAGTAATGATTTTCGAATTACAATTGTATCTCAATACTGATTTGGAAAGAGTACCGCTGTTCTGTTCTAAAAACGATTCTATGAGGCTAAAAATGTTACTATACTCAGTTATAATTTCTTTTGTGTTATTTGTCGCCTTTGCTTCTTTGTGTCTATTGCTGGCAGTACTTTAAAAAATGTTTTCAATTGGAACATAATAGTGTGCATTTGTTGATTTGATCAATTTGTAGAAATAATATCTGCGTATACTTATAACATTTGCCGTATCCTATATGACGTGTTTATACTTTGAAAATTATTTTGAAATGTCTACATGTGAAGAATATTGTCTTACTTTTTTGATAAAATATTTTATATACATTTTTACTATTATTAACAATGTAATTCATTATTAATCATTACTAATATATCAACATAAGGCTTCTCATTCTTTTAACCCTAGAGTCCGATTTTGCTTCATTGAATATGTAATATTAATTCATTCGGAAATGTGGTATAGGAATCCCATTCTAACACATTTTAGGTTAGTAGGAATTGTAGCGGTAAAAATAAATTCCCCAAATGATAGATTCCCCAATACAAGTTATTTGTTGTCCAGTGACTTGGGCGGGAATCAGTTCTATACAAATGTAAAGTTGCTTAAAATGAAAAGTCAAAAGTGCATTATGCCAAGTGTAAACAACACTGTTCTTGCTTGCCTCTATTCTATATAAAAATAGTTAATTCCAATTTAATTTAAGTTAACAAAGGCACCAACCACATCATCTCAATGTGGAGTGGTACGGAAAAGATTTCTGTCCATCACTCCTCCTTATTAATAATTAATAAATTGCCAATGAATTAATGTTCCTGTTTTATTTCATTGGTAAGCCAGTATAGTGATACTTAATAGGAATTCTGCATTCAACTTATGATCTCGCTGAGTTTCAGTCCCAGCTTGCTTATCATTCTGAGTTTTATTTTGTGACACGGTTGAATGGATTCCCACACACTGTAACATCAAGGATTAAATAAGGTGTATGTATGAAAACTTTTTCGAGCAACAGCTCATGTTACCTTCTAATGTCCCTGATTTAATTAGTAAATTATTATATTAATCAAAAGGGTGCAGTCACAGTACTACTACAGGAGCCATATAAATATCAGATAATTTTCTTATATCCATCATTAGGTAGATATCTATTTATACTATTTTTTAACTCCTGTGTGCCACCAAAAATATTATCTCTCTTTTGTTATATTAATAATGGAATTGAGTCTGGTATTTGTACTGTAGGGAATCAATCTATTACAGTACAATTGTTTGACTAAGTCTGGAGACAAAGATTGGTGTGCATCATCTGCTTCTTACTGATTACTGGAAGTGGCAGCACATGACTTGGTTGCTATTTCGCAAATGTGGGCTCGGTGGAAGGGGGCCTAAGAGGATGTTCAGTGACACAGCTCAAACTAAATTGAACCTATCCTTGTGGCCATATTACCCGGGCACATTGCAGAGGGAAACTGCTCCCCTGGTCTTGAAGACAGTCGAAGACGGATTTAAGCCGTCCCGACTTCTCAGCCCCTGTTGAATTGGAGGTCGCGGAGGGAGGGGGCGAGGGAGGTGGATTAACTATTCTAGGAAACATTTGATGTCCGTGGTGATGATTGATGTGCGTCCACGCAATTCTAGATTGTCGCTACTGAGGTATAGGTAGGTATACAAAACATACGTGATGTACTGAAGACTTAATAAATTAAGAAACGGCAATAGACGTGCAAGCCGGGTGCGGCGAATGTTGCGATCCCTTAACACGCTTATTTAGTCCTTTGTATGTAAAAAAGTATTTTGTTTGCGTAATACGTGTAAAGTCGACATGAAATCGGTATTGGTTTGTATTGATCTATGAATTTCAAATGAATCGAGTAAAAGCATAGAAGTAGTAGTGCAGACAAAATAAAATTGGGGGCGGCAAGCAGGCGCTATGGCGTCGCACGTCGGCTGGTAGTATCGATTGGCATTGCGCCGTCGAGGACTCAGGTCATCGCCCGCTCCGGGGCGGCACATGCGCACCCCGGTCCCCTTTGTCCGTCGCCACCTCACACCTACCTACTATCACACCTCAATATCTATACAGTACAAAACGACTCTTGCTCGTTTTATTTTTGCTAAAATGGCGGACTTCACTCGTGAACATATTGAACATGCATTACAATTTTCAATAACAAGTACATATATTTCCGAGAAAAAACAAAAACCGACTTCAAATCGAATCAAACTGAATATTACAATAAGCTATTACGGGTGGAGACGCTCTTTGTATTTCCCAATTATTGCAGGAAAATAACAAAATAGAATTAATCAGAACATAATCAAACTACCTTTGCAGTACCTATAGTATCCTTTCCAATAAAAAATCAATCATCGAAATCAGCTGGCGTGAATTATTCGTCCATTTGTGGCGCACGTATTTGATGCAAATTTAGGACTTATATGGTTTTCTCATGGATCCTAGAATCGGACTAAATTAAAATGGGACTCACTGGAAGCACCAACTATAATAATATAGCTAGATAGTTTAAATGTTTGAAAAAGAACTTTATCAAATGATCTATAAATTACAAAAGGGACAGGGTAGCAAGTATCTTTAACCGTCAGTTGTGTATGTATGTGTTTGTATGTAAGTGCTATTAAAATAAGTTTCCAATCATATTAGGTCCTTACTTTTGTCGTACTGGCCACTTTGACCTCAAATTCTTCTTTGGTTAGGAATTCCAATTTCAAATTTATACAGCATTTTCAGACATATGCATTTGTTTTTCGAAACCCGTAATCCATATGTATTTTTCATCTTTGGTTTTTTACGATTACTGTAACATGTAGCGTTATTTAAGAGCAGGAGTTCCGCCGTGGCACCAGTGCTACAGAAACGGCTTTGAGGATCAATGTTGTGTATGGTACAGCCGTGGTGATGTAACAAAAGAAAACACAGTGTGTTTTTGGTTCCAACGTTCTCGTTCTGGAAATTTCGACTTGCAAGATTTTATTGAATCCCATACGAATGTGTTTTTTAGTTAATGGATCAATGAACTACTTGAGATTGTGAACTATGAGATTGCAAAAGTGCATAAATAGCAATGGTACATGCTTTGATTAAATAAATATTGAACAACTTGTATATATATATATACTGTATACAACAGTATGTATATATACATAATGTGTTATTGATAATTTGCTACGCCCAACATTGCTATTACTATTTAATGAGTTTGTTGATATTTGTGCTATTGTGTGAGTGAATGTTTCCTTGGTACAGATCACCGTGGAAGAGCTGAAGGAGGTCATTAAGTTGCAGATGGGTTTGGAGCCGGACGTCCAGCGGCTGATATTCTGCGGACGTGTCTTGCAAGACGATAGGAAGTTGGCCGAGTACGGTAGGTATCACCGCCGCACGACGGTGTATAGTGGTGTAGTGGTGGGTATTGCAGTCGAACACTCGTCACTCGCATGCAGATACTTGTTTCATTCTAACATAAGTAACCTTTAATATAACATTTAAACAAGTAGTGAACGTTGTGCAAAAAGCATTAAATCAGCGCAAAATACATCAGTTTGTGATGCGGCTCACAGGTGTGGATGGGAAAGTGATGCACCTGGTGCAGCGGGCTCCGCCGGGCCTCGACTCACAGCCCTCCGCTTCCGCGCCTTCATCGCTCCACCCGGGCGGCGCTGAGCCTCCGCCCCGCCCGGACGACGCTGCGCCACCGCCCCGTCTCGGCAACGCCGGCCACGCCCACGTCCAGCCGTTACTGGTGCGATTCTTACTGTATTGTATTATCTGCTTCACTAAACTTTAACTAATACGTCATATTAGTGCGAGAACTCTGTTAGTTTTGTATGTAGCGAGGAATTTACGCATTAACTGCCTCGATAGATCCAGAATTGGCAAATCGCGCAGCAGCCCTTGAGCTCGTCGTCTACGTCGAGCCGACTGGAGTTCGTCCAGCGTCTCATCGGAGAGATGACGAGCGCCCTGGCGGAGCTGCAGTCTCACGAAGAGCGCACCGTAAGCACCCCCTTTATAAGCTCGTACGATTAGTACGGAACGGCTCAAATTGCTCGTTCTGTAGCTTGCATATCACGTCCAGAGGTCAGTTCTGTTGCGCCGTACCAACAGGAGCGCGCAGGCAGCCGGGGGCCGGCCGGCGAGCAAGCGGCCAGCGAGGGGGCGCGCGTCGTGACCCCGCGCCAAGAGACTCCTGCCCCATGCTTCCACCAGGAGCCCATCCCGCTCCCGTTCCTTGTGAATGTTGTGAGACCGGTGAGTTGGGCCGCAAATCTCTCCGACGGTACTGTACTGTAGGCGAGAGGTGTCGGTCACCTCACAATGAGTGCCGTTGCCTTTGGCTCTTGTTCTCCGACGCCTTCTCGTC
Source organism: Meandrusa payeni (assembly GCA_029286785.1). Taxonomy (NCBI): domain Eukaryota; kingdom Metazoa; phylum Arthropoda; class Insecta; order Lepidoptera; family Papilionidae; genus Meandrusa; species Meandrusa payeni. The sequence continues at coordinate 90,315 of JAGSMX010000002.1, read as the reverse complement.
GCTCGCTGCAAGAACTTCTCAATTGGAACGATGTGAGGCGTCTTTCAATAGTGTGCAAACAACGACGAATGTCGCATGTTATTCAATCATGTATTTTCGTCCATTTACAATTTCTCATGAACTTGCGGACAATGTCCTAATTTCACTGGTGTGAAAGGACTCTTCATTTCGCATATTCTGTTTAGAATTTAATTTTTCATTGTTCACGAGATAAGTGAAAATCAGTCGGGGCAATATCCGGGGAGTGGAGTGGGAGGATATGGCACCACCTCCCAATTGATGTTAACAACTCCTCGCGACGAGGTCAGACGTCGTCGTCTGCGGCGATGGTGGTCTCGGCTGGCTCGTGCGATGCCCACTGCCCTACGTTATAGTTTTCGATAAAGACCGATCCGTGACATGAGTCGGTAGGAGTTCTGCGATGTGATCCACTCTGCTTAATATTCTAGCCAAAGAGGTAACCAAACGAACGGTGGACGATACAATGTCCAATGTAATGCAAGCGGCGGTAAGGCGTGCGCCGCACTGCCGCTGTATCGCCCGATAAAATTCCTTTTATCTTTCACACACGTGGCTTATTCAGGAGCAGCCGCAGGGGCAGAGGTGCGACTCTGGCTTCACCCAGTACTACGCGGTGCCGGGGACGGTCACGCCCCTCAACAGGTGAGACCTCGCCGTCCGCACGGTCGGAGTCCGAGAGCTGCATTACATTGTTGCGCGTGTGCAGGGCGCGGCAGTTGGGCAACGCGCGGCGCGCCAGCCCCCGCGACCTGGCCCTGTTGTTGGCCGAGGTGGACGCGCTGTACGAGCGCAGTGCGCCCTACCGGCGGGCCTACATCGACATCCTGCGCGCTTCGGAAAGCGACGAAGGCGTAAGTTTTGGTCGTTTGGACGCTTCTCTATCACCCGAGTGTCGTAGCTGTATTACGAAGCTCCCGCGCCGACGTTCCCTTCGTCCACACTCGCTCGGTATCTTCGAGGAGTGCCGACCCAGTCTCTGTTCGTCTTTCAGGCGTCGACGTACACCGAGGAGCAGCAGGCGGCCCGCGCGCGCACCCTGACTCTGATGGGGGACCTCATGCACAGCTTCGCGCACGCCTACCACACCATCAGCGAGATACAGGTGCAGGTGGGGCGCTACGTGCCCCGCCTCTCCGACGTGTCGGCGACGCAACGAGAGCTACACCTGCAGGTGACCGTACAAGTTCTTTGTCAAGGCCCGTTGACCATTCGGAGCTCTCCCCCTTAAGAGGCTCAACTATACATCACTACGGTTCGCTCGACGGCGCCAGACGATTTTTTTAGTGGGTCCTTCTTCTGTGCCAAGCGTGAGCAAATTTCCTGAACTTGAGGAAATTGCCCTCCGAGGAGACCAGATCGCGGTAGTAGACCGGACCCGGACACGTACGTTTCAGACCATTTAGTAGTCTAGCGCGCAAATCATCATAAAGTGGGCATGACCACAGCACGTGGTGACGATCCTGTGCAGGACGCACAACACAATGTCTTCAATCACACGCTCTCATCGCATAAACGCATCTCGTACAACCTTTTACGAAATGACCGTGACCCTCTAGAAGCTGCAAAGTCACATAATCCGGTACGATCCAAGTTGCTTTGACTCGGTCTGCAACCGCAGGAAAGAATTGATGAAATCTGCCTCGCGTTTCCCTCTGCCCTCTTTCCTCCCATTTCTTCATTACTTCTTACGTCCATTCTTATTGCTCGTTTGCGTGCGTTCACCTCAGGTCTTGGTAAGTCCCTACTTTCCTGCTCACCCCTACCAGCACGGATTAGCTCCAAGTCCGCGGGCAGCACCTCGGCTAGCACAGGGAGGGCCGAAGTACTTACGGATCTGTAAGCCTTTGTCAGCAGTACCAAGGGTCCTCTTTGGGCTCTTAATAGGATCACGCGGACACCGTGGACACGTGCCCGCTCCCACCAGCATGCAGCCGCATACGTTAGTGTCGATACGAACGTCCCGGTATAAGATACGTAGCGCAGGATATTTTAAGCCCCATGAAGAAGCTGACACACGAGATTTTGCCAAAGCATCTTGCCGCGCGGTCAGCAATCATTCACCCGTGCTCACCAAACGAAAGGCAGGAATCTAAACATACAGCAAGAACTATTGCGGACGTCACGGCACTAATCGAGACTCCTGACATCCTTATAACAGGAGGGCGTTGAAGGGACGTTTCTGTCCTGTAGTTCTGGGCTCTCAAGATTAAGACTACGGTAACCCCTGCCTGTCGTAGAAGGAGACTAAAAGGGGCCTCGGGTTCACTGGGCGACAAGGGTGGGGGCCTTTGTCGTCCGGTAAGGTGGGGGCCTTTGTCGTCCGGTAAGGTGGACCCGGAACGAAGGCGACATCGGCTGGCCCGTGTCGCCATGCACTGCGAGGGCGCAGGGGGGGGAGGGAGTAACCTCCCCCCGGGACGTGCTCTCCTTGAGCACAGTGCAGAGGGGCTCCGGTGTATTCCACTGGAGATCCCGGAGCCCCTCGTCATGCACCGAGGAAAGGGCCACCGGGGAGGTTTTAGTGGGTAAAAACCCAACATAACCGCCGCCTTCCCCCAAGAAGGCGGGGTATCTTTTTGAAGATTTTGTCCCTTTAACAAAAAAAAAGGGCGTTGAAACCTGCCCTTTAAGGTCATTGTTTTTGACTTGTTGGGCGCAAAGTCCAGCCGGTTCCTGAATCCCCATTCTAATATATTACCCACTGTGTCCGTTGCAAGGCGTTCGATTTGCGCCCGGGAGTCGGTCTCGATCAAAACCGTCACGTCGTCTGCATACGCCACCATCTTAACACCATTTTCAACCGGAAGGCGAAGAAGGTCATTCATGAGGATATTCCACAAGTTCGACCTAAGAACCGAACCCTGTGGGTATCCCATTGTGGATACCTTCCACGTAATAATATATCCCAAAAATAATCCTACACATCGCCCAACAAAATAACCCGACAGCATCCGATAAAGGTTAGGGAGACAACCTCTATACATTTACTTTCAACATAACCATGGGCTACTGTGCATTATGGAATGCCCCGGATATGTCGAGATACAATGTTTGGGCATAGTTTTGATTAGTCTTCCTTGCTACGTCCAGAATCGTACGTACCGCCGAGACGGTCGAGCGGTCCCCTTGTAAACCCTAATTTAGCCGTTGTTGTACCCCCTCTGTATCGTCTTCTCTTGAAGTCGAAGGTCACGATCTCTATGTGCCGCTCACACAGGAGGACGGCAACGCGCACCGGCCCCACCGGCCGCACCGGCCCCACCGGCCGCACCGGCCCCACCGGCCGCACCGGCCCCACCGGCCGCACCGGCCCCACCGGCCGCACCGGCCCCACCGGCCGCACCGGCCCCACCGGCCGCACCGGCCCCACCGGCCGCACCGGCCCCACCGGCCGCACCGGCCCCACCGGCCGCACCGGCCCCACCGGCCGCACCGGCCCCACCGGCCGCACCGGCCCCACCGGCCGCACCGGCCCCACCGGCCGCACCGGCCCCACCGGCCGCACCGGCCCCACCGGCCGCACCGGCCCCACCGGCCGCACCGGCCCCACCGGCCGCACCGGCCCCACCGGCCGCACCGGCCCCACCGGCCGCACCGGCCCCACCGGCCGCACCGGCCCCACCGGCCGCACCGGCCCCACCGGCCGCACCGGCCCCACCGGCCGCACCGGCCCCACCGGCCGCACCGGCCCCACCGGCCGCACCGGCCCCACCGGCCGCACCGGCCCCACCGGCCGCACCGGCCCCACCGGCCGCACCGGCCCCACCGGCCGCACCGGCCCCACCGGCCGCACCGGCCCCACCGGCCGCACCGGCCCCACCGGCCGCACCGGCCCCACCGGCCGCACCGGCCCCACCGGCCGCACCGGCCCCACCGGCCGCACCGGCCCCACCGGCCGCACCGGCCCCACCGGCCGCACCGGCCCCACCGGCCGCACCGGCCCCACCGGCCGCACCGGCCCCACCGGCCGCACCGGCCCCACCGGCCGCACCGGCCCCACCGGCCGCACCGGCCCCACCGGCCGCACCGGCCCCACCGGCCGCACCGGCCCCACCGGCCGCACCGGCCCCACCGGCCGCACCGGCCCCACCGGCCGCACCGGCCCCACCGGCCGCACCGGCCCCACCGGCCGCACCGGCCCCACCGGCCGCACCGGCCCCACCGGCCGCACCGGCCCCACCGGCCGCACCGGCCCCACCGGCCGCACCGGCCCCACCGGCCGCACCGGCCCCACCGGCCGCACCGGCCCCACCGGCCGCACCGGCCCCACCGGCCGCACCGGCCCCACCGGCCGCACCGGCCCCACCGGCCGCACCGGCCCCACCGGCCGCACCGGCCCCACCGGCCGCACCGGCCCCACCGGCCGCACCGGCCCCACCGGCCGCACCGGCCCCACCGGCCGCACCGGCCCCACCGGCCGCACCGGCCCCACCGGCCGCACCGGCCCCACCGGCCGCACCGGCCCCACCGGCCGCACCGGCCCCACCGGCCGCACCGGCCCCACCGGCCGCACCGGCCCCACCGGCCGCACCGGCCCCACCGGCCGCACCGGCCCCACCGGCCGCACCGGCCCCACCGGCCGCACCGGCCCCACCGGCCGCACCGGCCCCACCGGCCGCACCGGCCCCACCGGCCGCACCGGCCCCACCGGCCGCACCGGCCCCACCGGCCGCACCGGCCCCACCGGCCGCACCGGCCCCACCGGCCGCACCGGCCCCACCGGCCGCACCGGCCCCACCGGCCGCACCGGCCCCACCGGCCGCACCGGCCCCACCGGCCGCACCGGCCCCACCGGCCGCACCGGCCCCACCGGCCGCACCGGCCCCACCGGCCGCACCGGCCCCACCGGCCGCACCGGCCCCACCGGCCGCACCGGCCCCACCGGCCGCACCGGCCCCACCGGCCGCACCGGCCCCACCGGCCGCACCGGCCCCACCGGCCGCACCGGCCCCACCGGCCGCACCGGCCCCACCGGCCGCACCGGCCCCACCGGCCGCACCGGCCCCACCGGCCGCACCGGCCCCACCGGCCGCACCGGCCCCACCGGCCGCACCGGCCCCACCGGCCGCACCGGCCCCACCGGCCGCACCGGCCCCACCGGCCGCACCGGCCCCACCGGCCGCACCGGCCCCACCGGCCGCACCGGCCCCACCGGCCGCACCGGCCCCACCGGCCGCACCGGCCCCACCGGCCGCACCGGCCCCACCGGCCGCACCGGCCCCACCGGCCGCACCGGCCCCACCGGCCGCACCGGCCCCACCGGCCGCACCGGCCCCACCGGCCGCACCGGCCCCACCGGCCGCACCGGCCCCACCGGCCGCACCGGCCCCACCGGCCGCACCGGCCCCACCGGCCGCACCGGCCCCACCGGCCGCACCGGCCCCACCGGCCGCACCGGCCCCACCGGCCGCACCGGCCCCACCGGCCGCACCGGCCCCACCGGCCGCACCGGCCCCACCGGCCGCACCGGCCCCACCGGCCGCACCGGCCCCACCGGCCGCACCGGCCCCACCGGCCGCACCGGCCCCACCGGCCGCACCGGCCCCACCGGCCGCACCGGCCCCACCGGCCGCACCGGCCCCACCGGCCGCACCGGCCCCACCGGCCGCACCGGCCCCACCGGCCGCACCGGCCCCACCGGCCGCACCGGCCCCACCGGCCGCACCGAGACAATCCAGAAATGCCCAGCAAGCCGAGCGGGGCTCCGCACCGGCGGCCTACCGGTAATGTGAACACACAGCCCGTTCCGGTCACTTACCTAGTCGAGATCGAGACGAGGGTTCCGATTGCGGTCGCTGTCGAAACTGCTCCGTCGAACAACACGAGCGCGGCGGACGGGCGGCGGGTGTCACCGGGTGAGTACACAACTCACCACGTCCAGCCGACCCCACTCCGCACTCCGAGCGGTCGGTATAGCGGCGTGAGCGGAGCCGACACGGTCAAGTGATACGTTCTTGTTGTAGATGTGGACAATGCGGTCCGCAGCGACGAGGTGACGGCGAGCACCGCCCCCGCCGCAGCACCGCCGCAGCAGTACGCGGTCGCTGCAACGATCGGAGCGGAGGGTCAGTGTCGTGTACTGTCTTACCACTGCCCGTTCAACTCATCTTCTCCGCCGGCGTCATTCGCCACGGAGGGAAAGTTTAAAATTGTAACCCATGAATGCAACTAATTTATGCAACGGATGTAATAATATTGCACTTCTATATATATATATATATATAGAATAAGGATAAAAAAAAACAAGAATAACTCTGTGTTAAATTATCTTTTATGTGTCCAAACGAACTGTTGCTTATTATGTGACCAGATATTTTACAAATTCTAATCTGGGTCCTGGTGTGTCAAGGTGACGTGACGGCGGCTAGTGACTGTGTCGGACAGATGTGTTTGACGTGTGCACGATAAGTTTTAGAACATATTATATTTTGTTTTTCTCAGTGTTGCATTTTTGTTACAGTTTTTGTCGCACAAGTGCCGCTAGCCGGAGCGCCTAGCGCTAACTTGTTGCAGAGTATTGTCTCGTCGGTGATACGACAGAGTCTCGGGTCGGGTGTGGCCGGCGCACAGATATCGACCTTGCCTCCCATGACAGGCTTGCAGATGTCTCCCCCGGCCCCGCCGGCGGCACCGGCTCCACCGGCCGCACCGGCCCCACCGGCCGCACCGGCCCCACCGGCCGCACCGAGACAATCCAGAAATGCCCAGCAAGCCGAGCGGGGCTCCGCACCGGCGGCCGGGGAACAAGAGCCGTCTCCGTCGGCCCAAGTCAACCAAACGTCGACATCTACCCAGCGCCGACCCCAGGAGAACAACGCTCATCTCGTCGGGAACCGTAAGTATCGTCGTAGGAGAATCTCCGCCGCTGCTCGGGCGTCTCGGGCTGGAGATGTTGTGTACCCTGTGCGCTTTTACAGCGAGAATACGGCTGCGGCGCGTGATGAACGCGGCCACCCCGTCCGTGCCGTACGACCGCTTCTTGCCCTGCGACACGGTGCACGCCAGGGCCAGGGTGCAGAGGCGTAGGTGATTATTCCGAGTCCGCTTACTCCTTACCTCTTCACCATACGCTCGAGGGCCGCGCACGTTACAAGTGAGCAATTTGTTCACCAGGCTGCAGCAGCGAGAGGAACAGGAAAACACAAGAAACGTGCGCTCGCTGCGACGCGCCACGCAGAACATCGAGTGCATCGTGCGTCGTGGCTGCGTGCTGAGTGAGGTGAGTCCCCCACTCACTGTGGGAGAGTGAGTGTAGGAGGGGTTTGGTACACATGTACATGCCGTGACACTTTATTGAATTGCGTGTCCGTTACAGGAGGACGTGGTGACCATGCAGCGCCTGTTGCAGTTCCCGCCGTCGAGGCTTTCCTGGATAAACGCTTACTTCGTCTTAGTCGTACGTTTGCTGTAGTGCACGTGTGCCGCACACACGCGGTCACGTATGTGTTGGTTACGCCCTGAATCCTAATGTATTTTGTCCACACGTCCTTGTGCAGGCCCGACAGATATATGCGCCGGAGATCTTGCTGCCGATCGCCGGGGAGCCGACCCCGCTGCCGAGCGAGTTTCCGTCGGTGCGCACGCTGATGCGCTCTTTCCTCCATCACGTGGTGTCCACGGCGGACCCCGAGCTGACCGATTCGCCCTACGACAGCCTTACCAACTACCTCATCTCAGCCATCGAGGAAATAATCACACAAATCGTATTCAATGTTAGTAGTCCGTCAATCGTCTCTCCTTTTGACAAGAAGACACGGCCGCGGCTCCTTTTACAAGATCTTTTACGAGTTCTTTTGGATTGGGGCAGTATGTATCGCCACGTGCCACGTACCGGTGCCTGCCGAAAGATAACATTTTAATGAATCCTATGGTCCTACTCCTGGCCCGGTCGCACACCGACACCCGGCGATGTTGTCCACGCGTCTCCAGCTATAGAAGCCACTGACGGCCTCGAAACGCACAGTTTCCGTTCCCGTTGAAACTTAAAATACGTTTACTAGTGAGCGAGTGACTTCATTTTAATTATTTTACAGCCCCTGTCGTTCTACCTGCGCATCGAAGTGGACCTCGGAGCTTCCGTCAGGAGACTGCTGCTGAACCGACTTCCGGTGGTCATGGGTATTCTGATGTCGGAATCCTACACGGAGTTGACGTACATGCCCCTGTTCTACGCGCTGTTCTCGCAGGTCCACACCGACTTGGTGGCCCTCATGCACTGCTGCACCGGCGACGAGCGGGGCGTGCGTCGAATGTACCATATGGCGGTGGTGAGTCCTCGACACACGCCCTCTCCTATACATCAACATCATGCGTCAGTCAAAATATAATTTGTGATGTTCCAGAACCACTTGACGGACGGTGGCACGCCCCTCGAGTATTTCCTGCGCCGCTTCAGCCGCGTCCTCTTAGACCGCGAGATGGGGAACGTCCCCGAGGCGCTTGACAACGTGCGCTCGTGCGTCATACCGTTCTCGGAGACGGTCATCGTAAGTCGCTATCTAGTGTAGTGCTAGTCGAAGTATACACATACGATAATACAAAAGGTACCATACCTTCGCCGCACGGAGAGCACTGTACACACTCACCCCAACTTATGTCGAATTTGTTCGATTCCCGCACCAGACCAGGCGCCACGCTCTCTTCGGGACGGGTGGCGGCGCCGGCGCCCCGGCGGCGAGCGGGGTGCAGGCCGCGACGGCCGGGAGCTCCGTGCCCGAGACGCCCACCCCTCCGGGCACAAGCAGCATTGGCACCAACACAGAACCTCCGCCAATCGAGATAACGAGCCAGGCCGATTCAGACGACGAAACCGCGGTAGTGGACGTCGAACATGACCATGACGACGACGATGACCGACAGAATCCTAACTGTCCCCATTACAGGTGACAATGCCGCCGTTGGTGTTGTAAAACATGCACCTTTCTCTTTTTTCAGGGGAAAACCCTACTATTTGTTAGGGAAAGTGGAGTTTTAACTCGCTGGAACCCCTCCATGGCTCACTCCGGTGCACAGGGAGTGTATTTCTCGGTTTCATCGTGAATTTAACTTGGTATTTCCGACGTCGGACGGTGGCGAAGTGGACGTGCGGGGCGGCTCCAACTTGTATAGACATATTTTATGTTTGGTTCTGTTCCATTTTGTTTATTTTTGTTTTATATTTACAGTTATACTACATACACTACACTAAGCCACCATCTTTGTTCCGTGCTCGTAGTTTTTGTATTGATTTTATTTTCTATCCAGGACCGCCAGCGCCACAAAAACGGAATCTCCTTCGCATAGCGCGCCAGACTCGCCCGCGAACGTCCGACTGGTAAGAGAGAAGAGAGAGAGAGCGCCGCCGGCCGGCCGCTCCTTTGTTTTTTTTTTATTTGCTTTCACTGAAACTCGTCGCGAACAAATTAAATAACCGAAACACGTTTGGCACGCGGACACGTCGCGACGACAGTTGTAGTAGTAGTGGTCCGCCGCGCACCGGACGAGCCGCCTCGCTCCCACCGTCTGGACCTACTTAATATTAGGTTACGCGCACCAGGATATTGCTACGAAACACGAAACCACTCAATCTAATTCCGATGCAAATAAAAACCCGCATACGTAACATTTTATAAGGAAGGGCACGATACCACACACGTACTCACAGCATGCCATATATTTTGTATATATTTTTATTGATTTGAATCTTTTTTTATTATTGAATTCTTTCATTTATATAACCTTTTATTTCTTTAATACTCAATAATACATTTTTTGGTTGATAAATGAAGACCAAGGTCGTGCAGGGGAAGCCCGAGCGCCGCATCATTCGGTCAGCGGCGAACGACGGGCTCGGGGAGCGAGTGCGTATCGCGCCAATAGTAATGTCGCCGCGTTAACCTCGGCAGGTTCCACCAGTACTGATCGTGCAGCACTGGGGCGACGAGTGGGTCCCCGTGCTGTCCGGCGACGGAGAGCAGCGCTGCTCCCGCCAGCCGCCCTACAGCGACGCCTACCTCACCGGCATGCCGTCCCGCAAGCGCCGCTGCGTGCGCCGCGCGCGCCCGCCCACCACCCTCGACGGTTTCATCGGCGGTGAGCACCTCCTCTCCGTGTCGTTGTGTTAAGCCCGATATGATAAAAGCCGAAATGAAATGATGGCCCGAGTGGTGGTGTCCACAGAGAGCTTCGCCGAGGCCGCGGCCGGGGCGGGTGGCGCCGGGGAGGCTGCGATCCGCGCCGCCTTTCGTGAGCACCTCCGCGGGCTGGCGCGGGCGCGGGCAGCCTCCGAGGACGGCTTCCGCCGCGACTGCCACGAGAACGCGGCGCGCTTCCTTGAACCGAGGTAAGGCCCCTCTGTCTACGATGCGGACTGCGGTATTATCTGAGTTATATCCGGCCGCCGCCACGCATTCCTGCCCATCGCTGTATGGGGGAAGCCGTCTTTACGTGTGTCGCGTGTTGCAGAGGCGGTCCGGAGCCGCAACAGGCAGAGGGAACTGGACGCTAGGCGCGGCCTGGAGTGACGTCACGCGCCGGCGCGGGTCCACTCGTTCACGTCGCCCGCACCGTGCCCACCACGCGACCGCAATATTCCACGCCGCCATATAATATTCATAGTATTAAGACATTTTAACATTTTTATCTATAATATTTTTATCTACAATATGATGATCCGAGCTGCAGGACGATTAGGTGAATTTCTATTTCACAAAGTAGTTTATTGTTAATGTAGACGCGTAGCAGATGCGAGAGGTCGCACTCGCAGCGTGGACGAGGACTTTGACCGGATGGGGGACTGGGCGCAGTGGCGCGTTGCCGGTGGCCGTGTGCGTCCACTCCCCCTCGTATACGGATAGTATATGAATATATTTGTTAAAGTTCGCTCGGACGCAGCGCCCCCCCTGCTCGTGTCCCGCTCCATTTTAAAATGAATGTACTAACGTAGTGTGTGTATGACATGTCATGTAACAGTAGTCGTGAGGGAAGCGAGTCGCCGAGCTGGCCAGTATTTAAACACGCGGGGTTATTGGAACGTGACCGTAGACTTATTATTAAATTTAATGTATATTTATAATTTTAATATAATTTTTTGTTAAAATCACTTTGATCTTAATGAACTTATTGTATTGCATGACATTGCATTGAATAAAATGAAATTAAATAAAGTGCTGTTTCATTTGAAGCCCGAGATAAGGTTGTAGTTTTTTTTTCAATGATCAGTGAGTCCGCGCCCCGGTCTCCGTCCGGGAAGCAAATACCAAAACAATTGTTAGGCACCGCTACCTGCCATTACCCACCCACACATACATACATTATCTGTACAATAAAAGTATAACTGTATATGTGTTTGATGTTTTAACACAATATTCAATTGTCACTAATTACAAAACATGGCGGGAAAGCAATGTAACATGAATAGACAGTTTTACCTACCAATTAAACTTGCCTATTATTTTTCCTCTAGATATCAGGAATCCATGTTGAGTTTAGCCTTCCGTTTTCCTTATTTCCGGTCAAGTGAGTTCCTCTCTAATTCTAGTGGCGCCCTCTATGTTACTCCGCTGATGTGTTTTACCGGCGCCTCAAGTCGAGTTATTATGTCATTATACGGCGTGTGTACCAGGTAGAACTTATTTGGATTATGGATATCTTAAGGAAATATATGTATATATAAAAAACCATGTGTTTCATTTCTACTGGTAATTCCGTTGATGCAATAATGTGTATTATTGAGTAAAGTGTACGAAAATCACCAGGTTGGTTGGTTTGTTAATTTATTATGAGGTTAGTACCAAGTGCTGATATGAGATATGTGTGAAATGAGATTTGCCTTATGTGATATGCTCTATACGCTATGTAATATATGATATGCGAGGTGCGATATGTGAAGTGCACTGTAAAAAAAATAAAGTAAAACTATAAGGAATAAGAGAGAACAAAATTGAATGATGTTATAACAAACTGTTAGCTGGCAACACAAACACATGGCACCCAACCATTGTTATGCATAATAACTAATTGCTTGTACAACGTTACGCTGTCTTAATAAAGCGAGTGTAACTAGTTATTGAACTATTTAATTCCACAAAAGCTACAAGTTATTACACAACTATCAGGAGACTAATTAATTAACTTGTCATATGATATGACAAATGGACTAGACTGATCACACAATGGTACTCGCGCCAAGGAAAAATAAATCAAGACAGACAACTAAAAAAGATTGGAGGATGACATCAAAAAGATTGCAAGGCCCTTATGGATCAGGAAAGTTCAAAATAGATCCGAATGGAAATATTTAGTGGGAGGTTTATGTCCGAGGACAAGCTGGACGAACTGAAGACAGCGGCGGCCGCTTTACAATCTCTTAACAAGCAATCTCTAAACAGCCTGCTTGGCTATACTTATTTGTCTATATGAACTAAAAAGATATTATTAATAACTCAAAAGATTCCGCATGCGCTTAGCCCTCACCCTTAAAGAATTTAGTATTGCAGTTTTTTTGGACATAAATTCTGCTTATGACAATGTTATATTATCGGTCTTCCACGGACTCAGAATTGAATCGGCGAGGCTTACGGCAAGGTTCCGTACTTAGTTTACCAGTACAGTACTTAGTACAGTTTACCTTACGACTAATATTTATACTTACGACCTAGAATGTTCTCTTAATGGAAAAGTAAATGTGTAGCAATACGCCGATGGTTTATTATTCTAACCGCTGTATACAAACTTCTCAAAACAATGTAAATGCTTCTCTTTCTCTCCTTAAAAACTGGATGGACATTAATGGCTTGGAATTATCGATTTCCAAAAGCACCGTTGTCATGTTAACGTGCTGTCTTTCTGGGGTATGATGGGGAGCACATCCATATACTATGAAGTCACTTTATAATGCATTCATCAGAAGTGTTTTCGATTATAGTACTTTTCTTTTAGAACCTGCAAATGTAACCTGTAAATGTAAAATTAGATAAAATACAGTCAAAAGCCATGACGATAATAACTGGTGCAATGAGATCAAGTCAATAAATGCTCTGCAAATAGAATGTTGTGACCCCCATTCAATTTAAGGAGACAATTTTTATCATAAAGTTTTTATTTAAAATTATTCAATTCTCTAAGCAGAGGGTAATTGCTAAGTTGGAAGCTCTCTCTAATATGTCCAAATATAGTTATTGGTCTCATAAACCCAAGCCTTGTCTGTTCATAAGTTCAGAAATTTTTATCTTTATCGTCTCCTACTCATCGTTCTAACCGTTTACCCTTATTCCATAATAATTTTGAAACATTAATATTTCAGCTTAAGGTCCATTTTAATTGAGAAACAGGATCCTAATGTGTATCTTAGATGTGCAATTGATTCATGGTTTTCCGATCGTCATTCCACATTCACTGACGCTTCTAAGCATTCTCCTGAATGTGTTGGAGTCGGAGTTTATCAATCACAATACAATATTGTACGAAAAATTAAAATTCCACCTGAATGATCCGAGTTTACGGGTGAATGAATGTTACGGCTGAGTTAAAGCTCTTGAATACGTTAGGATTATGAAATTACATAAGACTTTATCTTTAACAGAATATGTTAATAGATGCTCTCATAGCGGAGTTAAGATACATTTTGCCCGGATACCCAGCCACTGTGGTATTGTCGGAAACGAAATAGCTGATCGACTTGCGGCTGAGGCGGTGCAATGTGGAGACATGTTTCCCTTTAAGAATTATCCCCATGACTTGTTATCTTTACCAAAGAGTAATTTCCCCGATTCGATCGATCTCGATCCTATTACTTCCACATATAAATATTTATTAATGAATAGCTGAATGTATTGTCTATTATGTATTAAATGTAAACCATTTAAATATTGAATTTCGCAAAACTGAACAAAACATCGCGCCGACGGATTTCGATGATTCGTTTTTTTATATCGTATTTTGATTATTGTAAAGGATGCACAAGTACTTTATGAAACATTGGTTACGTCCTGATTATGTTTGATTTCGTAATATTTCTACAAAAATTCGGAAATACAAAGAGGGCGTTTGCGCGCAACAACGTTTGATTTGAAGTCGGTTTATGTTTTCACTCGTATAAGCTATCAAAGTGATTTTAATTTACTTAATAACTATTTGTTACACAATTTTTTGAACAATAACATTTTCCGTTTCAAAATTGCTTCCAGAAGCATTTTATAAATAATGAACAGTCAACCTGTGTGACTTTCCACGAGTCTACTCCTATCTCAAAGGTCGGCAACGCACCTGCAGCTTCTCTGGTACTGTGGATGTTCATGAGCGACGGTGATCACTTAAGATCAGGTGAACCGTAAACTTGTTTCCCCTTTTACAATAAAAAAATCAAAAAATCAAAAAATCAAAAACGTATATTTAGTGCTTTTCATTAAACAAATACATTTAATTACAGCATAAATATAAGATTAACAAAACTCTCTCTGATTTGAGAAATATACATTTTTATTATAATCATATATATATATATTATATATTTTTATATTAAATATAATCACACACAATTTAAATAGCACGACATCGAAATAAAAATTCGACGCCTGCAGACAGTCTGAGGTACATGTTATTATTATATATTATATTATTATATATATATTATATATTATATTATTATATATATATTATATATTATATTATTATATATATATTATATATTTTTATATTAAATATAATCACACAGAATTTAAATAGCACGACATCGAAATAAAAATTCGACGCCTGCAGACAGTCTGAGGTACATGTTATTATTATATATTATATTATTATATATATATATATATATATATTATATATTTTTATATTAAATATAATCACACAGAATTTAAATAGCACGACATCGAAATAAAAATTCGACGCCTGCAGACATAACTTTGGTATAAATCATCTTTTGTTTTTTTTTTTTTGCTCTAATGAAAGTCTGAGGTACATGTTAACGTCAGTCTTATTGTCACGTTATATATTATCACATTAGCGTATTGAAGCGAAATGACGACTAGGAAGATGCATGACTTAGAACTTACAACTAAAATCAACTATCATAGAATTATGAGAAAGCAATTGGAAGACAAGCGCGACCTATGTGACCAACTGCAAGTTGAACTTACCTCCAGGAATTTTGACGAAGATATTTATGAAAGTCTGATTATGTATGTACAATCCAATGTAAAGAATCAATGTAAAGTCTCCTCTTCTTGGGCGATTGCCTCAAAGTCGGTGCCTCTTCATTGTCTTTCTTCACTTTCTTCTTTGAAGCGACGACTGAGGGCGGCGGGGGCGGTGGCTTCGGGGCGAACTGTCGTCGTGTCTGTAAGCAATTGTCTCTCTATTAGATTTAAACTTACCAGAGTCGAGCTTCCCGAGGGTTTCACACTACAATCTTTTTTTTTTTTTTTAAAGGGTCAATAAAGTCTATGTCGAACATCAGTCCGCAATCGGGATGGCCATAAGTTGCTTTATTTTAAATGATACTTATTCAAATGCGAGGACACATCCGGACTTGTTACGCGGGGTGGAACTGGCTCGGTTCCCGCCGCTCGACATTTTGGCGGAGCTGGACGCGCGGGCCGCCCCTGGATGCGGGAGAGGTGCGTCGGCAGGAGCACAGGCGGGCGATAGAGGTGTGGCGCGAACGACTCTCGGAGCGACGTTGCTCGCGCCAACGCATCGTCTGTGCCTTCCTGTCGAACTTCGAAGCCTGGCTACGTAGGAGGAATGACGCGCACGTCACCTACCACCTGACACAGGTACTCACCACGCACGGATGCTTCGGTGAGTACCTGAACAGGATAGGGCGCGAACCGACCGCACAATGCCACCATTGTGGCTGTGACCGGGATTCTGCGCAGAACACGCTTGCCGTGTGCCCCGCGTGGGAGGCGGAGCGGCGGATCCTGGTCCAGCAGATCGGGCAAGACCTCTCCCTGCTAGCAGCAGTAGCGGCTGCGCTGGCGGGGAGATCTAAATGGAAGGCGCTGGTCTCCTTCTGCGAGTCAGTAATGGCCCAGAAGGAGACCGCAGAACGGGATCGGGAGACGGCCGCTCCCGTTCGGAGATGGCGCAGGCGGGCCGGTGGCAGACCGGCCCGCAGCCCTGTAGTTCTGGGCTCTCAAGAATAAGGCCCGTGTCGTCTTGCGCTGCGAGGGCACAGGGGGGGAGGGAGTAACCTCCCCCCGGGACGTGCTCCTTGAGCACAGTGCAGAGGGGCCCCGGTGCGTTCGACGTGAGATCCCGTTGATGAGGGGCGTTCGAGGTGACACGGGGAGAAATTTTAGTGGGTAAGATCGACATCCGTTGTTTCGTTTCAGAAGGCGGGTGGTTTGTGGAAGATTTCCTCCCCGTCAAAAAGAAAAAGCAGCTGTGCTACCAATGCTGCCATACAAGAGCAATTGGTAATGCAGATATAACCAATGTACCCAGCTGACCAGTCCAGTTGTGAGCACCTAACGAACCTTTTTTTTTTTTTTTTGTTTACGGGGAGGAAATCTTCAGAAAGATACCCCGCCTTCTGGGGAAGGCGGCGGTTATGTGGGTTCTTACCCACTAAAACCTCCCCGGTGCCCCTTTCCTCGGTGCATGACGAGGGCTCCGGATCTCCAGTGGAACGCACCGGAGCCCCTCTGCACTGTGCTCAAGGAGGCACGTCCCGGGGAGGTTACCCTCCCCTGTGCCCTCGTAGCGCAAGGCGACACGGGCCAGCCGATGTCGCCTTCTTCCCGGGTCCACTTTGGTGGACGACTCAGGCCCCCACCCTTGTCGCCCAGTGAACCTGAGGCCCCTTTTAGTCGCCTTATACGACAGGCAGGGGATACCGTAGTCTTATTCTTGAGAGCCCAGAACTACGGGGCTGCGGGCCGGTCTCCCACCGGCCCGCCTGCGCCATCTCCGAACGGGATCGGCCCTCTCCCGATCCGTTCTGCGGTCTCCTTCTGGGTCATTACTGACTCGCAGAAGGAGACCAGCGCCTTCCATTTAGATCTCCCCGCCAGCGCAGCCGCTACTGCCGCCGGCGGGGAGAGGTCTTGCCCGATATGCTGACCAGGATCCGCTCCGCCTCCCACGCGGGGCACACGGCTAGCGTGTGCTGCGCGGAATCCCGGTCACAGCCAATAATGGTGGCATTGCGCGGTCGGTTCGCGCCCTATTCTGTTCAGGTACTCACCGAAGCACCCGTGCCCGGTGAGTACCTGTGTCAGGCGGTAGGTGACGTGCGCGTCATTCCTTCTACGTAGCCAGGCTTCGAAGTTCGGCAGGAAGGCACAGACGATGCGTTGGCGCGAGCAACGACGCTCCGAGAGCCGCTCGCGCCAAACCTCTATCGCCCGCCTGTGCTCCTGCCGACGCACCTCTCCCGCATCCAGGGGCTCGGCACCGCCGTCGACGGCCCGGACGCGCGTGTACACACGCGCGTCCAGCTCCGCCAAAATGTCGAGCGGCGGGAACCGAGCCAGGATAGTGGCCGCCTCATATGATACCGTACGGTATCCTCGTGCGATCCGAATGGCCATCTTGCGCTGCAGGCTAAGGAGCTTAGCTCTGCAGCGCCGGACGCCCGTGAAGCGGTTACACCACACGGGCGCCCCGTAGAGGGCCATGGATCGCACGAGACCTCCGTAGAGGCGGCGGACTCCTCCTGGGGCCCCAAGATTAGGCAGCAGTCTATGCAGAGCACCCACTGCCTTATCGATCTTGGGGACCAAGCGGTCGAAGTGCACTTCGAAGCCCCAGCGACTGTCCAGGGTGAGGCCGAGATATTTCATCTCCGACCCCACCCGGACCTGCACGTCACCTACCACCTGACACAGGTACTCACCGAAGCACCCGTGCCCGGTGAGTACCTGAACAGAATAGGGCGCGAACCGACCGCACAATGCCACCATTGTGGCTGTGATCGGGATTCTGCGCAGAACACGCTTGCCATTATTGCCCCGCGTGGGAGGCGGAGCGGCGGATCCTGGTCCAGCAGATCGGGCAAGACCTCTCCTGCTGGCAGCAGTAGCGGCTGCGCTGGCGGGGAGATCTAAATGGAAGGCGCTGGTCTCCTTCTGCGAGTCAGTAATGGCCCAGAAGGAGACCGCAGAACGGGATCGGGAGACGGCCGCTCCCGTTCGGAGATGGCGCAGGCGGGCCGGTGGCAGACCGGCCCGCAGCCCTGTAGTTCTGGGCTCTCAAGAATAAGGCCCGTGTCGTCTTGCGCTGCGAGGGCACAGGGGGGGAGGGAGTAACCTCCCCCCGGGACGTGCTCCTTGAGCACAGTGCAGAGGGGCCCCGGTGCGTTCGACGTGAGATCCCGTTGACGAGGGGCGTCATGCACCGAGGAAAGGGCCACCGGGGAGGTTTTAGTGGGTAAGATTCCCACATATCCGCCGCCTTCGCCCCAGAAGGCGGGGTATCTTTGTGAAGATTTCCTCCCCGTCAAAAAAAAAAGAAAAAAAAAAGCAGCTGTGCTACCAATGCTGCCATACAAGAGTAATTGGTAATGCAGATATAACCAATGTACTCCAGTTGACCAGTCCAGTTGTGAGCACCTAACGAACCTTTTTTTTTTTTGTTTACGGGGAGGAAATCTTCAGAAAGATACCCCGCCTTCTGGGGGGAAGGCGGCGGTTATGTGGGGTTCTTACCCACTAAAACCTCCCCGGTGCCCCTTTCCTCGGTGCATGACGAGGGGCTCCGGATCTCCAGTGGAACGCACCCGGGGCCTCTGCGCAATAACTCGAGCACGTCCCGGGGAGGTTACCCTCCCCTGTGCCCTCGTAGCGCAAGGCGACACGGGCCAGCCGATGTCGCCTTCTTCCCGGGTCCACTTTGGTGGACGACTCAGGCCCCCACCCTTGTCGCCCAGTGAACCCGAGGCCCCTTTTAGTCGCCTTGTACGACAGGTAGGGGATACCGTAGTCTTATTCTTGAGAGCCCAGAACTACGGGGCTGCGGGCCGGTCTTCCACCGGCCCGCCTGCGCCATCTCCGAACGAGATCGGCCCTCTCCTGATCCCGTTCTGCGGTCTCCTTCTGGGTCATTACTGACTCGCAGAAGGAGACCAGCGCCTTCCATTTAGATCTCCCCGCCAGCGCAGCCGCTACTGCCGCCGGCGGGGAGAGGTCTTGCCCGATATGCTGGACCAGGATCCGCTCCGCCTCCCACGCGGGGCAATAATGGCTAGCGTGTGCTGCGCGGAATCCCGGTCACAGCCAATAATGGTGGCATTGCGCGGTCGGTTCGCGCCCTATCCTGTTCAGGTACTCACCGAAGCACCCGTGCCCGGTGAGTACCTGTGTCAGGCGGTAGGTGACGTGCGCGTCATTCCTTCTACGTAGCCAGGCTTCGAAGTTCGGCAGGAAGGCACAGACGATGCGTTGGCGCGAGCAACGACGCTCCGAGAGCCGCTCGCGCCAAACCTCTATCGCCCGCCTGTGCTCCTGCCGACGCACCTCTCCCGTCAGAAGGCGGCCCGGCCCCGCCATCGGCAACCCGGACGCGCGTGTACACACGCGCGTCCAGCTCCGCCAAAATGTCGAGCGGCGGGAACCGAGCCAGGATAGTGGCCGCCTCATATGATACCGTACGGTATCCTCGTGCGATCCGAATGGCCATCTTGCGCTGCAGGCTAAGGAGCTTAGCTCTGCAGCGCCGGACGCCCGTGAAGCGGTTACACCACACGGGCGCCCCGTAGAGGGCCATGGATCGCACGAGACCTCCGTAGAGGCGGCGGACTCCTCCTGGGGCCCCAAGATTAGGCAGCAGTCTATGCAGAGCACCCACTGCCTTATCGATCTTGGGGACCAAGCGGTCGAAGTGCACTTCGAAGCCCCAGCGACTGTCCAGGGTGAGGCCGAGATATTTCATCTCCGACCCCACCCGGACCTGCACGTCACCTACGCGAACCGACCGGCTGGGCGGTTCCTTAGCTCTTGGGAGCTTGTGGAACCATAGCGCCTCAGTCTTGTGAGGCCCTACCCGTAGACCCAGCTCGTGGATTTTGTCCACGACGCATGCCACCCCAAGCTCGGCGAGCCGGATGGTGCTATCGAAATCCTCCCCGTCGGACATGACTAGCGTGTCGTCTGCATAGCAGACGACACTCACGCCGGCGGGGAGACCGACCTAACGAACCTAAAGGCTACTCCGTGTATGAGAACCAACAAGTCGCTACTGAAGGAGCTTAAGATCACTATACGGCTATCTGATCCCTGCCCCATAGAGCCCTTAGCTTCTTTTCTTTTTTACATATTATGCGGTCAAACTACTGTCTGGAGAAGTAGGTTTTAGAAGAAAGAGCAGACCCGGAGGTAGTGTTTTACTTTGCGTTGTTTGCACAAAACAATATGTTGGCCGAGACAGTTTTTGCCTCCGACACAGAAAGGTCCTCAAGTGTCAGTATATGGTGTGGTACCCATGGTGACGGCGGACCGCAGACGCGAGGCGTCTTCCGAAGGGCTGGTCTTGCTGCAACCGGCGCCGCTGGCACCGGGCAGAGAGCGCGCCCGCGACCTTTTCTCTTTTCTGGAAGTATTTCATGTAGCGTCAACATTTTAATGCAAAAATCTCCACTTGACTGTTAGGGACAAGACCATGATAGTGTCTCTACTAATTTGTTCAGTTCATGAGATGTGTCAGCGCGGGCTGGTCATTGTAAAAGAGCAAATTGCGCAGTGAGCAACATCATTCGAAAATATCCATAAATAAGGGATTTATTATGAAGGAAATAAATTTCTCAATGTTTAATGAGAGACTGAAAGCTACCCTTTTTAAGTCACAAATTCGGCATTCTTGGACAGGCACAATGAGGCTTTAAATATTACTAATTTAAAGGTTAGCAGGGACTCACTTGAGGACCAGCACTCGGGGTGCCCGGAACTCCTGTTCACTGCTGTCACTGCTGTCGCTGCTGTCACTGCTGTCGCTGCTGTCGCTGCTGTCACTGCTGTCGCTGCTGTCACTGCTGTCACTGCTGTCACTGCTGTCACTACTGTCACTGCTGTCACTGCTGTCACTGCTGCCACTGCTGCTACTGCTGTCACTGCTGTCACTGCTGCGAGAGGCAAAGACACTTGCTATTTTTAAATGTAAGCTGCTTCTGAGCAAAGTCACTTCCAAAATGAACTATTCAAATTCTTAGTTATTTATTTATTTGGTGAGTTTTCTTATTACTATGAATTTATTTGACCTCTCCTATCCTACATGGTTGCCTCGAAGAGACCTCTCTAAAAGCCATAAGGTAGCCCTTGTCCACATTTAGGTTAAATTTAAATTGATTGTATTTATTTTATGTTGAGCCGTTGTAACTCAGTGTCAAATTGCATAGCACGCTAGCACTGTGGCTAGTACTGTAGTAACCAATGAAACAGTTTGATGCAATTTTAAATGCTGATATACCACATGCTCGGCAGTGAAATAAAACATCATGTGGAAACTTATAAAGATAATTTTCTAGAACATCTGAAGTCTGCCAACCAGTACTAGGTGTGTGTAGTGGACTATGCCCCCTTATACCATCTCTACAACTCTACTATCTATAATGATAAATGTACAACTTTTCATATATATATATATACAAGTACAAACACCATAGTTTATACTTTCTTTACGAGGGCGGCACTAAAAGTATCGGGAATGGAATTATTCCACTATACCTGTCTTATTAAAATCTTTTTAATTGCAAACTCCTTGGTTTTGAAAATCGAATACCATTTATTTATTTAAAAAAAAGATTCTCAGTCCTGTCAAACTTTTTTAGTCGTTAAGAAAATGGAATTGACTCGAGAAAATTGGACGTGGACGTGTCAAGCTAAGTGATGATCCCCGTCAAGGTCGTCCAAAAATTGCAGTCACACAAGAAAACGTTGATGCTGTGCGTAAGCTGATTGAGGAAGATCGACATGTGACATACCGCGTAATTCAGGCAACTTTAGACATTGGCATGAGTCAAATACAAATAATCTTGCATGAACAATTAGGTGTAAAAAAGTTGATTTCTCGATGGATACCGCAATCGCTCTGTGAAGAGCAAAAAGCGGCTCGCGTTACTTGGCGAGTCAGAACTCTCGAAAGATTCTACGCAGGATCCTCAAATGCTGTATACAACATCATATCAGGTGACGAATCCTGGATATACGCGTACGAACCCGAAACAAAAAACCAGTCATGAGTTTGGGTGTTCGAAAATGAGTTAAAGCCAACAAAAATTGTTCATTCACGGAGTGTTGCAAAAAAAATGATGGCCACGTTTGTCTCCAAAACCTGCCATATTGCGACTATTCCTCTTGAGGAACAAAGAACGGTTAATGCAGAATGGTATGCTAGCATTTGTTTGCCACAGGTCGTTTCTGAACTCCTTAAAGAGAACTGCAACCGCCGCATCATCCTCCATCACGACAATGCGAGTTCTCACACCGCGCACAGAACAAAAGAGTTTTTAGAGCAAGAAAACATAGAATTATTAGACCATCCCCCAAACAGCCCCGACCTGAGCCCTAATGATCTCTATACTTTCCCTAAAATAAAGAATAAATTGCGTGGTCAGAGATTTTCATCACCTGAAGAAGCTTTGGACGCCTATAAAACGGCCATTTTGGAGACCAAAACTTCCGAATGTAATGGTTGCTTCAATGATTGGTTCCATCGTATGAAAAAAAATGTGTCAAAATTCGCGGAGATTACTTCGAAAAGCAATAAATACATTTTTATATAGTAAAGTTGTGTCACTTCCTTGATTCCCGAAATTTTCAGTGCCGCCCGCGTATATACGGACATTTCAAATGAAATCTTTAAGCATTTACATTGGTAATGTTTAAAGATTACTAAGATACTAGGTAATGTTTGAAGATAGCTCAAAGTAAAATGTGTACTGTTAATGAGTCAGTTAATTTGAAATAGAATAAAACTCACTGTTCACTTGTCCAAGTGGTAACAGTGGGGTTGCGGTGTACTTGGTTGTACCGGTGCAGCCTCTTCCGGCACTTGAATAATCTTCTGCCCGTTGATGAGAACTTGCTGAAATTATACAACTAAATATAATGAAATAAAAATATTGGAGTAAAAGTGAGCCATTTGTCCATTTGTCCATTTGTCGTGCACATACTTAATGCAAATTTCAATTCAATTGTTTTTGTTAACGGTGTTTTCATGTAGAATTCGTCAATGTCAGGTGTGTATCTCTCTGTCTGCTGTGACGGACAAGGGTCAAGGATATATCTAAAACAAAACGTACACAATATATACATAAGTTAGTTGGTTAAAAGACAGACAAACTAGTATAATGTTAGTTTTGTTAATGAATGAACATAAAATATAAACAAAAGGAGAGTTAACAAGAGATAGTAGGGATTTGGAGTCTATGGGATATAATTAGGAAGGAGGTTGTAGAGAATTAGAAATTATTTATTATTCATTAGGAAGAAGATAGTAAGGGACTACTAGGAAAAAAAGTGATTTGGTCCTGTCCCTTTGTCAAGTCCACATTCACAAAGGGAGCTGTCTCCCTTTGTGAATAATGCATATTTAAGACTTAAATGATTTTGTTATGATTTTCACATGGATTACATTGTCAAAATTGGAACACCAGTAGAAGCTCCAGCTCTGAAATAAAAAGAATCATCAAAATCATTTAATCCAATCGAAAGTTAGGAGGAGTTATGATAATCAATATACAAAAAAAAAATATACAGACTAATTGAGAACCTCATTTTTAAAGTTGGTTGAAAAGAGAAGTAAATAGAAATGTTTAATATTAACAAATAATAGTGGTCACACATGTTTGTGCATGTGCGTGCGTGCTAGCGGGCGCCTCATTTCTAATTAAAGTATCATTTACATATTCACTTTCAATGAGACACTTTACAACATAAATTCACAAAGTTTAGTTTCAAAGTTGGAAACACTGATTCTGGAGAAGGCATTAAAATCTAGCCACATTCAATTATACAATTAATGTTAATTGAATTTTATATCAATTTATTTTGTAAAATTTTAGCTTAAACAGTAGCAAAAAGATTAAAGTTAAGATTTTTAGAGTGATTTGGCCATAGGGGTCTGCAGTATGAGTTAATTTTGGAATAATTTACGAGGCATTCTACAGGTAGCACTAACATTATTGCCACTAATGACATTGTCGCAAATGTTGCACACCCAACTCCATAGACCAGGTGGGGAGAGAAAGAAAGGGCATTTGATATCCATCAGTGAGGTTCTAACGAAACTCACTCTTCACTGTAAACTTTCACAACATTCTTGAGTTTAAAACCTACAAAGCGTCAGGGTTTATCTACCATAATGAATGTGCAGGTAGCTTACCTCAGCACCGGGCCGACTCTGGCTGCACCCTCTCGCAGGGCGGCCTGCAACCTCAGCGAACGCAATACGGTACTCTTTCGAGCCTTAAATAGCCGTCCACCCCTAAAGTACACAAACCTTACCGGTCCCCATCCCGACACATGACCGCTATCAGTGTCCAACTCGCGCCATCGACCGTCTGCGTAAATAAAGTACTTGGAACTCATATTTACGACTCGAAAAAAAGTTAATATTCAACCTATAAAGCACCGGTAATGTATGCTATTTAACTACACAGTCATTTAACGTTTTTGGAACTATAAGTTTTTATTTTAAAATAAAAGTAAAAACCATAACGCCAAATTCCTTTTGAAATTTTTTTTGCTAAGTACACGTGCTGATGGACAACCACGCCACAAGAAGTCTCCCAAATACAGCTTGAACGCAGCGCTGTAGTCGCGTGACATAATGTTGCCATTTATGAGTAAAAAATTTACCTATTTTACATTAAGCATTTGTAATTTATCAAATAATACTATTTCCTGCATATTTCGATGAAACAATATAAGCCCTTAAATTGTATTAAGAAATAAATATATTTTAGATAGGCTGTAATTTCATTGCTCAATCCCATACTATAACATCAGTTCAGATTAGTGAATCATGTAAATTTCTAATAAGTCAAAAGTCTACTCGGGCATTTTATTAAAATATCTACCAACCCACTCATGGTATGACGCATGAAATAAGTCCAAATAACTAACGTTATTATGACGATATGTCGTGTTAATTAGTTTCAAATAAGTAAAGTTTTCTTGTTACTATGTTAGGTGAGAAACTTAAAACTTATTGCATGGGTGGGATGTTAGACATTTTGATAAAAATGCCTATTTACCTATATTTACTTTAAAGACTTGACGGGATTCTTTATTTTATTTTCTTTTGACAAACCAACACAGACTAGCCGGAGAAGCTGACTTTGATGTTTCATCGGATCGCGAGGTGGCATAGATTTAAGATAATATAAGTTTGCTTAGCCTGCACCTATTACAGTAATTGGGCACCAGGGTCCCCCGGTGACGTCTGAGTTCCGACCGCGGCTCGCTCGGTTGCTTTCCAAGCATATGTGTTGTCGCGAGTCAATGCACATTATACATCTATTGCGCTCCGGCACATAACTCAAACACAATAGCTAGTTAAGAAAGTGTTTCGTTTCAAACTACTGAGAAAACGTTAGTATTGGTACCATGAACACCTCGGCTGCGCAGACCAGATCTTGCTTTTGTGACATATCTGTCGATAGAGTGCAACTTCCCACTATTCTTCCCCAAATTCCCAGTCCCAATATCTATTCCTCCACTTATATGTATGATCTGAATTCGACGCGACAGGACAGTTCGTTGAATATTATCAATATTTCTCCGAGAAATGTTTTATTTTTGTAAATTTGACAACAATGTTTGTCATAAACGTGTACATACATATCTTAAATGTCAAAATTACAGGGTGAAGGGCGAGGCCATTACGGCAACATGTCGTCCCACCAACTCACCACGCCATTTGACGAGATCGCTCCGATGCTGCCCGACGAGGGCTTCCAGACCTCTACAGTGGTCGCGGGCCTCATGCCCGACTTCCTCGACGGAGACAGTTGCGGTATAGGTAGTGACTCATAAAAGAATATAATTATTATTATTAATTTTTTTTTTTTTATATAAAATTTGTATAAAAGAACTATCATAATCGCTTCTGGACCCATCAAAAAAAAAAAAAAAAAATAAATAAATAAAAGTTAGTTAGTTATTAGTTAGTTAGTTGCCATTAGTTAGTTAGTTAATAGTTAGTTAGTTAGTTAAGAAGAAGAAGAAGAATAGTTGAAGAAGAAGTTAGTTAGTTAATAGTTAGTTAGTTAGTTAGTTAGTTAGTTAGTTAGTTAGTTGAAGAATAGTTAGTTAGTTGCCAGTTAGTTAGTTGAAGAATAGTTAGTTAGTTGCCAGTTAGTTAGTTGCCATTAGTTAGTTAGTTGCCAGTTAGTTAGTTAGCTAGCTAGCTAGCTAGCTAGCTAGCTAGTTAGCTAGCTAGTTAGCTAGCTAGCTAGTTAGTTAGTTGGGGTTAGTTAGTTAGCTAGCTAGTTAGTTAGTTGAATAGTTAGTTAGCTAGTTAGCTAGTTAGTTAGTTGAAGAAGAAGCTAGTTAGTTAGTTGCCATTAGTTAGTTAGCTAGTTAGTTAGTTAATAGTTAGTTAGCTAGTTAGTTAGTTAATAGTTAGTTAGTTGGGGTTAGTTAGTTAGCCAGTTAGCCAGTTAGCCAGCCAGCCAGCCAGCCAGTTAGCCAGTTAGTTAGTTAGTTGCCATTAGTTAGTTAGCTAGCTAGCTAGTTAGTTAGTTGAAGAAGAAGAAGTTAGTTAGTTAGTTAATAGTTAGTTAGTTGCCAGTTAGTTAGTTGCCAGTTAGTTAGTTGCTAGTTAGTTAGCTAGCTAGCTAGTTAGCTAGTTAGTTAGTTAATAGTTAGTTAGCTATTAGTTAGTTAGTTGCCATTAGTTAGTTAGTTGAAGAATAGTTAGTTAGTTAGCTAGTTAGCTAGTTAGCTAGTTGAAGAAGAAGTTAGTTAGTTAGCTAGCTAGTTAGCTAGTTAGCTAGTTGAAGAAGAATAGTTAGTTAGTTGAAGAATAGTTAGTTAGTTAATAGTTAGTTAGCTGAAGAAGAAGAAGTTAGTTAGTTAAGAAGAAGAAGAAGAAGCTAGTTAGTTAGTTGCCATTAGTTAGTTAGTTGCCATTAGTTAGTTAGCTAGTTAGTTAGCTATTAGTTAGTTAGTTAATAGTTAGTTAGTTGCCAGTTAGTTAGTTAGTTAGTTAATAGTTAGTTAGTTGCCAGTTAGTTAGTTGAAGAAGTTAGTTAGTTAAGCTAGTTAGTTAGTTAGCTGAAGAAGAAGAAGAATAGTTGAAGAAGAAGAAGAAGAAGAAGAATAGTTAGTTAGTTAAGAAGAAGAAGAAGAAGAAGTTAGTTAGTTATTAGTTAGTTAGTTAGTTAGTTAAGCTAGTTAGTTAGTTGAAGAAGAAGCTAGTTAGTTAGTTGGTTAGTTAGTTAGCTAGTTAGTTAGTTGCCAGTTAGTTAGTTAGTTGAAGAAGAAGCTAGTTAGTTAGCCAGTTAGCCAGTTAGTTAGTTAAGAAGAAGAAGCTAGTTAGCTAGTTAGCTAGTTAGTTAGTTAGTTAGTTAGCTAGTTATTAGTTAGTTAGTTAGTTAGCTGAAGAAGAAGAAGCTAGTTAGTTAGCTAGTTAGCTATTAGTTAGTTAGCTAGCTAGCTAGTTAGTTAGCTAGCTAGCTAGTTAGCTAGTTAGCTAGCTAGCTAGTTAGTTAGTTGCCAGTTAGTTAGTTAGTTAGTTAGCTAGTTAGTTAGCTAGCTAGTTAGTTAATAGTTAGTTAGTTGCCAGTTAGTTAGTTGAAGAAGCCAGTTGAAGAAGAAGCCAGTTAGTTAGTTAGCTAGTTAGTTGCCAGTTAGTTAGCTAGTTAGTTAGCTAGTTAGTTGCCAGTTAGTTAGCCAGTTAGCCAGTTGAAGAAGAAGCTAGCTAGCTAGTCATTAGTTAGTTAATAGTTAGTTAGTTGCCAGTTAGTTAGTTATTAATAGTTAGTTAGCTAGTTAGTTAGTTATTAGCTAGTTAGTTAGTTAGTTAGTTGTTAGTTAGTTAGTTAATAGCTAGTTAGTCAGTTAGTTAGCTAGTTAGTTAGTTGCCATTAGTTAGTTAATAGTTAGTTAGTTGAATAGTTAGTTAGCTAGTTAGCTATTAGTTAGTTGAAGCTAGTTAGTTAGTTAGTTAGTTGCCATTAGTTAGTTAGTTAGTTGAAGAAGAAGAAGAAGAAGAAGAATAGTTGAAGAAGCTAGTTAGCTAGTTAGTTAGTTAGTTAGCTAGTTGAAGAAGTTAGTTAGTTAGCCAGTTAGCTAGTTAGCTAGCTAGTTAGCTAGCTAGTTAGCTAGTTAGTTAGTTAGTTAGCCAGTTGAAGAAGAAGAAGAATAGCTAGTTAGCTAGTTAGTTAGCCATTAGCTAGCTAGTTAGCTATTAGTTAGTTAGTTAGCTAGCTAGTCATTAGCTAAATAGCTAGCTAGCTAGTTAGCTAGCTAGCTAGTTAGTCATTAGTCATTAGTTAGTTAAGAAGAAGAATAGTTAGTTAATAGCTAGTTAGCTAGTTAGTTAGTTAGTTAGTTGTTAGTTAGTTAGCTAGTTAGCCAGTTAGCCATTAGCCATTAGTCATTAGCCATTAATAGTTGCCATTAGCTAGTTAGCTAGTTAGCTAGCCATTAGTTAGCTAGTTAGTTAGTCATTAGCCAGTTAGCTAGTTAATAGTTAGCTAGTTAATAATAGTTAGTTGCCATTAGCTAGCTAGTCAGTTAGTTAGTTAAATAGTTAGTTAATAGCTAAATAGCTAGCCATTAGTTAGTTAGTCAGTCAGTCAGTTAGTTAGTTGAAGAAGCCAGTTAGCTAGTTAATAGTTAGCTAGTTGAATAGTTAGTTAGCTAGCTAGTTAGTTAGTTAGTTAGTCATTGAAGAAGAAGAAGCCAGTTGAAGAAGAATAGTTAGTCATTAGCCAGTCATTAGTCAGTCATTAAATAGTTAGCTAGTTAGCCATTAGTCATTAGCCATTAGTCAGTCATTAGTCAGTCATTAGTTAGCTAGTTAGTTAATAGCTAGCTAGCTAGTCATTAGCTAATAGCTAGCTAGTCATTAGTCAGTCATTAGTCAGTCATTAAATAGTTAGTCAGTCATTAGTTAGCTAGCCAGTTAGTTGAAGAAGAAGAATAGTTAGTCAGTCATTAGTTAGTTAGTCATTAGTCATTAGTCATTAAATAGCTAGCTAGCTAGGCTAGCTAGCTAGCTAGCTAGTTAGCCATTAGTCAGTCATTAGCCATTAGCCATTAGCTAGCTAGTTAGCCATTAGTCATTAAATAGTCAGTCATTAAATAGTCAGTCATTAAATAGCTAGTTAGCCATTAGCTAGCTAGCTAGCTAGCTAGTCATTAGCTAGCTAGCTAGTTAGTCATTAGCCAGTTAGTCAGTCATTAGCTAAATAAATAGTCAGTCATTAGCTAGTTAGTTAGCCAGTTAGTTAATAGCTAGCTAGCTAGTCATTAAATAGTCAGTCAGTCATTAGTCATTAGCTAGCCAGTTAGTTAGTTGGGGTTAGTTAGTTAGTTGGGGTTAGTTAGTTAGTTGGTTAGTTGGTTAGTTGGTTAGTTGGTTAGTTAGTTAGTTGGGGTTAGTTAGTTAGTTGGGGTTAGTTAGTTAGTTGGGGTTAGTTAGTTAGTTGGTTAGTTAGTTAGTTGGGGTTAGTTAGTTAGTTAGTTGGGGTTAGTTAGTTAGTTGGTTAGTTGGTTAGTTAGTTAGTTAGTTGGGGTTAGTTAGTTAGTTAGTTGCTAGTTGGTTAGTTGGTTAGTTGGTTAGTTGGTTAGTTGGTTAGTTGGTTAGTTGGTTAGTTAGTTAGTTGGTTAGTTAGTTAGTTGGGGTTAGTTAGTTAGTTAGTTGGTTAGTTGGTTAGTTGGTTAGTTGGTTAGTTGGTTAGTTGGTTAGTTGGTTAGTTGGTTAGTTGGTTAGTTGGTTAGTTGGTTAGTTGGTTAGTTGGTTAGTTGGTTAGTTGGTTAGTTGGTTAGTTGGTTAGTTGGTTAGTTGGTTAGTTGGTTAGTTGGTTAGTTGGTTAGTTGGTTAGTTGGTTAGTTGGTTAGTTGGTTAGTTAGTTAGCTAGTTAGCCAGTTAGTTAGTTAGTTAGTTAGTTAGTTAGTTGGGTTAGTTAGTTAGTTAGTTAGTTAGTTAGTTAGTTGGTTAGTTAGTTAGTTGGGTTAGTTAGTTAGTTGGTTAGTTAGTTAGTTGGTTAGTTAGTTAGTTAGTTAGTTAGTTAGTTAGTTGGTTAGTTAGTTAGTTGGGTTAGTTAGTTGGGTTAGTTAGTTGAAGGTTAGTTAGTTAGTTGAAGGTTAGTTAGTTAGTTAATAGTTAGTTAGTTGGGTTAGTTAGTTGGGGTTAGTTAGTTAGTTAGTTAGTTGGGGTTAGTTAGTTAGTTAGTTAGTTAGTTGGGGTTAGTTAGTTAGTTAGTTAATAGTTAGTTAGTTGGGTTAGTTAGTTAGTTAGTTAGTTAGTTATTAGTTAGTTAATAGTTAGTTAGTTGAAGGTTAGTTAGTTAGTTGGGTTAGTTAGTTAGTTAGTTAGTTGGGTTAGTTAGTTAATAGTTAGTTAGTTGAAGGTTAGTTAGTTAGTTGGGTTAGTTAGTTAGTTAGTTGAAGTTAGTTAGTTGAAGTTAGTTAGTTGGGTTAGTTAGTTAGTTAGCTAGTTAGTTGAAGGTTAGTTAGTTAGTTAAGTTAGTTAGTTAGTTGGGGTTAGTTAGTTAGTTGAAGAAGTTAGTTAGTTAATAGTTAGTTAGTTAGGTTAGGTTAGGTTAGGTTAGGTTAGGTTAGGTTAGGTTAGGTTAGGTTAGGTTAGGTTAGGTTAGGTTAGGTTAGGTTAGGTTAGGTTAGGTTGAAAATACTTATGTGCAGCTGGCAGTACAAGCTAAAGTGGAACGATACAGAGAAGATTAGCATGGCCCCTGCATAAGGATGACACGCAAAATCGTGAAGCGTTCCACATTTATCCGTCTGACGCAGGTGTTCACGGGGCATGGATGCTTCGGGGACTACCTGTGTCAGACAGCCGTCAGGAGGCTGATGAGCAATTACTTACGATTGTGGCGCTGTGGTGGACTCTGCCCAGCACACCCTGGAGGTGTGCCCGAGATGGGCAGCACAGCGTCACGATCTGGCATCCGCCATCGGTGGAGGGTGACCTGTCACTTCCGAGCCTCGCACTTGCGATGGTACGGAGTGACAGGTCTTGTCGGCGGTCGCCTCCTTCTGCGAGACAGTCATGTCTCAGAAGAAACCGACAGCAGGTTAGGGAGAGCAAGTAGAGGCTCCTGCTTCCTGAAGCGACAGATCCCAGGGTGCCTGCCAGGAGACGTTTCATACGTCTCCTTTCGCCACCCATGATCCCAGCAAGACCAGGATGGGAACCTGGCTGGCGTAAAACTAAACGTCGTCAGGACTTCTCTGAGTGCCGGAGGAGTCCCCTTCGAAGGTGAAGTCCGGTCTCTGCCGAGACCGGCCGGTCGTTAGTGTCCTGTCGCTGACAGATCCGGGACATCCCGCCCATAACGGCTGATGGCATTCACTTGGTAGAGTTTGAGAGTAGGTATGGAAGCTTACCCAGGCTTCGGAGTCCACACACATCCCTCAAGACACAGAAGTACCAGAGAGATGGATTATCACTCGATTCCCCGCGTTAACAAAAAAAAAAAAAGGTTAGGTTAGGTTAGGTTAGGTTAGGTTAGTTAGTTAGTTGAAGTTAGTTAGTTGAAGGTTAGTTAGTTAGTTGGGGTTAGTTAGTTAATAGTTAGTTAGTTGGGGTTAGTTAGTTAATAGTTAGTTAGTTAGTTAGTTAGTTGGGGTTAGTTAGTTAGTTAGTTAGTTAGGTTAGGTTAGGTTAGGTTAGGTTAGTTAGTTAGTTAGTTAGTTAGTTAGTTGGGGTTAGTTAGTTAGTTAGTTAGTTAGTTAGTTAGTTGAAGTTAGTTAGTTAGTTAGTTAGTTGTTAGTTAGTTAGGTTAGGTTAGTTAGTTAATAGTTAGTTAGTTGAAGTTAGTTAGTTGAAGTTAGTTAGTTAGTTGAAGAATAGTTAGTTAGTTAGTTGAAGTTAGTTAGTTAGGTTAGGCTAGGTTGTCGCGATAAGGGTCATCCGGGGTACATGCAGTCTCATGGGCAGCCGCTTACCAGCAGTCCGCCGTAGGAGCTCATGGCAGAGTTCTAGCCGAGTGTCAGGAAAACATGTCTCAGATGAGGAGGCCCTCGGAAGAACTCCCTCTGCCAGAAGAGGTCCGGCGGATCCGTCGGTTGGGTGAAGAGGCACTTTGCCGGGGAGCAGGACCTGGCGCATCACCCGTACGGTAAACGTACAACGGGTGCCTGCGCCCGGTCCTGAGCGATGGATGCGCAGGAGGCGCAAAGCTCACCTTCCGTCTGACGCAGGTGTTCACGGGGCATGGATGCTTCGGGACTACCTGTGTGTCGGGACAGCAAATCCCGAAAGGCTGATGAGGAAAAGAATTATGGCACTGTAGGTAGACTCTGCCCAGCACACCTGGGAGGTGTGCCCGAGATGGGCAGCACAGCGTCACGATCTGGCATCCGCCATCGGTGGAGGGTGACCTGTCACTTCCGAGCCTCGCACTTGCGATGGTACGGAGTGACAGGTCTTGTCGGCGGTCGCCTCCTTCTGCGAGACAGTCATGTCTCAGAAGGAGGCTGACGAGCGGGTCAGGAGGAGTCGGGCCCTCCTCCGCAGGCGACGAATCGGGGTGCGCAGGGGACGTTTCAAACATCTCCTCTCACTAACCCCATGAAATCCAAAAGCAGGAGCCAGATGGGAACCTGGCCCCAGCATGCTTCGGCGTCGTCGGGACTTCTCTGAGTGCCGGAGGAGTCCCTTCGAAGGTGAAGTCCGGTCTCTGCCGAGACCGGCCGGTCGTTGGGGTGTCCTGTCGCTGACAGATCCGGGGCACCCCGCTCATAACGGCTGATGGCATCTGCGGTAGGTTTAGTGGGTATGGCTGCCCAGGCCGAGTCCCACACATCCCTCCGGCCCACCCAGGGTACCGGAGGATGGTTAACAACCCGATTCCCCGCTAACAAAAAAAAAAAAAGGCTAGGTTAGGTTAGGTTAGGTTAGGTTAGGTTAGGCTAGGTTAGGCTAGGTTAGGTTAGGTTAGGCTAGGTTAGGTTAGGTTAGGTTAGGCTAGGCTAGGTTAGGTTAGGCTAGGCTAGGTTAGGCTAGGTTAGGTTGTGGCTAGGCTAGGTTAGGCTAGGCTAGGCTAGGCTAGGCTAGGTTAGGCTAGGCTAGGTTAGGTTAGGTTAGGTTAGGTTAGGTTAGTTAGGTTAGGTTAGGTTAGGTTAGGTTAGGCTAGGCCAGGCTAGGCCAGGCTAGGCTAGGTTAGGCTAGGTTAGGTTAGGCTAGGCTAGGTTAGGCCAGGTTAGGTTAGGTTAGGTTAGGCTAGGTTAGGCTAGGTTAGGCCAGGTTAGGCTAGGCTAGGTTAGGGTTGGCCACTCTGCTTCGGCAGTACATATACTAAAATTGGAACGATACAGAGAAGATTAGCATGGCCCCTGCGCAAGGATGACACGCAAAATCGTGAAGCGTTCCACATTTTTGGCGGTTTTCGAATGTCTTTGCGGCGTTGAAGTCTTTTATATGGTGGTTGGATTGTTTTCGTTTCTTATTTGTTGTCTGTTTTTGTTATTGTTGCTGTTATTGTTGTTATTTTTGTTGTTGGTTGTTTATTAGTCGGTGTATTAAAGGTTAGGGATGGGTAGGAGTCTGGGGAAAGAGGGAGATCCGGGCGGGGGTCGCTCAAAGGATGGGGAAGGGAAAAAGATTAGCAATTATTTTGATAAAGGGAGGGATTTAGATGGGGATTGTAGCGATTCGGAAGGGGATGAGATTGTGGGGGGCTGTGGGATAGACGCAGGAAGAGGGGAGCGAAGAATCGTATGGTTCTGGAGAGCGGGACGGAGTCGGAGACCGAGTTGTGCCAAAGGAAGAGGCTCTTCTCGGAAGTTTTGCTCAACTCGGCATCCGACTCTGATTCGGTCGACGAGGGGGGCAAGAGGAAAGGAAAGGGGAAGGTTTCCTCCCCCAAAAGGGGAAGCTCGAGGGGTGCAGTAGACACCCTTGCAAAAGCAAGGGTGGCTCTGCGCCAAAAGAAGGTGGAGGAGGCGGAGGCGGCCTTTGCTGCCGGCTTGGAGAGACGTCTGAAGAAGGGAGCGCCTGGGGGCGAAAAGGAGGCGAAGGAGGCCGAAGTCCCTGTGGACATAGAGTCTCTAGGCCCTCAGGAACTTCTGACGGCAGCGGAGGGTCAGCTGAACAACATACTTCAGCTGACCGGGAAGAGTACAAATCTGAAGGGGGGGTACTCTTCCAAAATAAAGAAGGCATCCTCCTTCATAAGAGAAGTATTGGACTCCCTCGTGGTACGAACGGAGGCCGAGGAGACCCGCCGCCTGCGAGCCAATAACAGCAGGCTCCAGCGGGAGGTGGACAATCTCCGCGAAGAACTCCGGGCGTACCGCAGGGAGTTCGAGGAAAGCAGGAAGGAGGTGAGGAAGGAGGGACCCATGAGCCGGGAGCAACTCCAGGACTTAGAGGGGAGCATCGCCAGGCTGGCTGGCAACCTGATCGATGGTCGCCTCTGAACTGGAGTCCCGGCTCCCGGTCTGCCGCCCACCTCTGGCGGGCGACAGCAGACTCCGGGCAAGCAGTGACCAAGGCCGCCGTAGAGTTCCGCGCAGCAGGTAAAACTGCTGCACGTCCAGAGAAGGAGACGGCGGCCAGGTTGCCTTCCAGTCAGGGGTCTGCCCAGACCCAGGGCGGGATGGATCTGGAGGAGTTCCCTGCCCTCCCCTCACCCACTCCGAAAGGAAAGGGAAAGGGAAAGGGCAAAGGCGGGAGAAGCCAGGGTAGAGTGGACTCTTTGGTCCCTCTACCTCCAAGGCGACGGCGACAGCCCTCGGAAGCAACGACCACCTGTCGGGGTCTAACTCGACGGAGTGGACTGAGGTGGTCCGCCGGGCACCCGCCAAGAAGACGGCAGCTGGAGGTGGGGTGAAGGCTCCGCCAGCGCAGAAGGAGGAGGCCAGAAGAGGTCGAGACAGTTCTCCCCCGCCTCAGGCTGTAGTACTTAAACTGCGGCCTGAAGCAGCGGCAAGGGAGAACATACGCCTCGGCCTCCTAAAGGCCGAGCAGAAGGTGGACCTGGCAGAGCTAGGGATTGGCCGCCCGGATCTCGCCAGTCGGCGACCGGGGCGCGCCTAATCGAGGTGCCAGGAGCCACCAGCTCGGACAAAGCTGATGCGCTGGCGGAGCGACTGAGGTCGGTCCTAACCGAGGAGGTGGAGGTGTCCAGGCCCGTAAAGAACGCGGACATACGCGTTACGGGCCTGAACGACGCCACCACGGTGGACCGCCTCACAGCGGCCTTGGCTCAGGAAGGGGGGTGCGCACCTGCGCAAGTCATTGTCCGGAGCATGCGCTCCGGCAATGGCCCGCAGGGAATGGGCTCCGCCCTCATCGAGTGCCCAGCTGTGGCAGCAAAGAAGCTTCTACAGCTGGGGAGTGTGTCGGTGGGGTGGAGCCGCGTGCACCTCCACTACCTGGAGCCGAGGCCGAAGCACTGCTTCAGATGTATGGGACTGGGGCACGTGGCTGGCACGTGCCCCCATCAGGTCGACCGCAGCGACTTATGCTATCGCTGCGGTCAGAAGGGGCACAAGGCTGCTGCCTGCTCGGCGCCACCGCACTGTGCGGTCTGCGCCGATGCAGGCAGGCCTGCCAGCCACGTGATGGGGGGCATGTCGTGCCGCCCCCCAACTACCCGTGGAAAGCTCCCGGCCCAACCCCAACGGGCCGGGAGCTCAAGGGATGTTGAGATGTCTGGTTGATGGCCAGACATCTCAAACTACTCCAGGCGAACGCCAACCACTCCGCCGCGGCGCAGGATCTCCTCCTGCAGTCCATGGCGGAGTGGGGCGTCGATCTCGCGGTGATGGCGGAGCCGTACTTTGTCCCCTCCCTACCACATTGGGTGGGGGATCTGGACGGTTCCGTTGCCATCACCGTGAGGCCTGGAGTAGGCCCGCCCCTCGTCCCCAAAGCGAGGGCCACGGTACGTGGCGGCGGTTCGGGGAGAGGTGGCTCTAGTCGGAGTCTACTTCCCCGAACCGCGACCTGCCGGCCCTTGAGCGGTTTCCTCGACGCCTCGGGCCGGTGGTGGGCAGCTAGCGTCTTCTCCAGGTGTTCGTGCTGGGGACCTCAATGCCAAGTCCACGGCTTGGGAAACCCCGCACGAACCCTAAAGGGAGGGAGGTGGAAGAGTGGGCGTTAGCTGCCGGGCTGTCCCTACTCAATGTGGGGACAGCCCACACATGCGTGCGGCGGTCGGGAGGTTCAGTGGTGGACTTGTCGTTCGCCACCCGCCGTCGCACGGCAAGTGGAGAACTGAGAGTGGAGACGGAGGTGGAGACACTTTCGGACCATAAATACATAAGGTTCGAGGTGTCTCCAACCTCCGGACGTCCGGCGTCTAAGTCCTGGGTCGAAGCCGGTTCCCGCGTTGGGCCCTCACAAAGCTCGACCGGGAACTGGCATTAGAGGCGGCAATTGTCGGCCGATGGGGCCTCCTGCCGACCGAAGATGGGTGGATGGCTGGCCGCTTCTGCGACGTTCTCCATAACGTCTGCAGAGCGGCCATGCCTCGTGTTGTGCGTCCCCCCCAGGCGGGCGGTCTCTGGTGGTCGACACAGATTGCCGACTCCGCGTCGCCTGCAACGGGGCCCGAAGGGCATACACCCGGAAGCAGGCGGCGCCGACCCCAGGACGTGGAAAGAGATGGCCGGCTGTACAGGGTCTACGTGGAGAAGAAGAAGATCCTGCAGCTGGCCATCTGCCGAGCCAAGGAGAAGGCCTGGTTGGATTGATGGTGGAGGGTCTCGAAAGAGACCCTTGGGGCCGACCATATAAAAGGGTGCGGGAGAAACTCCGCACCCAGTCGGCCCCTCTCACCAGAGTGATCCAGCCAGGACTCCTGGGGAGGATAGTCGGGGAACTCTTCCCCGACGCCCCTGTGGGCTTTACTCCCCCCAGGATGGCTCGGCAGACGCCGGACGTCGAAGACGTCCCGCCACCACCCGTCACGGAGTCCGAAATGGAGGCAGTTCTGACCTGCCTCCAGAGTAGGCGGAGGGCACCGGGTCCGGACGGGGTGCACGGAAAGGTTCTGGCCCTTTCCTCGTGCATTCGGTCAGGCCCTCAGGGAGCTGTTCGATCGCTGTCTGCGGTCGGGGCAGTTCCCGAGGGCCTGGAAGGAGGGTCGGCTGTGTCTTCTCCCGAAGGACAGTCGGCCCCCGGACTCGGCTTCGGCGGTTCGACCGGTCGTGTTGCTGGACGAGGCTGGCAAGGCCCTGGAGAGGGTCGTGGCTCGCCGCCTCGTTCAGCATATGGAGGAAGGTCCGGGCCCGAAACTCTATGAGTTTCAGTTCGGGTTCCGGGCCCGCCGGTCGACCATCGATGCCCTCCGACGCCTGCGGGCGGTGACGGAAGAGGCGGGGCGTCAGGGAGAGGTAGTGTTGGCGGTGTCACTGGACATCGCCAATGCCTTCAACAGTCTCCTCATGCAGTGATACAGGCGGCACTCGAATATTTCGAAGTGCCCCTGTATCTGAGGAGACTGTTGGGCGCCTACCTCCCAGAGGAGGGTGGCATACGAGGACCGGAGGGGTCTTGCAGGTGGAGACGAGCCGAGCGCGGTGTCCCACAAGGATCGGTGTTGGGGCCGATTCTGTGGGACATCGCTACGATCACGTCCTGTGATGCCCTCCTTGGGATGGGTGTCATCTGTTATGCAGATGACACCCTCGTATATTCCCGGGGAAAGGAGTATAAGGAGGCGGCGCGGCTGGCGGAGGTCGGAGTTGACTCGTCGTCAGCCGCATAAAGAGGTTAGGGCTTCTGCAAAACTGGAGAAGACCGAAGCCCTCCTCTTCCGCGGGCCGGGCGTAAGGGACCCTCCGGGTGCCACCCTCCTCATTGAGGAGAAGAGTGAGGGTGAGCCCCAGATGAAATATCTGGGACTCACCCTCGATGGAGGATGGACCTTCGGACCCCACTTCGCACAGTTGGGGCCGAAGGTCCTGAGGACGGCAGCCGCGCTGGGAAGACTCCTCCCGAACCTCGGAGGACCCAGCGCGGCGTGCAGGCGGCTATACCCGGGTCTGTCGGAGATGGCCACGTACGGTGCCCCCATCTGGGCGGGTGACCTATCTCGCGGCAATCGCTCGCAGCTGCGCAAGGCGCAGCGGATTGTCGCGATAAGGGTCATCCGGG
Source organism: Meandrusa payeni (assembly GCA_029286785.1). Classification (NCBI taxonomy): domain Eukaryota; kingdom Metazoa; phylum Arthropoda; class Insecta; order Lepidoptera; family Papilionidae; genus Meandrusa; species Meandrusa payeni. The sequence goes on along the minus strand of JAGSMX010000002.1, from coordinate 52,074 downwards.
GTACCGTACGGTCTCGTGGGCGGCAGCCACTTCGCTTGCCGGCGATCCGCCGTGGGAGCTCGTGGCGGGGGTTCTAGCCGAGGTGTCCGAATATGTTCCGGATAGGAGGCCCTCGGAGAGAACCCTCTGCCAGAAGAGGTCCGGCGGATTCGTCGGTTGGGTGAAGTGGCACTTTGCCGGAGGTGGAGCAGGACCTGGCGCAACACCCGTACGGTAAACGTACAACGGGTGCTCTGCGCCCGGTCCTGAGCGGTGGATGCGCAGGAGGCGCAAAGCTTCACCTTCCGTCTGACGCAGGTGTTCACGGGGCATGGCTGCTTCGGGGACTACCTGTGTCGGACGGCCCGTCGGGAGGCTGATGAGCGGTGCCACGATTGTGGCGCTGTGGTGGACTCCTGCCCAGCACACCTGGAGGTGTGCCCGAGATGGGCAGCACAGCGTCACGATCTGGCATCCGCCATCGGTGGAGGTGACCTGTCACTTCCGAGCCTCGCACTTGCGATGGTACGGAGTGACAGGTCTTGGTCGGCGGTCGCCTCCTTCTGCGAGACAGTCATGTCTCAGAAGGAGGCTGACGAGCGGGTCAGGGAGGGGAGTCGTGGGGCTCCCTCCCTCCGCAGGCGACGAATCGGGGTGCGCAGGGGACGTTTCAAACGTCTCCTCTCGCTGCCCCCTGCATCTGGAAGCGGGGCCAGGATGGGAACCTGGCCCCAGCATGCTTCGGCGTCGTCGGGACTTCTCTGAGTGCCGGGGAAGTCCCCTTCGAGGGTGAAGTCCGGTCTTGCCGAGACCGGCCGGTCGTTGGGGTGTCCTGTCGCTGACAGATCCGGGACACCCCGCTCATAACGGCTGATGGCATTCGCGGTAGGTTTAGTGGGTATGGCTGCCCAGGCCGAGTCCCACACATCCCTCCGGGCCCACCCAGGGTACCGGAGGATGGTTAATAACCTCGATTCCCCATGTTAACAAAAAAAAAAAAAAAAAAAAAAGGTTAGGTTAGGTTAGGTTAGGTTAGGTTTTTTATATGATGATTTAATTACTAATATTTGTTCCCAGCATGTTTGGCTGGGGTTTTTATCTAAACATTAATTTACTACAAACTTATTTGTCTACTTTATACAATATTATTTCTAAATTTCTTATCTCTATTACAATTTCCTTATATCTATTATTTCTAAATAATCTACAAATTCTTTATCTCTATTACAATATTTCTAAACTTATTTCTAAACTTATTTCTATTACAATTTTGCTTATTATCTAATCTTATCTATTACATTATGTTTTATTCCTATCAATAACTTTTTTAACTACGTATTTACAAAATCTTAAAAATATATCTATCCTATTCTTATCGCTAATTAAATTTCTAATATTTTCTACAGTTATCCTTTCATTCATCTCGCTTTCACACTCAAATCTTCTTACATTAAATTCCGGGCATTCTGTCAAGACATGTAGCACCGACTCCTGCACATCCGATCGCAGATGCACGAAGGGCTCTCCTTACACCGAAACTTATTCAAATACTGAGAACCCTCCGTGCCCCGTCAGAATTTGTACAAGAGTCGGGTCTAGGTCCATCTTCCTGATGATTTGGCATGCGGACACAACGTCGGGGAAAAACACCTTCGTTGTGCCCGCAGTGCCCCCGTCTCTTGTAGCGCCTGTTCCATATGTCAAGCGAGTCCAATCGGATTTGTCGCTTGACATATGAAACAGGACACCTTCACAATTGGGCTCTGGTCTTCATTCCGATTGCAGCTTGCTTAGCAGGTTAGGTTAGGTTAGGTTAGGCTAGGCTAGGTTAGGCTAGGCTAGGTTAGGCTAGGCTAGGCTAGGCTAGGCTAGGTTAGGTTAGGCTAGGCTAGGCTAGGTTAGGCTAGGTTAGGTTAGGTTAGGTTAGGCTAGGCTAGGCTAGGCTAGGCCAGGCTAGGTTAGGCCAGGCTAGGCCAGGCTAGGTTAGGCTAGGCTAGGCCAGGCTAGGCTAGGTTAGGTTAGGCTAGGCTAGGTTAGGTTAGGCTAGGCCAGGGTTAGGCTAGGCTAGGCTAGGCCAGGCTAGGTTAGGTTAGGTTAGGTTAGGTTAGGTTAGGTTAGGTTAGGTTAGGTTAGGTTAGGTTAGGTTAGGTTAGGTTAGGTTGCTCTTTTGAAGGATTCTGACTCCCTAACTTAAGTTGGTTCTCCTTGCGATTGTATGGCGTTACCAAGTTAAGTGTGCGGTTTTCAATTGTCTTCTAGGCGTTGAAGTCTTTTGTATGGTGGTTAGTCTGTTTTTGATTGTTAATTGTTGTCTGTTTTTGTTATTATTGTTGTTATCGTTGTTATTTTTGTTGTTGGTTGTTGTTTAGTCGGAGTATTAAAGGTTAGGGATGGGTAGGAGTCTGGGGAAAGAAGGGGATCCGGGCGGGGGTCGCTCAAAGGGTGGGGAAGGGAAAAAGAATGTTAGAATTTTTGACGAAGGGAGGGACTTAAACGAAGATCTTAGTGAATCGGAAGGGGAAGGAGTTGCTGGGGGAAGCGGGATAGGAGCAGGAAGAGGGGGAGCAAAGAACCGAATGGTTCTGGAGAGCGGGACGGAGTCGGAGACCGAGGTGCGACACGGGAAGAGATTATTCTCGGAAGTGTTGCTCAATTCGGAATCTGACTCTGATTCTGTCGACGAGGGGGGCAAAAGGAAAGGGAAGGGTAAGGTTTCCTCCCCCAAAAGGGGAAGCTCGAGGGGTGCAGTGGACACCCTTGCAAAGGCAAGGGCGGCACTACGCCAAAAAAAGGTGGAGGAGGCGGAGGCGGCTTTTGCGGCTGGACTGGAGGGCCGGCTCAGGAGGGGAGAGGCTGAGAAGGAGAAGGAAAAGGAGAGCGAACTCCCCCCTGATCTGGAGTCTTTAGGTCCGCAGGACCTCATGGCTGCAGCGGAGGATCAGCTGAAGACCATCCTGCAGCTGACTGGTAAGAGTACCAACCTGAAGGGGGGGTACTCTACCAAGATAAAAAGGGCGTCCTCCTTCATAAGGGAGGTTCTAGACACCCTCGCGGTACGCACGGAGGCAGAGGAGACCCGACGCCTCCGAGCAAATAACAGTCGGCTCCAACGTGAGGTGGATAACCTCCGGGAGGAACTTCGTGCGTACCGCAGGGAGTTTGAGGAAAGTAGGAAGGAGGTAAGGAAGGAGGGCCCAATGAGCCGGGACCAGTTCCAAGAACTGGAAGGGACCATCGCCAGATTGGTGGGCAATCTGGTGGATGGTCGCCTATCGGAACTGGAGTCCCGGCTCCCGCAGAAGGTCTGCCGCCCACCTCTGGCGGGTGACAGCAGACCTCTGGCGAAGGCGACGAAGGCCGCCATTGAAGAGTCCCGTGCAGTAGCTGCACGCTCGGACAAGGAGGAGGCGGCCAGATTGCCTTCCAGCCAGGGGTCTGCCCAGACCCAAAGCCAAGTGGAGTTGGAGGAGTTCCCTGCCCTTCCCTTACCCACTCCGAAAGGAAAGGGGAAGGGAAAGGGCAAGGGCGGTGACAAGCCGGGGGTAGAGTGGACTCCTTTTGGTCCCTCTACCTCCAAGGCGCCGGTTGCGGTCTCGAAGGCGGGTCCATCCACTCCATCGGGGAATAACTCGATGGAGTGGACAGAGGTGGTCCGCCGTAAGGCACCCGCCAAGAAGACGGCAGCCGGAGGTGGGGCGAAGGCTCCGCCAGCGCAGAAGGAGGAGGGCCAAAAGAGGCCGAACATTGTTCTCCCCCGCTCCCAGGCCGTAGTACTCAAACTGCGGCCTGAAGCGGCAGCGAAGGGAGAAACTTACGCCTCGGCCCTCCTGAAGGCCGAGCAAAAGGTGGACCTGGCAGAGCTAGGTATTGGGGCGCTCCGGATCCGCCAATCGGCGACCGGGGCGCGCCTGATCGAAGTGCCAGGTACCACCAGCTCGGCCAAAGCCGATGCGCTGGCGGACCGCCTGAGGTCGGTCCTAAACGAAGAGGTGGAGGTGTCCAGGCCCGTAAAGAACGCGGACTTACGCGTTACGGGCCTGAACGACGCCACCACGCTGGACCGCCTCACAGCGGCCTTGGCACAAGAAGGGGGGTGCACACCTGCACAGGTCATTGTCCGGAGCATGCGCTCTGGCAATGGCCCGTTGGGGATGGGCTCTGCCCTCATTGAATGTCCAGCTGTAGTGGCGAAAAAGCTCCTACAGCTGGGAAGCGTGTCAGTGGGGTGGAGCCGTGTGCACCTCCACTACTTGGAGCCAAGGCCGAAACACTGCTTTAAGTGTATGGGTCTGGGGCACGTGGCTGGCACGTGCCCCCATCAGGTCGACCGCAGCGGCTTGTGTTACCGCTGTGGTGAGAAGGGGCACAAGGCCGCTGCCTGCTCGGCGCCACCGCACTGTGCGGTCTGCGCCGATGCAGGCAAGCCGGCCAGCCACGTGATGGGGGGCATGTCGTGCCGCCCCCCATCCACCCGTGGAAAGCTCCCGGCCCAACCCCAACGGGCCGGGAGCTCAAGGGATGTTGAGATGTCTGGTTGATGGCCAGACATCTCAACCTACTCCAGGCGAACGCCAACCACTCCGCCGCGGCGCAGGATCTCCTCCTGCAGTCCATGGCGGAGTGGGGCGTCGATCTCGCGGTGATGGCGGAGCCGTACTTTGTCCCTCCCCTACCACATTGGGTGGGGATCTGGACGGTTCCGCTGCCATCACCGTGAGGCCTGGAGTAGGCCCGCCCCTCGTCCCCAGCGAGGGGCCACGGGTACGTGGCGGCGGTTCGGGGAGAGGTGGCTCTAGTCGGAGTCTACTTCTCCCCGAACCGCGACCCGCCGGCCCTTGAGCGGTTTCTCGACGCCTCGGGCCGGTGGTGGGCAGCTAGCGCCTCTCCAGGTGTTCGTGTTGGGGACCTCAATGCCAAGTCCACGGCTTGGGGAAACCCCGCACGAACCCTAAAGGAGGGAGGTGGAAGAGTGGGCGCTAGCTGCCGGGCTGTCTCTACTCAATGTGGGGACAGCCCACATGCGTGCGGCGGTCGGGAGGTTCAGTGGTGGACTTGTCGTTCGCCACTCCGGCCGTCGCACGTCAAGTGGAGAATTGAGAGTGGAGACGGAGGTGGAGACACTTTCGACCATAAATACATAAGGTTCGAGGTGTCTCCAACCTCCGGACGTCCGGCGTCTAAGTCCTGGGGTCGAAGCCGGTTCCCGCGTTGGGCCCTCACAAAGCTCGACCGGGAACTGGCATTAGAGGCGGCAATTGTCGGCCGCTGGGGCCTCCCGCCGACCGAAGATGGGGGGGTGGATGATGCGGCTGGCCGCTTCTGCGACGTTCTCCATAACGTCTGCAGAGCGGCCATGCCTCGTGTTGTGCGTCCCCCCCCTAGGCGGGCGGTCTTCTGGTGGTCGACACAGATTGCCGACCTCCGCGTCGCCTGCAACGGGGCCCGAAGGGCATACACCCGAAGCAGGCGGCGCCGACCCCAGGACGTGGAGAGAGATGGCCGGCTGTACAGGGTCTACGTAGAGAAGAAGAAGATCCTGCAGCTGGCCATCTGCCGAGCCAAGGAGAAGGCCTGGCTGGACATGGTGGAGGGTCTCGAAAGAGACCCTTGGGGCCGACCATATAAAAGGGTGCGGGAGAAACTCCGCACCCAGTCGGCCCCTCTCACCAGAGTGATCCAGCCAGGGATCCTGGGGAGGATAGTCGGGGAACTCTTCCCCGACGCCCCTGCGGGCTTTACTCCCCCCAGGATGGCTCGGCAGACGCCGGACGTCGAAGACGTCCCGCCACCACCCGTCACGGAGGCCGAAATGGAGGCAGTTCTGACCTGCCTCCAGAGTAGGCGGAGGGCACCGGGTCCGGACGGGGTGCACGGAAAGGTTCTGGCCCTTTCCCTCGTGCACCCCGGTCAGGCCCTTAGGGAGCTGTTCGATCGCTGTCTGCGGTCGGGGCAGTTCCCGAGGGCCTGGAAGGAGGGTCGGCTGTGTCTTCTCCCGAAGGACAGTCGGCCCCCGGACTCGGCCTCGGCGGTTCGACCGGTCGTGTTGCTGGACGAGGCTGGCAAGGCCCTGGAGAGGGTCGTGGCTCGCCGCCTCGTCCGGCACATTGAGGATGGTCCGGGCCCGAAACTCTACGAGTATCAATTCGGGTTCCGGGCCCGCCGGTCGACCGTCGACGCCCTCCGACGCCTGCGGGCGGTGACGGAAGAGGCGGGACGTCGGGGAGAGGTAGTGTTGGCGGTGTCACTGGACATCGCCAATGCCTTCAACAGTCTCCCTCACGCAGTGATACAGGCGGCACTCGAATATTTCGAAGTGCCCCTGTATCTGAGGAGACTGTTGGGCGCCTACCTCTCCCAGAGGAGGGTGGCATACGAGGACCGGAGGGGGTCTTGCAGGTGGAGACGAGCCGAGCGCGGTGTCCCACAAGGATCGGTGTTGGGGCCGATTCTGTGGGACATCGGCTACGACTGATGATCCCGTGAGCCGTCTCCTGGATGGGTGTCATCTGCTATGCAGATGACACCCTCGTATATTCCCGGGGAAAGGCGTATATGAGGCGGCGCGGCTGGCCGAGGTCGGAGTAGGCCTCGTGGTCAGCCGCATAAAGAGGTTAGGGCTTCGGGTAAAACTGGAGAAGACCGAAGCCCTCCCTTCCGCAGGACTGGGCGTAAAGGACCCCTCCGGGTGCCACCCTCCTCATTGAGGTGAAGAGGAGGGTGAGTTCCCAGATGAAGTACCTGGGACTCACCTCGATGGAGGATGGACCTTCGGACCCCACTTCGAACAGTTGGGGCCGAAGGTCCTGAGGACGGCAGCCGCGCTGGGAAGTCTCCTCCCGAACCTCGAGGACCCAGCGCGGTGCAGGAGGCTGTACTCTGGGGTCTGTCGGAGATGGCCACGTACGGTGCCCCCATCTGGGCGGGTGACCTGTCTCGCGGCAATCGCGCACAGCTGCGCAGGGCGCAGCGGATTGCCGCGATCAGGGTCATCCGGGGTACCGTACGGTCTCGTGGGCGGCAGCTACTGCGCTTGCCGGCGATCCGCCGGGAGCTCGTGGCGGGGTTCTAGCCGAGGTGTCCGACTATGTCTCGGATAGGAGGCCCTCGGAGAGAACCCTTGCCAGAAGAGGTCCGGCGGATCCGTCGGTTGGGTGAAGTGGCACTTTGCCGGAGGTGGGAGGAGGACCTGGCGCATCACCCGTACGGTAAACGTACAACGGGTGCTCTGCGCCCGGTCCTGAGCGGTGGATGCGCAGAAAGCGCAAACCTCTCACCTTCCGTCTGACGCAGGTGTTCACGGGGCATGGCTGCTTCGGGGACTACCTGTGTCGGACGGCCAGGTTAGGCCAGGCTAGGCCAGGCTAGGTTAGGCCAGGTTAGGCTAGGCCAGGCCAGGCCAGGCCAGGCTAGGTTAGGTTAGGCCAGGCTAGGCTAGGCCAGGTTAGGCTAGGCCAGGCTAGGCTAGGCTAGGCCAGGCTAGGCCAGGCTAGGCCAGGCTAGGTTAGGTTAGGCCAGGCTAGGCTAGGTTAGGTTAGGCTAGGCTAGGTTAGGCTAGGCTAGGCCAGGCTAGGCCAGGCTAGGCTAGGCCAGGTTAGGCCAGGCTAGGCTAGGTTAGGCTAGGCTAGGCCAGGCTAGGCCAGGTTAGGCCAGGCTAGGCCAGGTTAGGTTAGGTTAGTTAGGTTAGGTTAGGTTAGGTTAGGCCAGGTTAGGCTAGGCCAGGCCAGGCTAGGTTAGGTTAGGTTGGGTTAGGTTAGGCTAGGCCAGGCCAGGCTAGGCCAGGCTAGGCCAGGCCAGGCCAGGCCAGGCCAGGCCAGGCCAGGCTAGGCTAGGTTAGGCTAGGCCAGGCCAGGCCAGGCCAGGCCAGGCCAGGCTAGGTTAGGCTAGGCTAGGCTAGGCTAGGCTAGGCTAGGCTAGGTTGTGGCTAGGCTAGGCCAGGCTAGGCTAGGCCAGGCCAGGCTAGGCTAGGTTAGGCTAGGCCAGGCTAGGCTAGGCCAGGCTAGGCTAGGCCAGGCTAGGCCAGGCCAGGCCAGGCCAGGCTAGGCCAGGCCAGGCCAGGCCAGGCCAGGCTAGGCCAGGCTAGGTTAGGCTAGGTTGTGGCTAGGCTAGGCCAGGCTAGGCCAGGCCAGGCCAGCCAGGCCAGGCCAGGCTAGGTTAGGCTAGGTTAGGTTAGGCTAGGCTAGGTTAGGCCAGGCTAGGTTAGGCTAGGTTAGGTTAGGCCAGGCTAGGCTAGGCCAGGCTAGGTTAGGCCAGGTTAGGCTAGGTTAGGCCAGGCTAGGCTAGGCCAGGCTAGGCTAGGTTAGGCCAGGTTAGGCTAGGCTAGGCCAGGCTAGGTTAGGCTAGGCCAGGCCAGGCCAGGCCAGGCCAGGCCAGGCTAGGCTAGGTTAGGCTAGGTTAGGCTAGGCCAGGCCAGGCTAGGTTAGGCTAGGCCAGGCTAGGCTAGGCTAGGCCAGGTTAGGCTAGGCCAGGTTAGGCCAGGCTAGGCTAGGTTAGGTTAGGCCAGGCTAGGCTAGGTTGTGGCTAGGCTAGGCCAGGCCAGGCTAGGCCAGGCCAGGCTAGGCTAGGTTAGGTTAGGCTAGGTTGTGGCTAGGCTAGGCTAGGTTAGGTTAGGCTAGGCTAGGCCAGGCCAGGCCAGGCCAGGCTAGGTTAGGTTAGGCCAGGCTAGGTTAGGCCAGGCTAGGCTAGGTTGTGGCTAGGCTAGGCTAGGCCAGGCCAGGCTAGGCCAGGCCAGGCCAGGCCAGGCCAGGCTAGGCCAGGTTAGGCTAGGCCAGGTTAGGCTAGGTTAGGTTAGGCCAGGTTAGGCTAGGTTAGGCCAGGCTAGGCTAGGCTAGGCCAGGTTAGGCTAGGCCAGGCCAGGCCAGCCAGGCCAGGCCAGGCCAGGCCAGGCCAGGCTAGGTTAGGTTAGGTTAGGTTAGGCTAGGCTAGGCTAGGCTAGGCTAGGCTAGGCCAGGCTAGGCCAGGCTAGGCCAGGTTAGGCTAGGCTAGGTTGTGGCTAGGCTAGGCCAGGCCAGGCTAGGCCAGGCCAGGCCAGGCTAGGTTAGGCCAGGCTAGGCCAGGCTAGGCCAGGCCAGGCCAGGCCAGGCTAGGCTAGGCTAGGTTGTGGCTAGGCTAGGCTAGGCTAGGCCAGGCCAGGCCAGGCTAGGCCAGGCTAGGCCAGGTTAGGCTAGGTTAGGCTAGGCCAGGTTAGGCTAGGCTAGGCCAGGCCAGGCTAGGTTAGGTTAGGTTAGGTTAGGCCAGGCTAGGCTAGGCCAGGCCAGGCCAGGCCAGGCTAGGCCAGGTTAGGCTAGGTTAGGCTAGGTTGTGGCTAGGCTAGGTTAGGTTGTGGCTAGGCTAGGCCAGGCCAGGCCAGGCCAGGCCAGGCCAGGCCAGGCCAGGCCAGCCAGGCCAGGCCAGGCCAGGCTAGGTTAGGCTAGGCCAGGCCAGGCCAGGCCAGGCCAGGCCAGGCTAGGCTAGGCTAGGCCAGGCCAGGCTAGGCCAGGCCAGGCTAGGCTAGGCTAGGCCAGGCTAGGCCAGGCCAGGCTAGGCTAGGCTAGGCCAGGCCAGGCTAGGCTAGGCCAGGCTAGGCCAGGCCAGGCTAGGCCAGGCTAGGCCAGGTTAGGCCAGGTTAGGCCAGGCTAGGCCAGGCCAGGCTAGGTTAGGCTAGGCCAGGCTAGGCTAGGCTAGGCTAGGCCAGGTTAGGCTAGGCCAGGTTAGGCCAGGCTAGGCTAGGCCAGGTTAGGTTAGGCCAGGTTAGGCCAGGTTAGGCCAGGTTAGGTTAGGCTAGGTTAGGCTAGGCCAGGCCAGGCCAGGCTAGGCCAGGCCAGGCCAGGCCAGGCTAGGCCAGGCCAGGCTAGGCTAGGCCAGGCTAGGCCAGGCCAGGCTAGGCCAGGCTAGGCCAGGCTAGGTTAGGCCAGGCTAGGCCAGGTTAGGTTAGGCTAGGCTAGGCTAGGTTAGGCCAGGCTAGGTTAGGTTAGGCTAGGTTAGGCCAGGTTAGGTTAGGCTAGGTTAGGTTAGTTAGGTTAGGTTAGGCTAGGCTAGGCTAGGCTAGGTTAGGTTAGGTTTTATTTTCATCGTTCCCCCAACGTTTTGTACCTTAGGGACCTTTTTTACTCTATCTACTTGCATTCCTCCTTTCCATTCCTCTTCTATTCTCTCTTCCTCACTCTCTTTCTCTTCCTTTCTCTCTTACATTTTTACAACATTTCCTATTACTCTTATCTCTACTTTTTCTACACTTATCTCTACTTTACATTCATTTATATATTTACTATTTATCTCACTACTTTACAATATCTCTTACTCTACTGTCCTACTCTACTGTCTCTACATTTTCACAATTCATATTTCTATTTATATATCTGCTTACTATTATTACTTGTCTCTATGCTATCTTATATCAATACTCTACACGTGTTTGCTTACTCTACTTTCATTTTTGAATGTTACCCATTTCTTCTAATTTTTTACATTTCTTCTTATTTCTATTTATTCTACGTCTACAATTTTTTACTCTAACTTATCATTACTGTCTTACATAGCTTCTCTTATTATCAACTTATTTGCTGACCATTGGTGTATTGTCCATCAATACACCTCTGGTTTCACATTGTTTTCTTTATTTATTTACTTATTTTATTTATAACTTTATTTGCTATATTTTTACAATATTTTAAGAAACGTTGCCTTTTGTCTTATCTATTATTATTTCATTTATATTTTCTTTTATGTTTGTTTTTATTTCCATTTCCAATTCAAATCTTTCCTTCCGTAGATTGGGCATTCTATTAATATATGCTCTACATTTTCACTCTTATTTTGATCACAGGGACATGCGGGGCTCTCCTTGCATTTGAAACGATGCAAATACTCCGAGAACCCCCCATGCCCTGTGACCACTTGTATCAGCACGTGATCGAGTTTTAGCTCTCTAATTGTACGGTACGCTCTTATCGGATCCGGGAAGAACATTTTGGTATTCGTGGCCGTTACGCTTTCACTATATCTCCTGTTCCATTCCCCAAGCGACAGCAGGCGGATCTGTCGCTTGACGAATGAAACCGGACATTCCGTGTAGTCAGCTCTCTTTTTTATTTTCAAAGCGGCCTCTTTCGCTAATTGGTCTGCTCTCTCGTTCCCTGTATTCCCTGCATGGGCTTTTATCCATTTTAATGTTATGTTCTTGCCCTTCTCTTCTGCGGTTCTTATTAACTCTCTCGCATTTGCAGCCACGGGGTGTAGAGAGTTGTGCTGTGCGACCGTTTGCAGGGCCGCTCTCGAGTCGCTGTAGATGTGGAAGGTCCGCGCAGGATCCCCGAGTGCGAACCGTGCCGCCTCTTGGATGGCAAGCAGTTCGGCCTGGTATACAGTGCAGAAGTTTTCCAGTTTTATTTTCCGGGTACTTTTTTCTGCGTCTCCACTCCATATGGAGATTGCTGCACCAACTTTCCCCTGTATTTTGCTTCCGTCTGTGAATATTTTTATCGCCGTACTATCCTGGTTTACTTCTGCACTGTCTCCCAGGCACGAAAATCGCACTCCTGTGCAACTTGCTGGGTGTGGTGTATCAGCGTAGGCCACTCTTCTCTCGATCTCTCGGTCTCCTACAAATCTGCTGGTGTACCCTTTCTTTTCCTCGTAGAGAAGAGCAGCCTCGCGTATTCTAATGTCGAGTGGTAACAACCCAGCAAGTGCAAGCACGGAATTTAGCGAGGCGGTCCTATACGCCCTCACTACCTTCTGCGCGAACCCCCTTTGCAACTCGTTGAGTAGCTTTTGCGTCATTTTCTTTTGCGTAGCTGACGCCCACGCGCTTGCTGCGTACATCACCGTAGGCTCTACTACGGCGACGTATATGGTCCTGACTATCTCCGGGTCCAACCCCCAGTGAACCTTTGCGGTCCTCGCCAAATCGACCATACAGGCTCTGTACTTTCCGGCACACGTTTTTGACGTGTGCGTTGAAAGTGAGCCTGCTGTCGATTGTGAGGCCGAGTACTTTGACCTCCTGGGAATAGTCAATGCGCACTCCCCCCATGCTCAGGAGCGGGGAGTCGTACTTAATTTTATTTGTTATTAGCATGGCTTTGGTCTTGTGTGCCGCAAAGTTAAGTTTGTTCCGAACTCCCCACCCCCGAACCAGTTGGAGCGCGGCATTGGCCCGGTGTTGTATATCTGGGGCCTCGTCCCCGGAGACAATCAGTACCACATCGTCAGCAAACGCTTGGCAATAGTGGCCGTTGCTCTCTAGCTCCCCCAGTAGTGGATTCAGCAACAGATTCCACAAAGTAGGTCCCCCAATAGAACCTTGCACGCACCCCTTTGTCGTCTCTTGCTTCCACTCGGACCCTGCGTACTTGACTCGGACAGATCTATCCTTAAGATAGCTGTCCATGAGTCTTCTTAAGTTCGCAGGGCACCCGGTTTCAGCAAGACGGCATCTTATAGCTGGCCACCATGCATTATCGAAGGCTCCCTCTATGTCAAGTGAAATCATAACTATAAGCTTCTTGTCCTTCAGCTTGGCTCTGATATGTTCCATCAAGTCATAGAGGGAGTCCTCGGTGCTGCGTTGTGGCATAAAACCGTACTGCCTAGTACTTAAACTAGGTACAGTATGCCATCTTATTCTACTGATGACCAGCTTTTCGACAATTTTCCCTAATACAGGCAATAGCCCAATCGGCCTGTAGGACTTGGGGTGCGTGTAGTCGTCCTTGTTGGGTTTCCTCAATGCGATCACTGTTGCCTCTTTCCAACTAATGGGGAAGTACGCGAGACTTAGGCACTTGTTGGCTATTGCCAAAAATAGGGGGGGATTCAGGGCGATAGCGGCCGCACAGATGTCCGCGGTGAGTCCATCAGCTCCGGGTGCCTTCTTGGGATTAAAACTAGACACGGCCCACTCCAGTTCACCCGCTGTAAAGGGCGGGTCACATGGTCCATCATGTGGCCCTCCTCTGTTCACCTGTTCTGCGTGGTGTCTTGTCTGTTTGTGGGCCGCGTCTTCGTCTTCAACTTCATCCTCGGGGAAAAATGTTTCCGCAAGGACCCGAGCGGATTCCTTCCCATCCAGGACTTTCCCTTCCTTTACTATGGGAATGTCATCCTGCCTCACCGTGGTGCGGCTTATCACCCTGTATATCCCTCCCCATACTGTTTCCCGGTCCTGCTTCCCACAGAACTCCTTCCAACTTGCAATCCGAGCCAACCTGACCTTCTCCTTATATTCTTCTTTTGCTTGCAGGTACTGCTCCACCACCCAGTTTCGACGAACCGGTGCTGCCCAGGAGATCCGACGCTTCCGCCGTGTCACCTCTTTCTTCGCTTCAGCGAGCTCGTCATTCCACCAAGGTATCCCTACTTGTTTTATTTTATTCAGTCTGGGAATGTTGGCTTCGCAACTTTCCTGGATGGTCTCCGTGTATCCTTTGACCATCTCCTCGAGATCTGTACTACACTCTACCCGTTCCACCTCTTCGGGGGTTAATTTTCTGTTATTTTGTAGCTGGGCGAGTTTCTCACGAAACCCGCTCCAGCTAGCCTTTTTTGTGTTGTACAGTCTCGTGGTCCTCCATATTTTGCTGCCTACTGACCTTCCCAGACTGATGTCAAACAGGATCGCCTTGTGGTCCGACCCCGTCACTTCTCCGGACAGCCGCCAGTTTTCGGCCCTGCCTAGCATGTTGGTCGAGCACGCTGTGATGTCAACACTGCTAGTATATTGCTTCCCTCCTCGGATTGTGTCAAAGGTTGGCTCGTTACCCACGTTCAATGTGTGAAGCCCCAACTCATCCAGCGTCGCCGCCACATCGCTGCCCCTTCTGTCCGTCAGTCGACTACCCCACCACGTATTCCAGGCGTTAACGTCCCCGCCTAGTATCACGCCACAGGTTCCTAAGGCCCGCACGGCCGCAGCGATGGCGTTCAGGTAGGGTTCGATGGGCTTGTCGCACTCCAGGTACACCGACAGCACCCCGATCTCCCAGGCCCCGATCTTCAGTCTGGCAACAACTATGTTTTCCGTCGTGAGGTCGGGGCACTGGGTGACCGCGATATCGTCGTCAAAAAAGCACAATGGCGGCCTTGACTACGCTATCGGCGTTTGGCTTTCTGACACATTGTACTATTTTTGCACCTGGGTACCGCCTCATCTCCCCCGCCCGGCCTATGTAGGGCTCTTGGACGATCGCGAATGCCGTCTTCCTTTTTCTTGCCTCTACCATAAGCTCGGCTGTGGCGAGCTCAGATCTTTGGAGGTTTGCCTGTATGACGTGATACCGGCGGGTCGGGGTGTCGGCTGACTCGATGTTGTTCTGGACGCCCGGGGCAACCTTAGCAGTATGCTACTGCCGATCTTGCCAATGCCTCCCATTTTTTCCGTATGGGGCAGTCGGCGCTGAACGCGTTGTGCTCCCTCCCATCCATCTTTGCTTTAAAGCAGTTCCTGCACGACGGGCGCTCTCCAGAGAGCCAGTCCGCGCATTCTGCCTTTAGGTGTGGGCCCCCACAATGGCTGCATGTGTCCGCGGTTTCGCCACACAGCCTTTTGGTATGCCCATACCCAAGGCAGCGCGTGCACTGGACTAGTGGGGATTGATCCTCCACTCTGACTCTCTGGAGGTCCACGTGTACGGTTCCCGCTTCTGTAAGTCTTTTCCACATTTGGGGCGAGACTCTGAGTACCACATGGCTAGTCAGCGGGTTTCGTGCTCTCCTCCTGTACCTGACTTCCATGTGGATTTTATCCTCTTCTATATCTTTTATAATTTCTTTATTCTGTGTCTTTATTGCTTTTATTACCTCCTCGTCGGTGTTGTATGACATAATGTCTTTCAGCACCACGAGGGGGTCTTTGTTTTTTATGTCTTCTATTTTCAGGTCCCTTCTCCCTTTTATTATCCTGTCCTTTACTCTGTTCAATTCCTCCTTATCTGCACATCCTACTATTACTTTCCTATCCCTTCCTTTCCTGATTCTATCTATCTTATATCCCTCCTCCTTTGCATTTATTGTGTCCCTTATCATTTCTATCAATTTATCCCCTGTATCGTTTTCATTTTCAGATGTGATGGCCACCGAGTGGATGACCATGCTGCCAGCGCGGGACTTCGCCGGTGACCTTGCTGCCACACTTGCGTAAGTATCATTTTTTATTATTTTATTCTCCTGTTTCCTTAATTCCTCCCTCAGGCTTTCCATTTCCTTCCTGTTTTCTTCCAGTATCTTTCCATGTTCCTTTAATTTTTTGATGAAAATACTTTCTTCCTCTTCCCTTTCATCCTTCCTTTTACTCATCTCCTCTTCTTCCTTCTCTTGTTCACTGTCCTTTTCCTCTGTCCCTATACTTCTTCCTTTTTCCATCTCCGATTCCTTAACTAATCTGTATAATCTTTCTATTGCTTCTGTGACCTCGTCTCTTATCTCTGTCTTAAGATTCTTTGCTTCTTTGAGGTTTACTTTTGCCTTCAAGAGGCAAGCCCTGGCCTCCGTTACGCGGTTTAAGTATTTCTTTTCGTCTTTCTTTGTAGTCTTCCCTTCTTGCGAGGATGTCAACTTTTGTTTTTGACTTGGCCGCATACTACTAGTGCCTTTTTTGGGGGGAGACTTTGTCAGTCTACTATCGGTCTCAGCATTGCCTGCCTCCCAATCACCAATACTTCTTCTGACATTTGTCTGCGTCTCTTCCCCTTGAGAGGATGGTCCGGCCTTTTCTGTCTCCCTGGGCATATTTTGTTTCTCCCTTGCGCTCTCTGTTGTTTTCTTCACGGGGCTACGAATGCCAAACATGTTGTGGGGAACTCGTCAGTATGTAAATAATACTATTTTGGGTAGATTCTACCAAGTTTAAAATATAAAAAGTTTGTATAAGTTTTATAAGAAAAATATTTTGTGTCAAAGTTTAAAAAGTCGCGTCTACACCACCTCAGCTCAGCTCAGGCCGCGTCTCGATCATATACTGATTGTTTGATATTATTAACACTTTTTTACATGTAATCTTATTAGTTTTAAGGAATAATTATTTTATCTAGCAATTTTTTACAATTTGTTTCTTATATAAATGCTTTCCGCAATTTTTCAAAAGTAAAAATTGCGGCACAATTTTGACAGGCGTCAATTTTTTAATATTTATTTTACTAAAATTTTTAAATATACAATATTTTTATATCAATTTTACAAATTTATATTACTTTTTTGTATACTAATTTATCCCTTATTTTTACAATTTTAAATTTTTAATATTTTTAAATTTTTTGTTTATTACTCTAATTTCTAAATAGTTTACAGTATTATCTTTTATATTCCCAGGGTCGCCTTTTAATATCCCTTCCAAAGCCGTCGTCCAAAATACCCGCACGGCTCTGGATGGGTGACCACGCGGGGATGAAGAATTTTTAAAAATTTATAACTTAAAAAGTATTGATGCTACAAATCTAAATTTTTTACTATATATTGTCCAAAAGTTCTACTATATTATAAACAAATAAAATTATATTGTTATCGATCTTGTTTTTAAATTACGATTTTTTAAAGTTTTACAATTTTTCCGAAGTCAATAATTTTTTATCTACTTAACTTTTTTGGTTTTTTCTTTTTGATCCAGCGTCCTCCCGATGTCAGCTACCCCGATCCGCCTTCAGAAGTAGTGGCACGGGTCTGGATCGATGACCTCGTGTTCGAGGTTATGGTGGTTTTTCCGTTGTATCTTCCCCGTTTCCAACGGGAAAAATCTCAATTTTTCCTCAGATATACTCCTCGTCGAGGCCTTCCTCCCTTGCGGTTAAAACTGATTTCAGTGTCGTAAACTTCACTCTTTCCCGCGTCTTTTGGTATATCACACCGTTTACTTTTTGCGAAAAATCCCAGCACTTTGATTTTTCGAACACGGAGCGACACGGAGCGTCACGGATACGACTTTGCGCGTGTGCAGCTTGCTCGGGCGCTAGTCTGCGACTGGTTAGGTTAGGTTAGGTTAGGTTAGGTTAGGCCAGGCTAGGCTAGGCCAGGCCAGGCCAGGCTAGGCCAGGCCAGGCCAGGCCAGGCCAGGCCAGGCTAGGCCAGGCCAGGCTAGGCCAGGCTAGGTTAGGTTAGGCTAGGTTAGGTTAGGTTAGGTTAGGTTAGGTTAGGTTAGGTTAGGTTAGGTTCAGCCCTGTAGTTCTGGGCTCTCAAGAATAAGACTACGGTATCCCCTGCCTGTCGTAGAAGGCGACTAAAAGGGGCCTCGGGTTCACTGGGCGACAAGGGTGGGGCCTGAGTCGTCCACCAAAGTGACCTGGGAAGAAGGCGACATCGGCTGGCCCGTGTCGCCTTGCGCTGCGAGGGCACAGGGGAGGGAGTAACCTCCCCCGGGACGTGCTCTCCTTGAGCACGTGCAGAGGGGCTCCGGTGCGTTCCACTGAGATCCCGGAGCCCCTCGTCATGCACCGAGGAAAGGGCCACCGGGAGGTTTTAGTGGGTAAAACCCCACATAACCGCCGCCTTCCCCCCAGAAGGCGGGGTATCTTCTTGAAGATTTCCTCCCCGTAAACAAAAAAAAAAAAAAAAAAGGTTAGGTTAGGCTAGGTTAGGTTAGGCTAGGTTAGGTTAGGTTAGGTTAGGTTAGGTTAGGTTAGGTTTTTTTATGTCACACCGGCTTTTCGCTGCTGAAATGTGTTCTGTTTCAGAGCTGTAAAACCCTTTGTCTTTACTCTACGTGAACCGATGTGTCATTCTCTAGTTCCCCCAACATGGGTGGTTAGGGATTTTCTATACTCTTTCATTCATCTCATGTTATTTGTTAGTAGTCATACCTACATTACATTTACATTTATCTTAATTTACAATACTAACAATATTACTACATTTCCTTACATTCTACATTAACACCTAAATTTACACCTACACTACATTTATTACTACACAATTCCACCTTACTCCACCCCTACTTTATTTCACGCCCCACTTTACATTTTTACTTTTCATGTCTCTACTTACAGGCCTAATATACATGTTTTATTCTATAATTATTCTACTATACTTATTTATTCTACTTATGTTTATTACTTTATTTTTATGCTTACATTTCTTTTCTTATATTCAGTACTTATCTATTTGCTATGTCTTATTTTCTAATACAATTTCTGGGCTCCCAACAGGTATTCAACAATACCTGTTGGGAACTCCTTTTTTACAGGTTTTTGTTCCTGCGTATGGCCTTGCTTGCAGCGTTTTTGCAGTACGTCAGGAACTTTCTGCCATACTCTTTGCTTCCGACAAGCACCGGTAAGTTTTCTAATGCCATTTTCTGTCCTGTTTCCATCTCTACACTGTGCCTCTCCACAGAGTTTACCGGACACTCTAGCAGGAGGTGGAGGATGTTTTCACTTTTGGTATCGTCACAGGCGCACGACGGGCTCTCCTTACACCTGAAACGATTCAAGTATTCGGAGAACCCGCCGTGTCCCGTGAGCACCTGCACTGCTAGAGTGTCTAGTTCGAGGCGCCTGACGGTTCGAAAGGCGTCTGCAGCATCCGGGAAGAAGACTTTGGTAACGGAAGCCGTCGCACTTTCTCGGTATCTCCCGTTCCATTCGTCAACCGACTCCAAACGGATCTGTCGCTTGACAAACGAAACGGGGCACCGATCGTAAACGGGGGCCCTCTTTGTCTTAGTTGCGGCCTCCTTTGCAAGTGCATCCGCCCTCTCATTCCCTTCCACTCCTACATGAGCCTTCACCCATGTGAGGGAGAAAGTTTTACCCTTCTCCCTCAATTGGCTGATGTTCTGCCGGGCGTTGACTGCAAGAGGATGGACGGAATCCGAGTTTAACACGGTCTGGAGGGCGGACCTGGAGTCGCAATAGACCCTGTAGTGCCGTGCAGAATGCCGAAGTGCCCACTTGGTCGCCTCATTGAGTGCGAGCAGCTCCGCCTGGTAGACAGTGCAGTAGTCGCTCAGCTTGAGTTTTCGGGTACTCGTCTCGGCTGCACCAGTCCATATGGACAGTGCAGCTCCGACTTTCCCGTCAATTTTACTACCGTCGGTGTATATACGGACGGTAGCCTCGTCTTGCCCAAGCGACTCCCCACCATCCTCCACGCAGAGATCATCCAGCTCGACCCTTTCGGCTGGGTGCGGCATCTCGACGAAGGGTGTCCTGGACTCAATCTCCCTGTCCCCCACCACCCGCCTGGATATGCCCCTCTTTATATAATAAAGAGAGGCCGCTTCCCTGATTCTGACATCCAGCGGAAGCAGTCCCGCGAGTAGTAGGGCTGAGTGCAGGGAGACGGTCCTGTAAGATCTAATGATCTTTTGGACGAACCCCTCTGCACGGCTTCCAGCTGCTTCCTGGCAGACTTCTTTAGTGTCGCCGACGCCCATGCAGCCGAAGCATACATGATCGTCGGTTCCACCACCGCCGTATATATCGTCCTAATCACCTCGGGGTTTAACCCCCAAGAGACCCTAGCAGCTCTCGACAGCTGGCCATACAGGCTCTGAGCCTTCTTGCACACATTCAAAATGTGCGCATTGAAGGTGAGCCCGCTGTCCACTGTGAGGCCGAGGATCTTGATGCTTTTTGAGAGACCAATCCCCTCCCCGCCCATGCTCAGGAGTGGTGAGTCATACTTTAGCTTCCTCGTCACCACCATCGCTTGGGTCTTGTGGGGTGCGAAGTTTAGCTTGTTTCTGACCCCCCACTCCCGAACATACTCGAGGATTGGATTAGCCTCCCTCTGCACCTCCAGGGCGTTACCACCCGAGAAGATTAAGACGACATCATCAGCGAAAGCCTGACAGTACACCCCCCTCTCTTCCAATGTGGTAAGAAGGGGATTCAGCAGCAGGTTCCACAGCGTAGGTCCCCCTATGGATCCTTGCACGCATCCCTTTGTCGTACGTTTGACACATTCCGCACCGGCGAACCCTACGCGTACTGATCGGTCGCTAAGATAGCTGTCGATCAGACGCCTCAGGTCCACCGGGCAGCCGGTCTCCGCCAGCCTGAGTTTGATCGCAGGCCACCACGCATTATCGAATGCCCCCTCTATGTCCAGCGACACGAGAACCATGAGCTTCTTTGCAAGAAGCCCATCGTTCAAGTGCCGCATCATGGCGCAGAGGGCGTCTTCGGTACTACGCTGTGGCATAAACCCGAATTGGCGGTCGCTTATCAGGGGCACAATGTGCCACCTGATTCGCTGCACCGCCATTTTTTCGAGGATCTTCCCCAGGACTGGTAAGAGACCTATGGGTCTGTACGACTTAGGGTTAGTGTAGGTGTCCTTTCCGGGCTTCCGTATAACCACAACCACAGCTTCCTTCCACCTGGCTGGAAAGTAGGATAGACTGAGGCACCTGTTGGTAAGTGCCAAGAAGAGGTCAGGGTCCAAGGTGATTGACGCACGGCAGATGTCGGAGGTGAGGCCGTCTAGACCAGGTGCTTTTTTGGGATTAAACGACGACGCGGCCCACAGCAACTCGCCCTTCGTAAATGGTTGGCTGCATGGTGCACCATGCAGCCTTTCATTAATTTTATCTGCGGTTTCTCTTATTCGCTTGTGTTCCGCGTCGTCGTCCGATGGTCGATCCTCTGGATAAAATGTATCCGCAAGCAACCTGGCTGACTCCTCCCCTCCCAGCACTACTCCGTTTCGCACCAGAGGAACGTCCTCTTGTCTCACCGCAGTGCGTCTCATCACCCTGTAGATACCGTCCCACATCGACTCACCATCTTGCTGGCCGCAGAAGGCCTTCCAGCTGGCGGTCTGCGCCTTTTTAACCTCAAGGAGATATTTCTCCTTGACCTTGAGGTATTGCTCGACGACCCAATCCCTGCGGACCGCGGCGGCGTACGAGATCCGGCGCTTGTGTCTTACAACCTCTTTTTGAGGTTGGTCAGCTCCTCCGTCCACCAGGGCAATCCTATGAACTTCTTACTTTTAACCTTCTTAAAATTTTTATTACATATGTCCTGAATTGTTTCTGTTATTTTATTTGTTATTTCATCTATTTTTCTCTACTGTCTATCTTATTTATCTCTTCTCTATTTATATTATTATTTATCCAGGTTTGGGCGAGTTCCTTACGGAACTCGCTCCAATCTGCTTTGTTCGTATTATAAATTCTTGTACTTCTTTTGATCTCCTTCTCTTTACTCTTGTCCAAATTTATTTCAAATAGGATTGCCCTGTGGTCGGAGTTGGTTACACTATCATCTGTACGCCAGCCATCGATCTTCCCCAGGAGGGCCGTCGAGCAAGCAGTGACGTCCACACAGCTGGTAAACCTTCTGCCGCCCCTGACGGTATCGAATGTGGGAGCGGATCCTCTGTTCAAGAGGTGGAACTCAAGCTCGTCAAGAGTTGAGGCCACCTCTATCCCCTCTTGTCAGTCATTCTACTACCCCACCAAGTGTTCCATGCGTTCACGTCCCCACCCAATATCACGCCTCTGGTGCCCAGTCCCACGACCGCGGCCGTTATATCGTTAAGATAGGGGGCGAGAGGTTGATCACCCTCGAGGTATACGGAGACTACCCCAACCTCCCAGGCCCCAATCCCCAACTTAGCAACAGCGATGTTACAAGTTGTTAGATCGGGGCACTGAGTAAGCCGGACAGCCCCGTCGAACAGTACAATGGCGGCTTTGATAACCTGATCAGAGTTAGGACTTCTCGCGCATTGTACTGTCCGTACTCCTGCATATCGTTTCATCTCCCCCATCCTTCCAATATACGGCTCTTGCACCATGGCCAAGGTCAACTTGCGGGAGACCGCTTCGGTCATGAGTTCCGCCGTTGCGGTTTCACTCCTCTGCAAGTTGACTTGGATGACGCTATATTGGTGAGAACGTTTACTATGGGTAGTTCGGACCGCCTCAGCAATAGGCTATGGTAGACCGTGCAATGGTCTCCCACCTGCCCCTCACCGGGCAATCCGAACTAAAGGCGCTGTGGTCCCTTCTTTCGACTTTGCTTTGGCACAATTACGGCAGCTCGGTGTTACCTCCCCGCGACAGTCGGGATACCTGACCTCGCGGTTTCACAGTGCCCGCAGGTGTCCACGGTCTCGGTACATAGTCTCTTACTATGACCGTAACCCAGACACCGCGAGCACTGGACAAGTGGGGATTGGTCCTCCACTTTGACCCGCTGGAGATCAATATGTGCCGAGCCTGCCTCCGTCAGCCGCCTCCAGATCACCGGAGAGACCCTCAGAACGATGTGTGCTGTTAAAGGGTTTCTTGTTCTTTTCCTATATCTTACCTCCATTCTTTTATCCTCCCCACTGATATCCTCAAGGACGTGTCTATTTTGAGTGTGTAGTGCCTTTATGACGTCCTCATCCGTGTTAAACTGCATCACGTCCCTGAGGATAACCAGTGGGTCCTTATTTCTTATTTCTTCCACTTTCAGGTTTCCTATCCTCTGTATCTTTGCCTTAACTTTTCCTATTTCTTCCTTGTTGCTACATCCCAATATAACTTTCCTATCTCTACCTTTTCTCACACTATCCACTTTCATTCCTTCATCTTTCGCATTAACTGCCTTCCTTATCCTATTTAACACTTGCTCTCCTGTCTCTTTCTCGTCCACCGAGGTTACCACCACCGAGTGCATTGCGGTGCTGCTCGGTGGCGGTCTCCTCGGTGGTCCTGCCACTACACTCGCATACGTTCCTCTCCCTTCCTTTACTTCTTCTCTCACTCTTTCTATTTCTCTAAAATTCCTATCTAAAAATTTTGAGTGTTCTTCTAATTTACTTATAATTTTGTTTTCTATTCTTTCTAATGCCCCTATCATACCTTCTCCTTCTTTCTCTTTTCTTTTCAGGTTGGCAGTCTCACTCTCCTTTCCACTCTCATCTCTACTGCTCTTCTCCGCGAATCCCGCTCCCTTGGCCAGTTGGTATAGCCTTTCTAGTGTATATTTTAACTCATTTTTTATGTCCGTTCTCAGGTTGCGGGACTCGCGGAGGTACCATTTCCCTCTTAGGAGGCAGGTACGTGCCTCTGTCACGCGGTCCGCGCCCTCCGGAGCCTTCGGGGGCGGGACTGGCGAGGCTTCCGGTGATGGTGCGCGGTTCCTCCCTGCCTCCGGCTGGGAGGAGGAAGGTGCCCTCTGCTTCAGGCGGCCTGACTGGGTGGTTTTTGGAGGTGGGGATCGTGGGGCTGGAGCTGCGTCCTTTCCCACTTTCCCTGCCTCCCACTCCCCCACACTCCTCCTGACTCCCGAGGCGCGGACCGCTGTGACATCCCTACCAGATGAGGTGTCTGCCCCTGTGGATAGGCGATCAGTTTCCCTAACTTTGGCGCCCTCCTCCGCCTTCTTGGGGGGAGTGCGAATACCTAACATGTTGGGGGAACGCGTCTTTGTCAGTAGTAAAATAAATAAAAATAAAAAATAAAATTTTAGAATAAATTAAATTAAAATAAAAGTTCAATTTAATTTAAATTCGGTTTCAAAATTCTAAATGACGCGTCCCTATTCTAATTGCTGTATATCGTAAAAATATACAAGTCAATAAATTTTTATGTAAATATTTATTCTAGTTTTATGTTTGTATAAGTTATATATTTATATTTACACGTCCAATTATACTAACCTATGTGCTTGTCAATAAACAAATTGTATACTAATTTTTATTTTACAGTTTACTAATTGTCAATTTATATACTATTTATATATATAGTCAAATATTTTAAGTCGCGCTTTCCTGCTCGACCGCTAGTCAATATACACAGTTTTATCAATTTTAAAATAAATTTTTACAGTTCCAAGTTCCAATGTTTTAAAAATAAAAAATTTTTTAATTTAATTTCTTTACCAAAAAACAGCTCACAATTTTTTATTACTTTTACAATATAATTTTAAATTTTTAACCAATAGTTTATTTATATTTTACAGTTTTTCTTATACACGCGCAGTTTCAATGTGAAATTTGCTATGAACTTTTCCACAGGCGCTCAATATAATTTAATTTTTATTGATGTTTTGTAAAATTTTTCCAAAATATAATTAATTTAAGTTTAAACAATTGTAATTATTAGGGAATACTTCAAAACAAGTTTATATGCCTTAATTTTAATTTTTTAGTTACTATATCTATTTATTTTAATCTAAATACAAATTTTTAATTTTAAAATATTTTTAATTTAATTTCTATTAGAGCTACGGGGAAAGTAAAAACTGTTTCGAGCTCCTCTTTTTATTGCCCTTCCAGAGCCGTTGCTAAAAATAGCCGCACGGGTCTGGATGGGTTACCTCGTGGCACGTGCTTATTTTAAAAAATTTATATCTCAAAAACTACTAAAGCTAAATTTACCAAATTTTTACCACATATAATACTAAAAATCTACTATCTAATAATTAAATAAAATTATGTGGTCGTCGATCTACTTTCAAAGATAGAATTAATTGAAATTTCAAAATTTTTAAAATCTTTATAACTTTTAAGCCACTTAACTTATTTTTATTTTTCTTTTTTCCTCAGGTTCCTGCCGGCGTCAGCTACCCGAATCCGACCTCCAAAATAGCCGCACGGGTCTGGAACACTGACCTCGTGTTCGAGGTTAGAAGTGTTTTTCCCTTGTAACTCCCCCGTTTTTCCCGGGAAAAATCTGATTTTTTCCCAGGATGTAGTCCTATGCACTCCACACCTTTGCACAATTTAAAAAGTGTACGTCCAGGCGATAAATCAGCCGGCGTACGCACTTGAAGTTCCGAAAATTGCACTTTTTCCACTTTTTTCCCTATATCTCGCGGAAAAATTCCTCGCGGAAAAAACTGTTTTCACACGCGTGTTCCTTGCACTTTTCCGCTTCTTTTGGTGTATCACACTCAACACTTTTCGCGAAAAAACCCACACTTTGGATTTTTGAAGAATTTTCGGGGCGGAGCGACACTGGACCAACGTGGACGAGCGCACGGCTCGAGCAGTAGTCTGCGACTGGGTTAGGTTAGGTTAGGTTAGGTTAGGTTAGGTTAGGTTAGGTTAGGTTAGGTTAGGTTTTTTTTTTTTTTATTTACGTGTGTAACAAAATGCAGGTGCACACCCCGAAGCCATAAGGGCCGGCGACGGCGGTAGTGTCGGGCTCCAACCGACTAAAAATCTTCACACGGTATTCCCCCATACGACCATGTATGTGGGGGTCACGGGATAACATCCCACAGTTCTTCCGCAACCCCCGGCCGCGCCCGTACTCCGGGCCCTACCTAGGAGGGGTGAGAAGCACCCCCCCCTTAGCCAATTACTACACTGCGGCGCGTCGAATACAAACGCGCCGCCGATTCCCTGTGGGAACCCTCTCCGAGGGGGGCGCCGGACCAACGGCCCATGTCGGTCACGACGCCAGGTTCCCCGGCCTAAGGAGGCATTCGGCGGTCTTGTGCTCGGCCCCGCCTGTTGGCGATGGGCCTTCTATGCACTTCGACCGCGTCTTGCCTCCTAGGCACCTGCCTCTTTAGACGTTCGGTATCCCGTTTCTGCGACATAATAGAGTCGCAGAATCGGTCTACCGCATCCCATGACGCCTCGCTACCGACCATGGAACGAACCACAGCCGGCAGTGAGAGGTCACTCCCTATTGCCGCTACGAGCGCGGCCCTATCCTCCCCCCAGCGCGGGCAATCGGCCAAGGTGTGTGACGACGTGTCCACAGTGTGGCCACATTCATCGCACGCCTCGTCCGTCCTACCGCTGCCACTACGCAAGTACAGATAGCTCCCGAAGCAGCCGTGCCCCGTGAGTATCTGCACCAGGCGGAACTTGAGGACTCCGCAATCCCTGTTGAGCCAGTCCGCCAACACCGGTCGGACGGCTTCCACCGTGAGGCGACCGTGCAACGGGTTAAGGAGCCGTTGCTCCCAGCGCCGAAGCACGTCACCTCGCGCCTCGCGGCGCCATCTCCTCTCGTCTTCTGGAGACGGATGCTCGCCCCGTTTAAGGACGCGCTTCCGCCGCCAGTAGACGCGCGCAAGCGACTCGGCCTCGAGTTCCCACGGCGGCGTCCCAGCTAGGACGCACGCCGCCTCGAAGGAGACGGTGCGGTAACCGCGTATCACCCGTATGGCCATGACACGCTGCGGTGATCGCAGCAATGTCAGGCCACGGGCTGACAGGTCTGCAGCCCATATGGGTGCCCCGTACAACGCCATCGACCGCACCACCCCGGTGTACAGTCGCCGACATCGGACGCTAGGCCTCCTAGGTTCGGAAGAAGTCGGCTCAAGGACCCGGCGGCTCGAATGAGCTTCGGGCCCAATTGCCGAAAGTGCTCGTCGAACTTCCATCTGCCGTCGAGGACGAGTCCCAAGTACTTCAGAGAAGTACCGACGGCGATGGAAGTCCCACCGACTATCAACTCCGCACCAGGCGGAGGGGCGTTCCGAGCGTCGTGGAAGCACAATGCCTCACACTTGCTCAGCGCCACCTCCAGTCCCACCGCCTAATGCGTTCGACGACTTGGGCTACTCCCGCAGTCGCCAATACGCGCGCCTCCTAAAGGTGCGTCCGCGAGCCGTCACCAGGTGTCGTCGGCGTAACAAGTCACGTCGACTCCTGAGGTTGGCTCCGCGTAGCACCGAGTCGTAACCGATGTTCCACAGGAGCGGCCCAAGGACCGAACCCTGCGGAACGCCGCACGACACTCCGTGCCGACACCACTCGTCTCGCGTCGGGTACCTAACGAATCGGTCCGAGAGATACTCCCCGATCGTCCGTCTCAGGTACGTCGGTATCCCGAACTCGACCAGAGCTGCGGTGATGGTTCCCCACGGTAAGGTGTTGAACGCATTGGCGATGTCGAGAGACACCGCCAACACCACCTCACCGCGAGACACCGCGTCTTCCGCGAGGCACCTGACCCTTGCGATCGCATCTACGGTCGACTTGCCTCGGCGGAATCCGAACTGATGGTCGCTCAGATCCGGTCCAGTCTCTCCATGTGTCGAATGAGGCGAGCTGCAATAACGCGCTCGAAGAGCTTGCTCACCTCGTCCAACAGCACGACGGGCCGATACGAAGACGGTGTATCGTCCGCTTTCCCACCCTTATTTAGCAGCACCAGCTTCCCCGTCTTCCAAATACGTGGAAACCGGCCCCGCTTCAGACACGCCGTGAACAGCGACCGTGTCCATGGCTCCAACGGACCCGAGCCTAAGGCCCAGGCGCGACCGGGTATACCGTCGGGCCCAGGAGCGGTGTCTTTGACACGCATCCTTTTATGGCCGCTGACAGTTCCCTTCGCTAACTTCCGGTGCGTCATCCGGTCGGGAGGATTCTACGGCCCCCACGGGACACATTCGCCACTGATGGAAATAGTGTGCGAATCGTCCGATCGAGAAGTTCCGGCGGCAGAGTGCGAGTCAGTGGAGGCCGCCAAGGGCGCAGCTTTGCCGCACCCTCTTGTACGGTTTCCCGTACGGGTCAGCCTCCAAGGACTCTAACATCTCTACCTCCGAAGCCTTCTTCGCTTCCAGAGATCGCTTTCACCAATTCCATCACGTTGGCCCTATGTTCCGCATAGAGCCGCTCCTCCTCGGCCGGGTCGCGCCTTCGTCGGCGTCGACACCTGTGGTACCTACGTCGGCTCGCCACGCAAGCGCTGCGAAGCCGTCCCAGATCCGCTGTCCACCAGTGCACAGCACGTCTCGGAGGAAGGGGCGCACCTGCGGCATGCTCACGTCACACACGTGCGACATGGCTTCCACGAGTCTCCGCTTCCCTTCGACGTCATCTGCTTCCCCCCCTAACGAAGGGCCCGTTGCCCTTTCCCTCCCTTCGCGTACCCACGCCTCGATCAGTGCCGCCTCCTCAAGGAGGTCACGATCCAGACGCTTCAACGCCCAACGAGTGCCGTCCCCGATCAAGGGTCGACTAGGATCGGTCGGCGTACCCGAGGCCGCGGAGACACTGAATCGGATGTACAAATGATCCGACAGTGTCTCCACGCTCTCGAGCACCTCCCAATCCCCGATACGGCGGGCCAGGGCGTCTCCTGCGAACGTTACGTCCACTATGGAACCGCCCTGTTTCCGCACGCACGTGTTCGTCGACCCCCGATTGAGCACGACTAACCCGGCACCGATCGCAAACTCCTCGAGTGCGGCACCGCGCGCGCTCGTCCCCGGGCACCCCCACGCCTCAGACTTGGCATTGAGGTCCCCGGCGAAGAGAATACGTGCCGACCCGTTGCGACCAATGAGTGCACCTACTCTGTCGAGCAGCCGCTCGAATTCGGCTAAGCTGCGGTTCGGCGAGAAGTATGCCCCCACCACCAGCATATCCGCTACCCTCCCTGCAACGTAACCCCGCCCGCGTTCTACCAACTCTAAGTTGGGAGAGCCGTTCGAGGTCACAGTGCCTATGGCCACCGTCGCGTCTAGGTCCCCCGCCCAGTTATCCCAGGAGGGAACGTAGTACGGCTCGCTGACCACTACAACGTTGATCAACCGCTCCGCCATGCTCTGGTACAGAAGGTCCTGAGCTCTGGCGCAGTGGTTGATGTTCACCTGGAGAAACTTGATGTCCATCGTTATTCGACGGACATTTTATTCTCCTCAGGCACTGAGCTTGCACTCGTGCCCGGCGCTTCCGCTTCGGAGGCTCTCGGCCTTTCCCGTTGCGCTTGCCGCCTACCTTCGCATTTGGTGGCCGTGCCGGAAGTGGACGGTGTCGCCTTGACGACTCGCCCCTTCCCGCACTTTACACCGCCACATCTATGATCGGTTGCCCGGCCGCACTGCAAGTGTTGCAGTGCGGCTTGGCGGTACAAGTGGCCGCCTTGTGGCCGATCATTCCGCAGCGGTAGCACTCACCACTGCGGTCCCTTCCGGACGTGCACTTTGCTACCACGTGCCCCTTCTCGTGGCACCGGAAACAAAGCTTCGGCTTCCTCTCTAAAAGTGTGACTTGAGCAGACACCCAGCCTACCAGGAGTCTGCCTCCGTTCACCACTTTTTCGCAGCTTCTACGGGACAGTGCAGAAACACCATCCCGAGACCGGAGGCGGCGAGTTTGACGACGCTCGACCGAATCTGGTCGGCCGAACAACCCCCCACCCGCGCCACCGCTGCTACAACGTCTGCGCTCGTCACCGAGTCGTCGAGTCCTGAGACCCTCAACTCGACGCACCTGACCGGCCTGGCGATGCGCACGATCCTCGCCCAGAGACTCCCGGAGTCTCCTTTGCGAGGTTATCGGCCCTCTCGCCGTTGTTGATGCCGGGCACCTCTAAGATGCGCGCACCAGTCGCCGCCGTCCTGAACCGAAGCCCGGCTATCCCGAGTTCGGCAAGGTTCACCTTCCTTCGCCTGGGCGATGACTTGGCGTACGTGACGCCCTTCGTCGATGCCTCAGGCCCAGAGTCACCACTACGGCCGCGGCCCGTGGGGCACGCGGCTTTGCGGCTTCTGGCTCTTGCCTCCCCCGTTCTGCCGTTTCGGCGCTTGCTGCTGCGGTTTAGGCAGCAGCTTGGTCGTTTCTTTGGCTTTCTCGCCACTACGTTCCACGCCTCCTCCAGTGGAGGTGGCGCGGGCGCGGGCTTGAAAGTTCTTCGGCGGAACTTCTTCCGCCGGCCTGCTCTTTTGCCTTCCCTTTCCCCTACCCTTAGGGGGTTTGGGGGCAGGGTTGGCAACTACCTTGGCCGCTTTGGGCGCTGCGTTCTTGGCGGCTGGAGCCTCCAGTCGCGCAGCTGCACCCAACGGCGGCCGTATTCTCTTTTCCGGTAGGAGGCGATCCTCCAGCGATGCCAAGCGGGCCGAGACCATGGTCCCCACCTGCAGCATCACTGTTCGGCATATCTCCTCGATCGGCACTGAGGCCGATTCGGGGCGAACGGTGCCGGTGGACCGCTTCCTCTTCGCCGAGCGAGTCGTCCCCTCTTGAGGGGATTCCTCTCCGACGTCCACATGAGAGGGCGCGGGACGTTCCCGCCGCTCCCTCTCGTCGAATTGCGCCCTGAGGCTGGCCAATTCCTTACGGAAATCGGCCACCTCTGCGCGCAGACGGGCGTTCTCCGCTGCGAGAAGGCGCGTCTCGTCCGACTCAGTACGAGCCCCGATTGCCGCAACAGCCGCCTTTACGGAGGCTGCAGCCGCCTTCAGGTCCCGTGCCAGGTCAGACTTCAGGTTGCTAGACTTGTTGGCGATCACCGTGATCAGCGCAACGTCATCTACCACCTGATGTTGCAGCGTTGCAGCCGTCTCTGCGTCCGGAGCCCTACCTGGCTCCAGCGCCGGCAATTTGGAGAGTCTCCTCTCCCTCGCCCGACGGTACTTCGCTGCCAACGCAACCAACTCCTCTTCGGCGCGGAGTTTCCATTCTTTGCGCCTCTCGGCCTCCAACGCGGCTTTGGCTTTGCCGTAGCCCACGTATTGGCCAGTCGTAGGCGGGCGCCCACGACGTTTGCGCTTATCCTCGTCCTCCGAGGAAGCGGTCACCCCATCATCACTGAGGCGGCGTTTACGGTCCTGCCAGAAGCGGGAGCCGCACACCTCCTCAGTGATGTCGAGGCTGCAGTCTGATGCAGCCTCCTTATCACTATTTTGAGCAGCGGGGGTCATGATGATATCGCCCCCGCTTCTTTGCTCGACGCTCAGGCGCTCCAGCACCACTCGCGCTTCTGGAAGCGCGGCTGGCGTGGGCGCGCGTGGCGCGAGCCTGTCACATCCGGTATGGGTCGTCGTCGACCCTTTGCCTGCGCCCGTCTTGGGTCGCGGCTCTTCTGCTGCTACTTTAGCAGCGTCCATCTGGGGACGCTGCTTTCTTCCTCCCGCGTCGTTCGCCGTCGATGCACCGGTGTCAACTCCTACAACAGTTTTGCCCACCCCAGAGTACGGAGGGCAGACGGTGCTAGGCACCGTGTGGGATTCCCCAGCCATATGGCTGGGACCCACCTGGGGACTTAAGTCTTTTGAACTGTTCATCATGGGTGCTTTAGTTTGCTGATCCACAGCTTTGGACGCTAATGACCAATCCCCTTGGCCATTCATCCCCTCGGCACGTCGTACCTTGGGATTGGGGTAATTTGAGAGGTTGTCTTCCTCTTGACTTCGGTCTCAGTGACTGAAGTCTCGCTCCGCTCGGGAGTGCTATGAGCGGGCTACGGGTGCGCCCGACGTGGCCTAAGCCAACAGCCACCCTAGGGGCGGACTCGCCGCACGACTCGACTGATTGCACTGAAGAGAAGACTATACAGTCTCCTACTCCAACGGGCGATGAGGTCGTCACTTCCCGACGCCGTTGACTGATTGCACTGAAGCCAAGACTCCTCCTCAGAGAGAAAGAGTCTGCTCCTGCGGGCGGTGGGGTCGTCACATCCCCACGCCGAGAGGTTAGGTTAGGTTAGGCTAGGCTAGGCCAGGCCAGGCCAGCCAGGCCAGGCCAGGCCAGGCCAGGCTAGGCCAGGCCAGGCCAGGCCAGGCCAGGCTAGGCCAGGCCAGGCCAGGCCAGGCCAGGCCAGGCCAGGTTAGGTTAGGTTAGGTTGGGTTAGGTTAGGCTAGGTTAGGTTAGGTTAGGCTAGGCTAGGTTAGGTTAGGTTAGGTTAGGTTAGGTTAGGTTTTTTTTTTTTAATGTAACATGAGGCATTACTGCTGACTTATTTCTAAATTCAGAGTTTTATAGCCCCTTGTCCTTTTTTCTCTAAGAATAGACACAGTAATGCCTAAGCTATTTCCTAGTTCCCCTAACGTGGATAGGTTAGGGCAGTTTTACTCCCATGCCTTTCCCATTCCTTACATATATTCTACATTCTTCCATTCGTCTTTTTACAATAACTTATTTCTACTTATTTCTACTTCTCTTATCTTTATTTCTATTTCTATTATAAACTTTTGTCTTATATCTAATTTTCTGTCTATCTAGCTATACTATTTTATACAATGCAATTTTCTATTTGCTATTTCTACATCCTAGTCTATTTAGAATTTTTTATGTCAAAAAGTGGGCTCTCCACTCACATTATTTTAATGTGAGTTTGACGCTCCTTACTCGCTAAGTTTTGTTCCTCTGCGCTGCTTTCTCCGCAATCCTTCTGCAGTAGCAGAGGAACTTTCTTTTCGTCTCTTTATTTGCCACTAGGGCCGGTAGATTATTTTTACATATTTTTAGTCCTAAGGCTATTTCCACATCCATTTTCATGCTGGCGTAAATGGGACACTCAGTGAGGAGATGGATGATGGTCTCATTCACCCCATCGTCACAGGCACACGACGGGCTCTCCTTACACCTGAACCTGTTCAAGTATTCGGAGAACCCGCCATGTCCTGTGAGCACTTGCACAAGCCTGGCATCCATCTCCGTCTTTCGTACTGTGCGGTATGCGTCTGCGGCATCCGGGAAGAAGATTTTGGTAACGGAAGCCGTCGCACTCTCTCGGTACCTCCCGTTCCATTCGTCAATCGACTCCAAACGGATCTGTCGTTTGACAAACGAAACGGGGCACCGATCGTATACGGGGGCCCTCTTTGTCTTGGTTGCGGCCTCCTTTGCAAGCGCATCCGCCCTCTCATTCCCTTCCACTCCTACATGGGCCTTCACCCATGTGAGGGAGAAGGTTTTACCCTCCTTCCTCATTTGGCTGATGTTCTGCCGGGCGTTGACCGCAAGAGGATGGAGGGAATCCGTGTTCATCACGGTCTGGAGAGCGGACCTGGAGTCGCAATAGACCCTGTAGTGCCGCGCAGAATGCCGAAGTGCCCACTTTGTCGCTTCACTGAGTGCGAGCAGCTCCGCCTGGTAGACGGTGCAGTAGTCGCTCAGCTTGAGTTTTCGGGTACTCGTCTCGGCAGCACCAGTCCAGATGGATAGCGCCGCTCCGACTTTCCCGTCAATTTTACTACCGTCGGTGTATATACGGACGGTAGCCTCGTCTTGCCAAAGCGACTCCGCACCCCCGTCCAGGCAGAGATCATCCAGCTCGACCCTTTCGGCTGGGTGGGGCATTTCAGCGAAGGGTGTCCTAGACTCGATCTCCTGTCTCCTACCACCTGCCTGGTTATGCCTCTCTTTATTTCATAAAGAGAGGCCGCTTCCTGATCCTGATATCCAGCGGAAGCAGTCCTGCGAGTAGTAGTGCTGAGTGCAGGAGACGGTCCTATACGATCGAATGATCTTTGGGCAAACCCTCTGCACAGCTTCCAGCTGCTTCCTGGCAGACTTCTTAGTGTCGCCGACGCCCATGCAGCCGAGGCATTACATGATCGTCGGTTCCACCACCGCCGTATATATCGTCCTAATCACCTCGGGTTTAACCCCAAGAGACCCTAGCAGCTCTCGACAGCTGGCCATACAGGCTCTGAGCCTTCTTGCACACATTCACAATGTGCGCATTGAAGGTGAGCCCGCTGTCAACTGTGAGGCCGAGGATCTTGATGCTTTTTGAGAGACCAATCCCCTCCCCGCCCATGCTCAGAAGTGGTGAGTCATACTTTAGCTTCCTCGTCACCACCATCGCTTGGGTCTTGTGGGGTGCGAAGTTTAGCTTGTTTCTGACCCCCCACTCCCGAACATACTCGAGGGTTGGATTAGCCTCCCTCTGCACCTCCAGGGCGTTACCACCCGAGAATATTAAGACGACATCATCAGCGAAAGCCTGACAGTACACCCCCTTCTCCTCCAAAGCGGTGAGAAGGGGATTCAGCAGCAGGTTCCACAGCGTAGGTCCCCCTATGGATCCTTGCACGCATCCCTTCGTCGTACTTTTGACGCACTCCGCACCGGCGAACCCTACTCGCACTGATCGGTCGCTAAGATAGCTATCAATCAGGCGCCTCAGGTCCACCGGGCAGCCGGTCTCCGCCAGCCTGAGTTTGATCGCAGGCCACCACGCATTATCGAATGCCCCCTCTATGTCCAGCGACACGAGAACCATGAGCTTCTTTGCAAGAAGCCCATCGTTCAGGTGCCGCATCATGGCACAGAGGGAGTCCTCGGTACTACGCTGTGGCATAAACCCGAATTGGCGGTCGCTTATCAGTGGCACAATGTGCCATCTGATTCGCTGCACCGCCATTTTTTCGAGGATCTTTCCCATAACCGGCAGGAGACCTATGGGTCTGTACGACTTAGGGTTTGTGTAGGTGTCCTTTCCGGGCTTCCGTATAACCACGACCACAGCGACCTTCCACCTCGCAGGGAAGTGTGAAAGACTTAGACACTTGTTAAAAAGCGCTAGGAAAAGGTCAGGATCCAGAGTGATAGCCTGTTCGCAGATGTCGGAGGTTAGGCCATCCAGACCAGGTGCCTTCTTCGGATTGAACGACGACGCGGCCCATATTAGCTCTCCCCTTGTGAAAGGTGGGCTGCATGGTTTACCATGCAGCCCCTCATTTATTTTATGGGCTAACGCTCTTATATGCCTATGTTCCGCGTCGTCGCTCGCCGGATCGTCCTCCGGATAAAATGTATCCGCCAGCAGCCTGGCTGACTCCTCCCCTCCCAGTACTACTCCATTTCGTACCAGAGGAACGTCCTCTTGTTTCACCTCCGTGCGACGTATCACTCTGTATATCCCGTCCCACATCGACTCACCATCTTGCTGGCCGCAGAAGGCCTTCCAGCTGGCGGTTTGTGCCTTTTTGACCTCAAGGAGATAATTCTCCTTGGTCTTAAGGTACTGCTCGACAACCCACTGTCTTCGGACCGGTGCTGCATTACGGATCCTCCGCTTCATGCGCAATACCTCTTTCTTGAGGGTCGTGAGCTCCTCCGACCACCAGGGCAATCCTATGAATTTCTTCATTCCTACCTTTTTGAATTTTTTGTCACTTACTTCCATTATAGTTTTAGTAATTCCATCTGTAATCTCATCTAATTCTCTAATGTTATTAATTTTGTCTATCTCTTTCTTCCTAAAATTCTTATCCTTCCAAATTTGGCCGAGTTCCTTTCGGAACTCGGTCCAGTCCGCTTTTCTCGTGTTATATTTCCTTGTCCCTATCCTTTTCATTTCGCTATCTCTAGATTTTTCCAAATTAATTTCGAATAGGATTGCCCTGTGGTCGGAGTTAGTTATATGATCCTCCACTCGCCAGCCACCGATCTTCCCCAGTAGGGCCGTCGAGCACACCGTGACATCCACGCAGCTGGTGAACCTTCTGCCGCCCCTGATGGTATCGAAAGTGGGATCGGTTCCCCTGTTTAGGAGGTGGAGTTCGAGCTCATCGAGCGCCGAGGCCACCTCCGTTCCTCTCCTGTCTGTCTTCCGACTCCCCCACCAAGTGTTCCACGCGTTAACGTCCCCTCCCAATATCACGTCTCTTGTGCCCAGTCCCACGACCGCGGCCGTTATATCGTTAAGATAGGGGCGAGAGGTTGATCTCCTCGAGGTAAACGGAGACTATCCTGACCTCCTGCACTCCCCATTCCCAACTTTGCAACAGCAATGTTGCAAGTTGTTAGGTGAGGGCACTGAGTAAGCCGGACAGCCCCGTCGAACAGTACAATGGCGGCTTTGATAACCTGATCAGAGTTAGGACTTCTCGCACATTGTACTGTCCTTATCCCTGTGTACTGTTTCATCTCCCCTATCCTTCCGATATAAGGCTCTTGCACTATGGCCAGGCTCAACTTGCGGGAGACCGCTTCGGTCATGAGTTCAGCCGTCGCGGTTTCACTCCTCTGCAAGTTGACCTGGATGACGCCATATTGGTGAGGTCGCTCACTATGGACAGTCCGGACCACCTCAGCAGTAGGCTACGGTTGATCTTGCTAAGATCTCCCATCTGCCCCTTACCGGGCATTCCGAACTGAAGGCGTTGTGATCCCTTCTCTCGAATTTCGCTTTCGCGCAGTTCCTACAGGTCGGTGCAACTCCAGCGAGCCACTCCTCGCATTTCGCTTTAAGGTGAGGACCTCCGCAGTGGCTACAGATGTCCGAGGTCTCGGTACACAGTCTTTTGCTGTGTCCGTACCCCAGACATCTGGAGCACTGCACCAGTGGCGATTGGTCCTCAACCCTGACTCGCTGGAGATCTATATGCACCGATCCAGCTGTCGTCAAGCGTTGCCACATCTGCGGAGAAACCCTCAACACAACATGGGCTGTGTGCGGGTTCCTCGTTTTCCTGCGATACCGCACTTCCATTCGCTTGTCGTCCCCGCTGACATCCCCTAGGATATGTCTGTTTTGCGAGTGTAGCGCCTTGACAATATCCTCGTCGGTGTTAATGCACAGCACATCCCTGAGGATGACCAGCGGGTCCTTGTTCTTAATCTCTTCCACTCTCAAGTCCTTTCCCATTCTAGCTATCCTTTCTCTAACCTTACCCATCTCCTCCTTTGTGTTGCACCCCAATATAACCTTTCTGTCCCTTGCTTTCCTGACCTGATCCACTCTTACTCCTCCTTCCTTAGCATTCACCGCCTTTCTTACCTTATCTATTATTTGATCACCTGTCTCTCTTTCATTCACCGAGGTTATTGCCACCGAGTGCATTGCCTTGTACTTCGGTGTCAACACCCTCGGTGGCGGAGCAGCCGTCACACTTGCATACGTACCTTTACTCACTTTCGACTCTTCATTCATTCTTTCTATCGCCTTATTATTCCTTTCTATTCCACTTTTTTGCTCCTCTATCCTATTTATTATATTACTTTCTAATTGTTCTAACCTTTCTTTCAGCTCTCTTTCTCTCCGGTCACTTTCTTTCAGGATTTTTTCTTTCAGGTTTCTTCCTTCCAGGTCTCTTTCTATCATCTCTCTTTCTAACTGTTCTAATCTTTCATTCATCTCTTTTTCTTCCAGGTTTCCCGGTCTGCTTCCTTCTGCGGTTCGCGCCCCACTTCCGGTTCCCTTCGTGGCAGCGTTGGCGCTTCCTCGGCTTCTTTTTACAAGTTGGTATAACCTTTCTATTGCTTCTACCACTTCATCTTTTATCTCTTTTTCAGATTTCGAGAGGTTTTAAGTTGAGCTTAGCCTTCATGAGGCAAGCTT
Source organism: Meandrusa payeni (assembly GCA_029286785.1). Classification (NCBI taxonomy): domain Eukaryota; kingdom Metazoa; phylum Arthropoda; class Insecta; order Lepidoptera; family Papilionidae; genus Meandrusa; species Meandrusa payeni. The sequence continues at coordinate 15,203 of JAGSMX010000002.1, read as the reverse complement.
TCGCCTCTGCTACCCTGCCGATACTCTTTGGTGGGCGGCCTCAGGTGCGTCCCTTTGGGTTTCCCCAGCCTGGACACTTCCCTCTTTCCTTTTGCATCCATTCTCTCTCTTTCTCCTTTCTCTCCTCCTTCCACTCTAGGCCGGCTCACCTTCCCAATTTTTGCGGGGGGGGAGGAGCGTATTACGGTTCCTTTCACGGCCTTGGTCGTTGCCGTTTCCCACTCCCCCACACTCTTTCTTACATTAGAAGTCACCTTCGGTGCTTCCATGTCTTGGCTAGTGGAAGGGTCGGTGGCCTGGTCCTTCACGTTTCCGTCCACTTTCTTTGTTGGGGTGCGTATCCCAAACATATCCTCAAGGGGAACGCGTCAATAATTTAAATTTAGTTAATATATTAAAAGTCAAAACGAGTCAATTTGTATATATGTGTATAAAAGTAAAATGTAAATATAATCTATAGGTTTGTATAAGTTATAAATATATTTTAAAACTACCTTGTCCTTTTGGAGCGTCTTTCTTTAGTGGTAGTTTTGGTCAAGACTTACCTTTGCTACGTCGGTTAATGTAAATCTATAAAATTTTATGCAGCTCCCAGAGCAGTCACTTAGCGAGTAAGTCGCACCGCGTCGCACACACTATTTTTACAATTTTTACAAGTCAAATAATTAGTGTTTTAAGCACTATTTTAATTTATTTTACAATTTATTATCAGTATCTTTTTACCTTTTTTATCTCCGCAATTTTTAAAATTAAAAGATTGCGGCACAATTTTGGCAGGCGTCGTATTTTCTTATTAATTTTTACAAATTTTTTTTTTTTTAAAATTACGATTATTTTTACAATCTATTTAACAATTCTTATTACTTTTTTACTATATATATTTTATACAATTTTTAATATTTTAAATTTCAATTATTTAAAAAATTTTTATTTATTTCTCTAATTTCTAATTAATAAACAAAGTTGTTTTTTATGTCCCCGGGTTCGCCTTTTAATTCCCCTTCCAAAGCCGTCTTCCAAAACAGCCGCACGGCCTTGGATGGGTGACCACGCGGGACCCAAGAATTTTTAAAAATTTCTAACTCAAAAACTAATAGTCCTAAAAATCTAAATTTTTTACAGCGTGTAGTCCAAAAGTTATCCTTTAATATAGGCAAATAAAAATATATAGGTATCGATCTACTTTCTGAGATATTATTTTTTAAAATTTTACAAATTTTCAAAAATTAATAATTCTTAAACTACTTAACTTTTTAAAATTTTTCTTTTTGTTCCAGGATCTGCCCGACGTCTGCTACCGCAATCCACCTCCAGAAATAGTGGCACGGGTCTGGATCACTGACCTCGTGTTGGAGGTTATAACGGTTTTTTCGTTATATCTTCCTCTGCTTTTCCTGGGAAAAATCTAATTTTCCCCAGGATGTTGGGTTAGGTTAGGTTAGGTTAAGGTTAGGTTAGGTTAAGGTTAGGTTAGGCTAGGTTAGGTTAGTTAGGTTAGGTTAGAGTTAGAGTTAGGTTAGGTTAGGCTAGGTTGTGGCTAGGCTAGGTTAGGCCAGGTTAGGCTAGGTTAGGCTAGGTTAGGTTAGGTTAGTTAGGTTAGGTTAGGTTAGAGTTAGGTTAGGTTAGGCTAGGTTAGGCTAGGTTAGGCTAGGTTAGGTTAGGTTAGGCCAGGCTAGGCCAGGCTAGGCCAGGCCAGGTTAGGCTAGGTTAGGCCAGGCCAGGCCAGGTCAGGCCAGGCCAGGCTAGGTTAGGTTAGAGTTAGGTTAGAGTTAGAGTTAGAGTTAGGTTAGGTTAGGTTAGGTTAGGCCAGGCTAGGTTAGGTTAGAGTTAGGTTAGGTTAGGCCAGGTTAGGCTAGGTTAGGTTAGTTAGGTTAGGTTAGGCCAGGTTAGGTTAGGCTAGGCCAGGCTAGGTTAGGTTAGAGTTAGAGTTAGGTTAGGTTAGGCTAGGCCAGGTTGTGGCCAGGCCAGGCTAGGTTAGGTTAGGTTAGGTTAAGGTTAGGTTAGGCTAGGTTAGGTTAGTTAGGTTAGGTTAGAGTTAGAGTTAGGTTAGGTTAGGCCAGGCTAGGTTAGGTTAGAGTTAGGTTAGGTTAGTTAGGTTAGGTTAGGCTAGGCTAGGTTAGGTTAGTTAGGTTAGGTTAGAGTTAGGTTAGGTTAAGGTTAGGTTAGGTTAGAGTTAGAGTTAGGTTAGGTTAGAGTTAGGTTAGGTTAGGTTAGGTTAGAGTTAGAGTTAGAGTTAGAGTTAGAGTTAGGTTAGGTTAGGTTAGGCCAGGTTAGGCCAGGTTAGGTTAGGTTAGGCCAGGCTAGGCTAGGCCAGGCCAGGCCAGGTCAGGCCAGGCCAGCCAGGCCAGGCCAGGTTAGGTTAGGTTAGGCCAGGCCAGGCCAGGCCAGGCTAGGTTAGGTTAGAGTTAGGTTAGGTTAAGGTTAGGTTAGGCTAGGCTAGGTTAGGCCAGGTTAGGTTAGGCTAGGTTAGGTTAGAGTTAGAGTTAGGTTAGGTTAGGCCAGGTTAGGCCAGGCTAGGTTAGGCCAGGTTAGGTTAGGTTAGAGTTAGAGTTAGAGTTAGAGTTAGGTTAGGTTAGGCTAGGCTAGGTTGTGGCTAGGCTAGGTTAGGTTAGGTTAAGGTTAGGTTAGGCTAGGTTAGGCCAGGTTAGGTTAGGTTAGAGTTAGAGTTAGGTTAGGTTAGGCCAGGTTAGGTTAGGTTAAGGTTAGGTTAGGCTAGGTTGTGGCTAGGCTAGGTTAGGCTAGGCCAGGCCAGGCTAGCCAGGCCAGGCCAGCCAGGCCAGGCCAGGTTGTGGCCAGGCCAGGCCAGGTCAGGCCAGGCCAGGTTAGGTTAGGCCAGGTTAGGTTAGGCTAGGCTAGGCTAGGTTAGGCTAGGTTAGGCTAGGCTAGGCTAGGTTAGGCCAGGTTAGGCCAGGCTAGGCCAGGCCAGGTTGTGGCCAGGCCAGGCTAGCCAGGCCAGGCCAGGCCAGGCCAGGTTAGGTTAGGCCAGGTTAGGTTAGGTTAAGGTTAGGTTAGGCCAGGCTAGGCTAGGCCAGGCCAGGTCAGGCCAGGCCAGGTTAGGCTAGGCCAGGCCAGGTCAGGCCAGGCCAGGTTAGGTTAGGCCAGGCTAGGTTAGGTTAGGCCAGGCTAGGCTAGGTTGTGGCCAGGCCAGGCTCAGGCCAGGCCAGGCTAGGTTAGGCTAGGCCAGGCCAGGCCAGGTTAGGCCAGGTTAGGCCAGGTTAGGTTAGGCCAGGCTAGGTTAGGTTAGAGTTAGGTTAGGTTAGGCCAGGCTAGGTTAGGCCAGGCTAGGCCAGGTTGTGGCCAGGCCAGGCCAGGCCAGGCTAGGTTAGGTTAGGTTAAGGTTAGGTTAGGCCAGGCCAGGCCAGCCAGGCCAGGCCAGGTTGTGGCCAGGCCAGGCCAGGCTCAGGCCAGGCCAGGCTAGGCTAGGCTGGGTTAGGTTAGGCTAGGCTAGGCCAGGTTAGGCCAGGCTAGGCTAGGCTAGGCTAGGCCAGGCTAGGCTAGGCTAGGCTAGGCTAGGCTAGGCTAGGCCAGGCTAGGCTAGGCCAGGTTAGGCTAGGCTAGGCTAGGCTAGGTTAGGCTAGGCTAGGCTAGGTTAGGTTAGGCCAGGCTAGGCCAGGCCAGGTTAGGCCAGCCAGGCTAGGCTAGGCTAGGCCAGGCCAGGCTAGGCTAGGCTAGGCTAGGCTAGGCCAGGCTAGGCTAGGCTAGCCAGGCCAGGCCAGGCCAGGCTAGGCTAGGCCAGGCCAGGCCAGGCTAGGCCAGGCCAGGCCAGGCTAGGCCAGGCCAGGCCAGGCTAGGCCAGGCCAGGCTAGGCCAGGCTAGGCCAGGCTAGGCCAGGCTAGGCCAGGCCAGGCTAGGCCAGGCCAGGCCAGGCCAGGCCAGGCCAGGCCAGGCCAGGCCAGGCCAGGCCAGGCCAGGCCAGGCTAGGCCAGGCCAGGCCAGGCCAGGCCAGGCCAGGCCAGGCTAGGCTAGGCCAGGCTAGGCTAGGCCAGGCCAGGCTAGGCCAGGCTAGGCCAGGTTGTGGCCAGGTTAGGCCAGGCCAGGCTAGGCTAGGTTAGGCTAGGCCAGGCTAGGCCAGGTTAGGTTAGGCTAGGCTAGGTTAGGCTAGGTTAGGTTAGGTTAGGTTAAGGTTAGGTTAGGGTTATCGTTGTTATTTTTGTTGTTGGTTGTTGATTGACGGCACAAAGGGCCAGGAATGGCAGGAGTCTGGGGAAAGAGGGAGATCCGGGCGGGGGTCGCTCAAAGGGTGGGGAAGGGAAAAAGAATGTTAGAATTTTTGACGAAGGGAGGGATTTAAATGAAGATCTAAGTGAATCGGAAGGGGAAGGAGTTGCTGGGGGAAGCGGGATAGGAGCAGGAAGAGGGGGAGCAAAGAACCGAATGGTTCTGGAGAGCGGGACGGAGTCGGAGACCGAGGTGCGACACGGGAAGAGATTATTCTCGGAAGTGTTGCTCAATTCGGAATCGGACTCTGATTCTGTCGACGAGGGGGGCAAAAGGAAAGGGAAGGGTAAGGTTTCCTCCCGAAGCTCGAGGGTGAGGACACCCTTGCAAAGGCAAGGGCGGCACTACGCCAAAAAAAGGTGGAGGAGGCGGAGGCGGCTTTTGCGGCTGGACTGGAGAGCCGGCTCAGGAGGGGAGAGGCTGAGAAGGAGAAAGAAGCGAAGGAGAGCGAACTCCCCCCTGATCTGGAGTCTCTAGGACCGCAGGACCTCATGGCTGCAGCGGAGGACCAGCTAAAAACTATCCTGCAGCTGACCGGTAAGAGTACCAACCTGAAGGGGGGGTACTCTACCAAGATCAAAAGGGCGTCCTCCTTCATAAGGGAGGTTCTGGACACCCTCGCGGTACGCACGGAGGCAGAGGAGACACGTCGCCTCCGAGCGAACAATAGTCGGCTCCAACGTGAGGTGGATAACCTCCGGGAGGAACTTCGTGCGTACCGCAGGGAGTTTGAAGAAAGTAGGAAGGAGATAAGAAAGGAGGGCCCAATGAGCCGGGACCAGTTCCAAGAACTGGAAGGGACCATCGCCAGATTGGTTGGCAATCTGGTTGATGGTCGCCTATCTGAATTGGAGTCCCGGCTCCCGCAGAAGGTCTGCCGCCCACCTCTGGCGGGTGACAGCAGACCTCTGGCGAAGGCGACGAAGGCCGCCATTGAAGAGTCCCGTGCAGCAGCTGCACGCTCGGACAAGGAGGAGGCGGCCAGGTTGCCTTCAAGCCAGGGGTCTGTTCAGACCCAGGAGTTGGGGATAGAAGAATTCCCTGCCCTCCCCTCACCCTCTCCGAAGGGAAAGGGGAAAGGAAAGGGAAAGGGTAAGGGTGGAGAAAAGGCGGGGGTAGAGTGGACACCGTTCGGTCCCTCTACCTCCAAAGTGCCGACTGAAGCCTCACGGCCGGGCCCGTCCGCTCCATCGGGGACTAACTCGATGGAGTGGACTGAGGTGGTCCGCCGTAAGGCCACAAAGAAGCCGGCAGCTGGAGGTGCAGTGAAGGCTCCGTCAGCGCAGAGGGAGGAGGGCCAGAAGAGGACAAGTATTGTTCTCCCCCGCTCTCAGGCCGTAGTGCTTAAACTGCGGCCTGAAGCAGCGGCAAGGGGAGAGACATACGCCTCGGCCCTCCTAAAGGCCGAGCAAAAGGTGGACCTGGCAGAGCTAGGGATTGGGTCGCTCCGGATCCGCCAGTCGGCGACCGGGGCGCGCCTGATCGAGGTGCCAGGGGCCACCAGCTCGGACAAAGCTGATGCGCTGGCGGAGCGACTGAGGTCGGTCCTAACCGAGGAGGTGGAGGTGTCCAGGCCCGTAAAGAACGCGGACATACGCGTTACGGGCCTGAACGACGCCACCACGGTGGACCGCCTCACAGCGGCCTTGGCTCAGGAAGGGGGGTGCGCACCTGCGCAAGTCATTGTCCGGAGCATGCGCTCCGGCAATGGCCCGCAGGGAATGGGCTCCGCCCTCATTGAGCGCCCAGCTGTGGCAGCAAAAAGCTTCTACAGCCGGGGAGGTGGCGTCAGTGGGTGGAGCCGCGTGCACCTCCACTACCTGGAGCCGAGGCCGAAGCACTGTTTTAGGTGTATGGGATCAGACACGTGGCTGGCACGTGCCCCCATCAGGTCGACCGCAGCGACTTATGCTATCGCTGCGGTGAGAAGGGGCAAGGCTGCTGCCTGCTCGGCGCCACCGCACTGTGCGGTCTGCGCCGATGCAGGCAGGCCTGCCAGCCATGTGATGGGGCATGTCGTGCCGCCCCCAACTACTCGCGTGGAAAGCCCCGGCCCAACCCCAACGGGCCGGGAGCCTGCTGGGATGTTGAGATGTCTGGTTGATGGCCAGACATCTCAAACTACTCCAGGCGAACGCCAACCACCTGCCGCGGCGCAGGATCTCCTCCTGCAGTCCATGGCGGAGGGGCGTCGATCCGCGGTGATGGCGGAGCCGCACTTTGTCCCTCCCTACCACATTGGGCGGGGATCTGGACGGTTCCGTTGCCATCACCGTGAGGCCTGGAGTAGGCCCGCCCCTCGTCCCCAAAGCGAGGGCCACGGGTACGTGGCGGCGGTTCGGGGAGAGGTGGCTCTAGTCGGAGTCTACTTCTCCCCGAACCGACTCCGCCGGCCCTGAGCGGTTTCTCGACGCTCGGGCCGGTAGTGGGGCAGCTAGCGCCTCTCCAGGTGTTCGTGTTGGGGGACCTCAATGCCAAGTCCACGGCTTGGGGAAACCCCCGCACGAACCCTAAAGGGAGAGAGGTGGAAGAGTGGGCGCTAGCTGCCGGGCTGTCCCTACTCAATGTGGGGACAGCCCACACATGCGTGCGGCGGTCGGGAGGTTCAGTGGTGGACTTGTCGTTCGCCACTCCGGCCGTCGCACGGCAAGTGGAGAATTGAGAGGAGACGGAGGTGGAGACACTTTCGACCATAAAATGTTGCGCCCGAGGTGTTCCCAACCCCTCCGGACGTCCGGCGTCTAAGTCCTGGGGTCGAAGCCGGTTCCCGCGTTGGGCCCTCACAAAGCCTCGACCGGGAACTGGCATTAGAGGCGGCAATTGTCGGCCGCTGGGGCCTCCCGCCGACCGAAGATGGGGTGGATCGATGCGGCTGGCCGCTTCTGCGACGTTTTACACAACGTCTGCAGAGCGGCCATGCCTCGTGTTGTGCGTCCCCCCAGGCGGGCGGTTCTGGCGGTTTCGGCACAGACACGATCCTCCGCGTCGCCTGCAACGGGGCCCGAAGGGCATACACCCGGAAGCAGGCGGCGCCGACCTCAGGACGTGGAGAGAGATGTCACGTGGTCTATGTGGAGAAGAAAAGATCCTGCAGCTGGCCATCTGCCGAGCCAAGGAGAAGGCCTGGCTGGACATGGTGGAGGGTCTCGAAAGAGACCCTTGGGGCCGACCATATAAAAGGGTGCGGGAGAAACTCCGCACCCAGTCGGCCCTCTCACCAGAGTGATCCAGCCAGGGATCCTGGGGAGGATAGTCGGGGAACTTTCCCGACGCCCCTGCGGGCTTTACTCCCCCAGGATGGCTCGGCAGACGCCGGACGTCGAAGACGTCCTGCCACCACCCGTCACGGAGGCCGAAATGGAGGCAGTTCTGACCTGCTCCAGAGTAGGCGGAGGGCACTGGTCCGGACGGGGTGCACGGAAAGGTTCTGGCTCCTTTCCTCGTGCACCTCGGCCAGGCCCTCAGGAGCTGTTCGATCGCTGTCTGCGGTCGGGGCAGTTCCCGAGGGCCTGGAAGGAGGGTCGGCTGTCTTCCGAAGGACAGTCGGCCCCCGACTCGGCTTCGGCGGTTCGACCGGTCGTGTTGCTGGACGAGGCCGGTGCGCCCCAGGGTCGTGGCTCGCCGCCCGTCCGGCATATTGAGGAAGGTCCGGGCCCGAAACTCTACGAGTATCAATTGGTTCCGGGCCCGCCGGTCGACCGTCGATGCCCTCCGACGCCTGCGGGCGGTGACGGAAGAGGCGGGCGTCGGGGAGAGGTAGTGCTGGCGGTGTCACTGACATCGCCAATGCCTTCAACAGTCTCCCTCATGCAGTGATACAGGCGGCACTCGAATATTTCGAAGTGCCCCTGTATTCGAGGAGACCGTTGGGCGCCTACTCTCCCAGAGGAGGGTGGCATACGAGGACCGGAGGGGGTCTTGCAGGTGGAGACGAGCCGAGCGCGGTGTCCCATTGGCGATCGCAGGTTAAAGCCGCCCTGTGGGGACATCGGCTGGTGACTGATCCCGGAGCCGTCTCCTCTTCGGGATGGTGTCATCTGCGCCATGCAGATGACACCCTCGTATATTCCCGGGGAAAGGAGTACAAGGAGGCGGCGCGGCTGGCGGAGGTCGGAGTTGACCTGCCGCCAGCCGCATAAAGAGGTTAGGGCTTGCAAAACTGGAGAAGACCGAAGCCCTCCTCTTCCGCGGGCCGGGCGTAAGGGACCCTCCGTGCCACCTCCTCATTGGAGGAGAGTGAGGGTGAGCTCCCAGATGAAATATCTGGGACTCACCTCGATGGAGGATGGACTCGGACCCCACTTTGCACAGTTGGGGCCGAAGGTCCTGAGGACGGCAGCCGCGCTGGGAAGACTCCTCCCGAACCTCGGAGGACCCAGCGCGGCGTGCAGGCGGCTATACCCGGGTCTGTCGGAGTATGGCCACGTACGGTGCCCCCATCTGGGCGGGTGACCTATCTCGCGGCAATGTTTCTGCTGCGCAAGGCGCAGCGGATTGTCGCGATAAGGGTCATCCGGGGTACCGTACGGTCTGGCGGCAGCCACTTCGCTTGCCGGCGATCCGCCGTGGGAGCCTCGGCGGGGGTTCTAGCCGAGGTGTCCGACTATGTTCGGATGAAAATTCTTGAGAGAACCTCTGCCAGAAGAGGTCCGGCGGATCCGTCGGTTGGGTGAAGTGGCACTTTGCCGGAGGTGGGAGCAGGACCTGGCGCATCACCCGTACGGTAAACGTACAACGGGTGCTCTGCGCCCGGTCCTGAGCGATGGATGCGCAGGAGGCGCAAAGCTCACCTCCGTCTGACACAGGTGTTCACGGGGCATGGATGCTTCGGGGACTACCTGTGTCGGACGGCCCGTCGGGAGGCTGATGAGCGGTGCCACGATTGTGGCGCTGTGGTGGACTCTGCCCAGCACACCTTGGAGGTGTGCCCGAGATGGGCAGCACAGCGTCACGATCTGGCATCCGCCATTTGGTGGAGGATCATCACCTGAGCCTCGCACTTGCGATGGTACGGAGTGACAGGTCTTGTCGGCGGTCGCCTCCTTCTGCGAGACAGCCGCGTCTCAGAAGGAGGCTGACGAGCGGGTCAGGAGGAGCCGGGCTCCTCTCCCTCCGCAGGCGACGAATCGGGTGCGCAGGGACGTTTCAAACGTCCTCCTCGCTTGCCCTCTTGCATCTGAGAAGCGGGGCCAGGATGGGAACCTGGCCCCAGCATGCTTCGGCGTCGTCGGGACTTCTGAGTGCCGGAGGAGTCCCCTTCGAGGGTGAAGTCCGGTCTTGCCGAGACCGGCCGGTCGTTAGTGTCCTGTCGCTGACAGATCCGGGGCACCCCGCTCATAACGGCTGATGGCATTCGCGGTAGGTTTAGTGGGTATGGGCTGCCCAGGCCGAGTCCCACACATCCTCCGGGCCCACCCAGGTACCGGAGGATGGTTAATAACTCGATTCCCGCGTTAACAAAAAAAAAAAAAAGGTTAGGTTAGGTTAGGTTAGGTTAGGTTAAGGTTAGGTTAGGCTAGGTTAGGTTAGGCTAGGGTTAGGTTAGGTTAGGTTAGGTTAGGTTAGGTTAGGTTAGGTTAGGTTAGGTTAGGTTAGGTTAGGTTAGGTTAGGTTAGGTTAGGTTAGGTTAGGTTAGGTTAGGCTAGGTTAGGTTAGGTTGTGTTTTTCAGTTAGGCTGAAGACCTTGCATTCAGGATCATTCTTACAGTAAGTTCTTCACGAGACCTTCACAATATGTGAGATCTATCCAACCGCGATGAGGAGAAGTGGCGCGGCGCCCTGAGCGTGAGGCGGGCGGCAGTGGTTCCACTGTCAGCTCTCGATGATCGTTCGCTCTTCTGTGCAAGCAGGAGAGGGTGGGGCGTTGTCGCTGTCTGAGTGGTTTTTGAAACTCTATGTGTCTATTGAAAGGAGAGACGGTTAGCACTCCCCTTGACAAGGATGGAACACATAAATTGGTTAAGGCACAACTTGACCACATTTTGTACTTGCTTCGGCAGTACATATACTAAAATTGGAACGATACAGAGAAGATTAGCATGGCCCCTGCGCAAGGATGACACGCAAAATCGTGAAGCGTTCCACATTTGCCCCCCCGAAGGGTTCTCGGCTTGTCGTGCCGGGGGGGCTCAGTAGCCGTGGTCCGCCTCCCCACGGTGAAGCTAAGAGGAACCCACCCGCCGGCCTGTGTGAAGGGCTGGCATGGAGGGGGCCGTGCGGCGGGCTCCAGGCTCAGGAGCCCGTCCATTGCGGCCAATGTACGAGTCGCGAGGGGAGAGGAGTGGTGGTGTGTCGTTGTCACTCTCCCTATCCTCCGCGACTCAGCAGTGCCGCACCGCGAATGCGGTGGTGGGCCGTGCGGGAGGGGTGACCCTCCTGTTGCGGCCGTTGGAGGGAGTCGCGGGGGAAGAGGAGTGCTGGTGTGTCATTGCCACTCTCCCTATCCCCCATGACTCAGCGGTACCGCACCGCTAATGCAGCGTGGAGGGGCTGCGGCGGGAGGGGTGACCCTCCTGCTGCGGCGGTGTGGCTAGCGGGCCAAACATCTTGACCGTCGCTGGGGCTGGGTGGACGAGGGTCAACCGCCCCCATGGCCTCCAGGTGACCGGACTCGGGGGCTTGTTACCTGGCTTGGTGTGGAGGCCTACGGAGGAAGGCGCACCTAGGTGTTCGCGCCTGCCTGAAGGGTAGTGGGATGAGACGCTGCAGCAGTGTCAGGAGTCGCATGGGGCCGCGGATGTCTCTTTTGTTCCCGTGGCCCTGCCACCATACCACCATACGCGACCGTGGAGGAACACCCTGTGGGGTTTAGTCGGTGAGGGCCCGACATAACTCGTCCCCGGGGGCGCTTTCATGGCTAGGCACGTTCCCCACAGGCTAATAAAAAAAAAAAAGGTTAGGTTAGGCTAGGTTAGGCTAGGTTAGGTTAGGTTAGGTTAGGTTAGGCTAGGTTAGGTTAGGTTAGGTTAGGTTAGGTTAGGTTAGGTTAGGCTAGGCCAGGCTAGGCTAGGTTAGGCCAGGCTAGGCTAGGTTAGGCTAGGCTAGGTTAGGTTAGGTTAGGTTAGGCTAGGTTAGGCCAGGTTAGGTTAGGCTAGGGTTAGGTTAGGCTAGGCTAGGCTAGGTTAGGCTAGGCTAGGCCAGGTCAGGCCAGGCCAGGTTGTGGCCAGGCCAGGCCAGGTTGTACAGTTGTGTCAGGCCAGGCCAGGCCAGGCCAGGCCAGGCCAGCCAGGCCAGGCCAGGCCAGGCCAGGCCAGGCCAGGTTGTGGCTAGGCTAGGCTAGGCTAGGCCAGGTTAGGCCAGGCCAGGCCAGGCTAGGCTAGGCCAGGCCAGGCTAGGCTAGGCCAGGCTAGGTTAGGCCAGGCTAGGCTAGGCTAGGTTAGGTTAGGTTAGTTAGGTTAGGCTAGGTTAGGTTAGGTTAGGTTGGAGCCAGGCTTTTTCCTGGAAAAGGACATGTTTTGCCCTTTCCGGGAGATTCTATTTGTTTCTCTGACTTGGTGGGGTCAGAGTTTGTACAACTAGTAGGTATCTATTTTTCTTATCTTAATTGATTTTCTTAGTTATAGTTTCTAGATTCTAAGTATATATTTATATATATGTATAAATATTAATAGTATATATATATTTATGTATAATAGTTTATCTTTTCTTTGTTTTCTTTATTTTCTTTTATTAATTAATTTGCACTTATTTTTCTAAATCAATAAATCTAAACGATATAAGTAGATACTTTATATGTATATAATCTATAGATATATATGTATATATATATGTATATAGTTTAATCATCTTATAATTATGTTTATCTTAATTAGTTTTATTGTTATTAATCGCTCCATTCGCCACATATTTACAGAAATCAATGAACTTATTTCTAATCTTTTTATCTATTATAATTGTGCTTATATTATCTAGGTTTATCTTTTACAATTAATTTCTATTTCACACTCATTTCTTGCTTTTCCATATATCGGGCACCTGTAATCAAATGTATAATTGTCTCATTGGTACTGTCATCACATTGCGCGGGACTCTCTTTTTCTTGAATTTGTACAAGTAATCAGAGAATCCCCGCGCCCCAAGGTCAGCACTTTTGTACAGTCAATGGATCAATATCTATTTTCCTTATGATTGAATATGCCTGTATTGCGTCTGGCAGGAAGGCTGCTGTTGATGCCGTTCTTTCTTAGAAGCAAGCCTGTTCCATTCATCAAGAGACCTCAAACGGATTTGCCTCTTGATGAATGAAACAGGACACTTCTCATATTTGGGTCTGGTCTTTATTTTCAGAGCTGCTTCTTTAGCGAGCCCGTCCGCTCTCTCATTGCCCGTCACTCCGGCGTGGGCTTTGATCCAGAACAATTTGATGTCTTTGCCTATCTTTCTTCCTCTCAATATGTTTAGGATAGCGCCCATCGCTAGAGGATGTGCAGAGTCTCCTCTGGTGATGGCCTCGAGAGCGGAGCGGGAATCACTAAGTATACTGCAGCTCTGTGCGTTTTTGTCATTGAGTGCAATTTTGGTGGCTTCTAGTATGGCCAAGAGTTCGGCCTGGTAGACCGTGCAGAAGTCTCCCAACTTGAGCTTTATGGTTTAATTTCTTATGGACTCCTCTCCAAATGGAGAGAGCCACCCAACTTTCCCTTCGATCTTGCTACCATCTGTAAAGATTTTCAGCTGGTTGTTTTGTTGGTCGACCTCTGCACGGTCCCCAGACTTTCAAATTCTAGCCTCACTAGATCCACTGCGTGGTTTGGCCAAGAAGCACAGCGGTCTTCTATTCTCTGTCACCGAGTACCCACTCTGCAGAGCCACTTCTCTTTGTCTCATACAGGTAGGGCTGCCTCCTGTACCCTGAGATCCAGAGGCAGAATCCCTGCTATCGTTAGTGCTGAGTTATGAGATACGGTTCTGTATGCCTTAATGATTTTTGCGCAAAGCCTCTGGAGTGTTTTTAGATGTTTTATTACACTTTTCTTCTTTGCTGCTGGCGCCCACGAACTAGCTGCATATAGAACTATTGGTTCTATTACTGCTGTATAAATGGTCCTGATAATTTCCGGGTTTAGGCCCCACGTCACTTTCGCTGCTGTTGACAGTTGACGATACAGATTTTGCACCTTCCGACTCACGTTCTTCACGTGCGTGTTGAACGTGAGCCCGTCGTCAACTGTCAATCCTAATATCTTTATTTCCTTTTCATAGTTTATGGGTCCCTCCCCATGCTCAGAAGTGGGTAATCGTACTTTAACTTTTTGTGACAAGCATTGCCTTTGTTTTTTGAGGTGCAAATTTTAATTTATTCTTCTTTCCCCACTTCTGAACATGTTCGAGAGCCCCATTTGCCTTTTCTTCTATGTTCTTCGCCTTTTCCCCGGAAAAGATCAGGACCACATCGTCAGCGAATGCTTGGCAATAATTGCCTCGACCTTCCAGTTCCACCAGGAGAGGATTTAACAGCAGATTCCAGAAAGCCGGTCCACCGATGGATCCCTGCACACAGCCCTTGTTGGTATTTTTCCTGTAATTCTGCCCCTGCATAACTGAACACGCACTGATCGATTGCTAAAATAACTATCACCATCAGGGCGTCTTATTTGCGGGGCAGCCAGTCTCCGCTAATCTGCACCTTATTGCCGGCCACCACGCATTGTCGAAGGCCCCCTCTATGTCCAAGGATATGACCAAGACTATTTTCTTATTATTTATTTCTGTCTTTATGTGTTGGATCATATCATAGAGGGAGTCCTCGGCGCTGCGTTGCGGCATAAAGCCGTATTGGTGGCGGCTGATGGTCGGTGCAGTGTACCATCCAATTCTCTTCATCACCATCTTCTCCAGAATTTTTCCCATCACAGGCAAAAGCCCAATCGGCCTGTATGCTTTGGGCTGTGTGTAATCCGGCTTATCCGGCTTCCTTAGAACTACCACTGCAGCCTCCTTCCAAGTTCGAGGGAAGCAGGAGAGCTCAAGGCAGCGATTTGCGAGAGCCAAGTAAAGATCAGGGTTCGAGTTGATGGCCGCTAGACATATGTCTGCCGTGAGGCCGTCCCGGCCTGGAGCCTTCTTCGCTCTCAGCTGGACGCGGCCCACATGAGTTCATCTCGTGAACAATGGGTCCTGCGAGTTATCGCAAGTCCCATCGTTCACTTTTCGGGCATCTTCTCTTATTTTACGGTGTTCCGCGTCATCATCAGCTTCATTATCCTCCGTGAAGAAGGTTCTGCCAGACCTTATTGACTCCCCTCCATCCAAAACTTTACCGTCTTGACGAGGGGTATGTCGTCCCGCCTCACGGCAGTGCGGCCTATCACTCTGTAAACTCCTTCCCACATGGTCTCTCGCTCTTGTTTTCCGCAAAAGTCCTTCCAACTTTGGATCTGAGCTCTTCGCTTCCTTTTGTAGTTCTCTTCGCGTCGAGATACTGCTGCACTACCCACTGCTTTCTTACTGGCGCTGCATAGGAAATCCGCCTTTTCTTCCTCACGACGTCTTTTGAGCGAAGAAAGGTTTTCATTCCACCAAGGCAATCCCGTCCTTTGTTGCCCCACGAATATCATTTGGTCACAGACATCGGTAACACATTTTACGTAATCTTCCACTTTGCTTTCCAGATCTTGTTCTTCCGTAGTGTTTTCTATTTCCTCTGATGTTATATGTTTTTCTTTCCAGGTTTCTGCGAGTTTCTTGTGAAACTCACTCCATCTTGCTTTTCTTGTGTTATATTTATTGCCGTTCTACGATGTCTGTGCCGAATGACTTTTTCAAGCATACGCTGAACAGGATTGCCCTGTGGTCCGAGCTAGAGATTTCTCTGACAGTCGCCAGTCTTCCACCTTGCCTAACAGTGCAGTAGTGCAGACAGTAACGTCGACGTTACTCGAGAACCTCTTCCTCCTCTAAAGGTGTCGAATGTAGGCTCAGACCCGCAGTTCAGAAGGTGCAGGCCTAACTCGTCAATCTTAGCAGCTAGCTAGCCTTCCCCTCTA